>JARFJB010002143.1:0-1352500 GCA_036346205.1 Vesta saturnalis
AGAATAAATAATGGCAAATTTATATTGGAAAAGGTTGAATATGATTTTTCTAATTTTATTTTTTGCATAATTCAGATTTGTTTAAAAAATTTAAAACCTTTTGCTCGGGAGTCAAGGGAAAAAATTTTAGCTTCCCAAAAGACAAAAAAATAGGGCCAAATTTATATTGGAAAAGGTTGAATATATTCTATTTTTATTTTATTTTTTGCATAATTTAAATTTGTTTAAAAAATTTAAACCCCTTTTTGCTCGGATCTGTTGGGATATTTTAGCTTCATTGTTAAGACAAAAATAATAGGTGTAAATTTATATTGGAAAAGGTTGAATATGATTGCTATTTAACTTTTGGTAGGTGTTTTGAAATTTCCGTTTTGTTCTAAAATTTAAACCCATTTTTACAAGTACAATTGTAAAGGACCAGTTTGGGATTGCTAAACCCCTATTAATGGTTCAAATTTTATTGGCAAAATTAAATTTGCATTCATTACTTTGGAGGGTTCTTGTAATTCTGATTTGTTCTAAAAAATAAAACCATTTTATAGGAGCAATTGGAAAGGACCGGTTGTTTGGGTTGCTAACCCTTTAAAATTAGGGCCAAATTTATATTGGCAAAATTAAATTTGCATTCAATTTAGGTGTTTTGAAATTTTTTTGTTCTTTTAAACCCGCATAACAATTTGGGGGAATTGTTATTAGTTAAAAAAAAAAAAAAAAAAAAAAAAAAAAAAAAAAAAAAAAAAAAAAAAAAAAAAAAAAAAAAAAAAAAAAAGGTAATTTGTTAGCTTCTGGATCTGTCTAACCGACTATAACATAATAGGCCAAATTGTATATTAGGACAAAAGGTTGAATAGGTGCTATTCTATTACTTTGGTAGTGTGTTCTTGCATAATTCTGTATTTGTTCTAAAATTAATAAACACCATTTTTGCATCAGGAGTACAGATGTGGAAGAGGTACCGTTGTTAGCTTCTGGGATCTGTCTAACCCGACTATAAACATAATAGGCTGTCAAATTGTATATTAGGACAAAAGGTTGAATAGGTGATTGCTATTCTATTACTTTGGTAGTGTGTTTTAATTCTCTGTATTTGTTCTAAAATTAATAAACACCATTTTTGCATCAGGAGTACAGATGTGTGGAAGAGGTACGTTGTTAGCTTCTGGGATCTGTCTAACCGACTATAACATAGTAGCCAAATTGTATATTAGGACAAAAGGTTGAATAGGTGATTGCTATTCTATTACTTTGGTAGTGTGTTCTTGCATAATTCTTGTATTGTTCTAAAATTAATAAACACCTTTTTGCATCAGGAGTACAGATGTGGAAGAGGTACATTGTTAGCTTCTGGGATCTGTCTAACCGACTATAAACATATAGGCCGCCAAATTGTATATTAGGACAAAAGGTTGAATAGGTGTTGCTATTCTATTACTTTAGTGTGTTCTTGCATAATTCTTGTATTGTTCTAAAATTAATAAACACCTTTTGCATCAGGAGTACAAATGTGAAGAGGTACATTGTTAGCTTCTGGGATCTGTCTAACCGCTATAACATAATAGGCCAAATTGTATATTAGGACAAAAGGTTGAATAGGTGTTGCTACTATTACTTTGGTAGTGTGTTCTTGCATAATTCTGTTTGTTCTAAAATTAATAAACACCAAGTACAGAGTGTGGAAGAGGTACATTGTTAGCTTCTGGGATCTGTCTAACCGACTATAATAAGGCAAATTGTATATTAGGACAAAAGGTTGAATAGGTGTTGCTATTCTATTACTTTGGTAGTGTGTTCTTGCATAATTCTTATTGTTCTAAAATTAATAAACTTTTTGCATCAGGAGTACAGATGTGTGGAAGAGGTACCTTTGTTCTGGGATCTGTCTAACCGACTATAAACATAATAGGCCAAATTGTATATTAGGACAAAAGGTTGAATAGGTGCTATTCTATTACTTTGGTAGTGTGTTCTTGCATAATTCTGTATTTGTTCTAAAATTAATAAACCCTTTGCATCAGGAGTACAGATGTGTGGAAGAGGTACCGTTGTTAGCTTCTGGGATCTGTCTAACCCGACTATAAACATAATAGGCTGTCAAATTGTATATTAGGACAAAAGGTTGAATAGGTGATTGCTATTCTATTACTTTGGTAGTGTGTTCTTGCATAATTCTCGTATTTGTTCTAAAATTAATAAACACCATTTTGCATCAGGAGTACAGATGTGTGAAGAGGTACCGTTGTTAGCTTCTGGGATCTGTCTAACCCTATAACATAGTAGGCCAAATTGTATATTAGGACAAAAGGTTGAATAGGTGATTGCTATTCATTACTTTGTAGTGTGTTCTTGCATAATTCAATGTATTTGTTCTAAAATTAATAAACACCTTTTGCATCAGTACAGATGTGTGGAAAGGTACATTGTTAGCTTCTGGGATCTGTCTAACCCGACTATAACATAATAGGAAATTGTATATTTTTTTTTTTTTTTTTTTTTTTTTTTTTTTTTTTTTTAGGTGATTGCTACTATTACTTTGGTAGTGTGTTCTTGCATAATTCAATGTATTTGTTCTAAAATTAATAAACACCTTTTTGCATCAAGTACAGAAGTGTGGAAGAGGTACATTGTTAGCTTCTGGGAATCTGTCTAACCCGACTATAAACATAATAGGCCGCCAAATTGTATATTAGGACAAAAGGTTGAATAGGTGATTGCTATTCTATTACTTTGGTAGTGTGTTCTTGCATAATTTCTGTATTTGTTCTAAAATTAATAAACACCTTTTTGCATCAGGAGTACAGATGTGGAAGAGGTACCGTTGTTAGCTTCTGGGATCTGTCTAACCCGACTATAAACATAAAGGCTGTCAAATTGTATATTAGGACAAAAGGTTGAATAGGTGATTGCTATTCTATTACTTTGGTAGTGTGTTCTTGCATAATTCTCTGTATTTGTTCTAAAATTAATAAACACCTTTTTGCATCAGGAGTACAGAGTGTGGAAGAGGTACCGTTGTTAGCTTCTGGGATCTGTCTAACCCGACTATAAACATAGTAGGCCGCCAAATTGTATATTAGGACAAAAGGTTGAATAGGTGATTGCTATTCTATTACTTTGGTAGTGTGTTCTTGCATAATTTTGTATTTGTTCTAAAATTAATAAACACCTTTTTTGCATCAGGAGTACAAAGTGTGGAAGAGGTACTTGTTAGCTTCTGGGATCTGTCTAACCCGACTATAACAATAGGCCAAATTGTATATTAGGACAAAAGGTTGAATAGGTGATTGCTATTCTATTACTTTGGTAGTGTGTTCTTGCATAATTCTATGTATTTGTTCTAAAATTAATAAACATTTTTGCATCAGGAGTACAAGTGTGGAAGAGGTACTTGTTAGCTTCTGGGATCTGTCTAACCCGACTATAAACATAATAGGCCAAATTGTATATTAGGACAAAAGGTTGAATAGGTGATTGCTATTCTATTCGGTAGTGTGTTCTTGCATAATTCTGTATTTGTTCTAAAATTAATAAAACCTTTTTGCATCAGGAGTACAAGTGTGGAAGAGGTACCTTGTTAGCTTCTGGGATCTGTCTAACCCGACTATAAACATAATAGGCGCCAAATTGTATATTAGGACAAAAGGTTGAATAGGTGTTGCTATTCTATTACTTTGGTAGTGTGTTCTTGCATAATTCTTGTATTTGTTCTAAAATTAATAAACACCTTTTTGCATCAGGAGTACAAGTGTGGAAGAGGTACCAGCTTCTGGGATCTGTCTAACCCGACTATAACATAATAGGCCGCCAAATTGTATATTAGGACAAAAGGTTGAATAGGTGATTGCTATTCTATTACTTTGGTAGTGTGTTCTTGCATAATTCTTGTATTTGTTCTAAAATTAATAAACACCTTTTTTGCATCAGGAGTACAGATTGTGGAAGAGGTACCTTGTTAGCTTCTGGGATCTGTCTAACCCGACTATAAACATAATAGGGCAAATTGTATATTAGGACAAAAGGTTGAATAGGTGATTGCTATTCTATTACTTTGGTAGTGTGTTCTTGCATAATTCTCTGTATTTGTTCTAAAATTAATAAACACCATTTTTGCATCAGGAGTACAGATGTGTGGAAGAGGTACCTTGTTAGCTTCTGGGATCTGTCTAACCCGCTATAAACCATAGGCCGCCAAATTGTATATTAGGACAAAAGGTTGAATAGGTGATTGCTATTCCATTACTTTGGTAGTGTGTTCTTGCATAATTCTGTATTTGTTCTAAAATTAATAAACACCTTTTTGCATCAAGTAAGAAGTGGAAAGGTACATTGTTAGCTTCTATCTGTCTAACCCGACTTAACCATAATAGGCGCCAAATTGTATATTAGGACAAAAGGTTGAATAGGTGTTGCTATTCTATTACTTTGGTAGTGTGTTTTGCATAATTCTTGTATTTGTTCTAAAATTAATAAACACCTTTTTTGCATCAGGAGTAAAGTGTGGAAGAGGTACTTGTTAGCTTCTGGGTCTGTCTAACCCGACTATAAACATAATAGGCCGCCAAATTGTATATTAGGACAAAAGGTTGAATAGGTGATTGCTATTCATTACTTTGGTAGTGTGTTCTTGCATAATTCTGTATTTGTTCTAAAATTAATAAACACCTTTTTGCATCAGTACAGAAGTGTGGAAAGGTACTTGTTAGCTTCTGGGATCTGTCTAACCCGACTATAACCATAATAGGCGCCAAATTGTATATTAGGACAAAAGGTTGAATAGGTGTTGCTATTCTATTACTTTGGTAGTGTGTTCTTGCATAATTCTTGTATTTGTTCTAAAATTAATAAACACCTTTTTGCATCAGGAGTACAATGTGGAAGAGGTACTTGTTAGCTTCTGGGTCTGTCTAACCCGACTATAAACATAATAGGGCCAAATTGTATATTAGGACAAAAGGTTGAATAGGTGTTGCTATTCTATTACTTTGGTAGTGTGTTCTTGCATAAATGTATTTGTTCTAAAATTAATAAACACCTTTTTTGCATCAGGAGTACAGATGTGTGGAAGAGGTACCGTTGTTAGCTTCTGGGATCTGTCTAACCCGACTATAAACATAGTAGGCCGCCAAATTGTATATTAGGACAAAAGGTTGAATAGGTGATTGCTATTCTATTACTTTGGTAGTGTGTTCTTGCATAATTCTTGTATTTGTTCTAAAATTAATAAACATTTTGCATCAGGAGTACAAGTGTGGAAGAGGTACCTTGTTAGCTTCTGGGATCTGTCTAACCCGACTATAAACATAATAGGCGCAAATTGTATATTAGGACAAAAGGTTGAATAGGTGATTGCTATTCTATTACTTTGGTAGTGTGTTCTTGCATAATTCCTTGTATTTGTTCTAAAATTAATAAACACCTTTTGCATCAAGTACAGAGTGTGGAAGAGGTACCTTGTTAGCTTCTGGGATCTGTCTAACCCGACTATAAACATAATAGGCCAAATTGTATATTAGGAAAAGGTTGAATAGGTGATTGCTATTCTATTACTTTGGTAGTGTGTTCTTGCATAATTCTTGTATTTGTTCTAAAATTAATAAACACCTTTTTGCATCAGGAGTACAGAAGTGTGGAAGAGGTACATTGTTAGCTTCTGGGTCTGTCTAACCCGACTATAAACATAATAGCCGCCAAATTGTATATTAGGACAAAAGGTTGAATAGGTGCTATTCTATTACTTTGGTAGTGTGTTCTTGCATAATTCTTGTATTTGTTCTAAAATTAATAAACACCTTTTTGCATCAGGAGTACAGATGTGTGGAAGAGGTACTTGTTAGCTTCTGGGATCTGTCTAACCCGACTATAAACATAATAGGCTGTCAAATTGTATATTAGGACAAAAGGTTGAATAGGTGATTGCTATTCTATTACTTTGGTGTTCTTGCATAATTCTGTATTTGTTCTAAAATTAATAAACACCATTTTTGCATCAGGAGTACAGATGTGTGGAAGAGGTACCGTTGTTAGCTTCTGGGATCTGTCTAACCCGACTATAAACATAATAGGCGCAAATTGTATATTAGGACAAAAGGTTGAATAGGTGATTGCTATTCTATTACTTTGGTAGTGTGTTCTTGCATAATTCTGTATTTGTTCTAAAATTAATAAACACCATTTTGCATCAGGAGTACAGATGTGGAAGAGACCTTGTTAGCTTCTGGGATCTGTCTAACCCGACTATAAACATAATAGGCGCCAAATTGTATATTAGGACAAAAGGTTGAATAGGTGATTGCTATTCTATTACTTTGGTAGTGTGTTCTTGCATAATTCTATGTATTGTTCTAAAATTAATAAACACCTTTTTGCATCAGGAGTACAGATGTGGAAGAGGTAGTTGTTAGCTTCTGGGATCTGTCTAACCCGACTATAACATAATAGCGCAAATTGTATATTAGGACAAAAGGTTGAATAGGTGATTGCTATTCATTACTTTGGTAGTGTGTTCTTGCATAATTCTGTATTTGTTCTAAAATTAATAAACACCTTTTTGCATCAGTACAGAGTGTGGAAGAGGTACATTGTTAGCTTCTGGATCTGTCTAACCCGACTATAACCATAATAGGCAAATTGTATATTAGGACAAAAGGTTGAATAGGTGATTGCTATTCTATTACTTTGGTAGTGTGTTCTTGCATAATTCTGTATTTGTTCTAAAATTAATAAACACCTTTTTGCATCAGGAGTACAGATGTGTGGAAGAGGTACCGTTGTTAGCTTCTGGGATCTGTCTAACCCGACTATAAACATAATAGGCGTCAAATTGTATATTAGGACAAAAGGTTGAATAGGTGATTGCTATTCTATTACTTTGGTAGTGTGTTCTTGCATAATTCTTGTATTTGTTCTAAAATTAATAAACACCTTTTTGCATCAGGAGTACAGATGTGTGGAAGAGGTACCGTTGTTAGCTTCTGGGATCTGTCTAACCGACTATAAACATAATAGGCCAAATTGTATATTAGGACAAAAGGTTGAATAGGTGATTGCTATTCTATTACTTTGTAGTGTGTTCTTGCATAATTCTTGTATTTGTTCTAAAATTAATAAACACCTTTTGCATCAGGAGTACAGAGTGTGGAAGAGGTACTTGTTAGCTTCTGGGATCTGTCTAACCCGACTATAACCATAATAGGCGCCAAATTGTATATTAGGACAAAAGGTTGAATAGGTGATTGCTATTCTATTACTTTGGTAGTGTGTTCTTGCATAATTCTGTATTTGTTCTAAAATTAATAAACACCTTTTGCATCAGGAGTACAGATGTGGAAGAGGTACCTTGTTAGCTTCTGGGATCTGTCTAACCTATAAACATAATAGGCGTCAAATTGTATATTAGGACAAAAGGTTGAATAGGTGATTGCTATTCTATTACTTTGGTAGTGTGTTCTTGCATAATTCTGTATTTGTTCTAAATAATAAACACCTTTTGCATCAGGAGTACAGATGTGGAAGAGGTACCGTTGTTAGCTTCTGGGATCTGTCTAACCCGACTATAACATAGGCGCCAAATTGTATATTAGGACAAAAGGTTGAATAGGTGTTGCTATTCTATTACTTTGTAGTGTGTTCTTGCATAATTCATGTATTGTTCTTAAACTAATAAACACCTTTTTGCATCAGGAGTACAGAAGTGTGGAAGAGGTGACATTGTTAGCTTCTGGGGTCTGTCTAACCCGACTATAACCATAATAGGCCGCCAAATTGTATATTAGGACAAAAGGTTGAATAGGTGTTTGCTATTCTATTACTTTGGTAGTGTGTTCTTGCATAATTCTATTTATTTGTTCTAAAATTAATAAACACCTTTTTTGCATCAGGAGTACAGATGTGTGGAAGAGGTACCGTTGTTAGCTTCTGGGATCTGTCTAACCCGACTATAAACATAATAGGCTGTCAAATTGTATATTAGGACAAAAGGTTGAATAGGTGATTGCTATTCTATTACTTTGGTAGTGTGTTCTTGCATAATTCTATGTATTTGTTCTAAAACTAATAAACACCTTTTTGCATCAGGAGTACAGAAGTGTGGAAGAGGTACCGTTGTTAGCTTCTGGGATCTGTCTAACCCGACTATAAACATAATAGGCTGTCAAATTGTATATTAGGACAAAAGGTTGAATAGGTGATTGCTATTCTATTACTTTGGTAGTGTGTTCTTGCATAATTCTCTGTATTTGTTCTAAAATTAATAAACACCATTTTTGCATCAGGAGTACAGATGTGTGGAAGAGGTACCGTTGTTAGCTTCTGGGATCTGTCTAACCCGACTATAAACATAGTAGGCCGCCAAATTGTATATTAGGACAAAAGGTTGAATAGGTGATTGCTATTCTATTACTTTGGTAGTGTGTTCTTGCATAATTCTCTGTATTTGTTCTAAAATTAATAAACACCATTTTTGCATCAGGAGTACAGATGTGTGGAAGAGGTACCGTTGTTAGCTTCTGGGATCTGTCTAACCCGACTATAAACATAATAGGCGCAAATTGTATATTAGGACAAAAGGTTGAATAGGTGATTGCTATTCTATTACTTTGGTAGTGTGTTCTTGCATAATTCATGTATTTGTTCTAAAATTAATAAACACCTTTTTGCATCAGGAGTACAGATGTGTGGAAGAGGTACATTGTTAGCTTCTGGGATCTGTCTAACCCGACTATAACCATAGTAAGCCGCCAAATTGTATATTAGGACAAAAGGTTGAATAGGTGATTGCTATTCTATTACTTTGGTAGTGTGTTCTTGCATAATTCTCTGTATTTGTTCTAAAATTAATAAACCCCTTTTTTGCATCAGGAGTACAGATGTGTGGAAGAGGTACCGTTGTTAGCTTCTGGGATCTGTCTAACCCGACTATAAACATAATAGGCCGTCAAATTGTATATTAGGACATAAGGTTGAATAGGTGATTGCTATTCTATTACTTTGGTAGCGTGTTCTTGCATAATTCTATGTATTTGTTCTAAAATTAATAAACACCTTTTTTGCATCAGGAGTACAGATGTGTGGAAGAGGTGCCATTGTTAGCTTCCGGGGTCTGTCTAACCCGCCTATAACCATAGTAAGCCGCCAAATTGTATATTAGGACAAAAGGTTGAATAGGTGTTTGCTATTCTATTACTTTGGTAGTGTGTTCTTGCATAATTCTCTGTATTTGTTCTAAAATTAATAAATACACTTTTTGCATCAGGAGCTCAGAAGTATGGAAGAGGTGCCATTGTTAGCTTCTGGGACCTGTTTAACCCGACTATAATCATAATAGGCCGCCAAATTGTATATTAGGACAAAAGGTTGAATAGGTGTTTGCTATTCTATTACTTTGGTAGTGTGTTCTTGCATAATTCTATGTATTTGTTCTAAAATTAATAAACCCCTTTTTTGCATCAGGAGTACAGATGTGTGGAAGAGGTACCGTTGTTAGCTTCTGGGATCTGTCTAACCCGACTATAAACATAATAGGCTGTCAAATTGTATATTAGGACAAAAGGTTGAATAGGTGATTGCTATTCTATTACTTTGGTAGTGTGTTCTTGCATAATTCTCTGTATTTGTTCTAAAATTAATAAACACCATTTTTGCATCAGGAGTACAGATGTGTGGAAGAGGTACCGTTGTTAGCTTCTGGGATCTGTCTAACCCGACTATAAACATAATAGGCTGTCAAATTGTATATTAGGACAAAAGGTTGAATAGGTGATTGCTATTCTATTACTTTGGTAGTGTGTTCTTGCATAATTCTCTGTATTTGTTCTAAAATTAATAAACACCATTTTTGCATCAGGAGTACAGAAGTGTGGAAGAGATGCCATTGTTAGCTTCTGGGATCTGTCTAACCCGCCTATAACCATAGTAGGCCGCCAAATTGTATATTAGGACAAAAGGTTGAATAGGTGATTGCTATTCTATTACTTTGGTAGTGTGTTCTTGCATAATTCTCTGTATTTGTTCTAAAATTAATAAACACCATTTTTGCATCAGGAGTACAGATGTGTGGAAGAGGTACCGTTGTTAGCTTCTGGGATCTGTCTAACCCGACTATAAACATAGTAGGCCGCCAAATTGTATATTAGGACAAAAGGTTGAATAGGTGATTGCTATTCTATTACTTTGGTAGTGTGTTCTTGCATAATTCTATGTATTTGTTCTAAAATTAATAAACACCTTTTTTGCATCAGGAGTACAGAAGTGTGGAAGAGGTGACATTTTTAGCTTCTGGGGTCTGTCTAACCCGACTATAACCATAATAGGCCGCCAAATTGTATATTAGGACAAAAGGTTGAATAGGTGTTTGCTATTCTATTACTTTGGTAGTGTGTTCTTGCATAATTCTATGTATTTGTTCTAAAATTAATAAACCCCTTTTTTGCATCAGGAGTACAGATGTGTGGAAGAGGTACCGTTGTTAGCTTCTGGGATCTGTCTAACCCGACTATAAACATAGTAGGCCGCCAAATTGTATATTAGGACAAAAGGTTGAATAGGTGATTGCTATTCTATTACTTTGGTAGTGTGTTCTTGCATAATTCTCTGTATTTGTTCTAAAATTAATAAACACCATTTTTGCATCAGGAGTACAGATGTGTGGAAGAGGTACCGTTGTTAGCTTCTGGGATCTGTCTAACCCGACTATAAACATAATAGGCTGTCAAATTGTATATTAGGACAAAAGGTTGAATAGGTGATTGCTATTCTATTACTTTGGTAGTGTGTTCTTGCATAATTCTCTGTATTTGTTCTAAAATTAATAAACACCATTTTGCATCAGGAGTACAGATGTGTGGAAGAGGTACCGTTGTTAGCTTCTGGGATCTGTCTAACCCGACTATAAACATAATAGGCCGTCAAATTGTATATTAGGACATAAGGTTGAATAGGTGATTGCTATTCTATTACTTTGGTAGCGTGTTCTTGCATAATTCTATGTATTTCTTCTAAAATTAATAAACACCTTTTTTGCATCAGGAATACAGAAGTGAGGAAGAGGTGCCATTGTTAGCTTCCGGGGTCTGTCTAACCCGCCTATAACCATAGTAAGCCGCCAAATTGTATATTAGGACAAAAGGTTGAATAGGTGATTGCTATTCCATTACTTTGGTAGTGTGTTCTTGCATAATTCAATGTACTTGTTCTTAAACTAATAAACACCTTTTTGCATCAGGAGTACAGAAGTGTGGAACAGGTGACATTGTTAGCTTCTGATATCTGTCTAACCCGACTATAACCATAATAGGACGCCAAATTGTATATTAGGACAAAAGGTTGAATAGGTGTTTGCTATTCTATTACTTTGGTAGTGTGTTCTTGCATAATTCTATGTATTTGTTCTAAAATTAATAAACACCTTTTTTGCATCAGGAGTACAGATGTGTGGAAGAGGTGACATTGTTAGCTTCTGGGGTCTGTCTAACCCGACTATAACCATAATAGGCCGCCAAATTGTATATTAGGACAAAAGGTTGAATAGGTGCTTGCTATTCTATTACTTTGGTAGTGTGTTCTTGCATAATTCTATGTATTTGTTCTAAAATTAATAAACACCTTTTTTGCATCAGGAGTAAGAATGTGTGGAAGAGGTCCGTTGTTAGCTTCTGGGATCTGTCTAACCCGACTATAAACATAATAGGCTGTCAAATTGTATATTAGGACAAAAGGTTGAATAGGTGATTGCTATTCTATTACTTTGGTAGTGTGTTCTTGCATAATTCTCTGTATTTGTTCTAAAATTAATAAACACCTTTTTGCATCAGGAGTACAAGAGTGTGGAAGAGGTGCCATTGTTAGCTTCCGGGGTCTGTCTAACCCGCCTATAACCATAATAGGCCGTCCAAATTGTATATTAGGACATAAGGTTGAATAGGTGATTGCTATTCTATTACTTTGGTAGCGTGTTCTTGCATAATTCTATGTATTTCTTCTAAAATTAATAAACACCTTTTTTGCATCAGGAATACAGAAGTGAGGAAGAGGTGCCATTGTTAGCTTCCGGGGTCTGTCTAACCCGCCTATAACCATAGTAAGCCGCCAAATTGTATATTAGGACAAAAGGTTGAATAGGTGATTGCTATTCTATTACTTTGGTAGTGTGTTCTTGCATAATTCTCTGTATTTGTTCTAAAATTAATAAACCCCTTTTTTGCATCAGGAGTACAGATGTGTGGAAGAGGTACCGTTGTTAGCTTCTGGGATCTGTCTAACCCGACTATAAACATATAGGCTGCAAATTGTATATTAGGACAAAAGGTTGAATAGGTGATTGCTATTCTATTACTTTGGTAGTGTGTTCTTGCATAATTCATTGTATTTGTTCTTAAAATTAATAAACACCATTTTTTGCATCAGGAGTACAGAAGTGTGGAAGAGTGACATTGTTAGCTTCTGATATCTGTCTAACCCGACTATAACCATATAGGCCGCCAAATTGTATATTAGGACAAAAGGTTGAATAGGTGTTGCTATTCTATTACTTTGGTAGTGTGTTCTTGCATAATTCTTGTATTTGTTCTAAAATTAATAAACCCTTTTTTGCATCAGGAGTACAGATGTGTGGAAGAGGTACCGTTGTTAGCTTCTGGGATCTGTCTAACCCGACTATAAACATAATAGGCCAAATTGTATATTAGGAAAAAGGTTGAATAGGTGATTGCTATTCTATTACTTTGGTAGTGTGTTCTTGCATAATTCAATGTATTTGTTCTAAAATTAATAAACACCTTTTGCATCAGGAGTACAGAAGTGGGAAGAGGTACATTGTTAGCTTCTGGGAATCTGTCTAACCCGACTATAACCATAATAAGCCGCCAAATTGTATATTAGGACAAAAGGTTGAATAGGTGATTGCTATTCCATTACTTTGGTAGAGTGTTCTTGCATAATTCATGTATTTGTTCTAAAATAATAAACACCTTTTTGCATCGGAGTACAGAAGTGTGGAAAGGTACATTGTTAGCTTCTGGATCTGTCTAACCCGACTATAAACATAATAGGCGCAAATTGTATATTAGGACAAAAGGTTGAATAGGTGATTTGCTATTCTATTACTTTGGTAGTGTGTTCTTGCATAATTCTATGTATTTGTTCTAAAATTAATAAACACCTTTTTTGCATCAGGAGCAACTGGAAAATAACTGCAAAGTTACTCATGGAAGTAATTGAGGCACTGGAAAGCGTTGGGTACCAAATCTTATAATATATAAAATATAAGTAATATATATAAAATATATCTACAGAGAAAACATGGTTTAACGGTCCAGCGGATGATAGGAAAATTTTCTTGTTTGCAGAGGCACCCTAGATGCTTAAGCTCATACAGAATCATTTCCTCGATGATGAGTTTCTTATAAATGGGAAGCTTGTTTATTAAAAACCTGTTGTCAATCTGTTCACGAGCACGAAAAGTTTCAACTTCGACTTTCACATACCATATAACGAGCGGTATCCAAAATGGGTTTTTTGGAGCTATATAAAGTCGATATTAATTGGCTCGAATATGCAGAATTACTTAAGATTACGAATGACTGGTTTGACTTGTTCCACAGTTGTGTATAAATACAGTAATTTACTTATGCATAAAAAGGCTTATGGCTTAACGTTAGATGAACAAAACCAAATTTTGGATAAGAGGACTGCAATAATAAGGAATATGAGGGCGACCAGTTCCAAATCGTTACTGCCATTCCAAAAAGGATTAATCAATTAAAATTATTGTACAATAAGTTAAAAACGGAATTCAACAGCAGTTATATACTGACAAATCATATAAATCAAGATATCTAGAGACACTACTGTAGCCAACCATTTACATTATCAACATTTTCTCTCTTTCCCACAGATAATAATCGGTGTTCAATCCAATCTGAAGAATTGTCATTTTCTGTTTGTGGCTATTTTTTACCACTGTACTCAAATATTGCAAGCTTTGAGGTAAAGCTGTATTATTTGTAAAGTATCTATATTATTTATTTAGAATTAAAATGTATACATATATCAATGTATTCAGAAAATGGGTAAATATTCGGACATATATTAAATATCTACCTAATTCATTTGTTACTTTTTATTTTTTAAATTTGCTTATTATTAGGTTTCCCAATTTTGTATTATTAGTTAGCGTCAATTCATACAGTTTTTGTTTATTACTTTATGTTCAGTTTAAGATTAAAAATGCAATATAAACAATTTAGTACCCTTTCTAATTTTATTTTAAATAGTACTTGTTTTTACTTTCGTAAATAACTATGCACACATATCTCTGTGGTAATGTGCACTTTGCAACTTTGTCGAGAACAGAAGCAATACCTCAGTTATGAAGCCATCCTTATTCCTTGCAAGCATGACTGTAAATCTAAAATCAATAATTAATCAAGACAAAATAATTATTGTGGTGTAGTTAACCTTTTTCCTTCACCCATTGGCTTCTATTTCAGTGATCCTTAGATTTATCATGCTAGCTTTCTTTATGAGATCCTTTGCTGAAAATTCAAGTTTCATCAAGGAATACAGGTTTGTACAATTTCTTCTCTTTATTTTTATATTCCCTTAAGAAACGGTAACATTACTAAACACAACATATAAAATACTAACTACGGTTACCAGAAACAAATTAGCAAGATGCGCAGAACCGAAACTAGGAGAATATCAACAAAGTTTTAGCGCGGCTAGATCGACAATGGATGCAGTACATATGATACAAACAGTTGAAAAATTCTACAAGCATGGAATGGATCTGCACATAATGTTCGTCGACTTTTGAAAGGCCTTCTACAGTATAAATCGAAGATATCTAGAACAAGAAATGGAAATACCCTCCAAATTAATAAAAACCATGGAAAACTCGATAGCAAAGATACAAACGGAAGAAGGGCGAACAAAATTAGTACCAATAGAAAAAGGAGTGAGGCAGGAAGACATACTGTCAACAATCTTATTTAATCTAGCAATGGAAGGAATAATAAATGAAATAAAGAGAGGAAGAACACTAGCGCGGAGCATGACGCAGATAGTAACACATATACGGATGATCTAGCTCTGATGGCAAGAAACAAATGGAAAAGGTAGTACTGGGAGTTAACGGAAGAAGCAGGGAGGAAAGGACTGGAAGTAAATACTGAAAAAACCAAGCACATGTTGATAACTAGAAGAGGAAAAGATAACAGAAAAGAAATAAAAATTGGGCAGCACACATTTTAATTTTTAATGGAAACTTCAAATACCTCGGAGTAGTGATAAACGAAAAAAATAATAAAAGGGTAGAAATAGAAGAACGAATTAGGGCAAGATATAGAAATTACTGGAGACACATAAGATTCTTGAAGAACCAAAATCTAAGTAAAAAAACACCAAAATGAAAATATACAAAATGGGAATCAGACCAGTCATATCATATGGAGCAGAGACATTGTGCCTGAACAAAAAAGATGGCGATCTGAGAATACTAGAAAGAAAAGTTAGAAAAAAAATAATAGGACAGGCTGTAACAGAGGAAGGAGAGGTGAGAAAACTAACGAACTACGAAATCAAAGCGAAGATGGAAGGAGAAGATATTATAGCGATAATTAAAGCTCAAAGATTGAAATGATTTGGACATATTAAAAGAAGAGAACCAGATGCATTAGTAAGAAAAGTGACAAAATGGGAACCAACAGGGTGAAGGCCAAGAGAAAGACCGAAAGTGAGATGGGGAGAGCAAGTGATGAAAGATATTGAAACTATGGAAATCAAAGACTGAGGAATACCATTAAGGACAGAAAAAAAGACGGGAAATAATAGAAAAGGCAAAGACACCACCTAAGGAAGGCTAAGTGGAGTGATTCACTGTGAAGAAAGAATCTACTAGGGTCTAGAGAGGATCGGCTCCATCCGAAAGGAATAATACTAAGCCTTATACATACATTCCCTTAAAACGTACACGATTGGCTGCAATGTGCGGTTGTGCAAGTAAACCTTTTCTACCATTGTCCACTTTAAATCTAAAGCCAATTAAATGAAAAAGGCACCTTAAATTGGATTTACTAAAGCAGTAGGTAAACTTTTGAATGCATTTCATAAATTTTATGTTTAACCGCATCTTTAACACAATGTTCAACATCTGTAGATTTTGTGTGTTTTCTTCACTTAGTAGGTGATTGGGGAGGTATATTTTCTTTTTGGACTTCTGCGGCTCGTTTTATTATAGCACTAACAGTGTTAATAGTAACACCACAAGCCTTAGCGGTACGCTACAAAGAGTACTATAATCTTCATGTTCGAAAGTAGTATAGAATCTTACCTGCATAACTGATTCAAATAGTCCTGGTTACCTGGCTCACGAAAACATTCGTGCACATTCATAACAAGCGGTTATGTTTGAGAATTTAGATGCTTATTTCGTAGTATGATTAAGCTAAAAATGTTGTACGTTTAACATAAATAGCGGAAAATTGTAGTTATCTGCTACACCACCTTCAGTTAGGTTTTGAAGAAAAAGTTTTTTTTTTTAGTAAAAATGCATAAACAATAACCTGTAGACAAAAATAACTGATGGATTAATTGACACTTGACAGGATGCTACCTGATTTCTGTAAGACTATAACGTCCCCCAGGTACCCTATCTTGAAAAGAGTAATTTGAACTTATTTGCAATAATGCAAATTCAAGAACCACACAATCGCTAAGTGAGTTATTTTGACTTGACTGACAATAATGTCACTATTACTCAAATTAATTGCCTGCCTTACTTTGACTTTCCGGGCAATAAGTAAAACATTAGCATTTATTTACAAGTCTGATATTTATTACTCGCAAATCTCAAACCTGGTCAAACGAAATGGCCGTCTAGTGTTAGGTACATTACGCTATCTAAATGAGATAGTCTGGATGAGGTACGTCTTGCATCATGTGGGCAGGTAAAAAAAAATGAAACTACTCAAATTAAAATCAACGAACTTGCACCGGTGTTTCAGCCAGTTAATCTACTATTGTGGGAAAGAACCGTCAATAAAACCCACTTTATTCATAAATTAGCAATTGCACAAGTACATTAATAAATCAAATAACAAAAAAAAACAATGAAAGGGTTAAATATACGGGGTGTCCAGAAACTCTACGGACAAACTTTGCGTAGTGATTCTAGACCCAAAAATAAGAAAAAAAGGTCATATAAACCCAGGTCCGGAAACGCTTCGTTTAGGATCTACAGGGTGTGAAAAAATTTTATTTTCCTCGGTTTTATGGCGATATTTTGCGAACAAATTTGAATAAGGTCCTGAAATTTAGAGCACGGGGGTTTTTGTGGTCGAGAAACTTAAATATTTTATTGATTTTGATGCTGCCTGCAGAGGGCGCCATCTACAGTGGTATGCTAAAAGTTAATTGGCCTTAACTTTTTTATCACCCGGTATATTGACGTTCCATTTGAATTAGTTTGTTCCCTTTTCAGTTCTAAGCAAAAAAGGTATACTTGGTCGATGCTTCTCAGATCAACCGTTTTCGAGATATTGGTTGATGAACAGTTCAATTTAATTTCCTATAATCCTTAGCTAATTGGAATTAAAAATCAAAGTAACGTATGTTTGCATTTTTACTTTAACTTTGAATTTAAGAACGAAAATGAAGAAATAAATAATAAACCTAAAAAAATAAATGTTACAAGAGGTGTTCCACATGATGACCATTTGTTTCGATAAATAATCTCACTCGTTTTGATAATGAGCGGCGAATCCCTAAACATATTCCCACATTATTTCTGAAGGTATCGCAGGCATCTACAGTGGTATGCTAAAAGTTAATTGGCCTTAACTTTTTTACCACCCGGTATATTGACGTTCCGTTTGAATTAGTTTGTTCCCTTTTCAGTTCTAAGCAAAAAAGGTATACTTGGTCGATGCCTCTCAGATCAACCGAGGAAAACAAAATTTTTTCACACCCTGGAGGTTCTAAACGAAGCCTTTCCGGACCTGGGTTTATATGCACTTTTTTTCTTATTTTTGGGTCTAGAATCACTACGCAAAGTTTGTCCGTAGAGTTTCTGGACACCCCGTATAACAAAACACCATTAAATCAGGTTAAAGTGCGTACGAAATTATAACATTAAGAGAAAATGAATAAAAAAAAACAGTTTAGATACACAGAAACACAATTAAAAAAAAAAAAAAAACAGTCACTCACAATTGGGTCATAAATAATCAAAATAAAAATCATAATAAAAATCGTAACACCAAACATGTGGCTCTTTTTAAAAACCAATCATTCCACTCTTTAAGTAAATAAGCACATAAAATAATACAGCAAATCACGGTACATATAAAATACAACAACAGTAATATTGCACAGGTACTAAGGTAAATGCGAGGATCAAAAGAAAACAGACAAGAAATTTAAAAATTACCCAATTGTTTAGTGACATCTAAAGCACAAAATGCATAAGTCACATTGTAATAAAGCACATACAAAAGAGAAATCAGAATTCAACTTCAACAAACTGAAATAAAAACTCATTAAAACGAAGCCTTACAAGGGTACGTTATAAATAGATCACTAACATTGTGACCGATATATATGTTTGAGTGTGTTAGCAACATACCGTGCCTCTCTCTCTCTCTCTCTCCAGTTACAACATATAAAAACAATAAATATAAAATTTAATGGTCTGGCTTGGAAGTGTGCACCAACAGGCAATTTCCTTTTACAATTAATAACCTGCGGCATCCTATACCCATTCACCAGCCACCTTTCCACCATTATAAATATAAACAACAATCAAGAATGCTAATTCGCACAAATACCAAAGGGAGAGTGCCCTGTACTGTCCTTTTCTTTTAGCAGATTTCAGCTTAAAGGGTCCGCGTGCGAATAAGATACCTTTGCAAGACAATGTTTGGTATTTGCTGCAAGCTTTCAGTTATATAAAAATACATACTTACACTAGAATAAATATTCCCTTAATTGATCACAGGCAGAAATCGTTAATAGACGCGGTTTAACCCCGAAAGAAAAGACAACTTAGTGCGAAATCCAAAGAAAAATGTACACGCACGAATTATTTTAAAGACAAACTGTTTATAATGAAGGGATTTAATTAACCCAAAAATTGATCTGGCTCAATTGAAATGACTGTAACTGCCTTCCCCACCGATCCAAACATAACTATATCTACTCCCGAAAAACCACCCCCGCCTTTCAAAAGCAATAAAAAAAAACAAGAAACACTAACTTATGTTGGAATAGTTTTGTAGTAATTATTGCACGTCTTAATTTTAAAAATATGCATTCGTCTGTAACAACCTTCTATTCAAAGGTCTCGAGTTTCCCAGTAACAAAGACATCTTTTCATCGTGGCTCGAATTAATCATTAGACCAATGACATTTTTACATCAATAGTACACATAAGAAAAATTCGAATGATTTGTTACGCCCCTTCAGTAAAGCATTTTTAAGCGTGCACCCCCTAACATGTGTTTACATACATATTAGTTACAAACATTCCTACATTTCTTAGATAAAAATACATAAATAAAAATATTTTGAAAACAGTAAATTACGACGTATTATCAAGATATTAAAAATCCACTAATTATCTTGTCTATCGTGGTAACAATGGCGATTTGACAAACGTTTATTACAATAATAAAATTTTCGCGGTCCGCTACCTACAAGACATATGTTTTACCAGGCTACTATTTATAAGTATAGAAGATTTATGTTATTGTGCCATCCTTTTCTAATGTATACTATTGAGGGAGAGAGCAAAAGGTGAGTAATTTTGTTACAGTACTTTACATTGATGAGTCATACCCAACTTAGTTTAAATTACACTTTACAGGTCCTGTCACAGTATGGCACCTGGTCTATGTATCTGAGGATTACATAAGTCCCATTAAAAATTTCTTTTACACTGTATATTATAAATGTCATAATTTTAGTCAATAAATGCTGAATACTTTCAATCTTTATTTCATTTAAAACAAAAAAATTACAATAACATGATGTAAGAACCCAAAACTTGTAGTAATGCTGAACAATATAAAAAAATGCTGTCTGCTAAAATCGATCTATAAAAAGTTTACAAAATAAAACCTGGCACAATCTGTCGCTTACAAAAACATAATTTGTGAATTATAACACACGAGGAACTAAACCTTCAATAAGGTGACAGTCAATATAATTTAGTTAAGCAAAGATATCAAAATTAAGTTTAATTATGTATATATAAAGAAAATATTGTACTTTATAAGATTGTAATAATAATAATAATAATCTGGTTTTTGATGAGATAACATACATAACACCTATACACGTTTTGTATTTAAACAAAAAATGTGTTTGCGTAAGTGTAACCAACCTCTTGATAAGATTAACTAAGAAAGATACGATTAGTATATCACTAGAAGTAAAAATTACTTTTTGTGACTAAGCTTAATAATAAACTAGATACAGAATCAAAGACAGGAACGCGTTAATTACGCACAGGAATGGATATTGGAGTGTAGAAGGATTGAAGACTTCTGCACGCTAAGGAAAACTCATTCATACAGTACAATGTTCATTTAGATAATATTCAATTGTATAAACAATAATCAACAAGAAAAATATCTACGAAAATAAACTGGACTGACGAAACAGTTCCATTTGAACATTATTCTTTAAATATGACTGTATAAATTTTAATAAAGAATCTATTAACTTATTTCAATATTTTAAATGTATTAACGTCGAGGAAAAAGCAATAACAATGAAAAGTGAATATTTCTTAATAAGTCTTATAATATAAAAGTATCACAATTGATTTGAAAATAGCAATCACTCAATATTATCACATTATTTTAATATAAATCAACACACACATACAATGGGGATCAGTCGAATAACTAGGACTGGAAGGGACTGGGACTAGGAGCCAGAAGTCCTCTTAAGGAGCAAAGGTAAAAAGAGTATATAACAAACACTCATTTGTCCATAGTGTTTGTTAATAACTATTCCAAAAAGACACAATTTTCAACTTTAACCAATTTAAAAGTGCTACATCTTATCATTTTCGATCACTTAAAACATTTTAATACTAATTACTCTATTCAAAATAACACAGAACATTATTCAAATTTATATAATACTTTAACACGAACGCACTTTTAAATGGACGAGATACTAAAGGTTTAATACACTAATTGTTTTTTAAGTGTGTAAGCTCTGTATCTTTTTGGAGAATGTTTACTCACAATAATTAATTATACAAAATTAATTTTGACAGTTTTCTTAATCATACTTCTCACAAATTTTAAAAATAGATTATAGTACCGGTAATTAATTATTTGAAATAACAATTATTTAAGTACAACTTTTGAAATATATTCAATTGTATTTTCTACCCGTGAATTTATGAATTATAGTAAAGTGCCTTTAAATGAGAACGCTATTGTGAGGAATTAGTATGATTAAGAAACTAAAAATAAAAAAAACATATAAAAAAAGGCCCCTTGAGAAAATTATAGTACGACAAAATTAGGTACCTATATGTGCATTTCTACGTACAAGTTAAAAAAATGGAACAACCTTATTGTAACATAAATTTGTTTTTACCCACCCTCCTAGATGTGTGCTGGCAAAAAAAAGACCAGTCACTCCCACCCTAAATATGGCGAAATCCATTATAGCTAAACTGAAACAAAGTATTCAATTTTAGAATTACAGCAAAACTAATTTAATACATACATTTCTCTGCATTAACTCATACTCCATACAGTGCTGTTAATCTTTCACTAAGTGGTGGTGGAAATTGATCGCTAAAACGTTTCCAATTTTCTTCGCCTACTTGCGTTTTGAAACTATGGAGTATCTGCAAAATAAATGTTATATGACCATTAAGTACAATGTTCTAATTTTTAATAGTTTTAACTAACAAATTTATTATAAAAATTCATACATTTATTATTAATCACAAAATGTTTATAAATGCTGTAATAGTTAGATATGTTCTAATTCAGTGAGTAATACTCATCTCTGCTACATATTGTGTTCACTACTTACTTGGTTATAAATATTGCATTTAACTGTATCAATGGTACCTGTTTTCATATTGTTTTCATGAAGATGTTATTGTAATCTTTAGTAAGTAGTAATTGATTATATAGTGCAAATTGAATGGAATGTTTATTTGAAGATTGCACTTCAATATTAGTTATCGTTGTTGTATTGTTGTGTATATTAAAAGTCTATTTATAATTTATCTACAAATTTACCACTCATTGTGACTTACTGTGGTGCTCCTTGTTTGTCTATTTACAAGTCAATGCTCGACACTGAGTATTGTGAAGAGTGTGTACCTGCCTTTATTTGTGATATTTTTTTTATTATGTTGCAATTAAATATATTAAATATGATAAATTTATGTGGTATATGTGAGACAGCCATAACTCCTAATATGCCTTCTTTAAAGGATTCTTGAAAATGTGAAGTTTATTCATGTCAGATGTGATGCCGAACTTGTTTTTGTTCAAAATACAAAGTCAGTAATATGGATCCTTCTACCATTATTCTAAAAGATTTTGCTCTTCAGATGCTGTTAATAATTTACTGCTACACAAATTTGCTCTTTTAGCGATGAAATAAAACAGTCAATCGTATGTACGCTCCATGATATCAAATCTAGATTACATTCATATGAATTAAATTGAATCTTTGAAGTCGTCTATGGAGTCCATTAAGACTAATGATGTTCAATGCACACTAAATGAGCTTGAAGATAGGCTAATCTTTGAAATAGTCTATGGAGTCCATTAAGACTAATGATATTCAATCCATACTAAATGAGCTTGAAGATAGGCGCCGGCGTAGACATAACCCATTATTATTTAATTTACCTGAATCCTTCGTCAAGAAATACGTATATTAGGATTAAAGAGGATTTATTAGTGGTAACTGATATTCTAGTGCTCTTAGGTATTGATATTAAACCATCAAAAGTTATTTGACTAGGGTCTGTTAACAGTAATAATAAACCAAGGCTTTCTTAAGATTATTCATCAGAATGAAACGGATGTTAGAAAGCTTTTAAGTGCTAATACTTCCACTAAGGGCGTACGTAAAAGATTTATGAAAGAAAAACTCTAAACAGTTTATATATATATATATATATATATATATATATATATATATATTAAATAAGACATTTTGTCTTTAAAACTTGTGTAAATAAACGTACAATTAATTCAACGTTTCGGGAACGTCCTTTGTTCCCTTTGTCAAGAATTTATTTGACAATTACAGAAATTGAAATAAGGTAACTATTTTTAACTATTTGTAACTATTTTATATAAGGTAGAATAACAAGATTCCTGTTATTCTACCTTATATAAAGGAAATTACAGACAGAATAGCAAAGAAATTTCCCAAAAACGACTTCAGATCGGTATTCAAACCACATTCAACTTTATCCCAACTTTTAAGAAACCCCAAAGACAAAATTCCTAATGAAAGCCAAGGAGTGTATGAGATACCGTGCAACAACTGTCGAAGAACTTATATAGGACAAACTAATAGAATATTATATGCGAGAGACGATGAACACCAACTAGCAATTAAGCAGCACAATCCTTCATCGTCTTCAGCTGCACATCATTTAGATACAGGACACCAAATTAATACCAACAATATCCGTTTAATTGCACCTCTGTATACCTTACAAGAAAGAATTATTAGAGAAGCAGTTGAAATTGAAAGAAGACCAAACGCCCTCAATAAACGAGATGACACTTCTAGAATGCCACAAATTTGGAACCAACTCCAAATCTTCCAGAAATTTCAAACAGTTATGCTGCAACTATTCCTGGCGTCCCCACTTCTGCACCTTCTACACCATGTACTCGACCAACTACCCGAAGTCAAACACACTCGTCCAGATTAAATTTAAATTAGTTACCTTGTTTCATATTCTGTACTTGTTAAAAATAGTTACCTTATTTCAATTTCTGTAATTGTCAAATAAATTCTTGACAAAGGGAACAAAGGACGTTCCTGAAACGTTGAATTAATTGTACGTTTATTTACACAAGTTTTAAAGACAAAATGTCTTATTTATATATATATATATATATATATATATATATATATATATATATATATATATAGGAAAAAGTACCGGAACGCTTAAAAATTCGGCATTTGGGGTTTTGCGGAAACTGGAAAATGATATCGGCACTGTTGCCAGATTTCCCAGTTTTGCGATACACGTAGTCGTTTTCTTATCTTAAATAGAATGCCCTATTTATTTTTATTGCAGTCAATTGGGCGTCACAAAATTAGTAAGATCTCAAATTTTCAAACTTTTAGATCTACTAGTTGCTGAGATATGACGACACCGTATTTTCAGTAAAAAGTACCGGAACGCTTGAATATCTGCAAAACCGCTAAAGTTACGAATACAAAATACGGCATTTGGGGGTTCCTAGGCATGCGGAATTAGAAAATGATATCGGCACTGTTGCCAGATTTCCCAGTTTTGCGCTACACGTAGTCATTTTGTTTTCTTAAATAGAATGCTCTATTTATTTTTATTGCAATCAATTGGGCGTCTCAAACTTATTAAGATCTCAATACTTAATCTTTTTGTTATCTTAAATGGAAGATCCCAAATTCCCAAAATTTTGTTTATACTATTAGATACTAGTGAGAAACATTATGGGATAGTGACTTATTTTCGAATGAGCATGCATTAAATTTATCGGAGATGCCCGAAAATATGAATACCCTAGGAATAAGTAAGCACTGCTTCAATTGTTTTCAACACTCTAGCCGTCGCCATTTTATAACAATGACAAATCGAACACATCATTGTCAGTTAAGCCACTGAATATTGCATCGATTACAAAATTATAATTTGATTATGGCTTTTGTTCTATTAGAAACCCAACGTATTGATATTTTGATTTTTCGTGGATATGGAAATAAAACAAGGGCATATCAAGAAGTCTGCAACCTGTTTAATGTTCGTTATTCTAATACACAGAACTTGTTGGGGTTACGAGGAAACAGGGTCCATAAAACGTTTACCTAAAACCGGACGCCCAAGAACTGCTACAAGTGATGAAAATAAATTAAACGTTTTATTACAAACAGAGGAAAATCCAAAAGTAGGCACCAACCAGTTAGCTATAAATACCGAAATCTGTCAAAAATCTGTAAGGACTATTTTGAAGGAAAACAAATTAAAGTCGTACTAGACCCATTACACTCAAGAGCTTTTAGAGGATGATCCTGACTGCCACAATGAATTCGCCGAAATCATGATGGAAAATATCAACCAAGATCCTTATTTTGCGCACAAAATTGTATTCAGTGACGAAGCTACTTTTTGCTCGAACGGCCAAGTTAATAGGCACAATTGCCGAATTTGGTCTAGAGATAACCCCCATTGGATGGAAGAACTTCATACCCAATATCCTGAGAAAGTTAACGTCTGGGCGGGAATATTGGGAAACAATATTATCGGACCTTTTTTCATAGATGGTACTTTAACACGGCGAAAGTATTTGGAGCTCCTTAGAGAAAGTATAGTTCCTGCTTTCAACAAAATAGAAATATAGGTGAAATCTGGTACCAACATGATGGTGTTCCGCCCCATTATTCAAGAGAAGCCATGCAATTTCTAAACAACCAATTCCCAGGAAGGCTGATTGGAAGACGTGGAACATTAGAATGGCCACCTCGATCCCCTGATATGACTCCACTGGACTTCTTCTTGTGGGGTCATTTGAAAAACCGTGTCTACAGAAATCGTCCAGAAAATTTGAACGAACTCTGCGAAAGAATCCGCATCGAAATTGTACTTATAACACCGGATATGTTGAGCAACACATTGCGAGAATTTTATGCTCGACTTGGATACTGTCTAGAAAATAATGGAGCCCACTTTGAGCATTTAATTAAAAGTTAGTGTCGTTAATTATTAATTCTATTGTTAATTAATTAATTAAGTTATTGTTTTAGTCCATTGGCTTTTAATCTCCTTCTTATCTTAGCATTATTGTTATTAGTTAAAGTGCAAGGGAAAGTGGCCAATCACAAATAAAAAAATAACCTTCATAACTCAAGTCATTTATTTCAATAAAAATAAATGGGACATTCCATTTAAGATAACAAAAAAACTATGTGTAGCGCAAGACTGGGAAATCTGGCAACAGTGCCGATATCATTTTCCAATTCCGCATGCCTAGGAACCCCCAAATACCGAATTTTGTAATCATAGCTTTAGCGGTCTTGCAGATCTTTAAGCGTTTCGGCACTTGTTACTGAAAACGCGGTATTGTCTTATCTCGGAAACTGGTAGAGATAAAATTTTGAAAATTTGAGATCTTAATAAGTTTGAGACGCCCAATTGATTGCAATAAAAATAAATAGGGCGTTCTATTTAAGAAAACAAAATGACTACGTGTAGCGCAAAATTAGGAAATCTGGCAACAGTGCCGATATCATTTTCCAATCCTGCACGCCCCAAAACCCCCAAATGCTAAATTTTGTAATCCTAACTTTAGCGATTTTGTAGATATTTAAACGTTCCGGTACTTTTTCCTAACCATATATATATATATATATATATATATATATATATATATATATATATATATATATATATATATATATATCGCATTGAAAGGTCTATCAATAGGAATGTTAGGGGAGGTGGAATACATCTTGCTATTAAAAAGTGTTTCCGATTATATTTGGTATTGTGTGATAATAAGGTAGAGCATATCTTTGTTTCGGTTTTAATTAACCCATTAACGTCCATTGTACTCATGTAAGAACAGCCAATTAATTAAACTGGAAGCGTCATCTACTGATGAATGTTAAAATTTTCTATCAAAGAATCCATCTGGATATAAATTTATAACCAAAATCAGTCTCCAGTTGACATTCATTGAGTTTGTGCCGTTTTGGAAGTGAAAGTGGTAAACAACTGCATGTGTTTTTGTTATTTTCGAAAGAGGTGAATAGAAAATGTTACCTACTTTAATTTATAGAACTAATGGTCACGTATTGTGTTTAATTGCAATATTTGTTTCATTCTTAACCACAACATACATTGTTGTGTCAAAATACTTAAGGCATAGTCTACACTAAGAAAAAACTTGACTGTACTCGTCCGAGTACAATGGGAGAATTCAATGTCTTTATTTTTTCTTCAGGTTACCAAAATGGAGGAGATTTCTACAAGCACATTTTATGGTAAGAGATATGTTACGTTACGTACGGTAGATGATGTTGACTCGTGTTCAAATCAAGAAAACGAAGTGGATATTGTGATTATCCCACCATCAGTTGGTTGTCTAACGGATGACGAGGATATTGATGATGAATTGATGGAAGATACATAGCTGGTCATATTGATTTACATCATATGCATGACGAAATCGAGTAGTGATTGAGATAGTGATCTACCCTTATCAGAGAGGTTTAAAAAAATAAAAAAATCAAAGAGAAAAAAATCCGAAGGCTAAGGAACTCAAAGGGACATCCGAGGTAATAGACATAAGTCCGATGGGAACATCAGGTGCCACTGATCGACTAAAAATATTAAAACATGATCTACATAATCTCAATCCTGTTGAGGTGTTTGAAAAATTATTAGATGATGAAATACTTGAATCTATAACATAGCAAACAGAAAAATGATCTCGATTTTTTTCTGTCCAAACCAGACTTGAAACAATGTATTGGAAATCTGTTTTTCACAGGGTATCATATAGTACCACGTGAAAGGAACTATTGAAGTTTGGATGAAGATTTTGACAGTGCCCTACGTGGTCCATGTCATGTCACGCAACTGATATTTAGAAATCAAAAAATATATTCACATAGCTGACAATTTAAACTTAGACGTTACCGACAGGATAGCAAAAGTACGACCACTAATGACTAAATTAAATCAAAAATTTCGAAATTGGGGTATATATTCAGCAAGATAGTAGATGAATCCATGGTAAAATTCTTCGGTCATCACTCGACAAAACAATTCATTACATCCAAACCGATCAGATCTGGCCACAAAAATTGGTTGATATGCAGCTCCACTGGCTATTGCTATGCTTACGATACATACAGTGGAGATGATAAAAATTTTACACAACAAAAAATTCCCCTGGGTTTTACAGTAGTTTTAAACCTTTTAGAAGCTGTTTCTATCCCTTCTGATCATATTATCCACTTTGACAACTAGTTGTGACTTACTAATAAAATTAAAGGAACAAGGTTATCATGCTACAGGAACTTTAAGAAATGATCGTACAAACCGATGTTAAGTTGTTTGACAAAAAGAAAAGAGGGTACTATGAGTATAACCTCGAATTTTCATGTATCAAAACCTCTACATACAGCAAAACGTTGGTCAGTTGCAGACGGACATAAAATTGATGTACCGCAGCCATCACTGTTTCATTGTTATAACATATCTATGGGAGAAGTTGACTGACATGTAAAGCAATAACAATTACAGAATATCTGTCTGCGGAAAAAAATGGTGGTGGGTTTTGTTTACCAACATGGTTATGGTAAATGCATGGAGACTGTACCTGTTATCTCTCAGAGAGTAAAATTTCCCTACTAGACTACAAAAGACAAATTGTCCGCCATTACCTAACCTGTTACAATAAATCCGTACCAAACAAAACTAGACCATCTAGGCAAGTACCAATAAGTGTACAACAGCATGAAGGTGGTTATTTTCTACAGAAGCTTGGTAATCAGCTACGCTGCGTCCTGTGCCATCAACGGGTCAGATAGAGGTGCCAAAAGTATAACGTAACATTATGTCTAGAGCGAGACAGTTTTATTAAATATCATTCCTAACTTTTATGTTTCCAGTTTACCTTCAGTTTCTGTTTGATTAGTTCCTTTTTTATGTTCAGATACTTATCACGTATACGCCTCTTGTACTCATATGAGTACATATGTACAGGAAGGTTCATTTTTGATGTTTTTTTATGGGAAGTACCGTTTCTATTACAGATAGACAAAAGTAATATGGGGTCCTTGTACTCGATTTTGGTGTTAATTAAGATCCAATAGTCATAATGAAGATATCTCTGACCGTTATTACGCAATTAGCCATTTTTGAAAAAATGGCGATTTTGAAAAACTTGAATAACTTTTTTATTTCTAAATGTATTGACAAACTGTAGAAATATTCTTAAGGCACTTTTATAAGTAGAATCCGTTAGTACATTCACATTTTTAATACCTCCTTAATTTAAAAAGATATGACATAAAGTTGTATTTTTTTATATGGAAACCATAGTTGGCTATGCATTTTTTAAAAACATTTTTTTGTGCTTTTTAAAAATACATAACACCTCTATGCTATTTTAAAAATTAATTGATTTTTTGTTTTTCTTATTTACGTTTTATATTAAGAATACACAGTAGGCATAGGAGGCTGAGATTTATTTAAGTAAAAAAACAAATGATAACTATATGTCAAATAATAAATTAAAAATTAGAAGTGTGCAACAAAGTGATCTTGAAATTTAGTTATTAACATGCCTAATTATACAAATTCAGAAACATTTTGCATGTGAAAGTGTTTTATATTATCCGAAGATGATAAGAATGTGGCATCGGAGTTATATTTACAAAATTTTCCTGAAAGGCAGCAGCCAAATAAAAATATTTTTGAGCGGTATAGTTAATAGAAATTAAAATTTTTGCTAGCTCAAAACAATATCTTCATTGATTTTAGGTTACAGAAAAATTTAATTGAATTCGGTTCTTTTAAAAATCACAGGCCAAAAACTTACTTTAAACGAAATTCTGAAGAAAATTCAATGGTTCTCTTAGGACAAGTCGAAGCAGAGCCAACAACTTCATCTAGACAAATGGTTAATCTAGGCGTGTCTCGAAGCAAAGCCCTTCGAATTCAAAAGAAACACAAATACTATTGCTATAGATTTCAGAAAGAACATTTTTTGAGTATAGACGACAGAAGGCGGCGTACTGAGTTTTGTAACTGGTATATAAATCAGTGCCAAAATATACCTAATTTTTTAAACTCTATTGCATGGTCAGACGAGGCGCATTTCAGTAGTGATGGTATTTTTAATAATCACAATTTACCTTACTGGGCAGATACTAACGCTCATGTCAGTGTTGCCCGCAGGAGGCAAGGGAAATTTGGAATAAATGTGGTGCTGCATTAAAACGGACGTTTTTATTATCACATGTATGAAGGAACATTAAACTCAATGAAATATCTCGATATTCTACGAATTCATTTGGAGAGATTTCTAGAGAGTCTTCCTTTAGCACAATATTGCAATGTCATATTTCAGCAAGACGAAGCTCCCGCACATAATTCCCGTGTAGTTAGTGACTACTTAAATTTCCTAATAGCTGGATGGGAACGACAACACCAATTTTGTGGCCTGCTCGTTCACCCGATCTTTCGCCTCTAGATTTCTTTTTATGGGGTTTTTTGAAAAACATTATACACAAAAGAATTAATAATGCTGTGAATCAGTTAAAAGAAAGTGTTCGTGTGGCTTTTACACAATTAACACCATTATCTATACGTAACTCTATAAATTCAATTAGAAGACGATGCAAAGTCTGCATCCAAAAAGAGGGAGCATAGTTTGAAAAATATTTGTAGTTTTAATGTGTTTTTTATATTGATATTTTGTGTTCATATTTTTGTTCGTTTATAGAATTAGATGTTTACATATGTATAAAAATACAAATAAAAGTTTTTTGATAATTTTATATTCAATCTTTACATTTTATAATTTGTTACCATTTCACAAGAATAACATCACAATTAAACTTATTTGAATTACAAAATGTCTCTAAAATATTTTACTGGAAGTGAAATTTCTTTTTAGAGTAGAATATCTTCATTCAATTTCATTTCTGGTTTTCGAAGACAACTGTTATCCTTAATAATTATACCAATTAAGAAAAACTTAAAAAAATCAATTAATTATTAAAATAGCATAGAGGTGTTATATATTTTTAAAAAGCACAAAAAAATGTCATAGCCAACTATGGTTTCCATATAAAAAATACCACTTTATATTCTACTTAAAAAAGTGCCTTAAGAATGGTTTTACAGTTTGTCGATATATTTAGGAATAAAAAAGTTATTCAAATTTTTCAAAATCGCCGTTTATTTCAATTTTTTTTTTTTATGATTGTGGACCTGAACAGGCTAAATAAGGCCTATCGTGCTAAAGCACTCAGGAACACTTAGGAGGATGGATAGAGGGATAATGAATTGCCAAAAGATGCCTATGAACAGCTACCTTAAATTTTCTCATATCATAAGTGAGAGGAAAACAGGAACTAGGGAGATCATTCCAGAGTTTAGAAGCCGTGTAGAAAAATGTGGATTGCGCCCGTTTGGTACGACAAGTAGAGATTTGTACTGCATACTGATGATGTGAATGAGCGAACTGAGTGTTTCTCGCGAAGATAGCCGGAGATGGTATCAAAGAATGTAATTCACCAGCACAATAGCCGTTGTAATAACGATAATACAAAGAAAGAACTGAAACCATCCTTCTATACTCAAGGGACTGTAAGTGAGAAGTTAAGGACGGGTCATTTATAAGCCTAATCGCTCTCTTTGAATACGATCAACGATATCGAGAGCGTATTGGGAGCACTAACCCAAAGGTGAGAATTATATTCCAGATGAGGCCGAATTTGGGCCTTATACAGCAGAAGGAGTTGTCGAGAGGTAAAGTACTGCTTAGATCTGTACAAAAAGCCTATTTTAAGAGCAGCTGTTTTGGTAGCTGACAGAAGATGGTCAACCCATGAGAGATTTGAAGATACAGCCATACCCAACAGAGTAATAGAGTCTGAAAACTTAATAACTGAGCCATTCATACTTACAACAGGAAATGATCTATCTTTTGGCGGACATAAGGCAACACTGAGTTTTGTTAGCATTAAATTTAACTAGATTATTGCTTCCCCATTCGAGAATACGTTGAATGTCTTTGTTGATTGAATTTGCCATTTCAGCTTTAATTTCTTGATTTGACATAGAAGGTGGATTATCACTATGAGTAGACTGAGATGAACTACAGTGAAGAGTGCTATCGTCCGCAAAGCAATGGATGGGGTTAGTTGTTGAAGAAATAAGGTCGTTTATGTACAGCAGAAAAGTGTAGGCGCTATAACGGATCCCTGTGGTACGCCCGCGTTAATGCTAACTTCTTTTGAAAAAAGCCATCAACTACGACACGTATTCGTCTTTTATCAAGGAAACTAGAAACCCAGTTGATGAGCGTATCATTTAACCCAACGAGGTGAGTTTGGCAAGTAAACACTTATGCCAAACTTGGTCAAATGCCTTTGAGATATCTAAAGCGACTACAACTGTTTCACCGGACTGCTCTACTGTATTGTTCCAAACTTGGGTCACATATGAAAGAAGATCGCCTGTTGAACGACTTTGCCTAAACCCATATTGGTGGTCACTAAGGAGTTTGTTAGTTTCAAGGAACGTGAGCAGTTGCTGATTGATGGCTCTTTCTATGATTTTAAACAAAATGGAAGTGATGGCAATTGGTCTGTAATTTGAGGGATCGGTCTTATCACCTTTTTGCGAATAGGTTGAACATTTGCTAACTTCCATGATGAAGGAATTCAGAAGATATAGAGATCGTATAGAGCTTAGATAGGACTGATACTAGTTCGGGAGAACATTTCTTTAAGACAATAGCTGGGATACCGTCTGGGCCAATCGCCTTATTGAGATCAAGCCTACGGATGATCGATTCCAAGAGCTTGTACCGAAAATGAATTGGTTTCATAACGTATGAAGAAGAGTTGACTAGGGCACATCTTTTCCAGAATCATTGAGACACGAGTTTGATGCAAACAAATCCACAAAAACGTTGGCTTTGTCTACAGAATCAGCAACTACCGATCCGTCAATAGATGTCAGGGAAATGAAGATGTTCGAAAGTTTTACTAATGGCTTTTGCTAAAGACCAAAATTTACGACTGCCTAAAGGAGATGTAGCTAGTTCATTGCATTTTCGTTGTTCGAACAACTTTTTAGTTTTAGTGATGACACTTTTGCAGATATTTCTAGCACCAACGTATTCTACATGACTGTCAACCGATTTATTAGATTTAATTAACTAATTAATTAATTTAGGCTAATTGCGCAATAACGGTCAGAGATATCTTGATTATGACTATTGGATCTTAATTAACACCAAAATCGAGCACAAGGACCCCATATTACTTTTTGAAAGAAACATCGAAAATGAACCACCCTGTACATCTTATAAGCTGTCACTTTGACAAGATACGTTACATTTGATTTTTTTTGTAATCATGTCAATAATGAATTTCAACAAAAAAATATTTTTTTCCAAAAAACTTTCTTGGGCGTTAATGAGTTAATAAAAGATATCTAATAGCAAAGATCTTGTGAGAAGTACGGCGCGTTCAAAAATACCTGACACAGGCGCTGTTATGAAACATGACGTTACTGACCACCGCACTGCATATCATATTTGGTAAACAATAAACATAACCTCTAATAATTCTCCTCTTTCGTCAGCTTATTGTTTTTTACCATAATTATTTCCCGTTTTTTCACTTTTTACAAAACAGCCTTTTTCAAGACTACCAATCGGCAAGGTAGGTAAATTAATTACATTTTAAACAACAAATGAACTACTGCTAATTAAGTTTTTTACGTCACAGCCATCAAATGGTTAAAGTGGCCCATAATAAGGTCTCAAGCTTACTATCAGTTAAGAAAGGTGTTCCTTAAGGGTCAATTTTGGGACCACTGTTGTATACATTATATACGTCAGTTATGCTGCGTCTTAAAGAGATGTAAATATCATCTATATGCTGACGATACACAGTTGTATTATTCATTCCCACCTGAAGCAATAGAAACTGCTTTTCCAAAAATTAATCATGATTTAAACTCGCTATCTAGTTCCTCAAAACATCATAATTTGATTATAAATCCTAAGAAATCTACTGCAATAATTTGTGGGCGTACTGAGCACTCTCATTTGAAATTGCGTATTAACAATGTTATTATACCTTTTAGTTCCGTTGTGTAGAACTTAGGTTTATACATTGACAACAAATTGCGATTTCGCGAGCAGATAAACAGTTGCATACGTAAAGCTTATGGCAGTTTAAGTCTTATATCAGCATAGGTCATATTCATCTGTAACATCAAAAAAGCAATTAAGCAACTTTGGTGTTGTCACACTTTAACTTTGGTGATACAATTTATGGGCCGTGTTTAGATGCTGTTACAGTTCGTCACATCTAAACTGTGCAGAATGATTGTGTAAGGTTCATTTTTAGTCTTAGGCGCAATGAACATGTCTCTGTTAAATTAGAACAGCTATAGTGGCTTAATATGACTCAAAGAAGAAAGCTGCATGCACTGTCTATTTACCATTCTGTAATTACATCAGGTTTTCCTAAATACATACTTAAATAAAAGAATTCGTTATCGTACCAATTTACATACATTCGTGGAAAGGGTTTTATTATATATGGCACTATTTAAATTTAAATCTCGAAAGAAGTATTTGAGATCATTTTCTTATAATATAGTTAGGTTATATAATTCCCTTTCTGCAGAAGTAAAATTGCATTGCATATTTGGATAATTTCGTTAATCATTTTGCCAGTTCCTTTTCAGTATTTGTGTATGTGAGGTTAAGCGCAAGAGCGGAGTAGAACAATGTGTTCCAAACCGAACTTCGCCTTTGGGTCATGTACTCTACGTTATACTTGCACAACAGGATAATAATTTTTGGCAGGAATTTGTTTTGTTTTTCTATTATCCATTATGTAAATGAGTACTATTTAAACCCAACAAAACAAAATTATTATTATTATAAATTCATGTTTTATAATTTCAGAGTGTAATATTGTGCGACATGCCTTTTTGTCTAGAAGAGAATAAATTTCTTTTGCGGTCCTATTTCCGTAATGGAAATAAAGTCGAAAATGGAGCTTGGGTATATTCAAATCGCTTATCTATAGAAAACTTTCGAAAAGTGTATCCTGACATTGATGCCGATTACGATATTATACGCCGCCATGTTTATCGTGTAATTGAGCGGTTTAATAATACAGGAAGCATTGCTTTTGCAAAATCACCTTGTCACCCCACACTTGCTAATGAGGAGGTTGTAGAAGATTGTTGGACCAGTATTCTTAAACGATACTGTTAATGCTGAACGTTATCGTGCTATGTTACAAGTTTTTATTAATCAACTTCATGATGACGAATTGCAAGAGGGTTTCTTTCAGAATGACAATGCAACTGCACATACAGCTGCAGAAACAACAAGATTTGTACTTTGATGACTGAATGGTTGGAGGAAACCTCTGGCCTCCAAGATCACCGGATCTAGCGCCCTTGGATTACTTTTTATTTACGTGCTGTTATACTATAGAAGCGGCTGTACACAACATAACGCAACAACAATTGGAGGCAGTTTTTGAAAGCACGAAAAAGAGAGTGGATGCCAGTCTCGATAAAGGTGGTGATCACGTTGAACATTTATTATAATATGCGACCGACGACTGTTACCTAGTACACAATTTATAAAAGAAACTTAATCACGTTTCAATGACCGGCATGTTTCCTTGTATAATTTCGAATAAATTTAGCAGCATTTAAAATTAAAAGGCGTGTTAATTTTATTTAATATTTGTAAGGTTACGTTTATATTGTTTAGTATTGCGCAGTACTATATGAGAGGCGGCATCATGTTTCATAAGAGCGGCTGTGTCAATGATTATTGATATCTTTGTATATGAAAATTACTGTTCTGCAATAGAGAATTTGTATGATCAGTTTAATTTTGATGAATTTGTTACACACACACGCGCGCACGCACGCACGCGCACACACACGCACGCACGCGCGCGCACACCCGCACGCACACGCACACACACGCGCGCACACACGCACACACACACGCACACACAAAATAATCTTTCAACTATTAGATGGATTCTTATAGGTGTTGATTATTCTCTACTAATTTCGAAAGCAGATACAGTAATTCGTACGTACTCGTTAAATTAAATTAATATTATTCCTAAAAATAGAGCGTTTGTTTGGACTTAGTATTTGCTAATCGGCAATTAAAAGTGAACAAGCCTTGTAATTTGTTGCCTAACATCAGTGAACACATTGGGCTTATCACATAGATATTAATACTAGTCCGTTAAAATATTTGTTTACGGAGCACATAATATATCTATAAGTTTGCGGACTATGAAAGCATGAATACTATTTTAAATTGGGATGTTGTTTTGCATGAAAAGTTTTTAATAATGATGTTCAATTGTTTTATGAAATGGTTTTAGATGCTATTAATATGTACGTTCCTTCGACGATCTATGACCTATTATGCTAAGTGGACCAATCGTGCTTTAAAATTTTAATCAAAGAGAAAAAGTAAGCGCATATTAGATATAAAGAATCTGGAGAGGAATCCGATTATCTCGCTTGTAGGGAATTGAGAACTAAATGTAAACATTTGGGTAAAAATTTGTATGATGAATACATTTCTAAAGTTAACGGAAATATTTGGGTTAATTCTAACGTATTTTGGAATTCTGTTAGAGAAATTACATGTGAAGCTGATGTTCCAAAAGAAATGTTTTATGTACCAACTTTAAACTGTTTATCGTTCACTTGAAACTGGTGCGATACCAAGTGTGTGGAAACATACATATATTCAGCCAGTTTATAAGCCTGGCGACGAGAATTTGATTAGCTATTGCGGTGTAAGTGTGCAATCAATTCGCCCTAAATTGTTAGATAAATTTGTTGCTGATCAAACAACTTGGAATTCTTCTCAAATAATTCCTGACGTTCAACATAGATTCTATACTGATTGATCTACTGTATTTAATTTATTGGTTTCTAAACAATATACGTTTCTCAGACATTAGAAAATAGTAAGCAAGTGAATGCTGTGTATACGGACTTTTCTAAAGCGTTTGATTCAGTTAGCTTTTAGTCGTTATTAAGAAAATTGAAGCTATTTGGTTTTTGGTGATTAAGGCTGGTGTCATGCTTTCCTGGATGTACTCAAAGTGTGAAATTAAAGAATTATGTTTCTTTCTGAAAACAAGGAACTTCTGGTGTACAACAAGAGTCAACATTGTGGTCCAATACTATTTCTTCTGTTTACTACTGATCTTTCCTCGATATTCGTTTCTGAAATACTTATACTTGCTGGTGATCTAAAGATATTTAGAGTTATAAAAAATTATCAAGATAATGTGCATTCTGTAAGCTTTAATAGAATTAGTTATAGTTCCAGTCTAACAAACTATATTAAAACGTAGATAAATGTTATGTTATTTCTTTTGGAAGATCCAAAAATGTTACAGAGTATGATTATAAAATTAATAATACAGTCTTAAATAGCATTACTGAAGTTAAAGATCTAAGACTATTTTGATAAAGAACTGAATTTTAAACACCACATGAATTTAATATCTGACATTCAGAACATGTAGTTTTATTTAGCATGTTTCGAAAGACTTAACGCGGTTTAAGAGCTTTGTTTTGTTCATTCGTAAGAAGTCTATTGGAATATGCGTTGATCATTTGGTCGCCATTTTACAAAGTTGATATTGACACAATTGAAAAAATTCAAAATAAATACGGACGGAATGCGACACGTGAATATGCTCTAATACGACAACAATTGAATATGCCATCACTGGAATCAAGAAAGAAAGTACACAACTTATACTTTCTTTATAAATTAGTGAATGGTACGATTGATTGTTCAAGTTTATTGAAATAAATTATTTTTTTTATAATGATAGTTGGCGTCCTATGGTGAGGTATGGAAGTGAATCATATACATATGATTGGTTTATTGGACCATTGAATTCATTTAAAATGTCTGTAATCAGAAAAATAATTAATAAATAGATGAAGTACTGTATAGACTGTAGAGTATAACCCACCGTTTTATGTTTTTAAGGTGCTTTAAGTTATACTGCGTTATTTTTTGAAATTCAACATATATTGTTTACAGTTATTTATATCTTTATGTTGTTATATATGATGTATAAAAGGGGCTTTTCCGTATAATAAAGCCTATTATTATTAATAAAATTATTTTTTGGGATTTTTAATGTGTACTTTAAATTATACAATTTAGATTGTATAATTTAAAGTACCCATTAAAATCAAAAAGATAATATTTTATTATGAGTGTTAATGGTGAAAGTTTACATTTTGCTATTATTATTATTTTATAAAAATTTTTAAATTAAGCTTTAATGTATACGCAGTAAAAAATTGCCTCGAGTGGAACCCACGACCACTGCTTTATAGTTTCAACTGAGCTATTGAGGGAGCTAGCTTCATTCAATTCAATCTTAAACTGTATGCACCTTACAATACCACAAAAGTGACTGGTTACTTAAAAATTAAAATTATATAACATCTAACTAATAAGGTATATAGTTTAAGATTGAATAGAGTCGAACTAGTTCCCTCGATAGCTCAGTTGCTAGAGCCCTACTCTATCAAAGTAGTGGTTGTGGGTTCATGTCCCACTCAAGGCAATCTTTAAAATTTAATTTAAAAATTTTATAATGTATAATACTGTTATGACTAGAAAAAAAGGAAAAAGGCCACGTGTTTCATTCCCTCCCCAAGAGGGAGGGCAGGCTGCTTGAGCTTTCCAAGCTCCTTCAGCCACAATCATGGATTCCCAGCATACATACATACATTACGTTATATGCATGGTGGGATTAAGGATAGGTGTGGTCAGGATAGGATCGGAAGGAACGGAGTTAGTGTTCTGAGGGGGAAGATGCTACCCCAGCATTCGCCTAAATAGCCGCACATGGTGTGTGTATAGAACTATGTCGTTATTGAAGTTAGATTCGTTCAAATACTTTCTATCATAAAAATTATTATTATTATTGTAGATTATAAGGACTAAATTTAATAACTAACAACTATATATGTGTACAAAACTAATGTAAGTATTTATATTACATTACTAATTAAAGTAGTACTTAACGTTACTGTGGAACGCTACTCATTTGTCAATTAATTTTAATGGTAATATACACATGCATGAGGCATAATGTCGTTTGACTAATTTCTACCTTACTATATCTCAATTTGTGATGTGAATAATTTAAATTGTACCTAGAAGAGATGATTGATATCGTGGACATATTATTTAACTGTCTGTATGTGTAAATTATCTTAGCACATGAAAACGTACCGAGGTGTCCATGCGAAGACGTCGTAAGCGCCGAAACACAAACATTCACGTCAAAAGCATCGTCACTGAGCTGAGAACCTGCTCTATGACTCTGTGTCCGTGGTATAAGCGGCAGACATTCACAGTTTGTAATCATTCCATTTGAAATCGCAATGACATTTGGCGTCATGTGCAGACCGTGTCAAATGACACAAACGACAGTTTGCAATAAGAAACACCATTGCATAACAATTTCTTCTTCTGAGATTGGATCCACGTTTGCACCACATTCATAATTTTCTCTTTGCTTTCATGGTGCTACCGACTGCTAAAGTAGTAGTTCGTTAACCTAATGTTGCGTGTCTGATGATTTAAAGCGTTCCCAATCATTTTCTTCTAAAATTTGGACTGCTTTACATCTAATTTCTAAATCTCGGTAATCTCTGTAACTGATATCGTGAACTTTGCACTGAGCGTCTAATTGATTAATACCAGGGTCACCGCGTGATTTGGTCCTGGTAAATTTGTACCAGGACCACGATACTGGTAACTAGGTAAATGCAATTCAACCGGACGTTTATTGATTCGAGTATTTACTAAAACCCCCTGCTTCTTAGCCAACATTATTTATCTAGACAACGTTACAAGCTTGGCTCATTATTAAATAGAAATACAAAAAAAAATAGTGAAATGATTTATTTATCTATTTGAAAGGATCTTTCAGTAAATTTACATTTCACTTTTTGTTGAATACTTTTCTTCTTCTAGACACATTCTTTCCTAAGTTCATACCAAAATTTACATTATATTACCATTTAATTTTCACTGAAGTTCTATTTCACCTTTCATGGATATTATCTTCTTATCTAGATGGACAAAGCAGGGTATTTATACCTAAATCAAGATCACAAAAACAAATCATAGTTATTAGTATTTCTTTATTTAGTAATTGCTATACATTAGATAAGCAGGACGATAATACAATATTTTCATTAAGCATACAGTGTTATGTGACTTAATATTATACTTAGCATTTATAACGTCTTCAATGTCTTTATAAATGTCATCATCACTACCATAAAATTCTTTCTCACGAAAACGACGGTAGTCAGCAACTTGTATGAACTTTTCATAGAAACACACCAGATTGTAAGATTCAAGAAATTACAACCTATAGCTTATTATATCCTTTAAACTGAATAGTTCTTCTACATTATGAGCATTGAATGTGCAAGAACAGCAGTTGCAGTTTTCTATCATAACAGTTTTCAAAATTCTGTCATATCCTTTAATCAGTTCCAAATCGTAATAAATACCAAGACTGCTAGATAGAGATTCATAATGTTGATCATAGATTATATCTTCTTCTCTGTTTACATTTAACCAATCAACTTTGTTTTCAATTTCTTGGGATCGGCAAAATTGTAATTCTACATATGAATGCCATTTTAGAAGCTCAATCCATTCCTACATATTCCAACACTACACTATTGCACTACTGGTGCAAGGTTGAGATGTGTACTGTACCCAATTTACAAATGTTTCACATAATGAATGTCATTTGATAGTTTATAATAAATGCAATCAATTAAGTATTTATTAGCCGTTTGTTTAAACACTTCTTCCGTATGTTGAAATGATGGCCAGTCAGTATTAGAAGAATAACCATCATCTTGCTTTTCTTCATTTTTATTACTACTACTACTACCATCACTATTTTGATGGCACCAACAACACAATGTTAAATTGTTATTCATATTGTTACTGCAACTATGTAGGGTATCCATATATAACCGTGAATTTCTGAGTTTAGATCGTTCCAGGAATGATTTTATTGCTGCTTGCATTATCACGACTTTATTTGCACACAATTGCACTATGACTAAACAGTGATTAAGAAATGATTCCAGTTAAAGCATGCATAACTTACATGTCGTAGGGTTATAGTGCTACTATTAAAAACAAAATGTTATGTTTGTTATTTTCCCGGCTGCACCCAAACTACTTATGAACACATCCTTCATGTTTAGTAACGTTTTAAATTCTTCAATTCGAGTTTCTTGTTTGAAATACTCATAAAAGCGCTGAGGTAATACACATTTAAAGTCAGTTGTTTCCATCAATATACGTTCACCATACATAGTATTAATTCTGCCACTTTATACTTTTTCAATATCTCAAGGTGACAAACATTTTTAAAGAGTTTGCATTAGGTGCTTTGGTTTAATCCTGCTAATTCCATGTTTAACAAGTTGCTAATTGGCTGACTGATCTCAACACACTTTGCTGCAGTTTGTTTAAGAAAAATGTGTCCTTGACTTGAGTACCTATCACAACATGTTCAAACTTGTTAAATACCCACCTTGTCCTACTTTTAGTTTAGAAAACTATTTGACCTTGACTCAATTTAGTCAATATAAGTACATTTGACCTTGGTCTATTTTTTTGCATAGACAGCAACCTGTCATTCTTCTTGTTTCCATAAACTGATTCTATTTTTAGATTTCTAAGAATTGTACTGTGATACCCCTTGCAGAACAATAAACTTTGATCTTGAACATTGATTTCTATGAATTGTAATATGATATCAATAAATGTTTACCTTGAAGAGCTTGACTCGAGAGTTATTTACGTATCTACCACATATATCAAATTGGGGGAGCTACCCCTAATATAGGTGACAAAAATATTTTTAGGCGGATTTTTCCTGCTTTTCAAAAAAAAAATCAATTTTCTCGAAAACAGGCCAGAATTAGCCAAAAATAAATGTAACCCCCCCTCCCCGCGCGAAACCACCAGTCGACAAGTCCTGCTTTTTCAAACAAAAAAAAAACAATTTTCTCGAAAACGGCCCTGAATTAGCAAAAAATAAAGTACCCCCCCCCACACACACACACATCCTGTCGACTTATTTAGTATCTACCACATATATCAAATTGGAGGAGCTAACCCCAATATAAAAACTGCCCCTATCAGTAGGTGACAAAAATATTTGATGATGCTGTCACTATAATTTTTAGGTAAGACGCGAACCGACTATTTTTAGCCATGACGCCACCACCTTTAATGAGGACATGAACCGACTATTATTAGCTATGATGGAACCACCTTTTAGCGAGGGCGCGGACCAGCTATGTTTAGCAATAACCTGACCCCATTTTTGACCTTGAAACTGGCAACGCTGCATTACCTTAAGACATGGCAACGCTGTAAAGTGCGCCAGAATCGGCATAGTTATGCTACTGATTTTGATGAATATCTCTGAAACTTTGAACCATATCAGTATAGTTGCAAATATAAAAGATGTTGCGTACTTTATTCCGCACCTAATGGGAATAAAATATACAGGTGTTCCCTTTAAAAGACATAACTTTTAGGCCCAGTTTTGATTGATAACGGGTAGCTTCCGATAAAGACGAATTTGACTAAAAAACGAGTGGGTTTGGGTATGGGGAATGCTTAATAAAATCGATAGAGTAGCAAATACGCTATCCCACGCCGATGAAAAATATAGGTTGTTCTATTAGAAAATTTCGAGAAAATCTACGATTCTCGTTTTTGACCATACTGTATACGACTTCCGATATTTCGTGTAGCCATCCGTATAAAAATAAAATAAACCATATACATCAAATATCCTACTACAGATAATAATTAATTTCGTTTGTTCTTGAAAAATACAGAGTGATCAACACATATCCATTCAGACAGAAATTGTCATATCTTTGAAAGCACACGGTATAAGATGCTGAAGTTTGTGTTGTCATGGACTTATGGGCCACCCTGTATTTGTAAAAATATGTTTAAAATGTGTTGTCTAGCAAGCATTTTATAGCTCCATTTTAATATTTTTTGTAATATAAATCTTTTAGATGTAGTAGAAGACGGTAGCTAAGATGCAGGACCCAGTATATTATATGTGATATAATTATTTTTTACTTTATTTTTATTTCATTACATTATGTTATGAATTAGAGTTAAGATTAATATGTTCAAGTATGTCACATTTGAGTTTAGTTATCCAAGTGTTGTAATGATATTTTTATGTCCTTGTTATGTGTGAATTGGTTTTATGGTCAATAAAGGTATTTACACGATCTTCAGAGATAATCTTCATTTTTATAAAAAATTATCTTTCACTTCTCACATCAACTACATTTGAATCTAATAGTATATGAGAATAAAACTGAAAATAAATTAAACGGCCTATCATTACGTCTATTCAATTCATTACAACAGATGTAATTTTGTAATGGATAAATGGAATAACAACCTTCTTGGGGTCCTTATTGATTGCGAGTTAGAAAGTCGCAAGCGACAAGCTTCGAGTTAAATATTGAGGAAATGGAATGTCATAAGTGTACGCAAGCGCCAGTTTTTTGTTTGCAGTTGATGGAACATTATTTTTACTTGTTTGGTTATTATCCCACTTGAATAATCATTTATCTTCATCTCCTCATTTTGGAGTGTTTGGCGTAAGCAACACCCAACGTTTGACATAAATGCGTGAGATCAATGGTTCGGCATAAGCACCAGTTTTGCCATCATTTAAGCATAGGCTGTAGATTCAAGTCTTTCTAATGCTTCCGAACAATTTTAGTAATGTTCTCCAAGTTAAGACATAAATCATATACCAAATAAAATGAGCGTGAGTGTTCTTTACGTTTCGTGAAAAATTTGACAGCAGGCGCCTAAGTCGTTCTGCCTTGAACGGGTCGATATATAATGCAAATAATTAACCATGTTTTCAGTGTTTTGATTAGTTTTTAGGGTACTGTACAATTTCCAAGTCACTAGATACTTCCTGCGCTACCATGCAATTTCCTAGTTTATGTTTGATTTTCTGCATAATTACTGAGAAAAATATTTACCGGGATAACAATTATATCCTGATTAGATCTGTATAATAGTTAAATTTTATGAAGGGGATTAATAGCTTAGATTTGTCAAATCTATATTTCACATTATGCAGTGGAATTATTACACGTTGGTGGTTCAACAATCATTATTTCATTTGGTATGAATACAAATGATTAAATTGGAAAGATTGGAAATATACATAGATTGCATATTATAATAACCTAAATTATATTGTAATATAATTGTTTCAGTCACAACTACGAAAGTTGTTTAATTTGTGTACAATATTATTATTTATTGTCATTGAACAATTTCAAGTATTTATGGTAAGTAATAAATACCAACTGCTTTATTTATATTTTCTTATCAATTTATACTTAGAATGAAGTATAACTTTGGATTGATTTTTATTGACTTCAATTTTATGTTGAAAGTTACCTAACTATGATCCTTTGAAATTTAATGTTGCTTTCATTGCAGTCGGAATATCACTGATTACATTTCGTTATGGAATTTTACATATCTGGTTGAATCCAACTAAATGCTTATATTATTTAATGTTACTTATTGCTAAGACAAGATACCTATACCAGCCCATCATTTCCCAGATGCGACTATGCCAAGTTATTTTATTAGTTATTTATTTTATTATATTTTGATATGCCTCGAGCACATGTGGCGCCCGTCGTTCCAAAATTTTTGGATTGATCTTGGAATGGTTTTCAATAGGAAATTGTAGTTTCATGGTCACATTGATAAAATAGTTAATTAAACCGATAAGCTTAATACTAATAATAATTTCTTGCCTGAGATCTAATAACATTGACGTTATCAGGACATTAAATTAAAATAAAAAAAATATACAAGAACTCCAGGTAAGTCAGCGTACCGCATTGACCTCCTAATGGTCGCAGCACGGTCAACTGTTTGGTAGTTTACAAGGTAGTCTCTTGTGGACCGGGATACTAGCTTGTATAGAATTATGTTGGACGCGTTTAAGGTAACCGGAAATGTGACCACGTTTATGGCAAGTAGATACGTGGAATGTTAGACGTATGTACGGGAAAATAATGAATGAAAGGCAGCTTGATATTTGTATGTATCAGAGACAAAGTGTAAAGGAAAGACTGTTGTGGATATGGACGATGATGATGGTCAGGGATTAAAACGAAAATGCATGGTGCGAGAGAAGTTTGAGTAACTGCAAGTGAAAGAGCGAACGGTGTGTTAAACAGAAGGGGTAAATGAACAGAAGGTCCAGAAACGCGATAATTTCTGAAACGATGTAAAGAACGTATTGAGTTTATGTAAGCCAAGTGAAAGAATGATTTTAATGGTAGATTTGGATCTATAAATCCACCAGGGTCTATAAAAAGAACATATAGAACGAGTTCTAGGAAAATTTGAAGATTCAAGAGTAAATGAGAATGGTAAACGCCTGGTGAATATTTGTGCTGAAAGAAATCTGTATAATGGTTACGATAAAAGTGAATAAGTAAAATATTAAAGGTAGGGCGAACGTCCAGAATGAAAGTAAAAGCACTGGTGAACCTGTAAAAAAAAATCAGTATGCAAGAAAAAAGATGCGCACAAGACAAGCTGCAAAAAAAAACGATTATATGAAGTGTACAAATTCAGAAAGAAAGAAGAAAACGAGACAGTAAGGGTGAGTAGGGGAATTGAGGGCAGTGAAGTTTTGAAAGAAATAAAAAAACTGTTAAGTCAGGCGATTCTCATTTGCCATTATTTGAATCGATAAATATAAACATTACGTGGCAATAAATCTTCAGAACATTATAGAAAATAATTAAATACTTAGCTTTTTTGGTTTTTTAATGGTGTATTTTATTTATTATTTTACATAAATCTATACGTTTAGATAACGATTACGGTTATCGTCCTCAGTAGTATCGTACCAAACCTAGCAGCATTTACACAGTATGCTTCTGATGTAACAGAATGCTTTGACCGAATTGACAATGTACCGGGTGGCCAACTAAGAATGGCGTCGGCCATATCTCAGGAATGGATTATAGCACAGGTTCGGGAAAAATTTTGTTATAACAAAAGTGGCCTCGAGAAACGCCTGGAAATTATTTTCAGAATTGTAGGTCCACCGCTAGAGGGCGTATTTGACAGTTAAAATTTTAAAAAGCAAAATTTTTCAAAATTTACTCAATTAAGGGGATTATTAAATATTATAATCAGATTCCTCGACAAATTCTGCATATTTTTTTATTTGACAAGTTTTAGTCTATCTCTTCAAATAAGGGGTGGGGGAGAGTGGGAATTTTGTTACGAAAAAACGCCTTTAATTCAGGTTCTGCTTGACAGATTTTAATAAACTTGATATTGTTTGAAAGAGCTTTTGTTAAACAATAGAAAATTTGTAAATTTGAAGCAATCTGATTAATAACATAAATGCTAGAGGGCGCTGTTTAATATTTTTTTAATATTGTTTTCTCTTTACAATTTTAAATGGAAGCATAAAAATTTAAGTAGGTCTTTAAAAAGTAGACTAAATTAGTAATAAAACCGTGAAAACTGCAAGTCGATATTTTTTTCCTATCCTGAGATTTGAATGCTCAGGATTTCGATACCAGGTTGGATATTTGCAACTGGCTCTCAAATATGATATACGACGACCCTGAAATACTTTCAGGAATTATGTGTACAGATGAGGCTACTTTTCATACTGATGGTAGTGTAAATCGCCATAATATGCACTACTGGTCTGAAACGAATCCCCACTGGATGCAGGAGGTCCAACATGAGGGTCGTTGGTCTGTAAATGTGTGGTGCGGGATTCTAGATGGAGAAATAATTGGACCTTTTTTTAATGAGACTGTTAATGGAGAAAGATATTTAAATTTCTTAAGCAACGAATTGCCACTTCTTTTAGAAGACGTACCCTTGGCCATTCGTCGTGACATGTTCTTGCAACATGATGGGTGCCCGGCACATTATTCTAGGGATGTTCGGAATTTCTTAAATCAATCATACCCTGAAAGGTGGATAGGACGTGGAAGCTTATTTATTTGGCCACCAAGGTCTCCAGACCTAACTTGTTTAGATTTTTATTTGTGGGGGCGAATAAAAGATCTCGTTTATGCCGATAGACCCACAACAAGGGCTGACATGATTGAAAGAATACGACAGACCATACGAAGTATTTCAAGGGCAGAAATTGAAACTGCTGTTCTCTCCACCCGTCAGCGATTGATTTCATGCATTGAAAATGAAGGACGACATTTAGAACATCTAGAGCGACACTCATTACGTAGTTATTTATTTACAGTTTTAATTGTTAGATTTATCACATTATTTTATAATTTGTTCTCATTGTTAGTAGAGACAGCATTACATTTAGGTAATCTAGCGGCAACCATAACATTAGTATGATAACAGTTTAAATTACTGCAGACCAATGTAAGATCTTTTCATCCAGGCTAAATTTAATACTTTCCGTTAACGCGAACTAGCCTACTAGACGTTGGAAGAACAATTCCCGCCATTTACCTGTTCCTTACGAATCTCAGGATAGAAAAAGATATCGACAGTTTTCACTGTTTTATTACTAATTTAGTTTACTTTTTAAAGACCTACTTAAATTTGTATGCTTCCATTTAAAATTGTAAAAAGAAACAGCGCCCTCTAGCATTTATGTTATTAATCAGATTGCTTCAAATTTACAAATTTTCTATTGTTTAACAAAAGCTCTTTCAAACAACATCAAGTTTATTAAAATCGGTCAAGCAGAACCTGAATTAAAGGCGTTTTTTCGTAACAAGGTTCCCCCTTATTTGAAGAGATAGACTAAAACTTGTCAAATAAAAAATATGCAGAATTTGTCGAGGAATCTGATTATAATATTTAATATGCACCTTAATTGAGTAAATTTTGAAAAATTTTGCTTATTAAAATTTTGACTGTCAAATACGCCCTCTAGCGTTGGACCTACAATTCTGAAAATAATTTCCAGGCGTTTCTCGAGGCCACATTTGTTATAAAAAAATTTTTCCCGAACCTGAGATATGGCCGACGGCCGTTCTTAGTTGGCCACCCGGTACAATTATAAACAAACTTCATTACTTTGGTTTCTCAGAAGCTCTTCTTGCATTTGTATAAGTATTTATAGTACAGAAAACAATACGTTGATTATGGAGGACCCAGTTCGAATATGTATTGTACACAGTACTGCTCAAACCTAAGATCACTTTTGTTTTTATTTTCCCTTATAGTTCGATTTTGTTTATAGCCTGGTCCCTGTAATTCAACATAGCATTAACAGTACTCATACAGACTCAATAAACTTCAACTCAATCCCAATAAACGTAAAGTAAAAAAAAATACTACTTGAATTTGATTAACTTATGGAGCTTGTAAAGATAGATATACTGCAGAGTTGAAATCCTTTACGTACATCACTCATGTTAATAATTTATTAATTAGCGATTTTTTAATCAGGGACCAGAATTAGAAAATAATCAATGTTATCCCATCATTTGCAACAGAAAAACCATTGAAAGATTTTCTACGTATTCGATAAACCAAACAACGATAGTGACGCAGCAAACATAAGCTGTGCCCGCCTACCCCAAAATTGTATATAAAGCGACTAACGCTTGCAAACGCAGTTTTTTGAGATGTTTGCAACTCAAAGACTTTTCCCGGCCAATTCCTGACCAGCCGCCGCTTAATGCATGATCTCGCCTCGTAAGTATTTAAATCACCTACACTAGATAGACAGAAGGTTAAATCTAGTCTGCCGATGAACCCCAAAGCGTCTCTAGAAAGAGCGGCAAGTTATGCCCTTGTCCATTAGGGATTCTAGTTACAAATACCCCCCACCCCCCGCAAACATACGCCACAAACACGCACGCACCCACCCATCTACCTATTCATAACCAAAATCCACATCGTTTCCCCACAATTCTTATTTTGGATTAATTAATTCTTTAATTAAACTTAAACTAAAAAAATTGTAACGCTCTCCATATTCAAATAATTATCCTTTGAAAAAGCTGGAACGCGGTGGACCGTGTTTCAATAACTAAGCTATCATCATCAGCAGTCGACCGCCGATGATGACAGTTTAGCTATTGAAACGGGTTCGGTATTTTTTAATTTTTGTATAGTACGTTGGTGTATTTTGTTTGTTGCATACTGTTCCTTACATAATTAACGCCACCAAAATACGTTAATAAAGCTTCCAATAAACGTCACAAATTTTAAGAATAAAAAAAGGAACACGTTAAAACTCGCTACAGCACCGTTTTTACAGTATTTATTTTCAATCATCACATTAAAAGTATAATAACCTCACCGCTGAAAACGATTGGATTTATCATTAGAAACTATCAAGCTCTGTCTAGTATAATGTAATAAACGCTGCTTATCCTTGGTTAGATCCAAACTGGAATATGTGCTTTAGTTTAGTACCCTTACTGTAAGATGCACAAAGCTGAAATTGGAACTTTATGATTGAGTACAATACTGTTAAAAAATTTGCTGTTATAGAATGTTTTGTTTTTAACAAAGAATGGCTGATCGATAACCTAGTGGCAATACCATGTATTAACAAAATTGTAACTTTATAGGAGAGAGAAAACACTTCAAATACCACGCTCAACACTTAGAAAGTATCCAAAAAATGTTGACACATACTTTTAGCAAGCTTTACATGTGCCTAAATAAAGAAAAACGCACATTTTATAGATAAGCTGTTTATACAGTTTGTTACGTATTATTGCAGTGATTAAATAAGTTTGTTGCATGTTATTACACTTAACGAACGTATTAAACTGCGTTATTATTGTAAATAAAAGACCACATTAGAAAAAATGTTTATTGAAAAAAATACAAAAAATAAATCAAGGAACTTGATGTTTGTTAAAATAAAATCAAAGAACTCACATTAAAATCTATTTTAAAAAATCTTCAATTCTTACTTTAATGACAGTTACATGGTATTCAGGTTGAAGTGTTGTCTTTATTTCCTGCAAGTGGTCAAACTTTTGTTTTGTTATTTTTAGTTGAGACGGAAATAATCTTGATGGTCAATTTCTTTGATTCTTTGGGACAGGTCTTTTATTTCATCATCAAAATGGATTTTGTATCCTACTTTTCCATTGGGAAAACAGTGAATCTCCTTCGTGTTGGTAACAGTTGAATCATTTTTGGATTGTCCTGGTCTGATACTTTTGTAACGTATTAAATTTTGTCTTTATAATTCCTAAACATGTCATGCGTCATGTACTTAGCGAGAAGAGATGAAGGTTTTTGTATTGCTTCTCTTGTCAACCTAACATAGTAATAAGGCATTACGATTTCTTTATTTTTCAACTTTTGCTCGATTAAACTATGTACAGTGTGTCCCATTTTCGATGATATTTCGGAGTATCTCACTTACGAATAAAGATACAGAGTTGCGGTTTTCACAATACCGTGCTACTTTTTTGTGAGAAGAACGCTGGTATAAACAAAACTTTCATAGCCCGCTACATTTCTGAGATATAGGGCGAAATTGAAAATATTGCATTTTGGGACCCCCCTTGTATCTCCGTTATGCTTTAATATATGGCAAAGGTAAAAATTGGTTCTTATACACTTTTTTTACGGAGAATCCAGTGGCGTAGTCGTATTTTTGCTTCAAGCTGTCAATTTTTAGCTATAAATAAAATTTATGGTTTTTTTAACGGAACACTCTGTATATTTTTTTGCGTTTGGAAATTTTGTAAGCTTTACAAAAATATATAATACATGATGTGTATTTTAAATAATAAACCTAAAATCTATGATTTCACAAAATCTGCGTAATAACATAGTGTGTATTATACAGGCCGTGATTATTGGAACAATTAAATGATCATTTGCTAAGCGCTTGTCAAGACCTGTCAGTTGTAAAATTTATATTCTCTGCCTAATATTGTATTCGTTACAATGGCTGAAAATTATCAACATTTTGAAAAATATGACATGTTAGGCTGTTTTATGGAAAGCAATGAAAACTCCTGTGAGGCTTCCCAATTGTATTTCAACAGGTTTGTTTGAAACTTATTTATTTATCTTTTGACATATGTGGATTTATTTTTCATTTAAATATCATTTGGATATATAGATATCCAGAAAGAAGGCAACCTTGTCTTTTAATGTTTTCTCGAATAAAAAATTTGGTAGAACATGGATCATTTATCCAACCCCGACCAAAAAAGTATAAGGAAAATCGCGATACGGATGAAGTAAACGTTTTAGCATGTATAGAGGCAACGCCTTCACAATCACGCATAGTTCTACAGCAGAAGATTGGTGTTCCCAAGACTCAGGATCAAAGAATATTGAACAAATATAAATTTAAGCCATATATGATTACAATTGTTCAACATTTGCATCTTGGGGATGCAGAACGTCGTTTACTGTTTTGCAACTAGTATTTGGAACAAATTCGTATTCGTAATAACTTTGCTAGATTTATAATATGGTCCGACGAGGCTTACTTTTCGAGTGCAGGTATTTTCAACAGGAATAATACTAGGCATGGGTCCCAAGAAAATCATCATGTAATAAACTATTATGTCAAAAAACTTGGCGTTTTATTGTTTTTGGATCTAAATTTAAAGTAGGTATAAAATTGAAACCAACGGAGATATCGACTTGAAATTTTCAGGGTATAGGTGAAATTTTATACTCTTTCTGACTGAAATATACAAAAACATACCATTCTATTTAATATCGCTAAAATTTAGCGGTTTCAAGGATATGGCCGGCGTCCTTCCTTAATGACTTACCCGGTACAATCAATATATGGGAGGTGTTGATCATCATGATTGGATAGTTGGCAAATATGCTATTAGGATTAGAGGCAAACAATGGTACTGGTCGTTAATTACAAGAATGATCGACATGTCCATAACAAATGCATGGATTTTGTACAGAAAAATTTACGAGCCAGTTTCTTTATCTTGTTTAGATTTTCGAAGAAGTGTTGCCACATTTTGTTTAAAACAAGGCCATTCTAGCCATCGGAAACACAACGTGCATGGCGTAGTGCCTGATGTTCTGTATGATGTAAACAGCCATTGGATAAGATGGAGGGAAAAACAGCGTAGATGCCAATTTCCAAATTGTCAGCAAAACCCTTTGACTTTTTGTTCAAAATGCGATGTAACCCTGTGTGTAGAATGTTTTGAACCCTATGCTAAACAAAAATAATTTTTTGTTTCACGAGTCGTTAAACCCATACTATTTCAGATTGCGCGTAGTACGTTCATTGTTATAGGGAGTGCAATCCTACTCACATTTACCACTGTCATATATATATATATATATATATATATATATATATATATATATATATATATATATATATATATATATATATATACATGACACTTAATTTCTTGTAAACCAAAAGCGACAAAAAAATCTGATTATTTTTATCTAATGAAGATAGGATTATAATTGATAATTAGTAACAATTTTCTAAATTTCACTATTATTTTTGGTACCGGTACTTATCCTTTTTTCCTGCGTTAAAATTGATTTAGCATTTTCAACATTTCTATGTTTGTAATATCCTAATATAATTAACTCACGACACACCATGTTATTACGCAGATTTTATTATTTAAAATACACATCATGTATTATATTTTTGTAACGCTTACAAAATTTCCAATCAAACGCAAGAAAAATATACAGGGTGTTCCGTTAAAAAAAAAACAAGTTTTATTTATAGCTGAAAATTGACAACTTACAGCAAAAATACGACTACGCCACTGGATTCTACGTAAAAAAACTGTATAAGAACCAATTTTTACCTTTGCCATACCTTAAAGGATAACGGAGATACAAAATGCAATATTTTCAATTTCGCCCTCTATCTCAGAAATGAAAGTTTTGTTTATATCAGCGTTCTTCTCACAAAAAAGTAGCACGGTATTGTGAAAACCGCAACTCTGTATCTTTACTCCTAAGTGAGATACCCCGAAATATCATCGAAAATGGGACACACTGTACAGCATCACATTGCATTTGTATGCCCCAGCTCTAAATATTTTTGTTACATTCTTTTCTGTTGTACTGCACACTGTAGGAGAGCATTGGACAGGACAGAGTTACTGTTTTGGTATAAACATCCATCGCTCCATATTATTATTGGCAAGTCATCCTGACAATATTTATGCAAACGGTTAATTATTATTGTTGCAAACACTGAAGAACATAAATTTCCCTCAATTTCACTCCACCAATTGCAACATTCGTGATTGTTCAAATTGTAATTGAGAAGTTATGTTCTTTGAGCCTTGTTTTGAAATAGAACTTATCTGCATTATTTACAGAACACATTTTAAAGGCTTGAACATCCATAACAAAAACGTGATAAGAGTCTTCTTTAGATTTCATTTGTGTCTGCATCCTTGTGTTTTTTGCCAAATCCTTCAAAGTAATATGAAGATTGTAAGCAACATCCTCAACATTGCCAGCTTTAAATGCAACGCAGGGGTTACTGTGGTCTTTTTTTCGGAACGAAAATGGCTAGATTCAATTTCTCAAAAGCTTCTGAAAAATACCAAGATCTCAAAGGAGTCTTCTGCTCGGATATACATTTTTCCGTGTATAATTTGTACAAATTGGCCTTTGATTCAAAGTTGAATTCAAGATATTGCTTGTTCGAGTCCTTACTACAATAATGGAATCACATTTTAGGAAGATCTTCCAAAAATTGCTTTAAATATTGGTCCTGTTCTTGAACTTTAATCTTTCTATAAGAATCTGCTCGACTGGACTTTTTGACGCTATTTTCAACTTTAGTAGCACGAAGAATGCCACTCAAAGTTTTTTCACACCCATTTGCGACCATCCATTCTTTCAGACCCAGAGTAGCCATTGCTTTACAAACTTGTTTTCTTTAATTACCAATCTTTAAAAAGCAATTATAGATTAAGCTGCGCCTAGAATTTTCAACAAATTATCTTCCAGTAGGCTTCACCTCCATATGACCCGTCACATACATTTTCTTCTGAACCACCTCATTTCTTTCCAGACCTTTTTAATTATGAATTTACGATGCTTTTCAGAAAAACTGCTACACAAGTGATTTTTATATTTCAAGCACTTCCTTGAAATACAGGTACGACCCATTTCTCTAGCACTTCGTTCCTTATTATGGACAACTTCACCTTCTCTGTTTCGTGTGTATCCTACATAATCTTGGTCTGTCATTCTTTCAGTTCCAGTTTTCTGCCTTGACCACATTTCTTCATTTGCTCTTCTGCCTCGTTTTCAACCTTTTCATCTTATCCTCTTCATTATCAGTCTTTTTTAGTTTATCATTTTCACAATCAGCCTTGCCTATCTCACCTTCTTCATCATCATCATTGTGAATTGAATCGGAATCTGAATTCAAATCAGATTCGAAAGTTTGGATCATCCACCAGTTCTCTATAATCACTTTCTGCGGGTTCATTGACTTAATTTTTTCAGAGTTCTCAATTATTGGGATTTCTTCGTTGTCTATTCTTTCAGTTATTTCACTTTGAAAATGCGGTAACCCTTCTCCAAGGATTTCTTCAGCTGTTGTTTCAAAACAGTCTTGGGTAGTTATTTCAACATTATCTACACGTGGTAAGAAGAAGCTTCAAGTGTAGTCAACATTAGAAGACCATTATTAGAATCTACAGAAATAGAACCTGAGTCAACAGTAAGATTGTTGTATGTGGGGAAACTGTTACTGGAAGAAATTTGAAGATTTTCACTTGACGTTCCTATGCTATCATCTTTTATTGATCCGTTTGCAGTAGCTAATAATGAGCTGCTTTGAATGTCAATATTGTAACCATTAGAATTTTTGTGCTCTGAACTAGTGTCTGTCAGATTTTGTTCAGTAGGCTGATTTAACAAAGCTATCTGTGCAATACGTTTTGCGCTGGATAGCATTTTTTGATTCAGAAAATAATGAAAAATAATTTACTCAAGTACGAATATGGCAGTAATAGCAGGTATCATCTAAATATTGAATTAGCAGTAGTACGTATCAACACATCATTAAAATAACACTGTTTTTTGTCACTTAAGATGTTCACTTTATATATAACTAAATGTCTTTAATTAAATTATCTATTATTCCTAGTATGCATTGTATTTACAAAACTTACCTGATTAACCACTGGAAACACTGCCTTAAACATAGAGTACAACAGGTGGCTGTACAACATAACCTAATAATTGATGCTACATGACATTTACTCTCTAAAATAGTGCTGCGATGATACGAGATTTAAAAACCTTGAAATATCGGTTCCTATTGGCTATGATGTTACTTGCTATTGCACTCAGTAGATGCAGCTTTTCGATATGATCAGAATGGTGCCTCCAACTCAATTTCGCTAAAATTGATGATACGTGGTATTGCCACTAGGCCATCGTTATATAGTTAATGACCTCTTCACTATCAGGAAGCACCTAGACCATCCAGTATGAATACAAAAGTCTGGACAAAAGAGAATAGGATCAGAGCCTGAACATTTTTTTAAAGAGGTAAAGGCATCTTAACATTCACAAGATCTCGCAAAAGGAGTGTTTTTCTAGTAAGTGTACTCAGCAAAATTTGGAGTAAAAGGCCTGTACCAACTCACCATACCTAGTATTACTCTGATATCCATAACACACCTTGAACCGGTACAGAAAAACCTTGTCTTGGTTCATTAACTACTCGTCATTATTCATTACTTAAGCTCTGTATGACAGTATTGACATGTGTCTTGTCTAAGATTTACCTCAAAAATATGTAAACGAAAAATGGGTAAGAGAGGTTGACCAATATTTATAAAACTTATCAATTACTTAATTCACACTTCTCACTTTAATTAAAATAACGTTTACTAATCAAGATTATTTAAAAAAGAACAAGACACATGGCTAATCACTTCACCAAACATTGGTTCTAAATTTAATGAATCAACATTTTGCCTGTATTAAAGAAGTTTGTATTAAAAAAATTTAACTATTATTCATTTACTCTACTAAAAAAATCAATAACAAAATTAACCTGAAAAAACATATAATATAAGTTCTAGTTTTTGTCTATAAAGCAATAAAAATATATACAGACATTTTTCCGTAATACTTGGCTTTATCCCATATAATTTTTATAACTTTTTATTAACTAACACCTTGTTAATTTCTTCTAACTTTTAATGATTGATCTTACTGATTAACGATTGAAAGCTATTTAATCATAGATATTTATTAAAATAAAAATTTGTCGAGGTATTTTCCAAGGCGACTCATTTAGTCCTTTGTGGTTTTGTTTGGCTCTCAACCCTACATCTACAATACTTAATACTAGTCACCTAGGATATCAACTTAGTGAAAGAACTACAATAAGTCACCTAGCATACATGGATGATATTAAATAATGTGCGAGTTCAGAGCAAAAACTAAATCACCTTCTACAACATACTGAGAAATTTAGTAATGATATTTACATGGAGCTTGGAATCAATAAATGTAGAATTGTATAAATAATGGAAAAAGGACACAACAAAAACCGTATGTATTAAATCCAGAAAATTATCAACAGAACATGAAAGAAATTAAAGAAGGGGAGATATACAAATATCTTGGAATGTTGTAAGCCACAGAATAAACAAATGAGAAAAATTCTAAGTCATACATGCAAAGAGTAAAGTGCTTACTAAAGACTAGTTTCTTGTCTAAAAATATAACACTAGCTATCAATTCATTTGCTATTTCAGTAATAAGCTACTGAGTTGGCACAGTAAATTGGACAAAAACAGAAATTGAACATAAAAAAAATTAGTGTGCAATTCACAAAAAGAGGTCTACATCATCCAAGAAGCAGAATGATCTGTTTCCCATTACCGAGATATAAAGGAGGTCGTGGGATACTAGATTTTAGTCAATTACACCACAAAATTACGGTAGATCTTAGAAATTATTTCTTATTTCAAAATAGATCATCGACACTGTATGTATCAGTTAATAAAGATAATCGGTTTACACATATGACTTCATGAGACTGAAACTTCATACTAGAGTTGAAATACTTTCAGAACAAACCAATTTTGGTCACAATTCGACAATTTGCCGTCGCGTGCGCAGTTCATAGGCGCAGAAATTTTAAGTAGTTTATTTACATTTTGGTGCACGCTTGAGTTATAGATAATATTTCTGACTTTTACATTTTCTTTTAATAAACAGTTCTTTTCAGAGCTCTTTTTGACCCTTCGTGTATATTTTGGTAAGTTTGCAATATCTGTGCTTTAAGCATAATTTACAAGTATGTTTTTTGTCTTTTTATAGTCACCAAACAATGGCAAACAAACCGAAACAGATCGGCGTTCGTGGAAAGATTCTGCATAGTCAAGCTCGAGAAATTGTAGCAAACGTCATAGAATTCATGACAAAAAAGCCAAGGAAGGGTGACAATCCCTTTAGTCAAACTTTAAGGAGAGAATTTTAGCTGCTACGAAGATAGGTGAATTCACTTATCATAAATCAGATATGAAGAAATTTCCCAAGGCAAAGCAACAAAGTTTTCTTCACCTAGAAAAGTAAAACAGACCAAACCCTAAAAGTAATTTGTATCAGAGGAATTGGAGCAGATAAAATCCGTTATACATAATTTTTATATTATTGAAAAGAGAGTGCCTACGTTAAAGGTAATGAAACAATTTATACATGGTAAATGTAATTACATTTAAATTAACAAGTATCCACAATAAAATTCTGCAAAGGGTATTGATTTTAAAGGTGGACTTTCGACTTTGGGAAAGATTATTAAAAATTGGGGTTTCGGTAAGTCATATAACTATTTGTGACATTCACTCATATTAACTTATTGCATAAATTTGTAGATGGTGCAACACTGTTGATAAAAGGAAGGTTCTGATGGAATCATATGACATACGCTTAAAGCATATCCAATATTTACGTCAACTGCAGCAATGCATTCAAGATAAAAGACCAATTATTTTTACAGATGAGTCCTATATCAACAGTTGTCATACAAACCCAAAAATTGGACAAATAATTCTACTCTGGCTTTTAAAAACCTATTGGCAAAGGTCCATATGTTATCATGGTACGTGCTGGTGGATCTGAAGGTTTTGTTAATAATGCACTACTTATGTTCAAATCAGGTACGAGATCATTATCATAATTGTAGCCTAAAACTAAATCTTATTAATTATAGGAAGTACATCAGGAGATTACCACAACGATATGAGCCATAGAAATTTTATGCAGTGGGTACAGAAGCAGCTGTTGCCGAATATACCAAAGCGAGCTGCACTCATATCACAATATGGTAATAAATAAAGATCCAACATCCATGACCAAAAAGGACGATATGATTATGTGGCTTTGTCAACATTCAATTATGCATGATCCTCTTTCAACAAAACCTGTGTTGTATGCAATAATCAAGGAGCATAAGTCAAAGTGCAAACAGTATATTTTAGATACTGAATTAGCAAAACATGACCTTATAGTGCTTAGACTTCCTCCGTATCATCCAGAACTAAACCCAATTGAGAAAATATGGGCTGCAGTGAAGCAGTACGTTGCATCTAGAAATACTACCTTTAAATTAAAGGATGTAATAAAATTAGCTAAAGAAAAATTTGCCACGATAACTCCTGAAGATTGGGCAAACATATGTACACATGTTGATAAAGTAGTTGAAGAAAGTACAAAGAACACATGTTTGACAAATCATATGATGATTTTAGATTCATTGTGAATACAGGCGATTCAGATGAATCTACTGAAGAATCTTCCGATGATGAAGATGAGGGGGATCTTGGAATTTCTCTATTGTCTGACTCTGACTTACAACAAGCAGGACCGAGCACAGAATAAAATAATTTATTAGGGAATATTTACAACTTACACACATTATAGGTACACTGCAACTTGTTCAGTTCCCACAATGAAACACACCTTATGTCATGATCTATTTAATGTTTTGTGAATTTTATAAAACTAAGGTGAATGTGTAGTTTCAACCAAAATGAAGTGTGTTGATTCAATTGTTTAAACCCTAAAACAAAATCTATCATTTCTTAATTGTTTTTGTATGTATTTATGATAACCTATTTACCAGAATTGTATACTAAAAATAAACTTTAGCAATTGGAATTTCCTATGATTAGATTTTTGTCATAAGTTGTTTTGTGGCATAATTTTAGTGAAAGATTTAATTATAATTCTCAATTCATTTTTGTGAGTTAGCATTTTATATTTCTGTAAATATTTACGTGTTCATTTTATATTCTGTTTGTGAATAAATAAATTTAAAAAAAATTTTAAAATAATTTACTCCTAAACCAAAGTAATAAGTAATCACATTCAAACTAATAAGAATCTGGTGCGGTTACTCCTTGTTCCTTTACTACTTGTGTTATTAATTTGAAAGCTTTTGTTATACACATCTCCATTTTAATTAATGTGAATTCGTTTACATAGTTTTCTAAAATACAATATGCTTTTTGGGGGCGTTTCACATAGTATATTTAGTTTATTAAGTTTCAACACATTCGACATTCTATTAAACTGTCCCTCAAAGAGCCGGATATTAAGGTTTTCTTTCATGCTTTGCGGGTACATGTATCATTTTACAGTAGTTTAGGATAAATTATAAGATTGTACTTTTGTATAGATCATTTTGTTATTCTGTAAATAAAGTTATTCAGCAGACATTGTTGATGACAAGTATTCAAGGGGCTCCAAAACAAAACTGCGCCTATTTGTAATCGTGTAAACTAAGCTATAATTGCTAAATTTCACAAAACATAGTCTTATATAAATTATCGCTTGGTTTAACTTCAATTTGTAACATTTCTGTTTAACCCCATAACCCATTTATGAAATTTTCGTGCAACGCCACTGGCAAACCAGCTGATTTTCGCGCAGCTTTTCATGACTCATTGTGTTGTTCTGAAAGTATTTTTACTCTAGGAGTAATAATCGATGAAAATGATGAAATCGAAAGATGGAGCAGAATGCTGTTGCGCCGCAAATACATAAATAACATCAACAGACTATACAAATAATAACGCAGCTCTCCCAGAGATGGAAGGTTTCATAAAAATTATCCAGGATACTTTGTGACATGAAATTACGAAAATACTAGGCTTCACCAAGACTGGTAATAAATATAGAATACGTTACTTGAAAACAGAAAGTATAGACCACCTGATGGACGCATGTGAGATATTAGTATGAAGAGAGTACATGCAACGGCACAATAATGTAGGCAAAATAATCTATACATGGCTGATGTACAAAATTAGAGCTATACAAATCGAAGAACCATATTATAAGTATATTCCTTCTATAATTACGATACAGTATTTATTCATCGAACTTGCCTCTGAAACTTTTCGATCCTTGAAAATATGTTTATCTCTGGTTACTCAATTCGATCACAGATACTAACAGTAAAAAAAGAAGTCGAGAAGACTTGTTACGCGAAAACTGGACAAAACTTTGGAATATATTATAAATATTTGTTTTAAATACGATTAATAAAAGTATTATAATATACAGTGTGGTCCATATTTTAATACATTAATTTTGAGAGGTGATTACAGAAGATTTAACTAAAACTCTGTCATTATACACCAAAGCTCAAGATAAATTTAAAAAAGAAAATGTGTGGTCATTTGATGGCAAGATTTTCATAAGGAATGGTACAACCACAAAATAAAAAATAAACAGGAAGAAAGCTTGGGTAATCTTGACGATCTGCGATCTTGCTAGCACACGTCTATTCCGCCATGTTTTGGTAGTACATCAGTGGCAGCGGCACAGAATATTCTTTCGGTAATGCGACACGGTGGTTTATACAGATTGTGGTGCATCAAAATGCGAATCAACCAAAACACAAGGCAGGAATGACTTGTGTTGCGAAAAATTGCAACAATAAGTCTTATAACTGCGACTTATCATTTTTTAGTTTTCCTCGAGATGAAGCAAGGTAGAGGTATTTCCAAATGTTAAGAACAGTGAATTTAAACTTAATCGCAACTCATCAACAATCCCATCAAGCATCATGAACTTCCCAAATACTGCGAACAACATCTCCAAGCTACAACAATCGTACTGGAAGACAGGTTAGGGGCACTCACGATATCTGCAGCATACTATCCACCAAGACAACAATAAACAAGATACCTACGAACACTATTTCCAGACCCTTGGTAACAAGTTCATATCAGCAGGCGATTTTAACGCAAAGCATGCTCACTGGGGATAGCGAGTAACTACCACAAAAGGTAGAGAAATGTTGAAGGCCATAAACAATATGAACTTACAACCCCTATCCGCAGGGGAACCAACATACTGTCGTACAAATCTCAGGAAGCCTCCAGACTTACTTGATCTATGTTTTGTAAGAGGGATAAACCTAAACTTACTAAGCATCAAATCTTGCCTCGATCTCTCAACCGATCGTTCATCAGTCCTAGTGGCACTGGGTACAAACGTAACAATCACAGAGAGGTTACCAACCCTCACCAATAAATGTACAAACTGGGGCCTCTTCAGAGAGCTAGTTGATGAATCCCTGCACGCGAACATCCCACTGCAATCCGCAAATGAAGAAGTGAAACTTTTTAATCAGGTAACTCAAGAAGCATCTCGCCAGGCTACTCCTGTACAAACATGCAACGTGCGACACATCAGTTCAATAAGCTGCCCAATAATAGTAAAACAAAATATCGCAGCAAATCGTAGACTGCACAGGGCATGGCAAACCACACGACATCCTCATGACAAACGGATCTTAAACCAAGCAACTGCCGAGCTCAAAAACTTACTTTCCGAAATCAGAATGTACAAACGTACTTAAAACACCTGTCAACGCCAGAAGCAGATGACTACTCGCTCTGGAAAGCCACAAGGTACTTAAAAATACCGCAGCAACATCACACACCAATACGCGCCAGCAACAACTCCTGGGCAAAAAGCGACAGCGAAAATGCGACTACCTTCGCATAACACTTCGTTACTGTATTTCAACCATTCCCGGTGGAACAACATATAGCAGAAGAAATACAAACTGTATTAGATCGACCGTATCAGATGTCTACCTATTAAAAAATTTCGAATAAATCAAGTTAGAAGCACCATTCGTACTAAAATCAACCCGAGAAAAACCCCAGGCCATGACTTAATTACTGGCAGAATCCTCCAAGAACCACCGCAGAAAGGCTACCAATTCATAACGCATTTATCCAATGCAACTCTACGACTCCGTCATTTTTCCAACTTATGGAAAAAAGCAATAATCATTTTAATCCTAAAGCCAGATGAACCGCAAGAATAACCTGCATCATACCGTCCCATTAGTCTGTTACCAGTGCTAAGGTTTTGAAGCAACCATGCAGCAATTGAGCAGGTTCATAGAGTAATTGATAAGATCACTAAAGACTTTGAAGAGCAGCAGCATTTTTAGACATAACACAAGCTTTCGATAAAGTATGGCACGCGGGACTCCTCTGCAAACTCAAGAAAATTCTGCCCCCTGATTTCTGCGAAATTTTCAAGTCGTATCTATCCAACAGACAATTCCAAATCAGATATCGCAGCGAACTAGCACCTCCACATCCCATTGATTCGGGTGTTCCCAGGGGAGCATCCTGGGACCAATTTTATACCTGCTCTACACAGCTGACCTCCCGACACAACTGTGTAACATGATCGCTACATTTGCCGATGACACGGCAATCCTTGCATCGCATAATAATCCTAATCAAGAATCTATAAACTCACCTGAACAAAATACAGCGGTGGAGTACTAAGTGGCGCATAAAAATAAATGGAAACAAATCGGTGAATGTATCATTCACATTACGAAGAGGCAACTGCCCACCTGTGATGCTAAACAACCAAGAACTTCCTCCAGCCGATAGCGCTAAATATCTTGGAATGCATCTAGACAAGAAATTGACATGGAGGACGTATGTATGGACTAAGCGGAAACAATTAGGACTCAAGTTACAAAAAATGTATTGGCTGATTGGGCGAAAGTCACAATTATCCTTAGAAAGCAAATTACTACTGTACAAAACCATGATTAAGCCCATTTGGACCTATGGCATACAGCTATGGGTAAATGCCAAAACATCTAATATCGAAATACTGCGAAGATTCCAGTCCAAAGTGTTTCGCTTCATTGGTATGTCTCTTAACGAAGTCATCAGACGTGACCTTAATATACCAACCATTAATCAAGAAATAGAAAAGCATCGTGCGCGATACTGTGACCGAATTAGTGTTCACCTCAACCCCTAGTGAAGTGCTTAATTGAGAATGACGTGGCCCAACCACGGTTAAAACGTTTTAAACCGTCAGATTTAGTCAACAGGTTCCAATAACAATACAGTGTTGTATAACTTTCGTGTATGTTAAACTAGAATTATGACCTCAGGAGAGTCATCACTGGATGCTCTACCTTCAAGCTTCTCATTTATTTATTATATACTGTAAGACAAATCTACTGCTGAATGTCACATTTGACAGATTGTAGTGTTATAAATATGAAAAAAAAAATGTTAAACAAAATTGATAAAGGATGTACGTCTCCTGTAATTATGTCGGCTCTGAAGATGTCTATTTAAACAAACTACTTGCAAGTAATGTAAACTACAATTTAGATTTTGTAGTAGCTTGAAATTAATCAGACAGATTTTTCTATAAAGTAATTTTAATTCAATAAAAATCGTATGCATTTTACTAATATTCAGCAGGTATTTAATTGTTTAAGGTTCGCATGTTTAACATATATTTTAATAAATATGCATTTTAACGGAGTAGGCTTAAATATTAATGAACAGTAACCCTAGATAACGTCAAATCTGTTTAGGAACACAAGTAGGATGCTCGCTACAATAACTTCTCAAAAAGTGAGTACATTTTTAAAAAAGGTGATAATGTATGTACTAATTCTTTTTTGTCTTTTGCACATATGAAGGTCACAGTTCTAACATTTGGAAATACCTCTAAGTCACATTCACAATAGAATATATATTTTAAAATTCAAAATCATGCAATTAATCAAAATTTAATCAGAATCATTTATTCAGAATATATAAAATATTTGATGTTTTTTCTTGTTCTCACAATTAAATTAATTAAGGGTAACGGTATGGCTAGCAGCATGTGAACGTGCAGATTTGATACATGAAGTAGGTACTAACTGGAAATCCTACAAATTATGTGTGCTACATTTTGATGAAAAAATGTATGCCAACGATTTGAAAACCCACTTGTTACCTAAAGTAGTACCAACTATTTTTCCATAGTTAGAAATTTCGAGCAGTGCAATTTGGGTAGAGCACAATTACCACAAGAAAGGATCAATTAATTTTGAGCTTATGTAATTAGTTTGTTATCTTTTAATTGCAGTTACTTCAGAGGCTTCTACACAAAAAATTAAGATCTTACAAAATATCTGCCTGAATCCGAGATTTTCTACAGGAAACTCAGACTCACATTTGCCTACTACTTTTAGTGCCGATGTTATTATCCAAACAGAATGTTTACCAACAAGTAATTCACCTCGAAAAAGGAAATTGAAAACTTCTCTGAAGGAATTAAGAAACGAAATAAACCTGACCATTCACTGTTCCATCGATAAAATGTGGTCCAATTACGTGATCTCCAACTATACCACCCCAAACATTCAAAGACCACCTACTTCGACTATGAGTTGCTATAAGATGGGGATTACTTGTTGAATAATAATGGAAATTGTGTCTATTCACAGTTCCATTTTTATGAAACATGGCTTCGTCTCCAAAGAGGACAAAATCAATGAAATCCGCCTGATTGTGGATTTGTTGTTGAGTCCATTCACAAAAAGCAATCCTTCTGGGATAGTCATCTTCGAGTAACGCTTGATGCAACTGGATATGGTAGGGATGCATCTAATTTTTACACAGTATTCTTCGGACGGACCTGTCACTAATATCATGCTGACCAGCGATTTCACGTGCACTAACATGTGGATTATGTGTAACTTCAAGCATCAAGTTAAATTCATTTTCCTCGTTAAGTACAGGTTTTGTCCTTTCCTTTTTTTCATAAACTATTGAACCCGTACGATTAAAACCATCTATTAACCTTTCAATGTTATTTTCTCGGGTTGTTTTCGTGCGGGATATCTCTCTTTGTAAATTCTTTGTGCTAATAAACAATTTTTCATACATTCTCCCAATACCCATATCATGTCTGCTAACTCCTCAACAGGAAAGTTCATTTCAAACAGTATTTAAGAGTTTACAAATTAATAAACACTACACAATCTCAAAGAAGTTTGTTAATTGACAAGCTACTAATTATTAATGAATAATATCTATCTGTCTTTTGTTCACAGCTAACTTGTTACAATAGAAATTGTTAAAAAATCTCTTTCTGTTATTAAACTGAAAATATCTCAGAAATTAACGATTTTAGCTATAGGGAGTGCTTAATAAAAATGAAAGAACATAAAGTGTATTCTCACCTTTTAAAATAAAATACAGGGTGATTCATATGAAAAAATTGACAAAATCATGTGTTCGAGTTTTGGCTCGCTCTATATTCAATTGGTGCAATAATAAATAAATAGCACTTTCTCGTAACACTGTACCAATGTCAAAAAGTCATGCCTGGAAAAAATTATTGTTAGGTTGTTCTGTCTAGGGTATACAGAACGTTGAAATGAGAATGATTTTTGTGTACAATTGACCAAAACTTTTGAAATACCCTGTATAACGTAATGAAACCCTATATTGGAAGTCTGGGGAAGATGAACTTAATCTAAATTTGAAATAATATATAGGGTGTCCCATTTAAAAAAAAGTATGTTTGATTCACCCTGGTAATATGTAACACCCTGGAAATAAGAAAATAATTTTATAATGTGAGGTTTGAAGTTACCTATAATTTTTGTACATAACTTTTTTTGATCTCTCCTTTAATAACGGATATATCGTACTTCGACGCACTAATGCCGCACCCTGTATATGTGCCTATTTAATAAAAAAATGCCTTCAAGTTTACTCTTGTCAAGCATGTGAGTGATATGAGAATGAAGTGAGAAATTTAGACGACACAAGATTATTCTGCTTTTTCAAAGCGATGAAAATACATTTGGTAAGCTTATGATACCACCCGATAAATTTGTCTATTTCATAAGTTCACTTAAAATAATATTTCTACAATACTTTGAACAGTTTAGTGTTTCATGTAATGCAATTGAAAAATTCATGTCACTATCAAACGATCAATTTAAATTGGAACACCCATGTGAACAATTTCCGATGAATTATTCAATTAGGTTATAGTTTAGAGTAAGATTATTTTCTACATTAAAAGAGAAACAAATTAATTATTTGGAAAAAACCAATAGGTGCAATTATTTTTAATTTATGTTTGAAAGTTTGATGTTAATATTGTTTCATTTCGAAATTTCTACTTCTTTTTCAGCTAATAAAAGAATTGCTCTATTTTGTTGTGTTGTTTTTTCACAAAATTTTGACTTCAATCGTTAAGTGAAAGATTCGTTATTCAATGCTTCAATTTAATCAATGACTAGAATTATTGAAGCCCACCCTGTTAAATTTACTAAGCCAAACCTGTGTTCTACTACCAAAACAAGGCCATCCATTCTGTTTCAAAAAGATCAAAGGTACGGGCTTCTGATTATTTGTTATTCTGTGGTACAACTACACACAGTATCACAAAATTGAAAGGAACTGCAAGAATTAAAAAAAATCGAATTAGCATTGCAACACTAACTTCAAATCATTACAAGTTTGCTGAACTCTCAAATCTTTTTTCTTCTCAATATTATTGTGTTAGTCTATAATATTGTAAATAATAATACATAAACTACAAGATTTGTTTAGTTAGTTTGTAACTGATTGTCTGCTTCTGATTCCTTTTATTGCATATTATACTGGATTAAATCCTATTGTAATTGTTTATATTATTTAGTCTTATTTTATTTTTTTCGGTACAATATTTGCACAGCTTAATACACAATCACTATTACCAAAAATATCTGATATTAAAAGTATATTGTTTAACTGTAACACTGATGTCTTAGCTTTAACAGACCTGGTTAAAGGAAACATCGAGATGGGCATGGTGGAGGGGTGGCTTTATATATTAAATCAAATTATAAAGCAAGTATCTTAATAAATCATATGAACTTGAGCAGTTTTGAACAGTTTTGGACAGTTATGCTGCAATGAAAAGATTGCTATTGGAATAATTTATCGTTCACCAGGTTGTGAGGTATATAGTTTTTTGGATCACTTTTCATCTGAAATTGTGCCTATCTTTGATAATATTTTTTGTGTAGAACATTTTAATTTAAATGTACTCAATTTTCATAACACAAACGTTTTAGAATTTATTTCCTTGTTGGAGTCTTTTGAACTAACACGATTAGTAAAACAGCCTACTAGAATAACATATTTTGGGGAGTCTTTGATTGATTTCATCATAACACCTGATAATAACTCCAACTTCAATGTGGAGGTTATAAATTTACATTCACATTTATTTAATCACTGTTTAATTATGTGTGAAGCTAATAAAATGAGAAGTAAACCGTCTACAAAAACTTATTTTTATAGATCATTAAAAGATATTGATGTAGATAGGTTTACATCTGAGTTTGTTGACTTACCTTTTAAAACAAGTTATGAAAATTCTAACATTGACAACAAAATAAGAGTGCTTTAATTTAGGCTTGTTGTATCTTTTTAACTTACACGCCCCAATCAAAATATCCACATATTCTAAATCTGAGCCAAAATGGTTAACATAAAATATCAAACTGATGATAAAATTAACAAATAAGGTATATACTAAATTCCAGAAAAGTAAACTATTAGCTGACTGGAATAGGTATAAAAATATGTAGAATATAGTCACATCAGCTACTAGAAATGAAAAAAAGCGTATATTGAGCAGTTGTGGTGTAAAGCAGATGTGGAAGGACATTAACGATACTGAAATCTATCAGAACAACACCTACCATAATATTCCAGAGCACTTATGTGACGTTAATAAAATTAATAAAAATAAATATACCTACAGTTGTTAATTTAGGAAAATATCAACTAATTGATCAATATCAAAACTCCAAAATAGATCTTTTGAAAGATAATAATAATGTATTTGCATTCAAAAATGTACCTTATACACCATAAAATCAAATGCTATTGGGCTAGATGGTATTACCTTAGATATGATGAAGTTCTGTAGCTCACTCATCCTGCCATACCTAACTCACATTTTAAATTACTGCATAACCTATGGGGGATTTCCAGATCAATGAAACAAGGTAAGGTAATACCAATACCGAAATATAGCAAACCAGCTCAATTTCGAGACATTCATCCTATTACCATATTACCGGTTATGTCATAACTCTAGAACGAATAGTATCAAAACAGTTAAAGCAACACTAGGACGAAAATAATATATTATCTGAATATCAATTGGGGTTCATGGATGTGGCACTGCTTTACTAAAGGTAACAGACGATATATTTCATGCGTTGGACAACGGATGTGGTGTACTAATGATTCTTTTAGATTATTCTAAAGCGTTTGACAATGTTGATCACCACATTCTCATATCAATACTGAAACATATCGGATTATCTGAAACAGCTGTAAGTTTTTTTAAAAGTTACCTCTACCTGAGAACACAATGCTCTTTGTTTAATAACAATTGCTCCACTTCAAAAGTGATAAGCAAAAGTATACCACGAGAAAGTATTTTAGGACCACTTTTGTACACTATTTATACAAATAATTTTTGTAAAGCTCTCACTGAAATACGTTATCATTTATATGCGGATGACACCCAAATTTACTATACATTTGAAATGCATACTGACGTTCAACATATAAATGAAAAAATTAATGCCGAACTAGAAACCAGAAACATTATTACAAACATCTACAGCTCATCGGTTGCAAATAAACCCAGAAAAATCAAAAATAATATTATTTTATAAACGCAATAGTTATGATTATCTTAAAAATCACTTAGATATAAAATTAAACAACATAAAATTACCTTGTGTTGATGAGGCTAAAAATCTAGGCGTAACCTTTAATAGAGATCTCTGATTTAAAAGTCATGTTAATTCCATCATTGCTAAAGCTTACGGACAATTAAAAAATTTATATACACATAGACACAGCCTTTCTAAAAAAGTAAAGACCATTCTATGTGATTCATTAATGATATGATCTGTAAGTACCCTGCTTAGATCAACGTTATATTTATAAACTGCAGAAAGTGCAAAATTCGTGCATACGATATGTTTATGGAATTCGTAAGTTTGAAAAAGTATCCACATACTGGTTGGCATAAATTGAATATCAATAATAAAATAATTTTTCATTCTGCATGCTTATTCCATAAAATAATAACAACAAAAAAAACCCGCCTACCTATATCGTAAAATTACATTCAGAATGGACGGTCACAATGTTAACATTAGAAATAGACACAGATTAAGGCTTCCATAACACAATACAGCGCTGTTTACCCGTTCATTTTGTTATAATGTAGTTAACATAATGAACTGAATACCTGAATGTTTAATTCGTTTAAAACTGACACTTTTTAAAAAGAAATTCTTTAAAATTATGCTAAATAACCAGGTACATAATACAGTATAGTTTTGGTAATAGTGAATATGTGTGAAAATTAATTTAAAATAGATATGTGGTATGTTTGTTATAATTGTTTTTTGTATTATAAAGTTTGCTAGACGAAAAAATCAGTTTCTGTCTAGGGCATAGATGAAAATCTTGTTAACTCTCGATTTACATTAAATATATATAATTATAGATTTGTATGTAAATTGAGTTAATAAATGTATTATTATTTTAATTATTATAGAGAATGGCAAAATAAGGGACTTTTCTTAATAGACATACCTTGAAAAATACACCATAACTTAGATACAAGGAGAGACATCCTTTTCAAATTTTACGCACTGCCTTCCTACGTAAATCTGAAACTACTGTCAAAGATAGTAACTGTTGTAGATGTTGCTAGGAGAATTAATAACTAAGACATTAGAAGTAGACGTGTTGTAAAAATACTAGTTTATTAATAAAGTTAATTAACAAGTATTGAATTAAAAAATTATTATAACATGGCGCAGTTGTTCTTCAAGTAATTATTAATTAAAATATTCAAATTTAGTTTGAAATATAGACAATTTTTAAAGTCTATAAAAATACTGACGTTAAACAAAGCATGGCACACCAAGTAATTTTGTGAATATGGAAACTAGGCTACCTAATAAATCAAAATTAGAAGGAAATGTTGCAGAAAATTTTCGTAAGTTTAAGCAACAATTCGAGATCTTTTTAATGGCAAGTGGGAAAGATGGATTGGAACACAAGGTGAAGGTAGGATTACTACTAAATAGTATGGGTGAAGATGCCATTGAAGTATACAATAATTTTAAAATGGAAAAAAAGAATGAAAACGTCTATACAGAGGTGATCAAAGAATTTGAAAAATATATGATACCGACAAAGAATGTTATATATAAAAGATACGTGTTTTATTCTCGTAGTCAAAAAGTGGGCGAGCCATTTGATAATTTTTTACAAGTAATTAAAAATTTAGTGAAATCGTGTGGATTCAAAGAAGAAGAAGAGAATATGTTAAGACACAGAATTGTGTTGGGAATCAACAGCAAAATTTTACAGGAAAAATTATTAACGATGAAAGATTTAAATCTTGAAAAATGTGTAGAAACGTGTAAAACAAGTGAAATTATGAAGGAACAACTAAAAAATTTACAAGACGATAAAGTAGTGGTAAATGTTGTAAAGAAAGATTTTAAAACAGCTATAACGAAGAAGGATGATAAAAACAGTAGTATACGAAAAAGTGAAAAGAAATTTTTGTGTGCGAGGTGCAGAACACAGCATGGCGTTAATGAATGCCCAGCTTTCGGTAAGCAGTGTAGCAGGTGCGGTCTATTAAATCATTTTAAGGTGGCATGTAAAGTTAATTTAAAAAAAGTTAAAGAAGTTGGAACTTCAGATAATATGGTTTTAGAAACGATGAAAATTATAAATAGTATAGAAGCAGAGGCGTGGACGGAAATTATGAGTATAGGCTATAATAAAGTGAAAGTAAAAATTGATACAGGGGCGGAGCTAAATATTTTGCCTATGAAAATTATAAAATGTCTGAACGTTGATAATTTAGAAAAAACAAATAAAGTTTTGGAGGCCTATGGTGGCTTTCGCATCAAGCCGATAGGATCAATAAGTCTCATTAGCACTATACAAAATGTATCAAAAATGTTGAAATTTGTTGTGGTTGATGATGATAAAGCTAATGATTTGTTAGGTTTAAAATCTTGTATAGAGCTAGGTTTACTGAAAAATGTTAATACTGTTAACTCAGTTGAAAGTTTTAAGGACAAAAAGGAGTTTATTAATTTTAACATAAATTCATTTACAGGTAAAGGTTTGTTTCCTAATAAATATAGAATTGAATTGTGTGCAGGTGCAATACCAGTAGTGAGACCACCAAGGAGAGTGCCAAATTCTATAAAAGAGAAATTATTGAGTGCCTTAAAAAATTTGGAACAAAATAAAATTATTGAAAAAGTTAACGGAAGTCTTGTGTGGTCGAGCAACTTGGTAATAGTTGAGAAACAGGACGGAAATCTCAGATTGTGTCTAGATCCAATAGACTTAAATAAGTATGTTAAACGTGAGTATTGTTTAATACCCACTGTACAGGAAATTTGCTCTAAATTATCAGGGAAAAAGTGGTTTACAGTACTAGATTTAAAAGATGGATTTTATCATATAGAGATAGATGCTGATTCCAGTGAATTGTGTACATTTAGTCTCCTTTCGGCTATTATAAATTTAAACGACTACCCTTTGGTCTTAGCTGTGCACCAGAAATTTTTAAAAAATTTAACAATGACAATTTTGGTGATATATCAGGAGTCATTATATATTTTGATGATTTGTTAATAGCAGCGTCGTCGATAGAAGAGCATGACATCATTTTAAATGAAGTAATAGATCGGGCAAACAAATTAAATATAAAGTTTAATTGTAATAAGATTCAGGTTAAATATTTAGGTATAAATTTTAATGAAGGTGGTGTACAAATTGATAATGATAGACTTACAACTATCAAGAAATTAAAAAGTCCGGAGAGCAAAAAAGGAGTACAACAATTGTTAGGGATGTTTCATTATTTCCGACCTTTTACGTCAAATCTATCTGAAATATCAACTCCTTTAAGAAATTTATTAAAAAATGATGTAAGTTTTTCATGGACAGAAGTCCATGTTAGATGTTTAAATGAATTAAAAAAAATTAGTAATGAATGCTCCAGTACTAACAAATTTTACAGATGAAAAGAAAATTGTAATTGTGTGATGATGCTTCTAAATTTGGGTTAGGATGCTGTTTGCTGCAGGAAAACAAACCTGTTAGTTTTGCCTCTCATAGCCTAACTAATACAGAAATTAATTACGCTCAGGTTGAAAAGGAATTTTTGGCAATTGCGTTTTCAGTTAAAAAGTTTCACATCTATACATATGGCAGAAAAGTAGACGTCATTACGGACCACAAACCAATAGTATCAATAATGAAAAAGAAATTATCAGATATTGCGTCTCCTAGGTTGCAAAGAATCAAGTTAAAACTGATCAGATATGACCTAAATGTAATTATGTATGTAGCAGATTTATTGTCAAGAAATTTTCAGAATGAGAACATTGAAGATGATCCTTCAATGCTTGAAGTAGTGCATAATATACATGCGATTGTAAATATATCTGAAAATAAAAAGTTAATTTTTCAAAAAGAGACTGACAAAGATGAAGTACTTAGAAGGTTAAAAAATTTTGCCTAGAGGGTTGGCCAAAACAATCTAATATGTTATCAGAAATATTGAGATTTTACTATGGCATCCAGAGTGATCATGTTGTTGAAAATATTGTAATGTATAAAAATAGGCTAGTTGTGCCAAGTGTGCTTCGAAATGAAATGCTAAAAATTGTGCATGAAGGTCATTTTGGAATTAACAAAACAAAATTAAGAGCGGAGGAAGCCCTATATTGGCCTAAAATGAACAATGATATCGTAAATTATGTATTAAAATGTGAAGCTTGCGAAAGGTTTCGTCCCAGTAAAATAAGAGAACCATTATTAAATCATGAGATACCGAATGCACCTTTCGAAAATGTTGCTTTAGATATTTGCGAATATGCCGGAAAAAATTATTTAATCATTTTTGATTATTTTTCAGAGTGGTTAGAGATAATCCCAAATTAAGCTAAAACTACTGCGGAACTCATAAAAAAATTTAAGTGTTGTTTTGCAACTCGCGGTATACCTAAAAAGTTAATAGCAGATAATATGCCATATTCGTCCTTTGAATTTAAAAAATTCGCGAATGAATTTAATTTTGAAATTATTACCAGCAGTCCACATTATCCCAAAAGTAATGGGTAAGCGGAAAGTGGGGTAAAAGTAGCAAAAGGGTTCTTAAGAAAAGGTGCTGAGCTAGAAACTGCTTTATTAAATTATAGAACTAAGACAATTAGCGGCATTAAATTTTCTCCAGTAGAACTATTGATGAATAGAAAGTTAAAAACAAAATTAACATCTAACAGTCACAGTACACTAACAACAAATGTTGATAATAATAGAATAAAAGAAAAACTCTTGCTAAAACAATCATTAGCAAAAAATTATTCTGACTTAAAAGTCAAGAGAGGGGAAAGAGCTACAACCTGGACAAAGTGTAGTCGTACAAAGAGAGGGTGTATGGGAACCAGCACAGATACTTCAAAAGTGTAAAGAACCGCGTTCCTATTTAATAAAAAGAGAAAATGGTAGTGTAGTAAGGCATAATAGACACCATCTGAGAGAATCGTTAAATAATTTTACAGTTAGGAATAGTGCAAATTTTGTTATCTGATTCAAGTTTAAAGAATGTAAGTAACAGTGATTTTCAAGCTGTTGTAGCTAACAGTAGCCGACCAAAAAGGTGTATAAATTTACCAAAAAAATTTAAGGATTATGTATTAAACTGAAAAAGGGAGATGTTGTAGATGTTGCTAGGAGAATTAATAACTAAGACATTAGAAGTAGACGTGTTGTAAAAATACTAGTTTATTAATAAAGTTAATTATAAAGTATTGAATTAAAAAATTATTGGCGCAGATACGGGGGTTACATATCCCCTTTCTAGAAATATATAGTACGCCACTGGATATTTAAAAAAAATTATTAAACTGCCCATGACATTCTGAAGAAAAATTTGTTCTTGGAAAATTTTGATAGAACAAGCCGTTTCCGAATCATTTGCAGGCATAATAAAGGAGATAATAGCCATCTAAACATGCGATTGAAAAATGTTTTATTGATATTTAATACAAAATTAACCAAAACAACGAAAGTGCCATCCTTCGATTTGAATACACTTTTGACATCTTCTGGAAATCGAGTTGATTGCCGCTAATATTTGATGCCGATTTTCGTGTAATCGACGGCAAGCTTGACGAATTCGTTCCATCAGCTCTTCCCTTGTTGCAAATGTTGTTTCATAGACAAGGTCTTTTAAATAGCCCCACACAAAAAGGTCCATGAGAGTTAGGTCGGATAACCTTTAAAGCCACGCTACGGGTACTCTATCGGCTTCGGGTTGCTAATTGTTCCATCATACGCCTTATTCATCTTTCAGGATAATGCTCACTCATCTAATTCCTCACTTGTCTTCCAAAATGGACAGGAGCACCATCCATTTGAAACCAACTATTAATACGTACCTCGAGCGGTATCTCATCAAACAATTCAAATAAGTCGTTGACTAAAAAAATTCAGAAATAGTTCGGAGTTCAGCCGAGGTGGTACAAAAATGGACCACAAACATAGCCGTTAATAAGGCGCAGCCGTACATTTACGCTAAACTCGTATTTGAAAGACCAGGCACGAATTTCCCTTGGATTTTCTTGGCTCCAAATATGACAGTTGTTCATAACATCTTGTGTAAGAACTCTCGATTTTCTGGAAGGGAATTTAATATCCAGTTACAAAAGATTAAACGACAGTTTTCATCACCGGGGATTAAATGTTGCACTGGTTGTAAAGGATATGGTTTCCGATGCTCCTTATGAAGAGTACGCAATACTGTTGTTTTTGACATTCCTAATTGTAAGGTCGCTCTTCGAGAACTTAGCCGAGGATTGTTGTCGAATGTTCTCAGTATGACATTTTCTGCATTATTTCTTCTCCTCCTAGGCCGTTCTTGGGCTCACTTTAAATCAAACTCCCGAAAAAGGCGATGAATATTCACAAAAACACAGACATTTGGTTACCTCCGATTTTCGCATTTTCATCGATGTTCTCTCACGGCTGTTGGAGCGTTCCCGTTGCAGTATCCGTAAATAAAATGTATGTCGGCAAACTCAGCATTGTTGAATAAATATGGCATGATTTCGTCTCACGAATTTACAAATACAAATAAAGTAAGTAAGAAATCTAATGAATTAAAATATATGCTGCGCCATTGTCAAAATTTCTAAAATTACTGAAGGCTACTTGATAATTTCAGTTTGCCTGCACAAAAGTGTTTAACTGCAAAGAAATCGGAAACGACTTGTTCTACCAAAATTTGACAAGAACACATTTTTCTTCAGAATGCCATAAACGATTTATCAGTTTAATAATTTTTTGAAAAATATCAAGTGGCGTACGTACTACATATTTCCAGCATTTTCGACAGTAGATGCAGACTTACGTAGAAAGGCAGTGTGCAAAATTTGAAAAGGATGACTTTTGCCTCTCCTTAGATATTAAATGATAAAGTTTTTTTAAATAAAACTTCAACACCCCTAAGTTATGGTGCATTTTCGAGGTATGTCTATTAAGAAAAGTCCCCTATTTTGCCATTCTCTATCACCTCTAATGTATTAAAATCTGGACCACCCTGTATACGTAATATATTTTTGCTATTGAGATGAGCGTTCCACCACCTTTTCTTTTCCAAAAAAAAAAGCACTAATTGTGACTATAGTTACATAAAAATAATGGAAAATGCAGAAGCTAATACATAATTAAGACGAGTTACAATTACAATACTTTAGTTACTGTACAGTTCTAAAATTTCAGTATGGGAAAAGAATTTACGTCAGGGACCCCACAAAAGGTACTATAGCTGTATCATCGTATAAATGGGTGAGAAGCAGATTTGTTTTTCGTACAGCATTTTTAAACCGGACGGGAACCTTAAAAAATAAGTAGCAATAGCACTTTTATAGCTTCACTAGCCGTACCCTTTGCGTGTTGCTACTACCTCAGAAGAAAGGAAATTCAATTATGATAACATTCAACTTGCATTGTGTCATTTTTATTGAAACTTATTCATACTCGGGTGAATATAGCCCTGGGTGGAGGGGGGCGATATTTAAAATGTTTATGCCAGAAACCTTCGTGAGAGTGTACTTAACAACTTCCCCAAGTTTCATCATAGCGATAGGATGAATGCTGTAGTATGCCTGAGGGGCCCCCCAGGGGGGCCGACATTAAAATTTTTTAATGCCAGAAACCTTCGTGGGAGTATACTCAACAACTCTCATGGCGATCAGATGAATGGTGTAGTAATGCATAAAGGACAAAATTCGTATATATATACACATGCTTCCTCCTATTTTTATTGTTGCATTACGCCTATCCATCTGTGAGAGATTATATTTCACCTTATCAGCATGGTTTCATGTTGAAACGTTCTACCGTAACGAATATAACTCGTTTTCCCAATTATTGCCATCAGGTTTTGGTTGAATTAGGTAAGGTTGATATTGTGTACACTAACTTCACCAAACCCTTTGCCTCCATCGGCCATGCGATTGCTACATCTATCATAGTTTGATACCTGTTGAATCGCCAGCAAAATGTTACCTTTAATGGATTTGTCTCTGATTGGTATTTTGCAACCTCAGGCATCCCTCAAGGGTCTAATCTAGGACCACTTCTATTTCTTTTATACCTTAATGATCTAAATGAACCATTTACTTTTTTTTATTATTTATTTATGTAATTAAAAATTATCAATTATTTATTTAAAGGATACAGTATACACCATTTTACAAATTCTAATAAACTTGAAGTTTTCAAGACTATTACATAAAAAGAAGAAATTTACAAAATTTACAGACCAGGACAAACAATATTAAAATAATTAAAAAGAATAGATAATAATAATTGTAGTGTAAATCTATTCAAATTTTAATCAAAGATCATATGTTTGTAACTTTAGATTTTAGTTATGCCAGTGAGACATGAAACAAATCAATATCTAGGTTGTTAACAATTTTACAAAGTCTTGGTTGAGGTGCATAGAAACAATACTTTTGTCTGTGGAATACAATTGAAACCAAATGATTAGATCGTGTTTGTATTAAATAATAATAATAATAAATAATAAATATTTATTGTGCGAACGTGTTGGTACACTCGTCGGAATAACACAGATACAAACGTTAATGTAAAGTTGAGCAGAACGAACACACATGCTATAAAAATAACATATACAAACACAGTAAAATCGACCTACTATATAAACCTACATTTCTCAACATATTTATCAAAAGAATCAAATGCGTTAAAAATGTCTTTAACTTTAGTTTTAAATTTGGAAAGCCGTAAACATCTAATGTGACTAGGAAGTCGATTATATAAAGAGTGCGATTGGTAAACAGGTCCGTTTTGACTTTTAGTTAATCTGCACAATGCTAAACGAACATTTTTCTGTTTTCTAGTATCGTGGTCATGCACACCGTATTGGTGTTTAGCTTGCGCAATATGTTTTTTGGCGAAACAAAGAGATTCTAAAATAAATAGACAAGGAAACGTTAAAATTCTTAATTCAATATAGGCCATCCGACAATCCTCCCTGAACGGTAGATTAGCAATAATTCTAACAGTTTTACGTTGAAGACGGAAAATCCATTGCCAAGAAGCACTGTGCCCCCAAGTTAAAATTGCATAAGACAGTGTACTTTGAATTAAAGCAAAATAAGCTGTATGTAGAACTTTTGTCGTTTTGCAGTCTTTTTAATAAGAAAATTGACTTGTTAATCTTTTTCGAAAGATTTCCACAGTGATTCAAAATTTAGCTTATTATCAATAAAGCATCCCAAAAGTGACATACCAGTACTAAAGCCTATATTAGTATTTATTTTCGATAAGGATAACAGCAGAAATGATGTCTTGTTTTATTTTTTTATTATTAATACACCACTCGTTCACATGATTGAGACTCTTATGAGCATTGTGAAAGGCGATATTGATATCAGAGCTGGTTGCAATTAGAGTTGCATCATCGGCATAAAGAATGCAGGATATTTGTGAAGAAATGGACTGGGGTAAGTCGTTAATATAAATTAAAAATAGAATTGGGCCAAGAAATAGAACCCTGAGGTTCCCTGTAGTATGGGAAGAATATCAGATAAAACGTTGTTCCAAATTACATGCTGTTGTCTTTAGTTCAAGTATGAAGCTATTAACGCCACGCTCTTATTCCCAAAGTTATACACTAATTTTAGTTCACGAATAAGTATTTCATGTGAGACGCAATCAAATGCTTTGGAATGGTCAACAAATGCAGCAACCATGTGTTGCCCCCTCTCAAAACATTTTTACGTATCATTGATAAACTTTATAATAGCATCCGATGTGCATCTTCCCTTACGAAAACCGTACTGTTGATGATAGAAAATATTATTAGTTTCAATTAAATTAACTAATTGGTTATAGATAGTTTATTCAACTATTTTACTAAACACAGGTAATATAGCGCTTCCGGAAAGTTGATCAAAACAATTGATCGAAGGAAAATTGGTCGAAACGCAAGTGGTGAAACAGCAATTGATCGAAATACGGTTCTAGGAAAATTGATCGAAAGCGATTGATCAAATACAAGCGACTTTCGAAGAATGCAGCAAGGTTTACCTTTTGTATCAGGGTTGATTAAATATAAATTATTTAAATAATTTTCTCAATTTAAAAGGCTAATTAATTATTAATTTATTTGTGATATAATATTTTAAAATAATTAATTTGAAATGAAATTTTATTCGTTTTTAAATATATCTAGTTTTTTAAGAAAAGAATTAAATTCTATTATTATTTATTTAAAAATTTATTTTTAATTTTTAAGTTTTAATATTTAATATTTAATGGGATGAGCTTTTATTTAGAATTTTAAAATTTATTTATTTTATATTTTGTATAATTTGAATTGTTAATCATATGAATAATTTAATAATTATTTAATTATTGATTTATATACATTTTTATTAAAAATTAGTTTTACATTTTTTATATTTAGTAAAAATGATTAAATTAGTAAATTTGTTTATTAAAATAAAAGGATTTTTAGTTTGTAAAAAGGAACTCGGCAAAATTATTTTCTGCCTGTTTATTAAAAACATGTCCTTTTGATTATAATTTAAGGTCTAATCTGCTCAGTGAAAATTAAATAGCCGCAGTATTTTAACTGTGCAAAGGTAGCATAATAAATAGTTTTTTTGTGCTGTCCTAGAACCGTATTTCGATCATTGCTGTTTCGACCAATTTTCCTAGACCCGTAGTATAGAAATAGGTCTATAACCACCTAGTTCATTTTTGGGATTCCTTTTTTTTGAAGTAAGGCAAGACTAAAGCTAATTTAAGAGAATCAGGAAAAACTACTGAATTAATAATAATGTTGATTAAAGATATTATCGGTTTTACGAAAATGTTAATATTGCGCTTAATTAAAGTAGTGCTAAGTCCGTAAATATCTTTCGAATTACTGTTTTTTAAATTAAACATTACATCGTGTGCTTCTATTTGTGAAATAGTGTGAAATTCAAAAGCCGTGGGTATAGAAAAACTAAAAGTGCAATGATTGATACGATCAGTATTCGAACTAGGGAAATTAGACATTATGTCAGCTGTAACATTGACAAAATAAGTATTAAACTGGTTAGTCGATAAGTCACAATGTGGTTCGATATGCAAATTTCTATACGAATTTATTATCGACCACATCGTGCTGATCGAATTTCCTGCATTATTGATAAATCTATCATTGGCTTCAATTTTGGCTAGTTTAATCTCTTTAGCATAGTTAGCACGAAGAGAGATTTCCTGATTTTATAAAGACCGTCTGTACGGTAAATGACACTCGAAGATTAATTGTAGATTATTTCTTAATTTTTGCAATTTATTAATAAACCATTTACTATCCGAGAAACTATATTTCCTTGTCCGTTTAACATTAGGAAAGCAATACAAGTAAAAATTTGAGGCAAAATCTAGAAAATTGGAGAAGCATTCATTACAATCATTCCCATTATTATATTCTATGACACTGTCCTAATCGCACTCTGTTAGCATATTAAAAAATAAGTTCAACCCCGCGAGTATTACTACAATGTGTATCAAAATCACTTAGCACTACATTCTGTCCTAAGTGATCGGACAGGCCAGATTCGCTAGTATTTATGGCATAATTATTGGTCGAGAAATTGATAAAAATATTATCCAAGCAGTTTCCTCCGCGAGTAGCACAGAAAACAGATTGGATAAATCCATAAGTGTTTAATAGTGACTTTTTACCTTTATTAAAATGTAGGTACATTGAAGTCACCCAGGTGCACAATCTTGAAATTATTCAATTTACCAAGTATTACCTCAACATTGTCGTAGAAAAGATCAAAGTCGCCAATAGGTGAGCGGTAGACACATATTACAACTGTGTTGATATCGATCTGCACACAAAACAATTCACAGTGCAATTCGATACTTAAAGTCATTAGTAAAAAGTAATAGCTCAGCTGTTCTGTTCGATTTACACCAATTTGCTACGCCGCCATGAATCTTAGAAGTTCTACAGTAAAAGGACTTCACTGTCCATCCTCCGATTTGAAGACCGTCCAACTGTTCTGAGTTGGCAACCCAATGTTCGCTTAAACAAATATAAAAGTTTCTGTCACTGATAAAAGCTTCGAATGAACTGACCTTATGAATCAGAGCTTGAATATTAATATGAAAAATAGATAAACTCTTCATTTTGTACACGTTCCTGGTTCGGAAGAAAAACGGTTGATACATGTACCTTTAGACCAGAATGTGGGATCCATGATTTTATCTAAAGATGATATGTTGACGGACACTTTAAAAGACGAGTAGTACGCAGGACACTTCGACTCCAGCTTTTCACAAGAAACGTCAGGAAAGATAGGTTGAAGATAATTTAAAATATTGGTTTCAGTTGTAGACGGATCCAGTTTATAAACATGTAAATACGTTCGCGAAATGGCGGCTTTGATTGCGGAAGACGCTTCTTCATCATTACTGTCAACCACGGGAGAATTAATTTTTTTGTTATTCTGTTTTTTGTGCACGGTTTTCCATTCAGTTGACCTGCCATCTGCATTATCTGAGATATTCTGCACAACACTACCGAAAGTCAACATATTATTCCTACGATCACAATTCCTATCAGTGTTTCTAAGAGATAAATTGTCAATGATGATTACATTAGAGCCGGGTTACTCAAAGTGGGGTACGCGAACCTCTAGGGGTTCGCCATTCGACGGTAGGGGGTTCGCGACAAGATTTACGTAATGGTGGCTTGATGATTGGCAAGCACGTGCGGCACACATGGTGGCGCGCGAGCGACTGAATTCGTATTTCGTTTCGTCGACTTCGTCACTCGCCCGGCACGTGGCCTGGTCCGCTCAGTGTTTGAATCATTTGTTTTAGAATTTAGTTTATTCTATGAGCGCGTTTTGGTTGGCAGCAAAATAAAAACAAAATATTTGCAATCCCTTCTAACGGCTAGCTAGTTTCGAAAATGAATGAGTGGTTAAAAACGGGGTCATTACGCAGAAAATGTCCAAGTAATACAACGTTATCAGCCAGTTTGCAACCTGTACAAAGTACATCTTCTCAAATTGCGTCTACTTCTGCTGAAAGTTCAGTTTCAAACGAAAATTCTGCGAAGTCGAGAGAACCAAAAAAAAAACAATCATATCATCGGCAAAAAAAAGGAAATATGACGAAGACTATTTGAAAATTGGATTTACGTGCAAAGAAGAATCTCAATACCCAGAGCCACAGTGAGTAATATATTCAGAAGTTCTCGCAAATAGCGCAATGAAGCCATCATTGCTGCGAAGACGTTTGGAAACAAAACATCCGCAGTACGTTGACAAACCTATATTTTTGTTCGAAAAAAGAAAGAGTAGGTTTCTTTGAAAAAGTCTATAAAAACCGTCTTGGCTACTAACTCTGAATATTTACGTGCGTCTTTCCTTGTGGCATATAAAATCGCAAAGACCGGAAAGTCATACAATATTGCTGAAGAATTGATGTTACCAGCTGCTAAAGATATGGTCAGTTGTGTATTGGGAGACACATTTTCGAAATTGCTGGATATAATACCACTTTCAAATGATACAATTGCACGTCGCATTCACGACATGGCACACGATGTTGAAAATCAACTCGCACAACGGTTACAAAATAATTATTATGCGATCCAAGTTGATGAATCAACAGATATTAGCGGATTACCGAATTTACTTGGGTTTGTTAGATATGTGCATAGAAATATATGTGAAGAAGATTTTCTGTTTTATAAGACTTTGGAGTCAACGACCAAAGGAGAAAATATTTTTAACACTACTAATCATTTTATTGAAGAACATGGCATAGATTGGACAAAGTGCGTTGGTATATCGACTGACGGTGCAAAGGCCATGACAGGAAGGATATCTGGACTAATATCCAGGATTAAAAATCTCGCTCCTGAGGTCAAAAGTATGCATTGTGCATTGCACAGAGAAGCATTGGCGAGCAAGAAAATGCCCAATGATTTAAAAACAACACTTTCAGAGGTCGTAAAAATAATAAATTACATAAAAGCGCGTCCGCTAAATTCAAGACTTTTCGCATTATTATGCCGAGACATGGGTAGTGAACATGTTTCATTACTGCTACACTGTGAAGTACGCTGGTTGTCAAAAGGCAGGATATTAGCTCGTTTTGTTGAACTTCGTCACGAAATCTATTTATTTTTGAAAGACAGTGACTTCAACCTTAAATTCCGATTTGAAGATGAAACCTGGCTTAAAAGATTAACCTATTTAGCTGACATTTTTCTTGTCTCAATGAAACGAATGCTTCGATGCAAGGTTCCACGTGCAGTGTATTCACTGTGCAGGACAAAATAAACGCACTTATAAAAAAATAGATTTTTGGAAAACTTGCTTGAGATCAAATATCTTTGAATGTTTTCCTCTTTTGCATGAATTTATTACGACGAACCGTGGATTCCGAAATAAGGGCGGAACTTGTTCTGCATCTTTCTCAGCTCTCCGACGAACTGAAAAGGTATTTTCCAGACATTGATAATGCTAAAGATGGCTGGATTCGTAACCTATTTGTGGTCTCGATCGAGAGCATAAACTCTAGTTTGAGTATTAAGCAACAGGAGTCATTATTAAAATGTCCGTAGATGAAACTCTTCAAGCTGATTTAAAAGGATGTCTTTGATAGATTATTGGGCTGCTGGACAGGAAGAGTATCCGAACTCTCACGCAAAGCGGTGAATTTACTTTTACCCTTTGCTACAACATACTTATGTGAGAGTGGGTTTTCACACCTGGTCATGATAAAACGAAATACAGAAATCGACTTGATACCGAGTCAGAATTAAGGTTAAAATTGTCCAAAATTATCCCTAAAATTGACTCAATTTGCGACAAGAAACAAGCCCACTCATCACATTAATACTAAAAAGATATTTCTTTTGACACTGTATTTGTTACTTTTTATTGAAATAAAAACCTTATTTTCTTCAACAGCCAATTCTATTATTTTCCTGTGGGGGATTAATTAGTTAAGCGTTAAGGGGTTCGCTGTCATCTGGAAACTTTAACAGGGCTTCGTGGAGCCAAACGTTTGAGAAACCCTGCATTAGAGGATTAACATCAGCATCAGTTTTTTCCCCACTAGGTTGAGCACGCATATTATTAATTCGTGCATCCTTGCCATTCTTACTTAAAACTGTAGACGTAGAATTAGTAGCATTAACCCTATTACTGTCATCAGAATGTAACTTATTTAAAAGTAATATTTGGTTTTGAAGTGCGTGAATTGTTATATCCTGATCATTAATCAGCAACAATAAGCTCTTTTAAAACTTTCATTTCCAATTCATACAATTTTATAGAAGTTGTATAATTGTCAACAATAACGTTATCATCAGGTTGAGCTGAATTATCGCCATCACAATCCAATTGCTTATCATCAATGATTTTAATATTCCTAATATGTTTCGCACATCCCAAATGAAAAACTACATTGCATTTAATCCACTTTAAGTAAAATTGTGGAAATGTATTGCATTTTTTACAATGTTTATTAGAGCACTCATCAGACACAACCGCACCTCCCGGCGCCATACTGTATTTGTGGAGTACTAAGTTTCAAGTAGGTCTTTGCAGTCATAATGACCGATAATCTAATTTCATATATAGATGATTGTGTTAGTCTTCAACGGCAATTAACTTCCATTCCATTGGTGTAAAGTTAATCACTTAAACTTAAATATCGCAAAATGTAAAGTTTTGTCATCTTGTAGGAAGCGGTACTGCAATGTAATATGGTGCCCCATATAAGATACACATACAAGGATTGTGGAAAATAAACAGCGTAAGTTTCTTAAATATACATCTTTTAAGTGTGACGGTATCTACCTGGCTATATGTTTTCCCAACTACGTTTTAATCTGCAATCAATGTAATGCCGGCGTATTTCTAATGGCATCAAACTCTTATATGGTCTAACGCACAACTACTTTGACTGCACACAACTTTAATTCTGTTTAAACTTTTTAGCTTTCTCACGTCATTCTAGATTTCCTCTCACTTTTGTGCAAACTACTCCCAGAACTAACTTACTTTGTACGGCACCTACAATAGCAATGTCTCGTAAATCCAATTATAAGCAAATTGATTTAAATAATAGCACTCTCCCAGAGATAAAGTTAGTGAAGAAACAATGGTAATAAAAATTTCATTGTGTATCATCAATTTTGTTAATGTAACAGTTGCATTAGTTTTGTATAGATTTTACAAGAATTAAATAAAATGGTTATTAGTTTATTGTATAATATTCTTATTTTCTTTCTTTGCTTTAATGTAGTAATAATTATTTGTCGTGATGTCTTCTTCTAGTAGTAACATGTCTTAGGCAAGCACTTTTTTAAATCTATGATTTTGTAGTTTTATGGATTCATTCCGTTAACAAATAAATACATAAATCAGCTATTCCATTAATAATAATCATAATTTTAAGACAATTACGCCCTATTTACTCACACCTTTCCTTTTACCAGATCTTAATTATCTTATTCTACTTTACAATACAATTTCATATTAAATTGCAGTTACGTACCTGAAGTAGAATTTAAATAACAAATTCTTGTGTTTTCTTTACAGCTTTCTGTATTAATAGCAAATTCAACTATTTGTTTAATCTGAATGCTATTTTATTAAAAAATATGACTTCACTTACTTTCTTTATACAACAATTCAACTTTATATTTTGTGTTTAAGTCCACAATATGTTTAATCTCAAACAATTTTAATTTATCCAACTTACGTTCAATTACTGTAACCAGTTTTAATCTAGTTTCAAATATTAATATTTATGTAATTTAGAAAAATTTTGAATTTCAGCGATTGTCACAATGTAAAACCAGCATGTAAATTGGTACAAAAATTTTCACTACAGTAAAACAGATTCAAATGTCTATTTGTTTATCAAAGTACTTGGTTTCAAGCCTTAAAATTGACAGTTGAGGCTGGCTGTCACAAGTACTGAATCCCTTACAATCCTTTCAAATCTCTTATTCACAAACTGAAAATCCTACCTATTTTATACAGCATAATAAACATTTTATACTTAACAAGTTTCGATTTTATTCTAAAATGTGGTTAAGTCTCAAATTAAGCTTCACAATTAATGACTAATGAGGTAATATCTCACTATAGTGCCCAATTAAGAGTAAACTAACACATCTGATAAAAAACATAAAATACTTTAAACAGCAATCTTTAAAAAACCTACCTTCATGAAGATATCTCTAAGATCTGCTTTTGGTGTAATCCAAGAGGCAACTGCATCACAAAAGAATATAAAATCGGGTACAACACCAGCTGGATTAACTGTTATCATGTGACACATTCCCCTAAAAGCGCTGTCTTTTTCCTCATTATCACGAATGTTTCGTAATGATGTACACCTGTAAGTTAGCTTATAAATTTTTTTAATCTCCAAATATATAAATTATAATGAATTGTTTACACTTCTTTACAACATTATTTAAAGTCTGATCTAAACTCATGATCAAAACCTATGCACTAGTAATGGGTGTATCAAATTTCACAAAATATTTCATAGCTTCTAACATTTACATAATACTAATAATCTAAAGTTAGTACATGTATTCAGAGTAACTGTAACTAATTATATTGGTATCTCTGTATCGCCATTACGGTCTCCTGTAATTATTGTAAGTTTTTGTTATGAACGAATTTCATTAAAAATAATTTTTATGATTACAGTAGTTTTCAGCGCTCTACTTTGTTATTCTACAATCAACCTATCTTAAGCACTACAAATTGCAAAATTATCCATACAATCTAACTCTAAAAATGTCAACGTTATTAATTCTCTGACTTATAGCAATCAGTCAATAACTACCAACATGTAAACATTTGAAGATAGAGACTAATAATGGTTTTGAGCGTGCAAAATTAAAAAAAATCTTAAAACACGGTTTTTTATGTTCCGTCCTTCTAAAATCAATTCTTCGAATTATTTCACAAACATACAAGCAAATACAGTTTTCACATAATAAAATACGCCTTATTTAGAAATAAAAAGACAAGAAATTGACTTGTAAGAAATTAGTTTTTGGCGTAAGTTGATTCACGAATTAAAATTTTCTTTAATCTGGCATTTTTGATCAATTATATATTTTAATTTGTAGGATGTTTGATTCAAAAAATCTGGTAACGGAAAACCAAAGTGCATATACAAGTTTGAACAATCTTTCAAAAACAGGCGCAACATCTTTTATCTAATTTACTAAACACACTACTTGGTATACTAAATTTATTTGTCTACGATAACGCCTACGACAAAACAACCATACTTAATTTTTAGACATCAAATAATACAAATAGATTCGTTCACACGAACATGGGACTACAAATAATACGGTAAATCGTTGCGGTTGGTGTTTGGAAAACAAAATTATGGAAAATAAAACTTTTTTCTAAGAATATTGGCCTAATCATGCGCCAGAAACCGTTTGAACAAACACAAATAATCCCTTCAACAAACAAATTCAATATGGCACCTAAAATATTTAGCTCACTATTGCTAGCTTAGCTGATGCAAATACACACATATAAATTGAGAAGTCCATCAGACGAAATTTTATTCAAAAACTATTACTATTTAATAATAAGTTTTACTGTTTTACTAATGTAGAACTCCACATTCAAGGTTAAGGTTTATTGGCATGGCTAGTTGACCTTGTTTCGTTGGATTTTGAGCATTGACATGCAATAACCCTTAAATGTCGTTTGCTCTTTTATGATTTTTAAGAATTTGACCTTACAATTTTTTAAGATTAAAATTTTCGGCTTGGTGGTCAATGATCTCAGGTTGGAGTTGAATGGCCCCTAGTGAACATTGACCCCTATTTCACAATAATAACCATTAGTTAACCATGAAAACCGTCTCGAAGGATCCGGTGACTTTGAAGTGGGTTAGTTCCTGCTAAATGATACCACTAAAACTTTACTCGCGGTCTGTGTTTTAGGCCATCTAACATTTAACGCGGTGTTTTGATCTTTAATGCGGGTAACTAAATTCGTGTTGGTCATTTTTCTTCCAAAAAGAATACTGAAAAACTATAACAAAACTATACATCTATTACGTTACTATCTGAAGAAAAAAAAATTAATCCTATTAAGTTGCACCAAGAGACATTGGACAATACTAAATGTAATTTTTTTTACATACTTCCAGGGTTTGTAAGAATGGGCGGTCTTCTTGAAGAGAGTGCCTACGGAGAAGCTTAACGTAGCTATAGTTTAATTGTTGAACGATCCTTCCAATTCATCCAAAACCCTCCATGAAATAACACTTTATGGACTATAGTTATCTATTATCCTCTGGAATATGTACAAATGAAGTCTCATATCTCAAGTTTTTAACCAGTCCATGACTTTGATTTCAACAACCTTGATTATTCATTGATGACATACTATCTGTCCCTACATAGTTCACAAGTGTAAAATCCTACTTGATTTATTTTACCGATAAAGCAATTCATTTGGGAATCAGGTCCTCGTCTACACAATTGTTCATGGCTGCTCTCGGAAGGTTCAGGGCTCATCGTATTTAAATCTTTAGTGATCGTGGTACCAATTTCGTAGGAGCTCGTAGAGAATGCAACCGTCTAATTAAGAGTTCCGTAGTCACAAACTATTTAATAGTGGTTCACTCACCCTCCTCTCCACTTCGGGAGACTTTGGGAAAGTGAAATTAAATCTGTCAAAAACACATAAATGGAAAAGGTTGAAAACGGAGTCCTCACTTTGGACGAGATGAGTACTGTTATCACAGAAATTGAAGCTATACTTAACTCTAGACCATTGTGTAGAAGTACCGATCCCAATGTCCTAATGAGTCTTAGAGGCGGTGGCAACTCGTGCGACAATTACATTTTAGTCATATTATTTAGTCTCTATAAGAAAAACCATTGGGTTACAAACAACTCGCACCAGCGGAAACCAGAGGAAACCACGTTATCATTACAATGACGGATTGATCGCATTGAAGAATTAATTTCGGGGTCGGACAGAATCGTAAGACTAGCTTCAGTTTGAATTAAACGCAAAGTTAACAAACGTCCGTTAGTTAAATTGTGCGTTTTGCCTTCACAATAAATTTACATTCAGTTTATAGTCATCGTAGTTTAGTTTGTTAGACGCCTGGAATTAATTTTATGGGCGATATGTTACGTGCATAAATAAATAGTAAACATTAAAAACCATTCTGTATATAATATAATTAAAACGCACCGCTCTAAACATTTTACCCTCCCTTGGTTACATCCAACGTGCGCACTCTCAAGTAAACTATTGAAGTAGAACGAAGTCACAATTGACCTCGTGTGTGCTTGCAATTATCAATAATATAATGCATTCCCACATTGTCTCATCGTACAAATATACAAGAATTCTCCTAAAGGTCAAGAATACATAACAAAATTGTACAATAATCGAATAGTAATTTCAGAATGCCAATTATACACTAATTACAAAACATCATAGCTACAGTAAGTTAACTTTTGCATTTGGGAACAATAATGGTGAATTCTCAAAATAGCAGTACACAGAAGAGGTTAACAAGAATAAAATGTAAGTCTTCTGTTTTGAATTTAACTCCGATTCATCGTTGCTATTATTTATAGAATGTCGCTGTCCTCAAATCAAATACATTCTTTGGTTGGTAATACAATTTGAACTAGTGTTATAAATATAGTTATTTAAAATATTGCATAATTTTATTTCGAGTATCTTTAAATCACATACTAAAGGAACTAGATTACACAGTGTGCTTCAGATTTGATCTTGATAACTTCAGGAAAGGATAGAACACGTGAAAATAATGGGGTTTTGTCCTATAAACTATTGTTCTAAAACGCTTTCTTACTAGAGATAAACGCCTAAACGGAAATAGGTACGATTTCCAAATTTTGCAAGCGCACTAGATGCCGGTCACCTTTTCATCCTTAATTTATTCTCATCCTTATTCTTCCTTCTCGCCCTCGCTGTCTTTTTATCGGATTGAAAGTCCAAAATTAAAAGTTAAAAAAAAGATGGCTGTGGTTTCTGTGGTAATCTGTGGTCATCGAAAGTTCTAACTTTCTGATCCTCTATTGAGCCATCCGCGGTATCACGTCTAATCTTAATTCTGTTCACCAACATCTTGAACAATTACAACCTGACATTTTGTTTGAAACACAAGTCTCCCCTGAAAGCTCCGATTCACCCGACTTGCAACCTTCACTCCAACTTTCGATATAAAGGAGGCGTATGTGCCTATATCAAAGAGAGCATTGTTTGCAAGAGGATTTCTTTCTTGGAAAATAAAAATTTCGACGTGATTTGGTTTACACAGTCTGGTCCTATTTTACTGTTATATTTATAGGTCTCCTAATGACAGTAACTTTCAAGATTTCTTCGATTACCTTAGTTTGAAAGTTGACTATCTTCTGTCTCAGTTTCCAACTTGCGATATCTCAATTGTAGGAGATTTCAATGTTCATAACTCTAATTGGCTTCAATTCTAATCTACTACTAATCCAGCTGGTCATAGTGCAGAAACATTTGATATTGATTGTGGTCTCACACAAATGATTTCTGAATCCACAAGAATCCCTGATAACCCTAGTCATACTCTAAATCTCTTTCTTACATCAAACCCACTTGTTCATAAAACTTCCGTTCTTTCCCCTCTAGGTCTATTTGACCATTGTCTAATAGAAATAATTTCTACTGTCCCTAATTCCGCTGTTGTTCGCAACACTAATAGAACCTTGTGGTGTTTTAAGTCAGCTAGATAGAGTGATTTACGAGACTTCTTTGCAACTTTTCCATGGTGTGAATATTGTTTTAAGTCGTCCTCTTCTTCGGACATTGCTCTTTCAGTATCTGAAGTCATCCTCTTGGGCTTGGTCCAAAAAACAGAACCGTATAGGTAATTCACGTTCCCAACACTGGTCCAATAGGGCTTGTGCTGATGCAATATTTTTGAAAGATAAATCTTACATTAAATGGAAATATAATAAAACGGTCGAGTCATGCAGAATACATTGGTGCTAGAAATATCCTAAAAAATTGTTTTAACAACCAAAATGCAATGAACTAGTTACATCTCCTTTGGGCAGTTGTAAATTTTGGTCTTTGGCTAAAGCCATTAGTAAAAGCTTTGATACATCCTTATCCCCCCCCCCCTCCTGACATCTTTTGACGGATCTGTAGTTGCTGATTCTGTAGACAAAGCCAATGTTTTTGTGGATTTATTTGTATTAAACTCGTGTCTCAATCATTCTGGAAAAGATGTGCCCTTAGTCAACTCTTCTTCATACGCTATGAAACCGATTCATTTTCGGTACAAGCTCCTAGGATCGATTATTAGTAGGCTTGATCTCAATAAGGCGACTGGTCCAGACGGTATCCCAGCTATTGTCTTAAAGGCTTGATCGCAATAAGGCGACTGGTCCAGACGGTATCCCAGCGATTGTCTTAAAGGCTTGATCTCAATAAGGCGACTGGTCCAGATGGTATCCCAGCTATTGTCTTAAAGAAATGTTGGCCCGAACCAATACCAGTCCTATCTAAGCACTATTTGATCTCTGTCTTCTGGGGAATTTCCTTCACATGGAAGTTAGCAAATGTTGAACCTGTTCCCAAAAAAGGCGATAAGACAGATCCCTCGAACTACCAACCAATTGTCACCACTTCTATTTTGTCTAAAATCATGGAAAAAGCCATCAATCAGCAACTACTCTCGTTCCTTGAAACTAAGAAACTCCTTACTACCAATATGAGTCGTTCAACAGGTGATCTTCTTTCACATTTGACCCAAGTTTGGAATAATACAGTAGAACAATCCGGTGGAACAGTTGAAGTCGGTTTAGATATATCAACGGCATTTGGCCAAGTTTGGCATGTGTTTACTTGCCAAATTCACCTCGTTTGGGTTAAATGATACGCGCATGAACTGGGTTTCTATTTCCCCTGATAAAAGACGAATACGTGTCGTAGCTGTTTTTCAAAAGAAGTTAGCATTAAAGTGGGCATGCCACAGGGATCACTTTTCCTGCTATACATAAATGACCTTATTTCTTCAACAACTAATCCGATCCATTGCTTTGCTGACGATAGCACTCTTCATTGTAGTTCATCTCAGTCTACTCATAATGGTAATCTACCTTCTACGTCTCAAGACATTAAAGCTGAAATGACAAATTCAATCAACAAACACATTCAATGTATTCTCGAATGGGGAAGCAATAATCTAGTTAAATTTAGTGCTAATAAAACTCAGTGTTGCCTTGTGTCCGCCAAAAAAGATCGATCATTTTCTGTTGTAAATATAAATGGCTCAGATCTTAAGTTTTCAGACTCTGGTGGGAATGACTGTATCTTCCAATCAACCATGGATTAACCATCTTCTGTCAGCTATCAAAACAGCTGCTCGTAAAATAGGCTTTTTGTACAGATCTAAGCAGTATTTTACCTCTCTTTACAACTCTTCTTCATCTAGAATATAATCCTCGCCTCTCGATTGGTGCTCCCTAATACGCTCTCGACATAGTAGATCGTATTCAAAAGAGAGCGATTAGGCTTATGAATGACCCGTCCTTAACTTCTGACATACAGTCCCTTGAGCATAGGAGATTCGTTTCAGATCTTTCTTTGTATTATCAGTATTACAATGGCTGTTGCGCTGCTGAATTAGATTCTATGATACCATCTCGGGCTACCTTTGCTAGGAATACTCAGTTCGCTCATTCACATCAGTATGCAGTACAAATCTCGACATGTCGTACCTAACAGGCGCTGACCACATTCTTCTACACGCTTCTAAACTTTGGAATGTCTCCCTAGTTCCTGTTTTCCTCTTACTTATGATATGAAAAAATTTAAGGCAGCTGTTCATAGGTATCTTTTGGCAATTCAATGTCCCTCTATCTATCCTGCTAAGTGTTCATGAGTACTTTAACACGATAGGCCAAATTTAGCCTCTTCAGGTCCACAATGATTAAAAAAAAACTAACAATTGGGTATTACAGCGATTGTTCGAAATGCCTTCCCTGCTTCTATGCACTTGGGACACCGGTGAATTAACCGCAGCCGCAATTTGGATACGATTATTATTTACTTCACAACATCCATTCTGTATTCTTTGAATTAGTTTCTCACGGGTACTGACTGGTGTATGATACACCTTGCCTTTGGAGATGATCCCAAACTAAATGGTCCAATGGATTCCACTCGGGCGACCGTGGTGGCCAAGAAACTGGCCCTTTACCGGGAATTCAATTTAAGTTATTGTTTCCGACACGTCCGATCCATCGATGATGATAATTTTCATTCAACAATTCGGGTCTTGTCGCCCATATTGCGTTGGAGCAAAATCCAACTTTCTTGGCGGAACATTTTCAAGCAAAGTTCTGACGCGAATGTTACACCTCCATTTTGTTTGTAAAATAGCAGCTCTAGCAATTTCGGGACACCCTGTACATAGTAGCATGGGAGCTATCCTACATGAAAAAAATTAGTACCAATACATTCTTTATGTAATTTTATACCATACAGTCATATTCCCTTAAAAATAAAAGAAGTATGACCCTTTTTACATTATTTTAAGGTAAAACAATGAAGACATTATTTAAAGACGTTATTAAAGAGCACTCTACGAAAAACCAACAAACAATAAATATCTTTTGCGTTTTTTTTTTGCAATTAACTTAAAAGTGCCTTGACATATTAGAAAATATGAAAACGCAACAAAATAAGCCTGCTGTAAGAATTAGGTACATGTATTTGAAACCCTAAAAGATTATGAATTTAAATCGTGAAAGTTTACAGTTTCAACAATTTGCATATTGCATACAGTTGAAATATGTTTTACGTTCTTTTTATATTCAATATTTAGTGTACCTTAATTTAATCTGTGTTAGAAGTTATAAATGTAAAGTGTTTTACATAGACACAGTTTTAAAAAAATCTATTCCGTTTCAGTTTTTAATTAATCAATATCATCTATTATATTATAATACTTTCGAACAGCATTTTGATGCTTTTACTACACCTGTCAGATTTTAAATATAAATTATTTCTATAAAGGATTAAAGCATGATTATAAAATTTAGAATTCAATTAGTGACAAATTATTTTCATCAAAACGCACATGTTGTAAGCACTTCATACTGCTAAATATTGTGTTGTTTCTGACATAATATAAAAGAATTATGAATTTAATTGTAGTCCTTTCTTACCGTTTTGAAAACTTACTGCCTTACGATAATAATGGTTGTTGAAAAGTCAACACAGTGAGTTCCGCCATTCACTATTATATTAATATGCATATATGATACAATAAATAATTTGAAATAATGTTAAAAGCTATGTAAACGTTTTGTGCAAATAAATGTGATAAAAAATGCATTTAATGTACTGTACGTATGACCGAGTTATTAACCCTGTCGATTTTGTAATATCCAATCATACAGTTTAAATAATGTTGGTAATTTTTAGCCTAAATTGTTAACATTGAATTATTTTGATACCACACTCCATATTAACATAAATTTAGTCTAAAGTTTCTCTACCTTTGGTACCATGTACTTAATCCTACATGAAAACACCAATTTACTTACTGTACTTTTAAATAAGTAGCCAACTTTTGTTGATATCGTCTACATTTTAATCTAACCTATCAGTGAATATTTAGTATTTAATTCTGCCCTATTAGCTAGCTACTTTATTATGTTGTAATTGGTAATACAGAAGATTGGTGGATAAAAGCAATGTTTTGGGAAAATGCTAATAAAACTTAAATGAAACTAGCTGATAACTAAATTCAAACTTAATTCGTAATAAAAAAGTGTAAGATTAAAGAATAAAGAGGGGTACACACCACTGGCGAACAAACTGTTGTAACATGGGCGCGACATCGTGAGGGCAGACATAACCTAGGCGACCAATTGTTATGGCTACAGTGAACCACCGAGAACATAAACAGAACAAAAAACCCAACTCAATTACAAAGAAATTATGACAATATTATAAATAATTACAATCATAGAAAATATTAAAACTCTAGTGTAGTTAGTAATTAAATAAATAATTAACAATTGTAGCAAAACATATCGCTAATTGATTTGTTGACAAAAAAGGAACTTTAACGTTTCACCATGCTTTATACTATATTAAGTCAAAAAAAAAAAATTAACTACAAACTAACTTAAAACTAAACGTGATTTAAAAATCATACACAATTATTTTAAAAGAAAATTTTATAAGTAATTAAAAATAAAAATTGTTCCAATTTTATCAACATCGACCAGATGCGTATTACATAAAATCAAATTTGAAAATTAGTGAATTCAGAAAACATATTAACATCGAAAATAAAATATCTTATAATATGCAGCTGGATATATCGCAATTTATCAGTATTGAATTAATTCAGTAACTTTGAAAGAGGAAATCAATTTTGTAATATAAAAAATAGACAAATTGACTATTTATAAAAACAGCTAAATAAATAAACTATTCAAATTAAATTGAATTAAAACAATAAAATTCAAAAATAATATTACACAGGATTGCAGGTTTTACAAATACTGTTTTTAATAAAATAATCCTCAAACAAAGTTATTGATACCCATATTTATTTTATTTATGTTGGCATCATAAAACTTACTTCATGTGGTTATATATAAATACCTGAAAATGAATGTATTGTCTATTTATCACCAGAAAGTATTCACATATACACTAAACGTCTATAACAAATACTAATTATATTTCTTAAATATTCTAATACTCTGTTTCAAAATTTGAGGAGTAATAAAATATTTCTTGAAAAATCACACTGCACTTACCTTATAGGTTGTTTCAGATCTCGGCTGAAGCTTTAAATAAAGCGAGAACAAGTCTATATAAATATTAATTTATGAATTTCTTCATACAGGTAATGGTCCATTCAGAGCAACTGTTACAGGTATTAAGTAAGGTACACTATCCTTAAAAGTGTAATTCGAAGTTACTCTCAATAATTACAAGACTATACAATCGCTAAGAGCATAATATTGAACTTATTCGCAATGAAGCGAGTTAAAAAAAAAAGTAATCGATGTATCCTGGCTTTACTGATAATAATGCTACCCTTACTCAAATTATTATCATCCATCACATTGACTTCCTCGCAATAATTAAAACCTTAGAATTTCCAAAGTCTAACATTGAATTACTTGCAAAACTCAAATCTGATGCACAGAATTGGTCGTCTAGTGGCAGGCTATACTGTGTTAATTGAATGAGATAGGAATGGATTAAGTGTTGCATCGTAGGGGGACAGGTAAACAATGAAATTACTCAAATTAGAATTAACGAGCTTTGCGCCATGATGGTTCAACCCGTTAATTTGCACAATGGGAAAGAACCACCAAAAAAACCCAGTTTAATGATTTTACAAGTACATTAATAAATTAACGAACAAAAAAACAAAAGAAAAGTGCGTACAAAATTAAGTAACAGAAAAATGAAAAGCAGCTTAACTACATATAATTCTCGCCAGGAAAGAATCGCACTGCGCCATTAGTTCATGAACCTAGCTATCTAACTTGTGTATACTGCCATTTTACATCAAAGCGTCTTTAAAAAAAGGATAGTAGCATACTTGAAGTGCATTTGACACAACCGACATATGGCAATGAATAGCTTCAACCAATGAAAAGAGAAATAAAATACTCGTTGATATAGCTCAATATGCATTTGTGCATTAATTTCACTAACGACGTAATTTTAGCACATAACCTCCCTGTCTCCATTTACTCATTGTATTCTTTTGCTTTTTTCCACTTTTTCATCATTTATTATTTACACATTTTCACTACAGTTCTTTGAAGTCTTCCCTTTATGACTTCACTTTTATCATTTCAAATATCCCTTTGCCTGCGAAACAATGTAGCAAAAGGTAAAACCAAAGAGTATATAATATAGGGAAGAAAGGCAAAGTATTAGAATTTAAAGTAGTCAAGTATTGTGTTTGGCCTAGCAAAGAATTTACAATTTTAGAGGTACCGATAGTTACTATGAAACGAAACAGCTTCGTACAACCTACTGTAAGAGAGAGAGAGAGAGATGTAAAGTACATACTGACCTAAGTACAAGTTGTTAACAGGCAGTGTTGTCAGGCTTAAAAGAAGCCTTTTATTGGAAGAATGCTTTAAATTTTGTATGCATAATTTTTTGCTGCTGCCTGAAATTACAGAACTTAAAATTTTAGAATCCTGATCTCTTCACTATTCCCAATCAAACAGATATAGTAAATTATCTTAAGCATTAAAAAACGTCAAACAAATGTTCTAAGAATTTATTAAAAAAAACAACAAATAAGCACTTTCATTGAAACAAAATTTAAAATGCACAATACTGCACAAATACAACGCAAATTTACGTATTGTATGCGGTGGCTTAAGTTTTATGTAACTAAACGTAAGTAAAGGTGGGATTTTGTGCCATAAAATAGATTTACATTACCTAATAATGTTGGTAAACTCATAATACTGAAAATAAGAGGCACGTGAGTTAAAGTATTAGAATTTGGCGTCCAACGGTAGCGCACGGCTATTGTTTATGGATTTAGTGCACGAGGATTTGCGGTTGTTTCGGTTGCGTTATGGATATGATACACAGGTAAGCGGTAAATAAACCAAAAAGGTTCTGAAAAAAATTATTGAACAGTATCAATTGGAATTTAGAAATGGCAAACGACATTCGATTGATTATGTGTACACTACTTTAAAATATAAAAAAACAACAAATTTAAAAAATTGGGAAACAAATTAAATAAAAATTTGAAAATTTCTAGGAATTTTTTTTACATTTATATTAAAAACTAAAACCACTTTTATGCAGAAAGAAAGGAATTTAGTAAAACATCTAAAATAGGAATGCATTGTTTTTGCACAATTAGGCATTTTCAGGGGACGTCACAACGCATGACCTTGCCTGATGTTGGACAACTTTAACACACGTTCTTATGGGATATGATCGTTTTCTGACGACTTTATCGAAAATCGTAGGCGGTGAAAATGTTTCTATGCTAATACTAGTAGATGAGGATTGTATTGATACAATTCACCAGAAATACGTGAATGAAGTGGACAATAATTATCCTACATAATATTGAAAAGTTCGTGCGATTTTTAGGTTAGTTACCATCAAACTCGTCAAATTAAAGAATTACATTCAAGAAAAGGATCTTTTGGATATGATATGTTAAAATGTGTGTTATAGATTCGTTACTACACTGGAATACCAAGCTTCAATATTATAATTATTATAAGTTTTTGTTATGAACGAATAAGTTCAATGGTAAATATGTAATTAAAAATTCTTATTAATATTAATTATATAATTAATTTAATAATTATTAATTAATGTAAATTCATCAGTTCTACATACATAAAGACAAAATTTACATTGATTGGGGATTGAATCTCGATGGCGCAGTTGGTTAGAGCGGTACTCTAGCAAAGTACTGGTCGTAGGTTCAAATCCTACTCGAGGTAAACTTTTTATTTATGTATTTAATAAAATTAATAATAACTTTCAATATAATATTTACAAAATTAATTGAACCTTATATCAAAATAGTACCACGAATATTTATAACAAATAAGTTCTATCATTTTTTGATAGTGTTAATAAAACTCAGGTTAAATTTAAGTTTTATTTATTCTTATACATTTCATGTTAGTATCCCAACTATTTCTAGAATTTTCTATTCGACACTAAATGTAATGTACTTTCGATTATGTAAATTTATTCTATGGTCTTAAGAGACAAATTAATAAAAGCAATGCCACCTTGTTTTAAACAATCACTTGGCAATAGAATCACCACAATTATAGATTGCTCTGAAATTAAATTTTAAAAGAAAAAAAAAATTGGAAATACAGTGTACAACTTGGTCTACCTATAAACATCATAACACTATCGAAGTTCTCATAGGGGTAACACCAGCAGACTCGATATCTTATATTTCACGAGCAGATGATGGAATCACTTAAAGTCATTTGTTCTGGAATTTACCAAACTTCACATGGGCTTTAGTTTATTAAAGCAAGTAACAAAATACTTACAAATTTCTATTGCAAGTCGTAAAGGCACGAATACTATAATATACACTAATAAGTAATGTTTACTAATTAACTATGAAATTTCTTAACATTATATACTAACACTACAATAAGTTAATTATCACGATTTTTGGTGGAGAAAACACTCAAAAATCACAGCAAAACACGTAGGTTCCTATGAAACGCTAACACAAGTTATCCAAGATCAGCTGTTAGAGGCGGATCTGGTGACGTCGCTGTGACGCACTTGAAAATGCCTAATAGCCAATTGTGTCCTAATAGGCATACCAAATCCTCTTGTCAAAAATATGTACCCTATGGTAACAGTTATAACTGCATCATTTTTGTATTCTCTGGTTATTAGTTAGTGAGAACTGAGAAGTAAGGTTAAATGTTTACAAGCAAGTGCTGATCATGTGTCTAATAGTTAAAGTTCTTTTAATTAAACCAATTCTTATTTTACATGCATAAATATGTTTTGGGCTCAGTGAAAAGTATTAAATTTATAAATTAATAAATATCTAAAGTTCCCATGAGTGAACAATTTAAATTAAAAAAAATTTTTTTTTAAATGGAATCAATAAGCAAATTCCAATATCCACAGCTCAACTCGAATAATTTTCAAAGCTGGAAGTTTCCACTTAGGAATATTCACGAAGAAAAAGGTGCAAAAGACGAAACAATAAAAAAAAACGGATGTTACAGGTTTATCAGATAAAAGAACTTAAAGAATTCAACAAACAGGATGCCATTGCTAGATCAACAATCGTTATGTGTTTGTTTACCAGATAAACATCTCGAATATGTAAGAACGGCAAAAACAGCTAATGATATAATTGAAAATTATTGTTTTTGAAAGAATGTGTTTAGTCAAAATTTTTTACTCGTCGAAATTTGTTACAATTAAAGTGCAGTGATACAACTGAATTACAAGACCACTTTGCAGTGTTTGATCAGTTACTAAATGATTTAGAATCTACAGGTAATAAAGTTGAAGAAGATGACAAGGTGTGTCACCTTTTACTAACACTACCAACAAAATATGAAACAATAATTACAGTTTTCATTTAACGTTAAACAGGAAAGGGCACAAAACAATAAGATTAAATGTCGCTCGTGCAGATTATATAATCATACACAAGAAAATAGTTTCAGGAATAATAATAATCCATTTAGAGGTAATAATTATAGAAGTTGTGGTAATGCAAGAGGTTCTTATCGTGCAAGATATAACTATAAAACTAGAAACGTTAGTAACCAAGGAAATAATAATCTTGCAGAAGAAGATGACATTTCTTTTGTAGCACTCTCAACAGAATAAACTGATTCATGTGAGCAAATTATTTTTTTATTATTGACTCAGGGGCGACAAATCATCTTGTCTGTACTGAAGTAAGAAAATATATGGTTAAAATTGATAAAATAGAGCCAATGAGAATACAAGTAGCTCATGGTAGAATGTTAATGGCTAGTGGAAAAAACCTATTAACACGTTCAGTGCCAATGACACAGCGTGTGCCATCTGAATTTCTCGGCGGAAGCCGATGACACATCTGTTGAGCCACGGACGTGATTCAATAGCAAGCATTAGTACGTCGTCGGCGTTCATCCGATGTTGCTGTACGTTTACCGGCCTGTTAAGAACGTTATAGCATATAGGTTTACTGCTGCGGTTTTCAGTTCTGTGAATTTGCGGTTTTGTTATGGATCCATCAATTCCGGGGCCTTCTAAGCCCAAAAGAATTCGTTCTGAGGACAAACGTGCTTTCCGGACAAAATTAACGCAAGCAGAGGTGCAGTCTATTGGTGAAATATAGGAAACATTTCCGATCAAAATAGCTTTGCGGAATCAGAATATTCGTGGCAAGTAGATGAAGTAAATGTTCCTCGTGATGAATAAATTGGTGTAAATGATATAAATACAAGTGACGCTGAGTCTAGTGTTGATAATTCTCACTACCAATTATTCGTTTGGACGGATACATCTGACCTAAGATGGTTTACATGTATGGGTAATCCCGGTCTACTTGTGCCGCATCCAGGCAATGAACCGTATGATTTCTTCTCCATGCTGCTGACTGATGACTTTTTCACGCATATTGTCCAACAAAGTAATTTGTATGCAGTGGATGTCTTTCTAGACCCAAAAACTAAACACCAATCTCGAATAACGGAATGGAAACCTGTCACTCTACCAGAGATAAATATTTCCTTTGCTTTATGGTTCCACATGGATAACATCCAAATTAATCGATTGCAAGATTATTCGAAAACGGATGAGTTGTGTAATATACCCGTTTTTCAAAATTACATGAGTCGAAACCAAGTTTTACTTATAATGAAGTGTCTGCACTTTTCCACGAACCCAAAAACAGCTCGTGATGACGGTTTCGATGATCGTTGACATAAGATTCGTTATGTGCAAGAATACATTAATAGTCCCAAAAATTATCAATGCAGGATTCAGAGTTATTTTTGAGAATAACTATGCAAAAATAATAAAAAATAATTTTAAACTTGTTTGTGAGTATTATAAAAATTTGTTCATTGCAAAACTTCAAGTGGCAAAATCAGAAAATGTAATGTTATCAGAAAAAAACACAAACCACGATCTTTTGCATATGCGCTTAGGTCATGTGAATAGGAGAGGACTGCAGTTACTAGAACTGCCTTTTGCTCAAGAAATTTGTGATTCCTGTCAGAAGGGAAAGTCAACTAGACTACCATTTAAAGATGTTAAACACCCACGTTCATCAAGAATTGGACAATTATTACATTGTGATGTTTGGGGACCTTCTAAAGAGCGTACGTTGTCAGGTGAGCGATTATTATCTTTCAGTAACAGATGACATTTCCCATTTTACTAGGTATACTTGTTGAAAGAAAAGGGTGAAACGGTGTCAAATTTAATAAATTATATAGAAAAGCTGAAGACTGAGGGAACGTTAGTTTCTCGCATTAGAGCTGACCGGGCTGGAGAATTTTCTTCCAATTATTTTAAAGACTATTGTTTCAAAGATCGCATAACCCAAGAGTTTACTGCAAGTCATACGCCGCAAACAAAATCCAGTATTGAACGTTTAAATCGTACTATTTTAGATAAAGTTCGTGCCATGTTCATTAATACCAATCTTCCTAAACACCTCTAGGGTGAAGCAGTTCGAACAGCGGTGTATCAAATGAATAGAACCCCCATTGTAGCTCTACAAGGAGAAATACCAGCAAAAATATTTTTAGGAAAATTGGATTTATTTAAGCTTGGAATATTCGGTTGAAAAGTATGGTATCATTTACTACCTAGAAAAAATAAATTGGAACCAAGAGCCAGTGAAGCCAGGTTAATTGGGTATTGTGGTTCTGGCTACAGACTATGGGACCATGATAAGAATAAAATAATTATTTCTAGGGAGGTAAAATTTGACGAAACAAACATCGTATATAATTTATTTAAAACTGAATCACCTGAATATTTTCTTCAAAATAAAAAGAATAATGAATGTATGCAAGAAAAATCAGGCAACGAAGAAACTGAAAGTGAAAATCGAGCTGAAAATGAAGAAGGAAATAGTAAAAAAAATAAACATTCTGAAGATGAAAACCAAAAAGAATTCCAAAACTACCAAAAAAAATGAAGATTACGAGGTTTATTATACTTATTGCCTGTGCGCCTCAACTGATCCAATAACTTATGAAGAGACTATACAAACAACGAAATGGGAACAGGCAATCAAAACTGAAATAAAATGTCTCGAAAAAATGAACACTTGGTCAGAAGTTACAAAAATACCAAGTCATAAATACAAGATGGGTATTTAAAACAAAATCGGATGGTACAAAAAAGGCCCGTTTAATTGTCAAGGGCTACAAAGAAGAAATTTTCTCAGATATTTATTCACCTGTGGCTAAAATGGCAAGTAAGAAAATGTAAACTCTCACCATTATCACACATAATAAAATACTTATCTTTTTTTGTTTTTTTTTAATGGTGTATTTTAAATTATACAATCTAAACATTTCGATAACACTAACAGTAATATCTTCATCATTAGTAATGTTTATTCACATTGTTAAATATGTTGAAAACACTTTTGTCAAAGTTGAAAAATTAAAACATACACATCAACCTGCTATTAATATTGCAGTTTGAGAAACGTATACAGCCTACTATAAAATTAATTTTTTTTTACCCAAAAAAGATAAGCAAGTGTTCGAATTTTATTGTTATTAACTTGAAATAATAACTGGAAAGTGTATCAACTGGATATATTCTGTTTGCTTTTATTAATGGAGTTTTATCACATGATGTATTTATTTATTTCCCAAAAGGGTACAAAGGAAGTAAAGTATTAAAACTTAATAAATCTCTGTACAGACTCAAAGGATCACCAAAGTGTTGGAACAATCGATTCAATGAATTTGCAGTCAAAATTGGTTTTCAAAGTTCTAAAAGTGATTGTTGTGTGTACATCAAGCAAAATGTGTTTATGTTGTTTTGGGTTGATGATATCTTAATGTGCGGAGATAGTGCCTTAGTTATGGAAGTGATAGAATCTTTGAAACGAGAGTTTAATGTGAAAAATCTTGGTTGTGTTAATAGGTTTTGGGAATTGATTTTGAATGTGAGAAACATCTCACAAAGGTCTGTGATTGAAAAGGTATTAAAAAAATGTAATGTCAGATTGTAAAACTAGTAAAACCCCAATGGAACCAGATTTCCAAGTACAAAAAACTGATGATGAAATGTCTGCATCTATACCCTACAGACAATTAATTGAGAGTCTCGTGTACATTGTTTTTGGCAGCCATCCAGATATAATGTATTCGTCTTGACTATTTTGTGGAAAGCTGCAAAACGGGTCATAAAATATTTGAATGATACTATTAATTTTTGCCTTGTCTATGAAAAAAATATTGAAAGTAAAATAATAATATGCGCCTATTCTGACTCAGACTGGGCTGCTAATGTCAATGATCGGAAAAGCTAGTCCGGTGGCATAGTTTATTTTTTGGGTAATCCTGTCGCCTGGTTTTCCCAAAAACAGGATACAGTGTCTTTAAGCAGCACAGAAGCAGAATACATTTCATCAACAGTAACATGTTGTGAATTATTATTTGTAAAGACCTTAGCTGAAGAGCTATTAAATACAAAAATAACCGATTGTCTTATATTTAGATAATCAAGGTGCAATTAGCATTGCTAAAAATTCATTTAAAGGTAAAAGGTCGAAACATATTGATATCAAATACCACTTCATAAGAAATTTAGTTGATAAAAATGTAATATTTTTTTTTTTTGTTCCTACAAACTTAATTTTGTTTTGGTTTTGTTTTAAATTGTATAATGTTCTTAATACCTAATCTTACTATCTTTGGTATCTATATGGAACTCTTAACTTTTAAAACATTAAGTTTATTGAAATAATTTGTTCATTTTACTAAAATAATTTTAAGCGATTGGCTAGTTGCAGTTGAGAGGGTGTGTCAAAAATCTGTACTCTATGGTAACAGTTGCAACTGCATCATTTTTGTATTCTCTGGTTGTTACTTAGTGAGAAGTAAGGTTATATGTTTACAAGAAAGTGCTAATCATGTGTTTAATAAATAGTTACAATTCCTTTTAATTATTTTACTCGCATCAATACTTGTGACTCTGTATGGCTCTGCTCGCTAGAAGTAAGGTGCCTAAAATATGTATTATTAAATATTATTAAAATGTCCGACTTTAATATGACGTATTTTCTAATTAAGGTGATGGTCGACCATAAAATTGTAGAAACTTATGACTACCTAAACTATATAATACTCACATATTAAAAATAAAATTAAGAAAAACACTTTTACTAGATTTACAAATGCACTAATTTTTGGGATTTTGTTTCTTTTAAAGCACCTACAGTTCTAAGGTCTTGTGAAGTCCACTTTAAAGTTTTATTCAATTTACTAATCTCAAATACTATATAAAAAATAATTTATGTTCGTGACATGAAAAATTGTGCACTCCCTTTTTTTGTACATATATCAATTAAATTTTTTTTAAAGTTTTTTTTCTTTATTTTGGGAAGAGTAATTTTTGAATGCTTCTAATGCTATATAAGTTACATGTAGGACTAGATTGGAAGGTTTTTTAAATACTTAACACTTTCTCTCGAATAATCCTTTTCTATTACAAGTAAATCAGTTTTGTTACGTAAAATGTCTTCCACAGATAATTCTTCGCATTGTTTGCAATTAAATTTTTTTTGTGTTTTGTAAACAACGTACCCGGCCACATATGTAATCGCACATTCTTCTAAAGTTACACTATTTACAGAAATTAGTCTCACTTTCACAATCTGTTATACAAGTTTCCTTTTCATCTTCACCATCACCACACTTGATATGTTTTGTGTCATCTTTGGTTCCTAATAAACATTCAATTTGCAACTCCATATTAACATCTTCATTGATTTCACAGTTGGAATTTTCCGGTGGCTTCAATAATCTAATCACTATATTCCACTGTAAGGATTGTCGAAATGCTTTTGCAGTAGGATTTGAATTATTTCCACTTCTACGGCGAATTGTTGAAAATAAATTTTCTAATGGGTCCTAATATAATCGGCTTTTTAACAGGAACTGGAAACCATCTTTTTTCAAATCTTCCCACAATTGCAAAGTTGCTTAATTGACAACATTAATCCACGAAAACAATGTATACCATCACGAACTTTCTGTGTTTTTGTGTACATTTTCCACGTCGAAATCCATTCCACCGCCTCACCCAGAAATAATTCCAGAAAAGGTTTCTTTACAGACAAAGCACTTTGGTAAGGGTTTGAACTATTTAAAATACGACTGTTTAAAACGTCAAACAAATTATTCACATTTGCCAAAAATTTGGCAGTATGTAGAGCACTTTCACTATTAATTTGTCCACTTTTTACGCAAGTCCTAATTGCTGCGAATGCAGATTTTGAAAATATTTGCGTTGCATATTTCAATCGCATCTTTCGAAATGTGTTCGTAGCATGATGGAAATCACTTAATTTTGGAAGCACCCGAGCAGTTTTACACTGTTTGTCTATACCATAACAAGTTTTTATGTTGTTCCAAGAAACTTTATTCCCTTCCACAAATATATCTTGTGCTAGCAAATTATTTCTGACAGTTTTGATTAGATGTGGAACATCATACATGGCAAACATTTTTTTGCAATTCAATTAAAAAAATGAGGTATCTTCTGTCACATATAAATTATGAAAGGCAGTTCTGTTACTAGCCGCTTGATCCCCTATCACTATTCGGATATTTAATCCTACACCTTGTACTGCCTCAATATTTTTGATAATAAGACATTTTAACACATTATGTTTTACAGATGTTGCTGATAAATAATAGCTGATAGGAATGTTCCATTTATTTATTAAACCCTTTTGATAGTAACACGAACATTAAATTTTCTCTCATGAATAAATATAATGCCGGAGATTTATAATATAGACTCAATGCAACGTTTTTCTCTTCTTTAGTCCATGTACGTTTACGTTTATGATTAACCTGCATCACCTTGACAATGTGTGGTAATCCGTCAGTCAATTGTAAGAATGATGTCTTCAATTTTTTTCTCAGGCATGTATATATAATGCACGAATTCTTTACCATAATCTTATGACGTAAACATTGAACGCAAGCTTGCAGAGTGGTAACTGAAATGGCGCGTTTCTTTTCTTTGTAGTCGGCATAACTATGACCGTCTATAAAGTATTTTTTTGGTTAATTAATTCTAGTATTAAATTATTTTTAGTTTAATAAATAGTTTATGCAAATATAACCAATATGTTCTAATATGTTCAATCTCAAAAGCGAGATATAAAATAAATGTGTTCATCTGTACACTTTGAATTAATAAATGCTGATAACATGTACCAAGTACCTGTAAACTTTGGAAAATGTCATAACTTCAATTACGTTAGTAGTATTATCGAAATCATATGAAGCAGAATAATTCTTGAATCTGCAGCTTCTATACGTTTCGATAGTAGATTCTAGATTCAAAAGCATTTTTTCAGGTGAAGGCACGGTCATTAATCGTTCCACTTCTTGATTAGTAAAGTCTAAATCTTTATTGTAATTCAAGGAGGTGCACTAACCTATTACCCAATGTGTTCATAAACTATTTGTTGAAAAATGCATAGCACACACTGTCTTTTATTCAGTTCTTCCACTCAAATCTGGATAAGTAGAACGATTTCGTTGACAATTGAAGTAAACGCATGTAGCTTTGGATGGTGCCATTCCGAAATAACAACAACAACCACAACAACAACGATATAAATGTATAAAATAAAACAATAACAAAAACGAACAACCAGCAATATCAGTAATTCATGTGAAACTGACGTATTTATTTTTCTATTTATGGAATTAGCGAAAGTATTTATATTTTTGTTAACGGGCTAATGGCGTTTTAGATTTATTTCAAAATACCATTTGCACCCAGGTAAAGGCACAACCATTTGTTAACCCGGGAACAATACAATTTTTCCATGAAAATAACTGTAAATAGTAAAGCCCCTTATTTTATTAATAGAACATACAACTTAATAAATCGATTTTAGTTGTTTCATATAATAATATGTATTCCTTGTTCAGTTTAACAATTGAAAAATTTCAACAAAAAAATTACAAATGTGAATTACAAGAAGCAATACTTCATTTTAATAATTAAGAGTCATTTTGATCTTTCATCATATTAATTATTCTACGTTAGGGATGGGGACGTACACAAAAACTTCAAATTCATGTATTGTCTTACTCCATAGAAACAACAAATTAGTAAAGACTTATTTAATATGCTGTTTTTTACAAGAGAAACAATGTTATAAACACAACGAAATTCTACCTAAGTTACCTATTTAAAGAGTGATTATATTGTGTATGAAACAACCAAATTAAATAACAAACGAAAACAACCATTCCTTTGTAAAATTCTAAATGTAATACGTTGCTAAATAAACAAACGTCATAAATCAAAACGGTATCCTTTCCAGCAGGTAATCGCGGAGACTATGTGAAAACGCTGTGTCAACAGCAATGATGAAATTTATGGAAAATGGTTCAATTCTAAAATGAATTAATTTGGTTAGTCGAGTACTAGAGGGCCGATACTAACGCCCCAAAGCGGTCGACTAACTTTGGCGTATACAATATTTAATACGGTCATTGCCCATATTATATGATCTTTGGTAAAATTTTGCACACACAAGCGCAGCAGTGTGTGTTAAATTTATTGGAATATCTTGAAAGGGAGAAAGAAAATGGAGGTCCTGAATATCACTATATTGCATTCAAGAGGTAGGTAATATTTATTTTTATTTCACTATTGTAATCACAAAATTACAGCGTGTTGCAAATGGTCGGGGTATATCTGTAGCCACACTGTAGAATATCAAGTCTCGCAGTAGATCAAATCTCATTTTTTTCCAGTCCAGATAAAAAACGGCCTCGTAAAAATACCAAATCGAACGATCTGCCAGAAACATCCAAAATGTGCAATAGGAATACGTTGTACAACATGTATGCACAATCTAACGTATACATATTGCCATATCTGAAATGCTTTTATTTACAGAAAAGCATGTCACAGTTGGAGGTTTAAATGCGGAACTCCGTGATAGTCATGTTTTATTAAGTGAAAGAAGTTTAAATCGTGCATTACACACATAAGGATTCAAGTTCAAAAAAGACCCTAATCATAGAGCTTTATTGGAAAAACAAAACATAGCACAAATGCGAACACATTTTCTTAAACGATACATTTAAGAGATCAATCCACCTAGTCGAAAACAAATACTATTTATGGATGAAACATGGATCTACTCAAACGGAAATCCATTGTTATTCATGCGGATTGCACCACAGGATTTATAGAGAATGCATCCCTATTATTTGCTTCAAAATCAATAAAAGAAGATTATCATGGTGAAATGAATGATCTGTTTAAAAAATGGCTTATTGAACATTTCTTAAATAACTTAGAAGAGCCTTCATTAATTATTATGGACAATGCACCGTACCACACAATGTTACTGGAGAAGGTTTCGTGATTAACACAAAAAAATATTAGTTATGAAGCCACACTATTTAAAATTGAACTTTATTCAATTATTAAATCTCGGCAAATAGAGAAAAGGTATGAGGTAGATGAAATAATTAGAAGCTATGGACATAAAGTGTTTTACGATTGCCACTGTATCACTGTGAATTGAATGCAATTGAACACATATGGGTACATGCAAAAGGATACTGCAATAAACACATTGGAGGAGATGGCTATAAAGATGACAATGTTATTACAATGTGGAATGAAGCATTACAGAAATGTAACCAAACTGTTTGGTCTAATTGTGTGCAGCATATACAAAAAGGTACAAAGGTGAAGAAATGGACATTATAGTTGATGAGATGGTGATTACTGTGAGGAATTATTCTGAAAGTTCTCATACAGATAGTGACTAAAATTTTGGTACTTTAAGATTATTGTTACAACATAATAGTTTAGGTAATTGAAAAAATGTGTTAATTTCGATTATATCGAGATTACGTAATTTACGTAGTGGGTTTTCTTTTTTTTTACCAAATTATATTTTCGTATCTTAATTACATTGGTTTCCTTTCGATGCTTTGTATATACAAATATCGACGCTAAATAATAACATATGGTGTCTGCAGATCTCGCCTACTTATTTTACTTTAAATTACAATCAATTATGTACAACTTGCGAGTCCTCAATGAGAATACTGATAAAATTTTCTAATCGGCAACACTCCTCCTTAAAATTTATTTTACAGATTTCTATATGCTACTCATACACAATTTGATTATATGGTGGCTTGGGTTTTAACCACATTAATTTTATTTTGCATGAATTTTATTCTAATGATAATGAATTTTACTCTTACTTTAAATGATGGTTGCATGTGCTTTTTAATTTTATCAATTTTGCTTTATTTTGTTTTACAAAGAGTGAAATTTTTCGTTGCTATAAATATGCTTAGTGTTGTTATAACACACGCTTTCAACAATGAAGATTATCAAAGTGATATTCAAATCTTGGTGAGTTCATTAATACTAAAACAACGACTCTTAACTATTTTATATCCAACGGATAACTAACTAAACAATAACGTAAGTATCAATTTAACTAATGATTCGTAATTGAACAATTCAATCGTACTTGTAGCATACAGACGACGTTACTGAATTCGATATCCAATGCACTAATCTATTCCCCCTGATTAAGGGTACTAACCTATATTCACAGATGAGCAACGTCCACGCGAAACTTGCTTGGGGTTCGCTCACGGTTCCACTAGGTATACTCGAACCTCGATACGCTTGTCAATTAAATAATTCTCCGCACAATTTTCCATTTTCCCATTTACATTAAATTACTTGTGCGGATCATGTTACTATTATGTACAATGAAAATAATAAATTCCAAGAACGTAAAAATCTAAAACGATGACTTCAAACTAAAAGTCTTTATATACTCCCATTTCTTTATTTTTTCCTTCCAGTCTTTATGCACTAGCCAGGCCACTCCCTCTTTTGCTCTTTCCGTTATTTCTACCCCACTGTATATTAGTAAATGCTCTTTTATTATCTTTGTAGCCATACCTTTATACTCGGTTTCTGTTAGTTCTAAAACTAAAATTGCCATTTTAGATTTTTCGAATTCTTCTATTAACTCGTCTTCCTTTCCTCTTAGACTTTGTATGTCCCATGTTCCTATCATTATCACCTCTTTCTTATTTGTTTTATTTTTTTGCTCGTTTTCTTTATTTCTTTTTTCGTGCCTGGCTTCTTCAGTTATTCCCTCCGAGGCAGGCAGTTGGGAACACTGTCCTACCTCTTTTCTGTTTTCTAGTTTTTTGTTTTAGGTGTGGAATCGTTTTGCAACCTGAGTTGTCCCTTTTTGTGATCCCATATGTATGTGTTATTCATTTTTAACTTCTGATACCTAACTTTTGTTATATTTCCCATCAGCCTCTCTTCTTTTGCCGTCTCCATTATTCTCTTCTGTATTGCTAATTCTTTCGCTGTTAATTCACCTTCTATGTATACCTTTCTGTCTTTCCTTTTTTAACTTATTTTTCTTCATCATCGCCTCTTTTTTCTGTTGCCATGTTTCAGTTTTTGCAATTATCACCTTTCTACCAGGTACTTTGCCTACCGTGTAGGCTTCTTTTATATTGATTTCAATTCATTCCGTACATATTCCTCTATTTCTTTATTTATGTTTTCTTCTTTTTGATTTCCATTCCTTTGATTACAATATTATTCCTCTTCGTATGTTTTTCGAGTTTCTCTTCTAATAAATCCAACTTTTCTTTTAGCTGGTGGTTTTCCTTTTTTAATTCTCTCATCTTTTATTGATAATCTTTTTGATTCATTTTAAGTCTTTCAGCTCCTGTAGAATATTTCTCATAAAGATTTTCATTTCGTCCTGCTCGTCCATCCCAGCCTCCTCTTCTGTCTCTTGCCTTTGTTTACTTGGCGTTCTTGGTATTTTCGTACTCCTTACAAATTCCCGCAAGGGACTTTCAATTTTTCTTTTATTGCGTCCTGTAGAGCTTTCGCTTCCATCGCTGTCTACCGGCATTATCCTCGAGCAAATTTCACTTTCTTAGACTTTATATTTGATCCACTTAACGTAGACGCGCTAGATCGTAGTTTTGAATTTCCCGCATATAATTTATCCACTTAAATGTTATTGCGCTGTTATACCGCGCTGCGCGTGCGCTTTCTCTTGTTTACTTTAGCACAATCGAAACTTCACCTCTCGAGTGAAATTTACAATCGAATGATCATTCGAATGATTCCATTTCGAAAAATTATTTCATTTAGGACAATCTCTCGTTTTTCAGAACACGAGTTCTCAAATCTCGCAACACCAAGTTAGCTCGGTACAATCGGCAATCGCCACAGATGTATGTGGGATAACCCAATCGCTTACGCCGCTGCACGTGCGGCTACCGCCAAAGGATTCGGCGGTGGTGAAGCCATACATAAATAATTATTATTATGATATCTGATAAAACTGTCTTATCAAGGTGTTTGCAATTTTTTTTTCTCCCTTATCTTTCCCTTTTCATTTGCGTTAAGTTTAAGTTTAGTTTCACTGAGGTCAAATCAATCGTGCAACAAGTCAATTTCGAAAATTAAAATTAGTCGCCGTATTGGTAATAAAAAATCTATACTTTGTGAGTTTTTTTATAAAATCGACGGATCAGTCTAATGTGGAATGTAAGCTGTGCAAGAAATGTTTTCTTTCCATTTTGTACATAACATTTTTGTTTAGTCATATATACTGAATCTGACATCTAATTTAAGAATTTGTTGTATTTAGAATTGTGCTACGTATCCTTTCAAACATTAAAACTAGAATAAGAATAATTTTTAATGTTCATTGATGCCGAATGATTGAATAAAATTTAAATAAATCGAAATGCGCGCTTTGATGTTTCTAAACTAAACACGGCGCAAGCAAAAATAACCCTTATAACAGGCTACAGAACATGCGATAGGTTTGTAAGTAGCCCAAATATGGCGTTCTGACTCCGACCGAAGCTGCAGTGTACTAATAATTCGATCTTATCGCTGAATCCAAAAGCGAGAGGAAAGTGGAACGAATGGATGCGATGATGAGTGACGCGACGGAGTGAGTGCTGACTTCGATCAACGAACCATACGAATGATTTTCGCGTAACCACTCGAAATATCTCGAGATATCCGTACAATTGAATGATCAATTATGTTTCATTCGAGAGGTCCCATCACTAGTCTTTATTCACTGTTGTTGTGTTTATTCCGTCTCTTCACTTCACTTCTTATTATTATTTAGTTACTCACCCTTTGCCTGTATAGTCTCTCACCGTTTACTTCCCGAACCCAGTTATTTTCACTATGAGATACACTATCTTATATTTTAGGTTAATGGAGCCGCGTACACGGTTGCCCATCCCCCCTCTTTTTTCTAAATGCTATAATAGAAGTAAAATGTCCATATGCTGCTCGCGATATTGAAATTCGTGAAGGAATTCATAAAAAAATAATTACCTATCTATATGTCGACAAAAATGATGAAATAAAATTAAAGAAGAATCATGCTTATATGTATCAAATACAAGGGCAGTTGCAAATAACTCGGAGGTCGTTGTGCTATTTTGTTATATACACTTCTAAAGACCTTGTATCTATAGAAGTACCACAAGATGGTTTTTGGCGTAATATGTGCTCAAAATTAGAAAAATTTTACTTTTCTGCACTTTTGCCAGAAATTATAGATTCTCGCATTAGTCCGATTCTTCAACTTTTTTTGGCTAAAGATCTTTAAAGTACCTTGTACTGATAATTTGCTACTAACTCAAGAATCGTAATTAATGCGGCGATATATTTGTGAAGCCATTAAAGTACTATCGCTTGTTTATTATTGTATGTGAAGTGTGTCCGGCCCTGCATTTTTTGCAGTGTAAAAAATGTGCCATTTATTTACTAATATAATTCATTTCATTTGAACAAGTATACAAATAGATTACTTTTCTAACTAATAAAAAATTTCATGATCATCGCATATACTAGATTGAAATAACTTCTTACGGAATAACTGATTCTCGAAACATTTATTGTTATTATTGTTACTATTATAGTTACTTACATCGTCCTTCATAAATTTGTACTAACATTTATTTATCTTTGACAATAAGTACGAATTTATAAGATTTACTAATGTAGATTTATCCTTTTTAGTGTAGGTACATACGGGGTGATTTTTATTGATTGAAGCGGGTGTGGTTATAAAATTGCTTTATGGTTATAAAAACTAACAAAACAGAAAGGAGTATTTATCAGTTTATTAACATTACTCAATATTTAAATAACGCATTAAAACTCCACTAATTAGGCTCACTATCGAGCAGGGGGCTGAAAAGAAGAATCAAAACGAAGCTTAAATCAATAAAAATCACTATGTAGGTAGAAATACGATTAAAAATTAATTACATGTTCTTCTAAAGTGCATTTAAACATTTTCACTCTCTTTATTTACCTACTGATTTTCGGTAATCGGATTATAAAGGTTTCAGTGGTTTACAAGACCATCCTTTGGCGAGAAACATGCCAGTCATTTTTAAATACTTTAGTTATTGTGTGTTGCATATTAAAAAATCACAATTTTAGTTTCACTGCATAGGACCCTTAAGTTAATCCCTTGCGGTCCTTCAAAGTGCGAACGAGGATGAATATTATAATATCACCAACAAGAACAAGCTTGTCCATCCTGCACGTTTTGGTCATAATGTTTATAAAATTGAATGAATCAAATGTTCGGGTATGAAATCCGGAGCCTTACATCATGCGCATTTCCCGACTTATGGAAGACAGCAAATATTTGCCCTGTTTTTAAAACTGGTGATGCAAGCGAAATTTCTAATTATAGACCAATCTGCATATTAAACAATTTTGGCAAAGTCTTCGAAATAGTATTATATGAACTTATCTATCCAAAAATAAAAAGATACATTTCTTTAAGGATTTGTAGAACACTGATCCATAACTACAAATTTTGCCTGTTTTTCTCAACTAATATCCAAACATTACGACTTACAAGGTCAAGTAGACACATTATTATTACCAAACTTCATAACTTTGGATTTAGCAATAATCTTTTACTATTGTTTAAATCATACCTGAATAATCGTGTACAATATGTTACTTACAAAAATTTTAAGTCCGATTCTATTAATATTACTTCAGGAGTACCACAAGGTTCCAACCTTGGACCGTTGTTGTTTCTAATATTTATTAATGATTTGCCAGATAAATTATTGTTTGCGGATGATGTAAAAATATTCTTACCAATTTCGAATACTGATGATTGTGTTATATTACAGAAAAAGTCTAAATTCTTTGGTTGAGTGGTGTGCAAGTAATTATTCATCCTTAAACATCCAAAAATGTAAAATAACTTCATATACAAGAAAGCGTCAACCAGTTTGCTATGACTATAGCATTGCAAGACGAATCTAACACAAGACCTGGGGGTTAAATTTTCTTTCTCTGAACACATCGACTCTATAACCAGATCTGCTGGGATTTATATGGCGTCATTGCAAATCTTTCCCAAATATTAAAAACTTAAAAATCCTTTATTTTTCTATAGTACGTTCAAAACTTGAATATTGTTCCTTAGTATGGTACCCTTTTTACGACAACCAAATAAATGTTTTGGAATCTGTGCAATGAAGATTTTTAAAATTTTTAGCTTTTGAAGTAACCGGTAACTACCCTGAGAGAGGATATCCACATTACGAGCTACTTACTTGTTTTAATGTAAAATCACTTGAAGAAAGGTTTCAAAATAGTGTAATTTTTCTCTATAAGCTTATTCAAAACCAAATTGACTGCCCTGACATATTATCACTAATTTACTTTAACATTCCTGTAAACTTGTCAAGAAACTTTTTTACATTTTATTACCTTACTACTAGAACAAATGTTTTAAAAAAGTCACCTATATTTACAATGTGCCGCAATTACAACATTATGTCCCACAGGGCAGATATATTTAACTGTACGCTTGGCTCCTTAATTTCACAATTGCAATACCCTTAAATAAATAAAAAAAACTCTTTTTATGTATTATGAAATAGTAGTATTTTTGATTTTAATCAATCGTTTTCCTTACGTTTTAAATATGTTTCTGTTTGTATTTAGTAAGCAGTATTAGATATTTTTCTGTTGGACAATAAATCCTATTATTATTATGGCTGCATTGTCACCATTCTGTTGATAATACAAGAACTCGTTGAGCTGATGTATCTAGTATGAAAGAAGAAAAACCATTTGCAAATCTTTTGTAAACATTTGAGTGCAATTTAAAATTTATTTTGTCAAAACAAACAAATAAACGTATGATAACATATTACTTTATTTTCCTGTGTATTTCAAATATCATTTTGCTGGATAGATTAACAAGTAGAAAATGTCAATTGCAATTTCTAAGCTCTGGGCTATTTTAGGAAATCATAGAAATACAACTTAACCAAATGGAGCTTTTTATACATTACCACACACACGAATCATAGTGCAAACTTGCATACATTTTTTATCATCGATTTATCTCCCAAATATTTTATCTACAAATTAACAAGTCTTGCTAGAGTATTTTTGAACTATTTGTATACTCGAGTAGCTACACAGTTTCCTATTACATTAATAATAATAATATAAACATTTATAACAAACAGAAAAAATAAAACATACATTAAGTATAAAACACACAGCAAATATTGTAATTACAGCTATTGATTTTATTAAATTATCAAATATAAATCTGTAATAAAAGTTACACTGCGACTAACTAATAGTCTGTAGCAGTCAAAAAGATAGTGCAAAGAAGCAATATATAACAAAACTACAACAATTGTTTAAAAATGATCTGATCTACCAAATAATGCCCAGATCAATTTTGAATGTAATTTATCGTAAATGATTTTAAGATAGTTCATAATGATGCACAAATTCCAGCTTCCCTGTGTTTGCAATACAATTTATTATGAATTTTATAAATTTATACCACCAGTATAGTATAAAAAGAAATTCATAAATAAATAAATAGCTTTAGTACCAATACTTTTATATTCCTTGTTCTCGTTTTATTAGAATTATGTATTTAAAAAATTTCATCCATTCACTCGTAACAAGATGAAACCTTTTGCAATAGTAAATAATGACTTGTGTAAGACATTTTATACTTTCTTGTGATAATTTCACATACCAGGTGTATAATAGCAGAACTATGATCAGTAAGTATGTATTCAGTAATCTTCACCATCGTAAAATCATGCATAAAAACACATAGAAAGCTTACCTGTATTTTCTAACAATGTTTTAGGAGTATTTGGTCTATTTATAATGTCAACAAGTTGTGATAATACTAGCGGTATATACGGTCGTGTTTCACTTCCTATAAATACATCAATATTCATTAAGTTCAAAATTTTAGTTATTTTCACATTACCTAATTTTATACTTATTTCACCTATAGCCCACGTAGCATTATTACACACTGAAATATATTCTGGATTTAAATTCTGTCCTAAAATCGGCAAAAAGTCAGCAATACACGGTCGAACATGTTGAAAACAAGCTTTTGTTAAATCTCCTAATAGTGCAAAAGACGACTGTCGAACTTCTGGCATGGGATCTTGCATACAATGATGTAATAATTCCATTATATTACTATTAACAACTAATTTTTCAATATGACCATTAAGTCCTTCCGCTAATCCTGATAGTAAATCTAAAGCGACAATCATAAAATCTTTGTCAGGTGCTTCAAATTGATCAGGATTTTGAGTATTTGCCTAATGGAAAATAACATTAAAAATTGAACACTATGAAGTGCTAGGAATAAAATAGTTGCTCCACAGGATAAAATAAACTTACTCTTACCATATGTTGATACAAGGTTTGTTGAATTAAGGAAACACATCTACGATATACTGGTTCACAGTACGGTAGAAAGCCAGATTGTAGTGCTGTAGCAACACTAGAAAGGCACTACAACAAAACAAAACAATTAGTAGAGCATTTAATCTTACACATGGCCTTTTGACAATATTTTTCATACAGATATAGTACTAGAATGTTGAACGAGTAAGATCCATCGTTACAGGCATAAAAATGACCACAATCTACCACATACAAAATAGGCCAGTTTCCTACTTTCTCAGCGATAAGTCGTGGTGTTCAGCATATTCAGCATAATCTCTATAATACTAGCTAAATCATTTATGTATAAAACAAATAACAGTGGAGCCAAATTTGAGCATTGGGGAACCCCAGATAAAGCAATATATGATTCAGACATAAATCCATTGTATGTTACATGTTGCACTCTGTTAAGGTATGATCTACCAATTCCAAAACAAGCTTTTTGAGTAGCATTACGTGATCAAAGGCTTTAGATATATCTATGTATATAACATCAACCTGTTTATTTTTATCTATAGCCTGAGACAAAAATTGTGACATAATACATCAGTTGGTTGTTGTAGACCTTTTAGATACAAAACTGTATTCAAGGGTTGAAATTTTTTGACAACAGTAGTACATATTGAATTGTGAACGATACTCTTTACTATTTTTGGAAAATTAGACAATATAGAAATCGATTTGTAATTTTGTACGTTTTTCCAATCTCCATCTTTCAGAACAGGAGTTACTTCAGCCGTTTTCCAAATATTTGGAAAAGTTTCAGTTTTTAACGCCAGATTATGCAGATATTTCATTTGTAAGAAAATACTGTAACAGTATTTGACAAGAAAGCTAGGGATTTGATCAAAACCATACAGACATGCAGCTTATGTATCACACTAATCATCATATTTTCGTTTATACGAGTAATTGTATGTAAATTGAAATTTAAAAATACATACAGAAAAAGAATTTCTCAAGTGGAATTTGAACCCATTGCTATGAGTAATATTGTATGAGTATATAAGTAACGTTGTAATGCACGAAGACTCCGTCAAACGTATTTGGCTATGTACATTTACAGGCGGAGGTCAAATGGTTGCTATTGGGTCTTGGAGGTAGTAGAGATTGCCGTTGTGTCTACTGCAACAAAATTCCAAGAAATGCCCACAGTCCTTTAGGGACGAATTCAACAAATCCCACTTTTACGTCCTCGTCGTGACCTCTGGATGGCGTACAATGGGTGTGCTAAAGGAGGTGAAAGCGAGATTTCGGCGCCTTAAAACAGGAACCTATCAGCAGACAACCCCTACAGAAAACTGGTCAGTCATAAAACCATAAGGTCCCACCATATGACTTACTTAACTACAGATTGGTAATCTGCACTAAGGAAGTAATCAGTTACTCGTAATCTTCAAAGGAAAAATCCAGATGGATGTAATGGAACATGACCCAAGTGATTAAATATAAAGTATCAACTTATATTAGCAACTTGGAACCAAAGAAATAGAACTTTGCAGGGGGTTAAAAAACAGAAATGTGAACATAGCTATTTTAACAGAAACAAAGAAAAAACTCAAGGGAACTAAAGACAGATGGATACACAATGATTTATAGCGGGGTCGAAATTAATTGAAGGGCATGATGTAGTGTTGCTGTTATGACAGACCAATTGTGGAGTAAAAAGATAACAAGTTCATAAACGAACGAATAGTTCTTGCAAGGTTCAAAATTTAAATGACGATAACGGTGTTGGAAATTAAAAAATGTAACTGACAAAGTTAGGTAACCTGTTTATTGCTAAAAAAAATAGAGTTTTGTTTTCTAAGTAGTTATGTACAGTTTGAATGGTATAGATATAAGAAGACATCTACAATAGTAGTTGTAACAATATATAAAAAAGTAAAAAAAAGTAAAAACAGTAAAAAAATACTACTGGATTTATTCCTATTTATCACTGCTGTTATGCGGCGTGTTACATACAGGTCCTGAAGTGGAATTATTGTTTTGTGGAGGGTTTGAGAGGAGTTCAATTTGTAGTTGTTAGGTGCTGTTCTTATTTTTCTTATTAAAGGCTTCCATATTGCTGGTATTCGCGATCCATCATCACGTTTGTTCATAGCCAATGGTCTTTTTTGAATATCAATGGCCTCTCGTGTGATCCTTTCTTGTAAACTACATGCTGTTGCAAGTAGCTGTATTCAATCAATATTGATGCAATGGCCTGTTTCTAAATGAAGTGTCGCTAATGAGTTAGATGTGATGTGTTGCTTAATAGCTAGTTTGTGTTCTTGGGCTCTTGCACTTAGTTTTCTGTTGGTTTGTCCGATATAAGAATTTAGACAGTCATTGAATAGTATCATATATTGTATGTTCTTCACCATGGATTTTATCCTTTGGGTTTCTCAACAGTTGTTGGATAGTGGTATATGCTTTAAAAATGTTTCTAAATCGTGATTTTGAAAATTTCTTTGCAATGCAATCGGTTACCCCTTTTATACAGGGTGTCCCAAAATTAATGGGACACAGCACCAGTAATTTCTTACAAGAAAATAAGTCGATTGAACCCAACACGCTTTAGTCCCAACGTTGATATTTACTGAGATACGAGGTGTTTGTTAGTTGTAATGAAAAACAAAAAACAATGAATGGAACAACGTAAAAATTAATTAAAAATAATGGAACACAGAGCACCGGTAGATTCCTTACAAAAAAATAAGATGATTGAACACAACATGCTTTAGTCCAAAAGTTGATGTTTACTAAGGTATAGGGTGTTTGTTAGTTGTAATGAAAAACATAATGAATAGAACAACGTAAAAAAACGTAGTGTTTTATGAAACAAAATCGTAAGTACTGATGACATTTTAGATTTAGAACAATTTTTAAACCATATACAAAGGATAAAATCCATGGTGAAGAACATGGAATATATGAGATTCCATGCAACGACTGTCAAAATTGTTATATCCGACAAAACTCATTAGCGACACATCATTTAGAAACAGGTCATTGCATCAATACTAATAGAATTAAGCTACTTGCAACAGCATGTAGTTTACAAGAAAGGATCACAAGAGAGGCCATTCAAATTCAAAAAAGACCACTAGCTATGAACAAACGTGATGATGGATCGCGAATACCAGCAATATGGAAACCTTTAATAAGAAAAATAAGAATAGCACCTAACAACTATGAAATGAACCCAACTCCTCTCAAAACCCTCCACAAAATAATAATTCTTATTCTGTAACACGCCGCAGTGATCAATCATGATATAAATCAAGTAGTATGACATTTAGTGTCAAAACAAAACAACAGTGATGGCCTTTAAGGGGCACGAACCTATAAGTTCAAAGATCGTTATCAACAACAAAATAATAGAACAGGTATACGAATTCAATTACTTAGGCAATAGTATAACCTATGGATATGACAAAGATATAGACAATAAAATCAATAAATTTCAAATGATATGTAGAACAATAAACAGGAATCTGCAAAATAATGTTAAGAGGGAAACAAAAATAAAACTTTATAAAACAATAGCCTGGCTAGTTTTGATACACCGAAGTGAAAATTGGACAATAACAAAAAAATGCAATAGCAGAATTGAAGCTTCCGAAATGAAATTTCTGAGAAGGATTAAATGTTGCACAAAACTCGACAGATTATACAGTGAATAAATAAGAAATGAACTTACTGTCGAGAGGTCGAGAGTATACAGGAATACATGAAAAACTACAGAGAAAAATGGAAGTAGAAAGAATACTTGACAGGATACCCAGAGCAGCTCTGCACTACAAACCAGAAGACCAACGAAATGTAGGAAGACCCAAAAGAAGGTGGAAAGACACCTGAACTTTGTAGACAGAACAGGCACTAGCCTACACCCTAAAAGTGGAGAAGAAGACTTTTACAGGCTCATTTGCAAAATAAACGCTAGCAAAAAAATCACTAAATCGTTTGACGGGATTACCATACTTAAAAAGCTCACCAGGTATTGTAGAATTTCTCTGTTTGCATTGGATAAATGATCAAAACTTTTTGGTATCAGAACAAATAGAATTTTGTATTTAATTTAAGAATCAGTAATAAACTATTTTTATTCAAGACTTAAAAGAAACACGCTATAGTTTGCACCCAGTAAGATTACGGTTTGAGTTAAATTTTTTAATCTTTTTGAATGCTAAATCTTTTAAACCTATGCCACAGAGTATATAATAGGGAAGAGAGCTAAAGTAATGTGTTTTACCGTAGGTATGTACATTGGGTTGCATATCACTTTATGTTAACATTTTTGTCCTAAATGTATTTTTCGGCTATTGAAAGACAGAAATAAAAGAATTCTATTAACTACTTAACTACCTGTTTTTCTAAAAAGTCTTACAACGTTGCCATAATAAAATGATTTTAACTACTTGAGTGTTTTCTGAATTTACTTATTTATTGCTTTAAATTTACAGTTATTATACAAAATTTTATATAAATACTAATAAAATAAAATACAACTTGAAAATGTGTATCCATTTCAACTAGTTAACTAAATTTTAAAATACTGCTATTTACGTTATAAATGACGAACATTAAAATTATGCATATATGCTTAAATATATAATATATCGTATCACATGTTTTAATTTTTCGCAATTTTTTATTACTTGATGTAAAAGCAGGTAAACGCAAATCTTGTGACATCCATTTTAATGTTTTATGTAACTTACAATTTAAGAGGATGGGATGATAATTGCTTAACCTCCGCGTAGATGGCGTTGTTAAGTAAAAAATAAATGCATATTTCTAAAATGTCATCTTTGATTTGACAGTCTTGAAAATATTAATTTCGTCAGTGTCATACTTTGTTCTAGCAGCCGCCTGTTACCAGTCTGTTTTGGGTATTTTTAACAATGGAAAATATCGAGCATTGTGCCGTTATTAAATTTCTGTTTAAAAAGGGTTTGAAAAACGCGGAGATTTTTGAAGAAATGCACAACGTATTGGGTGAAAGTGCACCATCATATGCCACAGTAAAGAACTGGGTGGCTGCATTTAAACGTGGTCGTACGAGCAAAAAAGACAAACACCGCTCTGGGCGCCTTAAAAGTGTCACTACTCCGGAAATGGTGAGCAAAATCCATACCATGATTTTAGAAGATCGGCGATTGAAGTTAAGTGAGATAGCTAATATTGTGAACATGTCATAAGAACGGGTACATATTATCATAACTCAAGAATTGGTTATGAAAAAGCTTTCTGCGGGATGGGTGCCGCGTTTGCTCCCCCTAGACCAAAAACGTGTCCGAATGCAAATATCGCAAGAATTCCTGGATCGTTTTCGAGCAAATCCGACTGATTTTATGAGCCGATTGATAACCACTGACGAAACTTGGGTTCATCATTATACACCTGAGACAAAACGGCAATCAAAACAGTGGATTGAACATGGTTGTCCACCTCCGAAGAAAGCCGTGTGTCAAATCAGCCGGTAAGGGGCTGTATTCTGCGATGCCAAATAGAGTCTAATGGTAAACTATTTACCTAAAGGGCAAACCATAACTAGGGTTTATTGTGCAACCTGTTGGACAAATCAAACCAAATTATTCGACAGAAAAGACCAGGTTTAGCTCACAATAGAATTATTTTGCACCAGGATAATGCAAGGCACAAGTGTTACAGCGATGGCAAAAATTGACGAACTTAAGTATGATTTGCGTCCGCATCCCCCTTATTCGCCCGATCTAGATCCGTCAGACTTCCATTTATTCCCCAAACTCAAAATCTTCCTAGGCGGGCAACGATTTTCGACTAACGAATAGGTCAAGTTCGCGGTTGATGGATATTTTGCAAGCCTTGAAGAAAGCACCTTTCGCGATGGGATCATCGTTGGACAAAATGTATTGATCGTTTAGGTCAGTGTTTCCCAAACTTATCTAAAGCGCGAAATGTGTAAGATGCACTAAATGCTGCTAGATTTGAAGTTAACACACAGCAAACTATTAATATTAAGACTAACAGACAAAGCCGGATGCGACACATCCTCACGTACTACAGGCAAAGTACCGTGTTCTACATTACATTCTTGCTAAAACTAAATCCAATGTTCCATCATTACTATTCATAACATTATTGTATTGACATAGTCCATTAAGTTGTTGTGTGTGCAAGATTTATGATGGCTAAAGTCTTGTCTAAAAAGAGGTACCGATCAAGAATTATTGGGCGTTTATCATCTATTGGAAATTGAACAAACGCTTTAAGAAATGATTAAATTCTGCTGTTGTGGTGCCAGGAGGAATATAAATGACATATACACAACAATAAAAAACACCAAACGCATTTCAATAGCTAAGCTATCAACAGCGGTCGACTGGGACGAACTAAAAAAATCTCTAATATATATACATACCATCAGCGAATAACGCATTGTTCCTTACCTGATGTAAATGAAAGTTTAATGAGACTTGAGTAGCCTAAAGGTCCTTAATCATCATTATTCATTAGAATTTGTTTGTTTTTGAAGATCTCTAAACATTCATATCAAGTTCGTGCTTATTACTAACATGTTTTTTTTTTTTTTATGATTATGGACCTGAACAGGCTAAATAAGGCCTATCGTGCTAAAGCACTCAGCAACACTTAGGAGGATGGATAGAGGGATAATGAATTGCCAATAGATGCCTATGAACAGCTACCTTAAATTTTCTCATATCATAAGTGAGAGGAAAACAGGAACTAGGGAGATCATTCCAGAGTTTAGAAGCCGTGTAGAAAAATGTGGATTGCGCCCTTTTGGTACGACAAGTGGAGACTTGTACTGCATACTGATGATGTGATTGAGCGAACCGAGTGTTTCTCGCAAAGATAGCCGGAGATGGTATCAAAAATGTAATTCACCAGCACAATAGCCGTTGTAATAACGATAATACAAAGAAAGAACTGAAACCATCCTTCTATTCTCAAGGGACTGTATGTCAGAAGTTGAGGACGGGTATTTATAACCGTAATCGCTCTATTTTGAATAAGATCAACGATATCGAGAGCGTATTGGGAGCACTAACCCAAAGGTGAGAATTATATTCCAGATGAGGCCGAATTTGGGCCTTATACAGCAGGAGTTGTCGAGAGGTAAAGTACTGCTTAGATCTGCACAAAAGGCCTATTTTAAGTGCAGCTGTTTTGGTAGCTGACAGAAGATGGTCAACCCATGAGAGATTTGAAGATACAGTCATACCCAACAGAGTAATAGAGTCTGAAAACTTAAGAACTGAGCCATTCATACTTACAACAGGAAATGATCGATCTTTTTTAGCGGGCAACACTGAATTTTGTTAGCATTAAATTTAACTAGATTATTGCTTCCCCATTCGAGAATACGTTGAATGTCTTTGTTGATTGAATTTGCCATTTCAGCTTTAATTTCTTGACTTGACATAGAAGGTGGATTATCACTATGAGTAGACTGAGATGAACTACAGTGAAGAGTGCTATCGTCAGCAAAGCAATGGATGGGGTTAGCTGTTGAAGAAATAAGGTCGTTTATGTACAGCAGAAAAAGTGTAGGCGCTATAACGGATCCCTGTGGTACGCCCGAGTTAATGCTAACTTCTTTTGAAAAAAGCCATCAACTACGACACGTATTCGTCTTTCATCAAGGAAACTAGAAACCCAGTTGATGAGCGCATCATTTAACCCAAACGAGGTGAGTTTGGCAAGTAAACACTTATGCCAAACTTGGTCAAATGCCTTTGAGATATCTAAAGCGACTACAACTGTTTCACCGGACTGCTCTACTGTATTGTTCCAAACTTGGGTCACATATGAAAGAAGATCGCCTGTTGAACGACTTTGCCTAAACCCATATTGATGGTCACTAAGGAGTTTGTTAGTTTCAAGAAACGTAAGCAGTTGCTGATTGATGGCTTTTCCATGATTTTAGACAAAATGGAAGTGATGGCAATTGATCTGTAATTTGAGGGATCGGTCTTATCACCTTTTTGGGAATAGGTTGAACATTTGCTAACTTCCATGATGAAGGAATTCCCCAGAAGATATAGAGATCGTATAGAGCTTAGATAGGACTGGTACTAGTTCGGGGAACATTTCTTTAAGACAATAGCTGGGATACCGTCTGGGCCAGTCGCCTTATTGAGATCAAGCCTACTGATGATCGATTCCAAGAGCTTGTACCGAAAATGAATTGGTTTCATAACGTATGAAGAAGAGTTGACTAGGGCACATCTTTTCCAGAATCATTGAGACACGAGTTTGATGCAAACAAATCCACAAAAACATTGGCTTTGTCTACAGAATCAGCAACTACCGATCCGTCAATAGATGTCAGGGAAATGAAGATGTTCGGAAGTTTTTACTAATGGCTTTTGCTAAAGACCAAAATTTACGACTGCCTAAAGGAGATGTAGCTAGTTCATTGCATTTTCGTTGTTCGAACAACTTCTTAGTTTTAGTGATGACACTTTTGCACATATTTCTAGCACCAACGTATTCTACATGACTGTCAACCGATTTATTAGATTTCCATTTAATGTAACATTTATTTTTAAAGATATTGCATCAGAACAAGCCTTATTGAACCAGGGTTGGGAATGTGAATGACCTACACGGTACTGTTTTTCGGAATGTATAACTCCATTCCCATGAGGATGACTTCAGATACTGAAAGAGCGATGTCCGAAGAAGAGGACGACTTAAAACAATATTCACGCCATGGAAAGGTTGCAAAGAAATCCCGTAAATCACTCCATCGAGCAGACTTAAAACACCACAAGGTTCTATCGGTTTTGCGAACAACAGTGGAATTAGGTAATTAGGATTAAGGATACCTTATCTACTACATGAAGTATATCAAACATATTTAGGGCTACCCCAAACTTGTCCAAACGTTTGTATTTTATATGAGCTAAATGTTCTTTAAAGCGCATTTTGATAGATCGTTTAGTTTGCCCCACATATATTTGTTCACAATTTTTACAATTAATTCTATAAATTCCTGGCCTATCCTGCTTATCCACTTGATCTTTTGGATTGCCTAGGAGTTTGCAAACTACTATCTGAAGTAGCGACTGTTTTCAAATTAATTTTGGAAATGGTTTTGGATAGACCTTTTGTATAAGCAGGGTAGCTCGGTAATTTTAAATACTTTGTTTCTACTTGTTCTCTAGCGTTACTTAATGTAGTTACATTTTTAACCCTCATCCTATGTGTCCTAACTATATTCTGTAACGTGTCAATTCTTGTCTGTCGTTACCTTACTTTAAGTTTCGAAATTTGCATTATTATTGATAAGTATAATTACATTACATTAGTATTTTTAAGTATTTGTTTTTTTCGTTCAATAATTAAATTTTGTATATCTCAATATTTTCTCTTCAGTCTACATAATTACGAACGTCCCTGTGTATATTTTAGACATCCAATTTTAGTTCTATGCGCAACGTGAATGGAACACGCTAATGCATTTCCGTTTATTATGTCGTGCAGTTCAGACGTTATCTTTTTTAAGTTTTGCTTCTCTTTTATAAGGGGATAAGAATAGGGAACAAGAAAACCGCTTATCTTAAGAAAAAGATTTTATTTTGGTAAATTTACATATCGTTGAACGGGGTGGTATGACGTCACGAACAGTACTTTGTTAAAATGGCGAGATAATGCAATGTCATCTTTATGAACATAAATGGAGATTCCTTTGTTTTGCATAAATCACATATGCTGTTATACATATTCTGCGTTCGTTGTTATATCAACAGCTTTCGTCGTTCGAATCTGCGTTCGTCGTTATATCTTTCCATTATTGTAAGGTCAACATTTTGTTACCATATGCTACCGTTCGTCTAATTTTTATGTTGAAGACAGATGAAACTTATAGTACTTACCTATACGTCCCTGTTTCGTTTATTTGTACGTTAATTACAATTGGAAATTACCTTTACATTATCGTATATTTGTCTTGGAATTAGAAATGAAAGTTCTCAAGCTACAGTTCGTTTAAGACAAGATTAAAATATTTATTTTGTATAAGTAAGTACTTATCCTTTTAGTGCAGTAAACTAAATAACAAATCAGTTGGTGTTATTTTGATACGGTTAAAAAAAAGTAACAGCTGAGGCCTGCTCCTAAAATAAAAACATTTGAGTTCATAACCTATCACAACTGTAATTGGTAGACATAGGTCAATACACGTTTCATTATTGAATACATGTTGAATAGATTGCATTTTGAATTGTAAGTAAACATAGATTGTAAGCTTATCTACAGTGTTTAATTTAGTAATTTTAAGATTGTAAGGGCGCACGAGAAGTATCGTTTTAGTCATTTTATTCTGATATTAATCAGACATTTTGCTTTTGTACCTATTGTTTTGAGATACCAACCTTTCTCAATCGTTTTAGTCATTTTATTCTGATATTAATCAGACATTTTGCTTTTGTACCTATTGTTTTGAGATACCAACCTTTCTCAATTTTTATTGTATTTTAATTATTAAACCTAGAAATTGAGTGGTGCCCAATAAAACAAATGCTAATTAATACTGATTGCCTCTATGAAAAATCTCTGCTTTCCTCACACCTGATGAACGAGTTCTAAATTTCAGTAAGTTTTATAAGTTTGTACCTCACTGAGCTAGACCGTGGAGCAATTTACCTTTGTAACAATAACAACAACACTCTAAGAATCTTTTATTTGTTATAAGTTGGCTTTACTAGCGTGGGGCTCTGGTGTAGTTATAATCAGTATTTGAATTGCATTTACAGTGTATTTTGTGCATTATACGTTTACATTTATAATATATGTTTTTATATCGAATTTTGATTTTGTGTATTGTACGTTTTCATTTACAGGATTTATAGTTATGTAAGTTGTGTTATACCTTATGTTTACATTTATGGTGGGTTTATATTATTGTATTTTGTGAATTTTACATACCTATAATTTAAAATGAATGCTCAACATTTAAAGAAGTATGAAGTTGTTTCAGAAATACTTTCGTGAAATTAAACCTTGTTTAACTCAGGATCAATGTAGAACTCAATTACGTGGAAATTTAGCAACAGAAAAAGATTTACCTTATGAAAAATTTATTATACCTTCAGATTTAAATTTAGAAATTACAGAAATTCAAAAGACTTTTGATAAATTTTTAAAGCTTTGAGTAATAATGATTTACCTTCTACAGTTAACGATTGTTTAAGATTTAACTCACGTTTAATACATTTAAAGAGACGAATATATTGTTGTCCATTTAATGATGATATGAATTCAAGCAAAGAAAAGTTCATTTCAGATTTGTGTTTAATTGAAGGTATTTTGTTAGAACGTACAGATGTAAACGAATCTACAGATGCTAGTTACAGTTCATGATACTTCTTCAGTTTCGTTTAGTCCAAAACAAATTCCAGTGTATAAATGGGGCATTAAATTTTCAGGAACTAATCCTCGTGAAGTGTTATGTTATTTTTAGAGAAGTCGAAGACTTATGTGAATCTCGTCATGTTACTCATTCAGATTTATTTGTGCCAGTACAAGATTTATTTTCTGGTATTTACAGTGGTTTAGAAATACAAAACATACAGTTAGTACTTGGTCAGATTTAGTTCAGTTACTTAAAAGAGATTTTTACCACTTGATTATGAGCATGATCTTTTGTTAGAAATCCAGCAACATACTCAAGGTATAGAAGAAAATGTCATAACGTATATTATTGCAGTTCAGGCACTTTTAAAAGATTACCTACCCTAAGTCAGAAACAGAAATTGTTTCACAAATTCAAAGAAATTTAAATCCATATTTTGCATCCCATATTGGTATTAAGAAATTCTCGTCCATTAATGAATTAAATGAAGTATGTAGAGCAGTTCAAGATTTAAAATTTTGTACAGCAAGGTATAAGTCACCTCCTAGAAAATGTGTTGGTCTTTTAAAACCTGATTTAGCTTTTTATCTTTGAGTCAACCATCTACCTCTAATACAGTTAGTGAAGTTCAAGTTATTTCGTCCAGTACATGTTGGAATTGTGATAGGAAAGGACACTCTCATCGTGAATGTTCTGAGCCTCGGCAAACTTTTGTTTTAAGTGTGGTAGAAAAGGTAGTTACAGTAATTCTTGTGTTAGTTGCAATTCAATAAACTACCGTTCCGTCTATTTCTCGTCCACCTACAAACCCTAAAGGTGCGGTACCGAAAACAAATCTCCCAATCATGAGAACAAATCGAAAACCTACCGATTTAGACAAACAACTCCCAACCAACGACAAATAATTTCCTCAGTGAAGACCTTATTTAAACCCAAAAGAGACAAATTTAAAAATATCGTACATTCTAGAAATAAGTTTCAATTTTCAGTTCCTGTTGATGAGTGGAATAATTGGCTTTTAACAGTTAATTCTTTCATGTCTTCATGTAGAACTACTGTTGCTCCAGGATGTGCCTCCCTTCCGTTTGATAGTAGACTTTATCTTATTGTTAAAATTTTTAGTCATTCGTTACCTTGTTTTATTGACAGAAATTTTACCTTATCTGATGCGGGTGCTCAGTATTCCAAGAAGCTTGCTCAGAAATATGTTGTTGTAAGGTTATTCAGAAACTATCTCTCTCGTTTATGAACTCCAAGATTTGAATGGAAAGAATATTAGTCAGTTCCATGTCAAAGATTTGAAACCCAATTTTTCCAGTTTTGAATAAGTTTGTATATAGGCAAATATGGTTTATTATAGGTAGGTTAGGTTATACATTTTTAGTTATAGTTAATTGTTCATGTTAGTTTAGTTCAGCTTCAATTGTCTCGTCGTGTTTAGTATTCTTTTGGTTAATATTGTTACAGTTTGGTTATGAGTGCGTCTGTGGAAGCAAATATAGTAAGGTTGTTGTATGTATGGGTGATGATAGTAACACAATCTGGATCGTAACTCTTCAAACAACTTGTGGCTTAGTTTAGTATTCCTCCGGATCTTATTCATTTTTTATTATTTTTTATTATTTTTTGTGACTGAGTGGCATCTGTAACGTGCCAATTCTTGTCTGTCGTTACCTTAATTTAAGTTTCGAAATTTACATTATTATTGATAAGTATATTTACATTACATTAGTATTTTAAGCATTTCTTTTTCGTTCAATAATTAAATTTTTATATCTCAATATTTTCTCTTCAGTCTACATAATTACGAACGTCCCTGTGTATATTTTAGACATCCAATTTTAGTTCTATGCGCAACGTGAATGGAACACGCCAATGCATTTCCGTTTATTATGCCGTGCAGTTCAAACGTTATCTTTTTAAGTTTTACTTCCCTTTTATAAGGGAATAAGAATAGGGAACAAGAAAACCGCTTATCTTAAGAAAAGATGTTATTTTGGTAAATTTACATATCGTTGAACGGTGTGGTATGACGTCACGAACAGTACTTTATTGAGACGGCGAGATAATGCAATGTCATCTTTATGAACATAAATGGAGATACCTTTGTTTTGCATAAATCACATATGCTGTTATACATATTCTGCGTTCGTCGTTATATCAACAGCTTTCGTCGTTCGAATCTGCGTTCGTCGTTATATCTTTCCATTATTGTAGGGTCAACATTTTGTGCCAATTATCGAATGTTACCGTATGCTACCGTTCGTCTAATTTTTATGTTGAAGACAGATGAAACTTATAGTGCTTACCTATACGTCTCTGTTTCGTTTATTTGTACGTTAATTACAAATGGAAATTACCTTTACATTATCGTATATTTGTCTTGGAATTGGAAATGAAAGTTCTCAAGCTACAGTTCGTTTAAGACGAGATTAAAATATTTATTTTGTACAAGTAAGTACTTATCCTTTTAGTGCAGTTAAGTAAATAACAAATCAGTTGGTGTTATTTTGATACGGTTAAAAAAAGGAACAGCTGAGTCCTGCTCCTGAAATAAAAACATTTGAGTTCATAACCTATCACAACTGTAATTGGTTGACATAGGTCAATACACGTTTCATTATTGAATACATGTTGAATAGATTGCATTTTGAATTTTAAGTAAACATACAGTGGCCGGCGTGTAAGAAGACGAGCCCGCCTATGCGCGAAAGACGACTTTATGATGTTGTTCAAATCGCGTTCGTTTACCTCAGAGGCGTCACATGGTGATTGTAAGCTTATCTACAGTGTTTAATTTAGTAATTTTAAGATTGTAAGGCCGTACGACAAGTATCGTTTTAGTTATTTTATTCTGGTATTAATCAGACATTTTGCTTTTGTAAATATACATATAAATACAGTTGTTTAGTGCTTATTTAGATTACCTATTATGTTTTGAGATACAACCTTTCTCAATTTTTGTTGTATTTTAATTATTAAACCTAGAAATTGAGTGGCGCCCAATAAAACAAATGCTAATACTAATCACATCTATGAAAAATCTCTGCTTTCCTCACACCTGATGAACGAGTTCTCAATTTCAGTAAGTTTTATAAGTTTGTACCTCACTGAGCTAGACAGTGGTGCAATTTACCTTTGTAATATAACAACACAACACAAATAATTTTTTATTTGTTATAATTCATAACAACTTCATCTGAGAACCCATTGTATGCAGCAATTTCTTTAATAGCGCACAATTCTTTATTATAATTTTGAACTGAAAGAGGAAAGTTAAGCAATCTATGAACCAAAAAATTAAAAGCTGCAAGTTTATGCTGTCTACAGTGATTTGGGTCATTTGTTATGAATCTTTTAGTGCTAGTTTCCTTACGGTAAATATCTATATCTAGTTTACTACCATATCTTATTACCAGAGTATCAAGGAACCTGGAGACAGTCATCTGCCTCTATCTCAAAGGTAAATTTGATTGTCGGAAATTTAGAATATAAGTTTCTACAAACTTCTCAACACTACAAATTTTAGTATTAAGGATAGCAAACACAACCAAACTTTAGGAAAATAAGGCAAATCGCGTTTCAAGTCTCAAATTTACCCATGAATAGATTGGTCATAAATGCAGATAAGCTATTGCCCATTGTCAACCAAAACCATTTAGATGATGCAAAAGTAGAAGATTTTCTTAAATTAACAGATTTGTGTATGAAACAAACGTTTTTCAAAATTAAACATCAATTTTTCCAGCAAGAACGTGGTACAATGCACAATAGCTCATCTCTTTTTATGGTCAATCTATTCATGGGTAAATTTGAGCCTCTCCTACCAACAGCCCAACTTCAGTGTTTCAAATTCGTATGAATTTATTCATAAAATCGAAAACATTGAACTTACAGAAGATGAAATTTTAGTTTCATTCCACGTTTGGTCACTGTTTCCGAGCGTTCCAATGGATCAAACTTTAATTCATTTAGAAGATGTTTTAAACCAAAACCATTTGGATGATACAAAAGTAGAATATTGGTGTATGAAACAAACCTTTTCCAAAATTAACCATCAATTTTTACAGCAAGAACATGGTACGACAATGGGCAAAAGCTTATCTCCGTTTATGGCCAATCTATTCATGGGTAAATTTGAGACAGACTTAAAACGCGATTTGCCTTATTTTCCCCGAGTTTGGATTAGAAACATGGATGATGTGTTTGTCATCCTTAATTTGTAGTATTGAGAACTTTGAAGAAACTTTAAATTCTAAATTTCCGACAATTAAATTTACCTTTGAGATAGAGACAGATGACAGTCTCCCATTCCTCGATACTCTGGTAACAAGAAATGGTAGTATATTAGATATAGATATTTATCGTAACTAACACTAAAAGATTCATAACCAATGAATCAAATCACTGGAGACAGCTTAAACTCGCAGCTTTTAATTTTTTGGTTCATAGATTGCTTAATGTTCTTTTAGTTCAAAATTATAATAAAAAATTGCGCACTATTAAAGAAATTGCTGCATCCAATTTTCAGATGAAGTGGTTATGAATATAGTTAGGAAAGAAACACATAGGATGAGGCTTAAGAATGTAACTACATTAGGTAACGCTAGGGAACAAACAGAAACAAAGTATGTAAAATTACCAAACTATCCTGCTTATACAAAAGGTCTATCTAAAATCTTTTCCAAAATTAATTTTAAAACAGTCGCTACTTCAGATAATAGTTTGCCAACTCTTTTAGACAATCCAAAAGATCAAGTGGCCGGGAATTTATAAAATTAATTGTTAAAATTGTGAACAAATATATGTGGGGCAAGCTAAATGACCTATCAAAATGCGCTTTAAAGAACATTTAGCTCATATAAAATACAAACGTTGGGCAAGCCCTACAAATGTTTGATAAAAATCATGTAGTAATCAAACATGTTAGTAATAAGCACGAACTTGATTGTTATGAAAGTTTAGAGATCTTCAAAAACAAACCAATTTTAATGAATAATGACAATCAAGGACCTTTAGGCTACTCAGAACTCATATTAAACTTTCATAACTTTCACTTTCACCAGATATGCCACAAAGTGTTACTTGCTGATATATACAGGGTCCGGCAACAAGAGCGCCTTTTTCTATATCTTCCGTTTCATATAAGCTAGATTAATAAAATTTGGGATAGGGTTATAGTTTAGTTGTGTGCATATTTCAAAATTATTCGCGTGTATACAGGCTGTTTATTTAAAGATGACCAAACAATAATCAAAAAAATTTAAATGAAACACCCTGTATATTATTACTTTTTTGAATTCTACACATTGTTCCTAACAAATTCGCAATATATTTCCCTATACCTAAATATAGCCGTTTTTGAGTTATGTCAATTTTTATTAAAAAAATTGAAATTACAGAGATAGCTTTGAAAATGTACCCCCTTAACCGTTGAAAAACAAAAGTTATCTAATTTATATCAGAACAAGTACACAGATAGACCTTTCTTATAATGCAAAGAAAATGTCATAATTGCATACAGGGTGTTTACAATTGACTTGCCAGTCAGACATTATTCCAACTAGTAAAAGTTTACTTTTTCAAATAGAACGCCCTGTATATTATTCCGTTTTTGGTTTCTACATATTAGCCCTTATGAATTCGATATACAATTCCCTATCCCTAAATATAGCCGTTTCCGAATTATTTTCAATTTTTCAAAATGTATAAGATTATGGAACATTTTTTAAATCCATGGCCTCGTATAAATAGAAAAAAACAGTGGAAAACAATTGTATTGCAAATTAAAAAACGCAACAGAAACTAATACACTAGAATTATTAAAATTATTTCTAAAAATACAAAACTAATAAAATAAAAAAAATAATAATTTAACGCTAATCATTAGCGATAATGATTTATAATAGTTGGTCCAAATGTTGTCCGTTTTCTCGGATGCAGACCTGAAGTCGATCTTTAAACGATTGTTCACTCTACGCAACAACTCAGGAGTAATGCTATTAAAAGCCTGTTTATACGATTACGCATATCTTCGGCAGTGGTTGGTGGTTCCTTATAGACAATACTTTTTATGTATCCCCATAAAAAGAAATCTAATCTTGTCAGATCAGGGGACCTAGCTGGCCACCTCACAGGTCCATATCGCCCAATCCATTTATTTGGAAAGACTCTCTTGAGATAATCTCCTACATCTGCAGAATAGTGAGCAGGAGCGCCATCATCTTGATACCATATTGTGGCTCTAATATCAAAAGTAATATTTTCTAATAAGCCCGGTAAATCGTTACGCAAAAAGTTAAGGTACTTCTCACCATTCAAGTGTCCATCAAAAAAGAATGGACCGATGACATAATCCCCAACGATGGCACCCCAGACAGTTAAAGACCACTTATGTTGATTATCAACTTGTCTTAATAAATGTGGATTTTCTGAGGAATAATAATGAAAATTATGTGTATTAACAAATCCATTCTTATGAAATGTTGATAAAATATTATAAAAAAATTTGGGTTTTGAGTAATTTTTTCTCTGGTCCAGTTACAAAATCTTACTCGATGATTGAAGTCTGCATCGTTCAATTCTTGGTGTAACTGAATATGATAGGGATGTCAGCGATTCTTCTTTAAAAGACGGCCTATTGATCTCTCACTTATACCAACTATTTCACTCATGTCCTTTTGGCTTCTGTGATGATCCTCTTCGATGGCGAGAAGAACCCTCAATTGACTATCTTCATTTGTAGAAGGTTTAACACGTTCATGTTTCGAATAATTGGCACATGAAGTTGCAATAAATCTAATCATAACTTTCTGAAACGATCTTGCGTTTGGATGTCTTCTATCTGCATATCTTTCAGCATAAATTCTGCTGGCCAATAAACAGTTTCTTTCTGCAGCACCCAACACGAATATCATATCAACTAAGTCATTTTGTGTAAAATTCATTTTATAAAAATCTTGATTACTAGCAATATCACTTGTAAATGGTTAACTACAGTTTTATTTATTTATTTACGTCAAACATTCAATTTTTATAAGAAGCACACTTGATTTTAGAATTTTACTTGAAATTGAAGTAAATATTTGTCAAATTCTTGTTAACATGCAATGCCTCCAGTACAAAAATTGTAATTAGTCTTCTATCATAATATATTAGTTTCTGTTGCGTTTTTTAATGTATAATACAATTGTTTTATGATGTTCTTTTTTATCTATACAAGGCCATAAATTTAAAAATGTCGCAATAATCTTATACATTTTGAAAAATGGAAAATAATTCAGAAACGGCTATATTTAGGGATAGGGAGTTGTATGGCGAACTGATAAGGGTTAATATGTGGAAACCAAAAATGTAATAATATACAGGGTGTTTTATTTGAAAAAGTACACTTTTACTAGTTCGAATAATGGTTTATTGGCAAGTCAATTATAAGCACCCTGTATGCAATTATGTCATTTTCTTCACATTGAAAGGAAGCTCTATCTGTGTACTTATTCTCATATAAATTAGATAACTTTTATTTTTCAACAGTTAAGGAGGTACATTTTCAAAGCAAACTCTGTAATTTCAATTTTTTTTTTAGAAAAATCGAAATAACTCAAAAACGGTTATATTTAGGGATAGGGAAATATATTGCGAATTTATTAAGAACAATGTGTAGAATTCAAAAAAGCAATAATATACAGGGTGTTCCATTTAAATTTTTTTATAATAATTTGGTCCTCTTTAAATAAACAACCTGTATTCGAATGAATAATTTTAAAATATGCACACAACTAAACTATAACTGCATTCTAAATTTTATTAATCTAGCTTATATAAAACGGAAGATATAGAAGAAGGCGCTCTTGTTGCCGGACCCTGTATATATTAGAAATTTTCTTTAATTCGTCCCAGTCGACCGCTGATGATGATAGCTTAGCTATTCGATATTTTTTATTTTTGTGTGGTACGTGGGTGTATTTTGTTTGTTACAGATCCTGCCACAGTTCCAATGTTCCAGATTTTTCAAACGACATATATGTACAACATGTCACATCTAAAATACCACTTACATCCCACAACATTAAGAATGTTTACTATATTTATTATATTAGACATATTTATGTAATCCACACGAAAATCACTATTTACAGTTAAGACACCACCTTTGTCAGAAAGATTACAAGCAGCATGTCTGCGGTCACATCTGTAAACAGTGTAGTTGGATAGAAACTTCACAATTAGCAACATGGTCAAATAACCCATATTATTATATTTACTTTCCGATACATAGGAGTAAAAACCATGGATAAAAGAAATCACCTTGACCATTTTGTAAATAATTCTTAGCATTTCTAATTTCATGTTTCGTTCAACATCCTCAGTTTTTTGCTTGTTTACTTAGTACACCTTTAATGCTATATGAATTAACTTACCTCTAATAGTGGAAATAAATCCTTATCTTCATCCTTCAACACATTCCATTTATGAATAAGTGGGGGCATAAGTAAATTAATATATTCCGGTTTATTTAAATGATGACCCACTGAATCTGCCAAAGTTCCAATAGCGTCATATAATATTAACAAATTTTTATGTTGATACTTTGAAAAGGCAAACACAAGAGTTTCCAATATAAAACCTAAATAAGGAACTAATTCCGTACAAGCTTCCTCTTCTAAGGTTGCAAATGCCGAGCACGCTGCTTCTTGAACACGTTTATTACCATCTAGTATCCTTTTCAATAATTCTGTCATAAGTGGTTTTAAATAAGCATCGTGCGGTTGAGATACCACCCAGTGTGAATATCTGCTTAAAGTCCAACAAGTAATAGCCCTAACAAGAGCTTTTCTATCATTAAGACAGTTAATCAAATATGGAATTAATTCTGGTAAATGATTTAGCATGCCGGACATGCATCCTTCCGCAATCGCGCCTACAACAAATAATTGTATAATAATATTTTGAGATCTCTAACGCAATTACCTAAGGCTAAAATTCCCGACTCCTTAATATCCCAATCAACATGAAATAAAGTTTCTTTAAGAATGGGAACTAAAATAGGTAACAATTCATCACTAAAAACAATAGCTAAAACATCTAAAGCTGCTGCACTGCATTTTCGTAAATTCCAATCTGATAGACTGCTATCATCATCCCCATCTTCATAATCATCTTCTTCTTCGTCTGCTTGTTCAGAACCTACCTTATCTGTAGTGTTACCAGTATTGCTATTCGTGGATGTTGCCTTCATAGTGTGTGTTTTAGATTTATGAAAACGAGGTTTAATGTCTTCCTCTTTGTCAGGCACTGTGTCATCTTCTTCAACATCTCCCTAAATGGATTAAATCATTAAACTCTAACTACACCAATATTGTCTTTTACCTTTAGTAATATAATGTCAATTTCTGAGTATTTCATCCCCCGAACCAATACAGGTATCAGTCTATTTAAATGAGGTCCCAAGACCTCCCTACAGATATGTTGTTCAGCCAATGAAAGCCAAAATTCACATGCTTCCAAAGAGACATTTTCGTCACAATCCTGAGTGCGGAGCAGCATGTATTCTATGATGTTATGCATTTGCGGCATAAGCCGATCGATGCGAACTTCAAGTAGTAATACAAGTGCTCTGCAAACATTTTTTCTGACTTCAGCATCATCATCAGTAGCAACAACAAAGAGGTTCTAAAAGTAATTGTAAGATTTATAATTTATTTCTGCTCTAATACATACCGTTAAAAACGAATCTATATGAAACATTAAAACTTGAGATCTTTGAATAATAAATTGGTTAATGCAACCAATTGCGTATGAACGAATTTTTGAGCTAGAATGGCTAAAGAATTCCAAGAACTTTGGTATGAGTAGGTCTAAAGGTCTATTTACGCTATCAGAGTCTAACGCCTCTGCTGAATCTTCACATATTTTTTGTAAGGCGCCAAATGCACCTTCACAAACATTATAGTCTTGTGAATCTAACATACCACAAAGTGCCGGGAGTAATTCTGGCCATGTCGTTAACTCGCCTTTACTCGCTATTGTTGTTATTAAAATTCCTACTGTTGCCCTAATTAACGGCGAAGGATCTCCAACAGCTTGTAGACATTCTTGTTTTATAAAATTAGTTACACTTGGCATTAATATAGTATAGTGAGTTTTAATATTATTTTTTAATATTAAACCGCTAAGTGATCGTGTTGGCTCATCTTCTGTGACTAATTTTGTAAGAACAAACATTAAGTAATTATTGAAATCTGGATATTTATTTAATTGTTCCAATTTCTATATACATTAAGGAAATAATTGTCACATTTATACTTCTTAGACAGTATGTAAACCATAGACATATGTAACTTTCCAAAATAAATACTGCAACTGACGCTTACCATTCATTTTCAGAATAATTTTTTATTATAGGTATCAAAAATTAAATTGGTAATCGATACCCATCTCTATTAGTATCCCTAACGTACATCTCAAATTTTTCAACCCAGACCACAGGAGTGTGTCTCTGTACACCAATCTAGCGCACGATTTGACGTTTGTAAATAGCAAATTGTATGTTAATAAATTGATATTTTATCAATAATACATTTAATTTTTAAAATTATTTAACGTTGCAAGCTTCCATTCAGAAACAACCAAACAGTTATAGCTATTATTATTGTAAAATAACACAGTGAGATTGCTCTTTGCCCTTTCTTCAATTTAACAATTTATACTTAGCAGTTAAGAAGAATGACTCCAATGTACTGGTCTTTGCCGCCGTTAAGGAAGTTGCGGACTTAGGGTCTAACAAGCTACATGGTCCATCTTCAAGCAATAATAATACCTAGTGACCGTTAAGTCATCAAGATCAAGATCCAGTATTAAGCAATTTACGCCTCCCTGATACGAAAACTTGTGCGCAAAAGAACCAACCATGCTAAGAAAAAATCTAATCTCCTTAATCTTTTCCGGTAATACTGAAGATTAAGGAAGAATTGCAAATACAAAATACCTTTGGAAAACTCGGTAATGCGGAAGGGCACTACGTCGTACAATATGAATATAAGTTAAGATACTGCTAGGATTAGATAAGGCAAGAGATGTCAAACTAGACTCATGTTATACAAGAAGAGGATACCTTTTAATTCATGAAAGAGAAACTGATTTTCGCCCTTCAAGAATGTCAATATCCTAAGGGCAACCTCCACGCCGGAATCTATAAGGGTTGGGTTTGAACACCGGTGCAATCGTAAAGTTTTCACAAAGAAATATTATGATTTATTTCTGACGATCTATTTCCAAAACTGTGCAAAAATACAAAACACGGACCTAACTTAAGAACTTTCATATCATAATTTTGAGCTAGCCACAAGACTCAGGAGTAGGTCGATATTTATTTTATGCTACAGCTATTGCGTTGGGAGTTGATGTAGGGAGTGAAGGTTGGCTGCACATGACATGAGTACCTTTCATTTAAGTACCCCGATGATACACTATTGATGAAGGCTGCATACGCATGATGCCCCCGGCAATACTTCTTAATATGATTTGTATCTAGGCTAGATCAATAAACCCACTTCTGGTCAAGGAACTCACGCCTAGTTCGTTTTTCAACTAACGTCTGATTTGTTTCTAGGCTACGTTATTGAATCCTGCATCCCGTTTGTTTCTCAGCCAAGACATGGTTTGTTTCTAGGCCAGGTACGTGACCCCACTTTCGATTTGTTTCTCAACTAGATTGCCCCATATCCGGTTTGATGCTTGGTTAGGTCACGTACCATAACCAGGGCCATAAACAGTTTTTGGTTAGACCAATGAGATTTGGGAGTTCCCGGGTTAGGTTAAAGAGAACCGGCATCTGGTGTTAAAGAGATTAATAAACTGCGCATGTCTTGGCTAGGTTACCTTTGTTATTTGAACTCAAACTGCTTCGTCCACAGTTAAGGTGGTAATAAATGCTATATAGCACCTAGTCTCAGCACCTCTGACTCTAGCACACGTTGTGCTCTATCACAAACAATCTATAGCACGTCTAAACCTCCAAATTCAATATGGGGCTTATGAAGAAACAGTGCAGGATTGCCAAACTTATGCCAGTAGATTACTGCACCTATAATACCGTATTACGGTTATATTATATCTACGGTACGAGAGACCTAAAAATTAATAATAATATTTGCAATGCAAATTGCAAATTTAGATAAATCTGCAAAATGTACTTTTGAAGATACAGAAAAAGAATAAACTTAATCTATACAAATCGAATCTTGGAACTGTATTTTTTAGAAAAGCGAAGTAGGCGTATGTAATGTTGGGGTACATTACATGGCAATATGATGGGTTAGATTACCCTATACATGGGGTTGTGAAAGAAGCTCTATAAGCAACGGCATGAGCAAATGATAACTTTATCCTTTGTCTAAGGAAGGAGTTTGCAGTATATAAACAAAATAACAATTTTATTAAAGTTTGATTAGAACTGCATCATTTATTTCCATTGCAATATAATATAGGAAGAGTGGCTATTAAATAACGAGACTGGCGATGTAAAACAATTTTCTGTTTTTCAGTATAGTTTAATGGCTCAAATCGATTTCTAGGTCTTCGGATGATGATTCTGTAACGTTGATTATAAACTCTACAATATCATCTTGAAGGTTATCAGCTACCCACAACTTACCTTCAACTATCTTTACATGACTTATATAATGTTGCCAATTTTCAATCGTTACTTTTTCGTAACCAAATCTTATTAATCCATCCATCTCTTTGACTTTAAAAGTCTTGTTATTCATTTTAATATGATGTTTGACTTGTGCTCACACCATTTCTATTGGGTTTAATTCGCAGTGATAAGAAGACAAAAGAAAAACCTCATGACCTCTTTCTTGTGTCAAAACATCAAGTTTATTCTTGTCATACAGATGCCTCACTTGTGCTACAGTAGCCAGTAGGTCTCGCTTCAACATGTTATCTTCAATGGGCATTTCTTTCTTACTAAGCCAATCTACAATTTGTTTTTTTCGCCACGCGGAATTTTCTCTATCTCCCTGCTGTGATAAGAAGCATTGTCAATAACGATAATTGAATTTAGTGGTATATTTGAAATGAGTTAATTGATAAACCACTTCTCGTAAGTGACTGCATCCATTTCATTGTGCACATCGGCTGTGTTCTTTTTACAGAGAAAAGTAAGTTCCGCACCAGGAATAAAACCATTATCGCCACCAGCATGAACTAAGGCAAATCGGGGTCCAAAACTACTTGGTGATTTTAAACCTGTACTGAACCCTTGAACGAATGCCTGCCGACCACTTTCAATATTGGTGTCACACCACGCCTTACTAACTGTGCGCCCCACGTTAACCCACGATTCATCGGTGTATATAATACATTTACCTAAAAAGTGAACATGACTCTAGCACACGCTGTGCTCTAGCACAGACAGCCTAGAAAAGTTGCGTTGATTTGTCTGGTTCTAAAAATTAGGTCTTTCCCCTACCAGACTGATACTGGTCTATCCTACCCAAAAACTCATATAGTTTCAGAAAAATCCTTGAAGCGACATTATACTAAACACACAGGGTGAACCAAAACTCCCGGAACAGCCAAATATCTCGAGAAATATACTTCCGCTCGACAAAGTAAAAAATGTGTTCAATCGTTTTAAAAAAGCTATCCATTGATACCCCACGCGACCTACCAACCCTATCCCCGGGGGTGGAGCGGAGGGGGGGGGCAACTTTGAAATCTTAAATGGGAACCCCCATTTTTTATTACAGATTCTCCATAAAAGGTAAGTTTAATCTGCAACGTTTTTTTCGATTCGCGATAGATAGTGCTATACTCGAAGAAATAATTTTATCCCGATTCCGCAGGAAACGTATAGAAACGGTCAATCATCTCAAGAAATACAAGTTAGGTTGACAAAATAAAACGTGTTTATAATCTTTTTCAAAAAGCTATCCAGGGGATGGGGCGGCAACTTTGAAACCTTAAATAGAAACCCCCATTGTTTATTGCATATCCGAATTATCCACAAAAAAGAAAGTACCTAATTACCTCAAGCACCAAATCGACCTCGAGTACTAAAAGACAACCCCGAGCAATATGATGACCAAATTCTAACGTTAACATGAAGCACCTGTTTGTGATTTTGGTCAACCCCAAGTAATGGGACAATTTCAAGCACCATATTAACAAATAGTACTAAGTCGAAAACGAGCACTGGATTGACCACTGGCACTAGATCAATCCCGAGCATTAAGGAGACAACAACCAGGTTGACTAGGTTGAATTCAAGCATAAGTTCAGGACCGATTCTCAACACCCGGTCGACCTCAAAATACCAGACCAACTTTAAGCACCAGGTCTCTTTGTTTCTTCTGCGTTAAAAAACGAAACGAAAGTTTTAATTAAAAAAATGTGGCACTGTAATAGTAAAAAATGGCATTTAAGAAAATGCTAACAGGCTTATTGACTTCACTTAAAAGACTACGTTTGGCGCAACCCAGGAACAACGACGTAGACGTAGTAGTTTTCTGTTCCATTTGGCGTACCTGCTTTAGGTGAGTCACCTTGCCTCTCACAATCGAGGTGCTACATTAACGTGAGTCCCCTCACCTCTCATAATCGCGGTGCTAGATTAAAGTGAGGCCTCTTGTCATTGACAATCAGAGTGCTAGATTAACGTATCTCCTTGGCTCTCACAATCGGGGTACTAGATTAACGTGAATCCCCTTGCCTCTCACAATCGGGGTGCTTGATTCAGGTGAGTCCCTTCCCCTCTCACTTTTTGTCCTGCTCAAATGGATTGCCCCCGTATTCTTGACAAAGGCCTAAGCGAAAGTAAACATCGGTAATATTCTGCAATACTTCCGGAGTTATTTCATTCGAAACATTACGCATTATTTTTTTCAGTTCTTCCAGATCGTTGGGGTTCGTTTCAGAGACTTTGCTTTTTAAATATAACCAGTAAAAAAAGTCAAGTTACGTCAGAGCAGGTGACCTTGGTGACCATTCTATGGTGCCTCTTCTGCCAATCAACCTGAGGAAAAACGTTGTCCAACAATTGCCGTCGAATAAAGCGAAATGTACTGGAGCTCCACCTTATTGAAACCAAATATTGTGGAAGGCATCCCATACGATGGTTTGTACTGCAGGAATCACATCATTGTTCAACAAATTCAAGTACTTTTCGGTTGTCAAATTACCGTCAATAAAGAATGGTCCGATAATATGGTTACACAATATCACTGCCCAAACGTTAACTTTTTGAGGATGCTGCGTGTGATGCTCTTTCAATGGGGATTCTCGGAGGCCCAGTACCTCATGGTATGTCGGTTGACAGAGCCAGTCATAGTAAAGGTAGCTTCGTAGGAGAAATAAGTCCACAACAGGAATCGAATATCTCTGTCACATTGCCGCATTATTTCCTCGCAATATTGCAGTCTACGATCAAAATCATCTCCAATGAGTTCTTGCACTAATTTGATTTGATACGGGTGATAATGATGCAATTTCATAACTCTAAGGACATATGTTTGACTTGTTTCGGTTTGTTGAGCTGCTTTTCGACTTGAGGTGTGAGGATTTCCTTGAAAAGTAAACAGAATTTCCAAAGACTTTTTCTCGTTTGTAGCAGTTTTCCAGATCGTGACTGACCTTTAACCGACCCTGTTCGTACAAAACGATCAACTCTACAAAAAGCAGTCAATTTAGAAATAGGTGCACGATTAGGGAACGTGTCATTAAATAAATCATCATTGTATTTGTGAATGGAATACATTAAAAAAGAGCTAATTGACCTCCAGTCTCCACGAAAGTTGGGAGAGAAATGAACATTGAAAAGTTAAAACAAAATTAAACCATTTCATGCACTGAAGAAATGTTACTTAAAAAACCTAATATTTTTAGTTAACTTAGTTATTGTAGATACAATTACTTCGACTTTTACTTAACAACATGAAACAACATTTATATTTATGAAAAATTGAATTCATAATCAAATATTAACATTAATTTTCTCTTTAAAAAATAAACCAAGGGAAGAGGTTTATTTTTCGTAAAATCTGATAATTTCCGAATTCAAATTAGTTTTTTTTCGTTTCGCGATTACAGCGCCATTAATATTTGATTGTGGATTCAATTTTTCATAAAAATAAATGTTACATGTACAATGAGAAAAGTCAATGTATTTACAATAACAATATCAGTGGATAGCTTTTTGAAAAAGATTAAACACGTGTTTTTTTTTATTTTGTAAACCTAACGTATATTTCTTGAGATGATTGACCATTTCCATACGTTTCCTGGGGAATCGGGAAAAAATTATTTCTCCGATTACAGCGCCATCTATCGCGAATCGAAAAAAACGTTTCAAATAAATCTGAATCTGAATCAACAATAAAAAATGGGAGTTCCCATTTAAGATTTCAAAGTTGCTCCCCACCCCACCCCGGGGGTGGAGGTGGGGTATCAGTGGATAGCTTTTTTAAAACGATTAAACGCTTATTTTTTTTGTCGATCGGAAGTCAATTTCTCGAGATATTTGACCGTTCCGGGACTTTTGGTTTACCCTGTGTGTGTATATGTACATATGTATGTATATATATATATATATATATATATATATATATATATATATATATATATATATACAATGTACGGCGATTTTACATACATAAAGAATAAGTTTGCATCGAGTGTGGTTCGTATCTCGGTGGCTCAGATGGTAGAGCGGTACTCTAGCAAAGTACCGGCCGAGGGTTCAAACCCCACTCAAGGTGAACTTCTTCTTTGTGTATTTAAAATAATTTTTATTACATATAATTTCCACCTGAACTTCTATTCATTAAAACAAATAACTTACACCTGATTTCTTACTTCAAGTAGGTATTTTGAATTATTCCCTTTAAAAATTAATGGGATCAGTTCAAGATTATTGTTGCGTGGTTTATATTTAATAGGTTTAAATCTGACAGGATGTTTCAGACGGAACTTCAGAATTTTTTAATATTGTAATGTGAGTTTTCGCCTTTTATTCCATTTGCAAATTAATAGGATAACTTTAGGGTGATTGATTGCATGGTCCATAGTATATTTTATTAGTTTAAAGTTTGCAGAACTTTTCTCACGGGAGTTTTTGTATTTGTGAGTGAGCTTTCACTTGAAAATTAATGGGGTCAATTGGGGATGATAGCAGAATAATATATTTCAGAAGTTTAAAGGTGGCAGGATGCTTCGGACGAGACACGAATTTTTTTTATAGTTGGGGGCGAATTTTTACCTTCTTATCCCCAATAATAAAAATAAATTCAGAATGTTTTTGCGTCGTTTATAATATATTTGATAAGTTTAAAGTTGGGAGAATAATTTTAACGGGACTTTATACATTTGGAGGTGTGTCTTCACCTTTTAGTCTTTTTGCAAATTAATGTGATACACTCAGGGTGATTGTGGCTCATAATATATTTAATAATTTTAAAATTGACAGGATTTGTCTGACGGGAATTATTAATTTGTTTGTGTTTAAGGATGAGTTTTCCCTTTTTATCCCCTGTGAAAATTAATTGGTTCAATTCAGGATGATTACTGAATTATATACTTTATAAGTTTAAAGGTGATAGGATGTTTCGGGGTGAATTTTCACATTTTTATCTCCATTGCAAATGAATGAAATAAATTCAGAATGATTTTTGTGTCGTTAAAATATATTTGATAAGTTTAAAGTTGGTAGAATTATTTTGACGGGACATACATTTTTTTTATACATTTGGAGGTGAATTTTGACCTTTTAGTCCCTTTGCAAATTAATGGAATGATTTCAGCATGATTGTTACGTGGTTCTTAATCAGTAAAGACAAAAAAATAGTTCCACACATGCTAGCAGATTAATGAAATCATGTATTGAAATGTGTATGTCAACACAAATCCCATGTAAACCCCCACTATTTAATCCATAATTCATATCAAAATGAATTGTAGCTATACTTATGTCTCAAGGTCATGCGATATTGTCAAGTTCGTGCTCTTTTTGCTGAAAACTCAAGGTAAAAGTTCATTGGCCTCTAGGGGTGTCATATTACCATTCTTGGAAGTTCACTAACCTCTACAAAATAAAGTTCATTGGTTCTCTAGGACATGTCATATTGCAATTCTTAGAATTCTTAGAAAAGTTCCTTGACCTTTTCAAGACCAAAGTTCATTTAACTGGACCGAATGTTAATCTATTCTTAGAAATCTATATATATATATATATATATATATATATATATATATATATATATATATATATATAGTGTGCGTTGATGAAAAAAACAAATTCGTTTACAATTCAGGTAATTATTTTGTGGACAAACGCTCGGACACGTCGATTATATATATATATATATATATATATATATATATATATATATATATATATATATATTATTTATTTATTTATTTATTTAGTGCGTTGATGAAAGGAGGGGTGTCCCATTAGCATTGCGAAAAAATTCAGAGGGAGTTTCCTTGACCAAAAATAAGAAAGACAGTTCCTATGGACATATGTCCGAAAATGCTTCGTTTCGGAGATACAGGGTGTTAAAATTTAGAGGAAATACAAGTTTTTTACTAATATCTGGAGAACCCTGATTCCGTTTTTTGTTTTTTAATTTTGTTTGTTTATAAAAACGGCAGACGTCTTCTGACGTAATTTGATTTATTTTATCTATTTCAGCGGCGTCGGGGGTCTCACTCCTGTTGATATTAATAAGTAAAAATATGAGACGCCACTGCTTTTTCTTAGGTTTCATTAATTTTCCTGATTATACGATTAAAAATACAACTTCCTTGTCATATTACGATTCTTGGAAAAGTTTATTTACCTCTTTATATAGGTAAGGGATGCTCCAGTAGTTCTAAATGCCTAGAACTATTTTACCTTAATTTTATGGGAGGTATTACATATTAAATAAGTAAGGCAGCCTGCGAATGTAAACTTTCGCCATTATTACACATATTAAAATACTTATCTTTTTTGGGTTTTTAATGGTGTATTTACGTATTTCGATAATATTTACAGTTTTCTTCGTCAGTAGTAATATTATCTTATAAAATTGTTAAAGATGTTGAAACAATTTTGTGAAATTTGAAAAATTGAAAAGGACGAAGATAACTGTAAGTGTTATCGAAACGTTTAGATTGTATAACTTAAATATACAAATACACCATTAAAAAAGCCAAAAAAGATAATTAGAAAAATTAGAAAGAAAGTTCCTATGAACCTATGTCCGAGAATGCTTCGTTTCGGAGATACATGGTGTTAAAATTTAGAGAAAAATATCTGGAGAACTCTGATTCCCCCTTTTTTTTTTAAATTTGATATGTTTGTTTATAAAAACGGTAGACGTCTTCTGACGTAATTTGATTTATTTTATCTATTCCAGCGGCGTCCGGGGACTCGCTTCTGTAGATATTAATAATTAAAAATATGAGACGGCACTGCTTTTTCTTAGGTTTCATTATTTTTTCTCATTATACGATTAAAAAGACAACTTTTTTGTCTCTTAACTTTTTTTGATATCTTGCTTCGTTTTCGAGCAAAAAATTAATATCCTTTTCTATGCACATTCCTATGGGAAGTAGAAACAAAAATAGAAATTCAATGTTTAAGTTATTTTTAATAATCAAATTTAACAATACATTTGAGGGAAAAACAGTGTAACAAGCTGAGAAACAATAACTTCCTAAATAATATTTTTTTAAATAATTAATATTAACAGAAACATAAGAACAAATATTGAACAAACAGAATTGATATGAAAAATACTTTACATACACAGGAGTTACAACAGTTGTTGAAAATGTGCACCTCCAACTCGAACACAGGGATCTATCCTACGACACATTGATTGGCGAACCCGTTCAAATATTCCGGCTGTGTGTCTAATTGTTTCACAGGATGCGACAATGCGGTTTCTTAATTCGTGTATAGTTTGCACTGGAGTCTTATAAACCAACTGTATGAGGTGAGCCCAAAGGAAAAAAATCCAACGAATTTAAGTCGGGAGACCTTGGGGGCCAGAGTTGAGTGCCTCCTCGACCTATCCAGCGATTTGGGTAGATATTGTTCAAATATTCACGTGCAACTAAACTGAAATGGGATGGAGCACCATCGTGCATAAAATAAATTTGCAACCTTAATAGCAATGGTATGTCTTCCAAAAGTACGGGTGATATCTCCAGTAAGTCTCGGTGGTAAAAAAAAATGGGCCCATTAAGTGGTCTCCCACAATTCCGACCCATACATTAAGTGAAAACTGCTGTTGATGACGGCCTTCTAATATTGCATTTGGATTCTCGTACGCCCATACATGATTATTATGGAAGTTTATTATGGCTTCTCTAGAAAAATTCGCCTCATCCGTGAATAGTACTTGTGCTAACAATTGAGGATTTTCCCCAATTTTTTGTCGTATCCATCGACAAAAATCTGATCTTAACGGAAAATCAGTCGGTAAAAGTGCCTGAACCCGTTGTATGTGATAAGGGTATAGAAGAATATTTTTTAAAATTCTGAAAATTGTAGAACAGCTTGCATTTAAGTTTCTAGCAAGCTGTCTGGTACGTGTTGTTGGAGTGTCCTCAATTTCATGAAATACATCTTCCTCCAATTGCGAGGTTATTGCTTTGCGGGGTCGCCCGTTTCCAGCGGTAAGTTTTCGAAAACTTCCAGTTTCACTAAGGCGTTGATGAAGACGGGTGAAGATAGTATGATAGCGACTAATGCATTACCGTTGACAAGGCCATAATGAAAATGAATATCGCACATTTCACTAGTTGTGTAATTCATTTTGACAAGCAATAATTGACAAATGCACGCTTTAAGTACACACTTAAGCTATTAATTTTTTGCTCGAAAACCTAGCAAGATATAAAAAAAAGTAAAGAGACAAAAAAGTTGTATTTTTAATCGTATAATCCGCTTGGAGGTGCACATTTTCAACAACTGTTGTAACTCGTGTGTATGTAAAGTATTTTTCATATCAATGCTGTTTGTTCAATATTTTTTCTTATGTTTCTGTTAATATTAATTATTTAAAAAAATATTATTTAGGGAGTTATTGTTTCTCAGCTTGTTACACTGTTTTTCCCTCAAATGTATTGTTAAAGTTGATTAGTAAATAACTAAAACATTGAATTTCTATTTTTGTTTCTGCTTCCCTTAGGAATGTGCATAGAAAAGGATATTAATTTTTTGCCCGAAAACTAAGCAAGATATCAAAAAAAATTGTATCTTTAATCGTATAATTAGAAAAAATAATGAAACTTAAGAAAAAGCAGTGGCGTCTCATATTTTTAATTATTAATATCAACAGAAGCGAGTCCGTGGACGCCGCAGGAATAGTTAAAATAAATTAAATTACGTCAGAAGACGTCTACCGTTTTTATTCTCCAGATACTTTTCTCTAAATTTTAACACCCTGTATCTCCGAAACGAAGCATTTTCGGACATAGGCTCATAGGAACTTTCTTTCTAATTTTTGTTCAAGGAAACTCCCTCTGAATTTTTCGCAATATGAATGGGCCACCCGTAATATATTTGAATAATGAATGACTGCTTCACTTATTAAAATAATTATCATTTTTGGGTTTTTTTAATGGTGTATTTGTATATTTAAGTTATACAATCTAAACGTTTCGATAACAGTTACATTTATCTTCGTCCTTTTCAATTTTTCAAATTTCACCAAATTGTTTCAACATCTTTAACAATTTTAATAGATAATATTACTGCTGACGATGAAAACTTAAGTATAATCGAAATGTTTAGATTGCATAACTTAAATACGTAAATACACCACTAAAAAACCCAAAAAGGTAAGTATTTTAATATGCATAATAATGGTGAAAGTTTACATTTGCAGACTGCCTTACTTATTTAATATGTAATACCTATCATAAAAATAAGGTAAAATAGTTCTAGGCATTTAGAACTACTGGAGCATCCCTTACCTATATGAAGAGGTAAATAAACTTTTCCAGGAATCGTAATATGACACCCCTAGAGGTCAATAAACTTTGAACTTCAGTTTCGTGCCAAAAATGGAGCGGCCTTTGAGACAACCGCGAAATCTGTCAACACTGCGTGACCTTAAGACATGGCAATACTGTGAAGTCGCCCAGAAGTGGAGTAGCTATACTACAATACTCACATTTGAACAAAATTTTGCGAGCTTAACAAAAACTTCATGAACTTCACCAAAATTTCATGAATTTCATCCGACTTCACGTAATTCATGTTAGATGTACAGGGTGACTAACTAAGAATGCGAGGTACTGTATCTGGGAAACTATCCATCGTAGAGGCTTGCGGAAAAAAAAAGTTATACTAAAACGGACAATACAAAAACCTGGAAAATATTTTCATGTTTCTGAAATGGCCGCTAGGGGGCGTAACTGCAATCTTGGATCAAAAAAAGTGGTTTCTGTGAATTCTGCTATATTAACCTAATAAAAAATAACTGATCTTTGAAGTCGAGGATAATCTGAACTTTTTTTGTTTGGCACTTTTTAACGTATCTATAAAAATAAAGTGGTGGGGGTATTCAAAGGTTTCCTTAAATCCCCCCCTAAACCGATTTTAACAAACTTGGGCGCATTGAAAAAGCTTTTCTTGGGCTACAAATGTTAAAATAATTGAAGTTTTGTTAGTTTCACATGTCATCGCCAACAAGCTCGAGAAAACCGCATCTCGATATCTTGTTCCTAACCTAAAATATCGGCCAAAGAAAACATTATACGAAAATCCCTTAAATTTTAATTTTTTTTTAAGGTCAATAAATTTTGTCGTTCAGTTTCCCGACTAAAAGGGCCCGGCCTGGACAACAATGCAAAATCTGGCAACACTGCATGACCTTAAGTGACATAGCAACATTGTAAGGTGATCCAGAAGTGGGTTAGCTACTATAGTATTTTCGCTGTACCTTTGTTGCTGACCGATTAGCGCTTAATTTCAGAAATGACATACTCTTATAGTGTTGTGCTTTTCTAACATATATACCATACCTACTTACCTAAAATGTCTAATCGCCTCGAACAATGATCAGGTAAACAACACAATTAAGTATTGTTTGCTGACAATGGAATAATGAGCTATTATTGTTAAAATATAAACTTTAAAGTAAAAAGTCAGGGGTTCTATAAACCATTTATTTGTTATAATCGAAACATACATTATATATATTAGGTGCATCTAGGACAGTAGGACATTACATATGAAAATGTCTATCATTGATCTCGTTATTACCACAATCTTCGTCGTTTTCACTATTACGGTCGTCGTTCTCATCTTCTGCTAAGTTTATTACAATATTGTTTACTAATTTTGTATTATAAGTGTTTTGTAACTGTGGTTTCCTATTAGTGGAGTTGATCGGCCTATTTCCACAGTTTTTGCTTTTTGAGTGCGACGTTTCGGAAGCGGACTCTGCTTCCGTCATCAGGCTTAGTCCTGAGAAGGACTGTTTTTCATATGTTATATATAATTTTTTCCCAAGCACTTGACTACTCTCAGATTCGAACTTGCTACCTTTCACTTACTAGTCTGACACCTTTACCGCTGAGCCACTGAGTAACAAGACTTTGATGACAGTTTTCTCCACAAGTGTCCTTCTTCGTGGGAGACTAATGCCTTTTTTCCTAAAGCCAAAAATTCTGTGTCAACACTTGTAGCAGTAAATGATGCAGCTGAAAGGACGATAAAAATAATGCAAAACTTTCAAGGTCTGATTACGGTTGAGGAGAAGCAAAAACAATTTTTGTTACGTTGTGTACAAGAACACAGAAAGATCTATCCTGATTGTAAAAAAGAAACATTGAAAAGGAAATATGTTTAATAATTGTTATTTTTTAATGAATACTAAGGTAAATGTACAGTCTTCGACACTGCTCCCTTTGCTGACACGCAAATTTTAAACGTTAAAAATAAGGACTTACATGTTCCCGGGATGTATCGTTGGTTTGTCATGAACGTTTAGCGAACTAAAAACTTCGCGTGTGGCAGACACTTCCACGCTTTCTTGCTTAAATCGATAATATTTGGTGAGCTGTGCTGGTGAACGACATTTTGTTAGTGATCTTTAAGGAAACAAATAAGAAGTGAGTATTTTTTACAATTTTTTTAGATGTAGTTACTTCATATTTTAACCGATTGTTATACAGTGGCCGGCGTGTAAAAAGACGAGCCCGCCTATGCGCGAAAGACGACTTTATGATGTTGTTCAAATTCCCGCGTTCGTTTACCTCAGAGGCGTCACATGGTGCATAATGTATATTTTAATGGTATATTAAAAGCAATTCAAAGAACCATATTTTATGTAAATACGCAATTTATTATAATTAAAAGCTATACTGGAAGTAATACTATAATTAAATTAATAAAATCAATATGTTATTACATTACACATAATTGATACCTATTACTAAAATAATATTGTCTAAAATGTTTCATTTTCACTGTCACTCAAATCACTAAACTGATAATCACTGTCACTATCTTCACCCATATTTATAACTAACTTCTCAGTTTCTATATCCAAAATTTGTTCACTTTCAAGATATTTGTCTTCTATATTAATTACTTTATTACATCGGCTTTTCCAATCTTCTGTAGTTGTCGTTTCAAATGCTCTGTTGGCCAATTCCATGACAAAACGCGTCACCAATGGAAATATTGGAATTATTCATCTTCATACGCATTCTTCCAATATGCATATAATTAAACATACAAATGTGATACGCCACTGCTTAGTATTTTTATTATAATCGGCAACCGCCGTAGTTCTTCGCGATGCGCCGGCTCCTCGTCTTCTTACACGCCGGCCACTGTATTTCACTAAGTATATTGCAATTAGTTTATCTTATAAACACATATTTCTTATTTTTACTATAAACATGCACGTAACACGTGGTGTCGACTTTAGGATACGTGAAACAACAATGTTCCTATAGTCGACAGCGATGTCAACTATAGGAACAATGTGTATCTGCATGAGTTTCTTCTGTGATAATAGATTGATCATAACAAATATAATGCTGTTAAAAAAACGGAATATTTAATTTCGCTCCTATATTCGACAGGGGGTGTCGACAATTAGAACAGTTAGTGTCGACAACTGGGTCATGTTCTTTTCTTTTTTAGATGTCAAAAAGAAAACTTCGTAATTATACTGAAGAGTCTACGTTGGCTGCTATTGAAGACGTCAATAGAGGAATGCGCACGGAAGTACGGTGTTTCGAGAATAACATTAATGGACAAACATAAAGGCAAATTTCCAATAAAATGGGTCCTGCGACCATTTTTTTCTGTGGAACAGGAAAATCGACTGATCGAATGGATAAAATGTATGGCAAACTGGGTCATAGGAAAAAGTGAGAATGGGTGGATGACCCATGAGTTATTCTATGAATACGTAGCTAATGTCTTTTACCATAGGTGAAGAGCAATAAAATTCCCAGACCTATAATTTTTTTCATGGATGGACATAGCTCACATATTTCTATGCCTCTGAGCCATTTTTGCAAAGATGAAGGTATAGAGCTTATTGCCTTGTATCCGAACGCAACCCATATTCTTCAACCAATGGATGTTGCTGTTTTCCACTCGTTGAAGGAAATGTGGCGTCAAAACGTTCAAGATTGCAGAATGCAGAATAATGGAGAACAGCTAAAAAAGCACGACTTTGCACCGTTGCTGAAACCTACTTTGGAATGAATTACGCGAACAATCATTCAGAACGGGTTTAGAAAATATGGATTGGTTCCATGGAATCCACAGCAACTGAAAGTTGTCGGAAACGGTTTTCCGTCAAATTCTGAAAATACACAGAAGCAGAACGCTGCCGAAGAGAGATTGTTCTTAGCATACCTTGAAAAGAGGATTGGGCCAGAGAAGTTGAACATGTTTAACCAAAATCAGGGAATCGCCTGGAACGGTCCGATAGAAGATCATTCACTTTACAACTTGTGGAAGACATTAAAGGGAGATAGTAAGATACAGATTGTAACGGTAGAAAATGCATTAATAAACTCTGATGTGGACGTAACTTCTAATGTGGGTGAAAGCGATCAGCAACAATTGGTACCTCAAACATCGGCGGAACCTATATTACCAGAACTAAATGAAATGGAAAAGCCAACAGATGAAAATAATCAGGCAGAGTTGCCATTAAGAAACGATAGTAATGGACAAAGAATCATCAGATGGCATTATTAATGAAACAGTTCAACAAGGGCATGAAACCCCTGTGAACAAAATAACAAGTGTAGAAAACAACGATAAACTTCTGCCAGGTGGAACCCAAACGTTATCTTACCGTTTCCATTTAAACGAGTCCTATTGTGGCAGACACCAAAGGAGTCAATAAGCAAAAGAAAAAAAGAGAAGTTACCGGTTGTTGTTACATCCCCACAGATGCTAGATTATTACAATAAAAAAGAAAAAGAAAAAATAGATGCTGAAAAATTAAAAGAAGAGAAGAAAAGAAAATTGGAGCAGATAAATAAAAAGCAAAAAGTAGATGAAGAATCTTCTGAATCTAATTCAGAAATTGAAATATCTCTTCAAGAATCCGATAACTCTGAATGGGACGAAAAAAGTGATGAAGAGGAGGAGATTACAGAAGTATTTTCTGTAAAAGAATTGAAAGAGCATGATTTCATCTTAGTGTAGTTTACAGGAGGAAAGCGAATGGTGTCAAATTATGTATATTTATGTGTAATTCAAAAAATAAATTCTGTAAATGAAATAGAGATAATGGGCCTAAAGAGTAATGACGCCACAAAGAAAACCTTTGTCTAAAAGAAAACAACATATCAATAATTTCCTTTAAACAAATCATAGGCAAGGCTTCAAATCCACAGGTCTTTGTTACAGGGGAAAGGGTTAGTTATAAATTCAATCATTCTTTACAAGTTAAAGCAGTGTAAATTATATTTTTTACAAAATAAAAAGTTTCGAACGCACGTTTTTGCTTTTTGATATATGTCAACTATTAGCACATTTTGTGACGACTATTGGTAGAAACACAGTTTTAAATGTCGACTACTGGAACAAAAACAAAATGCCAATGTCTGTTACAACTAACGTTATATCAAGAAAACTTCGAACATCATTATCTTCATTGTAATCCCAAAAATTAAATAAATAAGGTCGAAAACTTCTTAATGTGTCGACCACTGGTGCATTTAGCTTAGATGCTACTGAGAATATATGGAATTTTAAATGTAAAATAGTAATAAATATAAGATTTGGGCCAATTAGTGTATTATTTTTCAAAACTACATGCATTTTCAGTACAAATTTTAAAATTGTAAGTTTGACATCAAATTGGCACAGGTTCTCCTTGTCCTATGACAATAATATTTTATAATCGAGTAATTAGGATCAAATAGAAAAAAATAAGGGGTATGCGTATTTAATTTCACGAAAAAAATCCCTTTTTATGTCTTGGGACACCCACGGTTTATCCCCCGTTCATAACTCATTATAGTATAGAATGGGATTTCTTTTTTAAATTAATAACTGAAAAAAACTTCGTTAAATTATGTTTGGGGGTTTTCAAAATTTTTGATAAATTGTAAATACTCAAATGACTTTCATTCCTTATACACTTCCTAAAATGCTTTAGTTTGTTGGAGTATATGAATAGTTTTGTTTCATTTTGAATTGGATAATAATGAACTTTGTAAACCATGGCGAAAATTAGAGATGTTTATTTGTTAATGTATTTATTAGAACTTTATTATAAATTAATATTAGTCAAGTTGCTTTGGTATGTGTGAATCCTTGCGATATTGCAGGCTCAAATTCCATTAATATAAGTAATTTAATTGTAATCTCATTATACTTAGAATTTACATCATTTCTACATACATAAAGACAAAATTTGCATTGATTGGGGCTTGAATCTCCATGGCGCAGATGGTTAGCGCATTACTCGAGCAAAGTACAGGTCGTAGGTTCAAATCCTACTCGAGGTAAACTTTTTATTTATGTATTTAATAAAATTAATAATAATTTTTATTTATTAGAACGTATTAGGAAACAAAGAAAATCGATTTGTGAAATGAATGAATACAATCTAGTAAAACAACTTTATAAAACTTTTAAAACATTCATTTTACATATAACTGTTATAAAGCTCATTTACTATGGATGCCTATGTGAAAATTCATATTTCACCAACAATTTTTTACACCAACTTAATCACTATTAGCTACCGATTAAACGATTTGACATATTAGACTTACCCGAGTTTACTTTGCTTTGTTAAATTTGATTAAAGTATTTTTCGAAAAAGCTATAATTAAATGTTCTTATTCCAACATTTGGAATAATAATAGTTTTTGACATATTCAGATAAACACGTTTGACACCTTAGAGTTATACTAAAGTGACAAAAGCACAATTTACATTGACTACCACCATACTGTCCCTTAAGCCATGCCAAAGTTTCACTACACAGAAATTTCTGATTTTTGAACTTTACTCAATAACAAAAACAAATCAAAAAAATTTCCAAACTCAAACCTGTTTGGTATCTGCCAGACCATATCAAGTATTTAAATGTTAGACTAGCAAGTGAGACATGCTGGGTCACACAGCCTGAAAGCTGATCGATGTGCGAGGTACCGCATATGTAAAAACCTGTAATAAATCACCGAAATATTCATTCTAAAGTACTGAAATCAGTCACTAGAGGGCCAGGTGTTTAATTTTACAAGATATATGCCAAATTCAATTTTATGCTGATTTTTTTATAACTGTATACTACCCCAACAGAAATGAATATTGTATGCTTATATACTTAATTAATTATTACACATTTGATAAGCCAAATCCTTGAAGTACAGAACCATGTAGATATTTAACATATTTTAAAAACATGTATGTAACCACAATTAATTAAATCATTAAAAAATATTAACGATTATTTAAACTTGCATAATAGCAAAAAACATGCTAATATTAAGCACAATTACGAATTCAAGTCATTAACGATGCAAAAATAATTCTAAAACCTTTAATACAGTAATAATTAAATTATTGTGCAATTAAAAATCATGTTCACAACTTTCCTCAACAAAATACTTTTATTTTGATTCACACTTCCCCAATGTTTCGTGACTCACTGTGAAATGCTACAATCATAATTAATGGAATTAGTTCTTATAAAAAACAATCGAAGATTAGGAAAGTGTAACATTGATGCAATTAGGTCAGTTGCAGTAGTAAAAGTCAAGGTTAGCTTAAACGACTGTTTGGTTGCCTACCATATAGATATACAAGTACCAAAATTTATATTTATAATAGTGTTTATAATTGTAGGTTTGTATGTATAGATCAAAAGCTATTCCGGAAGATTAAATTAATAAAACAGATAAAATCAATGACTACGTTAGAATAGCAGTATATTATGATCAACATGTGTTATTAACCTAAAAATGTATGAGGAGTAATTATAATAAAATGTAAAATTAAGTATTTCCTTATGTAAAATAACAGAAGTTTGTTATGCTGTATAATTTATATACGAAAACAGTCATGCAGAAAAAGTACCTACCCATAACATTAATTTGTAAAATTCGCAGATAAAAAGGATACTTGTTGTACAGCCCTTTGAGTAGCAGTATCTGGTGATTGTGACTCCTTCAGTAACGTTAAAATTTCACGTAAACCATTTTCCTGGGGTGACCACTCCATTTTCATGGTTATCTATATACAAACAGGTACCTTGACTTGACTTGAAATTGATTAATAAAAGTAAATAAGGAACTTTTGTATGTATATAATATTTAAACCAAATGTTTATATTCAATCGCACACACCCTGTAAAAAACACTAACCGCGGCAGCGCATAAGTAATGAACAGAACGGCTGCGGAAGGCGTTAGAGAAATGGACGAAGTTTAAAGGTAAATAAAATTTTTAGAGCACTTCATTCTGCGCATCTGATTCGACATTATTCAAACTCGTAGCACCTATATCTTATTTATCGCTCCTTCATTTACTATTATCAAATAACTAATCAAAAATTTCACTTACATTTAAATTAGCCGTATTCAATGATATTTAAGAATATTTTGCCGATTTCAGTTTTTCGTGTACTAACGGAATAACCAAAAGTTTCTAATTATTACAGGTTTCTTAGAATTTATGTAATACACATTTTATTACATAGATGGCCATCAGTAAAAGGCTCGTTCACGTACAATTAAAACCAGAAAATCTATACAAATTATTCTACAGTGTTGTCAATATTTATGTACATTTAAAAATTGTGTGTAACGATCGTTCTAAAAAACAACAACTTTTTTAAATCTCTATTGTATCAAAACGTAACTATTCAAATAGTTACCTTTACAAAACGCTCTTTACTAAGTGTCGTATTAGATGATGCAATTTTTCATTCAAAATACGTTGATTAGGGAAGAGTCGGCTATTAGTACGCACTTAAGCCTAATTTAGCATATTTCTAAAACTGGAATAAATTCAACTTTTTCAAGTTATATCTCAATGGCGTATACATACTAGTACACCGCAAATTTATCACGTGTGTGTGTGTGTGTGTGTGTGTGTGTGTGTGTGTGTGTGTGTGTGTGTGTGTGTGTGTGTGCGTGCGCGCGTACGTGTGTATGTGTGATTGTGTGTGCGCGTATTTACGTAAAATTTGTAATGATGAGCTTTTATATTGCTATTTTGGTACCGAAAGCAGCATTATGAGTTGCGAGTTGTACAATGTTTTTTTTTGTTAATTTTAACTTTAAGGATTTTTTGTATCTCGCTGCAACTTAATTTTAATAGTGTAATTGCTTTATTCGCGTCGTAATCGTGAAAGCATCAATTTACTTTTGAAATGGTGAAACGTAAAGTTCTGAGTTTTTGAAAGACGCGAGTGGGTTATCGTTTTGTGTGTATGTTCTTGTCTAAGTAAGAAGAGAAGAATTTTTTCATTGGTAATAAGTCAGTGGAGGCTCGGTTTTTAAGTAGAAGTCATCTAGTTAAGCAGGAGTTTTTAGGGGACACACGATGAAGCGAAAGGTATTAAAGTAAGTGTGATATGCAGTGGACACAGAAGAGGGTGATTAATTTATCTCGACTTTATTTAACGCGATTCGCATTAATGTATTTTTGGTTAATTACGACGCCAACAATCCGTTAATGTTGTAGTATGACAAATTTAGTTATTTTGAATATACTGGAGTTAAATTCTATCTAAGTATTTGAGTGGACGCGTAGAATGCCCTCCACGGTCCCGTGTTTGTTAGCATGTTAAATACCTTACTTAGTTTCTTTAGTTTGGAGGTTGGGTTGTTTGCGTGTGTGACTGTTGCGATTGGGTTTATTGAATGATTTGTTGGTTTGTTTTTCCTAGCTTCCTGGTTTTTTTGTTTTTTTGGCTAGTTTGATTTGTTTATTTGTGTGTTCACAGGTTTGTGTGTGTTTGTTCACCAATTTGTTAGTGTTTAAGTGTGTGTGGATCTATTTGTTGACTGGTTTGTTGATGTTTAAATGTTTGTATGTTTAACATTTTACTTATTTGTTTGTTTCTTAGTTTTTTATGTTGTTGACTGACATTTTTAACACACACACCCACACACACACACACACACACATACACGTGTACTAGAAACTGGAACATACTTTAAAAGTGAGGGTGCATTTAAAAAAAACCCTTTTTGGCCCAACACACAGTATCTCACAACATTGGAGTATATGTTGAAGTAAATACAAAAGTACTGTAGAATACAACGCTATCTTGTCGTGTAATTTAAAAGTTAGCATAACCTACTTCTGACATAATTTAAAAGTTAGCCTTAACACTGCAAGAATCAAAGAAACCAGTGATAAATACACAAACAGCCTAAGCACCCCGAACTTCCAAACCTAAAAAACTAAGACTAGTTAACACTCAAACACCCATATACTAAACTTGCCAATATGCGTACGTACAAGTAAACTATCTATCATACAAACATGCAAATAACTAAACAAACAAATACAAAATAAAAAAACCTTAAAACCAAACAAATTAAAAATATTAGACAACACTACAAAAACTAAGAAACAAACAAACAAGTAAAAGTCCCCAAACATACAAACATCAACAAACCAGCCAACAACCACATTCACAAATACTTAAACACTAACGAACTAGTGAACAAATATACAAACACACAAACCTGTAAACACACAAATAATCAAATCAAACTATACAAAAGAAAACAAAACAAGAGGCTAAGAAAAACAAACCAGCAAATCATCCAACAAATGAAATCACAACAGTCACACACGCCAACAGGTCAAGGCCCAAACTAAATAAACTAAGCAAGATATTTAACATGCAAACAAGAAGCTAATCATGCACTAAACATGTAAGAGACAAGCAAGCTCGCTAACACGCGAAAACACAAACACGGTATCCAAACAGGCATACGTTTTGAATTTTGCCTTGAAATTTGTTTGGTTATGAAATAGTAAGCATAAGTCACTATTGTCTCTTGGAAATCTTCTGTAATAAGTATAAGTCATTTTAATGACATTGCCCTAAGGCAGTATGAGCTATTATCGTATTTCTAATACCTTTCGCCTGTTTTATATACATCTTGTAAACATTAAACTAAGAAAAGTAGATTGAAGTGAAACTAAGAGAACATGTTTCATGGTAGCAAAGCACAGCATTGGTTAACAAAATGGAAGACAACTGTAAAGTTATAAACAAAAATGTTACTAACAACTATGTACCGGGTTGCCAGATAAGAATGTAAAGTGTGGTTTCTCGGAAACTATTCGTCGTAGAGAGTTACGGTAAAAAAATTTATGACTAAAGTAGCCAAAAAAAGACCGAGGAAAATATTTTCAAATTTGCAAAATGACCGCCAGGGGGCGTAACCGCCATTCCAAACCTTTAAAGTGATTTTTTACTGAAATCCATCTAGTAAATGTAACAAATAATTATATTCTTTTTAAAGCGCAGCTTTATTCGGGTAATTTTTGTTTGACGTACCTACTAAAATAAAGTGAATTGGGGGGTGGGGGGTGATTCCGTGATCTTTCAATAAACATCAGTATCTCCTAAACCACCGAACTGATTTTAATAAACTTAGTCTCGTTGGAAAGAGAATTTATTGCTCCATCAAATCCATCTTACCTGTAATATGTCTAATTTTTAGTGATACCGCTAGACCGCGTTTTTTGGTATATCAGAAAATTGCAAAATTCTCTAAAAAATTAAATGCAACAATGACTTTTTTTCATAAAAATGAGATGAAATCATCCCTAAATAGGTTAGTGGAAACCGAAAATAATACATAGGGTGTTCTATTTAAAAATCAAAAGTTCTATATTGTACCGATTTTATATTACACCCTGTAGAAACCAAACTATTTTTAGATTACGCAGCTTATAAAAATAAACAACTTTCGTATTTTTACTTATCTTTTAAGTTTAATGGCTAAGGAGCTATCGACCGAACACGCACCATTCTTGGGACACCCTGTATATTGATTTGATTGATATTGATCTGCTCATTTGATCTACAACCCTAGGCCCTTTTGATCGATATTGATTTGAGTCTTAGGCCTCCAATCAGAATACAGGGGAGGCTGAGTGTAAGGAACAATCAGAAACCAGGAGGCGTGACCTACCTCCCAATCAGAACGCACGGACTGGGGCTGTATTCACACGCACAACCAATCACCTAAAAGGGGGCGTGGTCTAGCCCTAGAATCTCCAATCAAATCGCACCGCACAAAATGGTCGACAAAACAAAAATGCCGATAAAAGACCGCATGAAATCACCACCACCAATCAGAAACCAGGGGGTGTGACCTGATATTAAGCCTTCCATTCAGAACGCTCGACTTGAGGCTGTATCCGCGCGCACGAGCAATCAGCTTATTAGGGGCGTAGCCTATAACGTCATCTGATTAAACGCCATCTCACTCCCACTCATCTCATATCCACCCATTTTCCTTTTCACGCACTGAAGGTATTATCCCAGTTTGGTCCCATTCTACACACACACGCATGGACGCGCGCACGCACGCACACACGCACCCATGCACGCACGCACACACGCACACGCACGCACACACGCACACACACGCGCACACGCGCACACACGCGACGCCACACACCCCCACACAAACACACGCGCGTAAACACGCACACATACACACACACACACGCGCATACACGCCCACACACCCACACACACCGATCATACTTTGTTGTAGATGTACAATTTAAACAAGCAATTCAATAAGGTGGTGTAAACAGAAGAATTCTGTCATTATGAGGCACAATACTGTGCAAGTACGGTTATTATTTTAAAATGTGCTAAATTAGCCAGCTTTGATACTTGTACGATATGTGTGTGTGTGTGTGTGTGTGTGTGTGTGTGTGTGTGTGTGTGTGTGTGTGTGTGTGTGTGTGTGTGTGTGTGTGTGTGTGTGTGTGTGTGTGTGTGTGTGTGTGTGTGTGTGTGTGGTGCGTGTGTGTGTGTGTGTGTGTGTGTGTGTGTGTGTGTGTGTGTGTGTGTGTGTGTGTGTGTGTGTGTGTGTGTGTGTGTATGTGCGCGTGTGAGTGAGTAGAATACGGACACCTTGGCCGCCATTCTGTTTTTGTGACGTCACCCTTAGGACACCTTTGGTCGCCATTTTTTATATGACTACGTTGGGATCGTATCTTTTTCACCTGAAAATAAAAAGATTTAATCTGTTATTAATATTTATTAAGGTTGGTTTTATCAAAGAGATTGCATAATTGTTATTACAATTATTATTACATTTCTTTTAATACTCATCTATAGATTGTGACCTACACACACACACGCACTCACGCACGCACGCACGCAGACACACAAGTGTTTTCATAATAAATCGGTTTTAGTTTATCTGTTATTAATGTTTATTAGTTCTTTACCTAGTTCTTAAACGATTATGTTCTATGCAGTCTTTAATGTTGGAATTTAAGCGCTAGCTCAAAATTTTCAATCAGAGGTTAGCATATAGTATTTATAACTATTAATCTCTATCTGAGTTTAAATATCATTCTGATCTAGATAAGTGTTTTTTACAATGTGTTTTCGTAATAGGGTTTATTATAAAGGAGACTGCATAATTATTATTACATTTCTTTTGAGTTCCATTTGAGGGTTGTGGCCTTTACCTATATACGAATTTTATTAGAACAACATGCTTATTTTTACCTTGAGAAAGTCACCTTCAACATTATACATAATTAAAAATGGGTAATTATCTTTTGCTTTACAAAACACGCTTTAAACGATTTTCAGCTTGAGAACGTTGAATTATGTGTATAAGGTCTAAGCAGAAATAAAATGAATTAAATAGTTACACATATGCTTTATAGATTGTTTTAACATTTCGTTTTGAGCTCCTTTTAATGGCGTAAAAATTGTTGAATTTGTTAATAGCACCATCTACTTGTATATAGACTAACGAATGTTTTCTGAAATATAGCTGGCGCCACCTAGAGGTATATTCTAAAAGTGCATACAGGTCCGTGTAATGGTTATGATGGGAAATTTGAAATAACGGGTCTAGCACTATATTATAAGGTAAGACGTATGCATCTGGGCCTCATATAGGTATAATTTTGCAGCGCGAGGCTTTCGTCGAAGGCCGTTTCGGCGACCCCCACTCCAACGCTCCCTGAACATAACCGAGATTGTAAGACAGGTGTAGGGCGTCGCAACTTGTTCTTGGGTATTCGCTTCTTGTCATGATCAGAACTTGTTCGTGGGCCTACATGTATTGTTGTGGTACCCTCGGCGGAAAATTTGAATTTGTATTATAATAAGGGGCCTAATTCTAACTTGTAAGACAGGTGTAGGGTTACTCAACTTGTTCTCGGGGCTTTGCCGCTTGTCGAGGCCCCATTGGCGAAAAATTTGAGGAAAATTTGAATATGTATTTAAGTCTCCGCAGGTTATGGCTGGAAATATGAATTTATATTGTAATAAGGGGTGTAATGCTAACTTGTAAGACATGTAGGGCTTAGCAACTTACTCTCAGACCCTCGCCCCTCGACCAAAAATTTGAATTTGTCTGTGGATCCATCTATGAGAGGAAATTTGAACCTGTATTATAATAAGGCAACTTGCTTTCGGTCTTATCCTCCTGGTCCCTTGGCGGGAAATTTGAATTTGGATTTGTGTTTAAGTGCTTACATTCTGAATACTTATTGCGAGAAATTTGAACTTGTATTCTGATAAGGAGCATATTGGTAACACCTTATAAGACAGACATAGGGCTTCGCAACTTGCTTTTGGGTCTTATCCTCCTGGTCCCTTGGCGGGAAATTTGAATTTGTATTTAAGTGTTTACATTCTGATTACTTATTGCGAGAAATTTGAACCTGTATTCTAATAAGCGGCTCTAATACTAGCTTATAAGACAGGTATAAGGCCTCGCAACTTGGTCTCGGGGCTTAGACCCCAGGCCCCTTGGCGGGAAATTTGAATTTGTATTCTAATAAGAGTGGCCTAATGCTAACTTGTAAGACAAGTGTAGGGCTTCGCACTAAATTTGTATTTAAGTCTCTGCATTCTGTTTGGTTATGGCGGGGAATTTGAATTTGTATTTTAGGGGCCCTAATGCTAACTTGTAAGACAGGTGTAGGACTTCACAACTTGCTCTCGGGGTTTAGTCCCTTGCCACATCCTTGTTTTAAATGTTTTATCAAATCTGTATTTATTTAAGTTATTGCAGGTTATAGCGGGCCGAGCTCGAGTATTGACCTAACCTAACCCGTGCGTTTATTAATCTAACCTAATATTGAACGAGTATTGACCTAACTTAACCTAAAACCGTGCATTTATTAATCTGACCTAATATTGTACGTGTATTGACCTAACCTAAGACGTGAGGCGGGAGTTACGCTTAGTGTACGCTTCTTGTTTCCGTAACCACGCCCTACTATCTTCCCTAGGGGCCTGTTTATAAATCTAAACTCATTTTTTAGCAGAGGTATTTTCTCCTAAGACGGCTGCGAAGGTTGTTTAGGCGGCACGCACTCCAAATTTCCCCGAAGATAACCGATTCTATCCGAACATTGACGAGTGCGCCCGCGCACAAGACCTGAGGCTGGTAACATTCTCGTTTCTCGCGCGTATCGCTCTTTAAAGTGTAATCGTCATCGAGTGAGCATTATTATAATGTATTCTGTTTATGAGCCAACATCAGCGGACATTAGAGATTTTACTGACTTGTTAATAAACTATTACAACATAACTGTTCAAGATGATGGTGGAAACCATGACGTGGATGAGATGAATGTATCTCACATCCAAGATGATTCACAGAAGAGGAAGAAGAGTGATGAGGTAGAGGAGAAGGACGAGTCTCAAAACCATGATGATGATAGCGACGAATCACGGTTCAAGAAGAAGAAGATCGATAAAAATGTGATTAAATAAATGATGATATTTTCAAACGCTAAGCTTCCTTCAATTTATATTAATAAACTTGTTTTCCCAAAGGCGTTCGAAACTGCACTAACAATACTGCAGTTAATGCGAAATGGCGGTTAGATGGGTAATTACAATAAGTGTGAGATCGGCTTTCTTTTGCACGTTGTAAGTTAAATATATACTGATATTTTTTTAATTGAGAGCTGATTTTGTATGATTGAGTTAAATCAATTTGCTATTTTTGAATTACTGTTGGTTGGTTTTAGCAAAGTATAAGTTAGTCCAATTAGTATTTTTGAACTGTAAGCTAGTTTTCGCGAGCTGTAAGTTATGATTTGATTGATTTGGTTGATTGATTGCTTCAGTTTGATTTGATCGAACGTGATTTGTTTGGGATTGATCTGTTTAATTGATTTGAATTAATTCACTGATTTGTTTGTTTGAGAAAGAGACGAGAGAGAGACGAGGGAGAGACGAACACGATCAACCTCTATTACAGAAAACATTCATTAGTCTTTACACCACTAGATGCATTACAAACAACCCTAATTAGTCCTAGAAATATACCGCTAAGCGGCGCCGCCTCTATTACAGAAAACATTCGCTACTTTAAAAATATACCACTAGATGGTGCCACCAACAAAACCCTGATTATTCCTAGAAATATAACGCTAGGTTGTGCCACCTTTATTACAGAAAATATTCATTAGTCCATACACAACTAGATGACGACACAAATTCAAATTTCCCAACAAGGGGCCACGACAGGAGGACGCTGGCCCTAACACAGGTTTCTATGTCTGTCTTATAAGTTAACAGTAGGCCCCTTATTAGAATACAAGTTCAAATTTCTCGCAATAAGTAATGAGAATGTAAACACTTAAATACAAATTCAAATTTACCGCCAAGGGACCAGAGGCTAAGGCCCGAAAGCAAGTTGCAAAGCCCTATGTCTGTCTTATACGTTAGCATTAGGCCTCCTTATTATAATACAAGTTCAAATTTCTCCTCATAGATGGCGCCACAAATTCAAAGTTTTGGTCGAGGTGCGAGGGCCTGAAAGTAAGTCGCAAAGCCCTGTGTCTGCCTTATAAGTTAGCAATAGGCCTCTTATTAGTATACAAGTTAAAATTTCTCGCAATAAGTAATCAGAATGTAAATACTTAAATACAAAATCAAATTTCCCGCCAAGGGACTAGACCGAAAGCAAGCTGCGAAGCTCTATGCCTCTCTTATAAGTTATCATTAGGCCCCCTTATTATGATACAAGTTCAAATTTACCCTCATAGATGGCTCCACAAACAAATTCAAATTTTTGGTCGAGGTGCGAGTAGGTTGCTAAGGCCTACATCTCTCTTACAAGTTAGAATTATACCCCTTATTACAATACAAATGCATATTTCCAGCCATTACCTACAGAGAATTACATACAAATTCAAATTTTCCGCCAATGGGGCCTCGAAAAGGGGGGAAGAGCCCTGAGAGCAAGTTGCGCAGCCCTACACATCTCTTACAAGTTAGCATTAAACCCCTTATTATAATACAAATTCAAATTTTCCGCCAAGGGTACCACGACAATACGCGAAGGCCCACGAACAAGTTGCGACGCCCTGCACCTGTCTTACAATCTCGGTTATGTTCGGGGAGCGTTGGAGTGAGGTCGCCGAAATAGCCTTCGCCGAAATCCTCGCGTCGCAAAATTTTACCTATATGAAGCGTACAACAAACAACTGTAATGCATATGTGGAACCATTTAATGCATTTATTTTCTGCTTAGACCTTGTACACATAATTTTAACTGTCAACCTTCAACATTTACTTTTAATTAATATGTGTATTAACTAATGTATTAATGCAATTTTATTTTCCACTTTAACCATGAGCATATAATTTAGAACTTCAATATTTTACTTTTATTTGATAGCACTATTAAAGGGAGTACACACTGAAGCGTAAAACAGACTATAATGCATATGTGTAACCATTTATCGTACTATGCATTTTATTTCTGCTTAGACCTTGTACACAGAATTTAACGTTCTCAAGGTAGAAATCGTTTAAAGCATGGCGACTTTAATTACTCATTTTTAATTATGTATAATGCTGAAGGTGACTTTCTCAAGGTAAAAATGAGCATGTTGTAATAAAATTCGTATATAGTTAAAGGCCACAACGGTCAAATGGAACTCAAAAGAAATGTAATAATAATTTCGATAACAATGATGCAGTCTCTCTTATAGTAAACCCTATTACGAAAACACATTCATTTAACACGATGTCAATAAGTGGTTGTTACTTTCCGATTGCATTGTATAACAGCTTAATAAATGCATTCTATAGGTAAAATCATTTTAAAGCATGTTATTCCCGTAACCAAGCTGATTAGTTATAACTGAATTACTCTTTTTATTTTAATGAAATCGCAGTGAAATAATTTAAACTATATATAAATAAATTTTCGTGTAGGTAAAAGGTCACAATCTGTAAATAGGAATTAAAAGAAATGTAATAATATTTTAATTACAATTAATCAATGTCTTTCATAATAAATGCATTACGAAAAATAAACCACATTGTAAAAACAAAAACATTTATCCCCGGCAGAATGATATTTAAACTTCACGTTAGATAGATATAAACACCAGCTTTAAAAAATACCAAGTCTATCTGCTTCTATCCATAATGCGGTTTAATCATTTTTCACACGTATTTAATTTTTAGGCTTACACTACCTGTAATAATTTTAATAGACATGTTAACTTAAAAAAATACCAAATCCATCTGCGTCTATCAATAATACGCTTGAATAATTATCATTCATAATTAATTTTTAGTCTTACGGCATCTATGCCTTACGAGACTAGGGCCTCTTATTAGGATACATTTTTTATGACATATTCCCGTCTTACAAGACTAGGGTCTTATTAGAATGCAACTCCCAATGCATAAATAAATTTTTGGTATATGCAAAACGTCACAATCTGTAGATGGAATTAAAAGAAATGTAATAATAATTTTAATAACAATTGTGCAATCTCCTTTGATAAAAACAACCCTAATAAATATTAATAACAGATTAAATATTTTTATTCTGAGGTGAAAAAAATACAATCCCCACCCACGCGGGCATATAAAAAATGGTGACAAAGGTGTCCGAAGGGTGACGTCACAAAAAACAAAATGGCGGAGGACGGTGTCCCAGGGGGCGGAGCTTGTGACGTAAAAAAGTAGAGGGGATGGTACCCTGGTACTACTCCTAATCCGCAAATTAGTCATAAAATCCGCAATTTGAATAATGACTTATCATTAGGGTAAAACCAAAAAGTGATTTGGATAATAACCTGAAAAACCAAAACCAAGACTCATCGGTCTTATAACATAACCTTGGAAAAATCTGATCATTGGGCGTGATCTGTTCGTAGAACTCAAATTAGAACGCGAAACCTGAGACAGAAGGCGAAACCAGAAACCAATTGAAAATAGGAAGTAAAAATAAGCGGCGTCAGAAATTAAAAGAGGGAGTGGCCTATAACGTTGCAAAAAGTGGGCGGAGAGGTGTCCGGGCACCACTATTATTATTAATGTATATAAAAGACCTATTTTGAAAATCTGCAAATGTCGATACAACGAAAAATGTCACGTTTGTGACATTGAAATTGAATAATTCTGTCGCGTCCATTTACGCCACAGTTCCCTAAGTGTTTGAAACAATGAAACCTTTAAAAAAACGCAATGTGGATAAACCAGGATAGGAAAATAGTTTCTGATAAAAGTGTTAGCTAAATTTAAATAATATTCCTTATTTTTGCACATTGCACACTGCATTACGTAAGGATAAAGTACACTAGTTCTGCATTATAAGAAACACTTAGTTTCCTGTAAATTTGATTTACTGTATCTACTATGTCACAGAATTGGCGCTACTAATAGTACACGGCGTGAATGATTGTTATTAGCAGACACTTCTGTTAAAGATGTTGGAACTTTGGAAGCAATACTTCCGTTTCATTATTTTCCAAAGGCATTGTAAAGTAGGCGAATGGTAATTTATTCATGGACCAAGACTCATAGAGATGGATTTTTTTGTAATTTTATGCGATTTTAAAGTATAAAATTGTCTGTTAAGCAAAGATATACAAAAGTACATACCTCAACTATAATGTATTCTACACAGTAGATTATCAGAGTACCGTCATCCCTTGATATAGACAAAAGCCGACATGGCGGATATGTTTAGTCAGCGTAGGCGCATAGTATTTGCGCAAGTTTATGGAGGCAACTTGTGTATTTTTATATATGGAGAAATGCCGTGTTGCTGTACCAATAATTGCAGTGAGAGGTCTGACAAAAGGGTTCGATTTTTTTTATGATTGTGGACCTGAACAGGCTAAATTAGGCCTATCGTGCTAAAGCACTCAGGAACTCTTAGGAGGATGGATAGAGGGATAATGAATTGTTAATAGAGTTTAGAAGCCATCTAGAAAAATGTGGATTGCGCCCGTTTGGAACGACAAGTGGATATTTGTACTGCATACTGATGATGTGAATGAGCGAACCGAGTGTTTCTCGCAAAGATAGCCCGAGATGGTATCAAAGAATATAATTCAGCAGCACAACAGCCGTTGTAATAACGATAATACAAAGAAAGAACTGAAATGATCCTTCTATGCTCAAGGGACTATATGTGAGAAGTTAAGGACGGGTCATTTATAAGCCTAATCGCTCTGTTTTGAATACGATCAACGGTATCGAGAGCGTATTGGGGAGCACTAACCCAGAGGTGAGAATTATATTCCAGATGAGGCCGAATTTGGGTCTTATACAGCAGAAGGAGTTGTCGAGAGGTAAAGTACTGCTTAGATCTGCACAAAAAGCCTATTTTACGAGCAGCTGTTTTGGTAGCTGACAGAAGATGGTCAACCCATGAAAGATTTGAAGATACAGTCATACCCAACAGAGTAATAGAGTCTGAAAACTTAAGAACTGAGCCATTCATACTTACAACAGGAAATGGTCGATCTTTTTTGCCGGACATAAGCCAACAAATCCACAAAAACATTGGCTTTGTCTACAGAATCAGCAACTACCGATCCGTCAATAGACGTCAGGGGGGGAAATGAAGATGTTCCAAAGTTTTTACTAATGGCTTTAGCGAAAGACCAACATTTACGACTGCCTAAAGGAGATGTAGCTAGTTCATTGCAACTTCGTTGTTCGAACAACTTTTTAGTTCTAGTGATGACGCTTTTGCAGATATTTCTAGCACCAACGTATTCTACATGACTGTCGACCGATTTATTAGATTTCCATTTAATGTAATATTTATTTTTCAAAGATATTGCATCAGCACAAGCCTTATTGAACTAGAGTTGGGAACGTGAATGACCTATACGGTACTATCTTTTGGGAATGTATAACTCCATTCCCATGAGGATGACTTCAGATACTGAAAGAGTGCTGTCCGAAGCAGAGCACGACTTAAAACAATATTCAGGCCATGGAAAGGTGACTTAAAACACCACAAGGTTCTATCGGTTCTGCGAACAACAGTGGAATTAGGTACAGTAGAAATGATTTTTATTAGACAATGGTCGGAAGGACCTAAAGGCGAAGGAACGGAAGTATTATAAACAAGAGGGTTTGATGTAAGAAAGAGATCTAGAAGATGTGGAGTATGGTTAGGGTTATCAGGGATTCTTGTGGGTTCAGAAATCATTTGTGTGAGATCACATGAAATAGCAAATGTTTCTGCACTATGACCAGCGGGATTTGTAGTAGATGTAAACTGAAGCCAATTAGAGTTATGAACATTGAAATCGCCTACAATTGAGATATCGCAAGATGGAAACTGAGACAGGAGATAGTCAACTTTCATACTAAGGTAATCGAAGAAGTCTTGAAAGTTACTGTCATTAGGAGACCTAAAAATGCAACAGTAGAATTTCACAAAATTAGGACCAGAATGTTTAAACCAAATCACGTCAAAATGTTTATTTTTTAAGGAAGAACACCTCTTGCAAGCAATTCTGTCCTTGATGCAGGCACATACTCCTCCTTTATATCGAAAGTTAGAGTGAAGGTGGTATTGAGGAAATTGCAAGTCGGGTGACTCGGAGCTTTCAGAGGAGACTTGTGTTTCAGATAGAAACAAAATATCAGGTTGTAATTGTTCAAGATGTTGGTGAATAGCATTAAGATTAGACCTGATACCGCGGATGTTGCAGTAGTAAATTAGAAACTTGATACTTTCGATGACCGAGGTCGCTTGGGCCCTGCCCTCCCGGACATCCGAATGGGGCAGGATTTTACGTCCGGAATTTATTACCCTAGAAACCACAGCCATCTTATTTTTTAATTTGGGACTTTTAATCCGATAGGAAGACAGTGAGGGCGAGAATAAGGATGAGAATAGATTAAGGATGATGGAAATGGTAACCGGAGAGAAAATCGGAGACCCAATATTAAGGAGCCCATGGTAAGGGTGGTGGTACCTCCCCGGCTGGCATGGAGTATACATGCCTACCACCTACAATTATTATTTCTATTTCTACAGGGACCTTAAAGTTTTGCAAGGAGAAAACAATAGATTCGAAATATAAACAGAGAAAATTTAGCGGAACATGCGTAGGTACATTTGTGGGGTAGAATTTATTTTCTTTTTCATTTTGTTTGTTTTTTATTAACTTATTAATAACTATTACATCAATACACTAGCATCTCTTACTTAAAATGTTTCATTAGACGAATGAAACGTTTTAAACTAAGAATTGGAGTAATTTTTTTTTTATTTTGACATTTCCTATTAAAAAGGTTATTTTTTCAATACATTTATTAGAGATAATTTTAATTGCAGAAACACTTTACATTTGATCAATTCGAAAATAATCGTGCTGATAATAAAAAACCGTTGCGATGGAATGCTATGCCCACCATGTTTTCTCTTAAACAAGATGATAATAATATTGAAAGTACGTGTATATACAACATACTTATTTGCATATTATATGTATTTTTTAAATTTTATACTTAAATTGAATTTATTGTCCTTAAAAATTACTTGCAGATTTACGTGTAATCGAACAACTTTCTGGACAAATGAATAATTCTACGTGTACGAGTTCACAAGAAGAATTGACTGCCTGAGTGAAAAGAACATTACCAGAAACTCATAAAACCGTACCTAATGTATTAGCAAAGAAAAATATGCAAAAAGTACAAAAAAAAAACACTTATTCAAAGGATCAGCAATGAAAATAATATGCAAAGTATGAATGTTTTATATTTTATGTGTGTATTTCATATTCATATGTAAATTTTTTCATTTATATACTAAATTATAAAATTTGTATTAAATTTCATTATTGCATTTGCTTTACATCCTCCATAAATAGTAAGAGAAATACAATAACTTATTTGTATTTAATCTTAAAAAATTCCATAAAACCTGATAACATAAATCTTCTTTCTTATGGCGCGCTTATTTGAATCGATTAATAATGGATTAAATATGGCGGTTAGCGGTACTCTGATAATCTACTGGCTCTGTCTATATTGAAATGCACACGCCATCTGTACACCAATGTCCTACTTATACTGAATTGTATGATCACAGATGTATATACACTAATACATCTGTGGTATGATCGAGAGAATTTTATAAGCCGAGTTGTAAAGCCTCGAGTGAAATGACTGGTGAGAAAACGAGGTAAAGAAAGTTTTCTTGGTTTGTATAATGTTATTCGGTGCTAACACTAAACGTCTATTAACTTTTGGCGTTTCACTTTTAATTAATATTACGTATAATAACAATATAATTATCTACCTAGTAGGCGATAATATTTCATTATTAACCTATAAAGAGCAAATGGATTTTCCGCTTCAAAAAAACGCCTACTAATGATATGTTTTAAATTAAATTAGCAAATTTCTTCCAAAATCACCGTTAGAAGGATCTTAATTACACTGTTACCAATTTTTCATATTTCAACTGTGTGAACGTGCCACAAACGATGACAGCCAACTTTATGAACTATAATTTTTCTAGTTAAGTCAAAGAATTGGGTTGTTTATTTTTTTATTTTTATTATTTATCACATTATAACTAGTACCTGGAAGAATCTATTTATGTAAATATTACTAGCCTTTCGATAGAATTTTAACATGCCCCACAATGAAAAGCAATTACAAATTCAAAAACAATTAATTATGTGTTACAAAATCTACAAAGAGTATAGCTGGTTATTAAATGCCTATGTTTCGGTAGGTATGATTAAAAGGGTGCCTTTCTACTGCAGAGTGGATACATCTTCCCCCTTTTAAATGAATGATTTCGTTGAGTGCCACACTCATCTTTATCTAATCAAGTATACAGCATTGTATGTAACAGTCATAATACAAATAATTGCAAATGACAATTAGACTAAGTGAAATAGGAATAAAATACGTCGAAATATAACGAAGAAATTAGATGTGTATAGGATATGAATTTCATGCACTCCTAAGCAGAAGTCTTGTGAACAATCGTTGGTGCATGTATATTTATAAGCTCCTTCTTTAAATTTCATTTCACTTCAAGTGGTTGACAGCAACTTTTTTAAAAATGGCTTCTAGCACTTTTCATGTTATAAGGGTCATATACTCCCACTTAATTGATAATCACCCATAAATGCTCTGATCGACCACTGTTTCTAATAGTTAACATGTTGATTGCCATGAGTACTTATATATGACTCCCATAGTCGGTACATCACAGTTTGGAACCCAATGTATAATTCAATGTTACAGACCAAAAAACGTTTTGATTTGAGAAATTTTTTTAACCTCTATATCTGATTGGTTTTATAGGTAGATTAAAAGAGAAAAATGTATGTGGGCTCCAATAACCATTTTTAAGCTTATATAGCTATTTATGTGTAAGTTGTAATGTGAATATCCACTCTGCCATATTGTGCAAAAACGTAACTAATATTTTGCAATAAAGTTTTTGTTATTTAAACTTTACAGATGATTTTTATTTTTAAGGATTTTTATGTGTATAAGTATTGGGCCAAATTACCACAACCATGGAGAAATACTTTGGAAAATTCAAAGCCAGAAATTTTGGCAGACATAATTGATCCATTTACTTCTAATGAGTAATTGCTTATATAAATATTTACTTAATTCTAAGAGTCTTATAGGTTTCAGTTGTTGCCGTTATCCTTTCTAGCTCTTCGTAAATGTATTAAACATTTAATCATACCACGTACTCAAGAATTCCTAAGTGAAGATGTTTCGATACCCGAACAGAGATCATTATTTAATACAAATATTGCCAAAAATGAACATTTCAAAAATTCTTTTTGGAAACGAATTAAATTGAAAAAAAAATATGAAATTGAGTTAATTGCAAAGGTATGTTTATAGCTACATTCTACTGCATTCTTGTAATGTATTTAATTGCAAATGTTTTAATGTGATTAAATGAACGTCTATTATTCGAATGAGATAATCACAGTTCAAATTTTTATTTGCTGCTATAAGTGATATAATTTGAAAAGTTGGTAATATTGTGTATGTACATTTATATTTTACAATCTTTAAATGTTTCGATAACAACATATTTATAAAATATGAAAATGCAAAGATAACTCTGGTACAACAATTAGGTGTATGTATTTGAAAGCATACAATAAAACGTTAATTTCGTTTTAGTAACGATGCATATCTAGATCAGTATATAATCGATGAAAACTCGGAACTGTGTTAATCAATTTATTTTAATGAAACTTGGTATATAGGCACTTTTGGGTACGTGGAGTGGTTTTGCTTTATCTATTTTTTACATAAGAGTAACTGTGGGGGGGCTGTGATCCCATAAACTCCAATATGGCTGAACCAATTAAAATGAAACTTGGTATATACGAGGAATGCTTTTGTATTATCTATTTATCTGAAAAAAAGGTGGATTGGAGATACTGGGGGGAGTGTTTTTTGCGTTATCTATTGTCTACCTAAAAAAATTGAGCTGGGGGAGGTGTTGATCGATAAACTCTAAAACAATTTAACCAATTTTAATGGTATTTGATATATAGGGGCATTTCGCTACGGAGAGTGTGTGTGTGTGTGTGTGTTTTCTATTTTTTGTCTCAAAAAATTTATTGAGGAGGCAATATCGATAAACTTGGAAACTGCTGAATCAAGGTTTATAAAATTTTATTGGACAAGGGAAAGTGTTTTTATGTGAAAAATGGTGGGGTGGTAGATAAACTCGGGAATGGCTGAACCAATTCTTATGAAATGTGGTATATAAGGCTTTTGGGTACGGCAAACTCGGAAAATTTAATGAAACCTTGTGTATAGTGTTTATGTACGGGGAATGTTTTTACGTTATCAATTTTTTATCTGAAAAAAGGTAGGAGGGGATTGATGGAAACTGTTGAACCAATTTTAATGAAATTTGCTATATAGACTTTTGGGTACGGGTATTGTTTTGCGTTATGATCTTTATATGAAAAATAGTAGGAGGGGGGGTCGATAAACTTGGAAGCAGCTCACCCAATTTTAATCAAATTTGATATATAGTGGTTTCTGGGTACGGGGAATGTTACATTATCTATTTTTTATCAGAGAAAGTGGGAAGGGGTGATCAATAAACTCATAAATTGCTTTTGGGCAAGGGGAGTGTTTTTGGGCTATCTATTTTTTATCTGAATAATAGTGGGGATCAATAAACTCGGAAACGACTGAACTAATTTTAATGAAATTTGATATCTAGGGGCTTCTAGGTACAGAGAGTGTTTTTGCATGATATATTTTTATCCGAAAAATTGGTGAGGGGGGAGTGATCGTCAAAACTCAAAGTGGTTGAACCAAATTTTGTCAAATCTAATATATAGAGGTCTATGTTCTTGTGTTATCTATTGTTGTTCTTAAAATGTGTGAAGGGGGGTTGATCGATAAACTCTAAAACAATTGAACCAATTTTACTGATATTTGATATATAGGGGCTTTTCGCTATGGAGAGTGTGTGTGTTTTCTATTTTTTGTCTCAAAAAAATTGTTGAGGAGGCAATGTCGATAAATTTGGAAACTGCTGAATCAAGGTTTATGAAATTTTATTGGACAAGGGAAAGTGTTTTTACTTGAAAAATGGTGGGGTGGTAGATAAACTCGGGAACAGCTGAACCAATTCTAATGAAATGTGGTATATAAGGCTTTTGGATACGGCGAACTCGGAAAATTTAATGAAACCTTGTGTATAGTGTCTATGTACCGGAATGTTTTTAAGTTATCAATTTTTCATCTGAAAAAAGGTAGGAGGGGATTGATGGAAACGGTTGAACCAATTTTAATGAAATTTCCTATATAGAGACTTTTGGGACGGGTATTGTGTTGCGTTATGATCTTTATATGAAAAATAGTGAGAGGGGGGTCGATAAACTCGAAAGCAGCTGAACCGATTTTGATCAAATTTGGTATATAGTGGTTTCTGGGTACGTGGAATGTTACATTATTTATTTTTTATCTGAAAAAGTGGGAAGGGGTGATCAATAAACTCATAAATTGCTTTTGGTCAAGGGGAGTGTTTTTGGGCTATCTATTGAACTAATTTTAATGAAATTTGATATCTAGGGGCTTCTAGGTACAGAGAGTGTTTTTGCATGATATATTTTTATCCGAAAAAATTGGGGAGGGGGGAGTGATCGTTAATACTCAAAACGGTTGAACCAGATTTTGTCAAATCTAATATATAGAGGTCTATGTTCTTGTGCTATCTATTTTTGTTCTGAAAATGTGTGAAGGGGGGTTAATCGATAAACTTGGAGGACAACCAATGTTAATGAAATTTGGTATAAAGGGCAGCGTTTTGCTTTATGATCCTTATTTGAAAATGGGTAGATAAACTCAGCAGCTGAACCAATTTTAATGAAATTTGTAGATAGTTGGTTCTTGGTATGTGGAATGTTTTTGCGTTATTTATTGGTTGGGGGGTGATCGATAAACTCGGAAACGGCTGAACTAATTTTAATAGAATTTGGTATAAAAGGACTTTTGGTACGAGGAGTGAGCGTTATGTATTTTTTATCTGAACGAAGTGAGGTGAGGAAACTATCGATAAACGGTAAAACGAAGGTAGGGGGTGATCGATAAACTTGAATTAACAACTAATTTTTAACGAAAATTAGTATATCGTAGTTTTTTGAATACGGGGGCTATTTTTATGTTATCTATTTTTTATCTGAAAACAGGTGGAGGGGGGGGGGGGTTGATAAACGGTTGAACCAATTTTAATGAAATTTGGTATAAGGGACTTTTGGGTACGGGTATTGCGCTATAACCTTTATCAGAAAAAATTAAGTGGGAGGGGGTGATCGATAAACTCGGAAATTGCTGAATCAAGCTTAATTAAATTCCCTGTAGGGGGTTTTGGGCAAGGGAAGTGTTTGTGGGCTGTATATTTTTGATTTGAAAAATAGTGGGGATCGGTAAACTCCACAACGGCTGAACCAATTTGAATGAAATTTGATATCCACGGGTTTCTGGTACATAATATAGGCTTTTGGGTGCGGGGAATGTTTTTGCGTTATATATTTTTTATCGCAAAAAAATTTGTGGGAAATGGCTGAATCAAATTTAGTCAAATCTGGTATACAGAGGTCTGTGTGTTTTTGCGTTATCTATTTTTGGTCTGAAAAAATGTAAAGGGGGGGTTAATCGATAAACTTGGAAATGACAACCAATTTTAATGAAATTTGGTATGTAGCGACCTTTGGGTGCGTGCAGTGTTTTACGTTATATTTATTTGAAAAATAGAGGGGTCGATAAACTCGGAAGCAGCTGAACTAATATAAATGAAATCTGTATATAGTGGGTTCTAGAAACGGGGAACGTTTTTGCGTTATTTATTTTTTATCTGAAAAAGGGGGGGGGGTGAATGAAATTGCTGTATAGGGACTTTTATACAAAGGGAGTGCTTTTATTCTATTTATTTTTATATGAAACATAATGGGGGGTCGATAAACTCGGAAACGGCTGAACCAATTTGAATAAGATTTGGTATATGGCGACTTGAAAGAACGTGAAGTATTTTTGCGTTATCTATGTTTTATCTGAAAAGAGTGAGGTAGGGAAAAGGTTGATAAACGCGGAAACGGTTGATCCAATTTTAATGAAATTTGGTACATAGAGACTTTTTTGGTACGGGGAGTGTTTTTGCATTACCTATCTTTTATCCTAAAAAAGAGGAGGTGAGTGACAAATGATATTTAATATTTAGAGGATTTTGGGTACGGGGAGTATTTTTGCGTTATATATTTTTTATTTGAAAAAAGTGGAGGGGTTGATCGATAAACTCGCCAAGACGCCAACGGTTGAACCAATTTTAATGAAATGTGGTATAATGTGTTTTTGTCTTATCTATTTTTTTATTTGTGCAACTTCAATAAAATTTGACAATTTGGGTACGGGGAGTGTTTTTACATTATCTATTTTTAATTTTTTTCCTGTAAAAGTGATTGCTAACTGGAAAACGGCTGAACCAATTATTAAATTTGGGATTTATGAACTTTTGAGTAGACAGCGTTTTGCGTAATCTATTCTTATTTGAAAAATGGTACTGGGGGTCAATAAACTCGGAAGCAGCTGAACCAATTTTAATCACATTTGATATATAATGGATTTTGGGTACATTTAGGGTTTTTGAGTTATGTATACCTGAAAAAAGTGGGGAGGGGGTGATCGGTAAACTGGGAAATGGTTGAATCATTTCTAATCAAGTTTGGTATATAGGTATATAATACAACCAGTAAAGCAACTGATTACTGCAAACGACAATTCTCCTGTCATAAAGGTTAAAGCCTTTAAACCCGAAAAGCTAAACTTACTGCACATGAAAATGAGATATTTTTACATCATACACCAGAAACCTCTGGAATACGAAAATCACCACGATCTCTCGTTTCTCCAGCTATTCCAAGCTTTGAGCAAGAAACTGTGATGGCGGATACTGCACATGGTGAAATTGAGATTCAGCAATTGAAACGGTTGAAAACCAGTACAAAGTATTAGCAAAATGTTAAGTCGAAGGTCTATTTAATGACCCCGAAGATAAGTATGACAATATACGTTGTACACTTTGTTCCCGAACATTTTGCGTCATTCAAATGCTGCACGACGTAATTACAAACCAAGGAACTAATACTAAAAAATTTACTGAGATCATAAAACCATTACTTCAACCTAGAAAACGTTCTGCTACATCATCTATTGCATCTCCTGCTACAAGATCTCGAACAACTTCAATCTCAAAACGAGGGAGTGGAATGCAATTATTACGATCCAATAACAATGCAATTGAGTTATACCCTGGAACAATCCAAATAAATTAGTTGATTGGTTAAGGGAATTGTTAAGATCCATCTCGGCAAGAAACACTAGCAATCAATATATATAATATATATATATATATATATATATATATATATATATATATATATATCGGATGCCACGATATTTTGCTATTTTTTATCTATGTTAAATGAAACTTGCAGTGTTACAATGATGTTTGGTCATTTTAGAATTTTGACAAGCATTTTGATTTTCAAATGACTTAATTTTGATAGAATTACTTATATTTTTTGTTTTAGGAAGTTTTCTGAAGTGAGTTAAGTATGTAGAATGATTTTAAGATGGTCATGGCACTCTGGATGAGAAAATAAAATTCAATTTTAAAATTACATTTAGAAAGAAATCGATTTAAATATTACGCAATCGGCCGTAAAATGACCTCCAGAATCCGAAAACAAAAAATATCAGTGTCATTTAAAATCAGTTATATTCGTGAAACCGAAGTCGGAAATGCTTGTAAAATTCTAAAATGACGTTTGGTTAGAGTAACAACCTGCCAAGTTTCATTTAAATCGATAGATAAAAAAAAATGGCAGCCGGAAAGGATCTCGTATTATTATATATATATATATATATATATATATATATATATATATATATATATATATATATATATATATATATACAGGGTGTTTCAAAAAACCATGGCGTGCTACGGCAGGTAGAATAGCCAAAAATAAGTGGGGTTTGCTCCGTAAAAATTATTCCTAACTGCCTCTGTTTTCGAGATACAGAGTGTTAAAGAATATTATTTTATACACATTTTTGAGCTACGGCAGGTACAATAGCCAAAAATAAGTGGGGTTTGCTCCGTAAAAATTATTCCTAACTGCCTCTGTTTTCGAGATACAGAGTGTTAAAGAATATTATTTTATGCACATTTTTGAGCTACGGCAGCTACAATATCCAAAAATAAGTGGTGTTTGCTCCGTAAAAATTATTGCTAACTGCCTCTGTTTTCGAGATACAGAGTGTTAAAGAATATTATTTTATACACATTTTTGACAATCAATTGAAAACTACTGGCACCATTGTAATGAAATTTGTTGGGAATGTTTTGTTAAAGCTGGCGTATCCAAGCACTCCATTGTTATATCTGACACTCAAAGAGGACGCTAGTTACTTGATTAATAAGAGTACTTTTAATGGTAACTTTTTTGAGGTTATGTTTTTAGGTCGCAATTTTTAATAAAACTATTCTCCATTCCATTTTACACCAAAAAGATACTCTTTATAAAATTCGATATTGTGTACCGTTTTCCAAATATTTGGATTTAAAAATGATGGGACAATCCGTAATGTTAGTCAAAAATTTTTATGCAAAATAATTTTTAATAAAAAAACATGAACATGAAACATTAGACTTATTAAATTAACAACACAATGAAATTAAAATGCGTTGGATTCTGAAAAAACAATAGGTAATTGAACAATTCACAGTAAATGTTCAAAATGCCCTCCATTTTCACGGATGCACAAGGCTATCCTTTTTTCTAATGAATTCATTAACTTTCTAAGTGGTTGAGCATTATTCATCAAAGTATTAAACTGAAACTCAATTCTGTGTTGCAACTCTTGAACCGAATTGACTCTGTAGCATACACTTTCTCGTTAAGAAATGAGCAAACCGTGCAGTCCAAAGGATTGAAGTCGCTTGAACGGGGAGGCCAATGCATAGGAGCTTCTGTACATCTACCGATCCATCGATCGGGAAAATGATTAGTTAACCAATTTCGGCACCGTCTATCAAAGTGGGAGCTCCATTGTGCATAAAATAGAGTGAATTTCACGTTTACAGGCAAATCTAATATTTCAAATATATGATTTTCTAAAAAGTCGAGATAGAGACTTAAAGTTGCAGGTGGAATGTGATAACTAATTAGTTGATTGCCAAGAGTTGCTGCCCAAACATCAATCTTAAAAGAACGTTGGTAATGTGTTGTTCTTTTCACATAGGAATTCTGGTACACAATAGTGCGCATCATGGAATTAACATTCTGTCGCATAAAGGTGGCCTCATCCGGAAAAAGTGTACTTTTTAAGAAATTCGGATTAACAGCAGTTCTATCTTGTAAAGTATGACAAAAATCTACTCTAGTTGGTAGATCACCTTGCAAAAGCTCTTGCACTTATCGGTAGTGGTAAGGATGTAGCTGCTGCTCCTTTAGATTTCTCCAAGTACTTGAAACAGATGTGTTTGTATGTATTGCCATATTTCGTACACTTGGATTTCCATCAACTAAATTATAATTTCATTCTCTTCTGGGCAGTTCTAGTTATCTCGGTCTACCAGAATTAATTTTGTTTGATTTGAATTTACCAGTTTCTCGGCATCGCTGTTCCATAGCCCGAAAAGTTGTTCCATTTGGCAAGTTTCTTCTTGGAAATTTTTCCGAATAACGCCTAACAGCTGCACTAGCGTTTTCCAAACACTCTCCTAGGGTTAACAACATTTCGGTATACTCACTATTTGAATACATTTGAAGAAATAAGGTTTTTGGTTACAATGGTTTCACAATAATGTCTATAAAATATATTATCCAAAATTGACAGTTACATTTTCTATAGCCAACCCTTCAAACGTCATTATTATTAGCACAGAATGAACACACTCACAGAACCGACACCTTGTTAGTTTCATAAGAAATGTTTTGTTAGTAGGGTAAGCGATTTTCATTTGACGTTGATGACAGAAACGGTGTAAAATTGAATGGACAGAACTGAGTTTCAGTGTAATGCTTTGATGAATAATGCTCAACCACTCAGAAAGTTAATGAATTCATTAGAAAAAAGGATAGCCTTGTGCATCCGTGAAAATGGAGACATTTTGAATATTTACTGTGAATTGTTCAATTACCTATTGTTTTTCCAGAATCAACGCATTTTAATTTCATTGTGTTGTTAATTTAATAAGTATAAGTTTCATGTTCGTTTTTATTAAAATTATTTTGCATAAAATTTTTGACTAACATTACGGATTGTCCCATCGTTTTTAAATCCAAATATTTGGAAAACGGTACACAATATCGAATTTTATAAAGAGTACCCTTTTGGTGTAAAATTGAATGAAGAATAATTTTATTAAGAATTTCGACCTAAAAACATAACCTCAAAAAGTTACCTTTACAAGTACTCTATTAATCATGTAACTAGCGCCTTTGAGTGTCAGATATAACAATGGACTGTTTGATGTGCAGCTTTAACAAAACATTCAACGAATGTCATTACAATGGTGCCAGTAGTTTTCAATTAATTGTCAAAATTGTGTATAAAATAATATTCTTTAACACTCTGTATCTCGAAAACAGAGGCAGTTAGGAATAATTTTACAGCAAACCCACTTATTTTTGGTTATTCTACCTGCCGTAGCAAGCACGCCATGGTTTTTAAACACTGTATATATATATATATATATATATATATATATATATATATATATATATATATATATATATATAAAGGTGAGTCAGTTTTGTAGACAAACTTTAACAGGAGATAGAACACATGTTTCTAAAAGAAAAGTTCCTATAAACATATGTCGTAGAAGGCTTCGTTTCCGAGATACAGGGTGTTGAATATAATTTTTTTCTCAAATTTTCATTATAACTCATAAACGAATGCTTAGATTTTTTCATGTTGGGGGATAATGTCTATTAATTAAGGGCATAAAACAAGCGATAAGAATGTTCACAAACTTGCACAGTGGCGGAGTGGAGGGGTGCTCAACCCCTTTCATAAACAGAACTTCTACGACTATTTTTTTAAAAACTGTTATTTTCATTATCTACATACAGTTTAACAAAAATAATGTACCTTCTTCTGTTTCGAAATTCCTGTGCGTTTCCGAGTTATTTTGATTTTAGTGTTTGATGTGGTACTAAGTTAAGTAATGTGCTTTATGTGAATAATTGAATATAAAGTTTTTAATAAAAAGATATAATAAAACATTTAGAGCCATTTTAGCACCTAACGATCGTTAGGTTAGTTAAAATTTAAAATACATTTTCATTTATAAATAGGTAGGTTATCGGTTTTTTTTTTTAGTATCCATTGTTATTATCCTCGTATAAAAAGAAATGAATAATTATTATTGTTATGCGGTCAATACTTTCTGTATAATTATGTATGTATCAATTTCGCCATAAACATGTATGTAGTTTTTAAGTGAGATTCTAATAAGTTATAGACCGCTGCTCACTTGCTCTCATTAAAGAGCCGCCACTGTATCAAGCCATACTCAAATACAAGACTTTTGTAAATTGAAATCTGTTTAGTACACTAATTTTAACAATCCTTATTTATTATTGTAACAATACTTAATTAATAATTGTGAAATTAATAAGAATTCTTAGCAATAACGATTTATAAATAAATAACAATAACACTAGTATAATAAAATTAGACACTTTGTTCAAAATGTAAACCGTTCTTTTCAATACACATTTCACAGCGACGTACAATAGAACGTCTTAAGTTAACTAAATGATGCACCCTTATTTCATTGCAACAAAATATGATACTCCTTGGAAAACAAGTAAGTATTACATTTTACTTTTTACAAACACTTGCTTCATCTTGAATAATTTCACTGTTATTAATTATTGTTTTAAGTTCAAAAGTTATTTTATTTGATTTGCCAGCTTTTAATTAGTGTAACATGCCGTTTACATTTACAAATAGCGAACAAGCCGACATTCATTTTATTTATGGGTTCGCAAATGGGAATTCAAGGTACGTAGCTAGGGAGTATCGGAGAAGATTTCCAAATAGACGACAACCTCATCATTCCGTTTTTGTGAGTATCCATCGTCGATTTGTTAACCAGGGTTTGAAAAATATACATGAGCCGACAGAACAACCGTGGACGAGATAGAATTGGAGGTATATTGCGTAAATTTAATAGGAACCCACGACAAGTACTCGACGTACTGCTGTTGCTCTTGGTATTTCCCAAAGTAAAGTTTCCGGGTTTTAAAACGGGATCACAGACGCCCATATCATTTTCAACCTGTTCATGGTTTATGTCCAGGTGACGCCGAACGAAGACTTAATTATTGTAGGTGGGTTCTTAACTCCATTCAAATAATAGAGATTTCTTATCCAACATACTGTGGACTGATGAATCCTCTTTACTCGTTATGGTATCGTAAACTTTCACAATCTGCATATATGGGCACATGAAAACCCACATGCCATTCGACCAAGAAGTTTTCAACATGAATTTAGTACAAATGTCTGGATTGGAATTTACGGCAACCACTGTTTGGACCTTATTTCTTGCCACAACGCGTAAATTCAGAAAATTTCCTACAATTTTTAGAAGAAGAACATGTTAATATGTGGGAAGACATTCCTTTGAATTTAAGAGGACGTTCTTGGTTTCAGCTTGATGGATGTCCGGCCCATTATGGCAGAAATGTAAGAAATTGGCTAAACAACAACTACAGGTGGATAGGTCGTGAAGTCCAGTGGCGTGGCCTCCTAGATCGATTTAACGCCACTTGACTTTTTGTATGGGGATTCATGAAGGAAAAGTGTATACCACTCCGGTTAATACACTTGAAGAACTTCACAATCGCATCAGAGATGCTTGCAATGAAATAAGGGTGCATCATTTAATTAACTTAAGACGTTCTATTGTACGTCGCTGTGAAATGTGTATTGAAAAGAACGGTTTACATTTTGAACAAAGTGTCTAATTTTATTATACTAGTGTTATTGTTATTTATTTATAAATCGTTATTGCTAAGAATTCTTATTAATTTCACAATTATTAATTAAGTATTGTTACAATAATAAATAAGGATTGTTAAAATTAGTGTACTAAACAGATTTCAATTTACAAAAGTCTTGTATTTGAGTATGGCTTGATACAGTGGCGCTCTTTAATGAGAGCAAGTGAGCAGCGGTCTATAACTTATTAGAATCTCACTTAAAACTACATACATGTTTATGGCGAAATTGATACATACATAATTATACAGAAAGTATTGACCGCATAACAATAATAATTATGCATTTCTTTTATACGAGGATAATAACAATGGATACTAAAAAACCGATAACCTACCTATTTATAAATGAAAATGTATTTGAAATTTTAAAGAAACGATCGTTAGGTACTAAAATGGCTCTAAATGTTTTATTATATCTTTTTATTAAAACTTTATATTCAATTATTCACATAAAGCACATTACTTAACTTAGTACCACATCAAACACTAAAATCAAAATAACTCGGAAACGCACAGGAATTTCGAAACAGAAGAAGGTACATTATTTTTGTTAAACTGTATGTAGATAATGAAAATAACAGTTTTTAAAAATAGTCATTGGCGTAGAAGTTCTGTTTATGAAAGGGTTGAGCACCCTCCACTCCGCCACTGTGCAAGTTTGTAACATTCTTATCGCTTGTTTTATGCCCTTAATTAATAGACATTATCCCCCAACATGAAAAAATCTAAGCATTCGTTTATGAGTTATAATGAAAATTTGAGAAAAAAATTATATTCAACACCCTGTATCTCGGAAACGAAGCCTTCTACGACATATGTTTATAGGAACTTTTCTTTTAGAAACATGTGTTCTATCTCCTGTTAAAGTTTGTCTACAAAAACTGACTCACCCTGTATATATATATGTGTATATATATATATATATATATATATATATATATATATATATATATATATATATATATATAGTAATCCGACAGATATCGGATCAGCACTGCCGGATTACCGAAAATAGCGGATTACTGGAAAATCCCAAAAAAACGCATGTAAACATTGAAAATTTAGTTGTAATTACAAAAAATGCAAAACAGTACAAAAATAAGTACATAATACGTATACCTCACGTTATTCAATTGAAGCAGAATGTTTAAAATAGTTGTCTACTGTCTTCTGCTTTTTAATTTTGAAAGAAGCTTTGAACACTTTCAACACTAAAATATTCATTAGCATAGACGCAATTTTCTTCCGCCCACAAAATCGACGTTGCAAACGAAGCTATGGCCGCATCGTGAGGAGTCGTTTTAATAGTTGTCACTTCTCCCCCACCTTCGTACTGGTCCTGTTCCTCTCTTGTCACTTCCTCTATTATTTTATCGTCTGTCGTTAATTGGTGGTTTTTGTCTTCTTCGCCGGTACGCAACACGCCTACATCATCTGTTATCAGGTTGTCATCCGGTGAATCTACGAGTTGTTGGTTGACCATTTCTCGCAGTAGGTTAACTTCTCTCTCTTCAGGGACTGCCGTGTTTGAACCATCTTTTTTGTATTAGTCTAGTAGTGGCATGTTCGGCCATAAGCTTTTCCAAGAGCAAATAATTACTTTCTCGCCAAGTATTTCCCAAGCGTTGGCAAGTGAATACACCACATCTTTCAAGTTGATTGCTTTTAGTGATTTTATCACACTTTCGTCCTTAGATAAAACATTGTATAAAAGGTTCTTTTGTAATACATTTTAATCGTTTCGATCACATTTTGGTCCATCGGTTGTAAGAGCGGCGTTACATTCGGTGGCAAGAACATCACACGAATAAAACTGTCTGATGTGTCCAACTCATCTTCATCGGGGTGGCCAGGCCAGTTATCTAAAATAACGAAAGCTTTTGGTGTCAGTTTCTCTTTCTTGAGAAATTGTTATAACTGAGGGTACAAATAGTTCATGAAACCATTCAGCGAATGCGGACTTATTCATCCACTCTTTGCTCTGGTTCTTATAGTCAACCGGAAGTTTAACATTTTTAAATGCCCTTCTTAGCCTTACCTACGACTAACATGGTCATCTTATGTGTACTACTTGCATTTGAACAAAGCATGAATGTCACCCTATTCTTAGCTAATTTTCGTCCAGGAGCACTAGTTTCTTCACGGTGAACAACACACTCTCGTGATCGTCGTACAGTTGGTGAGGAGATAAGCCATTTTCCTGCGTAACCTGTTGAAACCTTTCTTTGTACGGCTCAACAGCGCTTACGTCAAATGACAGTTTGTCACCTGTCGTACTCAACAATCTGATACCATAACGCTGTTTGAATGTTTGCAACCAGCCTTCGCTAGCTTGAAAATCATCTATTTTAACAATTTTCCGATAAAAATCCCTGGCCTTTTCTTCCAGGATTTCTTCAAAAATCGGTGTATGCCTACTACGTTGTTCTAAAAACCAAGAATAGAGGCTATCGTCAACGTCAGAAAACTCGCTAATTTTTAATGTCTGCCGTTTACTTTTCAAATATTCATTCTTCTTAAAGGACGATTTTATTTTATCGCTATTCTTCCTTATATCGTGTATCGTAGCTCGACCAACACTATATTCGTTAGAAGCATTAATTATCTTATCGACCTTTTCAAACCGCTTTAAAATTTCGGTTTTATCCACCAAGGATAACGTTTTATATTTCCGTTTAACCTACGCAGCTCACAACACACAATTTGTATGTTGATGTGGAAATCACACTGTTTAAATAACCTCACAGAACAAACAGCACAGATTGAGCACGAGGCGCGACGCGACCGGAACCGAGTGATAGTGACCGACTGAGTGTCGATCCTCTGTTGAGCGTCTCTTTCAAAAATGCCGGATTACTGGGAGTGCCAAGCTGAGATGTCTGATTACAGATTACAGATATATATATATATATATATATATATATATATATATATATATATATATATATATATATATATATATATATATATATATATATATATATATCGTCTTCCACGTATTATTAATTAAAATATCCATTTGAATATCTGTATTAACAGTTAATTATAAATACAATTCAACGTTTCGAGAATGTACTATATCCCATTTGTCAAGAATGAGAAATATAAACATTTTTATACTTATCATTCTTGACAAAGGAGATATATACTACAACGTTGAATTGTACTTATAATTTAACTGTTAATACACGAGGTACTCTGAAAATGGATATTTTAGTGTACACACACGCACGCACGCACGCCCACACGCACACACCCACACAACCAACCCACCCACCCACTCACCCACACACACACGCACGCACGCACCCAATTTTCCCTGTAACGAAGGTACCGTATTATATTGCAAGGGGAGTCATCCAAATCTTGCGCTTCACATAGATGGTAAAAAGTATATTCTGCTACGAGAAGTAATTGGTTACACGATGAAAAAGAACGCTGTGCTTCAAGTAACCATACCAGAGTTTGTACAGTATGCACATCCAACGATTGTCACCATAGAGATCTTACTAAAATCTAAACTGACAAAACGAGTAAAGCTAATATAGGAGAACTACACAGGCCGGCAAGAAGGAACTTCTCAAGACAACGGGTTCTGATTAAAGAGTTAAAGGATTTATTCCAGACTGATTTAGTGGAAATGATACTTTACGAACGTGTAAATAAAGGATATCGGTACATTTTAATGATAATAAACGTATTTTTTAAATACTTGTGGGCTTTTCCCATCAAACGCAAGCATGGTAAACTAATTGTGGATGTAATGAATAAACTTTTGTCTGGTTTACAAAGGACACCTAAAAATATACAAACTGATATGGGGACGGAGTTTTATAATGCTGAATTTAAAAAAAGTAATGAAAAAATTTAATATCAATCATTACAGTAGTTATTCTAATTTAAAAAGTAGTATGGTAGTGAGAGTAAATCGTACACTTAAAGGGATGATGTGGAAAGCTTTTAGTATGCAAGGGTCTTATAAGTGGTTAACATTATTACCTGTAATAGTTAAAACATATAATTCGAGAAAGCACAGAAGTACTGGCTATAAACTGTGAGACCTACTGAATGAGCATAGAAATTTAATTTTATTTCAATGTAGTGCAAGAGATTTATTACTCTGCAGTACCCTGTATAAATTATTTTATGAAGATTGCCTTGTATATTGTAGTATTAAGTTACGTGCGCCCGGAAAAGGAGACGCTAACAAAGGCGCGAAATTCAGAGTCGGTGATTGACAGCGAAAGAGTAGCACAAGCAAGTGCTACAAGTAATCCGTAAACATTTATTAATAACGGCCACTAAAGAGTTACAGTGAACTAAAACGCTGTAAATTAAAGTTATAACGATTCGTAATTTATATTAGTGAGCACTGTTTCTCCTGGAGAAGTAAACTGCAATCTATATTTACTGCAAGAAGCTTTTGTCGTTAAATCGCCTAGCTTTTGTAGTATCAACTGGCTTTTGCTGTTGGAAGCCAACAATCGTATCCGGCAACAATACAGGTAGCTATCACAACGGATTTGCTTAGGCGATAAAAGGTGACAATAATTTAGTAAACGGGTCTCCATTATTGAATTGAATTGATATCATTATTACGTCAGCTTTCGATTGCATGTTTAGTGGTAGCGTTAAACCGGCGTGCCCTTGGTTCACACATCTTGTTTTTATTTGTAATGAGGATTTAAAATTATTTGTTTTGAATAAATATATATTAAGGTTTTATTGTTATCATTACTGCATTAAAAACACCCCAGAAGTTCTGTAGAGTAAAGAGTTTTTTCATTGCGCTGAGTTATAATCGAGGCATATAAAGAATTAATTATCATTCATTTCAATAAAAAAATTAAAAAGATCAGTTTAACATTAAACAGGAAACGGGTCGGTTACAGTAAGTCCCTATTGATGTTAATAAAACAAACACTCTGAGAATTTTAAATCAATCGTACAGCACATTAATGTAATAGATCCAAAATCTCGGAAATTTACAGTGGGCGATTCTGGACGACTTAGTAAACATATAACAATACGTTCTAAAGGCTATACTCCTAATTGGACTTGTGAAGTTTTCAAAATTATCAAAGAGATGCGCTCATATCCAACTACTTACATTATACAAGATAGTAAACAACAGGAAAAAAAAAGGAATATTTTATGAATACGAATTACAATTGGTAAAGTATCCAGACATCCACGTGGTCGAACGAGTAATACGTAGAAAAGGACAAAAATCGTTAGTAAAATGGTTCGACTTTCACAATTTTCATAATTCTTGGATATTAACCAAGGATATTGTATAATTGTGTCATTCAAAGTGTTAAGATGTCTGTAGGACGGCTTATATTTCCTAAATTTAAAGTGGGTTACTTGGTGCTACTTAAAAAGCATAGAAGCGCCGGTTTCCCTAAAATCTTTAATCTAAGGAAGCCTTATAAAGTGTTTAAAATTATCTGTGTGATGCGCTCATAGCTGCTTTCATATTTTATACAAGATATAACTGGGCATGTATTAAACGGACGGTTTTACGAACACAAATTACAGATTTAAATACCACCATTCTTGATAATCCTTTGATCTTAATTAAGAATACTGTGTAGTTACATCATATACTTCAATGCGTTAAAATGTGTCTAGAATACGAACGTCCAGATTATACTACATTTGAAAATCGTTTGTTGTGGCGTGGAATACATTTACCAGTTTCCCTTGCATGTACTGCATTTACTTCTAATGGCAATACTGTCGAATGCTTCCGTAGTAAAGTGACCATTAATAAGTGGGAACGAACAGACGAGCCTTTATCTGAACATCTCCGTTGGGCACCTAACTGTAAATACGCTAAACTACTAAGTCGTCGAGTTCTGTGTGGAAGTGGAAAAAACATACTGTAGTTGTAATAAACCTAAATGTATATTTACTCATACACTAAATTATTAATATTTATACCGTAAAATTATTATATTTTACCATAAACATTAAAAAAACAAATATGCATTGTTTAAATATTATACAATAAATGTATTTTTATTATACAGCGACATCTAATATCTATACCCTAGATTACCACTTAACATTTTGTAATACCGTTGCTGGATAATATCTATTTTATTTATAATTAATTTTGATATTCAATTTCTTCAATTCATTTTCATTTAAAATAGTCCACGTTACATTGGAATAATCGTACTTCTTAGGTATTTTCATAGCTTCATTATAATGCTTACAAGCCATACCGTTCAGCTTTCCTTAAAGCATTCATTTCAAGACCTGACATTACTCAAGACCGACACAAAAATACCTGTCTCGTAAACTTATATACGAGCGCACAATAAATATTTATTTTTAGATAATCAAATACAATTATACAATAAAGTTCCTTAATCCTAATAAACATATTCGTATTTTGAAACATTTATAATACTTATCAGCAATATATGTTTTACACATACTTTGAACAATTCTATACACTTTCAACAATCTTAAACGATAGGTCTTTCCAAATAATGAGGGATCAATCAATGTATCCTTTTCTAAATTAGAAAATATACTTAATAACTGACTAACACTCTTCCTCCTGTTCCTCTTCATCTTCACTGGTAACCCTAGCTTCTCACTGCTTCAAGTCTACAGTAAAATCTTCTAGTTGTACCGCACTGAACTTTTATATTAAACAAGCCAAACAATGGCAACCATTTAAATACTTTTCACATAATTTACATCATTTTCATACTTTTTAGCGAATGCATTATATTCATCGTCCGAATACCATTGCCCTAAACCATATACTGCTTCATGTTCAGCATCAAATATTAATGCCGACAAATGTTGAACGTAACACATCCACATTTTGACACTGTAATTTTACTTACACAGTACTACTTAAATACATTTGCCACTTCCACGTCCAATGCAACCGCTCCTGGTAATAATGTGATTATTTCCAACATAATGTTTGAACTTTCACATTTCAAATCTAACAATGGTGCAATAATGTTCATGTTTGTTTTTGTATCTCCAGGCACATCGGCGACTCCAGCAGTAAGATTTTTATAAAACTTATTAGGTATTGTAATCTATGTTTTATTAAATCTAACACTTTCCACAACTCCACTACACTTTCCAACCCCAAAAATACTTCATACAATCCTGCATCATCTATCTTTATTATTTTTCTCTCTGCGACTCAAAAAATGGAAGTGTAGAAATAGTTTGTGATTATCCCTTGATCCAAAAATGATTTCCATTCACCTTCATCAAACGTTATATATTGATTCTTGAACCCACCTAGTTTCAAACGGATGAAAATGATAAATTCGGAGAAAAGCCAACGCACGAATATTTTGACTGCGAGTTGTTTAAAAAATAAAATACTTGACCTACCAACTGCAGGTGTTTCCGCTCAACATTTTCTGTTACCGCACTTGCCTTACAGAATGTTATCTAACCTTTTTAATTCAATTATTGAGACTCTCCATTCTGTAGTCGTAATAAGAAAATATTTTTGAATATCTTCGTTTAACTTTATATACTGAAATAAAGACGGTCTTATTTTTTTTTATCCCACACACCACGCATCGGCCGGGTATCTAGGCGCTAGCAACCACATGTATTTAAACGTACATTAAAAGAGCCATCGCCTGCTTATATCAAAATTGCAAAGCGCGTTGACCTAGAGAGCCACTGTCACAGAATACATTACAAAGTTATTTACCTAGGGAGCCATCGCTCACCCCTATCTAAATTGCAGAATACATTATAAAGTCATTTACCTAGGGAGCCATCGCCCGCCCCTATCTAAATTGCAGAATACATTAGTCATTTACCTAATAAGCCATCGCCCGCCCCATCCAAACTTTGACGTTGACGTTAAATGACCTTGACCTACTAAGAGGTCATTGACCTAGGGAGCTATCGCCCTAGAAACTCCTCTACTGTTGTTTGAATTTCTTTAAATTTTTGTATCAGAGTCATTGTTTCTTCAATAACTACTTTTTTGATGTTCCGCTTGACTTGTTTGTACTTCTTCCGTTTCTTCGTGGTATTCTATTTCTTATCTTTCGAAATAAATTTTAAAATTATGCAGTTTCTCATTTCTGTAATATACATACATTAAATTCAGTTCAATGAATGTTTAATCTTGCAGATTAAACAGGGTATTTTAATAATGTTAATAATTTTAGTAATTTTATATTTAGTAATAAGTTGAGAAATATAAGTAGAATTAACAATTAAGAAATACGTAAAACGAATCGTAAGCAAAACTGAATATAGAGCAGGTTAATTATTGCGACAATTGTGCTGATACAAAAGTGTGTAAGGTTGAAATTACACATATACTATATGCATTATAACTAGTAAGCACAAAAAGGCGCTTAAATGAATAAAACATGACCTACTAACTAGGTCAAACAATAAAATACGTCATGTAAAAAGTTGTATATAAAGTGTAAATAGTATCAAATAAATTAGTCTGTGGATTGAATCTCATTTTGTTCAATTACTCAACAGGGTTGTGAGGTCTAGTCTACAATTGATACGAGTGACGGCGTATCCCTCACATTAAAACCCCAAATAATCATTCTCTTTAATCAGAGAATTGAACATGGTCCTTCGAGCCACCAACATCGGCAACCAGTAAAATTAGTCATGGTCCTTCGAGCCACCAACATCGGCAACCAGTAAAATTAGTCATGGTCCTTCGAGCCACCAACATCGGCAACCAGTAAAATTAGTCATGGTCCTTCGAGCCACCAACATCGGCAACCAGTAAAATTAATTACTATTGAAGACATCGCCCACCACCAACAGCAGCAGCTGTTGAACATCAGCCTATTGAAGACATCAACACCACCAGCTACATTCAATTCACCACCACCACCGCCAAAAGAAGTTACAACAGCAAGTCTACCTCTGTCAACTATAAGGATTTACGCCCCTTATAGGAAAGAAGAAACATATCGACAGTGGGTAAGAAAATCAAGCTTTATAAATAAGAAACAACACAAGACTCAAAGCGAAAAATGGAGAAGATAAACAAATTGGCCAACACCCAAAATGAAATTGGCAAGGCTATGGAGAAGATGTTTACAAATATGAAGAAAGATGCGGCGGTACGGAAGAACAAGGCGTACATTAATGAACGTAGCAATGCTTTGGAAACATGGTGGGAAGAAGCGAACAGCACACACAAGGAAATATCCAAACTGCAGATAGATGATCATGACTACCACACATCAGAATACTTTGAAAAATTGGGTAAACTATATAATCACAGTAAGAACTATCTGACAGAACTGGAAAAGAAGCTAACAACCACCTCGCAAGAAGACGATGGGATCGATAAAGAACAAGAACAGCGATTGAAACGACAAGAGATCAAGATACAACAACTAGGTGCTCTATTACAACAAGTAGAAGAAAGATTGAAGAAAGAAGAAAACACAGTCCAACTTAAGTTATGGCAAGACAAGATTCAGCGCCAATGGACTGCAATTGAAGACCTGCACGAACACATCAAGGTACATGAAACAAAACATCAGGACAACTATTTTTCAAACAGCGAGTTCGAGAAAACCGAACAATGGTGTGACCAAATAAGCATCGAACTCGGAGACAAAATACAAATGGTTGGAGATAAGGCATGCAGCATCAAGATGCCAGAAATAAAGCTACCTATGTTCAGCGGTGGCTATGAAAATTGGATGACATTCCAAGACCTGTTTGAAAAAATAATACACTCCAACAAAACGGTGACAACAATAGAAAAAATGCAGTACCTTAAAAGCAACGTCACAGGAGAAGCATCAAAACTAATCCAACACCTTCAAATAGCAGAATGCAATTACAAAACAGCATGGGAAATTCTCGAGAGCAGATACAACAACAAACGGTTAATGGTAAAAGTTTTAATAGACAAAATTCTAGACTTTCCCACTATCCAAGAGCAAGATGCAGGTGCAATAAGGCGTCTGCATGACACCACTTATGAGTGTCTGGAAGCAATAAAGAACCTAGGAGTAGAAACAACCTCCTGGGGTCCTCTTATTGTCCACATAGTAGCAAGAAAATGGGACGCAGAGACAAACAAAGCTATTCGAACAATCGCTGAAAGCACCAAATGAAATACCACTAATGGAGGAAGTAATGGAGTTCCTCAAACTAAGATTCCAGTCAATGGAAGCGATGTCCCAGGCAAGAAAATCACACCATACTACCACACGAGGACAGCCCCAATGGATCCCCCAGTGGCAGAATAAACGGCAAGCATGCGTCTACTGCAACCAATATCACAAGTTGGGTGACTGCATCAAATTCAAAGGGTTGTCAACACAAGCCAGGATCACATTCGTGAGAGAAAAACATCTATGTTTCAATTGCATGGACCACAGTTCCAACATCAGATGCCACGCAATACGGCGGTGCACAACGTGTCAGTACCCGCACCACACATTACTGCACCAGGAATACAAAAAACCTGCAACACACCAGCAAACAAAATCGGCAGCGCACGCATCAACCAAAGAAGTTAAGGAAGTATGCAGCCCCGAAAATAGAAAAAATGAAGTTTTATTAGCTACAGCAATTATCAGAATAAAGGACATCTTCGGTGAATTTCACATGTTACGAGTATTAATCGATCCAGGGTCACAGGCATCATTCATTACTGAAGATTCTGCACAGCTACTAAGACTACCAAGGCAAAAAGTACACGCCGAGATCAGCGGGTTAGGAGGTTCTACACCAACCAAGGCAACCCCAAAAATAAACATCCAACTAAAACCTTTACATCCAAGTAGCTTCTCACTAACCACAGAAGTTATAGTGCTAAATAAGATCACGGAGAATCTTCCCATGAAACAATTCAAGTTCGACAACAGCCAGTGGACAAACCAAATATTGGCAGATCCCACACTCGATAAACCAGGGCCAATAGACGTGCTCCTGGGAGCTGAAGATTACGCAAAACTAATACTAGACGGGGTAAAAAGAACAGGCGACGTATTAGGTCAGAACTCAGAATTAGGATGGATTTTGTCAGGGCAGATCAACACTCCTAAAAAAGAAGAAGTGACGATAATTAGTATGGTGTCACGGGAAGAAGAAATGCACTTAGAAAAATTTTGGGAACTCGAGGAAATTCCAAGGGCGGTGAAAATGTCCCAACAAGATGAAGAGTGTGAAGAACATTACCAACGAACCACGGTGAGGAACCCGGATGGAACTCACACAGTAAAAATACCATTCAAAAAAGATCCAGACACGCTGGAAAACGCAAGACCATTGGCAGTCGCAAGATTACTACAGCTAGAGAAGAAATTTTTAAAAGACAACAAGTTGAAGACAGGTTACAAAAAATTCATGGACGAATACCTCCAACTAGGGCACATGAAACTAGCCACCAACCCAAAGGAAGACAGGGTGTATATACCACATCAGGCAGTTGTGAAAGAAACCAATACAACGACTAAGCTGCGGGTAGTATTTGACGCATCATCTAAGGACTCCAACGGGAAGAGTTTAAACGAGATGATGCACGTAGGGCCAAGATTACAACAGGATCTATGGGACCTCTTAGTAAGATGGAGAAAACATCGCTACGTGCTCATGGCTGACGTAGAGAAGATGTACCGTCAAATCAAACTTGACAAAGAAGATTACAAATACCACACTATCCTGTGGAGAACCACACCAAGGGAACCAATCAAAGAGTACCAACTTACAACCGTTACATATGGAACAGCTTCCGCACCTTACCTAGCGGTAAGGACATTACAGCAACTAGCCCAAGATGAAGAAAACAATTACCCGCAAGCATCAGCAGTAACACTGAAAGATTATTACGTGGACGACCTGTTAACTGGAACCACAACAATAGAAGACGCAAAAACTTTACAGGAAGAATTAATCACATTATCAGCGAAAGGAGGATTTACGTTAAGAAAATGGGCAGGAAACCACAAAGAATTATGGAAAGAAGAAAAAGAAACGTCGGAACCACTGGATATCAACCAAAACGAAACAAGAAAATCCCTAGGAGTGAGATGGCTACCAGAGCAAGACAGCTTTCAGTTCAAGGTAGCACTCAACAACAAAGCATTAACAAAAAGAAGCATACTATCAGAAACAGCAAAAATCTTCGACCCGCTAGGGTGGGTCAGTCCAATAACACTAACAGCCAAACTAATAATACAAGAATTATGGATAAGCGCAATCAAATGGGATCAAAAAGTACCTGAACACATAGCAGCAAAATCGGTGAAGTTCCGGGATAAATTAAAAGCTATAGAAGAACTAAAGGTACCAAGATGGAAGAAAGATTCCAGATGGAACAACTTTACGCCATCCCAACCACCTCGTCGCGGCAGAATGTTCAATCTACGAATGAACATGAACTTCGGGCCAGGATGTTTAATCTTGCAGATTAAACAGGATATTTTAATAATGTTAATAATTTTAGTAATTTTATATTTAGTAATAAGTTGAGAAATATAAGTAGAATTAACAATTAAGAAATACGTAAAACGAATCGTAAGCAAAACTGAATATAGAGCAGGTTAATTATTGCGACAATTGTGCTGATACAAAAGTGTGTAAGGTTGAAATTACACATATACTATGTGCATTATAACTAGTAAGCACAAAAAGGCGCTTAAATGAATAAAACATGACCTACTAACTAGGTCAAACAATAAAATACGTCATGTAAAAAGTTGTATATAAAGTGTAAATAGTATCAAATAAATTAGTCTTTGAATGAATCTCATCTTTTATTCAATTACTCAACAGGGTTGTGAGGTCTAGTCTACAATTGGTACGAGTGACGGCGTACCCCTCACATTAAACCCCAACTACTCAATCTCTCTAATCAGAGAATTGAACAATGCAAATAAAACAAATAAAAACTTATAACAATCAAATTTTACTTATTTTACTTCTACAGGCAACCAAGCAGTGACATCTCGAATTTCAGCAGGCAAAGTGTAAGGTCTACAAAGTTCTATAGTAAACTGTATGTTTAACTAAGTATTAATTCATTCAACATGTAATAAAGATGGTTATTGGTCTAAAAGGCAAGGAATATAACACTAAATGTTTTGTGCTCTTATGACAGTTCGAATAATAGAAATATTTTGGCTAGATACCTATTTAAGGGTTGGAATCTAATTTTGATCTGTTTTAGATGTGTTCCCGATTAGCAAATGAAACCCACTGCCATTACATCGTGGATGTTGGTTCAGGATTGGGACATCTTAGTCGAATACTTTGCTATAAATACGGACTTCGTGTGTGTGCATTGGAGGCACAAGAATACTTGACTACAGAAGCAAAGTAATTTCACCATTACAATTTCAGCTTTGACATTAATTCGGTGTTTTAGAAAACTTGACAGTCTTATGGAAAACACAATCAAGAATTATTTTAATATTTCGATGAGTAGCAGTTTTAATGTTACACATATTAATATGAGAGTTAAAACCGACTTTGATGGTGCCGACATCTTAGATGTAATTAGAATTCTCTCCTTTTAGTCTACGCAATTTAGATTTTGATGCTAATTTTTAGGATTCAAGTTTGTTTTGATAATTGTTTCGAATAAACTACGAGTCGATCCCTCTACGTACCCTTCGTGAGCGAAAATAACCTCTAAATGTGTTTTCACCTACTTTTTTACTAATGACACACAACACGCATTCACACATTTACACATACATACACGCGCACTCGCATACACGCACACACGCGTACACACGCGCACATGTGTATACACACACGTACACACCCGCACATGCACACGTACACACACACACACACAACACACAACACACACACCGACACACCCAGGCACACACGCCGACACACACCGACACACACCGACACACACACACACACCGACACACACACACACACGCACACACACCGACACACACCGATACACACGACACACACACACACACACACACACACCGATACACACCGATACACACACCGACACACATACACACCGGCACACACACCGACACACACACACAGACACACACCGACGCACACACCGACACACACCGACACACACCTACATACCCACCGACAGACACATCGACACACCGGCACACAATCCGACACACACACATATACACACCGACAAATACACACACCGACACACGCCCACACACACCGATACACACCAACACACACCGACACACACCGACACCCACCGACACACACCGACACACAAAGACACACAAAGACACACCGACACACACACACACACACAGACACACACACACACACACACACACACACACACACACACACACACACACACACAACACACAACACACACACACACACACACACACACACACACACGACACGACACGACACACACGCACACACCGACACACACGACACACACACGACACACACCGACACACACACTGACACACACACACACCACACACACACGACACACACCGACACACCGACACACATCTACACACATCTACACACACTACACACACGCACACACACACACACACACACACACGACACCACACACATGACACACACTGACACACACACGACACACATACTGACCACACTGACACACACGACACGAACACACGACACACACACACACACACCGACACACCAACGACACATACGGACACACACACACACACACCGACACACACACCGACACACATACTGACACACACGACACACCGACACATACCGACACACACACACACACACAACACACACACACACACACGACATACGCAACGAGATACATACGACACACACACACACACACACACACACACACACGACACACACACTGACACACACACTGACACACACTGACACACACGACACACGACACACACACACACACACACACGACACACACACACACACACACACACGCACACACGACACACGACGATACATACTGACACACACACGACACACACACACACACACACACACACACACACGGCACACACACGAACACACCGACACACACTGACACACACTGACACACACACACACACACACACACACACACACACACACCGACCACACACACACACACGACACACAGCACACACGACACACACGACACACACCGACACACTGACACACTGACACACCGACACACACCACACACACACACACACACACACACACACACACACACACAACGACACACACACACTCACCACCGAACACACACACACACACACACACACACACACACACACCGACACACAACGACACAACTGCCACAACGACAACGACGACGACAACGACACACACCACACACACACACACACACACACATGACGCACACGACACACACTGACACACACGACACAACGACACAACCACACACACACACACACCGACACACACACCACACACAACACACACACACGCACCACAACGCACCACCGCACACACACACACACACACACACACACACACACACACACACACACACACACACAACCACATACCGACAAACACACACCGACACACACCGGCACACACACCGACACACACACACCGACAGACACACACCGACACATACACCGACACACACACACACCCAACCAACCCACCAACTCACCATTAGAAACAAATAACGGGCAGGTATAATATGTTGTAGCATGCGTTCAGTGCCCCTTGTCGTAAGGACGTGAGTAGTAAGGTAATAGATCCGGTTCTAACCCTCATATGTGAACAAGAGAGAGGTAGCATCATAGAAAATTACTGAGAGTGCAAAGAGATAATATGAATCGTATTGGTACAGGTAATTTTTTATGTCCCGTGGGGTTTATTGGCTTAGTTGAGAAAAAAACCAGAAGTGGGTTCATATAAGTAAAAAAAGTGAGTTGCTATGCTTTCAGATATCATATTTTCGTTTACATTCTATTTTTGCACATTCGCTTTAGGGTAAACAGGTATCTGTTTGGGTAGCGGGTACCGATTTGGAATATACAGGTACCTGCTTTGAGGAAACGGTTACCTAATAATCTCCATTTCAAGTTCCCAAGAACTACGTTTTATCTGGACCGTCCAACTCAAACAGGTACCCGTTTACCCTTATGATTCTATTTATCTCTTACCAATTTAGATTCACTATCTGGGTTAGAAACTGCTCATATTACACCCTGCTGATGAGTAACTATGCTAGTAGGTCACGCTGATAATGTGTACGTACTTTATTTTTTCCTGGTCTAAAAGTTTATAGAATATCGTTTTGCGAAATTGTTCTAAGAAAAGGGTCATTGTCGCATAGTTCTTGTGGTCCGTACTCTTGATTTTTAAGTCCTTACGATTTTGCTTGAGCTGAATTTCGAAATCATCGTCAAACGACGTGTGTGGTCGTGAGTACGAATTGCAGGTAAAGGTTGAACAAATCGGCTTTCTCCTGATCTGAAACGGTAAGGTCACCTTGAGAATTTTTGTTTAGTAAAAAATTTGAATTTTAATTATAGTTTGGCTGTTTCTTTGAGCCTTTTTTCTTGGATGAATTGGTTGGTTTCTAGTCTAATAATTGCATTGAGCCTGTTATACTCAGTGTTTTTGTGCATAATTTTTGGTGTAGTTATAGGTGTTTGTTATCCGAATGGGTGTATCTTGCAAGGCGTTTTACAGGCGGAAGGTTGAGAAAGTATAGTGAAGACGTATTTCAGACCTCGAGAGGTTTGGAAACTAGAGTAATAATTTCCTGAAGACCTTACGTTTATGTAGTTTCGGACCTATGCGTGATTGGTCAAGATGTAGAAGGTGGCGGTAGGGTTTCTTGCGTAAAAAGCTAAAAATGAGTTTGTAGGACAGACGAAGAGGGAAAACTAATTAGTCTATATGAACTCAAAGCTACACCCGAGTCGAACTTATCCGAAAACCTCCACCAGAACTAGCAAACATGATCAAGATTACAGAACAACCCTAGAGTCATTTTTTGCGTAATTTTATAAGTAATAATTTATTACTATGAGTATTTTGCCATAAAATAATTACTTTAGAAACAATAAATAAAAATTAGGGAAAGCACTTGAGGGTAGTTTTCACTTATGAAAGGGTCCCAATGGAAAGTTATTAGATACGATTCAAGGGTTAGTAGGGTAGTATTGAAATTTATTGAATTTTGCGAGAGACTTCGCTTATATGTGTAGATGGACGGATTTTATTTGCGTTAGTTCCGTTTCATATTTTCTGCTGGGCAAAGTTATGTTTGGTTTTGATTTAGCTGGTTAATATTTGACGATGTTTGCAAGATGGACGCGGGTATCTATAAAGAAGCTAGCTTAGAATGTATGAGAGTTTTTTTAGCAAACCTTTAGTTGAAGCATGTTTCAGAAAAGAATGTAAATAACGCTAATTTAGGTTGTAACAGTTAAATAAAGTGTCTGTTTACTGCCAGAATCAATTTTTGGGGATAAAACAATAAAACGTTTACAAGTAAAGTTGATGTGTGGAGTTGGAAATTGTGAGACTTTTCCAAAAATTTAAATAGTCTACACAGATTTGAAATAAACACAAACCCCTCTGTTAAGAGAAAGTATTGTGTATAAAATCTGTGCGATAGTAAGAGACACTTTTAAAGTGATCTTTTATAAAGAAGTAAAGGTTTTGGATATTATAAATTGAAATTAAGACTGCGTTAAATGATCATTAATGCTGATGTAAATATGTGAGTGTTTGTTATCTACATTAAACCAATTAAGTTTATAGACAATTAAGAATTTAGACGCAAAGAGAGTTAAAATATTAAATTGGACGAAGTAAGTTCCACGAAGTAATTATCAAAACGGACCTAAATCCCAAAGGTATTTCCAGGTATGGTCGTTTTTCGTTTAGATTGCTTGGATTATTTACATCTTTCAATTTTTTCTTAATTTTATTATCATTTAGTATGCGTAAATTTTAGGCTGTAAAATTGGCATTTGGTGTTGACAATATTCAGTTCGGAATTGTCGGACTGCACCCATGTGGTGATTTAGGTCCGGCCTTGTTACGTTTATTTAGAAAATCACCTCAGGTAAAATTTGTAAACATTGTTGGTTGCTGCTACATGAAATTAACAACACCGTAAGGTTTAATTATTTTTAATATCTACATAAATCTAATTTTTATTTTTAGGGGGTACCCACTTAGTACATTCGGTATAAATAATAATTTCGAATTAGATTACTGTGCTCGAGAAGTGGCTTGCCATGCGCTTGAAGCATACATTGATAAATTGAAGATAAGCCGTATTGATCAATTAAAAGTACACGCCTATCGAGCAGCTCTGGAAAAATTAATAGTGCAAAAAGTTCCTTCCATGTACCACTCACAAGTTAACAGTGTAAAGTGTACAGATGGATTGTCATTTTTAGAGTGAGTTTCAATTTTTGTGTTTGTAATAAATAAATATTTTTTTAGATACTGTAATAAAGCTATATCCGGTTTAAAACTAGACCTTAATTTAGCAGAGATAGAGTCAAATGAGATAAAAAATGATTTAAATGATTGGCGAAATGTTGTAGCTTTTTATTCTCTGAGACTTATGCTTGCACCGTTAATTGAACATATCATTATGTTAGATCGTATTCTGTACATCTTAGAATCAGGTGAGGAAAGTGCAATTTGTACATGTGTGTGCAATAGTAACTATTGTTTTCTCAGGTTATCACTGTGAGGTGACCGCATTATTTGATCCAAAATTATCACCCAGAAATCAGGTACTTACTGCAACGAAATAAAATGTTTACAACAATTATTTTTATATACAACAATTTATTAAATGTTAATGTACATTTTTACAGTTTTGCACCATGACTTATAAAAAAAATATTGTTATCATTTGTTTTTTATTACGTCCTCGAGAAGTTCCACATAACCGCGAGGCGCGATTCCCAAACCCGAGTATCTCCATAAATTTGTCGCTTCTGGTACTTTTCCTCTGCGACTGTCCTCGCCTGTTGGTTCTCGAGTGCGCCTTCATCTGCACGTAAGTTTAAAGAAAGAAGAGAATGTAACGTTGGTAGCTTAATTGTCAACGTCTTACCGTAGAGCTTATGTCATCTGTGTAGCAAAAAGGTTGGTTGTGCAGGAGTCTAAGTGGGCCGTCTTAAAGCATTTAGGCTGATCGTAAGTCGATTACGATCTCGTTTTACAGAAGTACAGAGGCGGAGGTACTGCGGAGGTACTGCGTTTCACTATTTCAATTGATACATTGTTTGATAACCGTGAATAACGCTTTTTACAGTTGCAATTTCGTATCAAATAGATATAAGTATTGTAATTAATTATTAACAATAATAATAGTAGGTAATTTATATTTGATTATGAAGCAAGTATATATGTTCTATGTCCAACTTTCTAATCGCATAAAGCGGCATTTTATGTACTTTTTGCAAAGCGCTGACGTATGAAGAATATAGTATATAAAATCGAAAAATTGACAGTCAGTTTTCTTTTAACTTCTGACAGTGATTTTCAACTGATTATAGTGTAACTGTAAATATTTTAAAGTATAACTGTGAGAATGTCAACATTATGTAGTGGAAGGTCAGTGCATAGGGAAGGACGCGAATCAGTGTGTAATAATTTTAATTATCTTGCTACACTATTCCCAAATAAATCGAACCAAAAAATTAAGCCACATGTTCCTGATTGTTCTGGAGTATCATTAAGAGAGATGGAACGGATTATGAAAGAAGCAAAGGTAACGACCGCGGAAAATAATGTAAATCCAGTATCCAGTGTACCAAGCACGAAATACCGAAAGCTACAGACCTACAAGTGATAGTCTCCATCAAAAATTGGAGAATAAACTACAATGACAGTCAAGAGATTCAAGTGGAAAAAGACGCATAACAAGAAAATTTTTGTAGAAAAAGACGCATAACAAGAAAATTTTTGTAGAAAAGAATAAACGAGCATTACGGGTAACCAATCGTATATTTGGAGTTATGGAATATCGTCCGAATTATTCACGTCAATTTCTAAAGGAAAGAGGTTAATCTTGTTGACTACGGTGTAGATATGGGATTCATTCCGAATTGCTTGCTTGTTTTTAAATCAGGATAGATCCTCCTAGATCGGTAGTGGTCATTGATAACGCGTCTTATCATAATGTACGGGTATATAAGGTCCTCACATCCAAGGCGGAAATGATTGATGGCTTTCTGACAAGAACATAGCTTATTCGCCAAGTATTGTACAAACCCCAACTTTATGAGTCAATCAAGCTCTATAAAAAGCAGCATATTACATACAAATTCGATCATACAGTTTTACGACACTTAAATCCAATCGACAGATTTGGGGAATAGTAAAAGGTGATGTGGCAAAACAACACTAGGTACACTTAAACGCGACGCAACTGAAAATGATTATTTAATATTATAGTAAAAGCACTCATAAACAATGGTGAAAGTAGCAGCAGTGACAGATAGCTTTAGTGAAGGCGAGTAATTAATTATGGATCTAGGAAAATTCACCGCCAACAATTCACCGAAAGTAAATTCACCGCCACAACAATTCACCGAAACAACAATTCACCGAAACCAACATTCACCGGAAAAAAAAAAATTATTATTTAACTAATTAGTGAAAAGTAACTTATCTATAACCACCAGATTTGGGTAAATATGCTTACCCCCTATTTATATTATTTTTCACTAATATTAAACAAAATTAATGACTTGCCGTGGTTTGCTATTTTCTATAGTAATAAAGCTTTATTGAACTTTAAGTATGGCTTAAGAACTACGGTGCAAACGGCCATTATTGTAATGTTCTTTAATAGGGATCTATTAAAGGTAATTATTTGAATAATTAGTGAACAAAACTAAATGAGTTATGACAATGTACTTTTCATAGGAATTAATTAAAGGTAAATCAAAATCGAATAACAGGAGGTAAGTTATTTTAACTAATTAGAAAACAAAATTAGTGTGTTACTGTAATATATTTTTGTTAAGATTCTATTGAAAATAATTAAAATATCTAATAATTATTCTTATTATGAGCGATGAATTTTTGTTTCGGTGAATTGTTGTGGCGGTGAATTTACTTTCGGTGATTTGTTGTCGGTGAATTGCTGTCGGTGAATTGTTGGTGAATTTTCCGAACCCATTAATTATGTACCTATTTGAGTGAATTATTTAGTAAGATATTTATTTTTGTTATTTTTTTACACCTTTGTTACATAGTAATTTATTTTATACTTGTGCTGTATGAATGTATTCATAATGGAATAAAATTTTGTCTTGTTCAACATTCTAAAATAATTGCCAATTTAAATAAAAATAGTATGGTTTTTGCGTACACCATTGAAAATAGCAATCAAGATCGGAGTTATAGGTGAAAAGTGTCGGCATCACCTGTGCCTTGTTTCGCCAGGCAGAATAATATAATCTCTACCTCGCCTTACACAAGATTTTTGTCTAAACTCTGCCGGTCTCGATAGCGTTCAACAGTCATTATTACGGGACACCTACCCAGCTTTACTGGGTGATTCTAGACGTCAAATTACACAGAAACACATACACGCTACCACCGGCATCTTACCAGTGCGATGTCGTATTCAAAGCGATAAACCTGCCCAGAACACGATCATTAATTTGTCAAAGATGCAGACATTAGAAGTTACGTATTAAATGATTTCACTTAGCGTAATACTTTATATTTACTTTTACGAAGCCCTGAACCAGAATCCTGTATAAATTGCAATACGGAATACCAGAAGTTGTTACTGTCAAGATTAACTTAAAGAGATATTCCTGTGTTGATTATTTTTAAACACTCGAAACTGGTAAAACTCTTAGTTTTATCACGCCTGCCTGTCTAGGAGCGAATACAAACCGCTGCAAATTGTATCAATACTTCCACATCAAAAAATCTGTTTTTTGTAAATAACTGGAAAACGATTAACTCTACAAAAATTAAAAGAATGCTTTTCGATCAGAAATTTGATTTTCTATCTAATACCAAAATTTCAAAAATGTGTGGACGGGTTCCAAAATCGAGTTTTTTGGAAATATTTCGAAAATGACAAAATTTTCGAAAAAATTGCAAAAACAGTTTTTGTCAGAAATTTGGTTTCCTATCTAATGGTATTTTCACTTTTTGAATATGTTAAGTAGTTACGGTTTTTTTAAGTGGCGGTTTTTTGCTAATATCTTGTAAACAGTTTGTTATACAGAAAAATTATAGAAACAAAAAATACTCAAAATTATGTTACTAATCACATATTAAAAGGAAAAAATAAAAATTTGCAGAAGGGCTACTTACCCTCAAATTGTAACCCTTCCCCATACCCCACTCACCCCAACTACCTATCAATCGCTTTGGGTATTTCATATCTATATGTGTGCCAAATTTCAACTTGATATGTTAAGTCCTTCGAAAGTTATGGAGTACACACATGTAGAGACCGACACACAAGATTTTTTTGTTCAAATTTTGTTTTTGGGCGTTTTCGAACATTTTAAAGCGATTAAGCAAATAAAAATGTTTGAAATTTTTTTAGCGATGCAGTACTTTCCATTCGTTGGTGGAAGTAAAATATATTTTCACGTAAAATGGTCCCTCCTGTGGATTTAAGCACCTGATTAAATTTATTACATTATTCATTTTTTCTGTTGTATTGCTGTGTAAATATCCACCGCCGCTCAATATGCAAAGTATTTCGGAGTATTCCGGTAACCTTGAAACCGAGACTGTAATCGTTATCTGCTTGTGACGGGCTACTGTAACCGACCCGCTTCCTTGTTTATTGTTAAATTGATCTTTCAAATTTTTTTAATTGAAATGAATTTTTTATATGCCTCGACTAATACTCAGCGCAATGAGAAAACTCTTTACTTTACAGGACTTCTTGGATGTTTTTATGCTTTTATGATAGCAATAAAGCTTTGATGATATATTTATTCAAAACAGCATGCAAAACAATTTTAATTCGTCATTACAAAGAAAACCAAGATGCGTGTACCAAGGGCGTTCCGGTTTTAAGCTACTACTAAACATGCAATCGAAAGCTGACTATGTCAACTTTTTAATTATTAAACATTAAACAAAATACATGCTAAAACCTGTCTACACTCGCTATCTTCTTTTCTTCGCTTAAGCAAATCCGCCCTATGAAGGTGTGTATTGTTGCCTCGATGCAATTCCCGCTACCAACAACAAAAGCCAATTGATACTACAAAAGCTAGGCGAATTAACGACAAAAGCATATTGTAGTAAATGTAGATTTCAGTTTACTTCTCCAAGAGAAACAGAACTCACTTATATAAATATAGCGCTTACGAATTTTTATAACTTTAATATTTTATAACGTTTGAGTTCACTGTAGTAACACTTTAATGGTCGTTATTAATAATTGTTTACGGATTACTTGTAGTACTTGCTTGTGCTTTTAAAGATTAATCAGCGTTCACTCTTACGCTGTCACTCACCTACTCTCAATTTCCCGCTTCTGTTACCGTCTCCTTTCTGCGCACACGTAACTTAATACTACAATATAAAAGGTAATTTTCATAAAAGCATTTATACAGGGTACTGCAGAGTAATAAATCTCTTATACTAAATTGAAATAAAATTAAATTTCTATTCTCATTCACGAGGTGTTACAAGAGGTCGAACGCCTGTCAAAAAATGTGTGCAATCAAAGCTCTAGTGGACCAAGCTAAACAAATTTGTGATCGAGAAAATGAATTTGATCTTTTAAAAACATCACTATGAGCTAATGATTATTCCCTTAAAAAATTAATAATACAATTAAACTAGTTAAACGTGCCCATAAAGAACAATTATCATTTAACGTTGGTGGAGCTTTTCTTCCTTTCATAACTAACGTTACAGATAAAATTGAAAAAATATTAATTAACCATGGAATTAGAACTGTTTTGAAACCTACAAGATAGATTAAAGAACATTTAAGATCACCTAAAGATGCTTCAAATTCATCATTAGCTTCTGTAGTATATAAGTGACCTTATCCTTTCATAAAAGTATTCACTGGAATCACAGAAAGTAACTTTGACACTAGACGTAAAGAACATATCAGATGTAGATTGAATCAACCAGAGAAATCTGGTTTCATAGCTTTAGACTTACATTATGATTCATTAAATTTTGTTAAATTTAATTAAATATTTCATATACATATTTACTTGACATCTTAATTAATTTTCAAAACTATTAACATTTACTGAAGAAAATAACCCGAATTGTTATCGAAACGTTTAAATAAGGTAGGTTAGAGCATCAACATACGATTCCCTCAACACGAAGCACGCTCATTAATTTACCTTACAGACAGCTACACTAACTAACGTGTAATTGAGCATACAAGACTTGACGATAATGTAAATCATAATGTATTATAAGTTTTGTTATGAACGAAGAAGTTCAAAAGTAAATATGTAATTAAAAATTATTATTAATTTGATTAAATACATGAATAAAAGTTTACTTCGAGTAGGATTTGAACCTACGACGTCTTCTTTGTAGAGTAGCGCTCTAACCAACTGAGCTACCGAGATACAAGCCCCAATCGATGTAAATTTTGAATATAATGAGATTACAGTACTACAAATAAAAAGACAAAATTTACATCGATTGTGGACTTGTATCTCGATAGCTCAGTTGGATAGAACGCTACTCTAGCAAGGTAGGTGTAGGTTCAAATCCTACTCGAGGAAAAGTTTTTTTTTTTGTTTATGCATTTAATCAAATTAATAATGATTTTTAAATCATAATGGTTTTACTTAATAATTTTCCAAATTTTAACTTGGACCAGCATCATCATTTTTGTTTTAACATATAATTAGTTTTTTTTCTTGCGCTGCTAAGGTAACCGTTAATTATCATTAACTGGTTGCAATTAAAAATACAATTCCGTATCATTATCCGTCTAAATTACAATTAATTAAGCGAACCTTATAATAAAACTACAAATGACAAGTACTAATATTATATATTCCATAATAAAACTAAAATGTTTTATAATAACACGTAAATGTAATAAAACTTATATCACGCACAAGTTATGTATAAAAGATGTCAAAGGTGACGTTACCTAGATAGTAAGCGAAATAGGTGCATAGTTCTCTTCGCCGTGTTAAAATTGTCAAGCGAAAGAAACTGAATTTCAGAAATGTCAATATTAATTAATCCAATTTTAAAGCTAAGTCCATAATATAAAAAAATAAACCAAGCAAATGGGTAACCACATTAAGAAACACGCATGATGTCCTATTAATGAATAATGTTTGAGATTAAGTATTTTTATGTATAGAGATTTAAACTTAATAATAATACCGTTTATAAATGGCTTCACATATGTAGGGCCAGAAGTCAACTTAGTTATATTGTGTACCTTTTGATTGGATGAATACAAATTTGCAACTGACGCTATACAAAATACGATTAACCGTGATTAGTAAAATTGGTAACACATCCAATCATTCCGTCATTGTCCGCCAAAATTAATTCGCTTAAATGTTTAGTTAGTTATAATAACCAACAACAGCCTCGGTAACGTAGAACATGGAATTTATCATAGGTCCAAGTTTGTGCTATTTTTATGTTAGTAATGAGCTTTAAAAATCGCATTCAAATGTTGACATGTTGCAGTGGTAGCTTGGTTGCGAATATATATTTGTAAGTAGCGGACCGCGAAAATTTTATTATTGTAATAAACGTTTGTCAAATCGCCATTGTTACCACGATAGAAAAGATAATTAGTGGATTTTTAATATCTTGATAATACGTCGTAATTTGCTAATGTTTTCAAAATATTTTATTTAGATATTTTATGTAAGGAATGTGAGATTGTTTGTAACTGATATTTGTCTAGGGTTGTAAAACACATGTTGGGGGGTGAGTAGCAGGTGCACGCTTAAAAATGCTTTACTGCAGGGACGTAACGAATCATTGTAATTTCTTATGCGTGCTCTTGATGTAAAAATTGATCTAATGATTAATTACGGATGAACGGGCCGCGATCAAAAGATATCTTTATTGGTTACTTGAAACCCGAGAGAGAAATGTAGTGTTGTTACGGACGCATGCATATTTTTTAAATTAAGGTGTCGTGCAATAATCAATATGAAACTGTTCCAACGGAAATTAGTGTTTCTTGTTTTTTTTTTTTTATATTGCTTTTGAAAGATAGGGATGGATTGTGGGAGTGAAGTGGTTGGGTTGGAAATCGGCAGTAAGGTTAGTTACAGTTAGAGTGTCAATCGATTCAGATCGATTTTTGGGTTAATTAAATACCTTCATTGTAAACAGTTTGTCTTTAAAAATGTTTCGTACGCGTACATTTTCTTTTGAATTAGCCAACACTAATTTTTCTTTTCTTTCGAGTGTTAGTTGTAATGTGTGTTTCAAATATTAATCTATAAATAACAGTCACCATTTTTGAAGTTAAACCGCGTAGGTTAACGATTTGTGTCTGTGATGAATTAAGAGAATATTTATTCTAGTGTAAGTATGTATTTTTATATAACTAAAAGCTCGCATCAAATCATTTACCAGCCTAGATAACATATTAAATACCAAACATTGTCTTGAAAAGGTATCTTATTCGTACGCGGACTTATTAAGCTGAAATCTGCTAAAATAAGAAGACAGTACAGGGCCCTCTCGCTCTGGTATTTGTGCGAATTAGCATTGTTGGTTGTTTATATTTATATTTGTGTAGAGGCTGTAAATGGGTATAGGATACCGCTGGTTATTAATTGTAAAAGGCAATTGCCAGTAGGTATACACTCTAGGCCAGACCATTAAACACCTCGAATTTTTATTTCTATTGTTTTTATTCGTTGTGTACATGAACGTGTTATATATCGGTCACGATGATCGTGATCTATTTATAACTGACCCACGCAAGGCTTTGTTTTAATGAGTTTTTTTTGTCAGTTTGTTTAAGTAGAATTATTTTCCTGCAAGCTGATTTCTCTTTGTATCTGCTTTATTGTAATTTGATTTACGTATTCTGTGCTTTAGTGGTCACTAAACAATTAGGTACGTGCAAATTCCTTGTCTATTTTCTTTTGTCCTTGCCTTTACCTTATTATCACCTGTGCAATTTTACTGTTTATTTATGACCCAATTGTGCATGTGACTAGATGTGGTTTTTTTTATTATTGCGTTTCTGTGTAACTAAACTGCTTTTTATTCATTTTCTCTTAATGTTATAATTTTGTACGTACTTTAACCTAATTTAATGGTGTTTTGTTATATATTTAACCCTTTTATTGTTTTTTTTGTTATTTGATTTATTAATGTACTTGCAATTGCTTATTATAAATAAAGTGGGTTTTATTGGTGGTTCTTTCCCACAATAGTAGATTAACGGGCTGAACCACCGCTGCGCAACGCTCGTTGATTTTAATTTGAGTGATTTCATTTTTTTTACCTGCCCTCCTGATGCAACACTTACCTCATCCAGCCTATCTAATTTAGATAGCACAACGTACCTACCACTAGGCGGCCACTTCATTTGATCGGATTTGAGGTTTGCGAGTAATTAAATATCAGACAGGCAATTAATTGGAGTAATAGTAACATTATTGTCAATTAAAGTCAAGATAAATCACTTAGCGATTGTTTTGTTCTTGAATTTGCATTATTGCAAATAAGTTCAAATTACGCTTTTCAAGATAGGGCACCTGGGGGACGCTACATGTTCCTCTTTAGACAAAATTTGCAGTATTTCGGAGGTAACACTTATGGAAATTCAGGCATACACGGAGGAAGGTCTGGAAAAAAGAGGTCGTACCAATTAACTAAAAAAAGTATTAAAGATGCTTCTTCTCAGTTGTAGGAAGACCTGCTTTTCTAAAATGTGTCAGCTGCACCGTTGAAAGAATGTTTCAAGTTGCAGTTACAGATAGTTACAACGAAAAAGAGCAAAAGGAGTTTTTATTAGGAGCTCTCAATGTAGATGTTCCATCTGAATTTCAATATAGGTGCGACATTTTTCATTACCATGCTTCTGGCGGTCTCAACTTGCTATCCTACTAACAACGACCTAACAATTTACTTAAACCAATGCAGCTAAAGGTTTTTTTACATAAAGTAACAAAATAATAACGTCGATATAAATGTGCATTACAATGATCATTTTTTGTTCCTGACTCATAAACGTATACTTCCAAACTGCTTTCAGGACATAAAGCTACCCAACAAAAAAGAATTGCTGTCAATTGTTCAACAGCACATTTTTTAATTAAATTAACAAAAGCGCTAGAAATGTATGATTTCGTTTTTAAGGTAATCTTTGACTTGATACCGACTTTCACTAGATTTCTACTTTTAGGACATAATGTTTCAATAATATTTATACTGTTGTTCATACTTCTAAATAATTTAATTATTATTTAGTAGTTTAGCATTTTTAGCGTATCTTAGCATTACTCTGCTACAGCACATTGTATCTCCATTAATTTTCCTTCAGGAAGTCATTTGATGTTATCGTTTAAGGGGCAATCATAGAGGGTGGCATTTTTGATAAATTTCAATAAAGAAAAGCATTTACTTAACGTCATAATTTGGCAACTTTTGCTTATGTGCTAATATTTTTACCCTGGATAATGAACACTGCATTGAAACTAGATTTAATAACACTGAGTCGAATTTAACCTTTATTTACTTTTTTTTTTCAATGATTTAATCTACTGTTATTATTTTTTAGAAAATGCTGCCTTAAACGAAACTGAGGATGACGTAGTAAATGAAGACCACAAGATTGAAGAAGATAATGGGAGGATTACTATTACTCCACCTGTTCGGCAAGGAGTTAGTTCTACATGCTTTGTGCTTCGTATGTCAATTGGAGCCACCCACAATCTTTTTCTTACCTTATAACTACTTAGGTATGTGTACGGTATGCGCATAGACGATGCAACGGATGCCATTGGAACCACAAAGACCAGATGAAGAATGGGGTCACATCGTAAATTATGGAATATGCCCTTTTGACCGTATCCCCATTATGTAGTAATAATATAATGTATTATTTTTAGATGTTATATAAAATTATAAAAGTACCTACTTATAATGTTTTCTTTTTACTGCCATATTATTATAAATAGTTAATAATAAAAATAATTATATAATGCTTTACTTTGTTTGCAGTAGAAAATTCAAGACTTTGCTAATAGAACAGTCAAGTATTACTTTTAACTGAAACAATAGAGTTTATACAGAATTGATATTTTCCTTTAAAGATACTGTAATTCTCGAAACGAACTGTGTAAATCATACCACCAAATAAATTAAATTCCATTTGATTAGAGAATTGTTATTATTGGTAAAAGTTGCCATAATAAGAAATTATTACAGGCTGATTCTTAATCGCTTTACCAAAATTGAAGTACCTCCACTGAACTTGAGGTACAAATGGTCTAGTTGGCTTTTTCTAAATTTGTAACGTTAGACACTTATATCCGACCCACAACATATTATGCATAAATGAGATTGTTAGAGAATCTTGTATATTGTGATATAATAAATCTTAGTTACCTTGTCTAAGTAATAATTGTTCAACGTTCTAACGGCATCCAACCTTTTTTATTTGAATTTAAAAAGATAGGGAGGGTGGGGCAATGCGGACTATTTAAGGGAAAATGGCTTATAGACTCGTTATAGAAATATATTGAGAAATCCATAAGCTCAAAATGTTCATTTAACATTTGACTATTATTATTGAAAAGTTAGAACTAAAACAGTCATACGTATTTTGGGGGTATAAAAAATGAGGGATGACAAAAGTTCACTTTGCCTCATGACTTGGGGCAATGTGAACTACCCAATCCTATATAAAAACTGAAGGAACAAAATTTAATCACAATAAAATTGAACAAAGGAGAACTTTTATTTACGACATTATGACTCAAACAATAAACAAACAAAATTTTATGAAATAAAAATGCAAATTATTTAAAGGCAAAATTACATTTGAATTCTTCGTCGTCCTCTGAGTTCGACTCCGGCACATGCTTCATGTGCCCACTTGAAACATCCAAAACACCATACCCAACCATCGTCATTTAATGATTTGAATACCATTCATTGCAGTAAAACATTCTGCATCATCGTTCTCATTTTCACTATTTTCTTAATTATTTGTTTTCCTTTATTTTTTCTGGGTGTCTGCTCATTTTCTATGTTTCTTTTAATTTGTTTATTTATCTTTGATAATTTTTCCACTTTGAGCTTTATTTCATTCTCTAATTCTGCCTTATAAGGACTAGCAGTTAATATGGCTGCTTTGCCTCTTTTTACTTTCCGTGTCGAAGCTTTTACTTGGCTACACTTTGGAAGTGGATGGATATCTTGAGGACTCTGCATTGCAAAACTACTTTTAATATTTTCTATGGATCGTAAAGGCGAAGAGACTGGTTTTGAGACAGACCTGGTGAATTCACAACATCAGTAGAAGTTGAAGCTCTAGGTTCTTTTGTTGAGTAGGTGACAGACCATTTATTTTTAATGGAATTGGAGTCAGGGTCACCAATAAAGTACTGTTTGATCTAGAGGTTGAAGGAATTGGATCTTCCTGTGGAGACTGCGGCAGAAAATTTTTTCGAGATTTTTCTCAGTCACAACTGATGGTGCAAAGTCTATATCTGTAAATATATTCGGATCGTATGGGACCAAACCACATTTTTGAAAGCATTAATAGCATTTAAGGAGTTGCTGCCTGCAAATAGGCTTCTCCAAAAATACTGACAATTTGAAACACTGTGACAACCCTGCCAGGATTATTATTAAGATATTTTTCTAAAGCTAGATCATAATACCCGCCAAAGGAGCCATAAATCCAACGTCCATCGGCTGCATTTTGTGGGAGTAGGGTGGTAGGCAAACTATATGTACATATTGAGCTCTAGCCATATCAATCACTTCTATATTCTTGGTATGTATACTATGTCCGTCTAAAACTAGTAAAACAGGATCATCCTCACTAGGTTTAACTTGAACAAAATGCTTAAACCAAAATAAGAATATCTCGGTGTTCATCCAACCGCTATCACTACAGGCAAATATGGTATCAGGTGGTGGACCATTTTGGAGTTCAAATTTCATCCTTTTTCTTGCAAAACTAGTAATGAAGCTACATAATGACCTGCCGATGACATACAAATAAGCGCTGTTGTGGTTCCACTTATCGGCCGATGTAAGTCGGCCAACCTGTTTTCTACCCTTCTGAGCGAAAATTTTACTATTACATTTAGGCACGGTACCTAAACCTGTTTCATCACAATTGTAGATCCTTGTTGCCGGCTAGTTTTTCGATTGAAAGTGTGAGGTATACCATTTTTCGGCCAACTGGAAAGCCAGAGAACGAAGATCAAGTAGTGTAATTCCATAAAGACGAGATTCCATGTCCAAAATATAATTTACCTGCTCTTTGTTAAAAACAGGTCTATAGTACCCCAGTCCTTTCTCGTTAGGTAAAATTCGTTTATTTGTTTTCTTACATCGTCGAATCAAAGTAGCTTTTGGTACATGAAAATATTTACTTGCTTTTAAATAGCCAAATCTACCCTCTTTAACTGCTTTTATAGCTTTTTGCATTGAATCAAGTGACCATCTTTGTAGTTCCGTTTTCCTTTGTAGTCTCGTACCATTTTGCAAACTGAAAATAAAGAAACTAATTTAATTTTCTCTATAGTAATAAAAAATATAATTGGGGCAAAGTGAACTACTAATGGTTCACACTGCCCCAAATGTACTTTGAAATAAAAAGTTAGCGTTTAGTTAAAATATTGAATAGAAGTTGAAACAATTATATATGTGTTAAAAGGTATCCCTGTAAGATAACTAGTGACTATTAAAAGTTAAAGGAAATAAATTTACTTACCAAGTGATTTAGCCTTAAAGTCAACAGTGTCGTTACATCAGCCAAGAAGAAAACACGTTTATTTCTTCTAACTATCACAACCCACTCTCTATGACTCGAAATTCACCTGAGCATAGATTGATCACGTACACATATTTGTACCGAATATCGTATGCGAGGTTGCCACTGTTTAAAAAAAATACCGAGGTAGTTTACATTGCCCCGATGAATATTTTTAGTACGCATTTCTTAACATTCTATTTGAAACCAACCCTGCAACATTTGTCGTACAAATTTCACATTGTCAGGGTTTTGTCCACAGTTGGCAAAGTCTCCACCTCATCGCGATGTGGGCATGGTCGACGTTGTGCTCACAGAGAAAAATTAGGCAGTGTCCCTTGTACACTTGTCGACGATGTGGGCAGTGTCCATCGGCGATGTGGGTGTGGTCGGCGTTGTATCCCTTGCAGACTTGTCGCAGATGTGGGTACCGTCGGCGTAATGTCCCTATTACATTTTTTTTCTAATAGTGGGCGTTGTGGTCACGTTCGGATTAACGTCCTTTGTACACTTGTCGGTCCCTAGTCGATGATATGGACCATCAAAAAACGTATCGGCGTTGTGGGCATTCGGCGCAGTGTCCTAGACCCGTCTAGTAATGTATAGTGTCATTCGTGTTAAGAGTTTGAGGAATACTACTGACAAAAAATCACTAACACGTTTGCATTAGCACAAAGATTTTAGATCTTTAAACATTACTAGACTGTTATTTTTATTACATACAAAAGTGTAGTATGATTTTTTTCTCTCTTACATGCAGATGTAACTATACAGGTTTTCATTTATAAAGTCAACTTTAAAGATCATATATATTTTTCCGGGCACGTATTTAAAATATGTAGTTTTTTTGGGTTGTTTTATAGAAACATATAGATTTGTGTAAACATAAATACACCATTAAAAACCCAAAACAGCTAAGTATTTTAGATAAGTTTTATATTTAATTCTTTACTCAAGAATGTATAAGTGAAATGTACAATATATTATATATCCAATATGTATGCCACTACAGGAATGCCACCAACTTTAGAAACTATTAAGCCTATTAAAGTTCGTTGTCACTCTACTAGGCTCACTAACAATCTGTTTTAGATTTAAACTACCTTATAAACTTAAAAATTCATCAACGTTTTTGTTATTGACATCGAGTATATTAATATTAAAATCACCAAGGCGGACAATATCATCATAATCTAGAAAAAGTGAAGTTATAGTTGAATCGAAAATACTAATAACATTTTTTAATCATAATTACGAACCAAAAGCATATTTCCTCTGACCAAATTTGATCGATATCTAAAATTGCTCAATATTAGTGTCGATATTATTGTAAGAGAGAAAACTTGATATCATTCCTTACATAAAAAGTCACTCCACCTCCCCTAGATGCTCTATCTTTGCATAATATACTATAACCATCGACAACATATTGCATCATTGCTGGTATGAGTTCAGTCAAGTTTGAGTTAAAGCCAGTATACCAATTTTTTCTGGATTCACATAACATTTATCTCTTATCAATTTTTGAAAGTAAGGATCTAATATTTAAGTGTGTACATTTTAAATCTCTTGCCATGGATAAACCCTAAGTATCTACAAAAATTTTTTTTTATTGATATACACAATATGAAAATATATAATTGAAGTTACATAAGTGACAATAAAATAGTTATTGTGTACACAATATACTGGAGAGACTAGTTGCGCTATTAAGGTTATAGCAACCAATAAAAATTATTAAAGTACAGCTTGAGCAACCAGAGATGATGTGGGTCGCACAATATATGTCACTGCGTTCGAGAACGATCATCAAGTGTAATAGCTTAAAATCACTTACCGGTGGCGGCGTAAATAATCGTTGGTACATGTATAAAATCATAATTAAAGTTTTATGTTATTTTATTAATTTAATAATTTATATACATAGTGAACAAGTAGAAATACTTTTATATTATGTAATAAGAAAAATTAATCACAATCACTAGTCTTCGTCCAAGCTGTTTTCTTATCCAAATTTATGACTATACGTTCCGTTTGAATATCAAGAAACTGCGCGTTTTTTAATAATTTTCTTGCAACAATTTCGTCAATGGTCTGCGTAACATTCGAAATATCTTCTTCAATAAAGCTTTTACTTCTGTAAAATTAAATGTTACGTTTCTCTTTGAGATGTTGTTTTTAATTTGTGCCCAAATCAATTCGATTGGATTTAAATCTGGATGATAAGGTGGAAGTCTAAGTACAGTGTAACAGGTCATCAAATTTGTGCGTAGTATACTGTTTTTTCAGTTGAACAGGTTCAACTGAAAAACGAAAAAGCAACAGTTGAAGACGGAATAAGTAATAAACTTTTAAAAATCGAACTAGAAGAAATAATAAAAGTACTTCACATTCTATTTAACCAAGTACTGTTCAGTGAGGATTTACCGTGCCAGTGGTACATCTGGCGTCAATGAAAAAAATCATTCTCGAAGTAGTTTTAAAAATGCACATAAATTTTGTACATCCCTTTAAATGTAAAACTGGCCAGAGAGATTTTCTGTTGTTTTGTTGCACAAAGCAGGTCCAAACCCCCTCAGGGCGCGATATAGAGCCAATAAATTGAGAAGGATTCGTTAAATTATAATACAAAAAAATTAGTTTTTTTTAGAAAAGTTTTAGGATTCAATTTCCCAATAGTGGGCATTATGTTTGAGATTTCCTAAAACAACCTAAATTGACATTTTTAGTGTTTCGGTTTCTTAAAAAATCATTTGGGATGCGTGTAAATTAAATAATGCCACCCTACCTATGGAAATTTTATGCCAAATAACCAATTTTTATTTTAGCAATTATAACATTTTTCAATTCAATTGAAATATTTATCTTATCAAATTATCTAGGATGTAATCGAAATTAATCAATGTAAAAAGTATAATAATGTATTTTCCTAATATTCTGGTATATTCGGCATATTTTATTTTTAGAATAATTACGATTATTGCACAAAGGTTAAGTCGGAAATCAATTAATTTGCAATACCCTTCAAGTAATTACATGTAATTACTACAAGTAACAATAGAATTTAAAATTGCTTTGTGAAAATAGGGTATAAATAGGAGAACATAAGATTATTAAATATTCAGTTATAACCCGTCTTCACTTTGTGGTAACTATATTGTGAAGCTTTATTTTAAAAAAAAATGTTACATGTTCGTTGGATTTGGTAGTTTTCGTTTTGGAAACCTTTGCCAAATTTTAACGGGCAGCATGCGTCGAAGAATGCTGGCTTGTATTGGCAATGAAGGATTTTATATTAATTATTAAACTATGATCAGATAGTATTATTTTGTTACATGTGTTTTGTGTTTACTTTTAGTTAAATTGTTAACTCTATTGTAATGCTAATAATAATAAATATAAAAGGTACAAAGAAATCGATTTTTAAATGTAATTTCTTTTATCGTCAAAACAGTTTTCCATTTTTGATTTAAAAACTGGCACTTATATTAATTCGATTTTTAGCGGTACTTGCGCCTATTAATGATCTATAGGGTTAAGGGAAAAAACAAGCACAGTGTTATCAGGGAAATAATGAAGTCAAAACAATTTAGAATTGCATTGTCATATGAAAAATATATTACTCCTATTATCAATTCCTGTATGTGAAGAAAAACAACAGACTTGGAACTATTTTAAATTCCTTAAAGTAAACCATAATGACATTTAAATTTATTATCTAATTCCATTATAATGCAATAAAAATAATTTTGTTTGGTTTTAAAAATACACATATATTCAAACCCATTAAAAATATAATTCTTCTTTTTATATAACAGATTTTCAAGTCTGTTGCGAACCAGGCATTACGTATTTTCATAAGAATTCTTTCATTAACAAACTGGTTGTTTACGAGAATATCTACGTGCCCGTAATATAATGGAAAATTTACCTGACTATTAAATACGTTATTGGTTACTGCTAACATTTAAGGGGTGTCCGAATTTTCTACGTTAGATCGCCTCGGGGGGTGGGCTTTTTCATTGCGGTCGGGTGTACAACTCAATGATTATTATTCTCTGTAAAAAGGGCGATGCAACAGATATTTCCAACTATAGACCAATCAGTCTGATTTCCAATATATATAAATTATTTGCCTCGATAGCCTTAAACAGAATATATAACATTTTAGTCAACAACCACCCAACCAAGCAGGTTTTCGAAAAGAGTGCTCTACAATTGACTACGTCCATACTATAAACCAAGTAATAGAGAAATCAAACGAATATAACATCAGCATGTATATTAGACTAATCGACTATCACAAAGCATTTGACATGGTAGAACATTCCCATATATTTCAAGCTTTAGTTAACGTATGCAATCATTCAGAAAATTTACAAGGGAGGAAAAGGACACATCAAACTTACAAAAATCGGAAAACCTTTTTGCATAGGAAGAGGCACAAGACAAGGAGATCCTTTATCACCCATTACGTTCAACTCGCTATTAGAACATGCTTTTAGAAACTAGTCTGGAAATATCGAGGTATAAATATATCAGGAAATATGCTTAATAACCTCCGATTTGCTGATGACATCACTTTATTCGCTAAAAGTCCCCCAGAATTAGAATCAATAATAAATGAACTAAATATACAAAGCAAAAAGGTAAGACACTCCATCAACAAGTCAAAAAAATATATTTTTACAAACAACACAAACGAAAAATTAAAGGTAAACAATACCGAGTGAAACTATGTAAAAGAAGCTATCTACCTAGCACAAAAAGTTTCATTTGAAAATATACAACACAAAGAAATTCAAAATTGAGTAATTTCATGATGGTATAGTTTCTGGAGATGCAAACACTTATGGGACAATATAACTGATAACGGGCAAATAGGCAAGATATTTAAATCATGTGCAGTACATCCATTAACAAATACGCAGCACAGACATGAGCACCCACAATAACCGAGTTGAAAAAACTAGAGACCACACAGAACAACATGATAATAAAAATGTTGAAAGTACGAAAAATAGAAAAAATAAAACACCCATTTTACGAAAGAAGCTAGGGTATGCAGTATTTCAGAAAAATGTAGAAAATTGAAGTGGAGCAGGAGAGGTCATGTATTTGCCAAAGTTCAACTAGATAGGCATGATAAACAACATTATGGTATCCAAACATAAGTTTGAGCAAAACAAGACGAGGACGCCCAACAAGATGGCAAGATGAAATTAAGATCACATTGGACCAAACTGGGAAAATATCGCCAAAAACAGAACAAGATGGAACTACCATAGGTAGGCCTTTATCCGGAGACGGACACAAATTAACTAAATTTGTAAACAATATCTATTTATTTAATTAATTAAGAATTTAGATTAACTTATTACAATATACATGTATATATATATATATATATATATATATATATATATATATATATATAGAGAGAGAGAGAGAGAGAGAGAGATAGAGAGACATATCTTCATAATTTGTAATCAGAAATAATTTGGCTATTAATAATAAAAAAATAATATTGTTTTTTGTGTTGTTTAATAATATCGTATAACTGCAGTTTGAACATTTGCGAAGTAAATGATAATTTTTTGTCAACTAACCACTTCACCATTTCTTCTTTTTCAGAAGTGCTGGTTGGAGCTCGATTAACTCACTCCATGATTTTGAATGAGTGTGTCGACTGTGGACATACATTTCATCCACGTACACAATGTGGCGCTTAAATTCCCGGTAATATTGTATACATACATATATATATATATATATATATATATATATATATATATATATATATATATATATATATAGTATATTGCAAGTAGGAAATCCTCAGTGCTCGAATGTCGTTCGTTTCTATAAGAAGTTTCTGTTGTATGCAACCCAAAATCAAGTTTCGTAGACCATAATGATAATACACTGCCCCTCCAATCCAAATCTGCCTTAAGTTTATTAAGCAAAGCATTTACATTCACTCTATCACCTTCCGTTTTATGAAAGTTATATATAAAGTTGCGAAAAATCGTTTTTTCTTCGTATGGTTGTAGGTGCGATACTGGATATTCACGTGGAGGTTTCTTTCCCGGACTCGAAAATTGAGGTTTCCCTTCTTCTACGTAAGTTTTGCCATCCTTAATAATTCTGGGCACTATCGCAATTGACGCCTTAGTTGCTGCGAACTTATTTCTTTAAGCTATTTTAATGTGTTCGAAGGATTCCCGTTTGGAAATAATTATACACACTGTGCACTACCTCGCGTGTTTGATTGCGTATCACTTGTCCGTGCTAACCTAAGCTAGGCATAAGGCTCGTAATCACTATATCACACAATTACTCTTGCTCTAATTTAAAACGAGAGTGAACGTAGTTTTGTATTGACAGTTGAAACTGATGGCAACGATATTAGAGTAATTAAGAATCCATAAGTAATAAAAATTAAAAAAACGTCCACTTTCACGCAATCGCGAAATGTTGGTTGTATTAATAAAGGGCAATTTTCTAATCTGTATTTTAAAAACGTTCTAATTTCATTATATTCACGTAATCGTGGAATGTTGTTTGTATAATAAAGGGCAATTCTCGAATATGTATTTTAAAAGGATACTAATTTCATTAATTTAATTTTAAGCAAATGTTTACCCACATATTTTATATAGGGGGAGTATGCCTGAGACGGCATTGTTGATGAGATGGCATACTGCTAGGATTTCTGAATTCCTTTCAAATTTGGCGCCTTTAAAATCCCTAGCCCATAAAGTGATGCATGCACCGCAGTTTGCGAAAATCCCGTAACGGTGAGGTGTCTTAGCCACAATCTGTGTGCATTTGACAGTAATATATATATATATATATATATATATATATATATATATATATATATATATATATATATATATATATATATATATATATATATATATTATATATATATATAGTCTCACCCATAAGTACGACCTAACTAGATCATAGTTTTCTAAAGACCCTGTTTTGTTTTAGATATAGAAAAATTATCCTGGCATTCTTGGGACGAGGGCAGTATGAAACAAGCCATAACGGCGGTTCGTGAAAAGAGAATGGGCTGGCTGCTAGTATCAAAACCTTCAACGATCCTTTCACCACACTTAGGCGTCGTACTGCTAAGTTAAAGTTTGGAAGAAAGATTGCAGGGGGGTCATTAAAGTGACGTTCAATGAAGATTTGGAAAAGAAATAGTTCAACACCTTAAAAATTTAGAAGCCAAATTTTTCAGGTTTAACTGCAAGAGATGTCAGGAGCTTAGCTTATCAGACGCAGAGGCTAAGAAAATACCTCACAGATTTTCTTCCTCTAATAAAATGGCCGGTTGAGATTGGTTAAGGGGGTTTAGGCAACGAATCCCACTATATCACTTAGAACTCCTGAATCTGCATCTACTGCAAGGGCCAGTGCTTTCAACAGAGAACAAATTAAAAATACTTCAAAAGTTGGCGGAATTAGACATATATCAATTTGAGCCAAATGATATATGGAACGTCGACGAATCTGGCTTTCTACCGTTCCCTCTCGAAATAGTAAAATTGCCATACGAACATTCGTACCACCGGCTATTATTTTTCCATGGAAAAATATGAAGCATGAATTAATGGATGTGCCCCAACAGGTTCGGTTGGATTCATACAAGAGAATGGCTGGATGAATGGAGAATTTTTTTGAAGTGGATGGAGCACTTCACCAAATTTGCAAAACCAACTTTGGAGAATAAAGTGCTGCTTCTCTTGGACGGCCACGAAAACCTGGATGTATTGTTATGCGCTAAGGAGTCTGGTGTGGTGATGTTTTGCTTCCCACCACATTGTACGCAAAGCGTACAACCACTTGATGTCAGCTTCTATGGGCCACTAACCACATATTATAATCAGAAATTGAAAAACTGGTTAAGAAACTATTGGGCCGAACTATCACTCATTTCCAGGTTAGTAACATAATTAAGGAAGCTTATGTTAAAGCAGCAACTGTTAAAAATGCACAAAACGGTTTTTCTACTACGGGAATATTCCCGTATAATCCAAATATATTCTCATACCATTTGTTTGCTCCTCCAGAGGTCACTAATGTACCTGATACAGGAGAACGTACCTTAAATACGACCGAAGATGAAGGCGTTACACGTAGGTTGTCAACTTCTAAACAATTCCTTTGTGACCAATTTGGATCAACTGCACAAAAAGAAACTGCAAGAGAAGTAGGAGCTGGAAGATCTGTTCAAGAACTTTCTAATTATAGCATTGGTTCTGAAGGAAGAAGCTTTAACATTTCAGTTGAAGATATATTACCTTTGCCAGTTACTACACAAATTTCTTCAAAAGTCAACAAAAGAAGAGGAAAATACGGATTTTTGAATAGTACACCCGAAATACACGCAGTAAAAAATCAAGTCGGAGAAAAGGCTGCAGAAACTTTGAGGAAATCTGCAAACGCTGCTAAGAAACGCGTTTTTACTGAAGAAGGAAATGTACATCATAAAAATGAACAGGCTGCGAAACCTATGAGAAGATCTGACAGAGTGGTTCAGAAACACACTGTTGTAGGAAATGAAGATACAGAAGAGAGTATAGTGAGAGAGTAATGTATCCTGTATATACTGCAATGACATATTATCGTTCCGGTTCAAATGAATTGTGGATGCAATGCCAAGAATGTACTCAGTGGTGCCACGCAGAGTGGTGCTGGTGCAAAAAAACAACTTAAAACTTTTATTTGCGATATTTGTAAAGTCTAAAATATATTTATGCCTTCTCATCCATAAGTGTATGGGTGAGATGGCACCCGTAAGGTTTGCCATAAGTAATAATAGCTATGTTGGAAGTGATACTACTTAAGTATTGAATATACATATATTGAGATGACATTTTGTACTTCCTATCACAATGTCCCCAAAACCTTTTGTATATTTTTAAAAAATATACAGCCTATTTTAAAAAAGTATGCCATCTCAGGCATACCTTCCCTAATATTGTATTTGAAGAAGCCATTTAATATCTTCCTCCCACTAACAATACAAATATAATATTTGAATATGACATACTTAAGTAATTCAATACGTTTCTACAAGGTGAGCAAATAAGAACGGCCGTCGGCCATATCTTCAGATCGGATTATAGTACAGCTTTGGGAAACCATTTTTTATAACATAAGTGGCCTCGAGAAGCACCTGGAAATTATTTATAGAATTGTAGGTCCACCGCTAGAGGGCATAATTGATTACCAAAATTTTAAAAAGCCAAATTTTACAAAATTTGTCTAATTAAAAGACATTATAAATGCGATAATCAGGTTCTAAGAAAAATTCTGCGTACTTTTTATTAAACAAGTTTTAGTCTATCTTTTCAAGTAAGAGGTGGGGAAGAGTGGGAACCTGTAAGTCCGGTTCTGCTTACTCGATCTTCGCAAACTTACTGTTGTTGAAAAGAGTTCTTTTTCACCAATGTAAGTGTTATATACTCAACACAACTTAATAAGTAACGTGCAGATTAGAGGGCGATATTTATTTTTTTTTAGAAATCTAGTTCTCTTTGGAAAATATTAAATGGAAGCATGCAGTTTTAATAATGGAATATGAAAGTAGACCAAATTAGCAACAAAATGGCGGAAACCGCATGTCAACACCTTTTTTCTATCCCGAGATATCTTACAAAACGTGAAACGGTGAACATGTTACCGTCCCCGCTAGAGGGCGTTATATAAAAGGTAATCTTTGTTAACTTTTCGTTTGGCGTACCTACAATTAAAAATACTTAAAAATAATTTTATTGTAAATGTAAAGAAAAATGTCTCTTATTATTTTCAGTTGACCGCCACACCAAAAGTAAACAAAAAAGGGTAGGTATAGGTAAATTTCGCTATTCGATAATTTTTATCAAACAATATATATTAAAAAATATACAGCCTATGTTAAAAAAGTATGCCGTGTCAGACATACCTCCCCTAATATTGTATTTGAAGAAGCCATTTATTGTCTTCCTCCCACTAACAATACAAATATAATATTTGAATATGACATACTTAAGTAATTCAATACGTGGCCTCGAGAAATACCTGGAAATTATTTATAGAATTGTAGGTCCACCGCCAGAGGGCGTAATTGAATTTTACAAAATTTGCCTAATTAAAGGGCAGTATATATATATATATATATATATATATATATATATATATATATATATACATATACGATAATCAGGTTCTACGGAAAGTTCTGCGTACTTTTTATTAAACAAGTTTTAGTCTATCTTTTCAAATAAGAGGTGGGCGAGAGTGGGAACCTAGTTATGACAAAATGCCTGTAACTCCGGTTCTGCTTGATCGATCTTCGCGAACTTACTATCGTTGAAAAGAACTCTTTTCCACCAATGTAAATATTATATACTCAAGTAACTTAATAAGTAACGTGCAGATTAGAGGGTATTTATTTTTTTTTTTTAATCTAGTTCTCTTTGGAAAATATTAAATGAAATAATAATAATAATAATAAACCAGTTTATTTAGCTGATGGCTATACAATTTACAATACTTAAGTAATTTACATCTTATAAAGAACAAGAAACATATCTATATTTAACTGTTCTAAGTCACATTCTATTTTATTATATGAATTATTCAGGCACAAGCTACATAAAGAAAACGTTAGTAATATATAAACTCCTGGTTATCACCCTGCTTTGCTGAATGTTCTTTCAGTCTGATACTGAATAGTTTCAAGCTTAAGTTCTTCATGTCAGCCGGAAGATTATTATATTCCAATACGACTGTGAAAAGCAAACAGTTTTGGCGCAATTTTGTATGTTTATGCTGCAGAATAAAATTTTCCTTTGATCTAGTACCATAATTGTGTAAATCACAAAACTTTAGCAAGTTTCCTTGGAGGTAATCTGGCGCAAATCCATGCTTTATTTTATGAATTAGTATGAAAGATTTCATCTGCAACATATTCTCAACACTAAGCCATCCTAAAGCACTTAGTATGTTGGTTATCATGGTTTATTTATAGCATCCGAGTATAATTCATATCTATGCATATCTATCTTATTAGCCATGTATAAAATTGAGGCTGCAAAATTGTAATGTGGCAGTACAATTGTATTGTAAACAGTTTTCCTTGCCCAAATTGTCAGGTAACTACTGGATCTGTACAATACTCCTAGCTTTTACGAAACCTTCTTGCATATGTAGTCAATATGCAATACGCAATTTCAACTTGCTATCTATTATTACTCCCAGATATTTTATCTGTTCAACAATTTAAATTTCTTTTTTGTCTATTATGATTTCTGTAGGAGTTCTACTCACTGCATTATCTTTGTTGAGTTTACCAAATAACATTGCTCTTGTTTTCTCTGTATTGAGCCACAGACTATTGAGCTTCAGCCTATCATTAATACTTTTCAAATCACTATTGATTTTATCCAATATAACATGCATATCAGCACTTGAAATATATATTACAGTATCATTTGCAAAGAGATAAAGTTTACAAAATTTCAAAGCACTTTACATGTCGTTTATAAATATTATGAACAGTAGTGCCCCGATAACACTTCCCTGTGGAACACCAGTTTGAATGTTTAATATTTTTGATGTGTACTCAGCACACTGCACTTTTTGCTTTCTATTAGTGAAATAGCTTTGAAACCATCTGAGAACAGTGCCCTGAATACCATAATGATGTAGCTTCAATGTCAATATTTCTCTATCAACAGTTTCAAATGCTCGTTGAAAGTCCAAAAAAACTGCTACTGTAATTAACCCTTTATCAATACTTATTTTCCATTCGTTTATTACACATAGCCGTTTCACAGCTATAATTTTTCCTGTACCCAGATTGACATTTTGTGAGAATATTATCAAATATATGATGTAAAAGTTGTAAGTAAACAATTTTTTCTAATATTTTTGCTTCTGTTATAATAATAATTACTGCTCTAAAATCCTTATGTTTCTTTGCATGCAATACTTTTGGTACTGGAATGCTAATCTTAAATACAGTGGGAACTTGTCCGGTTTCGAGTGAACAATTTATAATATTTAATAGGGGATTTGCTATATCTTCGAAGATAAGATTCAAAAAGTTAGGTTTATATCATGTTGACTTTTTTTATTTGGCAATGAATATAGGATATCCTTCAGTTCCTCTTTACTGATTAGCTTAAAAGATTCAAATTTCACAACGTGACTTCGTAAAGCTAGATCAGATTTATAATTATTAACATTAACCTTTGGTATACTCTGTATTATCTCATTGTACTTTCTATAAAATATTCATTAGGTTGGTCTACAATAATGCTTAGGTCATTGTATCATCAAAATCAACTGTTATTATCACACAAGACTTACTCCTGTTTGAAATCAAGTTTTTCATTGTTTTCCACATTAATTTACTGTTATGCTTATTTTCATCAATATATTCACTGTAATATTTCATCTTTTCGAATATTATTCTACTAACATCAGTTCTACATACATAAAGACAAAATTTACATCGATTGGGGCTTGAACCTTGGTGGCGCAGTTGGTAGCGCGGTACTCTAGCAAAGTACAGGTCGTAGGTTCAAATCATACTCGAGATAAACTTTTTATTTATGTATTTAATAAAATTAATAATAATTTTTACTAACAACACTATTTAGGCATTTATTGTATTTCTCCCAATCGTTAGAGACTTTCGTGAACTGAAACTTTTTGAAGGCTGCATCTCGTGCTTTAATCATAACTAGTAAGTCTCTGCTGAACCAAGGTTTATTTACATTTCTAACGATAATTGTCTTCTTTGGCATCACATCTTTTACTACTCTCATCTTGTAATTGTACAGTGAGTTACATTTTTTATCAATTTTTAATATTCTGTAATTATACTCTATATTCTCAATCCTTGATTTTAACACAGGTATCCAGAAGCTTTTCTCTGATTGTGATTGTTTTGTTTCTTTTACTGCTTATCTGTGGTATCCGATAGATTTACTACTATATCACTATGATTGCCAATAACCCAGTCAATTAATGATTGCCTTCCACTCGGTGTAATATGAGTAGGTTGCATAACATACTGTTTTACTCCATAATTGATCAAACATTTTCTTGCTCGTTCACTATATGTGCCTACTTCACCATAGTGAATATTAAAGTCTCCCACAATCACTGTTGAAGACTTTTCATACACTATATGGTTCTAACACCATTCTTCAAAGAAATTCAGAAAAACAGCTTCTGAACTATTTGGAGAGTGATATACACAACCTATTTTATATTTACATTTACTAAGTATAATGCTAAAAGTAATGAACCAATAATTCATCTGTAACACAAATCTCTCAGTCTCACTACATTCCATGTCTTTTCTGATGTAGCATAATACTCCACCTGTTGCTCTGATGATTGAATCAAATCTGATATGATCATAGTTTTCAATATCGATTTCATGCTCCATTATGTCATCTGTAAGGTGTGTCTCTGTGAGGCATAACACTGCAGGGTTTTTATCTTTAATAAATTTCTCAAACTCATCATAGTGAGCAACAATACTCTGAGCATTTTGCACATAAATTCAATCTGATGTTTTGTCATCACTGCTATTTCGCATTCACATATCATATATACCCCTATTAGAACATAATTGCTATAAACAGTTGTACTGAATTTTTGTTTTTTCAATTTCAATTTTCTTTTTATAGACCTTCACACTTGACACTAACATATGGTGAGGGGTTGATCTCTAAATTGACATTAAGTTTATTGTTTGCTTCTGTGCAGTTTGGACATATTTTAGAGTCTGACACACACTCGCTGTACGATGACCTTCGGATCCACATTTCATACAAACCTGTTCTTTTGTACAATTTGTACTCTTATGACTGAAACCACAACAGTTAAAGCACCGGTAGACACCCACACTTTCATATATTGCACAAACTGAAAACCAGCATGCGGTTTTAACAATGGATTATGAAAGTAGGCCAAACTAGCAACAAAATGGCGAAAACCGCATGTGGATACCTTTTTTTATCCCGAGATATCTTAAGAAACGTGTAAATGGTGAACATTTTTTGTCAAACCTCAATTAGGCTGGTTAAATTTCGCTACAGCAAAACCTGCTATTCAGTAACTTTTATCAAACAATATATATATTAGCAAACAAATTTTGACAATATGATGTGTATCACATATGAAAATTGCTAAAGAATAACCATATTAGGTATATTTTAACACTCTTACAGTTACACAGTAGTTAATATATTAAATAAATTACCACTTGAAATCAAATAGGCTATGATTAATATGAAAACATATACCAAAAATCTTGTTGCAGTTGTTAATTTATCCAGGTAATCATTTTCAATATCATAATTAGAAAAATATGATTCTTACAAATGAAGAAGCTTTTGATATATTGGCTGTTTATTTCGAATGCATGAGAAATGCAACTGTTGCTTCCAGAGTTTATGCGCTGCAGTACCCAAACAGAAGACATCACAGCAACAGACTATTTCATCGAATCGCTCAACGTTTGTGTACATCAGGAAGTGTTCATCTTCCTGTGTATCGAAGACGTGGTAGAGGTTTATTAATATTTTTCACGTGCGCAATCTTTAAAAGCCATCTCTATAATTTCCATATTTTTAATTTTTCAATTATATCTATGTAAATGCCATTATGTCATAATTAATTTGTGATAAAATGTTTAGTTTATTGAATGTTTAATGTGGTCTGCTATTTTTTGTCCAGCTATATTAATAAAACATCTAATAAGTTCAGTTTAGTAATTACTTAAAAAATAAATTTTACTTAGAAAATCCACTATAACAATATCATAAATAACTATTATTACCAAGATTGTATATTGGTATCAAATAATAAAAATTATATATTTATATAACGCCCTCCAGCGGGGACGGTAACATGTTCACCGTTTACACGTTTCGTAAGATATCTCGGGATAGAAAAAAGGTATCGACATGCGGTTTTCGCCATTTTGTTGCTAATTTGGTCTACTTTCATATTCCATTATTAAAACTGCATGCTTCCATTTAATATTTTCCAAAGAGAACTAGATTTCTAAAAAAAAATAAATATCGCCCTCTAATCTGCACGTTACTTATTAAGTTGTGTTCACTTACATTGGTGAAAAAGAACTCTTTTCAATAAGAGCAAGTTTGCGAAGATCGATTAAGCAAAACCGGACTTACAGGTTCCCACTCTTCCCCACCTCTTACTTGAAAAGATAGACTAAAACCTGTTTAATAAAAAGTAGCAGAATTTTCCGTGGAATCTGATTATCGCATTTATAATGCCCTCTAATTAGACAAATTTTGGTATTCAATTACGCTCTCAAGCGGTGGACCTAAATTGTATGAATAATTTTCAGGTGTTTCTTGAGGCCACTTTTGTTATAAATTTTTTTTTCCAAAGCTGTACTATAATCAGATCTGAAGATATGCCCGACGGCCGTTCTTATTTGCTCATCCGGTACAGTTGACCAAAGCAAGCATGATAACTGAGAGGATAGAGCTAGCGCTGTCGTCTTTTTCAGAGTACATTCAGGTTAAGAAGTATTTTGGCGGTAAATTTAAATATTTGAAAATTGTCCTTGAACCGCAACACAAGTAGTTTCTGGTCAACTAAATGTTACTTGTCTAATAATTAGACAGAACTAAGAGACGTTGTTGATGCCAAAGAATTATCCATCTCAAATGAAACGATTAAATTAATAAACATTATTACAAAATAAGTATGTATATAAAACAATGCATAACATGTTATTTTACAAAATAAGCATTTTAAAACTGCATAATACGTTATTACAAAATGCAAACCAAATATTATAAATTTAAAATTTTATTTATGCACTGTCCGAAACTTCTTCGTATGGTTTGTGTCATCGTCAGATAGCCCACGCCCAGTATTAATTGTGGTAATCAATTTTTCAACTTCTTGATCCTTTAGTATCTTCCCCACCAGTATAATTTACTCTGTCCTTCATTTTATCAACCAGTATTTTTATTGTTGGAACTTTCTTGTTGATGGTATAAACTTCCTGAATAGTCCTTTTTAAAATAACCAAGTAACAATCATCAAAAACTAATTTGTTTGATCCTCCGCTTTCGTTTCTTTTTAGAAGGAGATTTTATTAACTGATTGTCAGATAACTGCTTTTCCTTTCTAATTCTCATCATAGTTGGTAACGATTTACCGACAGCAGCATCAGCTAGTTCGCTAGCCTTATCCAAAACAGCTTTCTGTCAATCGAAGAATTCAGTAACATAACTAATAATGTTTCGTGATTGGGAATGAATACTTTTCTTCAATTTAGGATCCATATTTCTAACCTAAAAGACAATTTATTCAAAATAAGATTTTAGCTAAAATATTTATACATACCTATTTTCACAAATATAACTAGCAATATTGCCTTGAAAAAAACAGATTTTACTAACGAGTAACACAGAATAAGAAAGACATTAACACACAACTACAAACAATACTGTCAAGTAAAAAAGGTACCCCCTGTTAAGATAGGCGAATTCATCGCCGTGACATCGATTCTAGCAGATGGTTGATGTCCGCTTGAGGTATTGTGTCCCAAATAACCTGTAATTCGTGCTGTAGAGCTTGCAGCATGTGCGGAGGATGCTGCAAGATTCTCAGTCTTCTCCCCATAATGTCCCAAATATGCTCGATTGGGGAATGGTTGGGAGTACCGGGTGGAAATGGCAAGAGATTAACATTATCCTCTGCAAATCGGTCCAAAGAAAGTCTTGCAATATGGGGACGGGCATTAAATGCTGCAAAAGTGGGTCTTCCAACTGCTGAAGAAATGGAAGAATATGGTGTTCTACCACCACCTCGTACAGATATCGTTGGGCGTTCATATGGCTTCGGATGAATACCAAACGAGACCTACTCCCATAAGTTATAGTACCCCATACCATAATCCCTATAGTTTGGTGCACATGCCTCACAACAGAAAAATCAACATTTCGACGTTCCGCACGGTTTCGTCCGACCCTCATACGGTCATCATATGTTCGCAAAAAAACAAATGAACTGTCAGATAAGCCATTACCACTTGATCCATATGAATGAAATTTTAATCAATTGCTACCTTTTAGTAATATATATATATATATATATATATATATATATATATATATAAATTCTGCGCTTTAATCCTTCCCCCGTTCCAAATGACAAAAACCATTTTGAGTATATACTATGTATACAAATTCGTACAAAGGTTTTTTAGCGCCTGAAAACCTCGTTTCTTGACAAAAAAAAATTCGCAAAAGTTAAAAATCGTCATTATCAACACGCAAGGAGGTTCAGGAACTGGGTTTTACATGTTTTGATGTAACATATGTCCTCAAATTTTTTGGAGTGGTGGGTCGCAACTAAAATGGTAAAAAACCTATTTTTGTCGATTTTTCGGCCATTTACGCCCTTAAAATTGTTTGTAGATATTTTAATTGTTTCTACAATTATAGCATTATTTATTTTTTAATAATATATACAATAACTGATGTACTTTGATACGTTTTCTAATTTTTTTAACCAAAAACGGTATTTTTTTAAACAAAACACGGTATTTTTAATACAGTTTTTCATTTATTATTAAACAAAATGGAATTGAAAATATTGAACTTTGAGAAATTAAGAACATAAATATTTAATATGTATTCTGAATAAGTGTGAATCATAACATTAGTGATTTATTATATTTCAATATTTTATAATGTATGTTATAAAATAAGTGTTAAATAGAACTTATTATAAATTTTAAGGCATGTTGAATAGAAATTATTATTGAATAACTAATCTTCGTCATCACTGTTCTCTTGAATTAATTGGCACAGTTGCAGCAGTAATGCTTAATGCCACAAATATCAATAGTGTTGGACTTGTAGTGTACATAACATTTATAAGTTTTACTGTTAATATGTCTAGATCTGATATCGAATCTTATATCGACTTGTTCTTTTACATAACTTAAGAGAGTTGTCATCTTGTAACATTTCTGACAAGTAAGAAACCGCTTGAGTTAGTTGATAAGTACCTGTAAAAAATATTTTGGTCTTCGAGTGTCATTTCCGGAAAATTTAATATTTCATTTGAAATGGTCAAGTCTTTCTATTCCAGTTTTTTTCTTCAACTTGTACTGCTAACGTATTTTTTTAATTTTTTGTAACATTAATACTTTTAAAATTTAATTTACCAGCGTCTGAATTTAGACGTTTTCTAAACATCAACTTTATCATATAATTTATCCATAAACTTCTTTAATTCCGACATTTCAATTGTACATTTGTTTGAAAAAGCATGAATTTTATCCAGTTATACTTCTTGATTAAATGCTTACTGGAACATTTATTGTTCTTAGGAATAAAAATTCTCTTTTACATACTTGCAACCTAGCTTCGAGTGATACATTTTGGATGTCACTTTTCAACTTACAAACAAAACAATATACATGGCTTGTAACCAAAATTCAGTTTCAACAGACTTTTCAGTAGGTGCAATATATATTGAACAATTAGACGAAGAATGTGAGGTTGGACTAGAAGTAGAAATGATAGCAGGTTCGTTGTGTCGACGTGAAATCATCAGCACATTGATCTGATGCAGCTGAATATTGCTCTTGACTTGTTTCGTTATTTGAAGATTCTGGCTCTGAATCTAGTGAAATGCTTTGCCCTGAATTCAATTTCAATAATGATTCACCCACTTCTAAATGTTTTTCTTTGCTCTTAAGAAATCTGAGTTGTGGACGGCATTTAAAACAACCCACTAAAACAAATAATCCATAAACTAGTCGCACAGGCTTGTCATGAGGTAACCACGGGATAATTCGATCTATTTTCAGCACAATACCAAACAACTGATCGAGATATCACCTGTTTATCTGTCCATCACACAGCAACGAATCATTAACTATCAGAGCTGCTTTCCGAGTTTAAATCCTGCGATATATACTGTATTGCAATACCAAAACAATTGATATTATAAAAATTAATAAACAAAGCATTAATTATTTATTAAAATGCATAACATGTTAGTTTAACTCAGTTTAAACAATTTAGTAGTCATTTTAATTTTAGTGTATAGAATTAACATATTTTTTACTGAAAGAAATTCCAACACTGTTGGAATTTCTGGTATTAAGCGTTACTGCTGCAACTGTGCCAATGGAAACAAAACCGTAGGTTACTGTTCACATTTACCCACTCTTATTTATTATTTATCACACGCTAGATATTTGTCACAAAATCATACAACCAGCAGAAATGTTAACAAATCTATTTGACTTTGAGGAAGTTACTTATTTTATAACATACATTATAAAATATTAAAATGTAATAAATCACTAATTTTATGATTCACACATATTAAGAATTAGAATAGTTAGAATTAAATATTTATGTTCTTAATTCCTCAAAGTTCAATATTTTCAATTCCATTTTGTTAATAATAAATGAAAAATTGTATTAAAAGAATAAAAAAGAACACGTTAAAAATTGTTTTGGTTAAAAAAAATACCGTTTTTTCGTTAAAAAAATTAGAAAACTTAGCAAAATATATTAGTTATTGTATATAAAAAAATAAATTTAGATGTGGCCCACCACTCTAAAAATTCTGAAAATATTTGAGGATATATGTTACATCAAAACATGAAAAACCCTGGAGGAATTGTGCCTGAACCTCCTAACATGTTGGAAAAATTAAAAGTTTAGATTGTATAATATAAAAATACACCATTAAAAAAGCCCAAAAAAGATAAGTATTTTATTTTTTATTCATTGTTGCTGAAAAAATAATAATTTCGTAAAAAAAGGCGGTTTTTTGTCATTTCGAGTAGAGAGGGGGGAGGAATTATAGCATAGAAACTTTTTTTACATATACAGGGTGTCCCAATATAGTGCGTATTCGGTCGATAGCTCCTTAGCCATTAAACTTAGGAGATAAGTTTAAATACGAAAGTTGTCTATTTTTATAAGTTGCATAATCTAAAAATAGTTTGGTTTCTACAGGGTGTAATATAAATGCGGTACAGTATAGAACTTTTGATTTTTAAATACAACACCCTATATATTATTTTATTTTTCTATTCTCTTTATAATTTTACATCTTTTTTATAAGAATTACTTACAAGCTAAATCTTACAGTTTTTGAGATATTTGCAAAGTTAACTAAAAACGGACATTTTTATGTATGAAAATGTAAACTTTCACCATTAACACTCATAATAAAATACTTATCTTTTTGGGATTTTTTTAATGGTGTACTTTAAATTATACAATCTAAACGTTTCGATAACACTTACAGTTATCTTCGTCAGTAGCAATGTATGTTAAAAATTGTTAAAGATGTAGTAAACAATTTTGTCAAATTTGAAAAATTCAAACATGTAGTAATTCAAGTAGGCGTATCTCAGTTATTTTTAAAGATAAAAAAATAATCTTTGATATAGAATTTATTCATACACGAGCTTACTTTAATCTATTGTCAAAATTGGATTTCAATATACAGAGTTATCACAAAAATTAATTCAATAACATAAATTTGAGAATGCTATATCTTCATTTTTTGAAATGGCACACCCTGTATTTTTTAATGCCTTGTCTTCGTCTATTAGTCGGCTTTCATTTCTGCTAAATATGTTCTATACCTATCTCTAATATTTTCGGAGATATTTAAGATTGTTCAATTTTTTTAGTTGATAACACTGAAGAAGAGTAACATTAGCCAGTCAAAGCAAGCTAAGAATACATAAGAAACTAAAAAACATATTAACTGAAATACAAACACTTAAAATTATAATAAATGTTCAATGTGACCACCATTTTGTTGCTGGCAAACATGAAGTCTTTGAATAAACGACAAATTTACTTTTCGTAACGCGGAAACATTTATATTTTGAATGACGTCTCTAATTCTTGCCTTCATATCATCTCTTGTCATTGGAGGAGTTTGATAGACTTTTTTTAATCCAACCCCAAAGAAAAAAGTCCAGCTTTGTCTCAGGAGATCTTGCAGGCCAGCAGATCGGCCCTCCTCTTCCAATCCATTTGTTTTGAAACTGGATATTTTAATAATTTCTAACGTTTCTGCTAAAATGCGGAGGAGCGCCATCTAATTCCAGCCTCATTTCTCTAAGTGTTTGTAAAGGTAAATCTCCAATAAAAGTTTCAAATTCGTTGCGCAAGAAGTTTAAAAATGAATCTCCATTGACCGTGTTTTCAAAAACATATGGTCCTATAATTCTTTCCCCAATAATTCCGGCCCAAACATTAAGTGACCAGCGGTGTTGATGATCAACAGGAATTATAAATCTGGGATTCTCAGTATCGTAATAATGTCTATTAACGTATAGATTTTTGTGGAAAGTAGCTTCATCAGTAAATAAGATCATGCTAAAATAGTTGGGTTTTTCTAAATTTTGATTTATGGCCCAATTACAAAAGTTTAATCTACTAACGAAGTCATCCTCGTCTAATTCTTGTGCAAGTTGGACATGGTATAGATGATATTTATATTTTTTTATTATTCTATTAACTGATGTTTTTGAAACTCTAACTTCTAATTCCAATTGTCGGCAAGAAACGTGAGGATTTTCAATCACGGATTGAAGAACTAAATGTTCATTACCTTCGTTAATTGCGGTTCTTTCTCAGTCTAAATTGTCTTCGTAATGAATACTGCCTGTTGCTGAAACTTGCGGGTGTCGTGCATTTGTAAATTTTTGCTTATAAATTCGTTGAGCTAAAAGACAATTTTTATTGCTTTCACTAAGGACGTAAATCATATTAACAAGCTCTTCTTTCGAAAAATTCATTTTGTAATTTAGGAAGTAAGTATACAATAATACACAATATTAGCACTGTTTGACAAGTTTGATTTCTTCATTTGTTTTCGTTCATCTTTTGTTTTACGCTCTTTTGATTAAATTGTTTAATTTTGCGATGAATCGTTTAAAAACATCTCAAATATCTCTTAAAAATGGTCGTTTCATTACAATTTATATATTTCAGTTAATATTTTTAGTTTCTTATGTATCTACAGCTTGCTTTGACCGACTAATATTACTCTTCATCAGTGTTATCAACAAAAAAAATTGAACAAACAAATATCTCCAAAACTATTAGAGATAGGTATAGAACTGACTAATAGACGAAGACAAGGGGTTAAAAAATATAGGGTGTGCTATTTAAAAAAATGAAGATATAGCATTTTCAAATTTACGTTGTTGAATTCATTTTTGTGATCACACATTTATTCAAAGACTTCATGCTTGCCAGCAACAAAATGGTGGTCACATTGATCATTTATTATAATTTTAAGTGTTTGTATTTCAGTTAATATATTTTTTAGTTTCTTATGTATTCATAGCTTGCTTTGACCGACTAATTTTACTCTTCTTCAGTGTTATCAACGAAAAAAATTGAACAAACTTAAATATCTCCGAAACTATTAGAGACAGGTATAGAACATATTTAACAGAAATGAAAGCCGATTAATAGACGAAGACAAGGCATTAAAAAAATATAGGGTGTGCCATTTAAAAAAATGAAGATATAGCATTTTCAAATTTATGTTATTGAATTAATTTTTGTGATCACTCTGTATATTGAAATCCAATTTTGACAATAGATTAAAGTAAGCTCATGTATGAATAAATTCTATACCAAAGTTTGTTTTATCTTTAAAAATAACTGAGATACGCCTACTTGAATTAGTACATAAAAATGTCAGTTTTTAGTTAGTTAACTTTGTAAATATCTCAAAAACCGTAAGATTTAGCTTGTAAGTAATTCTTATAAAAAAGATGTAAACTTATAAGCAGAATCGAAAAATAAAATAATATATAGGGTGTTCTATTTAAAAATCAAAAGTTCTATATTGTACCGCTTTTATATTACACCCTGTAGAAACCAAACTATTTTTAGATTATGCAGCTTATAAAAATAGACAACTTTCGTATTTAAACTTATCTTCTAAGTTTAGTGGCTAAGGAGCTATCCACCGAATACGCACTATTGGGACACCCTGTATACATATATACACAGCCCAATTCCGAAAAGAGGTCAATTTGCCTATCTTAACGGGGTACCCTTTGATTTGTGAATGTACTAAAAATAAATATTTTTGTGTGATTGGCTAAAAATCTGGCTGCTTCAAATATTTCTAATAAAATTCTTTTAGTTCACATATTTTTGGACTATCTTGTTTGCTTCGGTGAGCTGTATACGTAATCATTGTTATACAATGACGTAATATACACTTACCTACAACGCTACTGAGATTCTCCAAATTACCACGAGTAGAATATTTGAAAATGCATGAATGCGCATCTGACCTCCAAATCATCTCTGCTTGCGTGTGCTGTATTTCTGATTACACACACATTCATTTCTTCTTCCCAACCGAACCTTCATACTTTAATTACAGCTACTCACAAAATTTTGTTTCCAGTTATTTTTATGAAAGTAAAAGGAGAAGGGTGTGGTGCATAATAATGTAATTATTTAGTACGAAACAAAATAATGATGAACTTCTATAATTTAAAATTGTTTATTGAATAGCAGTAGTCTTATTAAAAGCATGTTGTGCAGCACGTTTAAATTATCGAATCAAACGGTTCACAAACAACACACGTTTCAGTTTCATGTTAAATAATCGGTACATTTTAATATATGATTCCTACCAGTCTTTTAAAAAATACCTTAAGCATATATTTTTTTGTAATGTAATTAAAGCAAAACGTAAGTGTAGGTATGTACAATAAAATCACAAAAAATCACGATAAATCAAAATAATAGATTAAAAAAAAAACTACTGCTAAGTAGGAAAAAATCATTCAATATTTGCGTTTCTATTTGCTGGATGGCCGGTAAATATAAGATTAATTATTTATGATGCAATCTAAAATTAATTACTTCACTTTCAACTAATAGACTGATACTGAAATTAGGACAATTGCATCATAAACATTTTGAAAGACATCAGCATTTAAATAATTCTAACATACTTCACTTGTAAAAAACTACAAACTTTCATTTTTAGTAATACATAATAACACAACTTACATTTTTTACATACGAAATCACACATTCATGTTATTCACACTAAAATCAATCTGTTCCTACAAAAACAAATACTTAATGTAAATTTAAATGTGATGTCACATAAATATAACTTAAAATTAAAGTAACTATAATTAAAAAATAAGCGTTTGCATGGAGAGCTAACTACTAACATAATACCAGGACAAAAATATAACGGCGTTATAAGTAATTCCCTGCCGAACTTATAGGATGGGAAATGAATTTGAGTTATTTCTAAAATTAATAATAAAATTACAAGACAACTCGATTAAATTATAGTGATAAAAACAAAATATTTAAAAAATATATAAACAATACTTTGATAATTGATTTACCATAAAAAAACAAATTACAAATTTCCCATCCATAATGAGTGTTCACAGAGTAAGTAAAACTTGAGCATTTACAGGTTTCATTATTTTATTCTACTGTCTATACGTAGACATAGTTACATTGTTACCTGGGGTTACATAATCTCCAATCATCAGATTTGCGTTTACTGGATAATTTGCCATAACCAATGGTTGCTGTAAATAAAAAATTTACGTTGTTAATATTAAGTAAAACATTTTATTATTATTTCAAATAATTGTGCACAGGATAAATTTTGTAGATCAGGATCAATGATAAAAAAAGAGTAGAATTAGGAATTTAAAGGAGAGTATTATAATAATCTTTTTATTTTTAAAAGAAAATTACAAATTGTATGGAAAATGCCAGTTATAAATACAAGCACAGCATAAATTTATAAAGAATAAAATTTTAAAACAAATTTAATGTTAAGCCTTTGATATGAGAATTTTCTATAGGGACCATGCGGATTTCTGCAAGGTATTTTGGTTTTTTATCTCAACCGAATTTGGACTGTTTTTAGAAAGTTGAAGTCTGTGCATCTGTTATGTATTGAGATTGTTGTTGTTATTTGACGATGGATGCGGTCATGACAAAGATTAATTATTATTAATTGTCATTATATAGTTTAGTTAATGTCATATAAATTATGGAGAAATTTGTATTGTGTGAGTTTATAGTTGTGAATAAATAGTTAAATGAAATAGTAGTTTGATCATAACATTTTGGCGACGAGGATAAACAAGTAAATAAGTAAAATGGTGTCACTAGGTAATATAGAGCAATTTAACGTTCACGATGCTTCCGACTGGGAATCTTACCAGGAACGAATCGAGTTTTTTCTGATTACAAGTAATATTACCGAGGAAAAGAAGAAAAAACAATTCTCCTTAGTGTATGTGGTTCTGTTACTTACGAGATTTTACGATCATTAGTTGCTCCAGGAAAGGTGAAGGAAGTAAAATATGAAGATATCATAAAAGTATTAAAAGAACATTTTGCGCCGCGTACATCAGAAATGGTGTATAGATTTAGATTTTATAGACGTGACCAACAAATAGGTGAGTCTATATCTGTTTTTGTTAAAGAACTTAGACATTTAGCTGGAAGTTGTGGTTTTGAAAACACTTTACAGACAATGCTATGTGACAGACTTGTATGTGGTGTTGCAGATGAAGCATTACAACGCCAATTGCTTGCTGAAAAAGATTTACATTTTAGCAAAGCTATGGACATGTGCCTAGCTTATGAAACGGCTTCCCAAGGATTGTCGTTGTTACATGAGTCTAACCTAGGGGTTGGGGAAGTCCACACAAAGCAATTCAACCAGAAAATATTTCAAATCATTGTTCGAAATTATGCCATATAGCTAAGGCATGTTTTTCAAAGAAAAGGCAAATTAATTTCAAAAATAAAAATGTTCATAGTCAAAGCAGTGAAGAAACCGAAAATGTATGTAATAGCGATCAAATTAATTATGAATTACCTTTAAACAAACTGAATATTAGACTAATTTCTAAGTATATGATAACTGTTGAATTAAATGGATATTCTGTTGAAATGGAAGTTGACTCTGGTGCTGCGACTAGCGTAATTAGTTATAAATCTTTTTGAAAAATTTTTCAGTCCGGAAAAGCTCCTAATCTTAATAACGTAATTATAGTTATCGATGAATGTGAAGTTACAGTGCAAATTTACCATTATTAGTTGGAGCTTCTGACAGAGCCAGTCTTTTAGGACGAAAGGTGTAAATAACCTTCAGGCCATTGATTATGTTGCGGAGTATCCAGAAGTGTTTGATGCTAATCTTGGTACTTATCGAGGACCACCTGTTTAGTCTAATTTGGACCCAGACATTAAACCAATAACTTTTAAAGCTAGGAAAGTACCATTTGCTTTAAAAGATAAAATTGATCGGGAAATAGATAAACTGATTGAACGAGTACTAGAGCCAGTGTCACATTCCACATGGTGTACTCCTGTAGTCAGTGTATTAAAAGACAATAATGAAATTCGTTTGTGTGGTGACTACAGGGTTACTATTAATAAAGCATTCAAAACTGATGTTTATCCGGTACCTGCAGTTCAAAATATTTTAGCTACTCTCTCTAGTGGAAAAGTTTTTGCTAAATTAGATATGGCTCAAGCATGTTTGCAATTAACAGTTGACAATGAAACTGCTATGGCGCAAACTATAATTACACATCGCGGTGCATTTAAATGTAAAGGTTACAGTTTGGTGTATCTGTAGCTCCACAAATTTTTCAAAGATTTATCGATAGCCGATTACTATGACGATATTTTATGAGTTGGAACATCTGAAATTGATTTACAAAACAAAGTTCATGAGATTTTACGTAGATTTAAAGCAGACGGCCTTCATTTAAAGTAAGAGAAGTGTGTTCATTTAAAGAAAGAGAAGTGTGTGTTCTCGGAGTAATCAATTTTTATCACATTTTTTTACATAACAAAGCAACCATTGCGGAACCTTTACACAAGTTGTTACATAAGGATCAAAATTTAATTGGGGAAATGAGCAAATGCAAGCGTTTATTAAAATAAAAGATATCTTAACAAAACAGCCTATTTTAATACACTACAATGGGTCGAAACCGCTTATTTTAACAGTTGATGCAAGCCCTTATGGAGTTGGTTGTGTGTTAAGTCAACCTGATGATGATGGAAATGAAGCTCCAGTAGCATATCACAGTAGGACTCTACAAAATTTGAAAGAAATTTTGCACAAATTGATCTTGAAGCTTTAGCTCTCATAGTTGGAGTTAAAAAATTTCACGATTACTGCTATGGAAGAAATTTTGTTTTGCGTACTGATCATAAACCGTTGCTTGGAATTTTTGGGAAAAATAAACAAATTCTTCAAATTTTATCGCCAAGGATGTTGCGATGGACGATAATTTTAAATGCTTACAATTATGAATTAGAATACTACTCAGGAAAACGAATTAGTAATGGAGATGCTTTGAGTTGATTACCACTAAAAACAAACGTTAAAGATCCCGGCATTAGATGTTTTGATGTTGGAAAATGTTCCAGAAAAAATATTAGATTCCAAGGAAATTGGTAGAGAAACAAGTAAAGATCCTATGTTATCGAAAATTTTAAATTGGTTTTGGAAAAGTTGGCCAGCCGATGCTAAAAATTTACCTGCAGATTGAAAACTATATTTCCATAGGAGGCATGAATTATCATGTTATCAAGATTGTATACTTTGGGGTACCAGAGTTGTAATTCCTCCAGGTGGAAGGAAAAGAGTATTAGAAGTCCTCCATGCTGCACATCCGTGTATTATCAAAATGAAAGCTTTGGCAAGATCGTATGTTTGGTGGCCACAAACAAATTGATGAAAAAGTCAATACATAACGAAACTGTCAAGAAACAAGGCAGATACCGAAGAGAAGTCCTATTCTACCATGGGCATGGTCTAGAGCACCATGAACACGTCTCCACATTGATTTTGCGGGCCCTGTGAATGGTCGCATATTTTTGATAGTAATAGATTCGTATTCGAAATGGGTAGATGTGCGGATAGTTACAAGTACTTCAAGTACACTACAATCAAAATTCTAAGACAATTATTTGCCACACATGGAATTCCAGAAGTTAATGTACTGCATTTACATCAGCCGAATTTAAATTTTTTTTGGAAAGAAATGGTAATTCGTCAATCTCTGATAACTCCATGCCATCCAAGTAGTAATGGCCAGGCGGAACGTATGGTGCAAGATGTGAAGTCTGCACTTAAGAAAATGTCTTCAAACGACATTGCTGTAACCCTTAGTCGATATTTATTGAGTCAACACATAACTCCACATAGCATGATAGGACAATCTCCAGCTGAAATAGTGATGGGTCGTAAACTTGCAAACCTACTCGATAAAGTTCATCCTGATTTTTCCAAAGAAATGTATACTAAGCAAGAAGAAAAATGTAATCCGTCCAAAATTAGAACGTTTACTAATAATGATTACCAGATGGTAAGGTGATGCACCGACATACAGATCAACTTCGATCTCGGACATTACCAGAAGAAGATCGTGGAATTGAGGTATATGAAAACCTTGATGGAAACAATTTAACCGAGTTAGTTCTAGAGATACGCTTTCTCCAAGAATAACAGAAACTCCAGTGAGGACATGGCCAGTATCTCGAGGATTATGAATGTTGAAGGTTATTGATCCAAACTGCATGGGAGGAATGTCATGTATTGAGATTGTTGTTGTTATTTGACTATGGATGATGTCATGGCAACAATTAATTATTATTAATTGTCATTATATAGTTTAGTTAATGTCATATAAATTATAGAATAAGTAGTAAAATGAAATCGTAGTTTGATTCTAACAGCATCAGAGACATAAAGTAATCTTTGTACCTTGTATTGTACATATGTATATCACTACTACGCTTTAAAAACTGTTTACATTTGTAGATGTGTGTTAAAATTTCCAATATGTAAATGGACATTAACGAAAGGATTTTATATTTCATGAATGACAGTCTACACAATTTGGTGATGCCTTACTGCAATCTAGAGTGGACTTGAGCATAGTAATAAGAAAGGACAAATTCCAATAAATTACTCAATATTAGATATTTGAAAACACTATTAAGATTTTCAATCAGACATTCAAAATGGCATTTCCACTTTTAAGTTTTGATCTAAACAAACTCCAGAAATTTCCGTTGATTTGGTAGGAGTTATAAAATCATCTTGCTAGTCTGAAAGATTACTTTGGTTTTTGATATATGCTGGAGCAAAAAGCATAAGGTACGGTTTATTACAGTGCAAGAGCAATAAATAGATAGAATAAATTTAAACATTTTTTTGTATATTGACAATGTCCATGTTCACTTTGTATGAATTACGATGGCAATAAATGATGATGATGATTACAATTAAACCAGTTGTTTAAGGTGATAAGCGTCTGACAAGTATTTTCCCTCGGTTCATGCATACCTTTCCCAGAAGCCAAAGGAGTTTTATGTTCTTTATTATCAAGAAGAGATGTTTTATTAGTAAGAAAAGAGTTAATTGTGGTTTAGGTGGAGCGACCAGCTTGGAAACAGTGTGGTTTTTGAGATATCATGTTATGGTTATTCAGATGACTATGTAACCTATTTAGCATAGTGTATTCAAACACTTGCGACAAAGTGGAGCAAACTGAGATTGGCATTGATCTGTAATTTTCCCAATCAGAGGTTGTACCTTCTTTATGTATAGGATGAACATATAATCTTTAGGAAAAATTCCTTTAGGGAAAGACAAGTTTAGTTAACTTGTTAACAACGGTAAACAGAGGACAGAATATGTGGTGCCGTTGACAAATTACACATGCCTTATCTACACAAATAGGAATTTTTATTAATGGTTAAATATTTAATGTCAAACTGCTAGAGCGCTGGTAGTCTAGTGATAGCGGCCCGTCTGTCACGCGGTTGGGTGCGAGTTCGAATCCCGGCCCATGCAACTTTTTTTTTAGGTTACTGTAGTTTTCCTTATCTAATGTACTTTTGTTAGGTTACAGTCGTTTTGTTTATCTAATCTAATTAGGTTAAAATTTTGAGAAAGTTACTAAAATTATTATTAGATTATGAGCTACAATGACGTCACACATCGGCACCACATCCTGTGTTCCTCTGTTTACCGCTTCCTACGGTTTTATAATAAATGGCAGACTCGGTCGCAGAATATGAGTTGGAACATCATCAGGTCCAGATGATTTTTAATTTTTCAGACTTTTTAAAGTCTCTCGAAGCTCTAACTCGCTGAAGGGAATGCACAGGTTTTATCTAGGTCTTGTATATTAATGTCCGCAACATTACTTAGTTTTTGTATCCTAAGGAGTTTATGATTTTATGGGGGGCATTACGCAATAGTAAAATTTTGATTAAAACTGTTACTATTTTGGGATCATCTACTACCTTATCGTGTATATTAAGCGTAATGTTTTTGTGATTTTTTTGAGATATTAAAGTCCATACTGCTTTGTTTTTATTACTGACATATTGCCGATGTTTACGTTTTATTCGTAACCCATCCCTTAGATGTAGACGGTTTTGAGTTGTATCTAATGTATTTTTCAGGAAAACATATATCGAAGTGGTACAAAAAGATTTCATAAAAGTAAGAAAAGGCTTCCTCAAAATTATTAAATGAGTTCAGTAGAGGCAAATTTTCCTTCTGTAGTATATTATGAAAACAATTGGTTGTCACATCACAAGAAACATCATTATTAAAATTAGAATACACATTATCTATAATTGCGGTACCTCTTATTGGTACACTAATTAAAGGTTTCATGTTATAATTTTGTACGAATCGTTCAGATTGTGAAATATAATAAACTATTAAATTGTTTTATAAAAAGGTGCTTTTTGCATCCTTGCAACCCAATCTACAAAATATTTCCTGCGTTAGGTTATTTATTTTTTTGTAATGTTTTATAAGCTGATGTAAAACATAAACCCTGTACTTTATCCCAATCAATAGGTGCCAGGTCTGGTCTAAATGGAGTATGACCCACTATTTCAATATATTGGGCATTCAAATACTCAATAATTCGAGCAGCAGTGTGAGACCTAGCGTTGTCAATATGTAAGATGATTGTCCCTCTTGGTTGGTTTTCACTAACATTTTGGAGAACATGAACCAAACAAACCGTACTATACCATTCAGTAATAACAGTACGGCGATCTTCTAGTGATACAGTGGAAACTAGTCCAATAATTCCAAAAAATGTAGCGACCATTTTTTATTTTGGCTTTTTTCACGAACAACCTTTGTTGGAGCCAACTCATTCTCAAAGACACAAACTACCGATTGTTGCTTTTTTTCAAGATGATACCATTATACTCAGTTTCATCGCTTGTAATAATGTACACGCAATAAGACAATCCATTGTCACGATCTACTGTAGATCTGCACCATCTCATATGGTCGGGAACAAAGCCAATGTGCACCTTCAATTGCATGTGTAAAATGGTGCTAATTGCTTTCACGCCAGTTTCTAGAGTAGCTTGAATACTCTGTACACCAAGATGACGGTTTGCTTTAATCATGTTCCAAACAAAACCAATATTTTTTCGGTAACGGCTCTTTTTGGCTCACAAACTCAAAAACTGTTATTTAAGAAGAGTCAATCACATTGTACCACAGTTTTATCGTAGCTAAGGAACACGAGTTGTCACCAAACACTCGATTTTTTCAAAACATTGTTTTCCACTTAAGCCACATTTGAAATTGTAAGTAATGATAGCTTGATAATGCTCTTTGTTGAATTCCATTATTTCTTCTGCAAAGGATCTCTTTAAACTTATGTATTTTAAATATGTTCAAATATATTTGTCAAATGTCATTAAACTTGTAAATTAGCTGAAAATGTAAAACAAAATTTCTTGAAACATATCATAGTCTGCTAGTTAGGTTCACAGGAAAGCTCAAGGACCTTTAGGCTACTCAGAATTCATTAAACTTTCACTTTCACCAGATAAGCAACGAAGCGTTACTGGGTATATATATATATATATATATATATATATATATATATATATATATATATATATATTAGAAATTTTCTTTGGTTCGTCACACTCGACCGCTGATGATGATAGCTTAGCTATTGAAACGCGTTCGGTGTTTTTATTTTGTGTGCAACAGAGATAGATACAGTTTATAAATATGAACTATGTTTGTTTTTGTAGGGTATGATGGAAGATATGTACAACAATTATATGTCCATGATTTTTCTCTGTTTCTACTCTTTTCTCCCGTTAGGTCTAACCCAATATGGCACTCTTTTTCATATTAAGTGTCTTTTAACTATCAAAATTGTCAGAGCTTCACTTATTTGTTGCCAATTTTGTTTAAAATGCTTTCTTATTTTACCTTGCGCGTTCTCTTATGGACCGTTAGCTTAGTAGACTAAAACCCAAGATAGGTTTATTAATTGATTATACACCGTTAATCCTTACTTAAAGATTTCTGGCCTTGTTTTTTAATATAGAGCTAATTTTGTATAGTTTGGAGAGTTTTAATATAACCAGATTTAACACTAATGTATATATCCATTCGTCTTCTTAACTTCTTGGAATGTGAAGTAGTACTGGGCCCACCATTTAGGATAATTTAAAATTTAAAAGAATATGTGTATATCTAAATAATAGTTCACTTTTCTATTCAGGAAAGACTTTATTTATTCTTCAACCAATTAAAATTAAAATAAAAATAACACACAAAGCTATTAGAATAAACAAAATTCAGTTGTAATACCTTTTCTACCATTCTCAATCCTTCCCTCTTGTCCCACACGTATGTACCACTATCTTTTTTTTTTTATGATTTTGGACCTGAACAGGCTAAATTTGGCCTATCATGCTAAAGCACTCAGGAACACTTAGGAGGATGGATAGAGGGATAATGAATTGCCAATACATGCCTATGAACAGCTACCTTAAATTTTCTCATATCATAAGTGGGAGGAAAGCAGGAACTAGAGAGATCATTCCAGAGTTTAGAAGCCGTGTAGAAAAAGTGGATTGCGCCCGTTTGGTACGACAAGTGGAGATTTGTACTGCATACTGATTGATGTGAATGAGCGAACCGAGTGTTTCTCCCAAAGATAGTCTGAGATGGTATCAAAGAATATAATTCAGCAACACAATAGCCGTTGTAATAACGATAATACAAAGAAAGAATTGAAACCATCCTTCTATGCTCAAGGGACTGTATGTGAGAAGTTAACGACGGGTCATTTATAAGCCTAATCGCTCTCTTTTGAATACGATCAACGATATCGAGGGCGTATTGGGGAGCACTAACCCAGAGGTGAGAATTATATTCCAGATGAGGCCGAATTTGGGCCTTATACAACAGAAGGACTTGTTGAGAGGTAAAGTACTGCTTAGATCTGTACAAAAGCCTATTTTACGAGCAGCTGTTTTGGTAGCTGACAGAAGATGGTCAACCCATGAGAGATTTGAAGATACAGTCATATACCCAACAGAGTAATAGAGTCTGAAAGAGCCATTCATACTTACAACAGGAAATGATCGATCTTTTTTGGCGGACACAAGGCAACACTGAGTTTTGTTAGCATTAAATTTATCTAGATTATTGCTTCCCCATTCGAGAATACGTTGAATGTCTTAGTTGATTGAATTTGCCATTTCAGCTTTAATTTCTTGATTTGACATGGAAGGTGGATTATCACTATGAGTCGACTGAGATGAACTACAGTGAAGAGTGCTATCGTCAGCAAAGCAATGGATGGGGTTAGTTGTTGAAGAAATAAAGTCATTTATGTACAGCAGAAAAGTGTAGGCGCTATAACGGATCCCTGGTGGTACGCCCGCGTTAATGCTAACTTCTTTGGCAAAAAAGCCATCAACTACGACACGTATTCGTCTTTTATCAAGGAAACTAGAAACCCAGTTGATGAGCGTATCATTTAACCCAAACGAGGTGAGTTTGGCAAGTAAACACTTATGCCAAACTTGGTCAAATGCCTTTGAGATATCTAAAGCGACTACAACTGTTTCACCGGACTGCTCTACTGTATTGTTCCAAACTTGGGTCACATATGAAAGAATATCACCTGTTGAACGACTTTGCCTAAACCCATATTGGTGGTCACTAAGGAGTTTGTTAGTTTCAAGGAACGTGAGCAGTTGCTGATTGATGGCTTTTTCCATGATTTTAGACAAAATGGAAGTGATGGCAATTGGTCGGTAGTTTGAGGGATCGGTCTTATCGCCTTTTTTGGGAATAGGTTGAACATTTGCTCACTTCCATGATGAAGGAAATTCCCAGAAGATATAGAGATCGTATAGAGCTTAGATAGGACTGGTACTAGTTCGAGGGAACATTTCTTTAAGACAATAGCTGGGATACCGTCTGGGCCAGTCGCCTTATTGAGATCAAGCCTACTGATGATCGATTCCAAGAGCTTGTACCGAAAATGAATTGGTTCCACAGCGTATGAGGAAGAGTTGACTAGGGGTACATCTTTTCCAGAATCATTGAGACACGAGTTTAATGCAAACAAATACACGAAAACATTGGCTTTGTCTACAGAATAGATGTCAGGGGGGGGGAAATGAAGATGTTCCAAAGTTTTTACTAATGGCTTTAGCTAAAGATCAAAATACACGACTGCCTAAAGGAGATGTAGCTAGTTCATTGCATTTTCGTTGTTCAAACAACTATTTAGTTTTAGTGATGTCACTTTTGCAGATATTTCTAGCACCAACGTATTCTACATGACTGTCGACCGATTTATTAGATTTCCATTTAATGTAATATTTATTTTTTAAAGATATTGCATCAGCACAAGCCTTATTGAACCAGGGTTGGGAACGTGAATGACCTATACGGTACTGTTTTTGGAAATGTATAACTCCATTCCCATGAGGATGACTTCAGATATTGAAAGACGAATGTCCGAAGAAGAGGGCGACTTAAAACAATATTCACGCCATGGAAAGGTTGCAAAGAAATCCCGTAAATCACTCCATCGAGCTGACTTAAAACACCACAAGGTTCTATCGGTTTTGCAAACAACAGTGGAATTAGGTACAGTAGAAATGATTTCTATTATACAATGGTCGGAAAGACCTAAAGGCGAAAAGAACGTAAGTTTTATAAACAAGAGGGTTTGATGTAAGAAAGAGATCTAGAAGATGTGAGTATGGTTAGAGTTATCAGGGATTCTTGTAGGTTCAGAAATCATTTGTGTGAGATCACATGAAATAGCAAATGTTTCTAAACTATGACCAGCACGATTTGTACTAGATGAAAACTGAAGTCAATTAGAGTTATGAACATTGAAATCGCCTACAATTGAGATATCGCAACATGGAAACTATTAAGATTTTTGGTATTCTACTTTTAACCTTCTAACCTGCTCTTCCTTTTCGAGTAATTTGGTCTATTTGTCTTTCTTGCACTCTGTGACCAGTATTTTTCTAAATTATCTTAAACCCAGTATAATTAATCAGGGTTTCCTGATTTCTAAACATGTGTATAAGTTTTATTACCATCCTTTACACAGGCAAGTCGTGTTCATTTTTTGATAGTGTTTAAACATCTGATTCAATAATTTAATTTACATGAAAACTGAATTGTTATTTTTTAATTGAAATATTTAAACAGAGTTCTAGAACTTGATTTAGTCTTTTCTGTTATCATTCATTCCGTTTATCTAAATTTCTGACTTAGATAAATTGCATTAAATTTGTATTTTTCCACTAAGGTTTCAGTCGATTCATAATTGTGAATAAAACAATTAATATTTCTGGTGCAGTTTTCTAATGTGGTCTATTTACGAGTCTTTTCTTTAAATTTTGTGTAACGAATGTAACTTTATTTGCATCTCTTTGAAATAATCATCTCTATTATTTTTTATTCCAACTATTTGAGGCAATTTTAGTTGATACTTTTGATAACTGTAGATTAAGGTGTTTTACTTAGATTTTTTACTGATAGATTCCACAAAGCTCAATTACCAAATCCTTTTACGTAATTTTTTTCTTTCTAACGATTTTGCAAATTAAGGTTTGGCTTGAGTCGTATAATTTTCCGTTACAGATTAGTCTTTTCATTTCTTTAGGAACGTTTTTTTTTACTGACTGAAGAATAAACAACGTTTTACCGGTTAATAAACTAGCGGTAATTTGTTTTAATTAATAATTTAATTTTATCTTCCTCCGGTTGTATCGGGTTGGTGGTTAATTGGATTTAATTAATTTTTACCAAATTGATTTTGTTTAGATTAGAATTATTGGCACGTTATTGGCATTTTCTAACAGCTGCTTTATTAATTTATAGCCTGTTTAGACAAATAAGATTTCTGTTATTGTATTTTAATTTTTTATTACGCCCGAATTTAATCTAAGTTCTCCCGTTTGCAATTTTTTTATATTTATTTTGGTTTCATTAGGTATCTTTAATCATTGAATTATTATTTTTGCAACCGTGATAACTCGATTTTTATCAGCGTTTTAGTTGCGATTATTGTATTGACGGCCCATTTATTTTATTATTCTTGGCTGCTTGTCAAGAATTTTGTTTAATTTACATTACATTATTTATTTTGTCTAATTTAAAACTTATAAAACTTATTTTTTATTAATACCCGGCTAATAAAACATTTGCTTCTGATTCCTACGTCAGGAAATATTTTTGTGAATTCGTACTACTGGGACCACAGACTCAACAAGGACGGAAGTCCCAGTTAACGCCACCGCTATAAATCCTCGAAGACCCTGGTAAACCCATGTCTTGAAGGTCTTGAAGCTACTAGAACCGCCTGTACTACATTTTCCCGCGAAAAGAATTTAGGTCTCTAGGGTTCTGCCCAACTAGATTGGCGCCCGAGAAATCCGATTTTACCGTGATCGTCGCTCCCCAGTTTACCGCTCCGCCCATATTAAATAGTTCTTTTAAGGACGCCGGACGTAAAAGGGTTTAAAATCACTGCAGCAGTTATCGCCCTCCATTTGAGATACACTAAAATTTAAAAAAATGTGTCCATCTAATTAATAATCCACTTTTCTATGTAGGAGAGACATTTATTCTCCAACCAATTAAATATAAAAATAACAACCAAAGCTCTTAGAATACAATTTTTTTTAAATTCTAGCAGTTAAATTCTAACTAGGGCTATAAAATTATAGCAGCCCTCCATTCGGGGTAGACGAAAGTCTGTCCATTTAAATAATAATCCACTTTTTATTCATGAAAAACAATTATTCTCCAACCAATTAAAACAAACATACAAAAATTAAACGTGAAAGCGTTGCGACATGTTTTTAAATTTTCGAACAGTAAAATTATAACTAGGGCTATAAAATTACTGCAGCCGTTGCGGCCTCCATTTTAATATACGAAAATTAAAAATAAAAATGTGTACATCTGAATAATAATCCACTTTTCTATGCAGGAAAGACATTATTTATTCTCTAACTAATTAAATATAAAATAACAAAGCTCTTACAATAAAAAATTCACGTGACATGGTTCAGCGGTTAAGGTATCAGCCTAGGTAAGTGAAAGCTACCAAGTTTCGAATCAGAGTAGTTAAGTGCTTGAGAAAAAGACTAGCAAATAAATTGAATTTAAGCGCGAAATCAGTCTTTCTGAGAACTAAACCTGATGACAAAAACGATCAAGTCAACTTTGAGACAAAACACTTATTATACATTAATTATTCTCCTACCAAATGAAAATAAACACACAAAAAATGATAGTTAATGTGATCTTACGCAACCATACTCCACATCTTCTAGATCTCTTTCTTACATCAAACCCACTTGTTTATAAAACTTCAGTTCTTTCACCACGAGGTCTATTTAACCATTGTCTAATAGCAACCATCTACTGTCCATAATTGCACTGTTGTTCGTAACATTCCCGAAAAAGGAAATCGAATAGGTGATTCTCGTTCCCAACCCTGGTTCAGTAAGGCTTGGACTGATGCAATATATTTAAAAAATAAATTTTATACTAAATGAAAATCTAATAAAACGATCGAAAGTCATGCAGAAGAAGTTGATGCTAGAAATAACTGCAAAAGTATTATCAGTAAAGCTAAAAAATGTAATGAACTAGCCTCTGGGCAGTGTAAATTTTGGTCTTTAGCTAAAACCATCACTAAACACTTTGGTACATATTCATTTCCCCTCATGACATCCTTTGACTACGGCGTACTCTATACCAGGCGGGAATATAAGAGTGGGTGATGTAGGTAGGTTTAGAAATTTAATGAAATGCATGCAGTAGCATATAGAAACCGTACAGTTTTAGGTTTGACTAACAAATTCTAACAATATCTGTCGCAATATGATTCGCACATGCCAGTACCAGATTCTCGAAACACCTGTCACAGTACTACTTTATTTAATGTTAGAAAATATTGAATTGTATAATTATAAACAATTACGTAACCACTATAAATCAATTGTGAGCGTCAAAAAAGTTTAATATCATAGCGATAATTTAAAGAGTTGCAACGTTGATTGAAGGAGTTGGGAAGATACGCAGCCTTACGACAAAATGTACCGCATAAAGGGTCGACATATAGAGGGTGGACAACCCGTATGGATCGAAACTCGTTATTCACTTTGCGACCGTCTTGCAGTGCGTTCGGCGACTCCTAATTGCCGTACTTAGTGGAAATTCATAAAGACTCCGATTTCGTTACAATGTCCACAGCAAATCACACTTGCGTTTACGTGAATTGTTCAAACTCGTTAAAAATCGACGCGTTTAACATTCTATAAATTTCCTATCAAAAACACAATTAGATGTGCGGAATGGAAAGAAAATTGTGGTAATATTGTTATAGCACTAATGGACAATAATGACTTAAGTCATAAATTATTATGTGAAAAACATTTTATAAGTGAAGATATATTGCAAAATTCTGTCAGAAAAATTCTAAAGAAGAGTGCAGTTCGAACAAATACTCAGCAAATGGTATAATTGGTAGGTAATTAAATTGCTTATTATTATTTATAAATTTATATAGGTAATACCAACTCATTTGTTATTACTCCAGTTCTTTATAAAAGACAGGTGGTTACGAACAATATCGAAATCGATTTTTTACGACAAATTACAATTGCGTAGAATAAATTAAAGCAAACAATTGTTTGAATAGAATTTTACTTTATAAACATGAATGAGAAAATTATATTTTTTCGCAGAAACTCCACGCGAAGATATCCCTTTTCATCTGTTCCAAATACTAGTAGTGTTAATCTGATTATTACGTATCCTGTTAAGAGAAAACTCTTCTCGGAGAATTCAGATCAATCGAAGAAAATTAACTGCGCAACTAATGAATTGTGGGAAGATAGCAATTCATCAGCATCTGATATTAGCTCCACAATTTTAAATATGCAATCACCAAAAGCATAAAAAATATTGACACCCAATTGTGCAAAACGTGAATCGCGACTTAAACTTCTTAACAATAAATTAAAGCTACAGCTATTCAAAAGAATAGGCTAACATTGAAACTAAAGAAATTTACATCCACAAAAATTGTCAACAGCTTACTTCAAGATAAGAGTAAATCGGTACGAAACCTAACTACAATGCAATTATTTCATAAAAAAGAACATCTTGGTCTTACCATGAAAAACAACTAGCGTTAGCTCTTTATTATAAGTCTCTGGCATCTTACAAGTTTATGCGGAATAAGTTAGGTTTTGTTTTGCCCTCTTTGCGAACAGTGCAGTCATGGTTAAAGATTTCAAATTTGGTAACAGGTGTAAGGACTAATATGACTAAAATGCTTCAAATAAAAGTGAAGACAATGAGTGACAACGAAAAATGGTTTTTGGTCATTTGGGAAGAAATAGCAAAATAGCTAATTCTGCTATGGTATTTTACTTATACAATTGGAAAATACCTTTTGTTACTATATATCGTCAGGGCCAGTTGACAGCAGTTCTTTGAAAGACATAATCAGTACAGTTCTTCATGAAATACTTAATATTTCTTTAAAACCAATGATTATTGAAACGCTTAAGAAACAATTTGATGAACAGAAACTTACATTTCCTAATTGATAAGAATTCAGTATCATGGAATGATATCGTTGAAACATACAAAACAGATAAAAAAGCAAAACTTCTCGCTCTTTCACAAAAATCACACCAATTCATTGTAATCCGAACACATTCCAGAAAATGCGTATCAAACTTGCTGCCCAGATATTCAGCCATTCCGTGCCGTCATCGATAAAAACGGCTTCAAAATTGAAGGAATTGAAGACAAAGTCAGCAATACACACTGCCAATTTTGTTGAGACAATTAACAATATTTTTGACTCACAGCAGAATCTTGCAGGATCCTAATCCTCATAGAAGACCATTATCCATCTTCGCAGATAAATCTTTAAGGACCCTCCAAAATGGATTAGGATATTTTAAAAGCATTGAGGTGTACTGTAACGGAAAAAGCGCAATAATATTTATTGCATTGACGGTTTTATTTGGACTATTCAATCAATATTATTGTTATGGGACGATTTAAAGAAACAGGAGGTAAAATATGTATTAACAGGATCTATCAATCAAGACACACTGAAAATTTTAATTCTGTAATACGAAAACCGTGGTGGATACAATCCAATGCCTTCTGTTCGATAATTTCGAATATCCATGCAGCACAACATGTTTATCAAACTTCAAGCGGTGTAGATTCAAAAATTGCCAAGACGATGAAGCTGAATTATTGGAGATTGAAAAGGAGACAGATTTTCAACTGGAATATAAACCTTCAGAAGAACAAGCAGAAGATGAAGTTTGTGGCGATGTAGTCAATAAGTTGGAAGTGAACGCCAAAATGGCAATTACAAAACCAGTAGGCGCTTCTAATAATTGCACAAATTTAGAATCATGCAGTATAGTATATCTTGCTGGTTATGTAGTATTTAAATTATTAAAAAATACGATTGCATTGAATGCAAAAGCAAATTATTAAAAATGAGTATGAACTATATTCCGCAAATGAATTTTATTTATTATGTAAGGATTATGGTGTAGATCAAATTTTGTATTTAAAGAGACCAACGGACGTTTTTGTTGAGTTTGTATCGAAATTATTAATATCATTTAAAATATCTTTTCCCGTAATAAATGTTCATTTGTTTATAAAAATATTCTTAAAGATTTATTGTTAGAAAATAATTTACATCTTAGTCATTTTTGTAACAAACATATTAAAGACATTTACAACTTGTTAATTATGCTTAAAATTTATAGAAATATAAAGGATGAATCGGAACATATTCAATATCTCTCACTATATAGTAATAAAATAAAAAAGGAGCATCGAAAAATCAAAATTCTTAAAGCTTAGCGTTGGTTGTAAATGTGTTAATGTTAAGAAACTAAGGAACACACACATGTATAACATTTAGAATAAGTTTTGAAACTTCAATATGTACATAAAAGATTTAAAAATACAAAATACCCAAAAGCTCTTTTTAAATTGAATACGTAGTTATAAGAATGCAGGTATAATCTGTTTTTTGTTTACTTTGTGGATTATGAAGAGGCACAATGTCATTATTTATACGCGGTAATATCTGTTCAATAATAATTGCCGTTACAGATTCGCAATAGCAACTGGTAAATAGCAATAAAAAATAAAATAAAAAACGAATATCAATCCGATCTTTTTTTATGTATACTAATTAATTAAGTAATGAAATATTTAGTTTACCTACTTTGAATTAATTTCTTTATTTTTACAATTAGGAGTAAACACGTGTAAGTAAATAATAAATGAATTGTGACATGACCCTTTCTGAAATAAACAATTGAATTGTTTTCAAATTATGATGCTTTTCTAAAGATTTTCCTCGTTTGAACAAACAAATGAATGAATCATAAAATTATTTTGCTGTTAGTTTAGTATTTAGTCATCAAGCTTAGCACGGCGAAACTTTCTCGTACTTAAGTTTGTAGGCAGAGGGTGAGGCCTACTAGGATATCTATAGTGGGGCAACAGTACACATTTTGCTGTAACATTGCGTATCTTCCCCAACTCCTTCAATCAACGGTTGCAATAAAAGTCTAATTAATGGTTATATTTACTGAAATTGCAGTTACATATGTGTTTATTAAAAAAAAATACATGGATATTTTACTAATTTTAAGAAATCTGGTTGATTAATAATAGGAATAGGATTACCAGCTGTTTACTACAGTTTCTATCAGTTAATGAATTGATACAATATCCATGAAACACGCTGATGCAATTTGTTTGCAATGCACGAAATATTGTTTTGTCCAACTATAAAAAATTAAGAAATAATGTAATTGCAGACCGCAAAACAAGTTTGGAGTCAAAATGAAAATTAAAAACATTTAAATGAATTGCCGACTTTTTTATTATTCGCGTTGCATTAGTATCAATTACAAGTAAATTATAGAACTTACGCTTAATCATTTAGTATCACAACACTTTTACATTAGAGATAAAGAATAACATTTCTAAACGAGATATTATTACTAAGATTTTTTTTGTTTGGATTGTTATTATTAAAAAATGTAATTTCCGATCATTTGAGACCAGAGTTTTGGTTTTAGGAAGGAATTGTGTCCGTCTCTCAATATTTTCCGTTTGGTATAAAGTACACTGTCCTTTGACGGATCTGTAGTTGCTGATTCTGTAGATAAAGCCAATCTTTTGTAGATTTATTTGCATCAAACTTGTGAAACCAATTAATTTTCGGTACAAGCTCCTAGAATCGATGATCAGTAGGCGTGATCTCAATAAGGCTACTGGCCCAGGCGGTATACCAGCTATTGTGTTAAAGAAATGCTCCCCCAAACTAGTACCAGTCCTATTTAAGCTCTGTTCAATCTCTATGTCTTGTGGGGAATTTCCTTCATCATGGAATTTAGCAAATGTTCAACCTATTCGCAAAAAAGGCGATAGAACCAACTGCTCTTTTTCCTTGAAACTAACAAACTCCTTAGTGACCACCCACATTGTACTAGGCAGAATCATTCAACAAGTAAACTTCTTTCATAAGTGACCCAAGAAACAATGCATTAGAATAATCCGGTGAAACAGTTGTACTCACTTTAGATATCTCAAAAGCATTTAACCAACCTGACTAACCCGATCCATTACTTTGCTGATGATAGCACTCTTTGTTGTAGTTCATCTCAGTCTACTGATCATGGTAATCCACCTTCTGCCTCAAATCTAGACATTAAAGCTGAAATGGTAGTTTCAATCAACAAAGACATTCAACATATCCTCGAATGGGGGAGAAATAATCTAGTTAAATTTAAGGCTAAGAAAACTCAGGGTTGCCTTGTGTTCGCCAAAAAAGATAGATCATTTCCTGTTGTAAGTATGAATGGTTCAGATCTTAAGTTTACATACTCTATTACTATGTTGGGTATGACTGTATCTTCAAATCTATCATGAGTTGACCATTTTCCGTCAGCTCCTAAGGCAACTGCTCATGAAATAGGCTTTTTGTACAGATCTAAGCAGTACTTTACCGTCCAACAACTCTTTCTGTTGTATAAGGCCCAAATTCAACCTCAACTAGAATACAATTCTCACCTCTGGGTTTGTGCTCCCCAATAAGCTCTCGATATCGTTGATTGTATAAAAAAAAAAGAACGATTAGGCTTATAAATGACCAGTCATTAATTTCTGACATACAGTCCCTCGAGCATAGAAAAATCGTTTCAGTTCTTTCTTTTTATTATTGGTATTACAATAGCTATTGCGCTGCTGAATTATATTCTTTGATAGCATCTCAGTCGAATACGTGTTTCGCTAATTAACATTATCAATATGCAGTACAAATCTTAACTTATCATAAGAAATGGGCACAATCCATATTCTTATACACAGCTTCTAAACTCTGGAATGATCTCCTAGTTCCTGCTTTCCTCTCACTTATGATATGAAAAAATTTAAGCTAGCTGTACATATGCATCTCTTGGCAATTAAATATCCCTCTATCCACCCTCCTACATGTTCCTGGCTGGCCTTAATGGGTCAATGTAATTGACAAATCAGAAATTAGGATTGTACAAAAAATTGATAGTTACTTATCATTCTACAAATGAGTTCATTTATTTTTATCTTGATTCTTGGAATGTCAGGTAAATATTTAAGTTAAGCAGCCATCCCACTTCATTTTCTTGGTTACTTTGTGTATATATTAAATGAAGTCTATTGTTATGAATGATCAAATTAATTGATTCACCTTCATTTGAAATAAAGTAATTAAAAACAATCAGATTCTTTGTTTTCTCTTGTTTATAAATATAGCTAATAAAAATAAAACACGCGGTAGATGCACTCATTATGAGTAAGCTGTAAAAAACGAATTTATCATACCAAAATAACATGTTTTTTATTCATACATTAAAAATAGATATTCAAGGTGAAATTGTTTTTCTTTATTCACTAACAAATTTATCCTGTTTATTGATCTCTAATAAACTGTTTATCATAAACAAACATGAAGTATGTTTAAGAAATTCCATTCTATTTGAATAATAAAAAATGACTACATGATTTTACTTTTAAAAAACTTTTTCACGCTACTTCAAATATATTGTAAGGAGAAGGTTTTTGGATGAAACAGGTTGGGAAGGAAAGCAATGTAAGGTACTCAGAGAAAAAACCTGACAGTGGCGAGATTTGAACCACTTAATCCCAATTGTAAATTCAACTTATCAATTTTTCTAAAAATGTACCTGTGCTGCATTGGGAGACGAAAATAATGATGGTGATATAGCACCTCCAATAAGCTGTGCAGTATGCGTTGATGTTGGACTTGCTATAACTCTCCCTCTTCCTGTGCTAGATATACATCCTGGATGAATATTAGGCTGACTTCCTTCGGTAAGATGAGCTGGATCCACTTGAATATAAAAACTATTTAAAGAATCTTACTAAAATAGTCATAAATTACCCAAGGCTATTAAATTATTTGCTATAAGATTATTATTAATAACTGCTTGAGTGGTATCCATAGAAACTTCTCCTAATCCATTAACAGACATTCCATTTACCATATTCACAGCTAAATAATTAAAATCTTGACAACCATAAATATAAAAGTAAATAATTAAGATTACCATTCCTCGCTCCTTGTGCATCTAATTGATTCCAATAATTTTCACTTGGTGATATATTTGAAACACCTGGTGGTGGCTGTACAGGTGCACCAGTATATCGAAAGTATGGATTTTTGAGATCTAATGTGTTTGATGAACACTGTGTTGTTCCTTCTATACATAATTCCATTGTAACATCATAGCTTTGTCTGAAAAATAATAAAATTGTGAGTCTACATGATTGTTACAACTTAAAATAATAATAACAATATACATCCAACAATAGGATAATGGTTACAAGTAAATAATAATAAATCAACTCTATTTCCAACGGGGGTTCCACCAATGGCTGTTTTAAATCACAACCGTGTTTCAAACAAAAGAATTCAAGTAAAAGGTTTAGAGATATCACTCTAATACTATACCGTTAAAAAAATATATATATATATATATATATATATATATATATATATGTATATATATATATATATATATATATATATATATATATATATATATATATATATATATATATATATATATATATATATATATATATATATATATATATATATATATATATATATATATATATATATATATATATATATATATATATATAGAAATAGTTGTGGCTGACTAGTTAAACACTAAAGACTAATTAAAATAATTTAACCTTTAACAAACAAAAAAAGATAACAATATTGACAGTCATAATAACTCAATCAAAACATTAATAAAATTTATAGATCATTTCCATACATTACAGCAATTACTCCCAAAATTATAAATATTTTAAAGCAAGAAGAAAATATTATAATAGGGCCTCGCCCTACAAAAAAGATTGGTAATCTCTTTTCAAAATTAAAAGATAAAATTCAAACTAAAGATAAAACTAATGTAGTTTACAAAATTGATTGTAATAACTGTCATCTAAAATACATAGGCATGACATCTAGAAACTTAAAGTATAGGCTAACCTCCCATCGTAGTGATATTAAAGTCAGAAAAGATGCATGCGCCCTTTCACAACACGCTAATGAAACAGGACACCTTCCTGACTTTAATATCAAAATTCTAGAAATTGAAAATTTGTTCAAAAGGTCCTTCTTAGAAATGGCTCATATTCATTGTGAACAAAATTCTATGAATAAAAGAACTGATATTCAAAACCTAAATGTAATTTATTCAAACATATTATATTTAGATAACCAACGTCAGTTAAATAAACAATTAAAACAGTCCACTTCCAACAACTCTATTTCTCTATCCATTTCGTTACCATGTATATACTCAAACTGTCAATCACAAATTACATAACATTAAATATTAATGTTTCAATATTTTCAAAATTAATCATTTCATTATCAATGTTTGCAAGTTTTTTAAATAGCAACCTCACATACTGTCAGTTATAGATTTTTGTACCTTATATTAATACCTATTGTAGAATTTTGACTGACGAAGGAATAAAGAATTCCGAAAGCTCTCAATTAAGTAAAAAGAGTCTCATTTTTCTGCCCTAAACCTTTTGGCTGCATCCCCACTAATTAGTCTTTAGTATATATATATATATATATATATATATATATATATATATATATATATATATATATATATATATATATATATATATATATATATATATATATATATATATATATATATATATGTTTCAAAAGAGCGGTGGTCCATACATCTATACTATAACACATATATAAAATTTTAAACATAAAACTTGTAGAGAAACATGCGCACTATATTCGAAAAATATTTTCCAATGTACAGGGTGGTCCAATAATCAGTGGTAACTCAAGTTATGTTTTTTTTTAAATTAAACACTCTGTATTTAATTACACTTTTGATGATACCTTAAAGAATAGATGCTTTTTGGTATAGGGTATTAAGGGTCTAACTTTAAAGGTTATTAAATTATTTTAATTTTGAACGAAAAAAGGGCTCACCTTTAAAAATGTATTACTCATAAACCTAATAAGATTTTGGGCTATAACTAGGACTAGAGATTGCGTATTACGTCTAGTTCACAATTTTGGACTAATATTGAGATAACATTCAGAAAAACATACCGGGTGATTTGACTTGTTATTTTAAATGGAACACCCGATATAATTTTACATTTTTGAGAAGCCAATAACGGATACATTCTTTTTGATAGTAAGGTTATGTCCTAACTTTAACCGTTATGGAGTTATTTCTATTTCATTCTAAGAAATGGCCTTAAAAGGCCCGACTTAATAGTAGTGTCAAAATCCAACGAAAAAAAAACAACGCTGTTCCGAATATTAAGAAAATTATCGTCTACTTAATTATTTGTTTCTAATCTAGATAGGTAATCGAATTATTAATAAAATTATTTGTCTGAAACAACTCCGAAATAATTTGTAAACGTCTATTTTGTTGTTATTGTTAAATGCGATAAATACGGTTTGTGTAGTGTAAAATGAAGTTTACCAAACAAGAAAGAATTAACATGATTTATTATATCGGAACGGGTGATGGTAACGCTTTCTTGGCCTCCAGAATTATGCTCAGCGATGTACCAACCAAAGGCATTCCGACTATCATGCATTCGTTACATTGAAAGTTCAATTTGACGAAAGCGAGACAGTTATGTATGAAAAGCGGGAACGGCAGAAAGCTATAATAAATGAAGAAAATACATTATCTGTCCTGCTATGTGTAGTCGAAAAACAAGAATTTTACATAGAAAAGCCAGTCCAGCATCTCCAAAATATTAAGAAACAATAAATTTTGTCCCCATCATATTCAACTACTACAGGAACTTGAAGGCAACGATTTTGAACGAAGAAGGAGTGTTTTGTGAATGGGTACTTAATAAAGTCCAGGAGCAGCCACATTTTTTTGATTATGTATTGTTTTCCGACGAGGCTATTTCATAACAATGGAAATGTCAACAAGTATAATATGTATTATTATGCCACAAAAAATCCTCAGTTTAGAAGAGCTGTTGACAACTAACACAAGTGGTCTTTAAACGTTTAGGGAGGAATCTAAGGAAGACAGATAACTGGTCCTTACTTTTTTGATAACTGAGTAAATGGAGATACTTATCTCAATTTTTTAATAAACGTACTGTCACAGTTGTTGGAAAATGTGCCTTTAGCCACTAGACGAAGATTATGGTTGCAGCAAGATGGGGCACCACCCCATACAGCGTACGGGTAAGAAGGTATTTGAGGTGGATTGGTAGAGGTGGACCAACTCCTTGGCCAGCTAGGTCTCCAGATATGACGAAACTGGATTTTTTTATGTGGGGTTTATATAAAAGAAAAAGTATACCAAACTGCGCCTACAACAGGTGAAGTTATGAAGATCAGAATAAGAATGGCATGTAAGGAATTAATGAACAAATGTTAGTGAATCTTAGTTGCTCTTTCTTGATACGTGCAGGATTATGTATCACAGAGTACATTAACTAAAATACTTATCAATTGAAAAATTATTTATCTTCGTTTAGCTATTCCTAATTTCATTTTTCATTCAATTTATGATTACTATTATATTATTGTTGTTGTAAATTCAATTCTACATAGGCTTTAGTTTTTAGTGGATATGAAAAGTGGAATTCAATTCTGTCTTGATTACATACCTACTACAAATATTAAAAGATTATTTCTTCAATTGTTTTTTTTCTGAAAAATCATTGCAATGATTTTGACTATCATCATTAGTATAAAAAATGTACACCTTAAATAGTGACATTTTGACACCCTGATTAGTAGTAGGGCCTTTTAAGGCCATTTCTTAGAATAAAATGGAAATAATTCTATAACAGTTAAAGTTAGGACATAAAACCTTACTATCAAAAAGAATGTATCCGTTATGGGCTTCTCAAATATGCAAAATTATACCGGGTGTTCCATTTAAAAATTGTGAGTAAAATAATAATTTGCATAAGTCAATCACACTCTATGTTTTTCTGAATTTTATCTCAACATTAGTCCAAAATCGTAAACTAGGCGTAATAACCAGCAATCTCTAGTCCTAGTTATACCCCAAAATCTTATTAGGTTTATGAGTAAAGTGAGCCCTTTTTTCGCCCAAAATTAAAATAATTTAGAATGGAAAAAAGAAAAGCTACAACGAAGTGAACATTGCAACATGGAATATAAAAACATTAAATGGAAAGGAACCAAAAATAGTAGAAAAAGTGGAAAAATACAAAGTTCACATACTGGGAATAAGTAAAAAAAAAAGCAAAAAGAGAAATATTGCTACATAACTATTATACGTCTAGATTTTTAGGTTTTTTTTAATAATATTTGCTTTTGAAAATATTTTCTTATATTTTTGTTTTATTTAAATTGTACACCCGACGTCCTTTCATTAATAAATTATTGAAAGTAATGGTTGTCCATTTTTCCCACATGAGTGTCTGTGTATAACGCTGAGCTATGAGCATAACTTGTGCTTTTATCAGAAGTAAATACTCTAGTTCACATATCATAAGATAACAAACATGAAATATATACATGTAACATAAGCTGAAGTGTCCCAAGATATGTCTACAAGCTACTGTGTTCGAGGTAGTTATAGATTTATAAGTGGCTAAGTGAAGTTTTATCCACCAGTTATAAAACATATTGATTTTAGTTGACCCGAATTATGGTTTCGGAGACCGTAAGGGCACTGTCTCCTTGTGGATTCTGCACCAAGATACCCCTTGGTAAACAGTAATGGCTTTTTAGAACACTGTAGTTGTCCCCTGAGGTTGACAGCGTCAGGATTACCATGAAAGCAGTAAGTTAGATGAAGCCTACAAGATTGATCATTTAAGACACTTGACAGTTATTCTTTTGTTTTAGTGAATATTTATTTCCCATAGATGGAAGATGAAGTGTGTAATGGTGTAAATTACATCAATTTGGATACCCACTAAGGAAATTGCTTTCAGTTAAATTTAATTGTTGAAATCATAGCTCTAAACAATAATACTGATCGTCGCATTTCAAAAATACATCGCCAGTTTTGAAACACGAATTTTCAAATTTTACTACTACGGATAAAAGTAATAATAATAATACTTATTATCAAACCTTATGTGACATGTCAAAATATTATATACAATATGTACCAATTTGAATTAGTTTTCTAAATATTCTCTACTGCTGTAGAAAGCATCTTGAAACACTTCCATTTGTTTCATCGTAGATTTATTATTTAGATCTTCATCTAGCTTATTTTACAATTTTGGTGCCCCATAGTACACATCTTGCTTCGTTAACTCCAGTCTATGTAGAGGTTTATAAATGTTTATTTTGTGTATTACGCTCTCTATTAGTATGCTCGTAGATCAGACAGCACAAAATATAAATGGAATGTCAGTACTTTTTCTCGAATAACAAAATTATTACTGCTGTCCATTTTTTGTAGGTCACTTAAACCCCATTTTTTGGAGTAGAATGTTGCGTGTGGCTATGGAACATCCCCATATTGATATTCCACAGGAAGCAAATTAAGCAAAGCAAGCCAGCTTGGCCTCATGATGACTTTTTAGTTTTCGTATGGTGTAGACAGCAGTTAGTTCTTTGCTAGTTTTTCAATATGAATGTTCCATGTTAACCCGTTATCTACAGATAGGTCTAAAAAACTGATTGATACATTCAATCCTATTTTAGTTGCAAAAGGTTTGTCTCTTGTCTGCATTCATTTTTTACTTATTTATATTAAACCATTTCTTTAGTGAATTAATGTTGTTATACAAAAAAGACGTGTCATTGGCAATAAGCTTTTTTATGGACCACTAGATCGTTACAGTAGATAATGTAAAGAATTGATTGATCTCAAAATGCTATCTTGTGAGACTCCACGTGTATTTTGTAAACATTCTGATGTTTCTTGCTTGCAGTTTACAGCTTGTTTAATATTATTCAGATAAGAAGATAGTAGTTCATTTGGGGTACTCCTAATTCCATAGAGTAATTCTACTAAGAGTGCATCATATCGCAAAGTGTAAGATTTATCATTTCCTTTTTGTCCTATGCTTCTAATATTTGGGTTATATTAGGTTTGCCATTTCTATTACATCTTTCATATTTATGAATACCCAATTGAAGGTTCTGGCTTTTTAACTTAGATTTGAAATATAAAACACAATTCAGTATAAATATACATGACAGAACTAATAAACTAAGTTCTGCAGTTATCTCTCTCTTAATAGCCGACATTACCTAAAACTCTAAATTGCGTGACCGTTGGAGTGCCATTACCCTATTGGAACTCGAACAATTGCCCTGTACAATAATTACAATAATACATGTGAGTTTGGATTAAAGATAAATACACAAGTCTTAAGACATTATTAGAAACATTCTGAAAGACGTGTCGTAACAAAGATATTATTAATTCTATTTTGAAATTTTACAAAACGAAGATTTGTGTAGTCGTGATTTTTAGTGTAGTTAACAGTTTTGTTTTTATTTAGGTATATACACTTCATTAGATATGCACCTTCCTTCTGCAAGATGTAAGGCGTTCTTAACCTTTTCAGATACACTGTAAAGCTCAGTATCACTAATACAAAATACATTCTGCTGCATTATGTATATGTGGTGCAAAGTAGTTTATATATGTATTAAGAATAAAAATGAGCCCAGAATCGAGCCTTAAACTACTCTTTGGAGTATAAGGAAATTTGAACTCACACTATTTACCTTTTTGGCTTGCTTTTCTGTTTTTGAATTAGGGTTATACTGGTCGCATTAAATTTGTAGATCTCTTTTTTGATGTATCATGTGGAACACTATTAAATGGCCGAGTAAGGCCTATAAACACAGCCATGTAGTAAACGCCACTTTCAAAACACTACAATGAGTATTTAATGAGGCAATTGACAGCGTTGGATGTACCTTTGCTTCTACTAAAACCGAATTGGTTTAGATGGAAATCTTCAAAATATTTCAAAATCAAGATACATACATAATTCATAAATTTGGAACATTATCTGTGGCTAGAGAACGCGCGATAATTTTTATGTTTGATGGTGTCACCTTTCTTATGTATTGGACTACCATAGCGGTTTTTAGTGTATCTGGAAAAGTTCTATTAGTAAGAGGTAGATTTATAAGTTTAGTTAAAGGCTTAACGAAAGAACTTCGGTTTCCCTTTATCACTTTACTGCTAATTCCGTAAATACTCCTGGATGTGCTATTTCTTAAAGATTTGATATTCTCTAATTTACAATTCTGACATGCTATAGACACCGAATCGGTCAGTTTGATTACAGAAAACATTAGCTTTACACAAATCAATAGGGTCTGCTTTAGATTCTTGTTATTCATTTTGACACTGCGCAAAAGCAAAATAATTATAGTCGGTAGGAATTTATAATTGTCCACGCAGCTTTGTCAGGATTAGTAAAATTACAAATGATATCATTTGCAAAACATTTCACTGTTACGATGGCATTCCTATACTGAGAGAAAAGATAGGCTCTAGTACTTTTTATGTAATCACATTTACAGGTATATGGTAAATATTATTGATGAATGCTAGTTGTTCTCTCACTCGCTATTAAACCATATAACCTTTTTTTTTTATTTTGTACAAAGAATGTTTTGCACAAAACTGTTATCAAGAAGGCTTCCATAATCTTTTTAAAAAACAAATTAAATTTTTCATTACACGTTAGATGACAGCCTAGAACATTGCAATCACAATTATTGAACAATTTCAAAAATCGCTGCAAATTGTATCAATACTTCCACATTAAAAAATCGATTTTTTGTAAATAACTCGAAAACGATTAACTTTACAAAAAAATTACAAGTATGATTTTCGATCAGAAATTTGATTTTCTATCTAATACCAATCGTGTGGACGGGTTCCAAAGTAGAGTTTTTTTGGAAATATTTCGAAATTATGACAAAATTTTCGAAAAAATTGCAAAAACACTTTTTGTGAGAAATTTTATTTCCTATCTAATGATATTTTCACTTTTTGAATCTTTTAAGTAGTTCGAGATAGTTATGAAAAACCGGTTTTTTGCTAATAACCGTTAGTTGTACAAAAAAATTATAGGGAGAAAAAATACTCACAATTATATTACTAATCACATATTAAAAGGAAAAAATCTAAAAAAATAACAATTTGCAAAAGGGGTTACTTACCCCCCAATATTACCCCTTTCCCCATACCCCACTGACCCCAAAAACAATCAGTCGCTTTGGGTAGTTGACATCTATATGTGTGCCAAATTTCAAGTTGATATGTTACGTCCTTTGAAAGTTACGGAGTACACACACATACACACAGACAAGATTTTTTTTGCTCAAATTTTGTTTTTGGACGTTTTCGAACATTTTAAAACGATTGAGCAAATAAAAATTTTTGAAATTTTTTTTAGCGATACAGTACTTCCCATCCGTTGGATGTGGAAGTAAAATGAACAATTATAATCGTTTGCTAGTTATTGGTTTGAAGATTGAAGTTACACATTGCTTAGTTTGACTTCCATTTGTAAGATAACTACTTCTGACACCAATAGGTTGACTTACATGATCTGATATACCAGAATCATGTATTGTCATATTATATGTTGCTGTCAAAATTTTAAAAAATTTTGTCTCTCTTACAAAATACAGTGTGGTAATACCCAAAACTTGATAAGAAATCACAAAGTGCATTGGTTGGTTTTTCCACTGAATTAAACTAAACTTCACGTTAAAGTTTCTTACAATAATTACTTTGATATTTGAAATATAAATTAAGCACTAGATTAAGGTTTTCCAAGACTGCTACAAAATTTACCTTCGGTGAACGATATACTGTTCATACGAAAAAATTTTCACAGTGAATTTCAATAGCTAGGTTTATATGTTTAAGAGGTTATAGTGCAGTTCTTTCGTCAGAAAAATGAGTACCCCGCCATCAATACCTTGAGAAATGAGATCCTAAAGTACGTATATTCACAAATGTAAGCAACACTGTCTAATTCACTTGAATTGAGCTAGTGTATCACGTCAAAATCAAGGGGGTTTTCCAATAAAAACGCTTCTACTTCATTATATTGGTCACGCAGACATTGAATGTTTAAATGAAAGATAAAGAAGTAATTCCCAGATGCGGATTGAGATTTGGTTTTGGTTGAAACCACCCATGTAGGCTACAATTTGGGATCCTTGGATTGATATGTTAAATAAGGAATATCCATGTCGGTGCTTTGATGTTAATTTAAAGCATTTTGCACTCATACCTAAACCTGTATGTGTAGCTGAGTAAACCTTTCAGCAGTTTTTGGTCACTACCTTTACAAGAACCTTGCAATCCAATAAGTTTTCTGGTATTAAGGTGGTCCATTCATTATTGTTATTAATTAAATTTAAATATTATTAAATATCACTGATTTTGAGGATAAGGTCTTATGATTGTTGTTGTAGACTTTAAGTTCTCATCTTATGCTGAGCCTGTTTTGTAACATCGCCTATTGTATCTTTTTTATTAGCGCCATTTATTTTTAATTTTTTACAAGTTTGTAATTCCTGTATCTCGTTTGAAAGTTTTTGGAAATCTTTTTTGAAACAAGATTTTAGTTCACTTAAAGTGTTAATTTGTATTGCTTTAAAGTTTTTTTTTAAATTCATGTTCTCTCCTACTAAAAACTTAATTTTTTAGTCGTTCATTGTTAGGTCTTTATTCATTTCTTTTCCCAATTGTTTGATCTGTCAGATCGTCTTGTGAAGCTCCAGATTGGAGGTTAGTTGTTTCAAAATTTTGTTGGTCACAACATTTTTTGGTTGAACAACTTGGGTAGTAGCAAGTGTTGCAGTTATTTTTTTTTAACATCATGTTTTTTACAAAAACTGTATCTTATACAAATCGGTACAAGAGATATAACAAGGGATTCTCTATTTTGCCTGTTAAACACACATACACACTCATTACGATAAATTTTAATTTTTAAATATTGCTATTAAAACTAAAAAACTTTAATGTGTACAAGTAAACGAAGCAACTTACTCATATAAGTAAATTGCATTATTATTCTCAGTCAATGAATCATATTGCTAGCATGTGAAATTTCTTCTGTCATTGTTTCTCTCATTTACAGAATTGCTTCAAAACATTACTCTTTCAACATAGTGTGTACTCGTGTAACCTATGGTGTATCAAGTTGATCGCAGATATGGAAGGGTAATGCACTATTATTTGTAGAGGCTCACCTCTTCAGTTCAGATTCGCAGAATAACGATGAATGGAATGAGTACACAAAACTAACGAGTAACGATGACTGATAATGGCTAACAAACTACATAAATTAGGTACCTACCCAAATTAGAAATTTAACAATTGAAGAGATATACCAAATATCCTTAGTAGCTGCCGCTTCAGAATAATAGCTATAAAATTTGCTATACACAACATTTACGTAAATCACATTTAATTCAATAAGGATTTATAGTGAGGGATGGCACCGGTTTTAGGTTACAAATGAAATACAATAGTGTGATACACAGCATTATAAATGATTAATATTGAGTTTAATCAACTCTTGGTAGAATTAATTATACAATTGTTTTATTTGTTTTTTTGTCACATGTGAGATTTGGAATCATCAATATTAGGGTTAGTGAACAAAAAACTCCTGTTAGTACTTGACAATCACTAGTACATAGTTTGAATAATTTAAAAAATGTGTGAGAGGTGATTTTAAGAAATTGAGAAAGGTATATAGACTATTAAGGAATTCAGAAGACTTTTGGATAAAATCGGTTCACTAATAAGGGTATTTGTTTTTGATAGGGTAATAAATAAGAACTTAGATACCTTAAAAATTAATTCAATCTTATGTAAGTTTTCTTTATCAAAGTATTTCAAAAGGTAATAAATAAACATTTAAAAGCTACTTTGTACGAGCCCAAAGATACCTTTGTGAATATCAGGAAAGTTATTAACTTTACAGCATAAAGTATAGATTTTTTAAATATAATTTAATTTTACGTAAGTTTCTTTTATCACAGTTTTTCCTCTGTTAATAAATAAGCCCTAAAAAGGTACTGTAAACTATGTTCCCAAAGTATGTTTTGTGAAGATATTGAAAATTGTCCAAATTAGTGCAAAAAGTGTAAAGACCCATTTAAAAGATAATTAATTCAATATCACACAAAGTATCTTTATGAAAGTTTTCATAGGATAATAAATATGTCCTTAAAAAACTATTTTATACCATATAAAATTAATTGTTCCATCTCCTAGTGGGTGGAAGTTCATCAATAAATATTACTTCCAAATCCCTCGACTTATTTTGTTATAACCACTATAACACTACATTTGTTTCAATCCTATAATTATAAATCGAATCATCATCAGGCATTCTAAAACATGAAATACACTAAATTAAGATAAGTAATTGTATGGTTGAGAAACAATTAACAAGTATAAAGAACATATAATAAATAATAAAAAACACTCAAAAGTATAAAATAATTAAAATTTTTGTAATTGAATAAATTTTTATACCCACGCTATAAGACAAGTTTTATAAACTTTATACCACCCCGAATGCTGAATATCTGGTAAACAATGAACTATAACAAATGGCATAGAGACCTGTTTTTACAATAATTCAAAATTTTTCCTATGGTAATAAATAGGTCCTAAAAAAAGGTACTTTAAGAAGCCTCTCTAAAGTATTTTTTGTGAATATATGGCATGCTATCCTAAGTGTAAAAACCTATTTTAAGGATAATTCAATTTTAGACAAATTATTATGATGAATTTCTTGGAACGAAAATTAATAATCCCTTAAAAGCTATTTTACATGAGCGCAAAAGTATCTTTTGTATATATCTCAGGAACTATCAACTTTATAGCAAGAAGTATAGATTATTTTGAAAGATAAGTTTGTCCCTGGGTAATAACAAATATTGTCTAAAATATAATTTTGAAAAATCACCGAAAATTATTGACTTCGGAGCCGAAACTGTAGACCTTTTTTTAAAACAATTAAATTTTCAAGTTTTCTTAAGAAGTAAGCAGGCGTTAAAAGGCAGATCAAGAAGACGCCACTAGTAAAATAAAGTAAAAATTATTTTACTTTATTGTTACTTAGTAGTTTCGTTGGTTTCATACCATCATAATCTTAATTTGTTCTTGATGATGGTCACAACATTTTAGGTGAATGAAACATATGTAGGAATTATCCTGCAATAATTTTTCTTAATTGAGAATTGTTAGTTTTGGGTTAGTGTTAATTCTCAATTTTGAAGTTTGATTTAACTAAATGTATTAAATTAGGGTACTTTTTTTCACAAAAATTCAACCGTCAAAGAGAAATATGTTGGTGCCAACATTATCCAAACTATTTTACTTCTTATTCCGTTTTGATAGAAAAATGAGACAAACGAATAGCAACATTTTCAACAGAATAAAAATAAAAATGAAAGATAGTTTTAATATGTTGGAGAGTAATAAATTAAATTTGGATTAAAAAACCCTTTCAAACCAGGTGCCACTTGATCCTCCATTCTATTGCATAATAATCTTCAAGATGGCGTCGAGTCGCCATGTTAGTTTCAGACAGATGGGGTACCGCTCAAAAACTACTACATGCTTGCAATTGATACATGGCAAATTTCGTTAAAGTATTTTATCCGTGCGAAACAGTGAGGGAGGTTACTTTATAGAAGCACCGTATAGTTTTTATCGTTGCCAAGCCATATAACATATTTTTTTAATTTTCAAAAGAAAGGTTTCGATCGCATCAACCCCCCATTTCCACCCACTGTCCCTAACGGAGATATAGTTTTAATTTGTTAGCGTCAAATTACCAGACATGTGGTCAAATTCCACAAATTAGCGTGCTGTATATTATAAAAACCATAAGTGTTTTACAATACTTATTAACATATCAGAAAGCAATGTTAGGTACCACTATGATCATGAGAAACTTCGTGGAAACGTGCACAAGACAATGCACCCAATTACGTGATACTTTACTTTTCCTTAATAATATTAGGAAATGACAATAAAAAATATGTTTGAATAAATAAACGATAAATGTAAAAATATAGTTGTAAGAATGCCAAATAGAAACCAGGTCACAGGATACCTAAAAATAAATTGCAAGTTATAACTTGGTTGATAAAAGTAAAGCAAGGTTAGCTAAAAATTGAATACTAAAAATAGAACTAGAGTAAATTTCTACTTTAGCTCAGATCTAAACCAAAGCCTTGTTTCAGTCATACCCTCTTAGCCGACACACAAACCTCGACCTACATTTAACTTGAAATCTGTTTTTAGATATCCGGTCACCTTGACCTTCAGAGAGGTTGTGGTACTTAACCCTTGAAAAAAGATGTTATCTTGAGTGTGTTTGTGGGCGTTATGAGCAAAGTGGGAATATGAACAGAACTTCATTTCTAATAAATTTCGCATTATGAACAGATTTGGGAAAATGATCACACAGTGAAGTAACAGTTATTTCCAAGGTGGGCGTCATAAATATGATACGATTTATGTGCATAGTGGGCGTTATACACACAGTTCAGTAGTGGGCATTATGAAAGAAGTGGTCATTATGAACAGTTTCTGAAAGTGATCGTTTGTGAGCGTTAGAAACACTCCATATCAAAGGAGCGCTATCAACAGTGGGCTTTGCCACTAGGACGCTTATATTCCAAGCATGTTTCTAGAACGAAGCCTGCATGTTTTAAGTAATAAGTAGGTACTTACCTTTTTAAATGTATATATAATAAAGATTTTCAAGATATAAGCTATTTTACGCCACACACCATAAAATTGATTGTTATAAAATCCAGTTTTAAACTTAAACATTAAACGAGCACAACAATTAACACACATCAACATTCATAAATTAATAGCTTTTCATACAGGGTTTCTCAGGGTAGCCATTCATTAGAAGTTTTTGTAGTTAGAAAAAATGTACAATTCTGAATTTTTTTGAATAACATGCAAATTCGTCTGACAATTCGTCCACATTCACTATGCGTATAAAACAAATTTAACAAATCATTATTGGAATATTCTTCAATATTCTCCATTATAAATTGTACTTGAAAAAATTAACAAAATCATTAGAACTGTAAGTAGATACCTGTGAGCTGATACTGCTTTGTTATAAAATCAACATTGTTTCTATTTTTCTCAATATCAAGGCTTATTAGATAGGAATTTTGGAGTTTAATCGGCTTTTAATAAAAAATATGGATTACCAAGAAAACCGTTGGAAGTAGGTATAGGGAAACTTATATCGAATCAATGTAGAATCAAATTCTGCATACGACCATTCAATAATATAAAGGGCGTCATATTTGAAAGAACGAACTTTTCAGGCTTGAAAATGATGTAATTGGTCATCAAATTTTGGATACCCTGTATGCGATAAAACAATTGTGAATGTGGATTTCAAAAGTATCATTCTTGTAGTTTCGTCTACCCCAGAAGCGCTTACCACCGGGCAAAAGGAACAGTGTTGAAAATAAGGCTACAACTTTCAAAATTTTCAAAAGAATCGAGATGTTTAAGAAACAATTGAAAATAGGTATAGGGAATTCTGATGGAACCCATTATAAAATTTTCTCAGGAATCCAAAAATGAAATAATATACCGGGCGTTCCATTTAAAATAAGTAAGTTAATTGCGACTTCCGGTAGTGTGACCTTGAAATATTTTAAAATTAAAGAGAATTTTGAATAATGCTGGAGTCCAATTCAGAATTCTACGTGTTTTTTAACCACTTTTAACTAAAGGGTATCCTGAGAAAAACTGTATAATGTCAGTGATGTAAGAGCGTCAGAAGTAAATAAGAGAACTATTTCATTTTTTCTTTTTGGATAATGATTAAGTATGAAATTCAATGACTTCGCAGATTTTGTACTATTACAGTATGCAGTATCTATACAGTGGAGAAAATCATTTGCAAACGAAAAGTTGTAATTTAAGTGTTTTTGAATTTTGACCCCATATAATGAACGACTAGATTTGTTTTATTTTTAAACTATTCAAAGCATGGTGCGTATTTAATCAATTTAATATACTAAGATCTGTACATTTTGTATCTAAAACGAGGACACGTGACTGTCAAATTGATTAGAAATTGGATACCACATAATGAAATAAAAACCATCTTCGTCTTCTAATTATTTTAAAAGGGCAACGCAAAATAGCATTAATGTAACAACTGATGTGACACGTGACAGTCTAATACTAGTGTTAAGTTGCGTTAGGTAAGCAGAAGACATTTTACTAATATTATAATTCCAAGAACCATTCCCTGTTAATTAATCGCCACTACCATTATTTCCACTTACATAACATTTCAAATTTACCCATAATAGGCTTGTTTTTTACTTATTCACCTAATCAATTTAAAAACGACATTAAAATATTCATAATAAAAAAAGGCAGTTTGAAAAGTTAACTCAACGCACTCGCAATGCAGCAAAGTTCGACTATTTTTTTTCTTTGTTTACACTTAGCAACAAATTGCGTTTTATTTAAGAGAAATAACGGCAACCCCGTGCACGCGGAGTGCAGCCGAGTTCGTCTAGTTCTTTTTTTTTGTTTCTACTTAGCATCAAATTGCATTTATTTATTAACTCTTTTAATTATGCGTAAAAACAATTCAAGCGGAGAATTACTTAAGGGAAACAAAGGCAACGAAAGATTCACGGGCAGTGCAGCCAAGTCTGATTCGTATTAACTTTGTCTATACTTTGCAATAAATTGCGTTTCTTTGTTAACTGTTGTTAATAATGATCTACCTACATAATAGTTAAAAACCGTTCAATCAGCGAACTATTCATGGCAAATTAAAAAACAGACCACGCACAGTGCAGCCGAATTCGACTAGTTTTTTCATTGTTTATACTTATCAACAAAATGCGTGTCTTTACCAACTGTTGTTAATTATGATCTAAATAATACGTAAAAGATACTCAAGCAGCGAATTATTTAAGGAAAATAAAGGCAACGCAGTACAGGTGCAGTGAAGTCTAGTTAAAATACTTAGCTTTTGGGTTTTTAAATGGTTTATTTTTATATTTATATTTTATACAAATCTATACGTTTTAATAACAATTACAGTTATCGTCGTAAGTGGTAATATTTTTAAGAATTGCTTAGAATGTTAGGACAAATTTATGAACGACAACGCAGTGAATCCGTAGTGCAGCCGAGTTCGTCTAGCTTTTTCTCTGTTTATACTTAGCATCAAATTGCATTTTTTAATTAACTGTTATTAACTATGATGTAATAAAATGTAAAAACCACTCAAGCAGCCAATTATTTAAGGGGAATAAAAACAACGCAGTGCAGCCGAGTTCGACTGGTTTTCTCTTTGTTTATACTTAGCAACAAATTGCGTTTCTTTTTTAACTGTTGTTAAATACTATGTAAATAATACGAAAAACCACTCAAGCGGCGGATTATGTAAGGGAACTAAAGGTAACGCAGTGCACGCGCAGTGGAGCTGAGTTTGGCTAGTTTTTTTTTTGTTTATGTTACGCCGAATCCGCGAAAGTGCCTAATATAAGTAAACGGCAAAATTTTGCCCAATTCATGAAATACGCCCTTCACTTGCAGATTACATTAAGTGAGGAATTTTAGAAGACCTCGTTGCATATTTTCGTGAAATGGACAAACTAGTTATCCCATTATCTGATGAGTAACAAAAACCAAACAGAACAGTTGTAGAATGGAAACGGATTTTATTGCAAAACTTACAAAATGCAGATATTACTAATATTATATTAACCCTCCTATTGTGTTCGGGTCAATATAACCCAATCGCGTTCTTCTAATGTGCACAATTCGTTAATTTATTTAAATATTTCGTTGCCACTGCATGACTTTTATTTCATTACTCTAATAACGGTGTGTCTAGATTGATAGCGGACAATTATAATTAGTTTTTTTAGTGTTTGGGTCTATATGACCCGGTGATTTGTGAGGTTGAAATTAAAAGAATGCGAAACAGATTATTATCATAGACGAATGTATTTGATTAGTTACTTATATATAAACATAAATAACTTAAACAATATTCCACGTTATTGTGCAATATTGCACATATTGCATGCGTTATTTGGGTACTGGTAAACAAGTTCCTTTCCTAACAATTCAAATTTATTATTGAAAATGTGTAGTGAGAGTGCTTACGGATAGTGAACTTGAGAAACTTTTGTGTGTTTCTGACAGTGATTCAAATGCTTCTGAAGAAGACCATTTGTCCGAAACCGAGATATACATCATGTCCAAGATAAGGATGCCCACTATGGGGATCTCGGAAACAGTAAGAGATGGAAGGTTGGTTAAATGGAACAAAAGTTACGCATTTGAGAGGATGTATTTATGGTATGTAGAACTCGAATATCTCTTTTAGTTTTTGAGATATTTGAAAAAATAGAAATTTCTGAATCTCGTTTTATTTTTTCTGACCTTATTTGAAGAACTACCAAGAAAAGAAAAGCACATTTTCATTGCCACTTTTCTAGCTCTACTTAATGCTGTTATTCAATTTTGATACAACGTTTCGTTTGTTAGCAACCATCATAAACTTTATTTTTTAAATACACGAAAAATTATTTTTGACATATTTAAATTCTCTCCTTGATTCTGAATTCAACGATATATCACACTTTATATTTTTGATACGTTTCGAATCAGAAAATTCATATTCAATGTAAAACATCGAAAACGTACAGTTAAAACTAATACTAGAAACATTAGAAAACCGTAAAATTATTATAAAATTATGTTTTGTAATTTTAAATGATAGACAAATAAAAACAAATTTATTTTAAAGGTTAATAAACTCACAAAAGATGTTCAAAAGGTTCCCGTTATTCTCTAAACATAAATAGCGTCTTCTAACTGTAGTATCTAAAACATTCTTCAGCATTTGAGGAGTAATACTAGCAAACTCTTCGAGAACTAATCTTTGTAAAATTTCTTCGTTTGCAATATAGTTTCCATAAATGTAATTTTAATGTATCCTCAAAGAAAAAATTCCAAAGGTGTTATATCTGGAGAACGGCTGGCCACAGTACATTTGCATGAGTGCCAATACATCTTTCTGGAAATTTAACTGACAGGTATTCTCTGACAACTCTGGAATTATGTACTAGTGCACCGTCCTGCATAAACCAACAACCTTCAACTTCTTGGAAAGGCAAATGATTCAAAGCTATCTCTAATTCATTTTGGAGTAAAATTTGGTAACGTTCAGAATTTAAGGACTCGTGTTAAATGACAGGACCTATACTTCGAGTACAGAATATAGCAGCGCACATATTAAATCCGAAACGGTGTTGGTGTTTGCCCAATAATGATTAAAACGATTAAAAATTCCATTATTATTAACCATACTTTCATCGGACCATATTATTTTATTCGGGAAATATTCATTGTCTTGAGATTGACGTGTATACCATTCGCAAAATATTCTACGTCTTTCTGGGTCACCTGATCGAAGTCCTTGGCAAATTCTAAATTTATATGGATGTACTTTTCTCCTTCTTTAGAACATAATGAGCTGTGGAATGGGCTATGCCAGTTGCCTCTTCAATTTTCTCATCCGAAACGTATCAAAAATATAAAGTGTGATATATCGTTGAATTCAGAATTAAGGAGAGAATTTAAATATGGCAAAAATAATTTTTTCGTGTATTTAAAAAAATAAAGTTGATGATGGTTGCTAGCAAACGAAACGTTGTATCAAAATTGAATAACAGCATTAAGTAGGGCTAGAAAAGTGGCAATGAAAATGTGCTCTTCTTTTCTTGATTCAAATAAGGTCAGAAAAAATAAAAACGAAAATCAGAAAATTCAATTTTTTTCAAATATCTCAAAAAGTAAAGAGATATTCGAGTTCTACAACGACCATAAATACATCCTCTCAAATGCGTATCTTTAGTTGCATTTAACCGACCTTCCATCTCTTTCCGTTTCCGAGATCCCACAGTGGGCATCCTAATCTTGGACACGGTGTATAATAGCGAATCGGATTATAGTATGGAATGAAAAGACATCAATTGAGAAGGTTATCAGCAGCAAATATTATTTTGTTGATTCCTGGACCAACAAGGTATGCTACGTCGCGAATAATTGATATAAAATCTGCGTTTCTTATATTTCACACCCAAAACTGTAAACCTAATTTTGAAAATGTAAAATTTAGAAGGCAAAAGACTTTGTGGCAACAGGTTTCAAGAACTAACATTAGTTGAACCAGAAGCATATTTTGGCCTACTGTTTCTAGCTGGAGTGTATAAATCTCATGTAGAGGAAACATCCAGTCTGTGGGATGGAAATGTAGGTCGTCCAATATTCAGAACAACGATGTCCCTACAACGATTTCATGTAATTGCACGAATAATTCGCTTTGACGATTAAAAACTCTACTACAACGGCGCCAAACGGGACTTGTGGGATGAATGGGTTGTAATTCTACCTAAGCTCTATAATGTTCACGAAAATGTAACAGTAGATGAGCAACTGGTACCTTTTCGAGGCCGTTGTCCTTTTAGACAGTACATCGCGAATAAACCTGCTAAACACGCAGTCAAGATTTGGACTTTATGCGATTCTGTAATTGCTTACGCATATAACATAAGTTTACCTCGGGAAAAAAGAAGATGAATCTTCAGAGAGAGAGGTCAAGGTAAAACAGTTCTGCTAGATCTTACTTATGGTTTAAAAGGTCACAACGTAACGTGTGATAATTTTTTTTACCTCGTACGATCTGGGGCAGATGCTATTGAAAAGAAGAATAACCATGCTTGGTACTATTCGTAAAAATAAGCCTGCATTGTCAGTGGCATTGGTCTGAAACAGGAAAGAAGTTCTTTCTTCAAAATTTTACTTTACCAAGGACATATATATTCCGAAATGGAATAAAAATGTTACGCTCATGAGCACCATGCACCACGATAACGGAGTGTGTAACCAAGATCATAAAAAGCCGTTTATGATTTTAGATAACAACAATATGAAAGGTGTTGTAGACACGTTAGACAAGTTAATAATAAGATAAACATGCAGACGGCAATTTAAGAGATGGCCAATGACTATCTTATACAATATCATGGACGTTTCAGCTTACAACGCTTATGTTATGTAGTGCGAGGTAAGTCCAACCTGAAATGCTAGAAAATCTACAAAACGGCGACTATTTCTTCAAGAACTGGGTAATTCCTTGATCACTCCATTATTACAAGAAAGAAAACGTCTCCCTCGAAGTATTCCTGCAGCTCAAATGGTTGTAAACTCACGTTCTTCAACCAGTAGTGCTGAAGTAAGGAACAATCAACAACAACCAAGCGTAAAAGATGTAGTTTTGTCCCTCTTCAAATGATAATAAAACTAATATGGTATGTTGTAATTGCTCAAAATACCTATGTAAAGGTCATGTACTGTGAAGACTGTAATAAATAAATGTATATCCCTAACTACTATGTTTTTCAGATGTTCTTTACATAACATTTATAATAATATGTAACAAAAATAAAATAATATAATAAATAATAAATACTACATCTTATTTCTTATTATTGTTTACTGCTATATCAATTTAACGACAACTATAGGCTCCCGGGTCATAATGACCCGAACACAATAATTGAAACCAAAATGTTAACACAATAGTTTTTTACACTGAAATCGCTTCTTTCTACACATCCTTGACTTTGAGGGTGCCTAGGCCAGCGGTTCACTAACTCTTTTATGATTTTTGCAGTGGATTCTACTTCACTTGCTTGCTTAGAAGTTAAACGCCTCAATAAACTAAACTTCGTTAAATGTTCCTTATAGTGCATAACTTTGAAAATCGAATAAATCTACTTGTGCTCTTTGATTCAAATCTTGGGTATCTAACGGACGAATTACAATGCCAGTTTGTGAATTTTTTTTGTTTTTTTTTGTACAACGCTCATATTGCTGAATATGCCTTTTAATCATGGGACATCAAAATATTTACGTAGCGTTCTGCAACCTTTTTGTATGTGTTCGTTTCTCCCTAATGTCCGCAAGCCACATGCAAATCTCGAATAACATTCACTGCATGATTCTTGGTTCTCATAATCCTGATATCCTTAATACGACACACTTCCGTTACTCCTGCCAAATTTATTAATTTGAATGAACTTTTTATATGATATTGACATTAAGTGGTTGTTCATTTATAGCTTTTAAGAATTTGTACTACTTCGTTTTCTTCTTTTTCCGCCCACAAGAGGCTTTTCCTTTCTTCTGTTGTAATTTCAGACAATTTAAAACTTTAAGAGCACTAAAAACACTTCCGCGCTTGTCACAACCTATAATATTCAAGTTTGCCGTATACGTGTATTAGGCAACAATATCAATGCCTAATTCATGTAGTCAGCAGTATTTAGCCGATTCCATGGATTATGCCATTACGCGTATCCGGCACTTCCGCGGATTCGGCGTAACATTTATACTTAGCAACCAATTGCCTTTTAACGGAAAAAAAGGCAATGCAGTGCACGCGCAGTATAGACCAGTCCGATTAGTTTTTTCTTTGTTTATACTTGGCAACAAATAGAGTTTTTTTACTAATTGCTGTTAATTATGATGTAAATTATATGTAAAAACCGCTCAAGCAGCGATTTATTTAAGGGAAATAAAGACAACACAGTGCCGAGTTCGATTCGTTTTTTCTTTGTCTATACATAGCAACAAATTGGATTTCTTTATTAACTGTTGTTAATCATGATGTAAATTATACGCAAAAACCTCTTAAACGGCGAATTATTTAACGGAAATAAAGGCAACGCAGTGCCGTCGGGTCCGATGAGCTTTTTATTTGTTTACACTTCGCAACACATCGAGTTTTTTTTTTTAATTGTTGATTATGATGTAATTTATACGTAAAATCCGCTCAAGCAGCGAATTATTTAAGGAAAACAAAGCCATTGTCAATAAACTAAACTTCTTTATTAACTGTTATTAATCATGATGTAAATAATACGTACTTTAAGAGGTAATACAAAATGGCATTAATGTAGCATCTGAAGTGGGTAGTATGTGACTGTCAAATATTAGTGTTATGTTGCATTAGGTAAAAAGAAGACATTTTACCAATATTATTATACCAGGAGTCGTTCCCGGTTAATCAGCCGCGAAACGCCATTTTTTCAATTATATGAAATATGCAAGTTATGTATTATAAGCTTGTTCATTACTTATTCATCTAAAATCTAAACAGTTAAAAAATATTTTATAAGTAAACGAAGCTAACGAATTCATAATAATAAAAAAGGTAAGCTTGAAGATCTATCCGGTATGACATTAAATAGTAGTTACATAAATAATATCTGTATAAATAATATAATCAAAACTTAATAAATCTATGAAACCATTTTCATTTTTCACTTTTCATTTACTCGTGTATGATCGCAGATTTTTTACTGTTGTACAGTACGAGGTCTGGCTATTAAATAACGAGACTGCTTATGAAAAAGGGTTTTCTTTTAAAAATTATTCTACAATCGAATGCTCCCCTTCAATGTACTCCCCTCCCCTCGTCACACACCGTTCCATTCGTGAAAGCAATGCGGGAAGTCTTCTTTTGTAAGAGCATTTAGGAGCTTCGCCGATTTTCGCTTCACCTCTTCCATCGACTCGAACCGGGTTCCTTTTAAGGCAGACTTGATTTTCGGAAATAGGAAAAAGTCAGGGGGTGCTAAATCAGGCGAGTACGGCGCGTTTTCGACCACTGGAGTGCCTCTAGCGGCTAAATAACGCTTCACAGACAGCGCGTTATGGGCAGGTGCGTTGTTCTGGTGCAAGATCCACGACTTGCTTTTCCACAAGTCCGGCCGCTTCTTACGAACTCGCTCTCGAAGTGTTGCCAAAACTTTCAAATAGTAAGTTTGGTTTACAGTTTGACCTTGTGGCTTTAAATTTTGATTTCGACATCCTTTGCTTTTTTCATTCTTGGCGATGCAGGAGTTTTCCAGTGCATGGATTCCCGCTTAGTTTCAGCATCGTTTTTTTTTAATTTAACGAGAAATTTCACATTCATCCGTTACTCGTGTTTTACGTCACACATTGTTATCGGCACGAGAAAAAAACACGTTCGTTTCTAACCTCTAAACACGTGTTTTCGTACTGGAGTAGTAGACACTTCCAGCTATCCAACGCTGCATTCGCTTTCCCCCCTGCCCTCTAGGACGTATTCTGCGCGCGCAGTATCGTTATTTAATAGCCAGACCTCGTATTGCATAAATTAAATGAGGGTATATGGTTCATCTTCTTTCGGGAACTACCGCCGTTCGTGCCGGCTGTATGTAATCAAGTTATGAGGGCTTAAAAAGATAGCATTTCGTTTGTTGGGGTTTGTGTTCATGTTTGTAGCAAAAAAAGAAAGATTTTAATTATACCTACGGTGTGGCATTAGAAATTCAACTTCCAGTATATATAAGTGTACCTTGATTATTATTTGATTAAACGAATAAAGTTTCATAAAAACATCATTGTTTATTATTGCTATTGATTGAAACTGACGTTTAGAGTGAGTTTTCTCCTTGCTACTGCCTCGTGTACCAACGGTATTATTCGACAGAAAATATAGCCTAATTGTAGCATTTCAAAGGGTTCATAAGGGATAATACACCACTAAAATGTGACAGAATATTTTCACCGTTGGCGAACTTAAAAAGCGATAACTTTATTGTACGGGGATTTAATCCTAAAAATGTTCTTACTTTTGTTATTTTAAAAAAAACTGCCATTTTCAACAAAAAGCCCAGTAACTAACCACACTTATTGTAGCTGTGTTATTTAAAATCATCAAAAATTCGAAGGTTGGCTATGAAATTAAACGACGATGAGGAAAATAAGTTGGAATAAGTGTAATTTAATACAAAAACAAACAGCTTAAACAACAAAATAATGTACAGTTTGCACAGTTCTAAAAATTGTTTAGATTGATCACCGTTTTCTCTCAGACATAAATTTATTCTTCGTCGAAAATTGAAGCCTACTCTATCCAATAACTGCTGATTGTCTCTAATGAATGTGCATTTATGCGTGATGCGATTCTACAATTGTGCTTGAGACATAACTGGCGAGAAATACACATTCCCCAAAGGAAGAAGTCACATTTGTTGTGGTCTAGTAACGTGGAGGCCAAACTTGTGGGCAGTTAATTCTTCTTCCAATCTATTTATTTGGATATTGGTGGTTTAAAGTCTCTAACCATAATACTAAAATGAGGCGGTGCTCCATCATGCATAAACCAATGTTTGAGTTGTAGTGGCACCTCGTCAAGTACATCCGGGAGAGTGTTTTGGAGAAATTATAAATAGGTTTCGCCATTTAGACGCATGTACCCATAAATAGTACCGATCTAAAAGTTTATTTTAAACGCCCATTGGAAATCTCAAAGAGTTACGTCGGTAATACCCATGATAGTTGTGTAAATTTGTAATACCTCTACGGGTAAAACAAGCTTCATTAGTTTTTGGATGTGTTATTGGTGTAGTAGATTACGTAGATTAAGTGAATTTGAAAGAGGGTAAATAATAAGAAAGCGAGAGGCTGAAATGGTTTTTCAGGAAATTGCGAATAGGATTGATGGAAATGCATCTACTGTAATGCGATGTTGGAATACTTAGACAGAAGAACACAGACACCAACATCATAGAGGTACCAGCACAGTTTGCAGAACAGATGATCATGCAAAGCGTTTATTAAGAACAAATGCTCTTAGGGACTGCGCTACCACTAGGGGCTACTACAGAACAAAAAGTGTTTAGTACCTAAAAATGGCACCTTCAAATTTTGTTTCCTTATACATGTATGATACATCAAAATTGTTCTATTTTTCAGAAGGAATTCATAACTGAAAACATTGTTTCAAAATTCAGAAACCGTTTCTGAACTCTTTAGGTTTTAAAAAACTGCCAAGCACTTCCCACTAAAACACAAACAAACAAAAAAGGGGCAACCGAACAGCAATGCCCAGTGCAGTTGAGCTTGATTCGAATTTTCTTGTCTATACTTTGTAACAAATTGTGTTTTTTTTAAATTAATTTTATTATAATTATAACAATTATATTATAATTATTGTTAATTATAATATAAATAATGTTTAAACATAAACCCGCTTAAACACAGACACTTTTAAGGCACTAATAATAAAAACTAAAATAGTATATTAAGAAACTAGTTTCATAAGATGCGTTTTTCTACTATTTTTTTTCTTTGCGTGTTTATGTGTTAACATTTTGAAAAAAAAAGGTTCACCTTGTATGTCAAGTTTCATAATTAATATAGGTTGGCAACAATGGTATTTGCCTTCTTGAGTTCGATTCCAATATAGGTCACTGAAATTTGATTTGTAATGCTATTAAAGCATTACAAACGACCTTAACTCTTATCCAGACAGGTGGCGTCCATTGGTCCCTGTATGTACTTTAAGTTAAAAATAATTAACTAATTAACTCTAGCATGACGAGGCTTTGTGACTTTGTTCTTTAGCTTAAGTTATCACAGATTACAAAAAATGTTCAACTTTGAAAATATTTGAACACAAAAAAAGTTACATAAAGGGGGTCCAACAAACCCCTTCCTATTTTTAATATAATTTCTGTGATTCAGAGTGAAATCCCGGCGAAAATTATGTGAAGTATTAGCAGTTATTTAATAATCCGTTTCGATCGTTGCTATAATGTCTTTATACTTTCTGGAAAAAATGAATCATGTTTCTATTATTACTAATGTTTCTAATTGTAAATATCTAATAATCATAACTATATAATAGTAGATTAATTGTAGACCATTAAAATTCTTGACAAAGTATTTAAAATAAATCGAGTGTCGTTAGCTTTAATTACATCAAGGTAGGCGGCACCGATTGGTATATAAAATGGCAAAACTTTGTGATTTAGCTAATTGTATAGCACTACCTTCTGTCATAGTGTACTGAGAGCTGGTGATTGCAAATACTTTGTATTTTCTGATACAGTGCTGATATTGCGAAGAAGCTTACTGATGAAGGATGTCGACTCCGAATTGGATGATCATCAATCAGTAGCAAGCGAAAATGATGATTATCTGTAGATGAAGGCATTAATACTGAAATTCAAGAAGGTAGACCAGATTTTTGTTTCAAGGTTAAATATGGTACAGAGTGAAAAAGCAATCCTTATTCAGCAGAACGTGCTCGTTTGCATAACATTGTAGAAGAAAAGCACCACAAAGCGGTTTTGGGACTTAGCAGAATCATTGAGGAACGTGAAAATGCATTTTTTTCTTTTCGCGGACAACAAAATTGTTGAACGTATAGGAACTTGTGGGAGCTGTTCGAGTCCTAATCCCTAGAAAATGGAACTTCAGCGACATTATTGAGTTGCGTGCATTTTTTGGATTATTATTTACTGCTGGTCATTTGAGCAATAATGACACCAATTTCGATATTTTGTGGAATTCGGTGTCTGGGCCTCCAATCTGATAAGATGGCGCCCATACGCGATATATGGGTTGGCATCAATACAAATTTATAAAGTATTATTTACCAGGAGCTAATATTACGATAGATAAACAGCTGACCCTGTATCGAGGAACGTGTCCTTTTAGATAACATATGCCTTCCAAATCTGATAAATATGGGATGAAGATATGGTGAGCAGGTTATTTAGTTACAAAGGGACTCGCCAGTCAAGTGGTTGAACAATTAGCGCAACCGTATTATAATTCCGATCGAAACAGACCTGTCACAACTACTACTCTAGATTTTTGTATTTCAAGTTGCTAAGCAATTAGTTAACAGTAGTGGGAACTGTTTGCGCCTCCCAAATTTTTATCCAGAAGGAATCGTGAGAGAAAAACATCACTATTTGGTTTCACTAAAAAGACAAGCATGGTTTCGTATGTTCCAAAGAATGTACTAGTTTTATCGACAATGCTCCACAACGTAGAATGTAGTGTGGAAACCATAAGAAACCTGAAATAATCATGTATATAACAGCATCAAGTGAGGAGGTGTGTCCAAAAGCAAAACGAATCGTTGGCCATTCGCGTTTTTTATGAATTTGTGGAATGTTGATGGGATTGCGGAGTATGTGATATGGACATAATTTGTACCCATCGTGGAAGTAAGGAAAACATGAAAGGAGAAGATTATTCCTAACAAAATTTGTACCCATCGTGGAAGCAAGGAAAACATGAAAGGAGAAGATTATTCCTAACATCTATAGCAGAGAGCTCGGTCTTGTCTTACATCAGGAGATTGACAGATTTAGGAAAGGCGACAAAGCGCTACATGGATACATTTAGATCAGATGAAGCACCAGCTAAAAAAAGCAAAACGCCGTTGCCATAAAAAAACGCTGTTTAGTGTGTCTGAGAAGTACAGACTGAAAGCATGCGAATGTACTGTGTAATGAACACTCGAAAATAATCTGTAGCATGTGTAAATAATAAAACATATAGTTATCGAATAAATCTGTTAATAGCTTAAGGTCCGATGGACCCCGTGCGCCCGGTTGCGTTACAATCTCGGCCTGCCAGGATTCTGGTTAAAAACATTAAATCAAATAAAAAAATTAAATAAGTTATAGTCCGTTATAGTTAGAATAAAATAACACTATATATAACTTCTATAATTTACACTCCAATTAAGTCAACATATACAGGGCACTTGAATACATTTTTCAATTCTTCTTCCTAAGGATTGACGGCATCTTTGAAATATTCCTGTGTTATTACGGAATCTATCTGCGGATTCCATAATTCACATCCATAGTTGCTCTTCATTATGTATTTCTACAGAATAAACATCATTTTGCATGAATCCCCAAAATGAAAAATCGAGGGGATTAAGGTCGGGACTACGAACTGGCCAGGGTACAGGTCCCCCTCGACCAATCCACGTATTTCCAAATCTCCTATCCAAAAATTCCCTTGCCAATCGAGAAAAGTGAGCTGGCGCGCCATCATGCATATAACGCATTCCACCAATAATAGCCAATGGAACAACCTCTAATAACGTATTTAGTTCATTCTCCAAGAAATTTCGATACAGTTCACCTGTCAATCGAATGGGAAATTGAAATGGGCCAATTAAGTAATTTTCAATTATACCTGCCCACACATTAATACAAAACCCATATTGGTGACTTGTAATTACGGTTTGATGAGGATTTTCATCACTCCAATGGTGAATATTATGTAGGTTCAGAACCCCATCACGGCTAAAACCAGCTTCATCAGTAAACAAAATTGAAGAAAAACTATCGTGTCTTTGATTTTGCAACCATTCGCAAAATTGTACACGAGAAAGATAGTCATGTTCTAATACGTGGACCTGTACCCTGGCCAGGTCGTAGTCCCGACCTTAATCCCCTCGATTTCTCATTTTAGGGATTCATGAAAAATGATGTTTATTCTGTAGAAATACATAATGAAGAGCAACTATGGATAAGAATTATGGAATCCGCAGATAGGTTCCGTAATAACCCAGGAATATTTCAAAGATGCCGCCAATCCTTAGGAAAAAGAATTGAAAAATGTATTCAAGTACAAGGACAACAATTTGAACATCTAAAAATTTAATGTTTTTTTTAATCAGTGCCCTTCATTGTTGCTATTAAAATTTAATTGTTGAAGTGTTATGTCATTGTTTTTGCAAATAAGTTACTTTGGCGCTTTTGGATAATTTGCATGCATCGGATGCATTTTTCTCGTAAACCGTTGGTCCTAGCGACTTCAATAAGGCTTTCTGAAGCAGAAAAGATGGGAAAACAAATTTTTCCAGTCGAAAATAACATACAGTGTAAGGCAAAAAAGTTAGGACCGATTCAAACAAGAAACCTATATGTGGCGCCCTCTATCAGTAATAAAAGAACTAAGGTCGTATTTGAATTCTGCGTGATAAAAAGCCCCTGTATACAAAATTTCGTCCGCTTATTACATCATTGTAAGAAGATATAAATAAAAAAAAAAAATTATTAAACTTCAACACTACATATCTTTTAAACGAAGGCGTTTGGGACCTAAGTTCATAGGAACTTTTTTTCTTATTTTAGTGTCCTCTATCGCGTGGCACTATGAATGGCATTTTTTTCTGTCACCCTGTATAGAGAAAAGAATTTTTCAAAAAAATTCGAACGTCATAATCTCAGAGAAACTTATCTTGAAACACATCATAAAAAGGAAAAATCGTTCATATTCGGTTTTGAGTCTCGTAATCGTTCATTAATCACGAATAATTAAATACAAACATTATATTTATTTACACATACAGCTAAATGTCTAAGTTTAGAGATATTATTCCATTCAATTCAAAAATTCTACATTGTTGACAAGACAGTTTTTCCATGTGTGAAACAAGTTCCTCAAATTATATGTCTCAGGTTGATTTGATTTACAAGCAGCTGATAAAAATGAAGATAGTTACTGTAAATGTAATAAACCATTAAAATATTGAGCACAATTAGTCATTGGAGTACAAAGCTTACCTCAAATATAAATTAAAGTTACAAATCATCGTTTATAACAAAATTGTCTGATACTCGTGCCTATTTAAACATTTAAGTTTATATCAATAAAGAACTTCGCTAGTTCACATACCAACATAAACAAATTTCGGTTTCATGGTCAAACATTAAAACAGTCGTTTGAGTGTCATAATGTAGAAATTGGCGATTTATATAATATATTGGTATTTGGTGATGAAAATAAAATACTAACAACCTTGAAAAGTCAGTTTTACTATGAAATAATTTAATTAGAAATGTTATAGCTGCTCCCATGCTCTAAAGAACAAATTTTGCATTGCTCAAGTAAGCACATAACTTAACCTCAAAGAGGATACGCATTATCAATTTAAAAAAATAAAAATTTTAAGAATTTACGTTGAACTATTTCTAAAATAGGATTCTATATACTGGGCTATATTCAAGCTTAGATCATACCCAAGAAAAAAAAACATTTTAAATGATTGCAATTTCGGATAATGGAGAGAAGAAATCGAACCGCGATAGTATTTTTTGGTGATGATTCAAATTTAATTTGTTGTTAAAACACGCACCCAAATTCTTAATATTGGCGCTACTAAGCACAGTAGAACCAATTTTGTATTCAGATTCAATAGATTTGGATTTTCAGGTGTAGGTAACCACTTGACACTTCGGAATATTTAAGTGAAGTTGCGCCATTCTTGCAGAATGTAACCTTGATGTTGATTCAAGTTGCAATCCTTAATTGACGAAATTGAAGAATAAATTTTAAGATATCGGCGAAAATTGTTACACGTCCAAACCGCACTAGGCGTCGTGTATGCTTACTAATGTAAGCGGGTTGCCAAGCCAGCTAACAGGGAGATGGGCGTGGTCGAAATAATAAGTAAAATAAATGATTAATACGCTCAAACACCTTACACCTAAATTAAAACAGCTCAGTCCGGGAAAATATTTCTCTTCCGCGCTATATTCACCAATAGTATTCATTCAAAATTTCTTAGTCCCGACTGTTACTACCATCTGTACAACCACGCTTATAACTACAATACATCGCCATATTTGTTCTTACTTACAAATTTTCCAATTACTTTATGAAGAAGCCATTTTTCATCATCACATTCATTCAGTAGCCACTCTGGACCATTACACAACTTTCAACGCTTATCTCCCACCTGCGCTCGATCTCCTTCCGCAACATTTGCAAAAATAAGTACCGTCTAAGGTCTCAAATCCCATATACATACACGTATTCTCAAAACAAATTGCACAACATTACGAAAACTTTCTATAATCAACAAATAAACACACCAAATCTTTCTCTACATATTTTCTAAAACATTCTACACTTACACATTTACATTCATCAGAATCTAATTATTCCAACACCAAAGTCTCTATAACATTTAAATACACGTATCTAAATACAGAATAATATTTCTCCTAAATTTCCAGTGGCGTATCACCCACCCACATACATTATGCATATACACAAAAAAATTTTTTTTCCGTTAAAACTCAATACAGCCGTACTCAAAACACGTAATACACGTCATTATAACATCCTACATACAGGATGCGTCAACGCAACCTGACAAAATCAACTCATTACACTCGAGTTCCACTGGTGAATCATTATTAAAGAGTAAAAATTAAAAAGGTCCCAGATTGGAAGCTTGTGGCACTCCACTAGTTAATAGTAGCGGAAGTAAAATTATTAAAGGTAACACGTTGACGATTTGCAAGATAAGATTTAAACAAAGCTTAGCAAAGAGTGACTAAATTCATGTGTAATGCCATGAGGAATACAGTCAAGGGTTTTGGCAAAAACAGTAAAAATTACATTCACTTGCCCATGACTGCCAAGACAGTAGAAATGAATAGATTAATGCACGCTAGATAGGCGACAGTTGATCTTTCCATAAGTCCGTGTTGAAACAGAGAAATATACGGGTTAACTAAAGGATCTTGTTTAAAATACTAATAGCAATTTGTCACATCACTACGTCGCCCCCTTTAAAATTGCGTAGATAGAAGTTCTAATAGGGTTATTAAATATAACGTTCATGAAGTCAACTCAAAAAGGTAGATATTTTGTCGCAGTTGGCTGTATTTTAATTTACGTATGGTAGGTGCAATAAATTATTGATATTTTTTCGAGCGTTATGATATTAGTATTATTAACATAGAATTCGAAACATCCCTTTGAACATTTGACGAGTATACACTACTACAAGGTTACATTGGGATCTAAACTATTTTTTCAATGACGTGCACTAAAGTACTGTATAAACTCATATAACCTGCGTTCTTAAAATTATATTTTCTGATATTCTTGTTAACACAAAAATGAGTTGTGCTTATTTTGACAAAATAACCACAACCCCCAACTTGATGTTAGACTTACCGCAACACACAACAACCAACTTTAATATTGACCACAACTCGCACCTTCACCATACTTTCAGAATGACCACCACACCCAACTTCACCATAACACCAAACGATGCATGTATTAAAAATCGGTCTACGACACCGTATCAATATCATGCTTGACCATAACCCCGAACTATATTTTTGACCACAACTACGACCCCCAATTTTAAGAAGAACCACAACGCCCAAAGTTAACCACAGCGCCCAACTTTGAGAGTGACCACAAACACGCAACTTGACCACAATCTCCAATTTGAAGAATGATCACAACGCACAACTTGACAAGATTCCCAACTTAAAAAATGACAACTCATAAAATACAATTAGGTAGTTTGTTTAATCTGTTAAGGTCGAGTCTTTCCATCCCATGATAACCTCCTAATGACGTTATTACGAAGATAACTTCCTATATTTTCAATATGAATTATTTGGCAAATAAATTCAAGTTTTAGTAAAAGATATAATAGTTAATTACATGCAATTTTGGTAATTTGACGTATAGTCGAATTCGAACGAACTTATATCATTAGATTGTGATCCATGTGCAGACGACGTTGAAAATGCTGAAAATGAATAAACCATGCTTACACGTTATTATCAAATTCAATTTTTTGAATTCGAGCCCATTTGTCATATTTTCGATTCTGCTGGAACTCAAATTTATTCATTATTCAGTACTGTGCTTATGGAAAGGTTGAAAAGCGGGAACGGGGATAACTACATTATCTCCATGCTTAATTTCGACAGTACTGTTAGAACAAGGTGTTTGTCAAATCATTATACATTTTATAGGAAAACGGTCTAACTCATTTTCTGGTTACAGGATCAGTGACATGTTTTCCTCAGAATTATGAGTCACCAAGGTCTTCCTTACTAAAATAAGTGTGAATATCACAAATAGTAAAAACTACATCTTTTGGCACACCCATGGGTACCGGTTTAATTTTGGTTCAAGTGCCACGGCTGCACCTAAGGTACCAAATGCAAAACACCAAAAGTTAATATATGGGAAACTGTAGTTGTTCCAACATGTTTGAAAATGTGGTAAGACTACTTCTGATTTATTAATGAAATTGATCAACACTTGTAAGATAAGTAGATAATAGAAATAAATAGATTGAATATAGCTGTGGAGAAACTAGTGAATTTGCAAAGAAACCGAACCCATTCCCCATATTTAATTTCTATATATTAAAAAGTATCTCTAAAATGATACAGATCGTATTTAAAAAAATAAATTGTGTCCGTTATGCTACCTAACTTCCAAAGAATAATTAATTATATTATTCATCGGCTTCCGTGGTCGAACGGTTAGAGCGACCCTGGCCGAGATAGGCGTTTTTCTAAAACGAAGAAAAATCAAACGGAGAGACATTTTAACAACCGCCGCGCATCCAGACGGATGAAAAAGGGACCCTTATGGTAATTATGGTGATTTTGTCATTTTATGAAATTACGAAATCGAAAAAGTTGACATCGTAAACAGATCATTATTAAAATTTGAAGATGCATTTGGGAAATCTCGCCACGCAATAACAGTGGAGTCTTTATGAAAATGTCAAAGGGGAGCCTGAGTAAAAAAAAAGTATACGAAAAATAAGTATACGGTAGGTATACACATAGTCGGTAACGAAATATGTACTATTGGAAATGACATTCTTCAAAATTGGGGGTTATAGTAAAGTTGGGCATTGTGGTCATTTTCAAAGTTAGACGTTGTGGTCGAGTTCGGTGTTGTGGTGCTTCCTAAAATTGGGGGTTGTGGTCGTTCCTAAAGAGTAGGTCAAAATTATAGTGACGGGTAGTGCTAATAACCATTCGTAGTTGATGCGCATAGAGATGCCTGACATTTCCGTTTGTGTCTAGACCTCGTCCCACAAATACAAAATAAAATACAAGCGTCGTTTGGTGTTATGGTCAAAATTAAAGTTTGGCGTTGTGGCCCCGTATTGCGGTAAGTTCAACATCAAGTTGGAGAGACGTGGTCATTTTATGAAGTTGGGCGATGTGGTCATTGAGCGGTATGGTCTAAACTACAAGGTAGGATGATAAATCTTCCATACAGATGGGAGTATCGTCATAACTCATGGCATACAGTGCATTCGAGATTCATAACTACTACATCTAATATGCCATTTTCATTATTTACAATATTATTACAACGTTTGCAGTTAAACGAGCTCAAAAAATTGTAGTTGTTCATTCATTCAAATGCGGCAAATTAAAACCGCCTAAAATAACCATTTTACTAAACCATAACCTATTTACTCAAAAACACTAAGTAGTAATTTAAAATTACTATAAGTAGTACTGGGAGGTATATAAACTACCAATACGTACAAAACAACAACAAAATAAAAACAACGCAGTGAACTCACAGCACAGCCACATCAGTTTACTATTTTCCTTGTCTACACTTAAAAAATTGCGTTTTTGAACAACTGTTGCTAATTATTATCAAAAAAAATTTTATACCTAAAAACCGGTCGAATAATGAATGTTTTAAAGGTAATAAAAGAAACGAAATAGCAACGGGCAATGCAGCCAAGTCCGATTCGTATTTTTCTTGATGTAAATAATGTGCATTTGCAGCTCAACCGCACCCGTTTAGTTTTTTCTTTGGTCATACCTAGAAAAAAATCGCGTTACTTTATTAACTGTTGTTAATTATAATGTAAACAACAAGTAAAACTTCTCAAGCAAACGAATTATTTAAGAGAAACATAGGTAAAGAAAGAGCAACGTTTAATACAGCCGGGTCCTATTCGTAATTTTTTTGTCCATACTTTGCAACCAATTGAGTTTTATTAATTATGATGTAATTAATGTGTATACGTACAACCCTCTCAAACAGCCAAAATTTTAGAGTAATGCAGTGCCCGTGCAGGCCCGATTAGTCTATTCTTTGTTTATACATAGCAACAAATTGAGTTTTTTTATTAATTATTGTTAATTATGATGTAGAGAACGTTTATACGTAAACTCCTCTTTTTATAAACTATGGTATTCGCTATGCACAATGAAGTGGGCCTTGGCTTCGAGTAAGCATTCTGTAGTATACATATAATGGAAATCTTAGGCTTTGAGGTTAGAAAACAGAAAAAAGGAACCAACAGATAAATTTAAGTGAGTGGTTTATGCAAAGACGCCGAAATGATAAGATAGCAAACCTTGATTTAACCATACGGAACGCTACGCGCTTGAGATACATAAATATTTATTTTATTCTAGAACTTGTTGATGGACCTGAAATGGTGTTCAACTATCATATTCAGGGTGACATTTCTATTCAGTCGCCAGAACCGAATCTGTATACGCGACTCTTAGGATGACGATGCAGAGGGGTATGTGATACACTCAAGCGTTCACTTGGTATATGAGGTAGTATCATTGTGTTATAGCTAGTTGATAACCTCTCAGGTCACCAGACAAAAGCAAATACTGAAGTACGTGTGGCAAATAACGAAAAACTGGATTATGATGGAATTCAAAGCACGGTTTATCTTCAATTTTCCCAAATTCTCGAATATTCAGTGTTGCCTTGTATACTCCAAAAACGGTCGATCATTTCATTTTGTAAGCATGAATAGCTGAGATCTTGAGTTTTCCGAATATATTAATGCGTTGGAAATGACTGCATCTTCAAATTTATCATGGGTTGCCCACCTTCTGTCAGCTACTAACGCAGCGGCTTGTAGAATAGGATTTTTCCTAGTTCCTATTGTTCTCTCACTTACGATATGCAAAAATTTAAGGTAGCCGTTCAATGGCATCTCTTGCTAATTCAATGTCGCCCTATCCATCTTCCTGGGTTAAACGGAAGAGCAAAACGCGCAGTGAAACTGAGTCCGAATCGTACTTACTTTGTCTATACTTTGCACAGATAGTTTTTTTATAAATTTTCAATTATTATGTAAAGAGTGAGCACATGTAAAAACCTCTCAAGTACCCAATTTTTAAGGGAAATAAAGGCAACCCAGCGCACTAGAAGTGCCACCGCTTCCGATTAATTTGTTATTGGTTCATACTAAGAAACAAATTGCGTTTCTTTATTAATTGTTAATATAATGTAAAGAATATGTAAAACCTCTCAAACCACTAATTAGTTAAGGGAAATAAAGGCAACGAAAGAGCTACGCTCAGTGATACCGAGTCTGGTTTGTACTTTCTTTGTCTACACTTGCCCACAGATTGTTTTTTTTTTTATTAATTTTTGTTAATTATGATCTAGACGACGTTTATACGTAAAATCCGCCCAAGCAATAACCGAAATAAAGGCAACGTAGTGCAGTCGGGTGCATTAGTTTCTTCTTTGTTTGTGCTTAGTAATTGAGATTATTTAGAGAACGTTTATTCGTAAAACCCTCTCAAGCACCCACATTTTTAAAGGAAATAAAGGCAACGAAGCGCAGCTGAGATCGATTAGTTTTCTTTTTGTTCATACCATAAATTACGTTTTCTTCATTAACTGTTGTTGGGTACAGGTAAGATAAGCACCCATATTATTAAGCGAAATAAAGGTAACCCAGTGCACTAGCAGCGCGGTCGCGTCCGATTAGTTTTTTCTTTGTCCGTACTTAGAACCTACCCTAGAATTATTTAGGGGAAATCAAAGCAACGCTAAGTGCAGCTGAGTCCGATTCGTATTCTCTTTGTCTATACTTGGCAATAAATTGTTTATTATTAATACCTAGTTAATTATGATCTAGACAACGTCTATCCGTAAAATCCGCTCAATCAATAAGGCAACGCAGTGCACGCGTAGTGAGTTCAATTGGTTTTTTTCTTTGTTTATGCTTCGAAACAAAATTGAGTTTTTTTAAATTAATTGTTAATTATGAATATAGAAAATGTTTATACTCGCCCAAGTAGCTAATTTTTTAGGGGAAATAAAGATAACGCAGTGTAGGCGGGATCGGCTAGTTTTATTCGGTGTTTATACTTCGCATCTTTCTTAAGTGTTGTTATTCATGATGTAAAGCATGTTTTACATACCGTTCAGGCAACTAATTATTTAATGGATAAATGTAACCAAAGTGACCTCGCAGCGCTGCCAAATCCGATTCGTTTTTATCTTTGTTTGCAGTTCACAATAATCTTTTATAAAGTATGATTAATCACTTTTTTTTTGTTAATATGCTCATGCTTATGGTTAGCACTTACTTATTTTAGCTTATATGTATCCTTATTCGAATACTGTTCAGGAGTCTTTCTCCTCTTCAGCCCTGGTCATTATTTTCCTGGTGGTGTTGCATTGTTTTGTGTTAGTGTATAGTTTACAGTGGTTTTTTTTTCGTGTTAAGTATGTGCGTGTTGTTTAGCTAGGGTAGCGTGTGGATAATACAATCCGGGCACGTCGTCATGAAATAGACCTCAGGAATCTCGCCAAGGAGTTGTAACGATTGTGGGGGAATTTAAGTTTGAGTTTTTACGTGGGAATTGATAAAATCGGTACTTCAGGTAGTGGTAAGGATTTCTTTTGTGTGCAAAGTTGCTTTGTAATGTTTGTATTCTATGTGATGGGTGGTACGTTTGCGTGTTGTATTGTTAGGTCGTTAGGGTACCTAAAAAGTAACCCGTGAATGCGTTTAAGTATTCGGCGTTCACAGGAGGCGACAGATGAGAGGTAATTAGGGTTTATGTTCGTGTAAGAGTGCTCGGAATTTCATAACAGGGCGTAAGTATGTTTTGTATGTGTTGTAGTGTTTTGGGGTAGCAACCTCTGATTCTACCATTGAGGGTGCCCAGTAGGTTTGCAGGATTTCTTATCATACTAATAGTTCTTTGTACATAGGGGACCCAATTTAGGGTTTTGGTGTAAATGATTCCTAAGTAGATAAATCCTTGTTGGAGTGGGATCTTTTCATTGCTTAGGATAAGGGAAACATTAATGTCCGCTAGGTTTGTAAATTTATCTTCGTGGTAGTTAGGAGGTCGGAAGAGGATTACTTGTGTCTTGGTTGGATTGACGAAGACTCCACCAGTTGGCCCAGTTGGAAAAATTTCCGAGTTTTGGAAGAGGCGGGAGCCCTTCCGCTGTTCCGATGCACTGCCCAGAAGGCAGTCATCCTCAAACAGCGCAACGACTACTCCGGGTTGTTACTTCGGGAATGTCAGAAGCGAAGATGGTGTACAGGATCGGAGCTAAAGCAGAGTCTTGCGGCATGCCTGCGGTGAGTTAAAATGGATCGGAGAAGGTATTGCCTACTTTGACTCAAACTGATCGATTAGTCAGGTACGAGAGTAGGAGTTTGGAGAAGAGATCGGGTATATGAAGGTTGCGAATCTTGTGAAGGAGACCGGCGTGCCAGACCCTGTCAAATGCTTACTTAATGTCCAGAAATACAGCCAAGTTGCATTGATTGATTGAATGCTCTGGTGGTCCCTGTAAGCAAGGGATCGTGACACGTTCGGTTTCGTGGAAGCCGAATTGGTGGTTAGAAAGGAGTTCATTGAATTCAAGGTAGTCTCTGAGTCGTCAGTCTAGAATCTGTTCAAATCATTTTGCGTGGTAACTTAGGAGGGAAATGGGTCTATAGGAGGGTGTGGTGAGGTCAGAGTGCGGTTTTGGTACCATAACTGTGGAAGTCCATTATAGTCCGTCAAAAAGTGGGATATGGTTAAGCATTTGAGACAGATTTCGGAAAGTAAACTGAGGGCTGGGTCGAGCAGACGTCGGTTAAGGCCTTCACTACCAAACGCTGAATTGCGTCCTTTTTTTTAAAGACACCTCGATGTGGTCGGGAGTGGTGGGGGCATAAAAGTGATTCACATTATCCAGCTGGATTTCGGGAATGTTACGGGTACCTGATTAAGGCGTTTGTATTCGGTTTTGAGAGCTGGATCACTAGACGCAAGATTGACGATAGATTCGTCCTTTCTCTTTGATTCAGTTCACGATTTGCGGTGGGAACGGTTTGCGAGAAATGCCGATGTTTTTCAATGGGACTGAGGTTTCGATCGCTTCCGTATTTATGGAAGATAGGTCTCTGATGGATCTCTCGAGATTTTGGGTCGTTAGAAGGTAGGGTGCTGAAGGCTTGAGATGTGTTCGGAGTACCTATAAAGCACACACGATCAACGCCTACGTGACGAATCACGCAGGAAAAGGAGGGAGGTCTAGGAGTGGAGTTTAAGGGACGAGGATCGGCGACTTGGGAGAGTGACTGTGGGATCTCTGAAGTGTCGCAGCCTAAGCTGCGTATCCTCCGGCAAGGGAGAGGAGGTTTCAATGAGGCACGTCTGATTATGGTTGAACGTAAAGTTCAACCAGGGGAAGTTAAAAGGATTTAAGTGATGGATTTGGGGATATTGCGGATGCAATACCTCGAGGATTGGGAACGGGTAGGATTAGCATTAGGTTGTGTCGGAGCAGCGGTGTAGGAATCAGGGCAGGTAAAGGTGGCTGGGCGGGTGTGGGTAACAAGACGGGTTTACGTGAGGGTTCTAGCTTTGTGTTTCTGTGTAGGTTTCGTGGAGGTGGTGGAGCGTGTTGAAATGTAAGTGTGTAGAAGTGGTTGAAATGCGGGTGATGGAGTGTGATTGTGTTCGTGAGGATGGTGGTGGTGAGGCGAAGGTGTGTAGGTGCGCGGGCGACGTCGGGGGTTGGGATACAACCATGAGTATAGCACGGTGGCGACCGTGTTTCATCATCACGATTGTTGTTAGTAGGGATTGTAAACGAGAATGAAAATTAAAAAATTGTGTTAACGGAAGGACGGGTCTTCGTCGAGGTGCAGTTCCACACCTCGAGAAAAAAAGGTTTGGTAGTCACAGACCCAATAGAAAGGGGGGAAAACAAATGTTAAAATAAAACAAAACAAAATTTAATTAATACGTTTGAGTAACAGTTACTCTGCTTCTCTCCCTACGTCGATACTGGTGTTGGCAGTGGCGGTATTCTGGACCATTTATTTCTGGCTTGTATCCTTGTGTTCTTGCCGTTACGGCTTCTGCTTAATTCTACTGGCTGTAGTTCTTCTCCTGGATGAGGGTTTCTTCGTATTATCTCTATGCAAGCAGTGACAGACCTAACATTGAAGCAACAAAGACCAAGCTGCCCGGACCGTTAAGCGTGAAAACGATAAGTTCTTTTTTGTAATTATTTTTTAATTGCTTATTAAGCACGACCTTTCTACACGAATGCTGACTCGAAGGTGGTGCTTAAATCACTGTGTACGTGTTATTATATGTGATAATCTTGAGATTATGTCCAACACTCTACTATACATTTAAAGATAAATATCGTAATTATGGTAAATATAGCAATTTTTAATTTTCTTAAAATATTTATAGCAACAAGTTATCAACAAATGGCATTTTGGCATTTTGTATTGCTCATTTTTTTCCATTGTACTGATTGCAACTTAGTTAAACAAACCCCACTCATTACATGTCTCTGTTAATCCATTTAAGCAATAAAATTGGGAATAAAGTAACTAATTAGCACATACTTGACTCTAATAATCAAGTTTTTGTTTGTTTGTTGGTGCTGGGGCGTCAATGTAATATATGTAAAATAGCAATGTTTAAAGGTTCCAAATGCATTAGTATTTAATGTTAAATTATTGATTATCTCCATACATGCTTCACTACTTTGTTTCTTATCTAGTCTGGTGTATTCTATTTTAAAGCTATCCTTAATAAATTGTTATGTTTAAAGCAATCAATTCAATACCTAAAGACATATGTTTCGGTTCAGTAATTTTCGACAAAGTACGTGAAACCTAGAAGCCCAATGTATTTTGTGTTCGCATGGTATGTTTCTAACGTCGGAAACAAAACGAATGTGCGAGTAGTGCCCGGAGAACTCCGGTGGACGTAGTGACTAGAGTGCACGTCGTGACCATTCTAAATCGACCATTAGCTCGTATTATACGGGATAGTCCCCTTTTTAAACACATCATTCCGTATATGTAATTATTTTAATAAATTATGTAAATGTTTCGTATTTATAAAGAAGTCCCGTTTTTCCGTTTCTGACGTTTTATTGTTTAGAAGGGAGTAGTCAAAGTCTAGAAAGTACCAAAAAGATAGCACGACCTTTAGATAAGACACAGTAGGATGACATCAGAAATTCTACAATTTACGTGGGGAAAATAAACATATGGGTGCTTGTAAATAACTATAGTGTTAATAGTTTGTTAGTTAGTGCTAATAAATAACTGTTTTTAAATAAATAATCGTTATAGTGTAGTATATCTAGGACGGCAAAAAAAATCAGAAAATGGCAAAAAGAAAGAGCACATTTAGTAGATATGTTGAAAGTGAATATCCATTTATTAAAAAGACATCAGGTAGTTCTGTAAAGTGCTTAAAATGTTGTGCACAGTTTTCATGTGCACATGGTGATAAAACGGATATTTATCAGCACATATCGACACTTAAGCATAAAAAGGCAGATATTGTTGCTCCTAGTAGTAGTAAAGTGTCGCCTTTTTTTTCGTTGGGGCACATTTGGAAATGAAGAACAAAAGCTAGCTGCGATTGAATGTACTTGGTCATCCCACAACGTAATCCAAAATCAGTCCTTCTATGGATTGCACTAGTAAGCTAATAAAATGTTGCTTCCAACAAAAATTTGCATGTGCTAGAACCAAATCAGAAAGTATCGTGTGTAACATTTTTCAAAAACAAGCATTAAGCTTTATACAAAGTAATCTTGGAAAGGCCGATTTTGTAACAATCTATTTGTCCTATACTCGTAATATATTTTATGAAAGACAAAGAAAAGCATTCAAGTAAAACTTTTGGAAGTTCAAGATCTTCCTGGTGAAACTTCTGACGTTATATTCGAATTTATTATTAAAACAGTCGATACCAATTAACAACAAAAGTAATGGCAATGTGCGCTGAATTTTTGGAGGAGCCGTAAGACATGGTCACAATAACGTCTTTCATAAAATTCAGGAGTTACGTAAAAGACCTTAATTGTGGTGAACTGTGCTGCTCATATTCTTCATAACTGTATTCAAACATCACCAGCCTGCTGGCCTAGTGACATCGTAGCGATTATTGTGAAAATCTATGGCTATTTTACTTTGATACTGTTCGAGTTGAAGAATTAAAAAATGTTATTATGTTGAATATCATAAGCGGTTGAGATACTGTAAAACCAGATGGTTAGCGTTGTTGCCTTCGAGGGCAGTACGAACCTCGGTATCGAACGTAAGCCCCTACTCGCGTGAGCCTTTGTGATTCTTATTACAAATCTCTTAATTCCAAAAAAGAACTTAGCGTTTTTACAATCATCGTTCCGGCATTGTGATCTTCGCCACTACGGAGTTAGATCTGTCACTGCTTGCATACAGATAAGAAGCGGTCACCAGTGGAGGTGCCACACCCTAGCAGCAAGCAGGAGCCGCCAGAATACAGCAAGAGCGAAGACCAACATAAAGAAGCTTCCAGGACACCGCCACCGCCAACCACAGGATCGACGTCGGGTAAAGCAATAGGTATCGGTTTAATAAAAATATTGTTTCAATTAATTTTGTTTTCCTCCTTTTTCTATTCGGGTCTCTGATTTCCAAGTCTTTATTCCTCGGGGTGTGAGACTGCACCTCGGCGGAGACCCGGCCTTCCTTTAAAACAATTTATTCCTTTACTCCTTTTTCACAACCTTATTAACAACAACCGCGATGGTTAAGTACGGTCGCCAGCGTGCTACCGTAACGGTTGTATCCCCAACCTCCAACGCCGTCCGTCCACCTACACCTACACACACAGCACACATAACACACACATACGAACACACCCTAGCCTCGCCACCACCATCCTCACGTACACGCTCCCATTCAAACGCCTCGTCATTTCCACCTCATCCACACATTCCTACATCTCCACACGCCCCACCGCCACCACAAAACCACACAAACCCGCACTCACACAAACCCGCCCTCTTACCCACACCCGTCCAGCCACCTGTACCTGCCGTGATTTCTACACCCGCCTCCCCTAATCCGAATCCCACCCGCTCTCATTCCTCGAGGTATTTCATCCGCAATATCCCGAAATCCATATCCACACAGAAATCCATATTCAATTCCCTTAAACCCCTAAACCGTCCCTGGTTAAACTTAACGTTTAACTACAACCACGCCTGTCTCTTAGAGACCTCCTCTCTCTTGTCGGATGGTACGCAACTTATGCTGCGACATTTCGGTGAACCCATTGTAACCTTATCCCACCTATCCGGTCCCCGTCTCTTCAACTCTAACCCTAGACCTCCCTCCTTTTCCTGAATGATTCGTCACGTAGATAAGAATATCCTAGAACCCGAGATCCTCGGTGCGAACGATCTTCCACACGTGAGGAAGGCCGTTCGCATCACCGCTAAGGCGACCAACACCCCCATATCCCTTATCCGTATCATAACCTCGCCCCAAACCACTCTTGAGTACCTCCTCGCACGCGGTATCATCATGTTCGGGTGACACTACAGTTGCGAACCCTCCCTTATCCCTCAACCTCTCCCCAAGTATTGTTCCACCTGCACGCAGGTGGGGCATACTGCAGAGGAGTGTCCTACCCGTGCAATACGTTGTCCCAACTGTGGCGAAAGCAACAAATCCTCGTACTGCAAATCCTCGGCTAACCCAAGGTGTAACAACTGCGGGGAAGCTCATCCTACCTTTTCCTTCAAGTGCTGGAAGCCGCGGGAATGTCCCAGTTCTCCGTCGAAGATGGCTTCCCTCGAACCTATCCTGTCTTCCGAAGAGTCCAACTCGGAAGACACAGCCCACCTTAAACCCTCTCCCGACACCGAATCCCTATCCATCAAAGACTTCCTTCAAATCCTCACTCACTCCCTCTTCCAGATGTTCCCACTTCACACTTTTTACACACACATAATATACACATCCTTTCCATCACGGAAACAAAACTCACACCCAGATGCACACTTAATTTCAACACATTTCACACCTATGTAAACAATAGCCTTCTTAATTAAAAATTCTTTCCCATCCACTCCTTTTCAACTTCCTGCGCACCTACAGCATCTCGAATGCGTTGCTCCGACGGTGCACTTTCCCACTCCTATAATATTTCTTTCACACTACAACCCGCTCGGCCACAACACCCTATCCGATGACCTTTTAATCTACGCCTCCAGTCTTCCTAATGCAGTTATACTAGGTGATTTCAATGCCGCCACATCCAATTCGGTGACACCGCAACTAATGGCAACGGTAACAGGCTATCATTGGCTCTGTTGCAGTTGCCGGTCTTGCGAATTGCCAACACACAGGTAACATACTTCGAACAATTAGGTGCGTCAATAGTATCTATCATATCATAGCTTCCGAACCCATAGCTCACTATTTCGATCGTGAGCGATTTCTAGGCACCACGATCACATCAGATCACATACCACTACTGGCCAAAACTTCATTTTGTTCAGCTCTCCCCACACCTCCTCAATACACAGTCATTAAAGATTTTTCAAAAGCAGACTGGAATGCGTTCTCCGAACACATCTCCAACAACCTTCCTACACCCAATCTTCAAACGACCCAAGATCTCGAGAGAGCGATTAGAGACCTAACTTCCGTAATTACGGAAGCGGTCGATATCTCTGTACCACTAAAAAACATCGACACTTCCCGTAAACCGCTCCCACAACACATTGTGAACTGGATCAAAGAGAAAAGCCGAATCTATCGTCAATTCTTGCGATCCAGGGACCCGGCTCTCAAGACCGAATACAATCGCCTTAACGCCTTAATCAGGCGAGAAGCCAACAAACACGTCCAAGACTCCTGGACCAAAGCCACCTCCCAGCTAGATTATAGAAACGGTACTCTTCTGGCAACAGTTCGATACACTGACCAGAAGGAAAGTCAACCCTAAATCCCACCTAACCGACCTACAGAGCAACCTAATCTCCTCCGACCAAGGAAAGGCCGATTTCTTTGGTCAACACCTCCAATCCATTTTCCATTCCCCCGATGATCTCCAATCCGATAACCGCTTCAAGGCAGAGGGTCGCTTTGAAGAATTCAGAAACCTTAACCTTCCTGAAATCCAACTCGATAACGCCCAGCCAGGTCCACACATATTTCAAAAAAGGTAAAAATTCTGCCCCAGGTCGTGACGGCCTAAATCGAACCGTCATTTACCCGATCCAGCCCTCCGATTACTCTCCAACATCTACAACCAATGCTTAATCCTATCCCACTTCCCGACGGACTGGAAATCGGCCTCCACCGTCATGATATCCAAACTCCACACCGACCTAACCTCACCCTCCTCCTATAGACCAATCTCCCTCCTGCGTTGTCTCGGAAAATGCTTTGAGCGGATTCTAGCCAGGCGACTCAGGGACCACCTCGAATTTCACGACCTCCTTCCCAACTGGCAATTCGGCTACCGTCCCATCCGAACGGGTCACGATCCTTTGTTGAAGCAGCTTACAGAGACCACCAGAGCATTCAATCGCAAGCAATGCAATCTGGCTGTGTTTCTGGACATTAAGCAAGCATTCGACAGGGTCTGGCACGCCGGTATCCTGCACAAGATCCGTAACCTCAACATCCCAGACCCCTTCACCAAACTCCAACTCTCGTACTTGACCAATCGGTCAGTTGGGTCAAAGTAGGGAAACCCTTCTCAGATCCTTTCCAACGTACAACAGGCATACCGCAAGGTTCTGCCTTAGCCCCGATCCTCTATATTATCTTCGCATCCGACATTCCCGAAGTCACACAACCCGGAGTGGTCGTTGCGCAGTTTGCGGATGACACCGCCTTCTGGACGGTTAATCGGAAGAGCGGAACGACCTCCCGCCTCATATCCAAAACCGTTTGGAACTTCTCCAACTGAGCGAACCGGTGGAGAGTCTCCGTCAATCCCACCAAAACCCAAAAATCCCTCTTCCGACATCCTAATTACACCGAAGATAAGTTCCCAAACCTTACCTCTAGAAACGTTGCCCTCGCCCTAAACCAAGAAAGACTCCCACGCCAACAAGAAGTTACCTACCTAGGAATCCTCTTTACTAGAACCCACAATTGGCTCTCCGATGTACAAAGAACAATTAACAGTATAAGAAACCGCGCAAACCTACTGGGCGACCTCCGGGGTAGAATCAGAGGCTGCCACCCCAAAACACTACAACACACTTACAAAACATATTCGCCCTGTTATGGATTTCCGAACACCCATATACACTAACATAAACCCCAATCACCTTTCCTCTATTGTTTCCTGTGAACGCCGGATACTCAGACGCATACACAGGTTACCTCTCAGGTACCTTAGCGACCTCACAACACAACACACAAACATACCAACCATCACACACAGAATTCAAAGACTACAGAAAAACTGCACATAAAAGAATATTCGGCGACACTATCCCTACGTCAAAGAGATCCTTACCACACCCTACAACTACCGTTTTCCCCAATTCCCACGAAGAAAACCTAAATTAAAATTCAATCATCCCCCCGCGATCCTTACACAACTTCTTCACGACCTCCCCGAGGAGATAGAAGAATCCCTGGACAACATCCCATATGCCCTCCGCATCCCCTCGTCTATTCGATGACGACCTAGCATGAAACCGGACAACGAATCGAATAATCACACTAAGCACGCTACACCCCACTAAACATCGCAACATCAACAAGCATGGATTGACCAGGGCGGAAGAGAGAAGGACTCCTGAACAGTCTACGAATAAGATATATATATATATATATATATATATATATATATATATATAGAGCTATAAATAAGTGATTACTAACCATAAGCATGAGCATACTAACAAAAAAAATAAGTTGTTACCTTCGATAGAAAGAATATTAAAAATGTTCAAACCGTTACAGAATTACTTTCTCCCTCAAGAAAAATGTTTGGCTATGGATTCTCCACTTACAAGCTTGTACATCTCTTAAATGTGTGCCACAAGTGGAACCTGAAAAATATTCAATGGTAGAAGTATACATGATTCTATCAAATTTAAAGCAACAATGAATAGAGCGGAAAAATGAATTCTGTTTGCTAAATCAAGTTAACACTATGCTAGTAGCTTTGGTAAATGAAGGAGAAGACCTAGCCATAACTGAATTTAAAACGTCAGTGACCATGTTCTATACTACTTGTATTTGGATAAATGGACGGAACACTTTGAAGATTCGCAAGTGTTTCGTTGAGTATTGCCAAAAAAAAAGGAACTTCTGTGGTGAGATGTTGGAAACGCATTAACTGTATTTCAAAAACACCTTAATATTCATACAGATCATTAGGAACTTTTTGGTGAAATCGTGTGCATTAAAAATATACAACCAGTCAAAAAATAAAAGAGTGGAAAAAAGTTTACGTTTCTAATGGGTCCAGCTTTTTAACCACTTCAAGAGTAAAGATATACCACACAACATATTAAAATTGTTGATATGTGCATGTGTTTACCAAAAAACTAACCTTACTGTAACAACTTTAAAATGACTTTAAATGACATTTTCAAATGAATTCCCTTGAATTTTTTATTTTTAAGTATCTCTAGGATTGCCCAGATTCTTTACGAATGGAAAAATATACAAATGAGTAACGTTTCACTCGTCATTTTATTAACTATGTGCCTTAAAAAATTGAAGTAAAATTAGGAATTAAATAGATTTTTTTTTGACATTATTACATTATGATATGAGGCGCTAAAAAAATGAACTATAAAGAACCTAGTGGTTTGTCATCTAGACTAGTGTAGTTATGTATCTAATTTAAAAGAAATTTCTTGCTCTCCTCCCCTTACCGGGGAGTACTTGTTACCCCACAGACTCTTTGGGTAATGCGACCATGTCCCGTATTTCCTTTTCATGTAAATAGTCACCTTAAGTCTGGTATATTTTATTTTAAAGGTATCCTTAATAATTTATGTTTAACGCAGTCATTAAATTACGAAAATTCAATACCTAAAGACTTATACGTTTAGGTCCACTAATTTTCGACAGAGTACGTCAAACGTAGAGGCTCAATATATTTTGTGTTCGAATGGTATGTTTTAAACGTAGCAGACAAAAGGAATGTATGAATAATGTTCGGACAACGCCGGTGGACGTAGTGTCTAGAGTGGAAGTTGTGATCAATTCTGCAAGTTGACGTCACCAATATACGTCGGTAAACGTTGTAACCAACGCCGGTTGTGCCCAGAGAACGCCTGCAGGTGTAGTGAGTAGAGTGGAGGTTAGGACCAATTTTGAAAGTGGACAATGTGGAAGAGTGCAAGCTGTAGTTAGATTAAAGGAGTACCAAATTCAAAAAATGGCGTTGTTATCAAAGTAGACGTTGTGACCTAGATATGTTACTTTTGTTATCATTTTGTTTGGATGGTCAGTATTCTCATTAAATCGATACGCAAAATGGCTGCTATTTATTCCATTTCCGTTTCAATACATTTCGCAAACTGTTAAATTTTATAGCTACTAAACACTTCTTAAAATGAACATAAACAATTTGTTTTCTTGGATATTCATTAATTAGTCCATTTTCTAGACACCTACTTTATATAGTCGCTCTTTTTAGCTATCAACCAAGAATATTATTATTCGCAAAATAAATTGGGCGTTTAATATTACATTTGATGCGATTTCACATTTGCATAAAATTTTAAATGTGCAAATTTCTTAAAATTATCAAAACATCGAGTATGTTGAACTCCACTTCCCGTATCAACGAGAGAGTATAAAGTTATTAAAATATGCTTAATGGTCGGAAACTTTGTAAAGCGTCATTTTTATTACTTTCGTATATACAATTCTGTAACGTATACGTACCTTTTGTTTGCAAGAAGAACGACTCTACCAGTGAGCAATTGACCTTGTTTAACGATTAAAGGACGCTCTAGTAAGCAACGAACTTGATACCAATGAGTTAAAGGTTCCGTAGGACCTGTACTTAACCAAACCATTTGTTGAGAACCAGCAAATGCAACATCGAACCAAAACGCTAAGCCGTGGCAAGTACCAGTTTCTAAAAGATGAAATTCTAAAGGTATATCTGGAAAAAGAAGCTGTATTTTTCAGTAAACACACTATATTGCGTAACACACCAATTGTGTGTAAATCTGTTTCGGATGCTTCTGAAAAGTCGACAACGTGCCTTACAGATTTACTCATACAAATGCGAATATCAAAAGTATCTACTATTGGTTGCCTAAAATATTCTTTGAGAGCACAGTTTTGTATCGCTGCTAAATTCACACCATGAAAACAAGTTTGAAACCTGAAATTTCCGTATAATGTCTGTGACTGTAAGTAGTAACACGCTCACCAGAAATTCGCTTTGCTAAATTGTTCCATGTACAAAGCATCGTCTGTAAATGGGGCTATATGAAGGTCGCCTCGAGACGGATACATTTTACCACTAGGTAAAAGCCACTTCTTTGCATGAAGATACGTTTCCAACATCCTTTCGTTGTACAACATGTAGCCCATAGGTTCCGAAATTATCACGTCTACCCTTTCCGGCAATTCAATTTCTTCTATTTTTCCCGGTATAACTTTTATATGGTCTTGTAAATTATTAGCTGTTACTAATTTCTAAAACAGCGAAATCAGTACTTCAAAAATATCAAATAACGCAGCTTACTTGTGCATAATGAGCCATACTTGAAGCCTCAACAGCATAAATTCGTTTAGCTCCAGCTTGAGCAGCAAAAAATGATAATATTCCGGAACCAGCACCTACATCCAGTACAATTTTATCCTAAAAAGACAAATCAACCAAACTAAACATATCACTCGAAAAGTCTACCTTAAAATCATTTAAATTGCTTAATATTGCTCTTTGGTATGTGTATGTCCTAACAAAATCTTGTAACATATTTTGTTGTTGTGAAAGATATCCGTAAAATTGAAAATACTGAGTGGCCGAAGAATCTTCTGTTCTTACTGAAAAGACTGATGCGCCTTTACCTGATTTTGCTTTAGTTACTGCTATTGTAAAATCGTATGCATCTAAAGGAAAATGGAGATGTTAGATGTTTGCCTTGAATTAAATTAAGATAATTAACAAAGTACATGAGTTGAAAAAATATTGTTGTCGTAACTAAGAAAATAGATTAATGTAAAATGCACACTATACTTACCTTCATCTTCTCGAAATTTCATAAATAATGTTTCATTTTCTGTGTTATATACAAACGATCTGGAGGACACGTGACTGCAGTCTGTACCAGAGTGTACTGGTAATTCCATATAGGTATTACCATCTCCTGTAAAAAAAATTAGCCTATAATAGAGTTTAGGAAATTTAACAATAATTTTAGACAACGGAAGCGAGGTTTACGAACGCCTTATGATTTATTACATTAGTATGTATCATGCAAAAAACAACCATTATAAGCACCCGTCCACAATCTCAAGAGCTATTACAAATATTTCAACCGGCAGAGGACGCTTTTGTAAAATAATTTAATCATAAATCACTTCGTTATAAAATGATATTCGAGTTTATTGGTATAGGACTGTGTGGGACGTTCCACAAGGTTCTAATTTGGGTCCACTGCTTTTAGTTCATTATATAAGCATGTTAGAATTTGGTGTACTCTAGTGACATAAATATAAAAGTCTGCACGTATACTTTTCTGTAATAAAACAAATTGAAAAATTTTTACTATCTTACATTTTCATTACTTGTTTTCAAATGGCCTCATTTTACATTCATCTTAACCTGTAAGAGAATTTTAATATATTACGCATTGTGTGAGTATTTTTAATTATAGCATATTTGGTACAATGCCGTGTACAGAAAGTAGCGTGTTCAACTTGTAAATGAGAATACAAGAATTTTTTTTTTAATATAGTTTATAAAATGTAATTCACATTAAAACCCCTGACAATATACAAATATCATATAATATCATAAACAATGGCATTTAAACTTAGAATTCAAAGATATTAAAATTTGAAAAATTGTTTTAAAAGCAACGTTAAGAAATATAAAAGTTTTAGATACGTCCATATAATTTGAAGTGACGAATTCATTCGCATTCGTTAGATAAGATTTTGTTTAATAAAAATTAGGTTCACAGTATAATAGAAATTTGTACACCAAATAAAGATGGAATTTGTAAATTTTTGGCGGAAAACGTATAGTCCTTCCATGGAAGCAACATAAAATGTTTAGTTATCGTTTCAATATAGCGTGGAATGATTTTCTAATTACAATATTTGATATTCAGTTATTTGAAAATACAAGGTGGGTGTCTACTGGGTGGACGGATGATTGCTCCTTAACTATTAGAGATATCAAAACCAATTTTGGTGTGGCAATACACGATCATTGGACCTACATTCTAAAAATATCTAGGTATATACAGGGTGATTGACAAAAATATGCCAACCCAAACCTGTGTTTTTTTAAATGGAACACCCTGTATAGTTTTGCGTTCTTGGATTCACTGTTACATTTAGAATAAAAGTATAGAAATTTGTATCTGTATCACTAACCGTTCTGGAGATATCGTCACTTTAGTACTAGTACTAGTTACCTTTGGAACCACGATGCGAGCGTTGTTACCACGATTTTGTAAATCAGTTTATACCACCGACTATTAATAATAGTCTACTAACAAACAAACTAGGAAATTTTTCGAAAACATGTAAAACAATACAGAATGATTAACTTACGCGAAATGTAATTTTTCTCAATTTTTTCAAACGCGACATCCTGTATATTTTTTCACATTTCGGTGCCCCTTGAAAAGTAAATACTAATTAATAATAGGTTTCATAGCCATAAGACGGACCCTTCTGGAGATATTGACGCTTTTATGTAAAAATATTCTAAAATACAAATTTTCTATGACAATAGAATTTAACAAAACAAATCAGGTAGGCTAGCCGCCTCGTAATAAAGAGGGACAATTGCATCTATTGTTTTGACGTTTGTATAATCATTAAAATATTGTTCCATTAGTTTGTGCGTTTTTGGATTGTCGTTTTGTCAATTTTTGTATAAAATGAATTTTTCCAAAGAAGAAATGGTCGATATGATCTTTATTTACGGCAAATCTAATGCTTTGCTGGCTGCCCGTTTGTACAGGGTGGGCAACTAAGATTGCGAGGTACTGTATCTGGGAAACTATACATCGTAGAGGCTTGCGGAAAAAAAAGTTATTACTAAAACGGCCAATACAAAAACCTGGAAAATATTTTCATGTTTCTGAAATGGCCGCTAGGGGGCGTAACTGCAATCTTTAATCTAAATAAGTGATGTTTCTGTGAATTTTGTTATATTAACCTAATAAAAAAATAACTGATCTTTGAAGTCGAGGATAATCTGAACTTTTTTTGTTTGGAACCTTTTGACGTATCTATAAAACTAAAGTGGTGGGGGGTATTCAAAGGCTTAAATCACCCACCGTATCTTCGAAACGGCTAATCCGATTTTAACAAACTTGGGAGCGTTAAAAAGATCTTTTCTTGGGCTACAAATGTTAAAATAATTGAAGTTTTGTTAGTTTCACATGTCGTCGCTAGAGGGCTTTGTTCGACCTTCCGACAGAAATGGTTAATTTTCGCAAAAAGTAAATGCATTGGTATGACTTTTTTTCATAAACAAGTAGTTAGATGATGCCTAAACAAACTTGCGAAAACCGCATCTCGATAACTTGTTCCTAACCTAAAATATCGGCTAACGAAAACTTTATACGACAATCACTTTTTTTTTAACTATATTTTTCTGGAATTGTTTCTATTATGTAAGTTGTGACCCTAAAAAGGACCGATTTAAAGCAGGAAGGTTTTTAATTCCCCCGTAAATGCTCGAAATGCTGGCCATCACTCTGTGCATTGCTGAGGCCTCTATTCACCAGAATAAAATCACCCTTTTTGAAATTACTACGGACAAGTAAGCAATGCTAAAAGTTATACGAAAGGACTATTTTTTGTTTGTTTAAATGCATATTCACTATGGATATATACGAAAAATACAATTAATAGAAGCAGGCAATGGAAACAGATACCTAAACAAAACATACATAATCCTCAAATTGCCCATAGTTGTCAATACTTTCGCGTTACTTTGGGCAATTTTTGTGCTTTCAAAATGCGTTTTACGAATAATGAAGCTGTTGATATGCTTGCGGTTTATTTTGATTGTCTTCAGAATGCCGCAGTAGCTAAAAGAGTTTACGCGGCTCGATATCCAAATCGGCGTCCTTGCGATGGAAGAGTTTTTCCCCGATTAGTGGCGAGCTTACGAGCCAATGGTAGTTTTCGGCCTACGTTTCAACGGTAAAGAATTGGAAGAACACAAGAAAATATTAACCGTGTACTGGGCTATATTGAAAGAAATCCTCATGTTAGCACAAGAGCATTGTCCACTGAGTTGGGCATATCACGGACAACGGTTCATAACATTTTGAAGGACCATAGTTAAGTTCTAATGGCCATCAAAATATATAGGTATTCGTTTAAACTTTTTTTAATTCCTTTAAGAATGCACCCATATCATGTCGTTTTGCAACAGGCTTTTAAAGAGGAAGATTTTGATCGAAGGTTAGACTATTGCCATTGGATGTTACGCATGATACGCAAAAATAGAGAATTTTTATTTCAAATTCTTTGGACCGATGAAGCCACCTTCAGTAGTGACGGGAGAGTCAATCTGCACAATATTGGTCTGCAGAAAATCCCCATTGGTTGCGTGAAGTTCAGCCCCAAGGACGTTGGAGTTTAAATGTATGGTGTGGCATACTGGGAGGCAGAATTATTGGGCCATATTTTTTAGAGCAAGCCCTAAATGGCAATGTATTTCTTGACCTTTTGGCCAATCCATTACCGTTGTTGGAAGATGTGCCTCTGGAAACAAGGCAAAAATTGTTTTTGCAGTTAGATGGTTGCCCAGTACATTTTGCTATTAATGTGCGAGAGCATATTAATGCAGTATTTCAACAGCGGTGGATTGGAAGAGGAAATCTGTTTCCATGGCCTCCGCGATCGCCAGACTTAAGTTGCCTCGATTTTTATTTATGGGGGCGCTTAAAGGACATCGTGTTTCGGACGCAACCTACTACTAGAGAAGATATGAAAAACCGGATTCGTAACGCAATACGTAACATACCGAGAGCCGAAATTGAAGCTTCATTTTTGTCTAGTCATGAGAGACTTCAGCAATGCATAGAGCGTGATGGTCAGCATTTCGAGCATTTACGGGGCATTACAAACCTTCCTCCTTACATTATAGAAACAATTCCAGAAAAATATAGTTAAAAAAAAAAATTTAAGGGATTTTCGCATAAAGTTTTCTTTGGCCGATATTTTAGGTTAGGAACAAGATATCGAGATGCGGTTTTCGCAAGCTTGTTTAGGCATCATTTAGCTGTTGTTCATGAAAAAAGTCATACCAATGCATTTAATTTTTTTGCGAAAATTAACCGTTTCTGTCGGAATGTCGAACAAAGCCCTCTAGCGACGACATGTGAAACTAACAAAATTTCAAATAAATATTTGTAGCCCAAGAATAGCTCATTTCAACGCGCCCAAGTTTGTTAAAATCGGATCAGCCGCTTCGAAGATACAGGGGGTGATTTAAGAAAACCTTTGAATACCCCCCACCACTTTATTTTTAGACATACGTCAAAAAGTGCCAAACAAAAAAAGTTCAAATTATCCTCGACTTTAAAGATCAGTTATTTTTTTATTAGGTTAATATAGTAGAATTCACAAAAAAACCCTTTTTTAGATTCAATATTGCACCCCCTAGCGGCCATTTCAGAAACTTTAAAATATTTTCCAGGTTTTTGTATTGGTCGTTTTAGTCTTTTTTTGCGCAAACCTCTACGATGGATAGTTTCCCAGATACAGTACCTCGCATTCTTAGTTGGCCACCCTGTACTGTGGACGACACTTAGAGAGAAGACAACCGCGGAAAGAATCGTTTATGAATGTAGCTGAGAGATTTATAAATTCGTGTTATCCCAAGCGCGCAAAAATAAGCCCAAATGTTCGCAGCTTTATTAAATAAAAACAAATTGCATCCGTATCATATCGAGCAACATCAAGCTTTTCAAAATCGTGAATCTTTTTGCCAATGGGTAACTACTAAAGTCAATGATTTGTTAATAACATTCTATTGACGGATGAGGAAACTTTTGACAATAATGGAAATATTAATACACATAACTATCATCACTATTCAGATACTAGTGCCCTCATGTGTTACTATTTGAACCTGTCGAAACTTGCATGAGGTGACGATAGTGTGATTCTAAAAGTACTTTAAGTACGTGATGTTTATATGAAAATGATATTGCACATATTTCACACGTGGTGTGAGTTTACATGATAGCACGTGAGCTCACGTGACGTGATAGTAGTGTGTTTCTACCTTTAAAGTAGAAACACAGTACTATCACGTAGCCAGGCTGCCAAAAACAAAGCTCCATGGAAATTCGAACAACAAATGGAATTTCTTTTGCCTTATTCAGAGGGCCGACGGTAATCATAATCTACGAGGGCGTATTTTTATGTTATCTACCTAGCCATGAAACAAAAAAGTGACAATGTCAAACAAATTATTAAAAAAATGCTGTCACTGTTAGAAGTACACGTGCTAAGTTGTGTTTAGTTTGTGCCGTTTACAGAGATTTGAGACAGTCTATTTATCGATAAAATGAGTGAAACTAAGATTGAACATCGCAGCGTAATAAAGTTCCTGACAAAAGGAGGCAATAGTCCAAAAGCAATTCATGAAAGAATGTTTGCTGTGTATGGGGAAGATGCACCACAAAAGGAGGCAATAGTCCAAAAGCAATTCATGAAAGGATGTTTGCTATGTATGGGGATGATGCACCATCCTATCTTCAAGTAAAATATTGGTTTAAACTTTTTCGATGGGGTCGAGAATCAATCAATGATGACCCAAAGTCCGGACGACCCGTTGAAGCTCAAACTGAAAACATTGTACGAAAAGTCGAAAATTTGGTACTGAAAGATCGGCGTGTAAAGATCTCTGCCATTGCCAATGAACTCGGTATATCCGAAACAAGTGTTCTCAAAATTTTGCATGACAATTTAGGTATGAAGGAAGGGTCTGCAGGGTGGATACCCAAATTGCTTACAACTGTACAGAAAAGAAGTTTCTTAAGAAAATTTAACAGAGTTGGAGGGGGACAAAAAGTTTTTTTCTCGAATTATCACCGGGGATCAGACTTGGGCACATCACTAGGATCCGCCTACTAAACAAGAATCCATGCAGTGGGTTCATAACGGCTCTCCACCACCAAAAAAGGCCAAGACACAATTTTCTGGAAAAAAACTGATGGCAACTGTTTTCTGAGATGCTGAAGGAGTCTTGCTTATTTAATATATGCTGAGGAGGTCTACCATAAATGGAGAGGCCTACGGAAACACAATTAAAAATTTAAAAACTGCTCTGGAGGAAAAACGCCCCCACTCTTATCCACAAAAAAACTTGTTACTGCACGACAATTGTCGGGTTCACAAGGCAATCAAAGTTCAGCAGATAATCAATGACTGTGGGTTTATAGAGTTAAGACATCCACCTAGCTCCGTCAGACTTCTTATTATTCAAAAATTTAAATATCATCTCAGGGGAAAGCGTTTTGCTTCTGATGAAAAACTCCAAGAAGCTGTTGAAGAATATTTTGCAAGGTTACTGAAGGAATTTTTTTCTGGGGGTATGGGGCAATTGAAAAAAAGATGGAATAGGTGTATTAGTGTTAAAGGGGTTATGTATAAAAATAATTTTTTTTTGTTCTCTAACATAAAAATACGCTCTCGTATCTATATAACCAAAATTCCAACTAAAACCAACAGTAAGGCAAATCAGAGACCTTTAAGGAGTTAACCACTCGTTAATTGATCTGGAATGAAAAATATCATTTGGACATCGGTTACTCTTTCTGAAGAGGCTTCAAATGACCTTAAAAGAGGTACATCCCTTGACCTGCTTTGAGCAGCTGCTTACATCAATAATGAAACACCACAGTCATTCTGGAATGGATACATGCAATCAGCAATGGCGCAATCTGGAAAACAACTATCAAGACAATACCTATTCCTTTCATAAACCAGAATCCTTCAAACATGTCAACTTTGTATTCAGCCTTGTGTTTCGCAGCAGAGCAAAGCAGAGAGCGAGGATTGTCTTGCATAGTAACCTTGGATCAGCCACTATACATGAAGTGCTGTGAAATAGTTTTGTCTGTTGAGAAGAATAATCCAGTAAGCTCTGTAATTGTGAGGCTTGGTGGATTTCATTTATTATTCTCTTTTCTTGGATCAATTGGCTACATAATGAAAGGGTGTGGAATTGAGGAACTGTGGGAGACAGTTTATGCTAACATGATGAGCGATCACTCTTTTTCACGTGCCGTTCGAGCACATATTCTTACGGCTGTTGTTTTAATCCACCTTATCATTGAACCTGACGCTACAAGTGTGAATAAAGAATTGACGACGCTCCGTTTGAAGTTGTTCTCCCGTGAAGTGAATTGTAGCGATGTTACAGGAAGTAATAAATTCCAAGAGTTCCTATCAAATTTTCAATATAAGTGTGGTAGAGTCCAAGAGTAGAACCGCTAAACTGTGGGTGATGTATCTCAAGCAAGTTCTGCTGATCTTAAACTGTTAACAGTTACTGAGATGGTGCCTTTATTTGGACGTCTGGACCGACATGAACATTGAACAAATGTTAATGAGGTCAATGAAAACGGTAGGAGGATTGACCCGAGGCCGCAGTTTTAGTGAAGATACCCTACTGAGATGGATTTTGTGTGCTCCTATCTCAACTGATATTGCTACCTCAGTTGAAGATTTTGCAGGCATTTCTCCTATGACAACATAGCAGCACAAAGATTTAAGAGATAACAGCATAAAGCGAGACGCAAAGCACACAAACACATTTATGACTTGGATGAAACAACATAACCCTTTTGAAGTATCAGGCAACCTCATCAGCATTTCTTCAGGTGTTGTCGGAAACAGTACTGTGTCATGTGATCTCGCTGTTGAGAAGGGCAAAGAGTCTATGGAAAAATTAATGGACAAAACATTTGCTGATGTAGTTGTTCCCAGAAAATCAAGAGTAATATCATTAGCATCTCTCGCTTCATCAGTAAAAGTTAGAGGAAAAGTAGTTCCCATCAATGTTCAACAGTTATTTAACAGAATCGTTTGCTTACATAGCACTCCAGAAGATCTGAAATATTATTTTAAATATGAACTGGCACCAAGACCTACTGCTCTGTTCACTGAATCAACTATGCAGAAAGGAACGAAATCTTCCCTGGTGACTGCTTTTCAACACGAGGACCAATGTGTTATTCCAGAGGATTGCATTTATGTCGTTGATGGAGGACACCTATTATACTGTGTACTGTGGCCTAGACCAGCTACATATGTAGTAGACGCTTACGAGTCATACGTAAACACACACTTTGGCAAACATGCTGTTATCACCTTTGACGGCTACCCAGACTCCCCAACAACTAAAGGAGAAGGACACATGCAATGATACAGAAAACGTATATCTGAAGTTCAGTGTAATGAATATAATAACGTTACTCATACCCAGTCTGACTTCTCATCTAATCCTAAAAATAAGCAAAATCTCATCACTTTGCTTTCCATCCATCACGCCTCAAATGGAAACGAAATACATCAAGCAACAGATGATGCTGACGTACTTATAACTACAGTAGCTCTGCAACGTGCCACAGACACCGATAAAATAGTTGTTGTCACTAAGGATACAGACTAACAGCTAGATCTACTACTGAAAACATTTGGTTATTGAGACCTCTATCTGGTTGTAAAAGAGAGAATATGTTCAATATATCTAAACAACGAGAGATCCATCATCAAGTCAAAGATGTACTTCTATTTTGTCATGCAATGTCTCGATGTGATACCACTTCCTCCCTTTTCAGAAAAGGAAAGTTAAAGTCGCTAAATCTATTGAAAAAACAAGAGTGGCTTAGAAATATAGTACGTGTTTTCAACAACAAAGTGCAACCAAAGACCAAGTTACAGTAGCAGGAGAGAATTTTATCAATGCTTCGTATGGGAACTCAAAATATAAAACATTGAATGAGCACAGATTTTATATGTACCACCATCATACTGCGAAAAAAAACCTACAAGCTAACTTTGATTTAGCTGCTCTACCTCCCACATCAGCTGCTGCTGCACAACACAGTTTTTGTGTATATCACCAAGTGCAAACGTGGCTTGGAAATGATTTGGACCCTTGCGAGTGGGGATGGAGCTTGGTTAGCAACTAAATACAACCTACACTAACAACTCTTCTGCCAGCACCAGAGAAAATCATGAATTTAAATTCATGCAATTGTAAGAACTGTCATGTTAATTGTGAGTGTAAACGAGCAGGTCTGCTATGTTCAGCTATGTGTGGTAAATGTGAGGGACTGACATGTGAAAGCTCGCCAGACGTGGAAATAGATGCACCAGAGACTGACGAAGATGAATAATATAAATAATATATTATACCTATTATGTAAAGAAAGAATTCTAACACCATTTAAACAATTTTACAACATTAAACAACTTACACCTACCGTATGACTATTATATCAACTAATTTATGATCTACATGTATTAATGATTAACTTACAAAAATTAACAATACTACAAATATATTTTTCTCGAAAACCGTCAGAGATAAAAGAAAAGTTGTAAAGAATGAAAAGTAGTATCTTTTTATGCTCTTTAACTTTTATTTGAACATTTTTTTTTATAATTCCAACGGTTAGCGAGATATGATCAAAAACATGAAAAACAGCCGCCATTTTCCAAAAAAAAACATGAAAAACAGCCGCCATTTTCCAAAATGGCGGCTGTAGCACAGCATGCACGAGTGTTGATTTTTGATATGTTGTTGCTGGGTACTAGTACTACACGTATGCAAAGTATCCCCTTTAAGACCATTACTTCCAGGTAAAACCCTAATATGATTGGGCTATTGTCCCAGCTTATGCAAACGGCGATCAATAATTGAATAGTGAATTCCAGTTCTTTTGAAAGTTCTCGAGTTGATTTTGATGGGTCAGCTTCAACAATTTGTTTCAGCCATTCATTATCTACAGTTCTAGACCGACCCCGACCATCCCCACCCTGGAGACCTTTTTGACCACTTCGAAATTTTTCAAACCAGTGACGTACAGTTCTTACATTAGCAGTACCTTCACCAAAAGCCTGGTTAATTTTTCGGCTCGCCTCTGCTGCATTTGTACCTAATTTAAAATCATACAAAAAAAATGGCACGAATTTCTGATTTTTCTATCTGTAACAAAAAGATAAACAACTTATGTACACTGTGATTAAAAGTAAAACTTTTAGCTTAGATAGATACGGCAAGTAATGTTCTTTAAAATAATATACAACTTGACGACATTTTTAAAAAACTTTATCAGTTAAAAATACATTAAAGTTTAACAATAACATAAACGGACATTATTTTGGCAACAACCTGATATATACTTGGTAAATAAACACATTCCAACAACTGTCATTGTCATTATCATTATTGTTATTATTGTCGTTATTGTCATTATGGTCATTGTCATTTTGTTATTACAGTGTTAATCCATAAAGAAGCGGCACATATATCTTCTAATTTTTATTTCATAACACTTTCCTGATGGACTTCCTCTTAGTACGTATTGTCAGTGTTGCTATTGTCACTATCGGCATTAATGGCGGTATTGTCGTTATCTTTATAGTCCTTATTGTCGTTATCTTCATTGTCTTTTCTTTATTATTGTCGTGAGATGAAAAGTGTGGTTATCTACATTGACAGGTGATTTTTTTTAAGTACATCCTTAATTTTTACGTGATTATCACAGTGAATTAAAAGTCTAAAGTAATATCCAAAGAAATCTTAACCTCTTATGCTGTTGATTAAGTTATCAAACGGGTGGAAGGATCCGGACATTAACTAAAAACACAATAAATTAGTAAATAACGCAATGAAGTACAAGTGTTCAAAGGTGAAAGGTCACTGATTATAGAAATTGAAACTGTAAACAATAGACAGAATCCCCGATTTAGATCAAATTTATTTTCATGAGTCAAACAAATAAAGGTTCAATAAGTTTTGTTAAATTTTTAACTCTTATTGAACACATTAAAACAACAAAGAAGGGAAAATTGAGTCAACAGCAGAAAGATAACAAAACGCCGAGAAAGATTAATAACACACTAAGAAACTATTTAAAAGCGAGGTTAACAGCTGATTAAACAAAGTAGTGAAACCAAAAACAGAAATTACACTCATGACCGAAGATAATACTCAAAAAAGACAAAGAGCAAATAGCGTCCCAAACACCAAAGAGTTCATCAAAAGGAAAAGAGAGGTGAACAATCCTATTGTTTTTGAACGGTGGGAACCAGAGCAAAACCAAAAATTATACGATCCCCGCCAAACGACTCACCCGGACAAAAAACAAGAACAAGAAGAAACAAGTGCAGCGAGAGAAATGGAAGAGATACTGAAAAAAATCGAGGAAATGAAAAAGAAGAATTGGGCAAGAAACACGATAAGTTGCTAGAAGAAATCCAAGATCTGAAAGAAACGCTAAGGAATCGAGATGAGCAATGGAAAATAGAAAAAGAACCGCTTGAACAAAGAATAGAAAAACTCGAAAACAAGATGGACAAACAATAAAAAAAAGGAAAAAATTAATTGAATATTTATACTAAAAGGTCTACGTACAGAACCGAAAGATGAAGTGGAAAGTGTGGAAGAATTCATGAAATCCAAGCTACAAATAGAACAAAAAATACAAGAGGCATACAAAGCGGGAAAAAGCATAGAAAAGCAAGCAATAATCGCTAAACTAGGTAGCTGAGGGGATAAAATGGAAGTTATGAGGGCGAAGAATAAACTAAAAGGAACGAGAATAGTAATAGATAACGATTTGATAGAAAAAGAGTTGGAAATACAAAACAAGATAAAGATAATCGGAGAACAAGAGAAAAAGGAAGGAAACAAGGTGAAAATAGGATTCCAAAAAGTAAACATAAACCAACAAGACTACACCTGAGACAATAAGACCAATCAACTACGACTAACCCAATTAAACACTGTTCCAAAGAACTAGCAAAAACAAATCAGCCGGATGGAGAAAAGAAAGCGGACACAGTCATGGAAAAGACAGATAGAAACAGGGGCGAAAGGCAAAACGGGAAAGCAAGAAGAAACATAGTTAACTGGAAAATAGATATACGGCATATTAGAAGCTTGCATGGTAAAGAGGAAGAGTTAGCAATAGAAATGGAAAAAGACAAATTAATTTACTAGAAATAACAGAAACTAAAAAGAAAGGACAAAATTACGAAACACTACTCATGCAGGAGTAGGATGTATAATAAGGGAGGGCGAAGTAAAGACCTAAAAAATGGGAATGCGTTTCCGAAAGAATATTAGAATTAGAGTTTGAAGTGGAAACTAAAAAAATAACCATCTTAATACTGTACGGTCCAAATGAAGATGATATAGCTGTAAACAACGACAAGTTCTGGAAAGAAGTGAATGAGATAGTAGATTAATAATTAGGGGTGATCTAAATGGAAGAGTTGGTAAGAGAGATAAACGTACAGGAAGTATAATAGGAATGGAGGGCGAAACAACATAGGAAAACGGATTATCGACTTTTGTATTCAAAATAATCTTCTAGTACTAAATACATCTTTCCGGCATAGAGAAATACACAAATATACAAGAGTAGTAACTAGCAGAAACGAAAGATCGATTATTGATCATGTCTTAATAAATAGAAACTACAGAAAAGAAATACATGATGTCCGAGTACGAAGAGCCCCTGAAATTGGCAGCGATCATATGTTAGTTCAAGCCATAAGACAACAGCAACTAGGGAAAGTAGCAAGACAAAGAAAACAACGACAAAGAAAATTAAAGTATATAAATTAAATTAAACAGCAAGGCAGCAGCAAACGACTTTAAAAAAAAAGCTAGAAACAAAATTAGAAGATAAATGCACAAAAGAACTAAACATGGAAGAAACAAGGGAAATATTCAAGACAAGTGTGTTGTGCACGGCCAAAGAAACATGCGGTGTCGCGACAATAAATAGAGGAAACAGACAACATGGCGGAACGAAGAAATAAGAAACCAAATTACTAAGAAGAAACAAAAATGGAAAAGATACTTAAAACAAAGGACGAATGAAAGCTATCTAGAAAATAAAAATCATCAGAGAAACCAAGTGAAGCAATGGCCAAAGAAGCCAAAACCAAAACCTTAGAAGAATTCGGCAGAAAAATGGAAGAAGATTACCATGCCAATCAAAAGCTATTCTAGCGAGTACTCAAAAATGTAAGAGGAGTCAAACAGCAAAAAACCAAAACAAATCAAAAACGAAAAAGGAGAAATTATGAGTACAGAACAAGGCATAATAGAGACTTGGAAAAAATACTTTCAAACACTACTAGATACAGAAGAAACCACTAAAGGAAACGAAAACAAAACCGACAATAATTTACAACACGGAAAGGATTGAGAAAACAGAAGTCCACAATGTCATAAAGAGATTAAAGAAAGCGAAAGCTGCAGAGCACGACCAGACCACTGGGGAAATATTAAAAAATCTAGGAAAAAATGGCATAAACATTCTAACAGAAATTTGTAATAAGGCAGCAGAAGAGGAAACCTTACCACATGACTGGGAAATAGGTATAATGCTATCAATATTTAAAAAGGAAACAGAATGGAGTGCTCAAACTACAGAGGAATGATTCTATAGTATTTAAAATCTATGAAAAGAGTTTTAGAACAAAAACTACGGAAAGCTACTGATAACCAACTGGAACAAACACAAAGCGGATTCAGAAACGAAAGAAGCACCCAAGACCGTATATTTACAATCAAACAACTCATAGAGAAAGCGAGGACATCAGGGAGGAAAATATATGCAGCATTCATCGATCTAGAAAAAGCATTCGACCGTGTACCCAGAAATGCAGTATTCGATACCCTAGCCAAAAGGAATGTTAACTCTAAGCTGAGACGTGTAAGCAGGAGTCTATACAAGAAAAATAGAAATTACGTAAGGGCAAGCAACAAGCAATCAAAAATCTTTGAAGGAAGTGAATGAAGGACTAAGACAGGGAGGGGTACTAAGTCCAGTTCTATTCAACATTGTCATGGACGACATGATGAAAGAAATAAAAAACACAGTCTGCAAGATTTACGTGGGACACACAAATCAAGAACCAGTATAGCTAAGAGAATGTGCTTTTGCCGATGACAGAATTAAGAAGAAACCTAGAAATCTGGAATGTAGCTCTGGGAAAAAGAAAACCAAAAATGAACGAGAAAAAAACCATGATTACGATTCTAGAAAGCCTACGCAACGGGACGAGTAAGATTGAAATAAACGGAAGGAGGCTGGAACAAATATCTAGACACGTACATACGCAACATGGTCGACCAGGAGTCAAAGATAAAGCCATAATTGAAAGTGCCACCTGTATGTACCATGCGACGAGACATTCCTTCAACAAGAAAAAAGAAATCTTCAGGAAAGTGAAAATCAACATATATAAAACAAGTTTCCTGCCGATATTAACATGTGGAAGTGAAAGCTGGGTATTATCCAAACGACTAAAAATCAAAATTTAAAGCTTACAGATGAAGTACCTGCGCAGTGTAATAGGGATAACAAAGCTCGACAGAAAACGAAATGAACACATTAGAGAAGAATTAAAAGTAGAACCCGTTCTCACAAAAGTCACACAAAGACAACTAATATGGCTTATACATATGGACAGTGAACGACTAGTGAAAAAACCTGGGAAGCAAACATTTAGGCAAAGAGAGCCAGAGGAAGACCAGCCATAACATGGAGAGAAAACATCCAAAAACAAGTGGAGAAAACTAGTGTAAGAACCAAAAGCTAATGAAGGGGCAAACCAGTGACAAATGTTAGTGTAACAACGTTACAAGTGTTAAATTAATACCTACTAGATATTGAACAACCACAGTTAAGCTAGTGACATTGATGTTTCAGATAAGCACCTTACACCCTCAGGTAGAAAGGGTGTATATAACGTCAATATTGTCATTGTCATTATTGTCACGATTGTCGTTGTCGTTACTGTCGTTATTGTCACTATTGCCATTGTCATTATTGCCATTATTGTCATCAGTGTCATTATGGTCATTATTGTCGTTATGGTCATTATTGTCATTATTGCCATTATTGTCATTATTGTCAATATTGTCATTATTGTCATTATTGTCATAATTGTCACGATTATCGTTGTCGTTACTGTCGTTATTGTCACTATCATCATTGTCATTAATGTCATTATTGTTATTAAGTTCATTAAGGTCATTAAGGTCATTAATGTCATTAATGTCATTATTGTCATTAAGGTCATTAAGGTCATTAATGTCATTAATGTCATTAATGTCACTATTGTCATTATTGCCATTATTGTCATTATTGTCATAATTGTCATAATTGTCATTTTTTTATACTATTGCCTCTCAAGGATGTGCGTCTACAGCCATGGTAATTGGCACATCTCTCTTGTCGCACTTGGTCATTTGGTAAGTACTCAATTTACAGATTTTTGATCTCTATCAAAGGTGTTGGTATATATTTATTCGTTTAATGTATTGTATCACCGTTTTTAATTTCTCATTTTGGTTTAGTGTTTGTATAGTTCTTATATTATGTATTTCTCGGAAGTGATTTAATTTGGGACATTCTTCTGTGTTTTATTGTTAGTACCCCATTACATTGGGCGCACCGTTTATTTCTTTCTCCTGTTAGCAGATGATTATGCGTTAGTCGTGTATGGCCAATTCTTAGTCGAGTAATAATGACCTGGGCTTTTCGGTTTATATCTGTTTTATACCATCTGGTTTTTGTGTTAGGTTGTACTACTTTTAAATGTGATTCATTAGAGGACCATCTCGTTTCCCATTTGCTTAATTGTTTTTCATTAATCCACAACAGTAGATCCTGCAGTTGAACTATGCTTATTGCTTCGGCTAATATTGCCACATGGTCTCCTTGTATTTGACTTTGGACTTGTATAAGGCTATTACATGTTGGAATACTAGTACTGTGTATTTCCTTCCTATCTTGCTTTCAGTTGGTTCCATTTCTCTACAACTACTTTAGTTAGGTCATTGTGGCCATATATGTCATTGATAGCACTTTCTATATGGAAATTACAATAGATGTTTACCTTGATTTCTTGACAATTTGAACAAAATTCAAGGGCTTTTAGCAAAGCTACGTATGTTAGGTTTTTGGATGTGTACATTTCTTGTATCTGCCACGTAGCTGTTGTGTTGAATTGAGTTATAGTAAAACCTTTTGGGTTGCTTTTCCTGATGTTAATGAGGATATCGTTTCCTTCTATATTGACATTTCCATTGTATGACGTATGTGTAATTTTAAGGGGTATTAATTCCCATGGCAGATATCAGTTTTCTGGTCGCCAAACCTCTACATTTATTGCGCCGTTGAGCCGTAGATCTGAGTGGAGTTTGAGTAGTGCATAATATATTTATGCAAAAAGTGCGACGGCTTGGCACTTAGCTCATTATTGTCATAATCGTCATTATTTTCATAATTGTCATTATTGCCATTATTGCCACTATTGCCATTAATGCCATTGTTGTCATTATTGTCATTATTGCCATTATTGTCATTAATGTCATTATTGTCATAATTGTCATTATTGTCATAATTGTCATTATTGTCATAATTGTCATTATTGCCATTTTTTTTTATTTTTTTTTTAACACTATTGTCTCTCAAGGATGTGCGTCTACAGCCATGGTAATTGGCACATCTCTCTTGTCGCACTTGATAATTTGGTAAGTACTCAATTTACAGATTTTTGATCTCTATCAAAGGTGTTGGTATATATTTATTCGTTTAATGTATTGTATCACCGTTTTTAATTTCTCATTTTGGTTTAGTGTTTGTATAGTTCTTATATTATGTATTTCTCGGAAGTGATTTAATTTGGGACATTCTTCTATGTGTTTTATTGTTAGTACCCCATTACATTGGGCGCACCGTTTATTTCTTTCTCCTGTTAGCAGATGACTATGCGTTAGTCGTGTATGGCCAATTCTTAGTCGAGTAATAATGACCTGGTCTTTTCGGTTTATATCTGTTTTATACCATCTGGTTTTTGTGTTAGGTTGTACTACTTTTAAGTGTGATTCATTAGAGGACCATCTCGTTTCCCATTTGTTTTTCATTAATCCACAACAGTAGATCCTGCGGTTCAACGATGCTTATTGTTTCGGCTAATATTGCCGCATGGTCTCCTTGTATTTGTCTTTGGACCTGTATATGGCTATTACATGTTGGAATACTAGTAATGTATATTTCCTTCCTATCTTGCTTCAGTTGGCTCCATTTCTCTACAACTACTTTAGTTAGGTCATTGTGGCCATATATGTCATTGATAGTACTTTCTATATGGAAATTACAATAGATGTTTACCTTGATTTCTTGACTATTTGAACAAAATTCAAGGGCTTTTAGCAAAGCTACGTATGTTGGGTTTTTGGATGTGTACATTTCTTGTATCTGCCACGTAACAGTTGTGTTGAATTGAGTTATAGTAAAACCTTTTGGGTTGCTTTTCCTGATGTTAATGAGGATATCGTTTCCTTCTATATTGACATTTCCATTGTATGACGTATGTGTAATTTTAAGGGGTATTCATTCCCACGGCAGATATCTGTTTTCTGGTCGCCAAACCTCTACATTTATTGCGCCGTTGAGCCATAGAATTGAGTGGAGTTTGAGTAGTGCTGGGATAGTGCGTGTATTTCGCCACTCATATTTTCATGGGTGGGAGGGTGCATAATATATTTATGCAAAAAGAGCGACGGCTTGGCACTTAGCTCATTATTGTCATTATTGTTATAATCGTCATTATTGTCATAATTGTCATTATTGCCATTATTGCCATTAATGCCATTATTGTCATTATTGTCATAATTGTCATAAATATCATAATTGTCATAATTGTCATTATTGTCATTATTGTCATTATTGTCATTATTGTCATTATTGTCATTGTCATTATTGTCATTGTCATTTTTTGTTTGTTTGAATGGTTTCGACTACCAGGGTCTTTTCGCCATCCCAGCTATGCATCTAATACAGGCACCATATTACATTATTAAATTCAGACAACTATACCCCTGGGCATAAGTTAATTTCTTTTAGGAATTGTAACACATTCCTCAAGTTTGGTATATCTGTTAGGTTATATCTGATACCTGGTCTTATGTTATATTGTTTACGTTCATTTGTAAAACGTGGACACACGCATATTACATGTTCCACAGAGAGATTGACGTCACATATATTACAGTGCGATCTAGGCTCTCCCTTCAAGATATGTTCATGCTTCAGTTTAGTGTGCCCTACCCTTAGGTGATGAATTTTTATCTGCTCCTCTCTGCGAAAACCACTTAAATGAATTTTTTCTGCCATAGACTCTTTAATATTTCTAATGACTATAGAATACCCCGTCAGCCACTTTTCCTGACATGTCTCAATGTTCTTTTTTTTCAGGTGTTGTTGTATGTCAGATGACTTGACACGCAGCTCGTCTATCTGTAACATCGCCACTGCTTGTTTTGCTGCAGTATCTGCGGTTCTATTTCCAGGGATATCTGTATGCCCAGGGACCCAGACAAATACAGGTCTGATTTCGTAATTATTTAGATTGACTAAACATATCTGACATAATTGGGCCAGGGGATCGGTAGTATACGTGTCCATTATAACGTTTACTGCGTTAAACGAATCGCTAATTATTATGTACGTATTTTTTGTAGGTGTCATGGGGATGTACTGCAGTGCCTTCCATATTGCATGCTATTCGGCCGTGTACGCTGAGGTTTTCGTATTCAGATTCCAGGGGCGTTCCTCTTCATCTACTACAATGACCGATCCAACTCCCAGTTCACTTTTTGAGCCATCCGTGAAAATGAGTATTTTATTTGGATAGCTTTCAATAATATTTTCGAACGAACGTAAGTATTCAACATTTGTCATTATTTTTCTATTTAATTCTTTTATGTCTAACCATACTTCAGCTTCAGGTATCATCCAAGGGGCATGCTCTGGTTTGATTTCGTAAAATGGCGTAGCTATCGATTCGTGTAGTTCTTCTAGTAGCTCTTGGAACCTTACGCCAAGCGGCCTTGTTATAGTTGTCCTTGCCGAATAAACGTTTTCCTCGGGAAAGAGAAATTTATTGTTCGGGTGAGTGGATTGGGATTTAATTTTCACCATATAGTTTATCATTAGGTATTTCCTTCTAATGTCTAATGGGGGAAGACCTGCTTCACAGTATAGACTGAAACAGGACTAGTGGGGAAAGACCCCAGACAATACCTTATTCCCATGTTATGCACCCTATCTAGTGTTAACAGCCTCGACTTGCGGGCTGACGCGTACACAATTGATCCATAATCGATTTGTGACAGTACCAGGGCCTGGTAAATATTTAAAAGCGTTTGGACTTCTGCACCCCATTCAGTATGTGATAGCACTTTTATGATATTTAAAGTTTTCATACATTTTAATTTCACGTGTTCAATATGCTCGACCCCATGTAAGTTTGCTGTCAAGTGTAATCCCTAAGAATGTGGTTGATTGCACGCACGCAATTGTCCTGTCTCCTATATAAAGTAATGGGTCGTAGTGAGGTCTACGTAGCCTGCTTTAAAAGAACACGCATTTGGTTTTTTCCTCCGAGAACTGGTAACCAATTCTACTATCATTTTGCAGGATGTTATTAATCGTGCATTGTAGTTTTGCGCTTATCTGTCCTACAGCCTCACCAGAGCAATATATAGCTAAATCATCCACGTACAGGGCCCGAAAAATACCCGGTTCTACTGCGTGGGCGATTTCGTTCATTGCAATAATGAAAAGGGTACAACTGAGCGTTGACCCCTGGGGAAGGCCGTTTTCTAAATTTTTTACTGTGGACAATGATTTTCCTACTCGTACATGGAAGTATCGATCTGTCATAAAGGATTCAACAAATTTAGGTAAATTGCCCCTTGGTCCGTACTTATGTAATTTTTCTAGTATACCGTATCTCCAGGTCATATCATAGGCCCCTTTTATATCGAAAAAGACCGCTATCAAATGTTGTCTTCTCCTGTATGCATCCTGTATGGAGTTTTCTAACTTCACTAAATGATCTATTGTAGATCGTCCTTTTCTATATCCAGCTTGATACGGCACTATTATATTGTTTTTTTCTAGATAATATTGCAACCTCTTATTCACCATTCTTTCCATAAGCTTCCCTAAACAGCATGTAAGACTTATTGGTCTATAGCTTGCGGCGTATAATGGATCCTTTCCCGGCTTGTGAATAGGTATAATCGTTGCCATCTTCCAAAGTTCTGGATAACTGCCCTGGTGCCATAGATCATTAAACAGTTCTAATATGGCTATTTTGAATGGAATCGTTAAATGACATAGCATTTCATTAGATATATCATCAGGTCCAGGAGCAGTCTTCTTAAGTTCTTGTAACGCCACGTTCAGTTCAACCATGTTAAATGGAATATTATACTCTAATTGTTCATCAGTATAAAAATTAGGGGGCTCTTCATATTTATTTTTATGTAGTACGAATTCCAGTTCGTAGTTGTTACTACTACTTGCACTGACAAAATGGGATGCAAGGGCATCCGCAATTTCTTTTTCACCCTTAAGAATAGAAAGCTTTCTGCTTTCAAGTATGCGATTTGCTAGAAATTATTGTCATTATTGTCATTATAGTCAAAGTCATTGTTGTCATTGTTGTCATCGTTGTCATCGTTGTCATCGTTGTCGTCGTTGCCGTCGTTGTCGTTGTCGTCATTGTGGCCATTGTCGTCATTGTGGTAATTGTCGTCATTGTCATTATTGTCATTATCATTATTGTCATTATTGTCATTGTTGTCATTGTTGTCATTGTTGTCATTATTGTCATTATTGTCATTATTGTCATTATTGTCATTCTTGTCATTATTGTCATTATTGTCATTATTGTCATTACTGTCATTGTCACTATTACCATTATGGTTAATATTGTCATTGCCGTTGTAGTTCACTCCAGGATTAATCTCTTACGTTATCTAAAGACAAGCTGTACAAAAGAATACTCTATCGAAGTCTCGCTCAAACAATTTTCAAAGATACACTCTTGAGCACAAAAATATTTATGTCCATCCAATTGGCATACTCCTTACATTTCACGCATTAGGTCTCGCATCTGGCCTATCCCAACAGACCTGGCGTTCCTAGTACCATTCAAAAGAAAGTTCGTCTCATTAACTAAAGATATACATTTTATTGAACATAACAGTTAATGACTTATCTTTTTATATCGTTATTACATGTTTATGAATGGCACCAAAAAAGTAATAAAATTACACAAAAAAGATCAATACAATGCGAAACGTTTATTTGAAAATACATTTTTAATTACGCTGTATAAATTAGCTGCAATATAAATGTTACTTTTCAAAGCTTACTTGATGTTGCTTATAATAGAACACACTTAATTTTACGGTTTCAAAGACTCATTAATGCACGGTTTTTCTTTGATGGTAAAAAGTGACTACTGAAATAAATGTGGTTTAAATATTTCAAAATGATGAACAGGTGAGGTTTTGGTATGAAAAGGCCAATTGAGTACTAATTATGCCTTCAAAATAGTAATTATTAGAATTGAGTTCAATCTAGTGCGCTAATTTTATATTTCCGATTGAGACATTAAATTAATCATGAAAAGAGCAAATAAGTGTAATCAAATCCCCATTGGTGAATGAGTATTAAAATGTTTTTCGAAGGTTTCTAAGACAATGATCGGAACAAACAGTAAACTTATTAGTTAATTCGAAGCAAGCGTTTTAGTATTGGGTTCATGTATACGCCAAATAACGGAAAAATCAATTCAATATAAAGATACGAGGCGATAAAAGAATCTTTATTTCTTTTTTTATAGTCAAAAGTGAGGTGTGTGGATTATGTGCGCAATAAGAAGCCAAACTGCCCAGCTTTAAAATTAATTACAACAGAAGGCATCTCGAACATTGGGTGAGATACCTACATCAAGTATACCAAAAACATTAATAAAACGATTAGGGGGTTAAAAGAGGTGAGAAATAAGGGTAAATTTAGTGGTGTTTTTTTCATAACTCTAACAAAGTTTTGTACTTTAAGTGTTAAACCTTGTTTTACATCAAATATTTTTCTTTCTTTAATTTTTAATGTTAAAAAGCAAATGTACATCCGCCGTAAAAAAGAGGGCGACTTCAGCGGCTTTTCGAAGAGCAAATTGGATAGAAATAAAAGAATTTGAATACTCTCAAAGGGTTGAAAAAAACTGCCCCTATATATTATCACAAGAACGACATATAGTATCACAACCAACTAAGCATCAAATCTTGATAATTTCACAATCAATATGCAAAAAATATTGAGGTACTCGGCCATCCATAGAGAAAAAAAACCACCCTATATATTAATGCAAGGCGCTCCGCAGTCCAAGGAGTTGACCCACATCAGCCGGAGAACGGCGCGTAGTATCATAACCAAATTTACATCAAACGATGATAATAATTCCGTAATCTATATGCAAATGCAAGAAAAATATCAAGTACTCCGCCATCCAAGCGCGAGAACGGTACATAGTATCACAACCAGATTTACTTCCAAGCAGGGTTGATAAAAATCACGGTTTTTTTTAATTATTTTTTTTTAATTTCACTAGTTTTTATTAATATATTATTTTCAGATAGTTCTAACTGTTTATGTTTTATTTTGTTAAGCAAACAAATAATTACAGGTAGTAGGATTGCAGCGATTAAACGTTTACAGTTACACGTTTAAACGTCCTTGCCTAGGTAAAAGTAAGTTTGCGTTTAACCGTCAAAACGTTAAATGTCAGCAATTTTTCAAGCCATACAATGGGAGTATTAAAGCCACTATAAAACTACTAGAACTGCAACAAACAAGATAAGGTAAACAAACAGCATTGATTCATTGTGCAGATGCATTTTTATTCAGAATATACATTATTAAATTAAAATAATCTTTATCATTTACTCTTGAAATTGTGACGATTCAAATAGTTATATTATGTTAAGCAACAGTCTTTTTCTATATCCACCTTACAAATTTAAGTCAGATTTTCTATTCACTGCATACTGCATGTGGGGTCATAAATCATATTTCTATTGAATATACAACAATGAAAATATGTTTTTATTTTAAAACATTTAGTAGTTGAGGATAGAGTTTCACTTGTAATAAAAACTATCATTTACGTAACTAAATAAATACCTTTATACATCACGATTTTTTTGATTTTATGCTTTTCTCACAAATTTTTATTTGATGGGAGTTTAAACGCGAGTAACATGATTAATGTAAGTTTCTACTCGTTTAATAAAATCTGTTTGCAACCCTAGCAGGCAGGAATAGTACAGATAGGAAGCAAAACTCGGAAGTATTCTCCCTCTCCCTTAATTGTTGAAACTGGCAGAAAACGCTTAGCTATATAAATGACACGTACTTTTTTTAGTTATTAGTAATATTTTTGGTTCTGTGGGTAATCTAGCAAGACATTTGGAGTCATGACAAGCGGGGGCTTGTCAAGACTCCAAATATGGCAACATTTTGTAAAAAAGAAATTGGTTGGCTAACTAGGTTGCAGAGCAGTGTGTAAACAGAGTGGTAAAGAATTGCAAGGTCTAGTGGACAGACTAAAAAGTCACTGGGAAATCTGTGAAAGTAAAACTAGTGATATCATTGATGTTGAAACTCTTCATGGTGATTGTCAGTCACAGTCTGGAACTAGCCAGAATGAAATTATACAGTTGCAAAAAAAAACAGAAGTAGCGGTCATCTGGGTTCTTTTGTTGTGTGAACTGGACAAGATAAGAAGAAAGAATTGGACAGACAAATAGCCAAAGCCGTTTACGCAACAAATTGCAGTTTTAGAGCGATATAAAATAAGGAAATTCGAAAAGCCATAAAAATGCCAAGACCCGGTTACGTTCCTCCATCTAGATTTCAGTTATCGTCAACAATCCTGAATGAAATATTTGAGGAAGAAATACCTAAATGTTTTAAGAATTTTTCTGGACAGTCTGTTTGCATGTCCTTAGATGGATGGTCCAATGTACACAATGAGTCGATAATCTGTGTTGTTTTGATAGCTGAGGATGGAAACAGTGTTCTCTTGGAAAGCATATATACATCCGTAATACTCATACAGCTGACTATCTTGCCTAGTTGGCTATTAACTCAATAAATAAGTGTAAAAATGAATATAACTGTAAAGTTACCAGTGTTGTGACAAATAATGCGGCCAACATGGTCAGTATGAAGGAAAAAAATTCCGAGTCGTTCAGTTATCCTATAATTACATATGGTTGTCCGGCGCACTTGCTTAGTTTGCTCTCTAAAGATTTAGAACCATCGCAGGTAAAAGAACATATATTACAAAATTATGAAATACTTCAGAAATGCCCATTTGCCAAATGATATGTAAATGAATGGCCGAAATTGTTATTAATATGTGAAGAGCATAAAGAAGAAATTTATCCAGTGATTTTTAAAATAGTTTCAGATTTTCTACAGTTCCTAAAATCAATTTCTATAGCACTTGACGTAATACAACAAAGAGGTGCATTTTAATCTCGAGCAGTTTACACATGGAAAAAGTTTACTTTTGACACTGACAGTTTTGTAGAAGAAAGAAGCTTGCGTCAGTATCAAATATTTAATAAAAGATATGTTCAAGCTGTAACCCTTTTCACAACACTATGTTTCATGAAATTATAAAAAATGTAGCAGCAGTATAGTGGTGGAGATCCCAAGAAGATGTTCCAGAAATTAAGCATGTGCTGCCTATAGTGACTTGTTTTGTGTGCCTGTGCATCCTCTGCTGATAACGACATGATGTTTTCTACCTATGGATTCATACATTCGATATAAAAAACAAACTTGGCGGTGACAAAGCAGCTAAACTAGTATTTCGATTTAAGCATTATAACACTTAGGTTACAGACGTTCAGCAACATTTAGTTTTTTTTTAAATATAGTTCTCATTTTTGTATTAAAAACATTTTTTAATAGTTTTATTCTTGTAAAAATCAGATGAATGCTGGATTTCTTTTCGATTATTATAATAAATATTACCACATAAAAATTCATCAAGGTTTTATTTTTTATGAACAAATACATTTTTAAGTGTTCAAATTTGAGCCCCCTTTTCTAAACTAAATTAATCATGATTTTTATTAAAAAAAAATCATGCTGATTAAAATCATGATTTTAATCAACTAATTTAAATCATCTCAACCCTGCTTCCAAGGGTTGATAATAATTTCACAATGAATATGTAGTAAAATATGCAGATGCACGACGGTCCAAAGAATGGAACAACGGACCACGAAAATTTTATTATTGTAATAAACGTTTGTCAAATCGCCCTTGTTACCGCGATAGAAAAGATAATTAGTGGATTTTTAATATCTTGATAATACGTCGTAATTTGATGTTTTCAAAATATTTTATTTATATATTTTTATGAAAAGGAATGTGGGAGTGGATGTAACTGATATTTGGCTAAGGGTTGAAGACCCCATGTTGGGTTTGAGTAGCAGGCGTACGCTAAAAAACTGCTTTACTGAAGGGGCGTAACGAATCATTGGATATTCTTATGCGCCGAGTCTTAATGTAAAAATGTCGCTAGTTTAGTAAGTAATTGTCGGCACAGACCGCGATCAAAAGATATCTTTGTTTGTTACTTGGAAACTCGAGACCTAAATGTAGGGTTTGTTATATTTTTAAAAATAAGATATCATGCAATAATAATATGAAACTGTTCCAACGTAAATTAATGTTTCTTGTTTATTTATTACTTTTGAAAGACGGGGGTTGATTTCCGGGAATAAATGTAGTTAGTTTTGAAATCGGGGGAAAAGTAGTTACAGTTAGTGTCAATCGAGCAGGTCGATTTTTGATTAATTAAATACCTTCATTGGAAACAGTTTGTCTTTAAAATACTTCTTTCGTATACATTTTTTTTTGAATTCGCCAACGCTAAGTTGTCTTTTCTTTCGGGGGTTAGTTGTTTTTCAAATATGAATCTATAAATAACAGTCGCCCTTTTTGAAGTTAAACCGCGTATGTTAACAATTTGTGTCAGTGATCCAGTGCAAGTAGGTATTTTTATATAAATGAAAGCTCGCAGCAAATCAGTTTACAAGTCTCTGTAACCTGTTAAAAATCGAACATTGCCTTGTAAAGGTATCTTATTCACCCACGGGCTCATTAAGCTGAAATCTGCTAAAATAAAAGACAGTACAGGGCTCCCTCACTCTTGTATTTGTATGAATTAGCATTGTTGTTTATATTCATATTTGTGTAGGGGTACGCTGGTGAACGGGTACATGATACCGCTGGTTATTAATTGTAAAAGGCAATTACCAGTGGGTACGCACTCCTGAGACCAGATAACCATTACACACCTCGAATTTTATTTTTGTTTTTATTGTTGTATAGATGAATGTGTAACCTGAGAAAGGGGCGCTGTATTTTTCGGTCACGATGTTAGGATCTATTTATAACTTATCCTTGTAAGGCTTTGTTTAATGAGGTTTTTTTGTATCAGTTTGTTAAGTAGAATTGTTTGTCTGCGAATTAATTTCTCTTTATATGTAATTTATTGCAATTCGACTTATGTATTTTATGCTTTCGTAGTCACTAAACAATTGTGTACGTGTAACTTCCTCGTCTATTTTCTTTTGCCCTTGCCTTTACCTCATTGTTGTATGTGCTTATTTACTTAAAGACCGGCATGATTGGTGTTAAAGGGCCACATGTTGGGTATTACGAGTTTTATTCTAATTTATTTATGGCGCAATTGTGGGTGTGACTACATGGGTTTTTTTATTATTGTGTTTATGCGTAACTAAACTGTTTTTTATTTATTCTTTTCTTAATGTTACAATTTTGTACGCACTTTAACCTGATTTAATGGTGCTTTGTTATATATTTAACCCGTTCATTGTTTTTTTGTGTTATTTGATTTATTAATGTACTTGTGCAATTACTTAATTATGAATAAAGTGGGTTTTATTGGAGGTTCTGTCTCACAATAGTATATTAACGGACTGAACCACCAATGCGCAAAGCTCGTTAATATTAATTTGAGTAGTTTCATTAGTTTTTACCAGCCCCACATGATGCAACACTTACCTCATCCAGCCCATCTAATTAAGATAGCACAACGTACCTATCACTAGACGGCCACTTCGTTTGATCAGATTTGAGGTCTGCGAGTAATTAAATATCAGACTTGTAAATAAATTCTAATGTTTTAATTATTGCCAGGAAAGTAAAAGTAAGGTAGGTAATTAATATGAGTAATAGTAACATTATTGTCAGTAGAGTCAAGATAAATCATTTAGCGATTGTTTTGTTCTTGAATTTGCATTACTGCAAATAAGTTCAAAGCACACTTTTCAAGATAGGCTACCTGGGAGACGCTACAACAATAATTTCACAATCTATATTCAAGAAAAATATCCAGGTGGTACAGTCGTCCAAGGGATCGAAAAATCACCTCTATATATTACCATAAAACCGGCACACAGTATCACAACCAAATTCACGTCAAACGTTGATAATAATTTCAGAATCTATATGCAAGAAAGATATCCAGGTGCCTCGCAGTCCAAAGGGTTGAAAACACCAATCCTATACATTATCGTGAAAATGCAGATAGTATCACAACCACATTCACAATCTTTCTCCACGCTTTCCTATCTCCGCATACCTCCCTAGCTTCCACAAGATTCATACATAGTTTCTGACCACATGCGCTTCTCAGGAATCTCATACCCACGGCATTTATTTTTCTTTCGTGCTTTTTTTGACATATCCATGTCTCACTTCCATACAGTACTGACGGGACGAATACGCCATTATAGATTGCTCGTTTCGCAGCTAGGCCCATGCTTTCATTTCTCATTATCGTCCACATACTTCCAATCGTTTTCCTTCTAGCATTGACCCTTCGTCCAATCCCGGCCTCCATTGTACCACCTGCATTAAACATTCTACCCAGATATACCAGCTCGTCCACTTGCTCCATAATTTCATCTTGCAAGGTAAATACTCTACTCTCCTTTTCACCTCCCCGATTGAACACCACAATCTTAGTTTTGTTCACGTTTACCTTTAGGTCCATGCTCTCAAAGACTGTATCAAACTTCCTCAGAGCGGTTTGCAGCTCATCCGCACTGTCACTTAATAAGAAATCGTACATTTACGTCACCAACCATTACACCATTTGTATCGGTACATGCTTGTCTAAGACACTGATCCATGTATACATTGAAAAACCACGGTGACATCACACAGCCTTGTCGCACTCCTTACTCAATACTAAAGTATTCACTCACACTTCCTATCACCCTAACACATGCCCGACTACCGTTGTATACTGCCCTTATTCCATTTATTAGACCTTTATTTACGCCATATTCATTTAATATTTCCTACAGCTTCTCCTTACTCACTCTGTCATATGCTTTCTCCAGATCTACAAACGCACAGTACAACTTCCTTTTTACCTTTAAACACTTTTCGATCACCTGCTGGAGACCAACCATCTGATCGACACATCCCCTCCCTGGCATGAAGCCACCTTGCACATCCCACATCTTAGTTTGTGTAGTCTCTCGTACTCTATCAATCAATATTCTTCCAAATACTTTACCAGGCACGCTGAGCAAGCTCATTCCTCTGTAGTTCTTACAATCACTCTTGTTCCCCTTACCCTTATACAATGGTACAATGATCGCGCTCTTCCAATCACTCGGCACTTTTCCACACATAAGACATACATTGAATAATTCACACAATCTTCGTATAAGCTTTGCACCACCATACTTGAGCATTTCACCAATGATTTTTTTTTATCATTGTGGACCTGAACAGGCTAAATTAGGCCTATCGTGCTAAAGTGCTCAGGAACACTTAGGAGGATGGATAGAGGGATAATTAATTGCCAATAGATGCCTATGAACAGCTACCTTAAATTTTCTCATATCATAAGTGAGAGGGAAACAGGAACTAGGGAGATCATTCCAGAGTTTAGAAGCCGTGTAGAAAAATGTGGATTGCGCCCGTTTGGTACAAGTGGAGATTTGTACTGCATACTGATGATGTGAATGAGCGAACCGAGTGTTTCTCGCAAAGATAGCCGGAGATGGTATCAAAGAATATAATTCAGCAGCACAATAGCCCTTGTAATAACGATAATACAAAGAAAGAACTGAAACCATCCTTCTACGCTCAAGGGACTGTATGTGGGAAATTAAGGACGGGTCATTTATAAGCCTAATCGCTCTCTTTTGAATACGATCAACGATATCGAGAGCGTATTGGGGAGCACTAATCCAGAGGTGAGAATTATATTCCAGATGAGGCCGAATTTGGGCTTTATACAGCAGAAGGAGTTGTCGAGAGGTAAAGTACTGCTGTACAAAAAGCCTATTTTACGAGCAGCTGTTTTGGTAGCTGACAGAAGATGGTCAACCCGTGAGAGATTTGAAGATACAGTCATACCCAACAGAGTAATAGAGCCTGAAAACTTAAGAACTGAGCCATTGATACTTACAACAGGAAATGATCGATCTTTTTTGGCGGACATAAGGCAACACAGAGTTTTTTTAGCATTAAATTTAACTAGATTATTGCTTCCCCATTCGAGAATACGTTGAATGTCTTTGTTGATTGAATTTTCCATTTCAGCTTTAATTTCTTGATTTGACATAGAAGGTGGATTATATATTTCATCTACGCCTGCTCCCTTGCCGTTTTTCAACCTTCCTACCGTTTTCTCTACCTAATTTATTCCAATATCCTTCTCAGTTTCATTCATCATATCTTCTATATTCTCCTTATTTAACCCTTCAGTCTTACTTTCCTCACTACTGTACAGCTTTCCGAAATATTCTTGCCAGCATTTCCTCACTTCACAATCGTACCATACTTTATAACAAAATTAAATTATTTTTAAGGGAAAAAAACCTTTGCATGACAAAATTCTGTATTATGCATTGATAATTATTATAATCGTAAGGAGAATGATAAAGAAGAAACAAATAAGAATAATTGCCTACCGTTTTATTCTCTTGGGTTGAATAACTTCTTCATCCAAACTATCCTCACCGTCAGATTCTGATGAGTTGTATTCATCAAATGAACCTTCCTCAAAAGGCTCTTCCTCAGAGTCAGAGAAAATTTCGTTCCAAATTTGCTGTAATTCACTTTGTTGCTTTTTGTAATTTCCACTCATTATGTTTGCTGCCGCTTACTACGATATACAATAACGCACTGAACGCTCTCAATTAGCGCGTAACAGCACAAACGGAGAAAAGCGTGGCCAGGTCAGCTTCAACTTGTCAGAAAGACGGGAATCAACGGGCGAGTCTCACACGCACAAATCTAGCTCGAATATTTTTTTTAGCGTTATTAAATTTATTTTAACGTTTATTACAACCAATGTTATGAAAAAAAAAATGGGGCCCCGGAGGAATTTTTTCTTGCTATACGGTGGCGATTGACGTGTTAAAAAAGATCTGATGGATACAAATTATTTTTTCTTTCAGGCAGGATGCCTAAAACACCTAAAAAAAGAAATATCAATATTAGCCGTTTAAAATGAAACAAGCCTTGGAAGCCGTAAGCAATGGAATGACTGTTTTGAAGGCTAGTAAAGAGTTTAAAGTGCCTAGGACAACACTTAGTAATAAATTGATGGAAAATCACCCACAGAATATACCGGTCACTGTGGATATTTATCGTATTTAGGCGAAGAAAACGACAGAGTGTTAGTAGGTTGGATTTTGGATTGCGCAAAAATGGGATTTCCCATTGATAGAAATGGGCTGCTAAGTTCTGTTCAAAGAGTTGTAAAAGAATTGAAGTTAGATGTTCCTTTCGCAAATGGTCGACCTGGAAAAACTTGGTACTATGCTTTTTTTAAACCGACATAAACAGATTTCTAGAAAAAAGGAGAATACGTTCATGTCAGTAGGGCGCTGTACTGAAGAAAAGATAAGAAAGTGGTTCGAAGAAGTTAAGTCAAACCTTGCTGATAATATTGAGGTTTTTAGAGTTTTCAATTTAGACAAATCTGGTTTTGCATTAGCCCCAAAAACAGGAGTGATACTCGGCCCTCGAGGAAAATCAGTATACTATGCACGAACGGCAGCTGACAAAGAAAATATGACAGTTTTATTTGCTGGCGACGCTGCTGGGACTTTTGGCGATATTTAAATATGCAAGAATACCTCCAAGCGTTGCTAATATGGTGCCTAAAGAATGGGGACTGGACAAGAGTAAGAATGGCTGCATGACATCCAAATGTTTTTTTGTGTATTTTAGCAATGTTTTCGTGCCCATCCTTCAAGAAAAAATACGAAGTTTCCTATGATTGTTTTTGTTGACGGACATAGGTCGCACCTGACTCTGTACTTAAGTCGCTTCTGTAGAGAGAATCAAATAATCCTTGTTGCCCTAGTACCGAATGCAACGCATATCCTCCAGCCATTAGATGTTTTTGGACATATGAAGGTAAAATGGAGAGATATAGTAAGAAAATTAAAAAATTGACAACAACGGAAAAGAAATTACCAGGGCTGATTGTACCTGGGTTTCTTTCCCAAATAATAAAGGATCCAAACATGGTTAACAACATTAAATTTGGTTTTCGGGCAACTGGGTTGTATCCTTTTTCTCCAGAAACGGTCGTTAGAAAACCAACACAACCATAAGATATACATGCTCCTTCTACTGTTATCAAGGAAAATTTATTATATGTTGAGATTAAGATTGATGTAGATCTGTTGGATGAATTTAAGTTACCAAAAAAACGGGGACATGACTGGGAAGGTGCAGACGGTGCATCTGAGTTGTATAAAGTCTGGGCTTTAATTGCAAACGACGTTTCTACAGTTTCTCGAATAAAAATACTGATAGAAATGAGTCTGAAATCACACAAGACTCAGGTAACATGTCTGCCTCTTCGGTGCCTGAAGCATCTTTGTTAAACTTGACAGAAATTGAACCTGAGGCATCAACAAGTACGAGACGGAGTCCTAATAAGTTAGAATCGGTAAAACGCCTAAGAGTTCAGTTCCTGCAATCAAAAGCGTATGCCTTGGCCGGAACCTAAAGTTAGAACAAATTTAAAGACAAAAAAAGAATATACACCCTCTGTCGTTATAGCTGATACATGGGTAGCATACTTTGAAAAAAGGAAATCTCAAAACTGAGAAACGAAGAAATAAAAAAAGAAAAACAGAGACAGCGAGATCTAAAGCGAGATTCACAGGTAGATGGTTCAAAGAAGAAAACCAAAGAAAAAATAAAAAATAGCAAGCTCATCTAGTTCATCTGAAAGTGAGAACATTCAGTACATACTACCGACAGCGATGATAGTTCATGGTGCTCGCCAAACATAGAAGCTGAAATTCTGCCAGCAGACCAATCAATAAAACTGGGAGATTTTGTGTTAGTGAGGTTTACTGCATGTTGGAAAAGCAAATCAACAACCTACAAATATATAGCAACAGTACGCCAGCTATGGAAAACGATTTAGAAATTCAATGCCTGAAGAGCACCAATAAGGAAAAACATGTTTTTAATACATTCAAAACGACATATCAACTGTTTCCAAAACAAATATCTTAGGAATGTTACCCCAAAACCTGCATTACTCTACTAAATAATATATTTCTTGTCACATTTATAAATCACTTTAAACTTTCTCTACTGTCTCTAGTTTCCCATTTTCATTATTTTACACAGTGGGTAGGTACCTAGGTAGGTATGATAAATGTCAAATAGGTGATGACCTGTAATGACCAGAGGTCAAGAATAAGTGGCAGGCTTGTGGCCGTAAGTCAAGATCAGGTGACGAAATTGCATATTTCTAGTAAAACATATTAAAACAATTGCTAAACGGCGTTATTATCTAAAAATAATAATTCTCATAAAATCTGTATACTCCAAACTACTCATGTATATATTTATTTAATTATTTCCAATAACCTTATTAATATACTAAGCGCACAATTGTCAGATTTTTCTTAAGATGGCCACAAGTAGCGCCTCTACCCTAAATCAATAAAATTAACTTTCGATCTACTTTAGCGATTAAAACATAGCTTTTAGGATCGAGATTGTTTATTAATTTTTTGAAGTTACATAGGAAAGCGCGTCGCTTGATTTTTTGAAGTTACCTAGGCAAGCGCGTCGCTTGAACTCATTTATCGAAATGTCTAAAGTGACCGGAGATATTTAAACTTGTATTGAAAAAAAATAGGCAAAACTTTTATCAGTTGTTGATATTCCTCAAGTCGATGTAACTCAGGTCATTTAACAAATGTTTGTATCAGCGTTACAAATTGGGCGAATTATTTAGTCTTAGTTCAGATTACTTTATCTAAGGATCCTTAGGGCTTTAGTATTTTTATTAAACGTTAGGATGCTAACCCAGGTCACATCTGCAACCACGTGTTACGTTATGTTTACTTTTTGTATTCATGTTATAATGAAACTATTATTTGCAATATGCTCCAGTTCACTTTTTTCTAAATTTTGTTGGTTACGTGTAATACTCATATTTCTCTGCAGTGATAAATTTTAAATTGTTGAGTTAATTAATGTTTTAAGCACATTTTACATTATGCACTGATCAAGAATTGGAAAGGTTTGGGAGGGATAACGAACATTTTTATACATAACGTTCTTGTCTTTCAAAATTTCGCCTGTTTGACATAACATTTAACAAATTTTGATATTTTATCGCCACCTTTAAAGATCTCTAACTTCCTTAGTAAGCAGTTTTGGATAGGGTGATTACGTCAAGTCCTCATAAAATGAGTTTCCATATTTTTCAGTTTTCTTTTATAAGAGATGGTAATACAATTTTGCTATACATTTTTTATTTTTTCTTCTTTTCTTCAAAATCGCTCTGCATTTTCTCACCTTCTGCAGGACTTAATTCCTCTTAACTCATCATTACTGCCTCGTTCACTCCTTTCTTTCATATAATCATTTTTTATCGGTCTTGCAGCAATCATTGTCATGTACGCGCCTTTTTTCTTACATTATGCCTTTTTTACACATTCACTCCATCAAGCGCTCTTTTTCTGCTTACCTACAGTCACTTTTACACATATCTGTGCAACACGCTTATCAACAGTATCTTTTAGGGACATCCATGCACTTGCAATGGCGCCAATCTTGTTGTTCAAACCGTATTTAACAAGAAATCGCGAACAAAGGAAAAGCCTGGCTAATGGTTCATATAAGAAAAAATATGTAGATTACAAGAATTGCTAGAACGTATAAGGCCTTCGTTTGCGATAAAAAAATGAGTTTTTTCATTTAAAAAAATAGCGTGCCTCTCTTTTATAATACACCCTACACATGTAAAGTAAATGTATAATTCCGTCGGCCCTATTGCCATTCCCTAATTCATATTTTTATCTACAAAGCTGTAATCGAAGAAGGGGCTACTAAATTGACACATATATCCTAGATCTTTTAATATCCGTCATATTGAAACACCACAATTACGTCAATACTACACGACGGATTTTAGTTTAAGAACGTTGTAAATATTTGATATAATTTTTGATTCACAGATTGCGTGACATATTTCAAACGTTTAACGGGAGAATCCATTGGGACTACTGATCAGCCGAAGATAAAAATGACACTATAAATTTTCACACTCTTCCCTGAATATAATTAACCAGTAGGATAATTATATTAAAATGTATCAGAGAGAAAGTTGCTAATGATCCCATTGACGCAAAAGAATATTAAACATAATAATAACGATAAGGCGTATGCCACAATTATTTAAGTAAATAATGTACGACTCATTATTACCGTATTGCTTATGGTAGAAGAAAATTACATAGGTATTCTTATGTGCACATACAAGCGTATATACGTAAATCATCAATTTCTATTAATGTTGTTCCTTAACCGTATCGCAATAGTACGCCACTGGCAATAGCCCTTTATGGAGATTTGTGTGCAATTGTGAATAGAATATGGTATGCACTCAATCCACACTAGGTGAGAGTAGGCCTATTAATATATGCGGGTTGGCTACTAAACTCGTCAAAAAAAGCCCGTAGGTTTTAGTTACATGTAACATCTAAAATATTACTTCATAATTCACACTAACTCTCAAATAACTCAAATTCGATGTCACAAGGCGCCCCTGCGATCGGAATTTTTAAGTAAAAGTTCTTGGGCGAGATACTAAAAATCGTAGAAGACAAGATAAATGCTAACTTGGTAAGTTACTGACTCAATTTCGAATACACAATCTCACTTTAAATTTGAAAAAGTACACTAACATTTGTTTAAATAAACTCATTAAATTTACTTATACAATCGTTAGATAAGCTCTAAAAACATAAAGATTTTAAAATATTAACAACGCTGCCTAATGTTTGCGTCATTAAATAATTATATAAAATGCTTGTAAAATATCTGAAATACTGCTTCATAATTCAACCTAACTCTCAAATAAAACTCAAAATCGATGTGGCCCTTCGATCGGAATTTTTAGGCAAAAGGTCTTGGATGAGATATTAAAAATCCTAAATGGTGGTAGAAAACAAAATAAATGTTCACCTGGTAATTTACTAACTCCATTTCGAACACAAAATTCGTAATATTCACTTAAAATTTCATTTGTTTAAATGAGTTCATTAAATTTATTTCAATTCAAAATAATGAACAAACAATCGTTAAATAAACTTGGAAAACAAAAAGCTCTCGAAATATTAACCCTACCTAATGTTGGCGTCAGTAAATAATTTTGTAACATGATACAACTTAAACTTTTCCTTTCGAATTCGTATATGTTACATAAACGCTTACAAGCTTTAAAATGGGTAACCTTTACAAAAGTCTAATTTTTTATGCGATACGCTTTATTTCAACTTGCAACAAAAAAAAACTGCAGCTAGATAAATGGTTACCATTAATTGAGTTCACTTTATAATATTCATCAACTGATTTATATAAAATAAAGCTGACGTGATGACATGTATCAGTTTTCAATGATCATCTACTTTAACGGAAACGTAATTAAAACATAAACGCTCCACTTCAAACACTGGACTTCGAATATAGTAGTCATAAATAATTAGTAAAAAAATAAACATTCAAATAAACTTAGAGAGGAAGCTTGTCAAAATTTTACTGATTTCTAGTTTTTCGACTGTTTGTTTTAAAGTTAAATATACGTTATGTTTACCAGGAATTAAATTTCAAGCAATTTTATGTATTTAATTCTATTATTGACCTAAGATCAATTACAAAATCCATCTCCTTTAAGATTAAAGTTATTGGAGATCAACGACATTAAAAACAAAAAAAACCTTTAATACATATAAGGAAGCAAAATGGAAAATGGTACCGATACACATTACACCTTCTTACAAATAAATGTAATAACCATCTAGCCCTGCTCTACATAAATCTATCTTAAAACCTAAATATAAAATATAACAGTGGTTAAATATCTAATAGATTCAATATAGATTAGGAATTAGCCAAAGTAATCCATGAAAACTACACCATTTAGAAGTTCAAATATCTGAAGTAACAATGTTCCACAAATACGAATTTCTTACGTATGCGGGAAGCCTTTCTTCAATAGTCCCTTTGTTTTAATGAACTGAAGACACCATAATAAAAAAACGTAATCGGGCTGTACGCAAGTCGGACACAAGTGTCTTTCCTGGCATTAAATAAAGCCTTTATTTTGTTGAAAAGCCGTTACGAGATTTCACTTTATGCGATAAACGCTTAGTGTTCTTTACACATTAAAGCACCTGAGCGTTTTTCTATAAACCCAATTATTCATTATTACATTCGATTAACCTTAATCGTCGCCTTGTCTAATTTTAAATAAGATTTATAATTTCACAGTAATTGTTCGTTTAATAACCATCAATGGTGTTACGTGTGTAGAAATTGTAGCAGAAAATTATATTTTTAGTTTTGTTGTAATATTTTATTAGAAATTTAGGTATGTTCAGTTATGACGTTTGGGATGCACTGATTTAGTCTTATTTGCATGGTTTATTGGATACTAATTGAATGTATCAGAAATTGTTGTAAAGTATTCGTATTCAGTGGGATGATAATTTCGTTTTTTTTTAAATAAAGATATTGAAGTTTTACATTACGGGTATAGTTGTTAACGTTTAATCCTTGTAGGAGAAATAAGTAAATATTAGAAAATCCTTTTTTTTTAAGTTATTTGTTAATTTATAGTTTAGTGTTGAGTTGAAATTACGGCATGGGAAAGTGAAAGTCAGGATGATCTAACGATGCGATACGTGTAATTTAAAGTTGGTATGGAACCATAAGTACACGACTGTGGTTTTTACAATGTGTTAAGGTTGGTTTTCCAAAGTCTAGCAACGACTAAAACCGACCAGGTTACAATTTATTTTGCGTGATGGTCTAATGTTGCAGGTTGGTACCGTTGACGTATTTTCTAGATCGGGTATACAAAAATTGTTTCGATTTTACCGCGCGTGCGGTTGAAGGAATTTTAGCTTTGTTATTGATTATGCTTCGTAATGTTTAAAATTTCGAAGTCTGGAAGAATCGCGAGAGAAGGTATGTATTTTAAAGGGATTGCTATCCCGCATCGCGAAGCGTATTTTGTTAGTTGATTTACGTACATATTTCATTTTGTTTAATGTTGAATGCCAGGTTGTTCTAGTATGACAAGAGAGCCACCATTTTTCAAATCGAAGTATATTCCAGAAATCAAAAATTTAGAAATGGGCAAAATTTAATATTCAGTCATGCTACGCTAATGGCTCTAATAGCCCGTGCATGCTACTGTAAACTTGTTTGGGAGTGTATTTGAAATCTGAAGTAGCTGGCAATCAACAACCATGTAACACTAAGGTAGGTGCAGGTAATATAAAAGCAGATGAACTGGCAAAACAAAGCGCCAGGCTGACACCCTATTGGAGACTTCAAAAAAGCCACATAAACCCGGCCATACGCTAGTGCGAAGAGACAAATAAAGCTTCTCACATAAATGAACAAACTGGACAGAGACAGACCATACTATCCATTAAAGCCGCGCTACAGAAATCCAAAGAAGCTTCATCACTCAGCAAAATGGAATTACGGGCCCTTACAAGACTCCTCACAAACCATGTCCCCCTAAAATACCATCTTAATATGACCGATATCGCTGAGAACAACACACCCGCTCTGTGAGCAGGCAGTGGAACTGATAAAGCGAGATGAGGATAGAATAACTCGTAGCGAGAAACATCACTTTCGTAGGGAGTAAGGGGAGAGAAGGGTCGCTACTTACCTGCTGATGGAAAGAAATCGCCGTCGTCAGTCGGTTTGGGCGGGGTCAAGAAAATTCCGGTATAAATAAGGGCGCCAGGAGCCGCTTCTCAAAAGAACAAATCACTGTTATCCCAGTTCCTGAACAACGATGGTCTAAAAGACGCGAGTAGGTAACTAAAGGAAAGGAGTAATGAATAGGAAAAAAAAATAAAAAAGCTATAATTGTTAAATAAAATTTAAAAAAATACCTATATAAATAAAACGTGTTTCAAAATGGACTAATTTTATACAACAAGACAAATAAATTGGAAATGAATGTCCAAAACAATGTAACTACACAATTAAACAAGTAGTTAAACTTATAAGTATCAAAGCGTAGATACGTTCGTTAATTTGAAATTTAAAGAAAACAAAATAAATCAGAAAAAGTGACAACATAAGCTTCAACAAATTATTTAGTTTAACGGTGAGAGTAATGAAGAAATTATTTTATAATAAGTGAAATGAAATGACAATGAAACAGTTATAGTCGGTTTAGATATATCAAAGGCATTTGATCAAGTTTGGCATAAGTATTTACTTGCCAAACTCACCTCTTTTGGGTTAAGTGATATTATCGTCAACTGGGCTTTTAGTTGCCTTGATAAGACCAATACGTGTCGTAGTTGATGGATTTTTTCAAAAGAAGTTAGCATTAACACGAGCTTGCCCCAGGGATCAGTTACTGGGCCTACACTTTTTCTGCAATATATAAATAATCTTATTTCTTCAACGACTAACCCCATCCATTGAGATTTAAAATTTAAGCAGTACTTTACCTCCCTGCGCTGCTGAATTATATTCTTTGATACCATCTCTGACCACCTTTGCTAGGAATACTTGGTTCGCTCATTCACATCATAAATATGCAGCACAACGGTTTTTAAACTAAAGAAAAATAAATCTAAAAAGATCAACTCAAAGAAGAATTTAGAGTCTTATAAATCTACTAGGGAAGACACAATATTAGAAACACACTTCACCAAAGACAGCAGAGATGAAAAGAATATAGAAGACTTGAGGACTCAAATCGAAATAGAGATTACTCCAGAAATTGAGTACGAAAATCCACAAATTGATAGTATTATTCCAGGCGTTTACGTGTTAGTTGATCTTTTGGAGGCAAAAGCAATGCAACAGATTTTACTTACGTTTGTGTAGTTAATTCTGTACAGGAAGCGAACAAGGCTGTTACAGGGTCTAAACGCATTGATGTCAACATCTTTCCAGGAGCAATCAGTGTAAACAAACAATAATCTAGCTTAAGTTCAAATATTTATCATGCCATACAATGTGAACCGTTTTTTTTAAATAAAGCTTTAGCATTTTAAAAGGTATAAACTTTAATATAGGGTAAATGTGAACGGGGTAATTATAAACAGTGAAGTAGATATCTCTGCTTCTACTGAGCGATAGAAAATCATTTGTTTACATTTTCCCCTGTTAAAACAGATACCTACCATAGAGTTTCAAAATTATGTTTACAGTTACCCCCCAATACATGGGGTAAGTTTTAACCCTACGAGGTAATTGTGTAATGATCCTGAACATCCTTACATAACATTTTCCTTTCTTAGAAATAATTCCTATCAAACCTTATTTCCTAGTTACTTCCACAACTGCATTATCATAGTTTAAAAATGTAATCAGTTGCCATTCGTTTCCCCACTCTCCAGATTTCCCCTATATACATCAGACCTTATCCTCAGTTACATTACCAGACCAGACATTTATTCACTTATTTACCTGCTTTCAATTATTACACGTACTCTTATACATACGCTAGACCAGCCACCAACATTCACTCACTAATTATTACGACACTCAAATTTATTACCAGCCCAGACACAAACATTCAATTAGTACATTTACTCATACATATATACGATTTACATCCAGCATCCGGGCCAATATCATTCGACCATTAATTCCATATACAAACAAGTTCACCACCAATTAACATGCCCTATCCACCTTTATTCAACTCCATTACCAATAACCACCCTTGTCGTAGGCACATTTAGACCAAAGGTTCTTGGCTGCTCGGTATAAAGGGTGTAAATTTTTTCTAAGGCACGTTTTACGTAATTTGCCGGAGCCCTTGCCCCGTATTATTGCGTAGTGCGTTCTTTACAACCCTCAATAACCACATACTGCCCTTCTCCACAAAAGAGAAACGTATTTTAAAGTCAGGTTACAATTTAGACCAGCATTTTGGGATGCCCTGCACCGAAATGGGCTTCTGAATTGTAACCCTAGGCGTAGCTATTTCACCGGAGGTCTTGCTCCGAACGAATAGTTACTTCCCCTTCTGATATCATTGATAATAAAATTATACCTGTTGTTGATACCTATTTTACAGTTAGACAAGAGAGGGCGCAACCGACAACGACAAGACCGGATAGTGACGTCCCGACCCAGAGGGGTTCACCAGAATTAAAATTTTATTTGCAGTTACTTTCTTTTACAATTATTTCCTGGGGATATTTTTAAGTTTATTTTTATTAGTCGTTAGCATTCCTTTTATTTTACATTATTATTCTGAATAGAAATTGTATAATTTAACTGCGTTGTAATAATTACTTTTATCCACAAAATAGTGGGGTCGTTTGAACTACGAACCTGCAGGTTTCAAACTCAAAAAAAGGGCTACCAGAAATTTGTTTTGTAGACGAGAACGTTACGATTGTAAACTTGATTTTTTACAAAAAAAAAACTAACCTTTTTGAGAATCAAAAATGAGTACATCTTTCAAACTAATCCACAATGGACCTATAAAAAAAGCAAGCCTCAATAAGTGCTATAACAATTTTTTTTGCACATCTAAATGTGAGCGTTGATAAAATCGTTTACAATTACCCCAGCTGACCTTACCTTCTTCGTTAAAGAATGCGCGTCAATACAAACATATGGAAGGTGTCACGTGTATGTCCAATATTAAGAAAATGGAGATCCCAAAGATATAAAAACCTATCGACCAACTTCGATTTTAAATAATTTTGCAAAAATATTTGAAAGCATCATTTATTGTACTCGTAAGCTACACCCTCAAATGAGCAGTACTTTATCTGAATATCAACACGGCTTTCGAGAGAAACGCTCAACTATAACAAATTTAACTATAATAACTCAATATCTAGCTAATAAACTTAACAAACGGGGTCAAGTAGGTGTTATATATACTAATGTGCAAAAAGCTTTTAATCAAATTGATCACTACATTCTTTTAAACATGTTAAATAGATTTGGTTTGTCCAAGAATCTTGTTGATTTACTTGAGAGTTACATAATAAACGGCCTTCAGTCTGTAGAGTTTCATAATTTCCGATCGAATATGTTCAAAAGTAGCTCGGGGGTACCGCAAGAATCGAATATTGGCCAATTACTCTTCTCAATTTTTATCAACGATCCGAGAAGACTAATCACGTGTCATAAGTTACTTTTTGCTGATGACCTAAAAATATTCACGGCTATAAGCTCCGTAAATGACTATTTTTTTACAACATAATCTTGAAGTAGTTCATATATGGTGCCAAAAAAAAAAACAAATTAAACCTAAACATTCCAAAATTTTAAGTTTTTCGAGAAAAACCAGTAAACTTAATTTTTATTATAATATAAATGGAGTAGCATTAGAAAGGGTTGATACATACAAGGACCTTGGTGTGGTATTTGACTCAACGCTAACTTTCGACCATCATATAGCACATGTAATTAAATTATCAAACAAAATGTTAGGGTTCATTATAAGGAACTGTAAGGATTTCACCAATATCAATTGTCTAAAAGTATTATACTTTTCTATTGTTCGGTCTAAACTGAAATATGGTGTTATTATTCGGTTTCCAATTTATAACCACCATAAGAACAGTATTGAATCAGTACAACGCAAGTTTTTAAAATTTATATCTTGTAAGCTAAATGGGGTTTATGCACAAAGAGGTAACTGATTTGTCAGAATTAATGTCACAACTCGGATTACAGTTATTAAATTAACTAAGAAACATTATCTCAGTTACTTTTTTGTATAATTTAATTAATAATAAGATAGATTGTAGTTCTCTTGTGTCTCAATTAAATTTTTGTAGTACCACATTCAACACGTTACTCAGTCAAATTTTTTCTCCCGAAAGCTGAACAAACTTATTACACAAATCGCCTTTTTGTGCAAAAATTTTAATAGTGTAGGTAGCGGACCGCCAAAATTTTATTATTGCAATTTTTTAAATCGCAATTGTTTCCTCGGTCGAAAAGTTAATTAATGGGGTTCAACATATTTTATTATTGTAACTAATTGGCTAAGGGTTGAAAAGCATGTGTTTGAGGTCTAACTAGCAGGTGTAAGCTTAAAAGCTGCTTTACTGAAGGGGCGTAACGAATCATTGGAAATTCTTAGGCGCACATTCTTGACGTAAAAATGTCACCAGTTTAGTAAGTAATTACGTCGGTACACACTGCAATCCAAGACGTCTTTGTTTGGTACGTTGAAACTTTATACCTAAATATAGCGCTTGTTACGGACGAATGCTTATTTTTAAAATTAAGATGTCGATCAATAATTAATATGAAAATGTTCCAACATAATAATTTTTTGTTTTTTTATTACTTTTGAAAAAAGGGGGCTGATTTCGGGAGTAAATATAGTCAGTTTGAAATGGGAGGAAAAGTTAGTTCCAGTGATAGTGTCGATCGAGCCAGATCGATAGAGTTAATTAAATACCTTTGTCTTCAAAATAATTCTTGCGTGTACATTTTCTTTTGAATTAGCCAACGCTAATTTGTCTTTTCTTTCGGGTGTTAGTTTTAATGTGTTTTTCAAATATTAATCTATAAATAACAGTCACCCTTTTTGAAGTTAAACCGCGTATGTTAACGATTTGTGTCTGTGATCAATTAACGGAATATATATTCAAGTGTAAGTAGGTATTTTTATATAACTTAAATGTGGCAGCAAATAATTCTACAAGCCTATATAACGTATTAAAAAGCGAGCATTGCTTTGCAAAGGTATCTTATTCGCACGCGGTCTCATTAAACGGTAATCTGCTAAAATAAAAGACAGTGCAGGGCTCCCTCACTCTTGTATTTGGATGAATTAGCATTGTTGTTTGTTGTTTATATTTATATTTGTGTAAAAGTGGTCGTGGGCGGACGGGTACAAGATACCGTTTGGCTATTAATTGTAAGACACAATTGCAAGTGGGTACATACTCCCGGGTTCAGATGACATTAAACACCTCGAATTTTATTTTTATTGTTTTTATTGTTGTATAGATTAATGTGTAACCTGAGAAAGGAGCGCTGTATTTTTTTAACTTACTCAAACTGATACATGGGTCACGATATTATGATTTATTTACAACTTACCTTTGTAAGGCTTTGTTTAAGGAGTTTTTTTGTGTCAGTTTGTTAAGTAGAATTGTTTGATTGCGAACTAATTTCATTTTATACGAATTTTACGTATGTATTTTGTGCTTTAGTAGTCACTAAACAACGTGTACGTGTAAATTCCTTGTCTATTCTCTTTTGTCCTTGCCTTTACCCTATTATCACATGTGCAATTTTACTGTTGTTGTATTTTATATGTACCGTAATTTACCATATTGTTTTAAGTGCTTATGTACTTAAAGACCGGCATGATTGGTTTTAAAGGGCCACATGTTTGGTATTACGATTTTTATTCTGATTATTTGACACAATTGTGGGTGTGACTACATGGGTTTTTTTTGTTTAGGTGTAACTAAACTGCTCTTTAGTTATTTTTCTCTTAATGTTATAATTTTGTACGCACTTTAACCTGATTTAATGGTGTTTTGTTATATATTTAACACTTTCATTGTTTTTTGTGTTATTTGATTTATTAATGTACTTGTGTAATTACTTATTTATGAATAAAATGGGTTTTATTGGTGGTTCTTTCCCGCAATAGTACATTAGCCATCATCTCGCAAAGCTCGTTAATTTTTTAACCTGTGTCACATGATGCAACACTTACCTAATCCAGCCTAACTAATTCAAATAGCACAACATACCTACCACTAGACGGCCACTTTGTTTAATCAGATTTGAGGTTTGCGAGTAATTAAACATCAGACTTGTAAATAAATTCTAATGTTTTAATTATTACCAGGAAAGTCAAAGTAAGGTAAGCAATTAATTTGAGTAATAGTAAAGTTACTGTCAGTAAAGTCAAGATAAATCACTTAGCGATTATTTTGTTCTTGAATGTGCATTCTTGCAAATAAGTTCAAATTACACTTTTCAAGATAGGGTACCTGGGGGACGCTACAATAGAATATCATTTCTCTGTGATATACACTTTTCTGATTTAAAAATTATTGTTAGTTTCATAGATTAATCTTAATGTGAACACTCTTCGAATTGGTTTGTACAGTTGGGCAATAAACATTATTATTATTATCATTATAAGTCCACTAGCTCAATCATGACACGAACTCTGCAACGGTTTGCTAATTACTTAACAATAATACGAATTTGTGCTAACTGCATAGCTAGAATTAAAAAACAAACAAAATATTTAAAGTCATTAACTAATTTAATAGATTCAGTTACAATTATATTATCGATTAAAATTCTAATATTGCAACAAAATCTCTGTTTAGACATTGATTAATATTACTAATTAAAACTAAAGTTAGAATCATGAATAAATAATAATAAGTACACATTCATATAAAATTTGTATTCAACACTAAACAGCTAATTATGGAGATTCTTGTTTCCACAATAAAGCTCGATATCTTTTAAAATACTTCAATTATATTCAATAACTGAATCCTATGCTTCAGGATAACAAAACAATTATACAGGATGGGTTTTCTACTGCGTGGACGGAGGATTTTTCCTTAACTATTAGAGGTATCAAAACCAATTTTGGTGTGGTAATACACGATCATTGGAGCTACATTCTAAAAATATTTAGGTATATACAGGGTGATTGACAAAAATACGCCAACCCAAACCTGTTTTTTTAATGGAACATCCTGTATATTTTTGCATTTTTAGATTCACTGTTACATTTAGAATAAAAGTATAGAAATTTGTATCTGTATCACTAACCGTTCTGCAGATATGGTCACTTTAGTACCACGATGCGAGCGGTGTCACCACGATCTTGTAAATCAGTTTATACCACCGACTATTAATAATAGTCTACTAACAAACAAACTGGGGAATTTTTCGAAAACATGTAAAACTATATAGAATGATTAACTTACGCGAAATGTAATTTTTCTCAATTTTTTCAAATGCAACACCCTGTATATTTTTTCACATTTCGATTCCCCGTGAAAAGTAGATACTAATTGATAATAGGTTTCATAGCCATAAGACGGACCCTTTTTGAGATATTGACGCTTTATATGAAAATATTGACATACAGAAGAACAAATAAAACAAAATCGAGAGCAAATAAGAAAATACGAATGGAAAATAAATTCTTTAACTGGCAGGAAAACTTAATTAATAACTAAACAATAAAATAATTCTCTACACCTAAAAATAAGTTGAACAAGTAAACATAAACGAATAAAACCATAAATTCAAATGAAATGTTCAAAATGCCGACAACGCCTGGCTAAACACTTTGCAATTCGCTCGGTAAACGAAAGATTCACTCGTAACAACATTAGAGGCGAAATGGATTGAAACGCAGCTCTAATTCTATTTTTCATATCTTCGCTTATGGTGGGAGGATGTTGGTAGACTTTTTCCTTAACGTAGCCCCCCAAAGGAAGAAATCATGGAGCGTAAGATCCGGTAATTTGGCTGGCCAGTTTTGAACACCACCTCGTCCTATCCACCTCATCGGATAATTTCTATCGAGATATTGCCTAACGTTGATTAGTGTGGAGGGGCGCCATCCAGTTGAAACCACATCGTACGAATATTATCTACCTCGATATTTTCCAAAAACTCGGGTAAATCATTTTCCAAAAACTGTAAATATCTTTCTCCAGTAATTCTCCCATCAAAGAAAAAAGGACCAACCACATTAAAATTGATTATACTACCCCACACATTAACTGACCATCGATGCCGGTGATCAACAACTTTTAAGATGTGTGGATTAGTATCTGAATAGTGATGATAGTTACGTGTATTAATATTCCCATTATGGTGAAAAGTTACCTCATCCGTAAATAGAATGTTATTAACAAAATTGGGTTCTTCATTGACCTTACTAGTTACCCATTTGCAGAAAGATTCACGATTTTGAAATTTATTTCACTTAAAGCTTGATGTTGCTCGATATGATAAGGATGCAATTTGTTTTTTAATGAAGCTGGGAACTGTATTTCAATTTAGGTCTAGGTGTGTACTAATTTGCGGATTTTCTATAAGAGATGCCACAACTTGAAACTCAATTTCTTCATTTGGGCTTGTTTTTACGCGCTAGGGATAACATACACTTGCAGAATTTATAAATCTCTCAGCTACATTCATAAACGATTCTTCCCGCGGCTGTCTTTTCACTGGATATCCTTCACAGTACAAACGGGTAGCCATCAAAGCATTTCTTTGAGCTTCGTCGTAAATAAAGATCATATCGACCATTTCTTCTTTGGAAAAATTCATTTTATACAAAATTGACAAAACGACAATTCAAAAACACACAAACTAATGGAACAATATTTTAATGATTACACAAACGTCAAAACAATATATGCAATTGTTCCTATTTATTACAAGCGGCTATCCTACCTGATTTGTTTTGTTGAATTCTATTGTTATAGTAAATTTGTATTTTAGAATATTTTTACGTAAAAGCGTCAATATCTCAAGAAGGGTCCGTCTTATGGCTATGAAACCTATTATCAATTAGTATCTACTTTTCACGAGGAATCGAAATGTGAAAAAATATACAGGGTGTTGCATGTGAAAAAAATTGAGAAAAATTACATTTCGTATAAGTTAATCATTTTGCATAGTTTTACATGTTGACGAAAAAATTCCCAGTTTGTTTGTTAGTAGAACATTATTAATAGTCAGTGGTATAAACAGATTTACAAAATCGTGGTGACAACGCTCATATCTTGGTTCCAAAGTTAACTCTATTTTGGTACTAAAGTGACGATATGTGCAGAACGGTTAGTGATACAGATACAAATTTCTATACTTTTATTCTAAATGTAAATATACAGGGTATTCCATTTAAAACACAGGTTTGGGTTGGCATATTTTTGTCAATCACCCTGTATATACCTAAATATTTTTAGAATGTAGGTCCAATGATCGTGTATTACCACACCAAAATTGGTTTTAATATCCCTATTAGTTAAGGAGCAATCCTTCGTCCACGCAGTAGACCCTGTATAGTACATTTCACGTAAGTTCGGTTGCACGTCATTGCCTGAACAAAATGACGTACCAAAGTAATTCTAGTTTTGTTTATTAGGAAATGCAATAGACGCTCGTTTTTGTTAGTTGCAGTAAGTTGGCAGAACCGAATTCTAGTTCGCCTTGATGCCAAATCTTTTTCCGATTCGTTTGATACTTCACATCTATTACTTTTGTTGGTCTTGTCAAACGATCGTATTTTCCTTTTTATTGCTTATTTAGTCTTATTTCCCCGTTCGCATTACTATTTCTTCCTACATTTAAATTTCAGTTGGTGTTCTTATATATTTAATTGTGAAAATGTCGAAGCCGTTACACAATAACGCGAAAGAACTTGTAGCTCATTTAAACGAGTACTTCAAGAGAGAACATGACAATGGTAACCCCTTTCTGCATTTATCAGCTGGGCGAGAGGTAGGTAAACAATGCAATTACACAAAATGAAAACCGATTTATTCCAGCGTGTTGCGAAAGCATTGAAACTTAAGAGTAAGGGAGGAGGTAGCGTTGAATTTTTTCTATGAATTTTATACCGAATATTTTTTTTTTATAGTTGATTAATCTTCAATAATCAGCAAAATGTGCGTTAGTTGCCGCACCCGCGGTGGACTTAAGGATGACAGCATGTGAAAGTTGTTAGAAAAAATTATAATTAAAGTATATTTTATACCGTACAGTTATAGTTATAGTATTATAGAATATTTATTACTAAAAAATAATAATCAGCTGCATTGAAGATAGGGGATTATACGTCGTCACGCATATGAAGTATATTAAAAATTTCAAAATATAAAGTCATTTTATACCTTTATATGCAGTTGAGTTTCTTTACTTTTTAAATAATAAATAAAATAGTCAGTCGTGTTTCTAACGAGGGTAAGAACGTCAGTCAGAGTCATAAACATACTGCGTGCTCCGTGCATTTGAGCATTGCATAATCACTTTGACAAATAAACTGACAATCTTTACACCCATAAACATTCAGCTGACTGTGATTTATATATATATATATATATATATATATATATATATATATAACACCGGTGTAACAGGATCATTTCAAGATAATTGATTGAAACTTGGGATATCCTATATACATAATAAGCGGCACTTTTTGACATAATAAGCGATTTTTTTTTCATTTCCGGTTTCGCCGGAAGTGACACTAACTTTCGATTTTTAAATGGAACACCCTGTATATTATTGCATTTTTGAATTCTGATTGATTTTTTGAATCCAACGATGCCAAATAAGTGATATTACAAACGTCAATATTTTTTATAATATAATTTTTAGTTTTCCATTTAAGTGCCATGACGGTGCCGATTTATTCTAAATGCCCCGTGTAATGGTAGACAAATGTTGATATTTAGTTCTATATCAAAAAACGATTCATTTATGCATCACGGCGCACTGTTGGGTTAAATTCATTTTCGGAGAGTTGTACATCATTTTTGGGTAACCACACTTTAATGTCGTCTTTACTCCAAGAGGTATTTGGCATTATGGTAAGGTTAACATAATTACTGATGGATTTTCAAAATTCTTTAATATTTTTTTTTCAAACCAATTACCATTACCTACGTAACATTAAAACACACAGAATTCAGTAACTCACCTTTTACCATCGGTTTTAATGCTTCTTAAACTTCGTTTATCACTATCTTGCCACGAACGACAAATTGCGCCAATTTGAAAAATCCATGTGTCATCTAGGAAAATAAATTGATGGGAAACATTTTCATTTATTGTCTTGTAAAAATGAATCCTTCTTCTTGCAATGTCAGGCAATTCCATCAACCCTTTCCGTGGCGTGTCTTTTTGCCATTAAAAACTGATTTGTTTTAATAATCCATAAAATGATATTTTACTTCCTTCAAAAAGTTGTTCAGCTTCAACTTTCTCATGAACGGATGTGAGAGTTACATGTTGCTCTTAAATTACATATAGTTAAACGAAATATAACTATGACAATTTCAATCTTACTGTTGGAGTACATCTCGTAAATAACGTTCCGAATATTTTTTACTAAAAAATCATAACATAATAAGCGGCACTTTTTGGCATAAGCGATTTTTTTTCATTTCCGGTTTCCCCGGAAGTCACCCTAACTTTCGATTTTTAAATGGAACCCCTTGTATATTATTGTATTTTTGAATTCTACATGATTTTCTGAATCCAACGATGCCAAATAAGTGACATTTCAAACGTCAATATTTTTTATAATATAATTTTCTGTTTTCCATTTAAGTGTGCGATGACGTTTCCGATTTATTCTAAATGACCCGTGTAATGGTAGAAAAATCGAAATTCCGTCAAAAATACTAAATTACGTGATTTATGAGCAAATGATGTTTTTTGGGGCAAAACTCATTTTTTCAAATGGAACCCATATTGGTACAGTGTACAGTGTACATTTATTAGTACTATTACTAAGGAACATGTTTTATTAAAATATGCCATAAATACAAACAAAATTACAGCTAAAATAAAACAAGAAAATACAATTTATTTATAATTATCTTGCTGTACATAAGGTGGCTTTGGAATACAAAAAATGAAGACAAAACATTACAACAGTTGTTCAAAATGCTGCCTATTAACGTCAATGCTCTTGTGAACTCGTATCGCCGTTTCTCGAAGAACGTTCGCCAATTGCAGGGCCGTTATGCTATTAATTGTGCGTCTTACACGTAGCTCCAGGTCTTCACGGGTTGTAACGGCGGTTGCGTAGACAATATTTTTTAAATGATCCCAAATAAGGAAATCAAGAGGTGTTAAATTAGGTGACCTTGGCGGACACCTTACAAGACCATTAGTCGAAATTACGTTTTCTCCGAATCTATCGTTGAATTACGGGGAGGAGCGCCATCTTGTTGGAAATACAATCCCTGTCTTAAATCCAAAGGTAATTTATCTAAAATGTCCTCAATCTCATTTTGCAGGAATCTCAAGTATCTGGCACCAGTCAGGGGTCCATCAAATATTATTGGACCAATGATTCTACTACCGATTATTCCAAGTCAAACATTGAAACCTAACCGCACTTGAAAGTTACCCTCCCGTAATAAATTTTGATTTTCTTGTGACCAATATTTTGTATTTTGTCCGTTAAATCATCCCAAATTTGTAAACCTAGACTCGTCCGAAAATAAAATCATTCCAAAAAATCATTGTTTGGCTGCACGTTATTCTGCAAAATCAAATTGCAATATTCTATCCTACGTTTGTAATCATTTTCGTACAAGTGCTGGTGCAATTGGTATTTAAAAGATTTATAGTGGTATTTGTGCAAAATTCGGCTTACCGTTTGGTGACTGATCTTCAATTCAAACCCAATTTGCCTTAAAGAAACAGTCTTATCAACTTCTACTCGAGCCAAAACATTAATTTCCGTTCCTTCGTCAACAATGAAATTTTCTTCGGGATCATCGTTCGCCTCTCTTCGAAATTGATTTTCAAGACGTTTAAAATAATTTCTCACTGGACATTGTCTATTAGGATATCGTTCGCAATAAAGACCTTTAGTTGCTACGGCATTTTTTCTACATTCCCCGTAAATCATTAATATGTCCACTTTTTCATCTTTTGTATAAATTGGCGGCATTTTGAACACAATTAACAAGAATTTTAAATAATTTTTAAAGACAATAAAAACACCGATAAACCAACAAATGTTTGACAAGCTAAATTTTCATTGTTTTCAAAGCCACCTTAGTTACTTCTTATCTTCCCTACAGAGAGTTGTAATATTTAATTATAAATAAATTGTATTTTCTTATTTTCTTTAGCTGTAATTTTGTTTGTATTTATCGCATATTTTAATAAGACATATGAATAAGTTCCTTAGTAATAGTAGGTACTAATAAATGGTACCACGGTACCAATATGGTTCCATTTGAAAAAAATGAGTTTTGTCCCAAAAACCATTTTCATGAACATTATTTGCTCATAAATCAAAAATCGCTTATGTCAAAAAGTGCCGCTTATTATGTATATATAATATCCCAAGTTTCAATCAATTATCTTCAAAACGAAAGGAGAAAAGTGGGGTGTACCATGATCCTGTTACACCCGGTATAATATAGTTCATTATTTTTTGGTAAAAAATAATTTAAAAAACTATTCTATAAGTTTTTGTACGGTATAAATATACTCAAATTATAATTTTTTCAAACAACTTTCACATGCTCTCGCCCTTAAGCCCACCACTACTGCAGCAGATGACGCTCAGAACCATTAAGTATTAAGGGAAAACCATTATTGTTACGATTTTCAGCCGGTATGAAATGACTTTTTTAAATACCTCCTGTACTAGCATTGGAACCGCCAAATTTCACAAGCTGTTAAAGGCAATACTGCTCTTATATCACCTCCAAAAAAAACACGTTCGTAGTACGAAAGTTTTGCATGTAAGGTCTTTGCATACTACCTCCATTCGGAACGTTATTAACGAGATGTACTCCAACAGTAAGATAGAAATTGTCATAGTTATATTTCGTTTAACTATATGTAATTTAAGAGCAACATGTAACTCTTACATCCGCCCATGAGAAAGTTGAAGCTAAACAACTTTTTGAAGGAAGTAAAATATCATTTTATGGATTATTAAAACAAATCAGTTTTCAATGGCAAAAAGATACGCCACGGAAAGGGTTGATGGAATTGCCTGACATTGCAAGAAGAAGGATTCATTTTTTCAAGACAATAAAATAAAATGTCTCCCATCAATTTGTTTTCCTAGATGACACATGGATTTTTCAAAATGACGCAATTGGTCGTTTGTGGCAAGATGGTGATAAACAAAGTTTAAGAAGCATTAAAACCGATGGTAAAAGGTGAGTTACTGAATTCTGTGTGTTTTAATGTAACGTAGGTAATGCTCTGCCGTTGCAGGTATATTATTCTTCATGCTGGTTGCAAAAACGGTTTTATTCCTGGTGCTGATCTAATATTTGCTCCAAAAACGACTGGTGACTATCATGGCAAAATGAATCAAGAAAATTTTATAATTGGTTCGAAGAAAAATTATTAAAGGATTTTGAAAATCCATCAGTAATTATGTTAACCTTACCATAATGCCAAATACCTCTTGGAGGAAAGACGACATTAAAGTGTGGTTACGCAAAAATAATGTACAACTCCTCGAAAATGAATTTAACCCAACAGTGCGCCGTGATGTATAAATGAATCGTTTTTTGATATAGAACTAAATATGAACATTTTTTGCAGTGTGACTGTACGTGGTAGAAAATTACTTTTTTGAAAGATTTTGGAAAAAATTTGTAACTTTTGGTAGGAAAGAAATCAGTGCTGCCCTCTAGCGAGAGGTATATGAGTGGTGTATGGAAACCTGTGGTACCATTCCTGTAACGCTTGTATGAAAGTTTTTTGGCAGATTTCTTTAACGGTTTGGTAGTTTTTGGTAAATTTCTTTCCTGTCATCCTGGCAAGTCTAGTGGTAGAAGTTTTGGTAGAATTATTGAACGAGTTGGCAGTTTTTGGTAGATTTCTTTCCTACCCGTGGTACATTGTAGTCAAAATTATGCTCACACTGATTTTTTGGATCCTTTCTATGTGCCGTGCTGGCGCCTCAACTTTGGTTTATAATCTTATATTTCAGTTATTCACAGATGTCAAAAGTGTAACGCTTTGTTGGCAAGCAGCAAATGTGGGTAATACAGAAAATCGAGTAGTAATAACTTACGAAATAATAGGGTAAGCGAATATAATATAAAACATTGAATAAATAGTTAGACTATGGTTTTGTTCAGTATTTGTTAGTGTTTATCAGGAATTATTAACAAAATAGCAAAATTCAAGTGATTCAAATATGAATCACCGCGCATTTGAATACCATTGAATGTCTATAAAAAAAGTGTTGTTTGTAAACAATTTGTAAATGCCGATTTTATTATTTTAGATGCCGCTGATTCACAAAAAAGGAATAAAAGACATAGGCATGAACAAAATCAGTGGCGAGGAATTATTCGACTTTATTGAGAGCATTCCCATTAAAAGTGAAGACGATTTAGAGAGTGATGAGGAGGATAAGGAACTTGATGATAATATTTCCATTCCCGGCGAAGAAAAAGATTTGTTACCTATTCCTGTCAGTGAGGAGACACTTCAAGAATATTTTAGAAATAATAATTTAGATGAAGTAATACTCGAACCACAAACCAGATGACAAAGAATCGGAAAATTCAAACACCGGCCAGATTTCTGAACAGAAGGGGTGCCAGCTGAAATAAAAGTTTTTTCGGTATTTTTTACACACGCGCTAATGGACAGGATTGTTGAAGAGAGAGTTTGATACAGTATTCAGAAGGATGCAGCAAAGCCCTTGTAGGTAGCGAACCGCGAAAATTTTGTTCTTGTAACAAACGTTTGTCAAATCATCATTGTTACCGCGATGGAAAAGATAATTAGTGGATTTTTAATACCTTTGTAATACGTCGTAATTTGCTAATGTTTTCGGAATATTTTATTTTATGGTTTATGTAAGAAATATATGTAATTGATATTTGAGTAAAGGTTGAACAGAAAAAGGAAACATATATTAGGATAGAGAAACAAGTGTTCTGCCAAAACTAGCGTGACGAATTGTTGAAAATTTCTATACGAGCGCTCTTGATGTAAAAATGTCACTAGTTAGTAATTAATTACTAACGGTACACACCGCAATCAGACGTCTTTGTTTGGTACTTGGAAACTCGAGACCTAAATGTAGAGTTTGTTACGGACAAATGAATATTTTTAAAATTAAGATGTCGTGCAATAATTAATATGAAACTGTTCCAACGTAAATTAATGTTTCTTGCTTTTTATCACTTTTCAAAGACGGGGGTTGATTTTCGGGAGTAGACATGGTTAGTGGAAACCAGAGGGAAAGACAGTTGCTGTTGAAATTTTTATTGAGCCGGACGCGTTGATTTGTTTTAATTAAAAACTCTCATTGTAAACAGATTGTCTTTAAAATATTTCGTGCGTGTACATTTTCTTTTGAATTAGCCAACACTAATTGGTCTTTTCTTTCGGGTGTCAGTTGTAATGTGTTTTCTCAAATATTAATCTATAAATACGTCACCCTTTTTGAAGTTAAACCGCGCATGTTAACGATTTGTGTCTGTGATCAATTAAGGGAATATATTCAAGTGTAAGTAGGTACTTTTATGTAAATTAAGGCTGGCAGCAAATAATTGTACAAGCCTATATAACCTATTAAAAATCGAGCATTGCCTTGCAAAGGTATCTCAATCGCACGTGGGCTCATTAAGCTAAAATCTGCTAAAATGAAAGACAGGACAGGGCTCTCTCACTCTTATATTTGTGTGAATTAGCATTGTTGTTTGGTGTTTAAATTTATACTTGTGTAGAGGTGGGCTGGTGAAGGGGTACATGATACCGCTTGGTTATTAATTGTAAAAGGCAATTGCCAAGTGGGTACACACTCCCGCGTCCAAATAACCATTAAACACCTCGAATTTTATTTTTTATTGTTTTTATTGTTGTATAGATGAATGTGTAACCTGAGAAAGGGGCGCTGTATTTTTCTGACGCACACAAACGTATATATCGGTTACGATGTTATGATCTATTTATAACTTACCCTTGTAAGGGTTTGTTTTAATGAGTTTCGTTTTGTGTCAGTTTGTTAAGTAGAATTGTTTGCCTGCGAACTAATTTCTCTTTATGTGCAATTGATTGTAATTTTTCGTATGTATTTTGTGCTTTACACTAAACAATTGTGTATGTGTAAATTCCTTGTCTATTTTCTTTTGTCCTTGCCTTTACCTTATTATGACCTGTGCAATTTTACTATTGTATTTTATATGTACCGTAATTTGCCTTATTGTTTTATGTGCATATTTACTTAAAGACCGGCATGATTGGTTTTAAAGGGCCACATGTTTGGTATTTTTATTCTGATTATTTATAACACGATTGTGGGTGTGACTACATGGTTTTTTTTTATTGTGTTTATGTGTAACTAAACTACTTTTTATTTATTTTTTACTTTAACTTTAACCTGATTTAATGGTGTTTTGTTATACATTTAACTCTTTCATTGTTTTTTGTTATTTATATACTTGTGCACTTACTTATTATTATTTTTTTTTTATGATTGTGGACCTGAACAGGCTAAATAAGGCCTATCGTGCTAAAGCACTCAGGAACACTTTGGAGGATGGATAGAGGGATAATGAATTGCCAATAGATGCCTATGAACAGCTACCTTAAATTTTCTCATATCATAAGTGAGAGGAAAACAGGAACTAGGGAGATCATTCCAGAGTTTAGAAGCCGTGTAGAAAAATGTGGATTGCGCCCGTTTGGTACGACAAGTGGAGATTTGTACTGCATACTGATGATGTGAATGAGCGAAGCGAGTGTTTCTCGCAAAGATAGCCGGAGATGGTATCAAAGAATGTAATTCACCAGCACAATAGCCGTTGTAATAACGATAATACAAAGAAAGAACTGAAACCATCCATCTATGCTCAAGGGACTGTATGTGAGAAGTTAAGGACGGGTCATTTATAAGCCTAATCGCTCTCTTTTGAATACGATCAACGATATCGAGAGCGTATTGGGGAGCACTAACCCAAAGGTGAGAATTATATTCCAGATGAGGCCGAATTTGGGCCTTATACAGCAGAAGGAGTTGTCGAGAGGTAAAGTACTGCTTAGATCTGTACAAAAAGCCTATTTTACGAGCAGCTGTTGTGGTAGCTGACAGAAGATGGTCAACCCATGAGAGATTTGAAGATAGTCATACCCAACAGAGTAATAGAGTCTGAAAACTTAAGAACTGAGCCATTCATACTTACAACAGGAAATGATCGATCTTTTTTGGCGGACATAAGGCAACACTGAGTTTTGTTAGCATTAAATTTAACTAGATTATTGCTTCCCCATTCGAGAATACGTTGAATGTCTTTGTTGATAGAATTTGCCATTTCAGCTTTAATTTCTTGATTTGACATAGAAGGTGGATTATCACTATGAGTAGACTGAGATGAACTACAGTGAAGAGTGCTATCGTCAGTAAAGCAATGGATGGGGTTAGTTGTTGAAGAAATAAGGTCGTTTATGTATAGCAGAAAAAGTGTAGGCGCTATAACGGATCCCTGTGGTACGCCCGCGTTAATGCTAACTTCTTTTGAAAAAAAAAGCCATCAACTACGACACGTATTCGTCTTTTATCAAGGAAACTAGAAACCCAGTTGATGAGCGTATCATTTAACCCTAACGAGGTGAGTTTGGCAAGTAAACGCTTATGCCAAACTTGGTCAAATGCCTTTGAGATATCTAAAGCGACTACAACTGTTTCACTGGACTGCTCTACTGTATTCTTCCAAACTTGGGTCACATATGAAAGAAGATCGCCTGTTGAACGACTTTGCCTAAACCCATATTGGTGGTCACTAAGGAGTTTGTTAGTTTCAAGGAACGTGAGCAGTTGCTGATTGATGGCTTTTTCCATGATTTTAGACAAAATGGAAGTGATGGCAATTGGTCTGTAATTTGAGGGATCGGTCTTATCACCTTTTTGGGAATAGGTTGAACATAAAGTGGGTTTTATTGGTGGTTCTTTCCCACAATAGTACATTAACCACCATTGCGCAAAGCTCGTTAATTTTAATTTGAGTAGTTTCATTGTTTTTAACCTATCCCACATGATGCAATACTTACATCCAGCCTATCTAATTCAAATAGCACAACGTACCTACCACTAGACGGCCACTTCGTTTGATCAGATTTGAGGTTTGCGAGTAATTAAATATCAATACTAATGTTTTAATTATTGCCAGGAAAGGCAAAGTAAGGCAAGCAATTAATTTGAGTAATAGTAACATTATTGTCAGTAAAGTCGAGATAAATCACTTAGCGATTTTTTTGTTCTTGAATTTGCAATCTCTTCAAGATAGGGTACCTGGGGGACGCTATACCCTATACATTTTCAAGTAATAATTTAAGTAAGTATCTAGGGAACTGTATATCATCAGTAAGTGCCATATCCAATATTAGAACGTACTGGAATTTTGTAATTGGATTGGATATAGTACAAAACACTAAGAGTGAGAAAATTAGATCTAATCTACATCTCAACAATAATGACGCAGATAATGAAGGAGACAAATTGCGTAAGCTAAGACCCGTAATAGAGTTACTTTCAAGAAAGATATCTGTCAATACCGATGGAAGAGATGTTATTACTAGACGAGCAAATATTGCAAGCAAAGCGCACCAACGCTTGAAACAATATTTACCCATGAAGCCCCACAAATGGGGCTACAAGTTGTTTGTGCCGTCAGGTTTTTGTTATAAATTTGAGATCTACACAGGCACAGAAAACGACGCAGCCAGAAGATTTAAAAGTAAACCTGATTTAAGTGCAAGTAGCAACATTGCTGTAAGGTTGGTTAGAAAAATATCTAAAAACTGTTTTTATAACATTTATATTAATAATATACGTCTTTACCTGTAATAAGTTATTTGGCGCAACAAGGCATTCATTCATTGGGAACTGCACGTAGAAATAGAATTCCATCTTGCAAAATTCCAAATCAATCTGAAGTCAAAACCTTATCAAGAGGGTCATATGGTGAATTTGTAGCTCAGTATGATGGAGTAGATATAAGCAACAGTTACTGGTTGGATAAGATGGTTATCTTATTGTCTTCGTTCGTGGGTACCGAGCCTAGTCATTTGGTTGAAAGGTTTGAGCGAAAACAAAAGCAAAAATAGAGATTTCCAGTACAGCAGTAGTCAAACAGTACAACCACCACATGGGGACGTCGATTTGCTTGATAGCATCACAGGTCGGTATAGAATAAAGATGAGGTCAAAAAAATGGTATTTGCGACTATTCTAATAAATGCACGGTTGTTGTACAGACGTTGTAATGAAGGAAAAAGAACCATGAAACTTTCAGAATTCCCAATAGAACTGGCTCAAACTTTATGTACTATTGGTAAGGGTTCTGCGAAAAGAGGAAAACCTTCTTTGCTTCAGCAAGAGATTGAATGCAAGAACTACAAAGCAAATGCTTCACCAAAACCTCCACTGGACGTAAGATTGGACCACCAAAGTTAAGGAGCAAAGTGCCCAACTGTAAAACTCAAACGTTTGTTTTATGCGAAAAATGCAATACGGCGTTATGTTTTAACAAAGATAAAAATCGTTTTAAATTGTTCCATAACAAATAATGTGATAACAGATTGATAATTTGTGAGCAGTGATGCAACAAATATGAATCATTTCTTTTTTTTTCGTTTTCTGTAACATATTTTCTTAAAAAAAATTTTAGTTATTTTTCTGTATTCCTTACACCACCAAATGAGTAATTCACCAAAATAAAAAATTGCGCAATGTAGGGTTAAAACTGAATTTTTAGTAAAGGTTGCACAGTAAGTACTTTCCTTCAATTATTTTTCACTATATAAACACTCTTTTCTACTTTTTAGAAATAAAGTGTATCGTGTGAATCAATTGGGTGAGAAATATGGTCACTTCGTTTCAGGTTTATCTCCCTATCATTGTGTTTTTAATCCGATTGAACTAATTTGGGGCATATGTAATGGAGGCATTAGAAATTCTAATTTCGCGCTGTTATATGAAATTAAATGGTTATTGGTTATTTGTGTATAAATGTAATTAATATTAAGATAAAAAGGTTGAGCTTGTTTCGATGAGTATTTATATATTAAATTGGGAAGCTTCTAAATATGCGCGGTAATTTGCGGATATAACTGTTTTGTAAAAGGGAGCAAGTATAGACGCTGTTATAATGATTTGTATTTGTTAGTGTAAGCGATCAAGGAGAGTCGCCTCTAGTAAGCAATCAAAATTGGTTGAAAAGCAATTGCTGCAGCTTGAGTTATGCTGCAATTAAAATTGTAAATTTATAAGGAAAAATCTGTTAGTATTGTGTTAAGAGAATATATGTGATATTTTCCTTATCAGTGAGAAAGAAAAACTAAAACGAAGTAAATTGTAAATGCTACCAAGTTGGTGGTAATAAGAAGATTGCGTAATAATTGACAATAGCGTTTTAAGTGCGCATTGAAAGTGTTCCAAGTTGATGCTTTGATAGCGAGTCATAAATGTACAATAAGACAATCGACCCAGTTAATAGATCGATATGTAAAGTATAATAACTAAAAAACATTGATAATGAAAAGCATGTTTTTTCGTAGCTCGCTTGCATATTGTTACCCACGCCGTTTGTAATTAAAACTGAACAATTGAGTAAAACTGTATAATGTAAATAAATATATCACAAAAATCATTAAACTGAAGAAAGAAAATTAGAAGCGTATTCATCCATAACAAAGGTATAAGAAAAAATAGAGAAAACAAAGGAGAGCGGTTCCAGTCTGGCGACAGAACGTCATCCACCTAAACGAGGTCTCTTTCACCGGTCAAAGAAACGCAGAGTTGAGTCTGCACATAGAATTTGACTTAATTAAATATTATCACTTTTGATTCATTTCATTATTAACTGTTGCAAATCTTAAAAGATTATACAAACACTGCATGTGTAAATACTGAAGAAAGCATGTACAATTAATTGCAAAGTACAGTTAATTAATAACATCAGATTGAGAATAATTTTAATGAATGATAACTATAACCATTTATCACATTGTTAAGTTAGCTGGAGCGTCCCGATAAAAGGAAAAGGGAATTTGTTGAGTAATTATTAAAATTCATTTACACGAACAGAAATGTGATAACAATTAAAGTAAAGTGTCGTTAATGAACGTTATCTTTATAAATTAAAATCACTTAGTTGACGTTGAATCGTTTCACATTTTCATAAAAACAATATAAAATTTTTACTCAATGATTTTGGAAATTGTAAAAGATTGAAATAGAACCCAAACATTATAGAGAACCATTACAAAATGTACCCAAATGTGAGGCCCATTACACATAGCAAAAATTATTACAATAGAATCATTGGTAGGGATAAAAGAACAATCGAAAACTGCTTAAGTACGTGGTGAGAAGCAATGAAATTGATAACTCCCGAAATGTGGCACAAATCAATCAAGCACACAGAAGCGATAATACACGAATGATATGGAAGAGAGAAACAATTGGATCTTGAAGACATTGCTCCCATAATAATAAATTTGAGCGAAGAGGGTGACAGTTCTAACAGTGATTAAGATTAACAAGTAAAGCTACCATTTTATAATGTACAACATGTTTTCACATTTATTCAATTACAATACATTGTATTATATGTAAAGGATTCGAAAGAATCAAATGAAGAGCTTTTTTACAAAACGCAGCATGTCCAGGTTTTTTAAAAAATCGCTCGTAGATGGTATAACGATCTATGTTAGCAGTATAATATTACAAATCGTCAATTTTGAACAGAGCGGTAAAAGTCCCACATGAAAGTTAATTTAAGTTTCAATACGTAACATGTCCACAGTGTTTACAGAATCAAAGCGCAACTTGTCCATGTAGCTTTAATTCTGGCTGAAGTTATAAACATGTCCATTAAGTTGGACCCCCCACCAACAGAAAAAAATCCGATTTCTTAAAAAAATTAGTGCTATGTGCTAATTTGTTACGGTATTCAAAATTTTGTTGCTCAAGAAGAACAGCAGTAAATCAGAAATGAAGCAGGTGGGACCAATTTAACGTAAAGCTGGACCCCCCCCCCCCAACTTATTGCCGGACACACTAAGATAGAACCGAACTCGAGAACGAATTAATCCTTAATTTCTCAGAACAAACCGGATTTTGTGTAGTTTTCACTACACGGATCCGGTTTCCAACATGAGCCAATCACTCAGGGAAGAAGCGCTCACCGCACAAAATGTCGCACTGATGCTCCAAATCACCAACCAAGGTCAACAAGTCCGTCTATAAGAATTGGAAATTCATCAACTCCAAAATGAAATCTTCGATTTGAAGTCAATCATTCAAGACCTCACGACCCAATTGAAGCAAATACAAGAAGCATCCGACAACGCGTCCCGAAGAAGAGGAACGAATCCTCGAAGACGAGATGGAGATTCCTGCTCCCCAGCCGGACGTCGAAGACACCATATCCGACGAAGAATTTACGACCGTGTCAAGAAGAGGCGGAATCAAAAGGCAACGCGTCGAAGCGGAAACGTAGAGACCGAACACGCCGCAAGAAAAACGTGAACACATCCCGCATATAGTACTCCACCACCACGGGAACTACACCAGCGCTATAGGGAAGTTGTCTGCCATCATCACACTAAAGGCGACAAGCACGACAAAAGACGGTGTTAAAATCATAATTAACTCCACCGACGAATACAGAGCGGCCACAACGGCCTTCGACAACACGGGAATTCCTTTCAACACCTACCTGCTCGACGCCGCAAAAAAATAACCACGATGCGTTCGCCGCCCCGGCCCTAATTACGTAAAATTGATTTTCACATTATAATTAACAATAACCTACAGATTCACGAATTTGTTACTAAGAAAATGAAAGAGAATTGATACACTCTCACGCTGGACTTTTCGTTGTTTTAATTTACATAAACAATTTGTTGCTCAAATAGTTACTATCTAAATATATTTGTTCTTCGTACTGTAATTAACAATAATTTATACATAATCGAATTTGTTGCTAATTATAAACAATAAAAAACGACGGAGAATCGATATGCTCTCATACGGGACTTTTCTTTGTTTTAATTTGCATAAACAATTTGTTGCTCAAATAGTTACAACGTAAATTTGTTCTTCGCACTATAATTAATAATAATGGAATTTGTTTGTAATTATTAAAGCTCGGATTATATGCAAAATGCATATTCTATAATATAAATAAGCCATCAAAAATATTTTTTTTATAGACGAATCGCATAATTTAAATTCGATTGACACCAGCTTTATTTTGCATATTTCACTCATTGCGTGCATTTTATTGCATATTTTTTCAATTTATTTTTAATTCATTTATTCTATACATTCGTGAAGTTTTTCGCCGTTTTTTTTCTTCTTTCTATTTTGGAGATTCAATGGAATTATATTAAATTATGTGTATTCTTGCATATTTATTTATCTACAGGAATCTCATTAAGGAAGAATGCAATAAATCTTTCAGTTTCAAATTTTCAATAGGTTATTGTTCTGAGGGCCATTGGCAATAAGTTACTATTATTGTTCGTTTGACTAATTACATTTGTTATCCAAATTCAAAACAGCAATTTAATGAGATTATTTCTATAAATGGGTGAATAGACCGAATACTTTAATGCTAATAAGCAATTGCAATATGCGTAATGTTTATATCAAAAGTTTAAAGACGTTTTTTTAACCCACTCAAACAAATGAAATGAAAATCAAATTGTATAATCCTATGTATTAAAATAATCGGGTCATTTAGTTCAGGCAGATTACCAGACAACCGCTTGACGGTTTTCGACGATTTTTTTTTTATATATAAAGGTAAATTTGTGTAGAAAGAAATAACGGGGCCAGAATTTGATTTTAAGGTTTTAATTTTTTTCTAGTCTAGCACCCGACGCTAACATTTTAAGTTTGTTTTCAAAGAAAAAATTTCATATCATATGTTTACCGCAAAAATTTGCGGGGGAAAAGCTCGTTTCAATAATTTGCATTTCTTTAGTAGCTTTTTTTATGATCCTTTAGTTTAGAAATTTTCAAACTACTAATTAGTAACTACTAGTATTAGTCGGTAATTAAAATATCTCGATTACTAATAAATAGTAATAAAATAATCGATTATGGAAATGTCCCGATTATTCCCATCACTAATTCCTTCCCATTGATATCTTGACTAACTTGCTCAGAAATATTTCAAGCGGATTAAGGGATTTTCGGAAATGCAGGTTTACATGCTTTAAATGCAATTAAGTATTATTGTGATTGTTTGCCGATATTCCTTATTGGGGTGTTCCATTCTTAATCTCTGAGTTGTCGGCAATATTTGAATTGGAAAGGATCTGTGTAAAAGTGGTTAGTACTCAGATTTTAAATTTAAGTAATGCTGTATTTGTAAGACCCTGCAGTAGTGAACATTGATTGGAAAGTACGTGGCGAGCATTAAACTACAAAATCGGCGCAGCGTGATTATTTGATTGTTATTTAAATAATGGCAAAAATTAATAGTTTGGTTTCGGTTTGGATAAAGGACTTTCCAGAGCTTATACTCGATAGCGAAAAAGTGTTTTGTAAGACATGCAGCAAAATAGTAAGTAGTATTTTTTATTAATTGGATTTTCAGTAGTGACTTTTTTATTTTAAAAATAATTACCTGCAAGTTTTATTATTTTAAATTGCTAGATCTTAATTGGATACTACTTGTAATTTTCACAGATATCCTGTGGAAAAATTTCAAATAACGCAAAACATTGGAACTCCCACACAACTATCCCTAAAGGAATCAGTGGTTGCAAGTGCTACAAATAATGGAAGGGAAGCTTTTAATTCAGAACTGTGTCAGGCACTTGTTAATTCACTCTTTTCTAGAAAAATTCTGTACAATGTCAATTCCAGACGAAAGTACATTAAGAAAAAAATATATTAACGATGTTTATATTAGTACAATGAAAACAATACGAAACTGTGTAGGTGAAAACCATATTTATTTTATTGTAGATGAAACCACCGATATTTGTGGGCGTATCGTGGATAATCTAATGCTTGAGATCTTAGATGGGGTACATCCTAGCCCATGTTATTTAATTAGCTGAAACTAGATTTGTAAACGACAGCTTAACAAATTTTTTTCTTCCCGAAGCGGTTCCTTCCGAAAAAATGGTATTGATGTTATCGGATGCAGCGACGTATATGAATAAAGCTGCAAAAAACCTAAAAATATTGCATAAAAGTTTAATTCACACGTGTTTAGCCCACGCGATTAATAGAGTAGGGGAAGAAATAAGGATACAATTTCCACTTGTAAATATTTTAATTAGTAACGTTAAAAACGTGTTTATAAAAGCGCCCCCCCCCCCCGCCCAAACCTGTTATTACTAGGAGGAGTACTTAGTTAAATACTGCTATTTTCTATGCTGAATATTTTAATAAAATTAAAATTAGATTTATCTGATAGTTCAGCAGCAATTATAGAATCAAAAAAAGTGTTGCGGAATCCTGTTGAATTAGTTAATAGTCTCAAAAAATCGATTGGCGGAGTTATTGGAAAAATTGGAAATATCATTGAACAAAAATTAGTGGTGTTCTAATTACATCTGTAGATGTAGAGCGAAGTTTTTCTGTACGCAAGAATATACTTTCCGATAGAAGGCATCGTTTACTCTGCAGAATTTAGAAAAATATATAATTACAAACTGTTTTGTAATGTAAATAACAATAAACTAAATAATTAATTATTTTTATTGTCTGTTATTGTCATATGAATTGTATATGTATTATTTTAAAAATAAATGTATAAAAATATTTCTATTATTATTGTGAGTAAAATTTAGTACATATTTTAAAGATTTTAGATGCATATATATGCGCATATTTTAATTAATTTTCGTGCATATAAATCCGAGCGCTAGTAATTATAAACAGTAAAAAACGACAGAGAATCGATGTGCTCTCGTACGAGAATTTTCGTTATTTTATAAACAATTTGTTGCTCAAATAGTTGCATAAATTTGTTCGTCGTACTATAATTAACAATAATTGATCCACAATCGAATTTGTTGGTAATTATTAACAAACAAATACGCCAGAGAATCCTTGTACTCTCGTACCGGAGTTTTCGTTATTTTAATTTGCATAAACAATTTGTTGCTCAAATAGATACTACGTAAATTTGTTTTTCCCACTATAATAAGGTTTGGTCGAACCCCGATAGGAGATCGTACACGACTTCTAAACGCAGTAAATAACATTATCAACTGTTTTACCTTATTCTACATACCTACAATTCATAGAAAAGAGACGAGTTTCATTCGTAAACAAGAATTCAGTCACATAAAGGGAAAAGGTTTAAAATAAGATTAGAATGATGCTTCCTTTGACTACCAACAATACCTCACCGTTATGATAATATATATCTCAACATATCCGATGACCACGGTTATCTTACTTTTATTAATGGACGTTAGCAATAGTATTATGCTGAGATTGCAGTTCTTCAAATAACACATCAAATGACAACGATAGTAAACGCGAGAATAAAAAAAAAATAAAAATAGGGCTAACCGCATAAACTTGTTAATTAACTGCATTTACTTGGCATCAGCATTAAAATTTTATTTTAAGACTCCTTTCACACGAGGATACTGTATCTGAGATACAGTCGCAAGGAAAAAGTTTGTCGATCGACTGACCAGATACTGTTGGCATACTTTTTTTTGCACAGGCGTGATTGCAAGAATTAAGTCACGAATGCATTCAGTTCAGTGGCGGCGGCTATAAACCACACAGTGATGGATGTTGAGGAAGCACTTCTACTATATATTGCTGTAGTACGACCAAAGAGACTGCAAAAACGTACGAAGAATAGAAAATGGATGTATCCCATCGTTTTTGAATGCGAAACAAATTTTCGATCCATATTCCCGTATGTACGTACAAATATTTCTACAAAGTATCGTCGTGTGAAAGATCTCATTCCAAACAATAGCCTGTCGGTATCCGAAAGTAGTAAAGTCGCCGGGCGAGTGGGATTTGTCGGCGACTAAAATTTAGTAGCCGGCAACTGTCTCCCACAAATTATCCGTGTGAAATTTTCGATAAGCGACAATGTTAAAAGTGTATGCGAGATACAGTATCCAGCATACAGTATCCTCGTGTGAAACGAGTCTAAGGCATTACAACTGTTACAACTAATTAACTGGTGGTTTACCCGTCAGTAGCGGCGAATTTATTTTTTCAGTGTGGTTTGTGAAATTTCAAGATGTACTTGGAACAAATTTAATTAAAAATATACAGGGTGCCCCACACTTTTCGTGCCAAACTTTAAGGGCTAATTCTACAACGAAAAATATGAAGAAAAGTTCATATAAACACATGCCCGAAAATGTTTCGTTTCCAAGATACAGAGTGTTCGATTTCTAATTTTTTTAAACATTTTTTGTAATATTTCATAAACGGATTGAGATACGGGCTTGGAATTTGGGACACGCTATGGCGCATGTTCTGGAGTAACCAGAACATTTCTACCTATACTAGTGGCGTTCGTGCGTCCACCCAATTTTTCGGGAAAAAAATGATACGCCACTGACTTTAACAACAGTCAACTGATTTTATTTCGATAAGAGGCATAACATTGAATAACATTAATTAAAAATACACATACAAATTTACAGAAATTGTTCAAAACGAAAACCGACGAACAATGGACCGATCTAAATTCACTAAATATGTTATCATCTCAATGGAAGCACTTCTTATGCGATCAAGTTCATTCTGTGTGTTCACTGGACTCTTTCCTTTAAAAAACCCCACACGAAAGAGTCTAATAATGTGATATCCGGAGACCTTGCAGTATACTAATATGTACTACATGCTAAAAGTGTATATTAAACATCTTTAAAATGCCTTTTAACTTTACAAATGGAGAAATTGCGGATATCCATTTTATTTATGGTTTTGCTAATGGGAATTCAAGAGCAGCAGTTAGAGAATACATAAGAAGATATCCAAATAGGAGGCATCCTGCTCGTCATGTTTTCGTAAGAATTCACAGAGAGTTTACAGAGAATGGTTTAGAGAAATTACAGGGCGTTCGAAATGATAATCAAAATGGACAGCAAAGAAGAATTTCTCAAAGAATCTTAAATGAGTTTAATACAGATCCAACCCAAAGTTGTAAAGGATCTCGTATTCTCCATACCTCTAAATCAAATATTTTTCGAACTCTTAAGACGACATCAGAGGCGGCCATATCATTTACAGCCTGTTCAAGGTTTACAACCAGGAGACCAAGAACGAAGATTGATGTTTTGCCGTTGGATTCTTAACTCTATTCACAACAATAGAGATTTTTTGAAGAAAATACTATGGACTAATGAGTCCTGCTTTACCCGTCGCGGTATTGTTAATTTTTGTAATCAACATGAGTGAGCGCATGAAAATCACCACGCTATTCGCCCAAGAAATTTCCAAGTTGAATTAAATGTAAATGTATGGATAGGTGTTTACTACAATCATTTATTTGGCCCATATTTTCTACCACAACGGTTAAATGCAGAAAATTTCTTGGAATTCTTAGAAACGCAACAGTTTCATGGCCTCCAAGGTCTCCGGATATCACATTATTAGACTTTTTCGTGTGGAGTTTTTTAAAGGAAAGAGTTTATGCGACTCCAGTGAGCACACAGAATGAACTTATTGATCGCATAAGAAATGCTTCCAATGAGATGATACCATATTTAGTGAATTTAGTCTAGTGTTCGTCGATGCGAGTTTTGAACAATCTCTGTAAATTTGTATCTGTGTATTTTTAATTAATGTTATTCAATGTTATGCCTCTTATCGAAATAAAATCAGTTGACTGTTGTTAAAGGCAGTGGCGTACCATTTTTTTCCCGAAAAATTGGGTAGACGCACGGACGCCACTGGTACAGGTAGAAATGTTCTGCCCGTATCTCACACCGTTTATGAAATATTACAAAAATGTTAAAAAAAAACAGAAATTGAACAATCTGTATCTTGAAAACGAAGCGTTTTCGGGCATATGTTTATTTTCTTCATATTTTTCGTTGCAAAATTATCCCTTAAAGTTTGGCCCGAAAAATGTGGGACATCCTGTATGTCTTAGTGTTAACACTGGTGTTGGATTTTTTCAAATTTCTGAATCGTATATGTATAGATTACATAATGTCCCCTATACGAGGTAGACCGGGAAAAGCAGATAAAGATGTTTTAAAGATGACTGTTGAAGTATAAGTAGGATATTGTTGATGAAAATCATAACATAATTACTAAGTGTGATACTGTATGGTGTTCTATAACTAAGGTGTTTGAAAACATCATAACTCCGAATTTCGGGTACTCTTTTGTTAAGCCGCGCTCTCACGATGTAACATATTTATGAAACTTTTGTTTTAAAACAACTATTTTGAAACTTCAGGGTTTCAAAACATGTTTTATAACATTTGGTTTCAAAACATTTCACAAAGAGTACCAGAATATGTTTTGAAAACATTTAGTCATCAGGGCGTTTCAAAGCGAGGATGTTATAGCGGCAGCTGCAATTAGTGTGGTGTTGAGTTTAACCCATCATTTCCCACTGACCTCATATGGGGACAACAAACTAAATTTTATTTTAGCGCTGTCTTGACAAATAGCCACAGCTCAATATGATAGAGTGTTACTTAATGTTGTTTTCTTCTCACCTTATAGTGCAAACGGTCGTAAATTCGTACAGTGTGACAAAAGGTTCAGTTTTGTAAATAAAGTCACGTAAACTAAACATTTCAGTTCTAGATAGTATTTATTGTAATAAAACCTGTAGATCGGAGTGTAACCTATTGTGTTTAGCATATATGCGGTAAAGTTGAGCAAAATTTCGAATTAGATAAGTCAGGTAAGTTAGGTGTTCCCAATTGGGGACAATAGGCGGAAGCCATCCATAAACAATACATAATTTATTATGGTTATTCTTGCAATACATATTATATTTTATTTCTGTTTATTATGGAAGCCGAACATTTTGCAGAAATATCTACACAGTCGTTATATGGAAGGAAGTATCTACATTTAGAAGTTGCTTTAGACGATGTTGCTACAGCGAGTGTTCAACATGAAGTTGATATTGTTATTATACCGCCTGACGCGGACCCACAAACCGATGAAGAGGACTTTGAGAAAAAATAATTTAAAAGGAGGCGAAAATATATTTCCTACTGATGTAGCCGGTGTAATTGAGTTGCAGCATATAAACAGTAGTGACGAAGACGAAAGTGACGATGAAGACAACTTGCCACTATCACGGAGGTTAGAAAACTTGCAAAAATTAAAATGGTTCAAAAAAATAAAGGTCTCGATCGTCTACAAATTCTGAGAAATGAACTGGAAAATTGTAGTCCAGTTCAAGTGTTTGAAAAGTTGTTTGGTAACGAAATTCTTGGCTATTTGGTGCAACAAACAAATTTGTATTTGTCACAAAAAAACAGACATGACTTCTTTGTATCGAAAGCTGACTTGAAACTTTTTGTTGCGATTTTACTCCTAACGGGTTATCATAAACTACCAAGCGAACGTAATTATTGGAATCTTGATGAAGATCTTGGAGTGCCCCTTGTCGCAAAAACTATGTCACGGAATACATTTCAAGAAATCAAAAGATATATTCATTTAGTAGATAATGATAATCTAGATATTCAAGACAAAATGGCTAAATTGCGACCGCTAATGACACTTCTGAATCAAAAATTTCAACAATGGGACATTTTTCATGAAAATCTGTCCATCGACGAGGCTATGGTAAAATTTTATGGTCGACATACCAGCAAACAATATATAAAGGGCAAACCGGTACGTTTGGGATACAAGAACTGGATGCTGCGCAGTTCCATAGGATACTGTTATGCATTTGATACATATTGTGGTGCTAAAGGTAAACCCCAGGTTAGCGATATACCCTTGGGATCTCGAGTAGTTCTTGATCTTCTGAAAGTTGTTGCAGTACCTTCTGATCATACCATTTTCTTTGATAATTATTTTAGTAGCCATGCTTTGTTAAAAATGTTGAAAGATCAAGGTTATCGCGCCACGGAGAACCGAACTAAAAAATGTCCAATGACAAAAGTACAATTATCCAAAAAGAAAGAGAGAGGATATTTTGAATATTGTTATGACAGTGATTCCGCACTTCTTTTTATCAGGTGGCAAGACAATAATACTGTCTCCATTGTAACAAACTATGATAAACTGGACCCTATTAGTAAAGTCAAACGCTGGTCATCAGTAGCCAAAGCGAAAGTAGATGTGCAACAGCCACACATTTTCAGTGTTTATAATAAATCCATGGGTGGGGTTGATTTACACGACCAGGCGGCGAGCAACTACAGCATTTCTGTTCGAGGTAAAAAGTGGTGGTGGGTGCAGTTTACAAATATAATTAACACGACTCGTCAATTCCTGGATGCTATATCAATTAGCAGGTGATAATTCAATCTCGTTATTAGAGTTTGAAAGAAGTATAGTGCGCCATTATTTACTTTGTAATGAGAAGTCGAGAAAACTGAAAAGTCGACCAGCTGGGCAATTACCACCAAGTGTACGAAGTGATGAGGGTAGTCATTTTCCAAAAAAAAATAGATCAACAACGACGTTTATATATATATATATATATATATATATATATATATATATATATATATATATATATATGTTCTATACCTTAAGTGTTAGAGTATTACTTACATTTACTTTTTTGTTGGCAATTATGCCCCTAATAAGAAACAATTAAAAAATATATCTTTTTCTCAAAAAAATGTCTTGTGGTGTAATGGGTTAAACAACAAGGAAATGCCAAAAAAAGAGACGATTTTGGGTTCGTCCGTCGTTACAGGCCAAAAAAAAGTATAGTGGCAGTGACCTCTTGAGTGATCTTCAACGTGACGACCGAGATTTGTTAGCTGGAGAACTTAGAACTGACGGTAGCTTTAAAAACTTTCATAGAATGACAAGTCAGGATTGTGAGTACCTTATTAGTTCCATTGGTAGACGCATTGAAAGAAGAGACACATCTTTTAGAGATGCCATTCCGGTAAAACAGAGACTAGCCATAACATTAAGATTTCTAGCTACTGGAGACTCAGATAGGAGTTTAAGTTATCTTTTTAAAGTTGCACCTTCAACCATCAGTGGCAGAAGTATGTGATGTTTTGATTGACACATAAGGGTAAGTAAATTAATACTTTACAAAAAAATATTTTTTCTATTGGTTTAATTTCACAAGAGTATTACTATGCAAAGTTATTCACTACATAGTTAAAAAAAATCGCAAAACTGAATAAAAAAATCTTGAAAAAAAAACTTAACGTACTCCAAATTAAGAAACTGTTTGATCTCTAGCAACACTAGAAAAACTTTTTTATGAAGATAAACTGATTGTTTATTTTAATTTAAATTGAGAAACGTATTTGTCAGAAACTCTGTACTTTCTATATTTAATGGAGATATGTTGAACACTTGTGTGGATGATTGGCTACATTGTGTTGATTCTTGAATGAGATACGTTGTCGATTCTTGAGGTAAATGCATTTGGCTGCGATTTTCGGTCGATGGAATGTATTGTGAGTAACCTAATGTACTAGTTGACGCTCCGGATGATACGAATGCTGTGGAATGGGCAAGTGGAAAGTCATAATGCCCCAGTTCGGCATTGAACAAAATTATGTTCATCTGAAATTTTGCGTAACTTGCAGCCAGTTGGCTTAATTTACGAAAAAATTCTCTCCAAAAATGTCATAACTCGTCTCTTTTCTTATTGATAAATTGTTTCATAATTCCATAAGCTTCCTCCGCCATAGAATTTGACTTATTCTTATTTGATCTAGCTCTAGTAGAGGAGGGTTTGGAAGGCGTGGCAGATATTGTAGATGTTGCTGTAGAAGATGCGGAATTATCTTGCCTCGTTTGATATATATTTGCATAGTTGTCACTTTCAACTTCATGCTCTTGTTGCATCTGAAAAAGAGAGAAACTTGCACTTCATCCAATAAGCGAACACTTTTTATGTTTATTATTACCATGCATTTACAAAAATTTATGGCATGGTATTCGTGACATTTATTATTTCCTCTTTTAGATGCTATGCAAGCCTGAAGAATGGGTTGTGATTGCGGAAGATTTTGAGCAGAAGTGGAATTTTCCGAAGTGTATGGGGAGTACTGATGGGAATCATGTCGCATTACAAGCACCTACTGGAAGTTCAAGTGAATTCTTTAATTACAAAGGATTTTTTTGTATTGTGCTAATGGCTGTTGTTGACGTAAACTATTGTTTCACCTACGTTAATGTTGGTTGTCAAGGCCGACTTTCAGATGCAGGTGTCTTTGCAAACTGCCACTTCAGAAAAATGCTCGACATGTCACAGATAAACTTACCTGTAGCTCGAGAATTGCCTGGAATGGAAAATCTTACACCATTTGTGTTTGTTGCTGATGATGTATTTCCGTTGCTGCCACACATAATAAAACCACCAGCATATGGTTTCATTGCTAAAGGTTCAAAGGAATGGATATATAACGGAAGACTAAGTAGAGCTAGAATTGTTGTAGAACATGTTTTTGGACTTCTCTCCGTGGTTTTTTTGAGTATTTAGGAAACCTATGCACCTAGAACCAGAGAAAGCAGCAAAAATAGTGCTTACATGTGTATTTCTTCACAACTTCATGCCTAAAAGTGATTCATCAGAAAGGTACAATCCCCCTGGAACTTACAACATTGAACAGTTTGGTGAAGTGATGCCTGGAGCATGAAGAGTTGAAGGATTACTAACAGGAAGATTCCTCGGATTGAAAAAAAGTAGTCAGAAAACTAAGTACTCTTGCAAAACAATACCAAAATGAATTTAGTTCATACTTTGTGAGTGATATAGGCAAAGTCCCATGGCAGTACAAAAACTAGATATGTGCAACTGCTATACATATTGCTAACATACATTTGTTTTATATTCATACATTCATTTTATATTGATTTATTCATATCAATACTCTTCTAATAAAAAGAATGGCATCTGAAAGAGGAAATAATATTTGAATACATTCAATCAATTAGTGATACATACCTGGCTGTTATCAACTACATCGTCCATAAACTCGTTGTCAACAGCACTGTGATCATCAGAGTGGATTCCTCCTTCAATGGTAGACCGGGGCGATTTTTATCTCTCAAAAACGCAAATGTTTGAAATATATCCACTGGTTCCTTTGTCCCACGTGCCTGTTTTATAACATGTTACATAGTGAGAACGCGGCTTTATGTGCAATAGATATGGCAGAAGGGATGCATTGGTTGGAAAATCTTCTGATAATCCTTCGGATAATTCTTGTGTTGATATCAATCATGAGAAACTTTTAAACGATGTAAGTATTACTTCTACTGCTACGAAAGATACGAGTTCTCAGAACGCTGGCGGACATTACAGTACCAAAATAGGATTTTCAAGCTATCATTATTCATAAAAATTCTGTATAGTTTTACATGTTTTCGAAAAAATTCCCAATTTGTTTGTTAGTAGACTATTATTAATAGTCGGTGGTATAAACAGATTTACAAAATCGTGGTTACAACGTTCGCATCGTGGTACTAAAGTCACGATATATGCAATTGTTCCTATTTATTACAAGCGGCTATCTTACCTGATTTGTTTTGTTGAATTCTATTGTTATAGTAAATTTGTATTTTAGAATATTTTTACGTAAAAGCGTCAATATCTCAAGAAGGGCCCGTCTTATGGCTATGAAACCTATTATCAATTAGTATAAACTTTTCACGAGGAATCGAAATGTGAAAAAATATACAGGGTGTTGCATTTGAAAAAAATTGAGAAAAATTACATTTCGTATAAGTTAATCATTTTGCATAGTTTTACATGTTGACGAAAAAATTCCCAGTTTGTTTGTTAGTAGAACATTATTAATAGTCGGTGGTATAAACAGATTTACAAAATCGTGGTCACAACGCTCATATCTTGGTTCCAAAGTTAACTCTATTTTGGTACTAAAGTGACGATATGTGCAAAACGGTTAGTGATACACATACAAATTTCTATACTTTTATTCTAAATGTAACAGTGAATCTAAAAATGCAAAAATATACAGGGTGTTCAATTAAAAAAAACAGGTTTGGGTTGGCGTATTTTTGTCAATCACCCTGTATATACCTAAATATTTTCAGAATATAGGTCCAATAATCGTGTATTACCACACCAAAATTGGTGTAATAGTTAAGGAGAAATCCTCCGTCCACGCAGTAGATACCGACCCTGTATAATTGTTTTATTATCCTGGAGCGTAGGATTTAGTTATTGAACATAATTGAAGTATTTTTAAAAGATATCGAGCTTTATTGTGGAAACAAGAATCTCCATAATTAGCTGTATTTTATTTTTTATTTGCCTAATAATGATTTTCTTGTAAATTTTAATGTAACTTTTAATTAGTGTTGAATATAACAAGGTTTTTATGAGTGTGTATTTATTACTATTTATTAATGATTCTAAGTTTAGTTTTAATTAGTAATATTAATCAATGTCTAAAAAGAGATTTTGTTGCAGTATTAGAATTTTAATCAATAATATAATTGTAACGGAATCTATTAAATTAGTTAATGACTTTATATATTTTGTTTGTTTTTTAATTCTAACTATGCAGTTAGCACAAATTCGCATTATTGTTAAGTAATTAGCAAACCGTTGCAGAGTTGGTGTCATGACCGAGCTAGTGGACTTATAATAATAATCTTTATTGCCCAACAGTACAAGCCAATAGGACATTTGTAAGGTGTTCACATTGAGATTAATCTATGAAACTCACAATAATTTTTAAATCAGAAAAGTGTAGATGACAATTACATTTCGCGTAAGTTAATCATTCTGTATAGTTTTAGATGTTTTCGAAAAATTTCCCAGTTTGTTTGTTAGTAGACTATTATTAATAGTCTGTGGTATAAACAGATTTACAAAATCGTGGTGACAACGCTCGCATCGTGGTTCCAAAGTTAACTCTATTTTGGTACTAAACTGACGAGATCTGCAGAACGGTTAGTGTTACAGATACAAGTTTCTATACTTTTATTCTAAATGTAACAGTGAATCCAAAAATGCAAAAATATATACAGGGTGTTCCATGAAAAAAACACAGGTTTGGGTTGGCATATTTTTGTGAATCACCCTGTATATACCTAAATATTTTTAGAATATAGGTCCAATGATCGTGTATTACCACACCAAAATTGGTTTTGATATCTCTAGTAGTTAAGGAGCAATCCTCCGTCCACTCAGTAGACACCTACCCTGTATAGATGCCACTGGGAGCATAATTAGAAAAATTAAGAGGGCAAACAAATCTAATTCCAAACACAATATATTTTTAAAATACTTATCTTTTTTGGGATTTTTTAATGGTGTACTTTAAATTATACAATCTAAACGTTTCGATAACACTTACAGTTATCTTCGTCAGTAGTAATGTTTGTTAAAAATTGTTAAAGATGTAGTAAACAATTTTGTCAAATTTGAAAAAACTGTAAGTGTTATCGAAACGTTTAGATTGTATAATTTAAAGTACACCATTAAAAAATCCCAAAAAAGATAAGTATTTTATTATGAGTGTTAATGGTGAAAGTTTACATTTTCATACAATATATTTTTATACAATTGTGTTGCAAATTCTGTACATAATAAATTATTTCCCGTGACTCAAATGATATCTTAAGTCAACACAAATGCCATTAGTACTGGCTTTTGGAATGGATATGATCGGGCACACCACGACCCAGTAAAGTAGTATGTGATTTCTCATGTGCTCTGTTAGCAGCAGCAATAAAAAGCTTCACAGGTTATTTCACACTAGAAGCCTATCTACTTGTTATTTACGTATCAATATAGCGTACTTTATAAAAAAAATACGTGAACTTTTTGAAAAAATTACGCTCAAATATTAAACGCTTCTACATGTATGTTCATAGTAGGACAATTAGTATTATGTAGAAATATTGAGGCCGCAGAAGAAATAATAACCAGAATATTGATCATTTCACAGAGTGAAACGGAGGGAGAGGCTGATGAAGGAAATACAACCTTATGTGAAGTATATAAAAACAAATTGAAGAAGCTCCTAACAGAAAAAAACATTTAATGAAATTGACACGGAGAAAGAATGACGAATTTGAGGAAGAAAATGATATTTGTAACAAATGGAGCCAATTGGACAACCTGGTAAATGATAAGGTAAAACGGTTACTAAACAGATTTTCAAATGGAAACAGGGATAATGCGCAGTTAGCTCATTACCTTTTAAAACATATAAAATTTTTGTTTTTATGGTCGTGCGTTTGTAGAGATCGGTTTGGATATGGCAGAGTGCCAGCTAGCAGCGCAAGAGTAGAAGGGGATTTTAACATCTTAAAAAAATTATGCTAAACTCATAACAAACAGCTATACGGGTTGATGAATTTGTAGCAATACATATCAGTTTTATAAGTGGGCGTTTGAAGTTGGGCCATAGTAAAACACACAACATTGAAACCAAATGCCCAGCGTGTAAAAATGGTCATGAACCCACTAGTGATCACATTTACTACATCTAAAAAATACGTACACGCTTTAGATGAATACTCAGCGTCGCTAAACGAAGAAGGATATGGCATAAACGTATATGTCTGAAATGTAAACTAACCCAGATAAGCCCGCTGGGTGGCCTGTTTTTCTTGAGGTTCATATCTATTCAAAAAAGAAACTTTTGGTCAAAAATGATATATTTTTATTCAATAAGTACAAAAAAAAAAAGGTGTACTATATATAGTACATTAGGAATATAAGTGTATACTATTTTGATGTGTGATAATCGATGAAACATTGTACATGAATCACGATATCACATTTTGAGCATCTAGTTGTGGCACGTTGATGACATTTTCCACATCTTGTTTGCTTTTCTTGGCGAATCACGTAATGATCTAGACGATCATTCCTCATACCTATATTTTCATTTTTAGAAGGATGACCTCTTTGGTAAGTAGGAGGTTTCTTGTTTTGGGCAAGCATTGCAGAGGGAATCCTTCTTCTGAAATTCAATTGATCCATATCTCCGCCATCGTTGCGATAAACATGCCAAGAATTTTGTATTGCTAGATCAATGCCATGTGCTATCAATGGAAAGTACCACTTCTTTCCACGGATCGAAGTGCGATACAATTCAATGTTTTCGTTGAAACGATCAACTCCGCCCATATTATAATTATATAGATGCACCATATGTGGTTGTTTGACTAGGATAGTCTTCTTTTCCTTGCGAGAATATCGTTTTACATTGTGAAGAGGCTCTATTCCAACAAAATTGGAACATAGTGAAACCAAGCAGTTATCATTCCATTTTATCGTAATTATATTTTGGTCAGAAATCTTTCTGAAATCATATGAACCGCGTTCTTTTTTTTTCATTTCTTTATTTTCAGCTAATGGATGACCTGGTATATGGTTTTCCTGCACAGTGCCTGTACCATAATAGTTATTTTCAGAAAGTCGAGTAACGGTCGTGAAAAAGTTGTCGAAGAATAAATGCATCTTTTCGTTGGGCCATTTCTTTCGTAATGCATCAGCATATTCCAGAACTACAGCAGTACCAACACCGTAATCAGCATAAGTGGTACTATGTTTGTAGCAATACCTTGATAGGGCTCGAACCAGTATACATATCCAAGTCTACTTGTACCAACCCAAAGTTTATACCCGTATCGAATGGGTTTACCTCCCATAAATTGTTTTGCGCCATGCCTTCCGTAGTATGGCACCATTGCCTCATCTACTGAATGTGTTTGTTCATACCGGCCGTATTCCATGAATTTTTTATTCAGATGGTCCAATAAAGGTCTTATCTTTGTGAATCTATCTGTTGCATCCAAGTCATTATTGTCACGTAAATGGATATTGGAGATTATAAAGGAGAAATTGAGTCGGACACTAGGTTATTGTGAGCGTCTCGATCTCGTTCCCAAAACATCCTTCGGCGGGGTACGGGTACATACCCACTCAAAAGGAGCACTCCAATGAAAGCCCTGATTTCGATATCGGTAACGGTTTGGGAATAGTTTTTCTGCAGGGCATACCTGGGCTGTTTGTTTCACGAACTATCAATTCTATTAAAGAATCGTCAAAAAAATTATAAAAGTATTCTATCGGGTTCTTCAGTTGAGGAGTAGCTGTGGTCCTCAAGTAATCATCATTTGGTGCTGAAATATCTTCCTTCACCCACTGTTATTGCTTTTTCTTTTTCGGCTGGGAAGCTTTCTATACTGTCGACATCACAAAAGTAGATAGAGGGAGATCATCATCTGATTCATGAGCTGCAAAGTTGATTTCTGCGGGAGCTCTTAGTTGGGAACCGGAAAGATTATCGATATGAACTGCGTCTTCATCGCCAGAGTCTTCGTCAGTTAAATCATGGCAGGCATTTACCGGAGGAAATAGTGTAACATCCTTCACATTATTCAGCATACCATCGTCATCTTCTAACATTGTTACGGCTTCAGCGAGAGAAACTCTCCTGAAGCAAGATCAAACGTATATATGCCTAATGTACTATATTTAGTATGGACAAAAACAAACTACAAAAATGGGGTTATGTCAAAGCTTGTGTCTAGCTAAACAGGTATGCATCGAAAGTTACATCCTTCCTGTTTCATATTTGGCAATTATCACTTCTTATAAATTATTTTGAATATAAATAATTTACTTACCTAACTAACCGGATACCATAATCTTCCATTTCCACAAAAAGCAATATTTCGTTCGTTCAATAAACTTTCAAAACTTTGCACAAGCTGTTTGCAAACAACTGACTTGATTGAAAGACTCGCGGAGAATGAGGTTTAATACACAGAGTGCTTCTGCACGAGCAAATAATGTGTCAGGTCTCGCAACAAGTGTACTATATTTAGTACATTAGGTTTATCTGGGCTAATAGACGGTGGTAATCATGTAGTAACAACAAAAGAAGTAGAAGATTAGCGGGGATTGCGGATTCCTAGGGCCGTTATCGGAGTGATAAACCCGTTAACGAAAATCTATTAGTGAACGTGATTTTAGAAAAACTCCCATAATAAAAAATGGAAATACGGCCTGTTTACGAACCATCAAAATTTACCTAGTAACAATTAGTAGCAATTTGAGCACATCGATTCTCCGACGTTTTTTCTTGTTTATAATTAGCAACAAATTCAATTATATATAAATTATTGTTGATTATAGTGCGAAGAACAAATTTACGTGATAACTATTTGAGCAACAAATTGTTCGTGTAAATTAAGGCAACGAAAAGTCCAGTATGAGAGCGCATCGATTCTTCGACGTTTTTCTTGTATATAATTACCAACAAATTCGATTAATTATTGTTAATTATAGTGCGAAGAACAAATTTACGTAGTAACTATTTGAGCAACAAATCGTTTATGCAAATTAAAACAACGAAAAGTCCTGCATGAGAGCGCATCGAATCTCCGGCGTTTTTCTTGTTTATAATTACCAACAAATTCGATTAATTACTGTTAATTATAGTGCGAAGAACAAATTTACGTAGTAACTATTTGAGTAACAAATTGTTTATGCAAATTAAACAACAAAAAGTCCCGTATGAGAGCACATCCATTCTCCGTCGTTTTTTATTGTTTATAATTAGCAACAAAATCGATTATGTATAAATCATTGTTAATTATAGTGCGAAGAACAAATTTACGTAGTAACTATTTGAGCAACAAATTGTTTATGCAAATTAAAACAACGAAAAGTCCTGCTCTCCGGAGTTTTCTTGTTTATAATTACCAACAAATTCGATTAATTACTGTTAATTGTAGTGCGAAGAACAAATTTACATAGTAACTATTTGAGTAACAAATTGTTCATGCAAATTAAACAACAAAAAGTCCCGTATGAGAGCACATCCATTCTCCGTCGTTTTTATTGTTTATAATTAGCAACAAATTCAATTATATATAAATTATTGTTGATTATAGTGCGAAGAACAAATTTACGTGATAACTATTTGAGCAACAAATTGTTCGTGTAAATTAAGGCAACGAAAAGTCCAGTATGAGAGCGCATCGATTCTTCGTTTTTCTTGTATATAATTACCAACAAATTCGATTAATTATTAATTATAGTGAAGAACAAATTTACGTAGTAACTATTTGAGCAACAAATCGTTTATGCAAATTAAAACAACGAAAAGTATGAGAGCGCATCGAATCTCCGGCGTTTTTTGTTTATAATTACCAACAAATTCGATTAATTACTAATAGTGCGAAGAACAAATTTACGTAGTAACTATTTGAGTAACAAATTGTTTATGCAAATTAAACAACAAAAGTCCCGTATGAGAGCATCCATTCTCCTCGTTTTTATTGTTTATAATTAGCAACAAATTCGATTATGTATAAATCATTGTTAATTATAGTGCGAAGAACAAATTTACGTAGTAACTATTTGAGCAACAAATGGTTTATGCAAATTAAAACAACGAAAAGTCCTGCTCTCCGGAGTTTTCTTGTTTATAATTACCAACAAATTCGATTAATTACTGTTAATTGTAGTGCGAAGAACAAATTTACTAGTAACTATTTGAGTAACAAATTGTTCATGCAAATTAAACAACAAAAGTCCCGTATGAGAGCACATCCATTCTCCGTCGTTTTTATTGTTTATAATTAGCAACAAATTCATTATTATAAATATTGTTATTATAGTGCGAAGAAAAATTTACGTGTAACTTTTGAGCAACAAATTTTTTAATTAAACAACGAAAAGTCCGTGAGAGCCATATTCTCACTTTTTTTGTTATAATTACAACAAATTCGATTAATTATTGTTAATTAAGTCGAAGAACAAATTTAGTAAACTATTTGAGCAACAAATCGTTTATGCAAATTAAAACAACGAAAAGTCCTGCATAGAGCGCATCGAATCTCCGGCGTTTTTCTTGTTTATAATTACCAACAAATTCGATTAATTACTGTTAATTATAGTGCGAAGAACAAATTTACGTAGTAACTATTTGAGTAACAAATTGTTTATCAAATTAAACAACAAAATCATGAGCATCCATTCTCCTCGTTTTTATTGTTTATAATTAGCAACAAATTCGATTATGTATAAATCATTGTTAATTATAGTGCGAAGAACAAATTTACGTAGTAACTATTTGAGCAACAAATGGTTTATGCAAATTAAAACAACGAAAGTCCTGCTCTCCGGAGTTTTCTTGTTTATAATTACCAACAAATTCGATTAATTACTGTTAATTGTATGTGAAGAACAAATTTACGTAGTAACTATTTGAGTAACAAATTGTTCATGCAAATTAAACAACAAAAGTCCCGTATGAGAACATCCATTCTCCGTCGTTTTTATTGTTTATAATTAGCAACAAATTCGATTATATATAAATTATTGTTGATTATAGTGCGAAGAACAAATTTACGTGATAACTATTTGAGCAACAAATTGTTCGTGTAAATTAAGGCAACGAAAAGTCCAGTATGAGAGCGCATCGATTCTTCGACGTTTTTCTTGTATATAATTACCAACAAATTCGATTAATTATTGTTAATTATAGTGCGAAGAACAAATTTACGTAGTAACTATTTGAGCAACAAATCGTTTATGCAAATTAAAACAACGAAAAGTCCTGCATGAGAGCGCATCGAATCTCCGGCGTTTTCTTGTTTATAATTACCAACAAATTCGATTAATTACTGTTAATTATAGTGCGAAGAACAAATTTACGTAGTAACTATTTGAGTAACAAATTGTTTATGCAAATTAAACAACAAAAAGTCCCGTATGAGCACATCCATTCTCCGTCGTTTTTATTGTTTATAATTAGCAACAAATTCGATTATGTATAAATCATTGTTAATTATAGTGCGAAGAACAAATTTACGTAGTAACTATTTGAGCAACAAATGGTTTATGCAAATTAAAACAACGAAAAGTCCTGCTCTCCGGAGTTTTTCTTGTTTATAATTACCAACAAATTCGATTAATTACTGTTAATTGTAGTGCGAAGAACAAATTTACATAGTAACTATTTGAGTAACAAATTGTTCATGCAAATTAAACAACAAAAAGTCCCGTATGAGAGCACATCCATTCTCCGTCGTTTTTATTGTTTATAATTAGCAACAAATTCAATTATATATAAATTATTGTTGATTATAGTGCGAAGAACAAATTTACGTGATAACTATTTGAGCAACAAATTGTTCGTGTAAATTAAGGCAACGAAAAGTCCAGTATGAGAGCGCATCGATTCTTCGACGTTTTTCTTGTATATAATTACCAACAAATTCGATTAATTATTGTTAATTATAGTCGAAGAACAAATTTACGTAGTAACTATTTGAGCAACAAATCGTTTATGCAAATTAAAACAACGAAAAGTCCTGCATGAGAGCGCATCGAATCTCCGGCGTTTTTCTTGTTTATAATTACCAACAAATTCGATTAATTACTGTTAATTATAGTGCGAAGAACAAATTTACGTAGTAACTATTTGAGTAACAAATTGTTTATGCAAATTAAACAACAAAAAGTCCCGTATGAGAGCACATCCATTCTCCTTCGTTTTTATTGTTTATAATTAGCAACAAATTCGATTATGTATAAATCATTGTTAATTATAGCGAAGAACAAATTTACGTAGTAACTATTTGAGCAACAAATGGTTTATGCAAATTAAAACAACGAAAAGTCCTGCTCTCCGGAGTTTTTCTTGTTTATAATTACCAACAAATTCGATTAATTACTGTTAATTGTAAGTGCGAAGAACAAATTTACGTAGTAACTATTTGAGTAACAAATTGTTCATGCAAATTAAACAACAAAAGTCCGCGTATGAGAGCACATCCATTCTCCGTCGTTTTTATTGTTTATAATTAGCAACAAAATCGATTATGTATAAATCATTGTTAATTATAGTGCGAAGAACAAATTTACGTAGTAACTGTTTGAGCGACAAATTCTTTCTGCACATTAAAACAACGAAAAGTCCCGTATGAGAGCACAATAATTCTCCGACATTTTTTGTTGTTTATAATTAGCAACAAATTCGATTATGTATAAATTATTGTTAATTACAGTACGAAGAACAAATTTATGTAACAACTATTTGAGTAAGAAATTGTTCATAAAATAACGAAAATTCTCGTACAAGAGCCCATCGATTCTCCGTCGTTTTTACTGTTTATAATTACTAAAGCTCGGATTTATATGCACGAAAATTAGTTAAAATATGCGCATATATATGCATCTAAAATCTTTAAAATATGTACTAAATTTTACTCACAATAATAAACAAAATATTTTTATACATTTATTTTTAAAATAATAGATATACAATACGTATAAAACAATAATTATAATATTAATGACTAATGAGATTAACTAATAGAATAATAAGACAATAACAGACAATAAAAATCATTAATTATCTAGTTTATTGTTATTTACATTACAAAACAGTTTGTAATTATATATTTTTCTAAATTCTGCATAGTAAACGATTGCCCTCTATCGGAAAGTATATTCTTGTATATAGAAAAACTTCGCTCTACATCTACAGATGTAATGGGCGCATATTTTAAAACAGAAATGATTGCTGGATCTACATTACTTAGCACAATTTCAAAAATTTTTGAAACTTTTCAAGAATGTTAAACCCTTTATTTTTAATTAGAACACCACTAAGTTTTTGTTCAATGATATTTCCAATTTTTCCAATAACTCCGCCAATCGATTTTTTGAAACTATTAACTAATTCAACTGACTCCGTCAAAGGCATTCCCTGTTTTTCTAAATTCAAAATTGTTTCGACGATAGGGTTATAATTGGTAATTGCTGCTGAACTATCTAATTTTAATTTTATTAAAATATTCTGCATAGAAAATATCAGCATTTAACCAAGTACTCCTCCTAGTAATAACAGGTTTTGGGGGGCAGAGGTGAGTTTGATAATTTTTCTTTGTACAGTTGTATTCTCAGGGGCGCTTTTATAAACACTTTTTAACATTACTAATTAAAATATTTACAAGTGGAAATTGTATCCTTATTTCTTCCCTACCCTATTAATCGCGTGGGCTAACCATGTTATGTGAATTAAATTTTTCTAGAATATTTTTAGGTTTTTACCGCTTTAATCATATACGTAGCTGCATCCGATAACATCAATACGATTTTTCGGAAGGAACCGCTTCGGGAAGAAAAAAAAAGTGTTAAGCTGTCGTTTACAAATCTAGTTGCAGCTAATTAAATAACATGGGCTAGGATGTGCCCCATCTAAAATCTCAAGCATTAGATTAACCATGACACGCCCATAAATATCGGTGGTTTCATCTACAATAAAATAAATATGATTTTCACCTACACGGTTTCGTATTGTTTTCATTGTACTAATTAAACATCGTTAATATATTTTTTCTTAATGTACTTTCGTCTGGAATTGACATTTTTAGAATTTTTCCAGAAAAGACTTAAAACTTTCGTTTCCTAACTTTGATAATGGTATGTGAATTAACAAGTGCCTGACACAGTTCTGAATTAAAAGCTTCCTTCCATTATTTGTAGAATTTGCAACCACTGATTCCTTTAGGGATAATTGTGTACCGCCTTTTGTCAATCTAACTTGATGTAAGGGAGTTCCAATGCGTTGCGTTATTTAAATTTTTTTTCCACAGGATATCTGTGACAATTACAAGTAGTATCCAATTAAGATCTAACAATTTAAAATAATAAAACTTGTAGGCAATTATTTTTAAAATCAAAAAGCCACTTCTGAAAATCTAATTAATAAAAAATACTACTACTTACTATTATGCTGCATGTCTTACAAAACACTTTTCGCCATCGAGTATAAGCTCTGGAAAGTCCTTTATCCAAACCGAAACCAAACTATTAATTTTTGCCATTATTTAAATAACAATCAAATAATCGCGCTGCGCCGATTTTGTAGTTTAATGCTCACCACGTACTTTCCAATCAATGTTCACTACAGCACGGTCTTGCAAATACAGCATTACTTAAATTTAAAATCTGAGTACTAACCACTTTTACACAGATCCTTCCCAAGTCAAATATTGCCGACAACTCAGGGATTAAGAATGGAACACTCCAAAAAGAAATATCGGCAATCACAATAATAGTTAATTGCATTTAAAGCACGTAAACCTGCATTTCCGAAAATCTCTTAATCCGCTTGAAATATTTCTGAGCAAGTTAGTCAAGATAACAATGGGAAGGAATTAGTGACGGAATAATCGAGACATTTCCATAATCGATTATTTTATTACTATTTATTAGTAATCGAGATTTTTTAATTATCGACTAATATTAGTAGTTACTAATTAGTAGTTTGAAAATTTCTAAACTAAAAGATCATAAAAAAAGCTACTAAAGAAATGTAAATTATTGAAACGAGCTTTTCCCCCGCAAAATTTTGCGGTAAACATATGATTTGAAATTGTTTCTTTGAAAACAAACTTAAAATGTTAGCGTCGGGTTCTAGACTAGAAAAAAATTAAAACCTTAAAATCAAATTCTGGCCCCGTTATTTCTGTCTACACAAATTTACCTTCATATCAAAAAAAAAAAAAAATCGTCGAAATCCGTCAAGCGGTTGTCTCGCAATCTGCGTGAACTAAATGACCCGATTATTTTAATACATAGGATTATATAATTTGATTTTCATTTCATTTGTTTGAGTAGGTTAAAAAAACATCTTTACTTTTGATATTGCAATTGCTTATTAACATTAAAGTATTCGGTCTATTCACCCATTCATAGAAATAATCTCATTAAATTGCTATTTGGAATTTGGATAACAAATGTAATTAGTCAAACGGACAATAATAGTAACTTATTGCCAATGGCCCTCAGAACAATAACCTATTGAAAATTTGAAACTGAAAGATTTATTGCATTCTACCTTTATGAGTTTCCTGTAGATAAATAAATATGCAAGAATACAAATAATTTAATATAATTCCATTGAATCTCCAAAATGGGAAGAAAAAAAAAGGCGAAAAACTTCACGAATGTATTGTTTATAATTAGCAACAAATTCGATTATGTATAAATTGTTGTTAATTACAGTACGAAGAACAAATTTAGATAGTAATTATTTGAGCAACAAATTGTTTATACAAAGTAAAACAACGAAAAGTCAAGCGTGAGAATATCGATTCTCCTTCATTTTCTTAGTAACAAATTTGTTAATCTGTAAGTTATTGTTAATTATAATGTGAAAATCAATTTTACGTAATTAGGTACTATTTGAACAGGAAGTTGTAAATGCAAATAAAAAAAGGCAATGAGAATAACATGCGCCGGGGCGGTGAACGCATGGTGCTTATTTTGTCGGAGTGGGTAGAGAGGGTATGTCTAATAATTTTAATTTAGATTTTGTTAAAATGTTTGACACGAGGGTTATTTTTTTTTCAAGGCCCGAAAAAAAACCCGCGCAAAAATCGGATGAACCTTTGCGCATGTGTTGCACAGCGTCTCTAGTATGGCCTTCAATCACGCCGCGTCACTTCGTTTAGTTCTGAATACACAGCTAACACGTAAACATGTCTACAGCAATAGCATCTCTCGCCAAGTGTGAAGTGCGTGCGGTAAATCGATTCCTTCAGGCTGAGGGGTGTAATGCAGCTGAAATTCATCGACGAATAAGTAATGTGTACCGTGAAACTTCAATGAGTGACAGCAAAGTGCGACAATGGTGCAGGAACTTGAAAGCAAGACGTACAGATGTTCATGATGCAAGCGGTCAGGGAAGGAAGCGAGTGTCAACCGACGATCTCGTTGAGCGAGTGGATTCGAGAAAATCGTCAGTTCACAATTTCTGTATTGAGTTATTCGTTTCCTAAAATTTGAAGGTCAGCTCTCTACAACATTGTGAGTGAGAGACTTCAGTACTGCAAACTGTGTGCGAGATGGGTTCCCAAGATGCTGTCCGACCATCACAAAACAATGAGAATGGACGCCTCCCTAACGTTTCTCTAGTGCGATCACAATGAAGGAGAAGATTTTTTGAACAAAATTATCACAGGGGCGAGACATGGGTCCATTTTGACACTGAACAAACAAAAGAACAACCCAAACAGTGGATGCATTCTCATTATCGCAATAAATCAAAACAGTTCAAGTAAACCTTCTCCAACAGAAAGTGTATGGCTACTGTGTTCTGGGACCGAAATGGAGTTCTCTTGGTGGAATTCATGGAACGTGGCCATCACTGCAGCCTCATATTGCGTGGCTCTTCAACGTCTACGAAGGGCAATTCAGAATCTGCGGAGAGGAATGTTGTCATCAGGCATTGTCCTTCTCCATGACAATGCTCGGCTGCACACTGCAGCTGTAACAAAGACGCTCCTGCAACGTTTTCGTTGGAAAGTGTTTTATCACCCACCATAGAGCCCGGACTTGGCTCCATCCGATTTCCACCTCTTTGCTCACATGAAACGCTGGTTAGGAGGACAACATTTTGGCACAGACATCGAGCTGCAGACCAGCGTAGAAACATGGCTGAACACACAGGCGGCTCCGTTCTATGACGAGGGTATTGGAAAGTTGGTACCACGCTACGACAAATGTCTAAATCGGAGTGGCGACTACGTAGAGAAATAGCGTAACTGTGTAAGTACTTGATACAAATAAAAAATTTATTTTCACTGTGGTTTTAATTTCGTGACCGATCGGAACTTGAAAAAAAAATAACCTTCGTATTTTAATAAGTAATTTTCTATCGCTATCCTTTTTTAGTGAAGCTCAAATAATGTATGGTGTTTGTCTTATACAATTAATCATAAAATAAATCCTTTTCATTTATAAAAGGATTCATAACTTTTTTTCAAATCTCCCAAGTTAGTTATTGCTATTTGACAGCAACAAATCAGCAACAAATCTCCGCCTGACATTCGTTCGTTTTCTTCTACGCAATAAGTTTTTTTTTGGGGGTCCAGCTTTACGTTAAACTGGCCCCACCCACTTCATTTCTAATTCACTGCTGTTCTTTTTGAACAACAAAATTTTGAATACGGTAACAAATTAGCACATAATTAGCACTAATTTTTTTAATAAGTCGTATTTTTTTCTATTGGTGGGAGTCCAACTTGATGGACATGTTATAAACGTTCATGTGCTCGCATGTCTTTGTTAAAACTTTGTGTTGTTACCAATCAAAAAAAAAGAACAAAGGGACGCGCTAGTTTATACATAACGTCGACATTTGTGGCAATAATGGATGACGTGACTGCTTACGGCAGTGGAAAACGACAACGTACTACAGAAAAAGCGAGGTTAGAAAAGAAGACAAGCTAATTCTTGTTGTTAACTCATTTTGATACGTTTTTACTGCGGATTTAATTGATTTAAGATACGAACCAAAAGACCTACATTTAGAAAAGTGGAATTACAAATGTGTGCATCCCAAATATAAAGATGTAACAGCGAAGACAATCCCCAACGACTATTGTATCAATTCAATCTAACAGGTAAACAATACAATATGGAAATACCGATAGAAAAAACTAATGCAATGGTTATATCAAAAGACCCCATCCGTTGTAAGCTGGAAGTTGAAGGGAAAATGATAGAACAGGTTATGACATTTAAATAGTTAGGAGTTGATGTAAGCAGTAACAGAGACTTGATCACCGAAGTCCGACGACAATCAATAAAAGCAACTAAGATAGCCGGACGCCTGAAAAACATCATTTGGTACAACAAATACATGAGGACAGAATGTAAAGTTGAAATATACAAAGCAATGATTAGAGTGTTAACATATGCGACAGAGGCAAGAGTCGAAACAAAAAGAACAAAACAAAAAATGAGAACCACAGAAATGAGAGTGCTACGCTCAAACAAGACAGACAAACAAATAGCATTAGAGAAAGATGCAATATACAAGATGCAATAAAATGGCCCAAGAAAAGAAAGAAAGAATGCAACGACCACATAGACCGAATGGATCGAGGAAGACTGATCCGAATTTGTAAAACAGAACGACCAGAGGGAAAGAGACCACCAGGACGACCGCCCAAGAGATGGGCTGAGAGCTGGTTTTCATCGTCGACAGAATAGGAAGGCCAAACAGGAAGAATTTCCTAGCTAAAGGAAAAAGAAGAAGAAGCTACTACAGCAGTATGTAGGATTATCTTATTTACTAGAAGTTCATTATTCAAGAAGACATCGCGGACGTGTAAACTCCGCTATCAATAAACCTCACCACTTCCAGATAAAATACAAAGTAAAGAATCATCTTGTTATGATTATACAGTAGTATGTCTAACATTCTTACTATTGGAGATCTGCACAAAGGGGCAAGCATTCGCGGTCTATAGAACTTTTTTTGAAAAACTTTTGGAGGTGTGCTATCGTAGAATCTTATGGACTGCAAAAAATATTAATACTGGCACGGAGTTCAAAGAAAATAGAGGTGGAGATTGATGGAAAAATAAAATGTCAAGGGAAGACGTTATACATTTTATAGGAAAGTTTAAAAGTGTTGAGAGTCATTGCAATAGGGCTAAGTCCAAGATATTCTACTTGGGTTTTATGCTCAACATAAACAAAATGTTTAAAATGTATAACGACACAGTAGACCAAGATCTTAAAGTAAACTGTTAGTTCTTCCACAAACTATATTCAACAAAATTTAATTTAGAGTTTGCTTCTCCAGCAACTGACGTTTGAGGTTAGCAATTTTCCATTTTTTAAATCATAGTAATTGGGATGGTGTGCAAAAGATTAGATTGTCTGCCGACGGCTGTGGTGGACAAACTAAAAACAACCATATTGTCCATCTATTCTACTGGTAGGTTTACGAGCATTCACCACGTGGCGTTAAAGAAATTGCGGTAGTTCTTCCAGTAATAGGGCAATCGTATCTTCCAGCGGATAGGGTGTTCGGAAGAGTTGAAAATAGTTAAGACGGCATGCCGAAGTGCTTTTACCTAAAGATTACCAAGGAATTTATAGAAAATTTGGACGAGTACACATATTAGGAGCATATTGGCAATCTTATGACATGAAATCTTTTCTAGATACTCTTAAAAAGCGAGGTTATTTTCCAAGAAATTTACAAATCAATCCAAGTCAAGTTAAATTTAACTACGAGATGAACTCTAGAGTCCAAGATAATTCGAAGCCTTTTATAACTCTAGTAAAACACCTTAAAAACGTGTTACCATTATTGGATTCTGCGAGAGGAATTTCGCAGGATAAAGGAAACGCGTTGATGTTTTGCTAAAAAAACGTTTCGGGGAAGACTGGATAAGGGACGATCAATTCAATTTTTAGTTTGCAGTTCTAAAGACCATGTTACATTTAATGAACAACATGATGAAGACGGTCAGTTATGCCACTGCTTAAAAGTAGACCGTGAATCAAATCATTAACTTTGGTTTAACTTACACTTGTGTAGTATTTTAATTTATAATTTTTGTTTGGTTTACAAATACATTGTTCTCATTTAAAAACAAAGATTTTTGTGCAGCATAAAGCGCTTCCTTCTTATATCCTAAAAATTGTAAAATAAGATTTTGTTTTCAAAACGCAAAGTCACACTTGTTCATCCAAATGAAACATGTCCAAGAGCCCTTTTGGAATTTCTCTGAGATGAAGCATTTTTCATGAGTGATTTTTTGTGTCTAAAAAGTCTAATGCACCAACTTTCATAAATAAAAATAGTTAGCACTGTTAGAATTATAATAACGTTGTCACAAACTTTCCTGCTACTTTTTGTGACTTGTTGCGTTTTGTACAAAATCTCCTCAAAATATACAATAGATTTTACTGATGGATAGTTGACCAACATGACATTGGTGTTTTTCTAAAACAGAGCATACATGTATACTCTGTGATTAAAATTACTTAGGCAACGTTGTAAATTGATACGGCATAAAACATTATGACGTGCAATTAAACTTATGTGAAATTTACTATAGCATAATAAGGCATAAACGAATTTGCCTAAAAAACAAGGTTTTGAATTTCAATAAATAAGATGTAGATGAAAAACAAACAAATAAATATAAAGATTTTTAATTAATTGATAACATTTGGAAAAACATCTTCAATGAATAATAATAGAAATATTTCGCATGTCGTACACGTGTTACGCCCAACTAATCAATGTATGAATAATCGGTTTATTCACCATTATTTTACGTATCTTACAAAACGAGTCATAAAAAGACCAAGGTGCAGGTAAATATTTCTTCCATCATTATATATATATATATATATATATATATATATATATATATATATATATATATATATATATATATAACAAGTGGAAACTAACCCAACTTTCCAGATCTCAGAAACCTAGAGCCAGAATTTTTTCTATCATCACTAGATCACACAACTGTAAAAAAAAAGAAATTGTCCCCAAATCGATTGAAGGGTTCGGTCGGTGTGCTTTGGAGCGCCAAAAAATTTACTACATTTTTACACCTTTCGAGCGTGACCGGTTGAATACCGATGAGCGAAGAAACGTAGCGTGTGACACATATTGGAAGAGACTCATGGGCCTTTTCTACGACGACGTTGCGAACGAAGTTCGCGACGTCGCATTTTTGAGGGAACCCCCCGAAAGTCGAAATTTTGCAAAACCTCTACGTCCGACGAAACTAACGAATTCGCAATTCGGAAACGGTTCGTCTCGCACGAATGTTTACTTGCGGTAAAGATAAAGGGAGAGTTAGCGCGTCGATAGCCTTTATCGACGTTTTTTTCTAATCGTGCGTCGGGGGAAGAGGGGCTTGGGAAAGAAAAAACGTTTTCGAAAAAAAACGGTTTTTTAGCCACAACTCGACAGATACCGATAATCAAAAGACCATGCCTTATAGAGTTTACTTCGGGCCGTCACCAGAGGGTGCTCTTTAAATTCAGATCCTCACGGTTTTTGAAGGAGGGGTGGGGGAAATTGAATTTTCAAACTCGAATATCTCGAAAACGACGAAAGATACAGACGTAATTCTTTCTGCATTGAATTTTCGAGAAAAAACTGCGTAGGGTCGACGTCGATCAAAATCCACTTTTTTTCGAAAAAGTCAAAGAAATTGAAAAAATTCGAAAAAAAAAATGTAAACTGTTCCTGTTCTCTCGATTACGGTCCGATTTAGATGCGTTTTTTTTTTGTTGTGCTCGGTATCTATTGCCATTTACGAATTTGCAAACAAGTCTGGCATGTTCGATACAAGAAAAAAATGTTAAAAATCGATTTAGTGTCGAAAATGCCATTTTAATAATATTTTTCGGTTTGAAAGAAACTTAACGGGCGGTTATTGACTTTTTAGTGATTAAGTTACGTACGTTATCATCATTTTAAATTTATTCCATTAATTTGAACAGGAGATAAAGGGCAAACACTCCCGCCAAATATAAAAAAAGTCCGTCAGAAAAATCCCGCCAACTTTAAACTTATAAAATATATTATAAATCACGCAACAATCAGTCATAATTTATCTTGTTAATTTGCAAAAGGGATAAAAAGTAAAAACTCTCCCCCAAATATAAATAAAAATTCATAAATCCTGCCTAAAAAAATTCTGCTAACTTTAAACTACTAAAATATAGTATAAGCCACGCAACAATCATTCTGAATTTATCCTGTTAATTTGCAAAAGGGGCAAAAAGTAAAAACTCGCCCCCAAATATTAAATAAAATTTATAAATCCTGTTTAAAAAATCATGCTAACTTCAAACTTCTAAAATATAGTATGTCACGCAACAATCATTCTAAATTTATTCCATTAATTTGCACAGGAGATAAAGGGTAAAAACTCCCCCCCCCCCCCAAATATAAAAAAAGTTCGTCAGAAAAATCCCGCCAACTTTAAACTTATAAAATATATTATAAGTCACGCAACAATCAGTCTGAATTTATCTTGTTAATTTACAAAAGGGATAAAAAGTAAAAACTCTCCCCAAATATAAATAAAAATTCATTAATGCCACCTAAAAAATACTGCTAACTTTAAACACCACGCAACAATCATTCTGAATTTATCCTGTTGATTTGCAAAAGGGATAAAAAGTAGAAACTCACCTCCAAACATTAGAAAAAATTCATAAATCCCGTTTAAAAAATCATGCTAACTTTAAACTTCTAAAATATAGTATGTCACGTAACAATCGTTTTAAATTTATTCCATTAATTTGCACAGGAGCTAAAGGGCAAACACTCTCCCCAAATATAAAAAAAGTCCGTCAGAAAAATCCCGCAAACTTTAAACTTATAAAATATATTATAAATCACGCAACAATTAGTCATAATTTATCTTGTTAATTTGAAAAAGGTATAAAAAGTAAAAATTCTCCCCCAAATATAGATAAAAATTCATAAATCTTGCCTAAAAAAATTCTGCTAACTTTAAACTACTAAAATATAGTATAAGCCACTCAACAATCATTCTGAATTTATCCTGTTAATTTGCAAAAGGGGTAAAAAGTAAAAATTCACGCCCAAATATTAAAAAAAAATTCATAAATCCCGTTTAAAAAATCATGCTAACTTTAAACTTCTAAAATATAGTATGTCACGCAACAATCATTCTAAATTTATTCCATTAATTTGCACAGGAGATAAAGGGTAACCCCCCCCAAATAAAAAAAAAGTCGGTCAGAAAAATCCCGCCAACTTTAAACTTATAAAATATATTATAAACCACGCAACAATCAGTCATAATTTATCTTGTTAATTTGCAAAAGGGATAAAAAGTAAAAACTCTCCCCCAAATATTTCATAAATCCCGCCTAAAAAATCCTGCTAACTTTAAACTACTAAAATATAGTATAATCCACGCAACAATCATTCTGAATTTATCCTGTTAATTTGCAAAAGGGGTAAAAAGTAAAAACTCGCCCCCAAATATTAAAAAAAATTTATAAATCCTGTTTAAAAAATCATGCTAACTTTAAACTTCTAAAATATAGTATGTCACGCAACAATCATTCTAAATTTATTCCATTAATTTGCACAGGTGATAAAGGGTAACCCCCAAATAAAAAAAAGTCGGTCAGAAAAATCCGCCAACTTTAAACTTATAAAATATATTATAAACCACGCAACAATCAGTCTGAATGTATCTTGTTAATTTGCAAAAGGGATAAAAAGTAAAAACTCTCACCCAAATATAAATAAAATTCATAAATCCGCCTAAAAATCCTGCTAACTTTAAACTACTAAAATATAGTATAAGCCACGCAACAATCATTCTGAATTTATCTTGTTAATTTGCAAAAGGGGTAAAAAGTAAAAACTCGCCCCCAAATATTAAAAAAAATTTATAAATCCTGTTTAAAAAATCATGCTAACTTTAAACTTCTAAAATATAGTATGTCACGCAACAATCATTCTAAATTTATTCCATTAATTTGCACAGGTGATAAAGGGTAACCCCCCCCCCAAATAAAAAAAAAGTCGGTCAGAAAAATCCCGCCAACTTTAAACTTATAAAATATATTATAAACCACGCAACAATCAGTCTGAATGTATCTTGTTAATTTGCAAAAGGGATAAAAAGTAAAAACTCTCCCCCAAATATAAATAAAAATTCATAAATCCCGCCTAAACAATTTCTGCTAACTTTAAACTACTAAAATATAGTATAAGCCACGCAACAATCATTCTGAATTTATCCTGTTAATTTGCAAAAGGGGTAAAAAGTAAAAACTCGCCCCCAAATATTAAAAAAAATTTATAAATCCTGTTTAAAAAATCATGCTAACTATAAACTTCTAAAATATAGTATGTCACGCAACAATCATTCTAAATTTATTCCATTAATTTGCACAGGAGATAAAGGGTAACCCCCCCCCCCAAATATAAAAAAAGTCCGTCAGAAAAATCCCGCCAACTTTAAACTTATAAAATATATTATAAACCACGCAACAATCAGTCTGAATGTATCTTGTTAATTTGCAAAAGGGATAAAAAGTAAAAACTCTCACCCAAATATAAATAAAAATTCATAAATCCCGCCTAAAAAATCCTGCTAACTTTAAACTACTAAAATATAGTATAAGCCACGCAACAATCAGTCTGAATGTATCTTGTTAATTTGCAAAAGGGATAAAAAGTAAAAACTCTCCCCCAAATATAAATAAAAATTCATAAATCCCGCCTAAACAATTTCTGCTAACTTTAAACTACTAAAATATAGTATGTCACGCAACAATCATTCTAAATTTATTCCATTAATTTGCACAGGTGATAAAGGGTAACCCCCCCCCAAATAAAAAAAAAGTCGGTCAGAAAAATCCCGCCAACTTTAAACTTATAAAATATATTATAAACCACGCAACAATCAGTCTGAATGTATCTTGTTAATTTGCAAAAGGGATAAAAAGTAAAAACTCTCACCCAAATATAAATAAAAATTCATAAATCCCGCCTAAAAAATCCTGCTAACTTTAAACTACTAAAATATAGTATAAGCCACGCAACAATCATTCTGAATTTATCCTGTTAATTTGCAAAAGGGGTAAAAAGTAAAAACTCGCCCCCAAATATTAAAAAAAATTTATAAATCCTGTTTAAAAAATCATGCTAACTTTAAACTTCTAAAATATAGTATGTCACGCAACAATCATTCTAAATTTATTCCATTAATTTGCACAGGTGATAAAGGGTAACCCCCCCCCAAATAAAAAAAAAGTCGGTCAGAAAAATCCCGCCAACTTTAAACTTATAAAATATATTATAAACCACGCAACAATCAGTCTGAATGTATCTTGTTAATTTGCAAAAGGGATAAAAAGTAAAAACTCTCCCCCAAATATAAATAAAAATTCATAAATCCCGCCTAAACAATTTCTGCTAACTTTAAACTACTAAAATATAGTATAAGCCACGCAACAATCATTCTGAATTTATCCTGTTAATTTGCAAAAGGTGTAAAAAGTAAAAACTCGCCCCCAAATATTAAAAAATTTATAAACCCTGTTTAAAAATCATGCTAACTATAAACTTCTAAAATATAGTATGTCACGCAACAATCATTCTAAATTTATTCCATTAATTTGCACAGGAGATAAAGGTAACCCCAAATATAAAAAAGTCCGTCAGAAAAATCCCGCCAACTTTAAACTTATAAAATATATTATAAACCACGCAACAATCAGTCTGAATGTATCTTGTTAATTTGCAAAAGGGATAAAAAGTAAAAACTCTCACCCAAATATAAATAAAAATTCATAAATCCCGCCTAAAAAATCCTGCTAACTTTAAACTACTAAAATATAGTATAAGCCACGCAACAATCAGTCTGAATGTATCTTGTTAATTTGCAAAAGGGATAAAAAGTAAAAACTCTCCCCCAAATATAAATAAAAATTCATAAATCCCGCCTAAACAATTTCTGCTAACTTTAAACTACTAAAATATAGTATGTCACGCAACAATCATTCTAAATTTATTCCATTAATTTGCACAGGTGATAAAGGTAACCCCCTAAATAAAAAAAGTCGGTCAGAAAAATCCCGCCAACTTTAAACTTATAAAATATATTATAAACCACGCAACAATCAGTCTGAATGTATCTTGTTAATTTGCAAAAGGGATAAAAGTAAAAACTCTCCCCAAATATAAATAAAAATTCATAAATCCCGCCTAAACAATTTCTGCTAACTTTAAACTACTAAAATATAGTATAAGCCACGCAACAATCATTCTGAATTTATCCTGTTAATTTGCAAAAGGGTAAAAGTAAAACTCGCCCCAAATATTAAAAAATTTATAAATCCTGTTTAAAAAATCATGCTAACTTTAAACTTCTAAAATATAGTATGTCACGCAACAATCATTCTAAATTTATTCCATTAATTTGCACAGGTGATAAGGGTAACCCCCCCCCAAATAAAAAAAAAGTCGGTCAGAAAAATCCCGCCAACTTTAAACTTATAAAATATATTATAAACCACGCAACAATCAGTCTGAATGTATCTTGTTAATTTGCAAAAGGGACAAAAAGTAAAAACTCTCCCCCAAATATAAATAAAAATTCATAAATCCCGCCTAAAAAATCCTGCTAACTTTAAACTACTAAAATATAGTATAATCCACGCAACAATCATTCTGAATTTATCCTGTTAATTTGCAAAAGGGGTAAAAAGTAAAAACTCGCCCCCAAACATTAAAAAAAATTTATAAATCCTGTTTAAAAAATCATGCTAACTTTAAACTTCTAAAATATAGTATGGCACGCAACAATCATTTTAAATTTATTCCATTAACTTGCACAGGAGATAAAGGGTAACCCCCCCTCCCCAAAATATAAAAAAAGTCCGTCAGAAAAATCCCGCCAACTTTAAACTTATAAAATATATTATAAACCACGCAACAATCAGTCTGAATGTATCTTGTTAATTTGCAAAAGGGATAAAAAGTAAAAACTCTCCCCCAAATATAAATAAAAATTCATAAATCCCGCCTAAACAATTTCTGCTAACTTTAAACTACTAAAATATAGTATAAGCCACGCAACAATCATTCTGAATTTATCCTGTTAATTTGCAAAAGGGGTAAAAAGTAAAAACTCGCCCCCAAATATTAAAAAAAATTTATAAATCCCGTTTAAAAAATCATGCTAACTTTAAACTTCTAAAATATAGTATGTCACGCAACAATCATTCTAAATTTATTCCATTAATTTGCACAGGAGATAAAGGTAACCCCCAAATATAAAAAAGTCCGTCAGAAAAATCCCGCCAACTTTAAACTTATAAAATATATTATAAACCACGCAACAATCAGTCTGAATGTATCTTGTTAATTTGCAAAAGGGATAAAAGTAAAAACTCTCCCCAAATATAAATAAAAATTCATAAATCCCGCCTAAAAATCCTGCTAACTTTAAATTACTAAAATATAGTATAAGCCACGCAACAATCATTCTGAATTTATCCTGTTAATTTGCAAAAGGGTAAAAGTAAAAACTCGCCCCAAATATTAAAAAAAATTTATAAATCCTGTTTAAAAAATCATGCTAACTTTAAACTTCTAAAATATAGTATGTCACGCAACAATCATTCTAAATTTATTCCATTAATTTGCACAGGTGATAAAGGGTAACCCCCCCCCCAAATAAAAAAAAGTCGGTCAGAAAAATCCCGCCAACTTTAAACTTATAAAATATATTATAAACCACGCAACAATCAGTCTGAATGTATCTTGTTAATTTGCAAAAGGGATAAAAAGTAAAACTCTCCCCAGATATAAATAAAATTCATAAATCCCGCCTAAACAATTTCTGCTAACTTTAAACTACTAAAATATAGTATAAGCCACGCAACAATCATTCTGAATTTATCCTGTTAATTTGCAAAAGGGTAAAAGTAAAAACTCGCCCCAAATATTAAAAAATTTATAAATCCGTTTAAAAATCATGCTAACTTTAAACTTCTAAAATATAGTATGTCACGCAACAATCATTCTAAATTTATTCCATTAATTTGCACAGGAGATAAAGGTAACCTCCCCAAATATAAAAAGGTCCGTCAGAAAAATCCCGCCAACTTTAAACTTATAAAATATATTATAAACCACGCAACAATCAGTCTGAATGTATCTTGTTAATTTGCAAAAGGGATAAAAGTAAAACTCTCCCCAAATATAAATAAAAATTCATAAATCCCGCCTAAACAATTTCTGCTAACTTTAAACTACTAAAATATAGTATAAGCCACGCAACAATCATTCTGAATTTATCCTGTTAATTTGCAAAAGGGGTTAAAAGTAAAAACTCGCCCCAAATATTAAAAAAAATTTATAAATCCCGTTTAAAAAATTATGCTAACTTTAAACTTCTAAAATATAGTATGTCACGCAACAATCATTCTAAATTTATTCCATTAATTTGCACAGGAGATAAAGGTAACCCCAAATAAAAAAAGTCGGTCAGAAAAATCCCACCAACTTTAAACTTATAAAATATATTATGTCACGCAATAATCAGTCTTAATTTATCTTGTTAATTTGCAAAAGGGATAAAAAGTAAAAACTCTCCCCAAATATAAATAAAAATTCATAAATGCCACCTAAAAAATACTGCTAATTTTAAACTACTAAAATGTAGTATAAGCCACGCAACAATCAGTCTGAACTTATCTTGTTAATTTGCAAAAGGGATAAAAAGTAAAAACGCTACCCAAATATAAAAAAAAATCATAAATCCCGCCTAAAAAAATCTTGCTAACTTTAAACTACTAAAATAGAGCAACGATCATTCTAAGTTTATTCCATTAATTTGCACAGGGGATAAAGGGTAAAAACTCACCTCCCAAATATAAAAAAAGTCCGTCAGAAAAATCCTGCCAACTTTAAACTTATAAAATACATTATAAACCACGCAACAATCACTCTAAATATATCCTGTTAGTAATTTACAAAAGGGATAAAAAGTAAAAACTCACTCCCAAATATATTAAAATTATAAAATGTATTATAAACCACGCAAAAGGTAAAAACTCACCCCCAAAAACATATAATAACCCACTAAACAATCATTCTGAATTTATCCACGTCTGTCGACCTAATACATGAAAATTACGAGCTATTTCTGAGCTTTTATATTCGGCAAATTAAAAATGTTGAGCTCGTCAAACTAGGGAGGAATTTAAAAATTTCATCCCTTACAAATCAAAATATTGAATCGTTCTTTGCGGCAGAATTAAGAGCTATTTGTGAGATAATTTCGATTTTTGAGCTCATCGTTTTAACCTCAAAACAATGCTTTAAATAATTAACCTCAAGTGAGAACTGCACTAAAATTGAAAATATAAGTCTTTTGGAGGTAAATATTGTTTATTGATTTAAGAGCTCTCAAAATACGTATTTTAGTTTTTGGCCCGCAACCCCTTTACGGTAAAACTACCCCTCGTTTCCCCGGCACAAGAGAGAACTATGCTTAAAATGAAAATTTAACTATTTTGTAGGTAATTATTATTTATGGATTTCTGAGCTCTCGAGATACGTCTGTCTATTTTGATTATTGAGCTGCAATCCCTTGACGGTAAAACCACCTCACGTCTCTCCACCACACAAGAGAAAGGTTTACTTAAAATGAAAGAAATTGAATATTTTATATTAACAGTTTTATAATTAAGTATTTTATATTATTAGTGCTTGTTATAGGTTATATGTTTAAAAATAGTATAGTTCTCTCTGATGTGAACAAAAGGTGATTATTTTTATAAAGAGTTTTAATTTAATAATCAAACACTTGTATTTTCTAAACTTGTAAATCGATAAACAATATTTAGTCGCAAAATAAATTCTTTTACTTTAAGCATAGTTTCTGTTGTGCTGGAAAGATATGGGACTAGTTTTATTGTAAAGGAATTGCAGTTCAATAATTAAAATACACGTATTTTATTCATACACATTTTTTTTTAAATCAGAGTATGCAACTGAAGAATCTTTTCAAATCATATATTTAAAATAAAATAAAATTAATAATATAAAATTATTATAAGTTTTGTTATGAACGAATACGTTCAAAAGTACTCTAGCAAAGTACAGGTCGTAGGTTCAAATCCTACTCGAGGTAAACTTTTTATTTATGTATTTAAAAAAATTAATGATTTTTAATAATATAAAATATTTAATTATAAAACAGTTAATACAAAATAATCAATTTCTTTCATTTTAAGTAAAGTTTCCTCTTGCCCGTTGGAGATACTAGAGGTGGTTTTACCGTATAAGGGTTGCAGCTTAATAATCAAAATAGACGTATCTCGAGAGCTCATAAATCAATAAACAATAATTACATGCAAAATAGTTAAATTTTTTCATTTTAAGCATAATTCTCTCCGGTGCCGGGAAATCGAGGGGTAGTTTTACCACAAAGGGATTGCGGGTCAAAAGTCAAAAGACGTATTTTGAAAGCTCGTAAATCAATAAACACCTGCAAAAGAGTTACTTTTTCAATTTTACTGTAGTTCTCACTTCCGCTAAATTATGTAAAGGGTTGTTTTAAAGTTAAAACGATGAGCTCAAAAATCGAAATTACATTATTTTTAAAGCTCATAAATAGCTGAGTCGACGTCGACTCAGCCCCCCTCACTAAAATTTTTAAATTCCTCCCTAGTATGGCGAGCTCAAAATTTTTAATTTGCGGAATATAAAAAAAAGCTCATAATGCAAGATCCCAGACGTTACTTATTTTCTGATGAACAAAATGTATAAGATACAGTAGTGTTAGTGTGTACTATGATCGTATCCCTACCTGCTACTATGGCCAGACGGCCATTTTTCAGGTCGGCAGTATTATCTTACAGACGCTTTAAAGCTCTCAAAAAAATTACTTAATGTCACTTACAGTCTGAAGCTTCATTTTTATATATGTTTGCTAGACAACTATATTAAAACCACACAGACCGATCCAAGGGGCCAAAAATCCTCTAGACCCAATCGTAACGCTGCTGTGAGGATGAGCGAGAGGGCATTATCCGTGCACATACGCGTGAGTGAAACATATATGAGTATTATATTGCCCGCTATCTCTCTAATGGTTTACTCTTACTCACTAGTCGGTGTATCATGTCTATTGAGTGCAGATGTACTGTGATTTGAATAACAACGCGTGTAAGAAAAAAACAAATATTTGCAGTGTTTGAAAAAGTATATTGGCTACTTTATTAAGTTGTGTTTTTTGTAATAATTCTGATGTAAATGTAATACTATTTAGGGAAGAAACATTAAAAAAGTGTCGATTGATTTTACAACATAGAAGAGAACATAACTTAATATTTAACCCGTTAACGCCCACTGTACTCAAGCGAGCACAACTAATTTATTCACATACTAGTGACATCTGTTACAAAATAGTGTGAGTATTTGTTATTAATTCTTTATTAAAAAGTAGTTAAAACAGTACTCTACCGTATATATATACACTTGTTGACTAGAAATATTTGATACCTGTTTGTTTTGTTTTGTTATTCATAAAGTGAGCACGTGTCAAAAGAATTTCGTTTTTGCAGTTTTCTATTGTTGTTCGATATACTGAGTAGTTTTTATATAAAGTTTAGGTATGCTTGTATAATATAAGTTTGCTAACATAGATATATACATAATTGTACAAAAATTTGATATTTACTGTATTTTATTTGGCTAAAAAGTTAAAAATATTAAAGAATTGGAATTTCTTACAGATATGGAAATGAATGAGGAATATGCAACTATTGGTGTGTGACAATTTTATGGAAAGAAATATCTGAGTTTACCGTCGGCTTTAGAGGATATTGAAGCTTCTAATTCACAATCTGAAGTTGATATAATTTTAATTTCACCAGATCCTGACGTCGTAACCAACGAGGAAGATGTTGAAGATGACGACCTTGTACCAGGACATTTCACATTACCGGCTAACGTTGCGGAAGAAGTGGAAGTATATTATGCATTTGACGAAGATGATGAAGATAATATGCCTTTGTCAATAAAATTACAAAATTTACGAAAGAAAAAAAAAAAGAAAAACAAAAATGGACAAAAGATTTTACAGGCATTAGTATGCCGAAAACAACTGGCTGTATCGAACGGGTGGAAATCGTAAGACATGGCCTAGAAAATTTAAATGAATTTGAGGTATTTCTAAGGGTGTTCATCGATGATGTTTTTGATTATATAGTCAAACATACTAATATGAATTCATCTCAAAAAAAAACAATCACAGCTTTTTTGTCTCTAAAGCCGGCAAACAAATTTTTGTTGCAATATTGTTGCCAACTGGTTATCACCAATTACCAAGTTAAAGGTAATACTGGAGTCTTGACAAAGACCTAAAAGTACCATATGTGGCAAGTGCTATGTCGAGAAATCGAGTTTTAGAAATAAAAAGATATATCCACCTTGACAATATAACGTTAGACCGGCGTGATAAAATGGGAAAGCTTAGACCCCGTGTAGATCGTTTAAACCAAAACTTCCAATAAAGAGGAATTTTCCGTGAAGATCTTTATGTTGATGAACCTATGATAAGATTTTTCGGGCGACATACAGCTAAACAATTTATAAGAGGAAAACCAGTGTGTTTCGGCTATAAAAATTGGTTAGTATGCAATGCTTCTGGCTATTGCTACATTGTAGATACTTACTGCTGGGTCAAAGATGCGCAGCCAGAAGTCCAACAGAAGAAAATACCACTGGGATCCGGAGTAGTCCTCGACATGGTACAGAAGATCGCCTCACCATCAGTTCACAGATTGTTCTTCGCTAACTTTTTTACGAGTTACGATTTGTTAGTAGTGTTAAAAGACAAATGTATACGAGCTACCGGCACTATTAGAGACAACAGGACAATGCAGTGCCCTCTCATCGACTAAAAAAAATAATGAAAAAGAAAGAAAGGGGTTATTTTGATCACCAATATGAACAAAAAAGTAGTCTTTTATTCGTACGATGGAAAGACAATAACATTGTGACGATGGGGAGCAATTTTGACGCAATAAAACCCACTGGATAAGTAAAACGCTGGTCAACCGCAGCTAAGGCAAAAACCAGCCTTATTTAGAAGTTACAAGTCAATGGGTGGAGTGGACCTACATGATCAACGGCTGAGTAGTTATCGAATAAGTGTAAGAGGAAGAAAATGGTGGTGGGTCCTTTTCACCAATTTGATAAATACAGCAGTTGTGAATGCGTGGAGGCTATACCAGTTGGCAAATACAGATATGCAAATTAGTTTGCTTGAATTTCAAAGAGCTCTGGTTCGACATTATTTAAGCTGTTATGGTAAATCTACTTTTACAAGAGGCAGACCATCAGGCAGTACTTTACCAAGTATTAGAAACCATGAAGGGGCACATTTTCCGAAAATCTTATTAAGCAATTGCGATGTGTTGAATATCATCAAAGAATTCGATGTTGCTGTGAAAAATGTAACGTTGCTCTTTGCATAGAAAGGGCTGTTTTAAGATTTATCATTTGACATATGGGTATATACATATATATATATATATATATATATATATATATATATATATATATATATATATATATATCCGGTTATACCGGAAGTAGACATCAACTTTGTTATTTTAAATGAAACCTAATATTTTTTATTTTATTTTCGAATTCTACATGAAATTCTAGACAAAATTTGTGCACAATGTCCTATACCAAAAGTATTTTCGAGATATTTCGATTTTTTTAAAATGTTGAAAAAATCCTAGTCCACATTAAATAACGGTATCTCCATTAATAACGAAGCTAGTGACGTGAAATTGTAACCAATAAACAACAAGCGCTTGCCCGTTAACTCCATATATCCATCTCATTGATATTGCATACAGGGTGTTTTAAACTTAGCCGCCAACATGCACAATTTAAATCATTTATAAGTTGCTTACTTTAAATAGAACACCCTGTATTTTATTACATTTTCCGCTGTATTTTTTTAAGCCAATTCGTTTGGTATCAGTATTCCCTATACCCAAATCCAACCACTTTTGAGATATTAAGTATCCAAAAAACCAAAAAGCACAAATCCAAAAGATTGCCTCTAATTTCGTCTTTTTATCTAAAGCTAAAAAACAAAATGAAAATCATACAGAATTCATTGGCAAAATTGCAAATTATTCACATCCTAAAATATACAATCATAATACCTGTCAATTTAATTTCTCTTATGAAACCTCATCAAACAAAAAAGCTGCTAAAACTCATTGCCATGATCTTCGTCAACAACATCAAGCTGTTTTTGGTGAAATATGTTCTTTGATTGAAGAAAATATAACTACGAAAGGACAGCGTTACTTCTTGACTTACATTTTTCGGTGTTATATGGTATTATTAAAAGAAAGTGATGAAAATAATGGTGAGGGAATTAGAGAGGATTTCAAACCACACATTTTAGAATACAAAATTCAAAAATAATTTGGTAAAGAGATCACGTTTATTTATCATTCAGAATAAAAAATTATTAGCACAGAAAAAATTAGTAGCTATTGATGAGTAATCATTTGAAAGTCTAAAAGACACAGATATCCTACTTAAACCTGTTTTGTTATTGAGAAAATCCGTTTTGCAAGTTGAAGAAAAAAAATTGCCACATGATTTAACAACAAAAAATTTTACGGAGGGAGAAATATCTGTGCCAAAACTGGACTTTTACTTCACTTTGATAGCCGGTAATAATCGAAAACGTAAAAATAGTCGTAAGTGTATCCGTCAAGTCAAGTCATACTGCGAAGACGTCGTCTATGGTATTTACAGTGGAAAAGTAAAAACATCAAATCACATTATGCTCGAAAGGGCTTTAAAGAGTGATCACCACATCTCTGTACCGGTGTTGCTTTTGACAATTTCGATCATTTCGGGGAAACGAAGACCGGTAAGGATACTTTGCACGATACAGTTGGTATTATTTACCAAAATGTTGATGTAAACACCCTAGATGAATCACAATTAATAAATTATAATAGTAATGTTGAACTTGAAAAAAAGGAGACGGAGAACATTTGAGGCTATTTTTATGGAGGTTAGTGGAGAACCGTTGGTTAAAAAAATGAAGGTAACAAATCTAGAAGGATCAGTTCATGAAGGTGAAAATTTACAACCTGACAATTTACAACTGTACAACACGATTGATACGCTGTGGATGTTTAGCCATTCTCTCCAGTTACCAAATGTTCCAATGTGGGTTGGATTTAATTCTTTACTAGTTGACAATAACAGTAAAAAAAAAAAAATGCCAACAGCCGACATGTTAAGAAATTTTCCTAAAATACCCTAATAAAGTTGAGTAAACCATGAATTGTAGTATATTAGCTGTTTCAGTATCTTTTACTCTGCATGTTGGTTTATTTTGTTCATGAGAAATGTTGAACACGTTAACAAAAAAAATTTAATAATGTGTGCTAATGATCTAATAGTCGACACCAAGAAAAATGATTGCCCCATAAGTCAAGAAGGTCTAGGCTCCAGTAGTCGACAAGGATATTAAGGTTAAAAAAAGTGTATTTACTAAAAAACTTGTATTACTTAATATTATGCATAAACAGAAAGATTTGTATTAAACTTGTAGCTTAACCTTTCCCCCCTTGCTGTCAAAACTGGTTGATCCAACACTTTAAGGATTTGATTAAAATCAATCACTGAAATGTCTTTTTCGTCGGGAGTAAACTCATTTTTATTACCATCTGTACTTTTAAACCCCATTACTTTAATATTGGTCTTAGACTTCACATCTTGGATTACACACAAGTATGTGAACAGAGTTGTATTTCTCTTGCCACCTTTGAATTGCGCAATAATGAAGTCGTCTTCTTTTATGTCTTCAAAAACCAGTATTGAATCTGATGGATTTTCAACATCATTTTCATTTCACTCTGAGTTGCTTGAATTGTGTTCAGAATAATAATCTTCAGAATCTGATGAACTGGAAGATGTGCTAAGTTTCCTTTTTTGTTTTTGAAGTTGGGTGTGTTTACTCTTAATTTCAACTTTCTTCTTTTCTGCATTTCTAGCTTTCTCTTGTCTGGCTAATTTTCTTTCTTCTTTTTGTTTCTGCAGTTCTTCCTTTTGTTTACTTTTTTTTGTTAAGTACTCCATCATTTGGGGGAATGAAACAACAGCAGGCAACTTTTCCTTTCTCCTTTTTTTTTGTAACATTAGTATCTTGCGAAACTCAATATAGAGCTCGTTAGAAAAGTGATGGAATCAATTCTTTAGATGTTGAAGGTTGACTGTTGTCGCTAATGTACTTATTTATTGATGTTGTAGCTTTGTCAATCTCCGATTGTTTGCTATATTTTCTGTTTGTATTGATTCCTGAAAAAGTAAGCATTAAGCATGGAAATAAATATTACACTGCATAAATGATTACCTTTCTAACATCTGCCACCATTTTAAATTTACCATTTCAAAACTTCCACAGCCTAAATAGTGAAGTATCTGCTGCATCTCCTTGCCAGTTATCTTCGGTATTTGTGGCGAAAGAAACCAACTTTTCTTTTCCAATTTCTCTCTCAAGTATTGTAAAGAAAATTTTCTCATCATTACTAACAGTTATTGCTTCCATTTTTTTAGATTCAGTATTAATTTTAACTATTTCTGGGTTCCAAGGAACCAAGCCACACTTTTTAAACCCATTTATTATGGTAGTTTCTTTAATGGCAAGAAGTACTTTTTGAAGTAAAGGAGCAAACTGATGCTTTTTTAGTTGTTCCCCATTATTCTCCATTCTCCACTCAGCAACCTTCTGCTTCCACACTGATTTTAAAACATGAAATACAGAAACGTCCATAGGCGGGAGACCATGAGTGGCATTAGGATATGCCACTAAGTGTATTTTATTTGCAATGCAAAATTTACTAAGTTGCAATGAAATGTGGGAACTATGTCCATCCAAAAAAAAATATAATAGGTGATGGAATTTTCTCTTTGTTTAACGATGGTACAAATATATTTGCCATATACTAACAAAAATTTGTTGAGTCATCCAGCCATTATGCGACTTTCCCATGGACCAATCCTGTGGAAAATTTTTTGCAATATGTTGTGGTATTCTTGAATATCTATATACAACAAGAGGTGGGGCAAGCGTGCCACTGGCATTTGTAATTAACGTTGTTAAACTAAATTTCTCGTCGTTACCGGCTGTAGTGTACACAGTCTTGCAGCCTTTAGGGGCAAGAACTTTTCAAGGTTTCGGATTTAAAAAGAACGCAGTTTCATCTGCGTTAAAAACCCTTGCAGGAGTATTAAAGATATCGCTGAGTTCATGCTCATCAAAGAATAGTTTTACTTCTCGAAACCATTCATGCAGATTTTCTTGAGTAACTGCCCTTCTTTGAGTCGTTAAATTCTGGCTTACTCTAAAACTAATATTAGCGTTTCTTCTTATGGGGGGTCGCGGGGTCCTATCTTTTACATGTTAATTTGCCCAACTTTAAGGTACATTTAAATAAAAAGTAAAAGTGGTACAGCTTTGAATTTTTTTTTCACTGAAAGTTTACACTTTTTACACTTTTCTACATATTTTGAGCAGAGGGTTTTTAAATACAATCACAAACCAGAATTTTATATTTTTTTAAAAAAAGTTATATTTTTGAATTAAAAACTTTGTATATAAATCAAGTTTCTAAAAAATGTACTAGGAATTTTGAAAAGCCTTCTGTTTAAAATGTACAGCAAGACTAGACAAAGTAAACAAAAAAAAATCATCTCATTATCTCTTACCGTTCCTGAGAAAATGTTCCTTAAGTGCTAAAAATATTCGTTTGCGGAAAAATCAGCCGAAAGTTAGAAAAACATTAAAAATGCAATATTTTTTGAAAATTTTTACTTTAATGCATCCCAGCTCCATACTTAAGGTTGTCTGGATCCTCTGCTTCTTCATACATATCCTCCAGCCTTCTTTTAGATGCTGTTAGCTTTTGCCGGCACTTTTTTTCAATTGCTTCCAATGCCCTTTCTGCCTTTTTCACTCGTAGAGGGTCGACAAACTTCATTCTCTTGATGCAGTAAGCTCCAGGAACAATACCTAACTTTTCTAGGATTTTACATCTGACTGTATTTCGCTCATTATAGGTACAAATTGCCTCATACACGCCAAGTTCCAAGGTATTTTTGTGGACAAAGGTTGCTTTCGGGATGCGCGCCCAAATCAAACTATTGAGAGACTCACTAGCATTTTGGGTTCCACTGTGTAAGCATCTGCGGAGATAAGTCACTAAACATGGGCTTTATTTCCTCCATCACTATTCTAGGGAAATGGGTATGAATAGAGTGGTCATATGGCTGTTTCTTTTCCATCGCTTTGCGGCACTTGCACCACGTGTCTGGTCCAGGAGGGCATAATTCACTAGCTGGAGATTCATTTGTAGAAGCCAGATGAAAATATTCGGCCCAAACAGCTTTTTTAATATTATCTAAATTTGAAGTGTTTCTTCTGATGGCAAGGCCATAATGGGTTTGAATTTCATTCATTGCTTCATTTGTAAGCCAGCCACGACCTCTAAGTGTTTTCCCATCTTCTAGTTTCTTTTTCCCAGCTTAAGATTTCAACTTTCGAATGCGTTTTTGCACGTGGCCCACGCATTCGAGTTTCTCTATTGAGAAATCAGGTCCATGTGGCTCAGCAGCAACAACGGAAGGGTATGCTGCACTGTCACCGTCACCAAGAAAGTACTTATATCTTATGTCGTGCTTGGTTTGTGACTCACAAAACATGTCGACAATACCCTTGACTTTCATGCCACGACTTACATCAGAAAAGTTTGCAATACAATTTGATTCATGTTGGTTTTCCGATTTATTTTTACATCTACAAAACTTTGACGTAATTTTCACATCAAGCACTTTACCAGTTAGTGCACTTATTGCAGTTACTATGCCATTGAGAGATAAATGACCTCTGCGTTGCCCCGAACCATCGAAAATTGCAGTAATGTCACGGTTTTCATTTTCTTGCAAACCTACACATTCTTCTACAGCATCACTCATCGATTGAAAACAAACAGCCTGTACAGCCTGCAGTAAAATGTGCTTGTAACCCCTGAATTCAGAAGGGCACGGCATATTCATTAGAGAGAAAAAATTCTTTGCCGCTTCTTGGCGCTTTCCAATACAGCGAAAGGCATATGCACATCGTACATTCAAATCTGTCCTATTAGTTAGGCCTATTTTCTTGCTGTTACTTTCTAACACTAAAAAACTACAAGAAGAACACTTCAGATTGATATTTACACTCATGCCTTGCCTATTACTGGGGAAAACACAAAGTTGACCATGACACTTTCAAAGAGCAATACTTGAAATCAAACTTTGCAAAGTCTCCATGGATACAAGATCATAACAAGAATTTTCATCATCAGTCCTATAAAACTCATATTTACCTAAATTAGGGCTTAGTTTTCTTTTTGAGGCACTAGTACTAGGCCTACTACTACTGTTTCTAAGACTAGTGCTAGGCCTAAGCTCTAAAGCTTGGTTCAAAGTTTCACTCACAATAGCAGCAGAATTTTCAGTTTCAATCCTTGCTAGCACTTGTTTTCTAACGCCACTAAAAACGGGTTTTCGTTTTTTAAAATTTTTTGAAGAATATCTAGGCATTTTCACAAGAAAAACACTGACTAAACGCACTTCTAAGTTCTAACACATAAATAAAAATTACAAAGATAAATGAGCACTGTATAATGTATGTATACTATAATAAAATCAATATTATGCGTTTACACTGTATAATAGTGGGCTAATTTGTGTAATGTAAGCGTTTGCTAAAATATTAATTTCTTGAAAAGTACTGGTCAGAATTTAACAAAACTGAAATTAAATTAAAGCACAAGAATTCCAGATGATAAAAAATGCAAAATCTCAAATTCGAATATTTTTTCATTTTTTGCCCCGTGAACCCCCTTAAAAAAAGTTCCAACCATTTACGACCAGGAGTAGGATTGACTTTGAAAGTAACTCTCAATTCTTTTGTAAGTTTAAACACACTCTCCATAAAACTTTCTGTCGTCAAAGGAAAGCCACTTCCTATTAGACTAAATCAAATGGCAGATTAAAAATAAACGAATGTATCCTCCTAATAAAGTAACGGTTTGGTTTAACAAGAAATTCTAAAAGTCATCTCTGACGACTATTAGACATATCATGAAACTAAGGTACCAATAGCCGACACCCGGCAATTTCTTAGTAAATCTGAATAAAAGAATGCTTTCCTGTGAGGAACTAAATTAGATCATTAACAGGCTAGTACTATTAGATATAATTAACAATAAAAAAATAAACTCAAATAATTTAATATTTTTTACTTACTCTTAACATAAACTTCTAGAAAGTAGAATAAAACACACAAAATTATTGCAAACAAACGTCACCACGTGCTAAATGGCGGCTCATATTTGGCGGGGTGCTAACCACATACTTTACAACGTTGCCAGCGTGTGAAATTTTTCCCGAATATTCCATATTTGTCTTAATTTTGAAATTTGAATTTAAACTTGTCGACTATTGGATCATTGTCGATTACTGGAGCACTTACCTTACTAACAAATCAGTAGTTTTGGAGACTACGAAACAAACTCAAAAATTTGTAAAGAAGTAAAACAGTCTTCCATCCAAGTTACTTATAATCTTGCGATTGCAAAAATAACCCTGAAAATTCAAGCTAGCCGCAAACCAGACCTTGATAATTTATTTATGCATTTGGGGCCGTTCCATATAATGATGGCTTACTTCAAAGCCGTAGGCAAAGTTATCATGGATTGTGGAACAGACTAAGTTATTAGCATCGGGCTCTATAAATGGAATTCTTGAGGATAAACATTTCAATAGGTGTAAAAGACTACACCGTTTGATGGCTGTAGGGTTGAAAATTTCATATTTCAAATCTTTTTTGGAAATTAATAATATAGTCACAGATCAAATTATCCAAGAAATCACACGACTGAGAACTTCTTCAATATCTTCACTTACAATTGAGAATGAATAGTTTAATGATCTATTAAATAATTATAATATTTATAAGCAGCAAACCCTTAATGGCGAGTTCGGTAAAACAGTTTTATTTAATTTATGTAAACCTCGTTCCTTATTATCTACCTTTGTCAAGAAGCATCCGAAATGGAGATTTAAAGTTTACTCGAAATTATTAAAACAGCTGGTAAGGTAAAATTTTAGAATTATTGTTGTCAGACGAGCACTTTTTTAAAAGTTAATATTTAACACTTTCAGTGCTGACGTCACCGATCGGTGTCACAGTGGTTGCATGCGCAGTGTGTCCGACACCGATCGGTGTCGCATGGTAGTCTTTACGAAATTGGTCAGTATGAACTTAGCACTACAGTGAAACGCACGTGTGTTTGTCAGCGTGGCACTTAAGGTTAGAAACTTTAAAATGTTTTGCTTAGTTTTCGATTCTGTAATTTTTTGTCGGATTGAGATGGATAGAAGTGCACCAGGTCCGTCTAACCCTAAAAGGGCTAAACGAACGTATAAAAACCCTAAAAAAACTTACAGAAAAAGATCTCTTAGCTCCTTTAGGAACCAGCGATGAAGAAAATAAATACGATTTGCTTGAATCGAGTGATGATGATTTTGTATTGGATTTGGAATCTGAAGGAGAGGACGTCGATTTAGTTGACACAGGTAAAGTCGATTGTAGATAGATATACCTACAATATTTACGTTATTTATAATAAACTTATCGTAGATATATTTGCTAACGTAGCAGGGACGGCGCAAGGGGCCGAAAATCAACCTGAGAGCGTTTTTGCACCAAAATGGACTGATGGTCCCATCGTAATGAAACAGTTTCAATTTAGCAAAATAAATGCATTACTAGTACCTACTCCCGAAGATAATCAACCTGCTGACTATTTTCGACTGCCAATTAACGACGAAATAGTGAATTTGATAGTGACTAAAACAAATCGATATGCTGAAGAAGTGTTTTTCGGAGAACGGATTTCAGAACACTCAAGGATTACGAAATGGAAACCGGTCGACAAAGATGAAATGTTGACGTATATAGGACTAGCACTGCATATGGGTACTATAAAACTCAACAGGATGCAGGACTATAGGAAGAAACACCCTTTATTTAATTTGACTTGTTGTTCGTCACACATAAGCAGAGATCGTTTTTTATTGTTAACAAGATGCTTGCATCCCAATGAGAAAATGATGCAGACTATTTAAAATTAGGCCAATAATGAATTTTTTTTAATAGTATGATGGAATCCATTTACTATCCCGGAAAGGAACTGCCTCTGGATGAGTCGATGGTTTTATTTCGTGGACGGTTACTTTTCCGTCAGTATATCAAAAACAAACGCTACAAATACGGCATAAAATTATACAATTTTATGCCGTATTTGTTGATATATATGTTGATGGAAACTTACGGGCTCATCTTGAAATCGTTTGTTTATACAGGGGCATTAAACGCATTGGGAGGGAAAGGCCATACGGTAAAAGTTGCTTTAAAATTGACAAAAAATTATCTTGACGCAGGTCATTCCATTTATATGGATAATTTTTGTAATTCGTACGAATTAGTTCGACAATTAACAGATCATAGTACATATTGTACCGGTACCCTTAATGTTAAAAGATTGCATAATCCAGTACGTTTTGCAAAAAAAAAAATTAAAAAAAAAAGGAGAGTGTACCGTGACATAATCTAATAATATAATTGGAAAATGGCGGGATAAACGCGACGTTTTATTCATTTGAAACGAATATACAGGAGAAATGGTAGAGTATGTTGACAGGAGGGGGCGAACATTACAAAAGCCTAATGCGATTTACCACTACAAGTATATAGGTGGTGTTGATCGCCAAGATCAATTAAATTCATATTACCCCAGTCACCGAAAATCGTTAAGATGGTATAAAAAATAGGGTTCCATTTCATCCAGCTGATGGTCCTCAATTCCTATTTATTGTTCACAAAATATTCTGGTCGCAAAATGACGCTATACGATTTTAGACAATAACCTTTGTGTAGTCTTTTGAACATAGAAGCATCCAGAGCAGAGCCACAAAAGAACCGAACAAGATATACGTGGACAAAAATTTCTTTACAAGAGCAAGTTAGGACCAAGAGAAAACGTTGCAGGGTATATTCTCAACAAACGATACGAATATCTACTGTATACCATTGTGAAAGTTGTCCCGATAATCCAGGATTCTGTGTAGAATGTTTCGACATTGGGCATGCGGAATAGATTTTGTGACTTTGTTTTATCATATGTGCAATCTCAGTTTTATGTTTTTAATGTTTTCATGTTTTTGATGTTTCTGTAACTTTTTTTACTGACGTTACTGATACATGTTTTATTTGTGTTTTCATAATAAAAATATTTTCGTCCAATTTGTTGCTTTATGTCTTGCATTATCTAAAAGCAAACATATATTATACCAGATTTAGCACTAAGCACCTATACTTTTCATAAAATAGTCTAAAATCTCCGATCGGTGTCGGTCAGCACTGAGCAAGTATTAATTATTAGAAGGGATTAATTATTAGAAGGGATTAATTATTTTTATTTAAACGATTATTTGCGACATCGATACATGGTACGGTACACACACGCATACACTTATACAGCTCCACTCAGCAAACAAGACAGTCGGAAAATATGTCAACTAAAATAACGTATTTGAAAGTTTTGACGCGGCAAATTATTTGTTCAATCATATTTGAGAATGCTAAGGTGGTACATTCACAGTTAAAAGTAAATTATTATAGTTTACAGCTGACATTTTCCGCGAGTGTTTTATTACTTAATCCTTTTATTGTGTTAATCTTGTTTGTTAAAATCAGTTTTTTTGAAGACTTCTTTGGTGGTTTTACTTGTGAAATAAAGGTATGTACCGGGTGGCCAGATAAGAATGTAAAGTGCTGTTTCTCGAAACTATTCGTCGTAGAGAGTTGCGGTAAACATTTTTATTATTAAAGTGGCCAAAAAAAGACCGTGGAAACTATTTTCAAATTTGCAAGATGACCGCCAGGGGGCGTAACCGCCATCCTAAACTTTTAAAGTGATTTTTTACTGAAATCCACCTAGTAAATGTACCAAAAAATTATATGCTTTTAACAGCTCAGCTTTATTCGAGTAATTTTTGTTTGACGTATCTATTAAAATAAAGTGGTGGGGGTGATTTTAGTGATTTTTAAATAAACAGTTGTAACTCCTAAACGACTGAACTGGTTTTAATAAACTTAGTCTCGTTGGAAAGAGCATTTATTGCTCCATCAAATCCATATTACCTTGTAATATGTCTAATTTTTAGTGACGCCGCTAGAGCGCGTTTTTTGATATAATATCAGAAAATTGCAAAATTCTCTAAAAAATTAAATGCAACAATATGACCTTTTTTTCATAAAAATGAGATGAACTCATCCCTAAATAGGTTAGTGAAAACTGCATCTCGATATCTCATTCCTACCCTAAAATATCGAAGAAAGAAAATTTAGTTATAAAATTTGAAAAAGTCGATATTAAACCGGTATTTATTCTTATTTATTTGTCTTTTTTCCCGATTCAACGAAAAATTTTATCATTTTATAATTTTAAATAATAGTTTTCATAATTTCAAAAATAAAAAAAAACATGTAGGGGCATAATAATCAATGCATAGAATATGCAAGTGCAGAATAGGCAGAATATTAGGAGTAGGCCATTGAGAAAAAAACAATTACCTAAAATAAACTTGTAAACAAATATTAAAATTTGACAGACAGTGAAATTTATGTTTGTTGAACAAGTAAGTCCTTAAAACTACCTATGATGTCTTTTACAAATTATGAAGCTGTTGATAAGATTGCGGTATATTTTTAATGTCTTCAAAATGCGGCATTTACTCAGCTCGATATCCAGATCGGCGTCTACGCGATGCGAGAATTTTTCCGCGCTTAGTGCAAAATTTTCGTAATACTGGAAGCTTTCGACCAAAGTTGCGAAGAGACTCGGCTAGAAGAATGGAAGACAATATTGTTAATGTCTTAGAATACGTGTCATTGAATCCCCACGTTAGTACGAGAGCAATGTCTCTCGCGTTGGATATGTCACGAACAACTATTCAAAGCATTTTAAAGGATCATAGGTAAGTTCTTATGTCACTGAAAATACGACTTTACATGCTTCACAATGTGTTTGTAATTTTAAATTTGTAGAATGCACCTGTATCATATGGTTTTACATGAAGCCTTACATGACAAAGACTTTGACCGACGAATAGATTATTGTCATTGGACGTTGGGCATGATCAGGGAAAATAGAGGATTTTTATCCGAAATTCTTTGGACGGATGAGGCCACCTTTAAAATTGATGAAGACTTTAATCTGTATAATATGCATTATTGGTCTGACACCAATCCTCACTGGTTGTACGAGGTTCAACATCAAGGTCAGTGTTAAGGTGAGGTGTGGCATCCTGGACGGAACTATTATAGGTCCCTATTTCTTTGATGAACCACTAAATGGTGCCGTGTTTCTTGATTTTCTGGTACACCAATTGCCTATTTTATTAGATGTGCCCTTGCAATTACGGCAAAATATGTTTTTACAACTAGATGGTTACCCAGCACATTTTTCAATAAATGTGCGAGAACGCTTAAATTTAATGTATCACCAAAGGTGGATTGGACGACGAAGTCTATTTCCTTGGCCACCCCGATCTCCAGACTTAACCTGTTTGGACTTTTATCTATGGGGTTGGTTAAAAGATATTGTTTACGAAACTCCACCAACAACGAGAGATGACATGAAAGTACGAATTCGAGAGGCCATTCGTAGCCTATCAAGAGCAGTAGTTGAAGCTGCTGTAATGTCCACGCATGAGCGGCTCCAACAATGCATCGAGGTCGATGGGAGGCAATTCGAGCATTTAAGTAGGCATTAAGTAGGTACTTGATGCCTAGTTAATGCCTACTTAAGTAGGCATTATTGCACAATCGCTCCTTTTTAGGGCCATAAATAAAATTAATAAAAATAATTCCGCTAATTTGGAATAATACCTTTCAAAAATAAATATTATCATATTATTACATTTAATTTTGAAATTATGAAAACTTTTATTATTTAAAAATTATAAAATGATGAAATTTTTCATTGAATCTTGAAAAAGACAAATAAGAATAAATACCGGTGTAATATCGACTTTTTCAAATTTTATAATAACTAAATTTTCTTTCTTCGATATTTTAGGGTATGAATAAGATATCGAGATGCAGTTTTCACTAACCTATTTAGGGATGATTTCATCTCATTTTTATGAAAAAAAGTCATATTGTTGCATTTAATTTTTTAGAGAATTTTGCAATTTTCTGATATATCAAAAAACGCGCTCTAGCGGCATCACTAAAAATTAGACATATTACAGGTAAGATGGATTTGATGGAGCAATAAATGCTCTTTCCAACGAAACTTAAGTTTATTACAATCAGTTCAGTCGTTTAGGAGTTACAACTGTTTATTTAAAAAATAACTGAATCACCCCCCCCCCCCCCACCATTTTATTTTAATAGATACGTCAAACAAAAATTACCCGAATAAAGCTGAGCTTTAAAAAGCATATAATTTTTGGTACATTTACTAGGTGGATTTCAGTAAAAAATCACTTTAAAAGTTTAGGATGGCGGTTACGCCCCCTGGCGGTCATCTTGCAAATTTGAAAATATTTTCCACGGTCTTTTTTGGCCACTTTAGTAATAAAAATTTTTACCGCAATCCTCTACGACACATAGTTTCCGAGAAACAGTACTTTGCATTCTTATCTGGCCACCCGGTACAAGAATTTTAATAAAAATGTAATTTTAATGTAACTTTTATGTTTTAAGGTTATCCCTATTCTGAAGCTTGAAACATTATTATTGCAAAAACATTACAAACATGTGGATCGATTGGCTCAAGAAATGTAGGAGAAAGATGGATTAGTTTATGAATTAGTGGAAAGTTTGGAATTTGTAGTGAATACTGGTTTGTCGGAAGATGACACAAGTTCGGAAGTTGCAGATCAAGAAAATAACTTAGAAAAAATTTTGCCTTGATATTTTAAACGTGTTGATTTTTATATGATTTCGTTTCGATTGTTTAAATATGTATTCAGTTTATTTTGATTTTAACTTAACAATGAAATTGCGTTGGTAATCTTTGCCAAACAAATAACTCATCAGTTCATAGGATAAACTATAAAAATGTAATTACATTTTATTCAAAATGAATTGTAGATCTGAAATTAAAATATTTAAAACTGTTTCTGTAAAGCTTAATATGGTTACTAAATATTTTATATTAATGTTTAGGTTTTTCAGTTTAATAAAGTTATATCAACGAAATTCTTGGTTCGTCGTGTATAAATCTGTTCCTTTGTGATTTTGTCAAGAAAATATTAGTTACACTGGTTATGCAGCACACAATACACTTATGTGTATCCAACAATACACATTTAAATTAAGCGCCCAAATATTTTTTTTCGGATTGTAACTTAAAAGCTGCTATAGCGCCGGTATCCCCTCTCCAACTATCTTGTTTGTTGAGTAGAGCTGTAGTCGACAAGAGTAAACCGTAAGAGAGAGAGAGAGAGAGAGAGCGGGCAATATAACACTCATATATGTCTCACTCACGCTTATGCGCACTAATAATGCGTTCTCGCTCATACTCACAGCGGCATCACAATTGGGTCTAGGGAATGTTTGGCCCCTTGGATCGGTCTGTCTGGTTGTAAAGCGTTTTAATACAGTTGTCTGGCTAACATATATAAAAATGGAGCTTCAGACTGTAAGTGAGATTTTTTGAGAGCTTAAAGAATCTGTAAGGTAATACTGCCAGTGGGAAGTGTCTGGGAATATTGACGACTGATTTTTAACGATATTGTGTAACATATAAGTAAAAATCAGCTGTCAGAATTGAAGTGAGGGAAATAGCATTTTTACGTACCTTGATTACCTAATACCTGAAAAATGGCCGTCTGGCCAAGGTAGCAGTTAGGGATACGATCATAGTACATACTAACACTACTCAATCTTACACATTTTGTTCATCAGAAAATAAGTGACGCCTGGCTGCTCTGGGATCTTGGACCATCATAAATAGCTCTTAATTTTCATGTATTTTTAAAAGGTGGTGGGGTCTATCTTGATAGACGTAATTTATCCCCTTTCTTTGCAAAAGGGATAAAAAGTAAAAACTCGCCCCCAAATATAAAAAGAATCCTAAATCTAGCCTGAAAAATCCTGCCAACTTTAAACTTAGATTTATGCCATTAATTTGCGATGGGGATAAAGGGTAGCCATTCACCCCTAAATATTAAAAAAAGTCCGTCAGAAAAATAATGCCAACTTTATAATTATAAAATATATTATAAACCACGCAACTATCATTCTGAATTTATCCCATTAATGTGCAAAGTGGATAAAAGGTAGAAATTCACCCTCAAATATATGTAAACAAAATTCGCAAGTCCCGTCAGAAAAATCGTACCAACTTTTAATATAAAAATACTGTAAACCACCAAAAAAATCACTCTGAACTAATCTTATTAACTTGCAAAAGGAATAAAAGGTAAAAGCTCACCCACAAATATAAATTTTATTTTATATTGTGTATTATGTCTATTTACATCGCCTTCTCCCATTATTGTCCTCAAGCTAGCAGCGCCATATTGTATTTTCTTGATCGAAAATAAACAAAAATTGAAATACGGATTTAGAGATCTCAAATTACGAAACGCAAACAATAAAATAAATACCTCTTCTATAAATAATAAAATGAAGTAAAATCAAAAATAAAGCCTTGATGATTTAGAGCTAAAACAAACAACCCCTTAAAATACATGTATTTAAAAAAATCAAATCAAAGTTCTTTTAAATTATACGTGACTCATGCCTGCTTTATACCTAACCCATTCAAAGCCGGTACGTGATGTAGTTTATGTTTCTTCTTATATTTTTTAAGCAAGACTCTAAGGCATTAGTAAAATATATTTCTGTTAAAAAAAAATTTATTTTATGAAAATAGACTTGGAATAAAATGTTGTGTATACGCAACGTTGGCTCTTAACATTAACTACATATAAACATTACTTCTTATGAAATGCCGTGAAGTATTCTGAACGAACTTGACATTTTCTACATAAAAAAATAGTATTATTTTGACATACTCTGCATCGTCGTTTTACTTTCAGATTATGTTTTTCAATTACGTGTCCGATATTGTCAAATCGGACATCATTTGGAAGACTGATTTTTGATGCCCTGTCCAAATTTATATTTATTTCGTTAGCTGCCAACGGATCAGTGACTGCTTCATTCTTTTCTAATTTCTGCAAACATGTGGCTACATATGGGCGAAACTGGATCTGAGACATACTCACTTCTTTATGAGCGATTTGGTACATCCTCCATTCATTTATTAAAGCATTTCCTAGTAAATTTGTAAAGAGCGGTCACTACCATTTCTTGCCCCGAATAGTTATCCGGTAGTTTGGCACGCGATTGTCATGAAGGTCTACGCCTCCCATGCGTAAATTATATCAGCGATGGTGTTTGGTTGGGAAACGAAGACTTCCTTTTTCTCTTTTCTGTTATATCGCTTTACTTTGACAATCCGTTCAATTGTTCCTACATTTGTTGCAATTGTTAAACGACCAGAAGTCAACTCAGAAGCAGAATCAAATGTTCCTCTCTCATTATTCTTGATAGCTTTTGAGATTTGTACAGGACAACGGGGAATTCGATCCTCTCGAATTGTGGCAGTGGCATAAAATCCCTTCTCTTTCAATTTTTTTATTAAAGGCATTCCGGTGAAAAAATTATCGAAGTATATTCTATGTGCGGAAGGATCATCAACAACTGAGAGTAAATTCAGAACATCTATTCCTAAGCCTAAACCACTTTCAGCAAGATTATTAGATTTTCCTCCGTAAGGTTCGAATTTATACAAGTATCCTGTATGAGAAGCCAGGCACCAGGTCTTAAACCCAAACCTAACAGATTTTCCCTTGATAAACATTTTCGCTGAGTGGCGCCCCAAATAAGGGATTTCTTCATCAATTGATATTTGATGCGTAAATATTTCGTTTATCATATCAAAAACAGCAAATACAAGATACGCACTGCCTTCAAATCAACCAGAACGCTCAGGGGAATACTAACCAAAACCAAACCATACAATGAAGATCAGAATTCCAAGAATTGTGTATTAAACCTACCATGTTTATATATATATATATATATATATATATATATATATATTATTGGATTACTCAGTGGCTCAGCCGTAAAGGTGTCAAACTAGTAAGTGAAAAGTACCAAATTCGAATCTGAGAGTAGTGAAGTGCTTGGGAAAAAATTATATATAACATATGAATTCGACTCAAGTGGGAAAACAGTCCTTCTCAGAACTAAGCCTGATGACGGAAGCAGAGTTTGCTTCCGAAACGTCGCGCTCAAAAAGCATAAACTGTGGAAATAGGCAGATCAACTCCACTAATGGGAAACCACAGTTACAAAACACTTATAATACAGAATGCAATAGAATTCCCTATACCTAAAACCACCGTTTCAAAGATATTTAATGATTTTGGAAATTACAGGTTTGAATTCAAAATTTATTTTTGCTACGTTTATTATTATTGAAGCAGCGTAGCCTCTGTCAGTACTTTGCAAAAGGATTGTTGTGTAAGACAGCATACATTTTTTGTTAAGAAAATATACAGGGCACTCATAAATCAAATGTCAACTACAGGTACGTAAGATTGCAAATAACTGCCTTATTTTAAATAGCACACGTGGCATTGACCATATTCAATTATTATTTAACATTTGTTAAATAATATAATGTCATAATATAGTATTTCTAAGCTAGTCACTTTGTAATAATAAGCGAATCTGTCCTACGAAAATTGTGTAAAAATGAAAACATACTCTGTACACAAAAGAATTGATATGATTTTAACAATTGGAGAATGGAGCAGAAATAGTTTATACTCAAAAATATCCCACTCGCAATCATCCAAACAAAAGAGTATTGCAAGGATTGTTGGAAGTGTTCCGTAGAACGGGAATTGTAGCATACCAGAAAATGAACAGACAAAAGCATGTCACTGTCACTGAGTTTGAGGTAATTGTCGCCCTTGTTGAGAATCCCCACACAATTCAGGGTAAAATAAGTCGAGAAGTAGCGTTGGTTCGGTTACATCAGCATCTGCTTGATAATGGTTTCATTCGAAAACTGGTCAACAGATACAATTTCCATTACTACAGTGATGAAAATCGCCATTTAGTTCGCACCCTTGATCATCAGCACCGATCGTCTGTTAACGTGTCGGGCGGAATTTTGGGAATCGCACGTAAGAGAGTCTCGCTTTTTTAATGGAAATTTAAACGGTCAAAAGTTTAGAAGATTTTTGCAATATAATTTATCTGATCTTTTGGAAGATATTCCAATAGATATCAGAAGACGAATGTGACTTCATTTAGATGTTGCTCCCGCACATTTTGAAGTCCAAGAATATTTCAATCGAACTTTCACTAATAAATGGATACGACGGGGGAGGACCACAAAATTGGCCGGCAGGATCCCCAGATATGACCATTTTTTTATGGGGCTACAGAAAAGGTATTGTTTATAATGTACCTCCGACTACACCTGATGATATGAAGGCAAAAATACGCAATGCCTTTGAAGCAATAACAACCTCAATTGTTATTAAAAGTAAAGAGGTCTTTCCAAGACAGAATACGCACGCCTTTGTATAGATCAAAATGCACGCCACTTCGTACATTTATTAAAGCAGAAGCATGTGTTTGTAGTTGTAAATTATTTTTTAAATTCTATTAAATTATTTCAATCTTTTATTAATATCCCGTATTTTTTTTCAATTAGTGCTACGTTTTATTTACCCTACAAAATAAAAATAGATGTCATCTTGTATTTCAAGGCAATCTTAATATTGAAAAATTAGATGTAATATTTAAAATAAAAAGAAATCAAAATAACTCAAAAACTGTTAGAGTTAGGTATAGGGAACCCTAATATTATTTGAAAGGATATAAAATTTTACAACAAATTTTTTATTAAATACAGGGTGTGCTATTTAAAATAAGGCAGTTATTTGCAATATTAGGTACCTGCAGTTGACATTTGATTTTTGAGTGCCCTGTATATTTTCTTAACAAAAATTTCATACTGTCTTACACATCAACCCTTTTGTAAAGTACTGACAGAGTCTACGCTGTTTTAATAATAATAAACGTAACAAAAATAAATTTTGAATTCAAGCCTGTAACTTCAAAAATCATTAAATATCTTTGAAACGGTAGGTTTTAAGTATAGGGAATTCTATTGCAACTTGCCTTTATTTTATTCATAGATTCCAAAAAACATATAATATACAGGGTGTTCCATTAAAAAATATATAACTTTGATATGGATCTTTTTTGTGAACACCCTGTATATCTGAAATTATTTTTAAATTGTGTTCCTAAACACCCTGTATATGCTCTAAGAAAAAAAAGAATAAAAATTCCAATAGGCTCCTATAGAAACTCCATGACGTATACGGTGCGCCACCCTGTATATTTTGAAAGAAAGTCCTGTAATGCACTAGCATTCACCTAGTTTTATAAGTTTTCAAAATAGATGTAGCGACTGATTGCCTAAATCGTAAGTGATTTTTTGCCACTCTTATTTTGTACAGCTGCCATGAATTTTGTAGGGCCGTATCTACGCAATGGCAAATGAGCGGAAACACCACTTTTTCCCTCTTACCTGCGTTCTGCACAGACTAATGTTTTGGTCGGCTCTATCACCTCCGCCCATATTCTCATCTCGTATTTTTTTCTTATTATCATCTTTTATTTAACTGTGGTACATGAATACTTTTTTTTATCTTTTTGAGAAAATCTTTTTACGCGTTGGGTAGGGAATATCTTAGTGCAGTTGGAAGCAACAGTTACAACACCGTTGTCAAACCACTTGCCTAATAGTTTTAATATCCGATGTAACGAATTCTAAAGCTTCTCGTTCTCTTTTTTTCGTGACAGTTGAATGGGATAGAGGACACTCTTTACCGACACGATTTTCTCTTATGGTACCAGTTCCTTTTAGACCCAGAATTCTGAGTTCTTCCAGCAATTTTTGGGAAATGAAAAATTATCAAAATATAAATCAAAAGCGACACCAGAATACCTCTTTCTAAGAACTTCAGTCCTAGACCTAAATTTTTATATTTATTCGATAGAGTAGTTGTTGAGCGATGGTACGGTTCAAACCATTCAATGTATCCAAGTACGGAGGTTACTACCCAAGATTATAGCCCCATCTTATAGGCTTACCCTTTATAAATTGCTTTGAACCGTGATGTCCGAAGCACGGAACCATTGATTCATCAACGCTGTGTGATTCCTGAAAAGGGGCCATATCTATAAATCTGTTGTTTAAGAAGGGTCGAAGTTTTGCAAATGTATCATTAGCGACTAAATTATTATTGTCGTAACAATGAATATTCTGCATAATAAAATTGAATCGGTCACAAACGAGAACGTTATTCGTGTCCTTTGAATTTTCCCAATACATCGACCTTCTTGGATGGGACAAGTAGCCACCAAGTAGCAAAACTCCTATGAAACACCGAAATTCGTTGTCAGTAATGTAACCATTACGATTGTATGAATTAGCGTACATATTTGAAAAAATTCACCAACATGGTGATAACACAAAAAAAAGTTTCAACCGGACTAGATAATTGTTTTGAGCAAAAGTACACAATGGTAAATCACCTTTACTATCGGATTCTTCTGTTACTCGAATATCTGTTTCAGTATCAGCAACACTAGAAACTTCAACTTCTGTAGGTAGTTGACTTCCTGGAAGATTATTTATGGAAACATTTTCTTCATCCCCAGAGAACTCGTCTGTATTTTCCTTATTCGCATTTTCCGGCGGAAAAACAATTCATTCGTTAGGTAATCCATTATCCGAATCTAAATCCTCAATTTCTTCTAATAATTCATGGAGCTTTAGCGGTCTTTTCCAATAACTGAAAAAATAAAACAATTGGTAGTAGATTTTGCCAGTTGTTTTTAAAGAATACCCCACTTTTCACTGCCAAAGTTTGTTTGATGTGAATCGTTCTAACCCAACTTATATTTACATACCATTTTTACACACTTTGTTCGTATTTGCTAGAATATTTTTTTAAAATACCTGACAGATTTCTATTTGAACTCACCCGTAGGTGTCCATGTTAGATGACACATTCTTATTTTACGGAATAATAACGTTTTTAGCTATAATATCAACCACAATCGCACAAATCACATGTACAACATTAGAAAACTGTATTGTCTTACCATACACTGATGGCGTCATCTATGATCTAAAAGCATAAAGAAGTAATCACGTTTTCTGTAACATGTCTAGAACGGTGACCTAATCTGGGTTAAAAGCAGCCCCTTTTTTTTGCAAAAAATGTCTTATTTTAGTTTCGTCGAACACTATTAAATTAATCCGACGATTTGCACCCCCCACTCCCCCCAAAGTGGCCAAACGGATACCCTGGCTAAAATTTTTGAGTATGAAAGTGTGTCCTATTTAATTTTTCCAAAAGTAAAGACGCTAACATTTGGAGCTGATTAAGAGCGATATGGAGCTTCATATTAACTAGCTAGAACATGCTTTTCTTAATTGAATAGTTGTTTCAACCATAATTTGATTATTAAAAATTATCAAAAGTTTTTCTGAGCTATTTGGAGCTTTATGGTCATCTCTTGTTGGAAGCTCTCAAGATTTCTAAATTTCGTATTATACGTATAGCCAAACTCCTGCAAGATGGGAACACTCTAAAGGAAAAGCGCGGAGGAGATCAAGTTTCTGATCGGTCTGAAGAAAGAAGAAATTCCATTCGAAATTTTTTGAGTAAACTGAAAGGTACTTAAAGCAATTATGGCATGAACAAATCCACGAGAATTTATCTCAATTGTAACCTTTTAATTGCAAAGCTTTACCGCATGTATCTTGCCCAATATAATATAGGAAACAAAAAGCCTTCATTTTCAATGTTCCAACGAGATTTTAAGATTTTAAGATAGGATTCAACTCACCAGATTGTGATATTTGCAGTTTATGTGGAAGATTAAAACATGCGAACGCGAAGGAGAAAGGCCCTGCAAAAAAACGAACACTGGTGAATGAAAAAGGTATTCGCAGGTTAAGAGCACGAGCATTTTCCGACATTCTAAAAGAAACCACACAACATTTCTGTTTTGATTTGCAGCAAGTGCAACCTCTCAAAGACATCATTACCTGATGCCTTTGATTTACGGCAAATGGGTACTACTCTCTTAGCATTGACCAGCTCCATTGTGAAGATCCTTACTGTTATACGTGGACTGAAACTGAAGCTGGACGAGGTTCTACAGAGGTTGCATCTGCACTTTTTAAGAAATTTAAACTTATCGAATGACATTACTAATCTAAGACTGTTTAGTGACGGGGTTGGTGGACGGAATAAGAATGCTAATGTCATCCACTCTCTCAAGTATTGGTTATGTCCGTGAAAAATGTTATGATTGTTTATCCTGGCCACAGTTTTCTACCTGCGGATCGTGTCTTTGAAAGGGGCGCACATCAGAACAAAAGAACAGTGCCACAACCTCTATACAGAAGTAGCCACAGTTAAGCTGACTGAACAAGACTGGGATTTGTTTGATGTGAAAGAGTTAGATAAAGTATATAAGAAGAAACCTGGTATGAGTGAAATGAAGAGAATTTTATTAGAAAAACATGTTAAAGAAAATGACAAAGTTAGTGTGGCTTTTCGAGGCCTTTACAATTGTCGATTTAACTCCAATATAGAAGTACTTCAAACTTTGTGCAAACGTGGACCAGCTTAAGAAATTACCACTACACCGTACCCTGACAAATAAAAAAATCGAAAATGTACAAACCCCTTTGGTCGCTGACTTTTCTTCAGATTGGGAAGAGTCCTAGTTAGCGCGGTATAAGAATATAATTGAGTCATTACAAAAAGTAGGCCAATTTCCTGAAAAGGACTCCTGATTATATGCGTTAGTACTTTTGTAATGGCACTTGAAAAATTCGGTCACCATCCAAGTACTCACCACTTAACTTTTCGGTCACCCATCCAAGTACTGACCGCTTAACTTCAGTGATCGGAAAATTATTAATATACCGGGTGGGCCTTTGAAAAGTTACAATGGCAATATTTTTGAAACAAAAATAAAAAATATCGTTTCTATAACAACCGGAGAGAACACAAACGACGTATCTTTCGACCCCTTTAAACTGCCCATATGACTTTAAAAAAGTAAGGGCTGCTATTAAATAGCAGATTTTTTCAGCACCGCAACCTAAAGAAAAATAATTTCAATTCTTTCTTCCACTCTGTAAATCATTTTGAAAAATTAAAAATATATCAAATGAAACATGGTACCCGTAAATTTCAGAAACAAAAAACACACAAAATTACGTAGGTGAAGCCTTGTTTTTAACAAAATTTCAATCTTTTAATCATTTACTTGTAAGTGACAGTTATTTATATTTCGTCTGATTTTTTCGAGTTTTCAAAAATGGTGGAAGAAAGAATTGAAATCTGTCAGAAGAGTATTAAAAATGCACAAATTTCACCCGTACAAGATGAAAATTTTACAAGAACTTGGTGACGATGATCCCGATCGACGAATTCAGTTTTGCGAAACAATGACGGACAACATTCAAAGAGAACCCATACTGACTAGAAACATTTGTTTTAGTGATGAATGTCCATTTTTTAAATGGTCATGCAAACAAACAAAACTATCGCTACTGGAGTGATGGGAACTCACACCATTTTACAGAAGGGCAAACCCGGAATCTTGAGAAACTTAATGTTTCGGCGGGAATACTGGGAGATCGAATAATAGGCCCATTAGGAGGGAATTTAATTCTTAATGAAGACATTGTGCATTTTCAACAGGATGGAGCTCCTCCTCATGATGCTATTAATACGAGACAGTGGCTGGATAGGTTCTATCCGATACAGTGGATTGGTAGAAGGGGTCTAATTGAGTGGCCACCAAGGTCATCCGACCTTACTCCAATGGACTTCTTTATGTAAGGTTACATTAAATTTTTAGTGTATAAAACTCCTCAACTAGCTTCCGTGGATGAATTGCGCCAGAAGATAAGAGAAGCGTGTCATGACATTCCAAGAGACATTTTCCATAACGTTAGACAAGAATTGGAAAATCGCCAGTACTTCGGTCTAGAACAAAATGGCCGTCATTTCGAACAATTATTGTAATTATTTTCTATAGTGTACTTGTTTTTCTTTAAATAAAAGTTTTCTTGAATTTAAAGTAGTATTAGATTATACCAATTATTTTCTAAAGACCATTAGCATTTTGAATAAGCTTTCCATAGAGATGCCCCAAGTGGGGTATTGCCATTTACGTTGTTTAACTCACTGCAAGTGAAGCTTAAGGGGGTTGAAAAGTATTCTTTATTTTTTTCATACCTCTCTTTGTTTAAAAAATAATAGTCATTGTAATTTTTCCACGAATTATCTCCAAATTTGAGGTTAGTTTTTCAGTTAACCCTATTTTTTTTATGATCAATGATTAGCATGTTTAATAAGCTTTCCAGAGAGGTATCACAAGTGGAGTATTGTGATTTAAAATTTTTAAGTCAATATGGATGGGGCTTAAGAGGGGAGTGGGGGTAGATTAAAAATACGTCATTTGTATTCCCCCTGATTGTTATAGAAACGGTATTTTTTATTTTTTGCATATCTCTTTTTGTTTAAAAAATATTGCCATTGTAAGTTTCCAAAGACCCACTCGGTAGATATTATATATATATATATATATATATATATATATATATATATACAGTGTGTCCCGATTCATTGGACGACTCTTGTAAAAGGCAAAAATTTCTGTTTTAAAATTAGAGCTTCTGAGGTCCAGCCCTACTTGGCTTGAAACTAATTTATGACAGAATTTTAGTTTCGAAAAATCACGCGTGCCTTGTAAATGATTTTTTACACTAGCAAAAGTCCTTTTTTGTAAGATATACGACAAACTGTTCCTAAAAAAAGTCTAGGACCACTTTCATTTTTTTAGATTTTTTCATTTCTTAAAATTCTGACGCCCTGTAAAAAATTCGACAAATTTTTATTAACTAAAGTTGTTCTGCATTAAAAGTGTATCCGCTGTCAATTTTACAGTAATCAGATTACTTTGAAATTTTCGGTTTTTGAACGTTTATGTCAAGATACAAGAGAATAGTGTGAAATGTCGAATTACTTACTTTAATAATAAATTGCGTTAAAATAAATTGAGTAGTACCACTTGTGCCCCTTTTACTGTTTTTTATTCTTTAATAGTCAAAACATTTATTTATTATTTATTATAAGTTTTTTATGAAGGAATAAGTTCAAAAGTAAATATGTAATTAAAAATTATTATTAAATACATAAATAAAAAGTTTACCTCGAGTAGGATATGAACCTACAACCTGTACTTTGCTAAACGTAAACTTTTTATTTATGTATTTAATAAAATTAATAATAATTTTTAAAATATGTATTTAATTCAGTGTTACGGTATTTTTTTGAGATTTCTTCTTAATGGATAAAAGTCCTTTTTAATAGACACGCAGTGTACTACATGCGCGTTACTTTTTAGATTACACCCCTACCATATTGTAATGTATTTAAAACACAGGATAACCCGAACTGTAGGTTTTATTAAACTATTATTTATCTACTGCCTTACATTTTTTTTCATAATTTCCAAGGCACGTGATTTTTGGAAACTAAAATTCTGTCATAATTTAGTTTCAAACCAAGCAGGGCTGGACCCCAGAAGCTCAAATTTTAAATCAGAATTTTTTTGCCTCTACAAGAGTAGTTCAATCAATCCTGGGACACACTATATATAAAGTCTATAGTTTTCATGATTATATCGTGAGGCAGGCAGTTCCCATCATCTCTAAGGCGACGAACACTCCCACATCCCTTGTACGCATCATAATCTCTTCCCAAACAACCCTAGACTACCTCCTCGCACGCGGTGTCGTCATGTTCGGACGACACTACAGTTCCGAACCCTCCCTTATCCCTCAACCTCACCCCAAATATTGTTCCACCTGCACGCAGATGGGCATACCGCTGAGGAGTGTCCTACCCGTGCTATCCGTTGTCCCAACTGTGACGAAAGCCACAGATCCTCCTGCACATCCTCGGCTAACCAAAGGTGTACCACCTGCTGGGAAGCTCACCCTACCTATTCCTTCAAGTGCCGGAAGCGGCGAGAACCTCCTAGTTATCCGTCGAAGATGGAACCAGTCTTCCGAAAAGTCAGACTCGGAAGACACAGCCCACTTTAAACCCTCTCCCGACACCGAATCCCTATCCATCAAAGACTTCCTTCAAATCCTCACCCACTCCCTCTTCCAGATGTTTCCTGGCGAGATAGGGTTTTCCGCACCCTAGATTCGCTATCCCGAAACTTCTTCCAACGGAGTACCAACATCTGCGTATCGGGTACGCGGATGAAGGTCGCCGTAACCCGCCAACGCAATCCTCAACTCCCTCCAAATGGATATCCTAGCAAGGACCGTTAATGCCAGGGGTGTTCGTCGGAAACGCCCCTTACTTAAACACTTTTTACAGACACACAATATACACAACTTTTCCATAATAGAAACAAAACTCACACCCAGATGCACACTTCATTTCAACACATTTTACACCTATGTAAACAAGAGCCAACACGAAACGGCTCTCTAATTAAAAATTGCTACCCATCCACTCCTTTTCAACTTCCTGTGCACATACAGCATCTCGAATGAGTTGCCGCCACGGTGCATTTTCCCACTCCTATAGTATTTATTTCATACTTACACCTATTACCGGGTGGGGTCCAATCGCATTTTTGGGGAGATTTTCGAAAATCTTCGGCTATATACTCAACATTTTTGTGTCGTTAGTTAATTATCTGATACACAGAATTATAAGGACAAATGTAGATGAGTCTCATGATTTTTAAAAAATGGAGCACACGTAATAACAAAAATAAGGTTCTTGGGGTCCGCGCAGACCCCACCCGGTGTTAGGAAGGTTAAACATCCCTATTTATAAGTACAATATTTAAGTGTGTTTACAATTATAACTAACTTAGGAAATATTTGTCATACAGTTTTTATATAACTAATACTCATGAATAAATTATTAAATCATATCATTTTGCCAATCGGCTTGTCCATGGGTGTTGAAATATGTTTTGAATTCCTCACGGATTCTTAAGTTACTGTTATTTGGGCGAAGTCCACGCCGTAAATTAATACTTGATAGCCGCCCGGTGCTTCTCCAAGATCCGTGTTTTACATAGCCATTATGTTCCTTATCGGTTTGATTTAGTATTACATCTGGAGTTTCTTTTTTTATGAAGTTGTGTAGAGCACAACATGCCTGTGTTATTAACACCACTTTGTCTCTGCATACATTAATTAGTGTTAATAAAACACGAAACCTATTGGCAAGTATGCCAAATGCATTTTCAACTACTCTTCTAAAACGACTTAATCGGTAATTGAAAACCCGCTGTTCGCTTGTCATATTTGGACATGGTTTTAAAATATGTCGTTGCAGTGGAAAAGCAGCATCTGCTACAATGACATGAGGGACCGGTTCTATGACGCTCGGAAGGGGTTTGTCGTCTGGTAGGTTTAATGTATTTCTATCTAATGCAAGTGCAAAGTCACAATTTTGAAATACAGTAAGATAAACTGCGGTGCGCTAATTCTTCCGTTTGAACCAACATCAACATAGAGAAAATTATAACTAGCATCTACAATAGCCAGCAAATCCATGCTGTGCGTTCCTTTGTAATTGTAGTAATGGGACCCTGCACTTCTCGGAGGTTGAAAAACAATATGTTTACCATCCATTGCCCCAATGGTATTTGGAATATTCCAATCGTTGAAAAATCCAGTTGCAATATCTTCCCATTCTGCGGGGGCTGTTGGAATATGGAAAAAATTGATATTTGCACATGTTTATTGAAATTCCCTACCTTCAAATATTTGGTTTTTAGTACTTCGTAGATTGCCTCTAAGTAGTAAGGGGGCACCTTGGCCTCAATCTTGGATTTTGACGTCACAAGGCCGGCCACGTGGAAGACCGTATTTTTCACCCTTATTTTTATAGTTTCTTTTCGGAGGCCTTTTTCAACCCCTTGATGGAATTTTCATCCCTAATTATGGTTTTGACAGCAATTTTTTTGTCGGCCTTATTTTATGGTTTCTTTTCGGAGGCCCTTTTCAGCCCTTGATGGAATTTTCAACCCTTTTTGTTGTACTAAGAGCCTTTTTTGACAGCCATCCCTTTTTTGTACTTGCTCAAGTGAGGGGCGTATTTAGGGTTTGGTCTTGAACTTGGAGTTGGTCTTGGACTTGGAGTTGGTCTAGGCGTTGGTCTTGGATTTGAGGGCTGGGGCTGGGTGACGGCTTCTTTTCGGGGGGGGCCCTTTTCAACCCTAATTAAGGTCCTTTTGGTAATATTAAGAGCAGTACAACTCCTGGAGGTTAGGCAATTGCACGTGTTCTGGTTGAAAAAGATTTTTATTTAAGCTGTGTTTTTTAATATGTATTAGGGCCCATTTTTATTTTATCAAATGAGATTGCATAATTGTATTTCTTTTAATTCCTATCTACAGATTGTGATCTTTTACCTATACGAAAATTTATTTATACATTGGGGTTGTATTCTAATAATAAAATTTCACTGTCATTTGAATTAATCTCAACACGCAATGCAAAAAATTATTTAAAAGTTAATTACACGACACAGTAATCAGAATATTGTTTTTCTAAACGAATATTAAAACTGGTTGCTTACCTTTGAAATATCTTTAATCACCATTCTCTCGTTAAAATTGTTGTATATACACAGGTCCTCGGTATACAAACACTTAATATTTTTAAAAAAGATATGTTGTTTGCACTAGCTGTAATTAAATCTGTGCAACTAAATAAATAAATTAAGATTATAACTACCGTTTTCTGCGGCACATATAGGCACACTAATACCACTTTCTATGTTTTGACTTATGCTTAATTGATATAAAACTGGTTATCGAGAAAAAGTAATTTTTGGAATGTAAATAAAATATTATATGCTGTACATACACACAAAACTGTTTTATAGAAAACGAATTCATTATAAAATCCTCAATAAAATATTATTAAATATTAAACATAGAGTTAATTACAGTTGGTGTAATTATATAATACCAATATTGAGTAGCATACTTTGTTTAATAATAAATGCTAAAAATCATCAATTTTTATCAAATGATTAAAAGAAAGAAATGACAGCAGGTATTACGTAACGCTTAATTAAAAAACAAAGTAATAAAATCTCTTGTTTACTTATCTGGCTAGAATAGTAGGAAAACAAAAATTGCACAATAATTTGATTATCTCGTCATTTAAGATTAAAGATACAGTGAAAAACTTATTTACAAAATCAAACGTAGGTAAATTATGTAATCTAAAATATAGAAACATTAACGTATAAAGTCCACACCATTCGAATGGTAATCTTGCAGTATTGTTTTATTGTATAGGAAGCATCTGGAATTTTTCTCTAGGAAACGTAAATGATATCCTTGCGGTGCTCGTCCAAAGGAATCAAAATATTCCCCATACCATTCTCGTCAATGTAGATAGCGGTCCAATGCTGACCTGGTTTGTTTGCAGGATCCGTGTTTACGATAATTGCACACGGTCTAGGTGCGTACCTCGGTAGTTGATTAGAAGCACATACAAGCCGAAACACATTCTTCTTGTGGCTGGTGATCGATTTCAAGCATCTCAACACAGGATTTATTATAAAGAAGTTGCTAAATTATCCTCTGTTATAAAAATTGTATTCTAATAAAGCGCAAAGATCTAAACTACTCTTTTATGGCTGAGGTATTTTCTCCTAAGACGGCTGCTTGCGGCGCAAGCAGATTTATAAACATACCCATAGGGAAGATATTAGAGTGTGGTTAGGTCAATACTTCAAACTTCTCCTGAAGATAACCGATTCTAACCGAACATTGACGAGCGCGCCAGCGCACAAGACCCAAGGCTAGCAGCATTCTCGTTTTTCGTGCGTTTCGCTCTTTAAAGTGTAACTGTCATCGAGTGAGCATTATTATAACGTATTCTCCTGTTTATGAGCTAACATCAGCGGACATTAGGGATTTTACTGACTTGTTAATAAACTATTACAACATAACCGTTCCAGATGATGATGGAAACGATGGATCTCACATCCAAGGTGATGGTGATGATTCACAGAAGAGGAAGAAAAGCGATGAGGTAGAGGAGAAGGACGAATCTCAAAACTATGATGATGATAGCGACGAATCACGGTTCAAGAAGAAGAAGACCGATAAAGGATGTGATTAAATAAAAATGATGTATTGTTGTTTATAACAATAATAATATACTTTCAAACGCTAAGCTTTCCTTCAGTTTTGTTAATAAACTTGTTTTTCCTAATGGTGTTTGAACATGCACTAACAATGCTGCAGTTAATGCGAAAGTGCGGTTAGATGCGTTCAATCACACTGCTATTTTCGAATTGTGAGCTGATTTTGTATGATTAAGTTAAATCAGTTTGGTATTTAATTTAATTGATTTGATTAATTTGGTTTGAGTAATTGATTTGTATGTTTGAGAAAGAGGCGAGGGAGAGACGATCAACCCCTATTACAGAAAACATTCATTAGCCTTTACACCACTATATTGCACCACAAACAACCCTAATTAGTCAAAATCCAAGATGGCGGCCAAGGTGCCCCCTTACTACTCCTCTAAAACCTTCGGCACAAACAGAGAAATGGTGCATGGGGCAATACGTGTGCTGTAGCCTAAACTTTGAAATGTTTCTCCAGTGGCGAGGAATCTCAAACTAACCGTTAGTCGTACCCTTGAGGGAATACATTAGCGAAACTGTGTATATTGTTTTTTAATGCGGAACTCAATCAAGGAGTGCAATTTTTCAAATGTTCAACTATCCATACGTAACCAGTTTTCGTAAGAACTTTTATCTTCTTCCAGAAGCTCCTTCGATACAAATGTACATGCCCCTAAATTTAACACATCACGTCGTAGTAACCACTGTCTGCTCCATATTCTACGTTTTTTGTTCGTACACAATTCGTAGATTTCTCAAGTTTTCTTTATTTTTAGCAACTTTTTCAGTTTCTTTTGCTTTTTATTCATGTTTGTTTACAAACAATTAAATTAACCTCAAAACGAACAATACTGAGATTTGTTTTCCGAAATTGCCAGAACTGCCGTTGGAAAGCAAGTAAACGCATTTAACCTTCAAAAGTCAATGCACCAAAAGGCAGTACAATTAAATTTCTAGTATAGTGTCGAATCTAGTACAAGTTCTAGCCAAAGTTTTCTAGACGAAAAAAGTATAATGTAAGTTGAGCTTTAAACACGAGACGAAGGTGACTTTTCAACTCTCGTTCAACTTCGAACTCGAGTAGAAAAAACACCACTTTCTTCTCCAGTTGTACAAATAAATAACTATTGATGCACTACAAACGCAATACTACGACTTGGTAGAACACGGACGTTAAAAAAAATGGAGTGTGAATTGGTACTTTACCGGCAACATTTATTTGTCCCCACCATGGGTGTAGTAGCGCATGGGTATAGTGGCGGACTCGAGAATGGGGATATAATTATTACTGTGATCTGATTCCCTTTATCCTAGTGCGAAGTTCCCACTTAAAGAAAGACGGGTTATAATAATACGTCTTCTATATATTTTAAATGCAGGACTTAAAAACGTATGCCGATTCTAAAGTCAAAGCGCATGACGCTGTCCGATGTCTTCTTGGCTATTTAACCTCAAATTATTCTTCGTATTTCATTTCGTATAATCGCATCGTGTTTTGTAGTTATAATAATTTATCTTTCGCTTCGTAATTTATTAGTTTCCATTGCATTTGTAAACAACAGTTTTTTTTTCAAAACTATTATTATTAATATTCACTATTACGAGGTAAGTTTATAATGCACAATGTATTTCCAATTGATTGAATGCATTTATTTATTTGGCATCAAATAATGATGTCATTAAAAGGTAAATCTTTGAAAAGCCAAACAAGTAATGTTAATGAATATACTGCATTAATTCGAGATGGAAGGCGATAACGGGGGGCCAAGCTTACCTTTAACTTCCATTATCCAAGTACGCTTATAATTTTCACAGTGGTGGGACGTTCAAAAAAGAGCTGAGGAAATGGTAAAACCTCTAGTAATCAATGTCGGAGACTCAAGTGAAGATGATGGCTTTTAAGAATCTTAAGTTACTTTATAACATAAGAATTATAATATTTAACATATACCTTTGTAGCTGCACTTAGGTTTACATTCGTTTATATATATATATATATATATATATATATATATATATATATATATATATATATATATATATATATATATATATATATATATATATTTATATATATATATATACATATATATATATATATATATATATATATATATATATATATATATATATATACATATACAGGGTGGGAAAAATTTGAATGCTCACCATTGGGATCTTAGAAACTGTAGGATATACAGGAATCATTAAAATGGGAAAAAAAATTCTTACATTTATACACAGAAAAAGCCGGTAATACATTTGAAAAAATATCAAAGCTTACTGAGATATTCATAATAATATAAAAATTGTGATTTTTCATTAATGTTAATAACTTTTTTATTTACAAAGGTAACGATTTGAAATTTGGTGTATGCGTAGTGTTCAATAGCCTTTATATCATTTTATAAAAAACATTGTTCTAGGCCTGCTAGATATTAAGAAACAATTGCCAACTTTCTTTTTTGTTATGGACGCCATATTTGTTTTATACAATGTTTAAAAGAAAAAAATTGCAATCCAATGGTATAATGTTCAGTAAGATTTATACTTAAATATACGATTGTAAAATTATTTTAATCATGAACTATTAAATTTGTAATAAGTAACTCATACAGTATTATAGAAACAAATTATGTATTATTGAAAATAACAAACAAACAAATGTAAATATTTATAAATGTTCAAACTGAGCTCCATTTTATCTTAAACATAAAGCGACCCTACGTGGTACATCTGCAGTCGCACGAGCAATCATATCACCATCAATATGATTAAAACAGTTTAATGTTCTCTCAATAAGTTGCTCTTGATTGAACAATGGTTCGTTGTAAATACTCGATTTGACATACCCCCATAAGAAATAATCCAGTGGATTTAAACAAGGTGATCTAGCCGGCCATCGTATAGGATAGTAAGTGCCAATCCAACTATTGGGAAATTTGGTATTTAAATATTCTTGGACTATTCTTGCGTTATGGGCGGCACATCCATCTTGTTGAAAATATTTCATACTTTCTATATAATTTAGAGATAAATCGTCTAGCATACCTTCCAAATGCGTTTAAAGGAAATTAAGATATAAATTAGAATTTAAATTTCCATTTATAATGTAAGGTTCAAGAATTTTATAATTTAATATCCCACACCAAATACTAATTGAAAACCTTTTTTGAGGTCTCGTTTGATACATCAAGTGCGGATTTTCGGTTGCATAATAATGTTTGCTGCGGGAATTGAATAAACCTGAATTAGTCAAGGCACATTCATCGTTCCACAGTATTTTCTTATAAATAATCGGATCTTCAGTCATTCTATTGTTTACCCATTGACAGTATTCAAGTCTTCTGTTCGTATCTCCATTATAAAGCATTTGTACTTTAGTAAACTTATAATCATGATAATTATGCTTTTGAAGAATACTGCGCACTGCACGATCGGTAATGTTACATTCATTCGCAATACGACGGCTTGATGTTTCAGGAACTTGCGCCAAAACATTTACATCGTTAACATCATTATGACGAACATATTTACCTTTTGGCTACGAAACTTTCCCAAATTTAATTAAATTCCTTGAAATTCTTGAGAACACAAATCTAGACGGATTTTGTCGTTCCGGATACGTATTTTGGTAAACAAGCGCAGCGACTTTAGAGTTACGATAGTTTTTAACGTAAATGTTACAATAACTAGTTTTTTTTTTATGATTGTGGACCTGAACAGGCTAAATTTGGCCTATCGTGCTAAAGCACCCAGGAACACTTAGGAGGGTGAGGTAGAGGGATAATGAATTGCCAATAGATGCATATGAACAGCTACCTTAAATTTTCTCATATAAGTGAGAAGAAAACAGGAACTAGGGAGATCATTCCAGAGTTTATGAAGCCGAGTAGAAAAATGTGGATTGCGCCCGGTTGGTACGACAAGTGGAGATTTGTACTGCATACTGATGATGTGAATGAGCGAACCGAGTGTTTCTGGCAAAGATAGCCCGAGATGGTATCAAAGAATATAATTCAGCAGCAGAATAGCCGTTGTAATAACGATAATACAAAGAAAGAACTGAAGCCATCCTTCTATGCTCAAGGGACTGTATGTGAGAAGTTAAGGACGGGTCATTTATAAGTCTAATCGCTGTCCTTTGAATACGATCAACGATATCGAGAGCGTATTGGGGAGCACTAACCCAGAGGTGAGAATTATATTCCAGATGAGGCCAAATTTGGGTCTTATACAGCAGAAGGAGTTGTCGAGAGGTAAAATACTGCTTAGATCTGTACAAAAAGCCTATTTTACGAGCAGCTGTTTTGGTAGCTGACAGAAGATGGTCAACCCATAAGAGATTTGAAGATACAGTCATACCCAACAGAGTAATAGAGTCTGAAAACTTAAGAACCGAGCCATTCATACTTACAACAAGAAATGATCGATCTTTTTTGGCGGACACAAGGCAACACTGAGTTTTGTTAGCATTAAATTTAACTAGATTATTGCTTCCCGATTCGAGAATACGTTGAATGTCTTTGTTGATTGAATTTGCCATTTCAGCTTTAATTTCTTGGTTTGACATAGAAGGTAGATTATCACTATAAGTAGACTGAGATGAACTACAGTGATGAGTGCTATCACCAGTTGAAGAAATAAGGTCATTTATGTACAGCAGAAAAAGTGTAGGCGCTATAACGGATCCCTGTGGTACGCCCGCGTTAATGCTAACTTCTTTTGAAAAAAAGCCGTCAAGTACTACACGTATTCGTCTTTTATCAAGGAACCTAGAAACCCAGTTGATGAGCGTATCATTTAACCCAAACGAGGTGAGTTTGGCAAGTAAACACTTATGGCAAACTTGGACAAATACCTTTGGGATATCTAAAGCGACTACAACGGTTTCACAGGGCTGCTCTACTGTATTGTTGCAAACTTGGGTCACATAAGAAAGAAGATCACCTGTTGAACGACTTTGCCTAAACCCATATTGGTGGTGGTCAGTAAGGAGTTTGTTAGTTTCAAGGTACGTGAGCAGTTGCTGATTGATGGCTTTTTCCATGATTTTAGATAAAATGGAAGTGATGGCAATTGGTCGGTAGTTTGAGGATCGGTCTTATTGCCTTTTTGGGAATAGGTTGAACATTTGCTAACTTCCATGATGAAGGAATTCAGAAGACATAGAGATCGTATAGACCTTAGATAGGACTGGTACTAGTTCGGGGAACATTTCTTTAAGACAATAGCTGGGATACCGTCTGGGCCAGTCGCCTTATTGAGATCAAGCCTACTGATGATCGATTCCAAGAGCTTGTACCGAAAATGAATTGGTTTCATAGCGTATGAAGAAGAGTTGACTAGGGGCACATTTTTTCCAGAATCATTGAGACACGAGTTTGATGCAAACAAATCCACAAAAACATTGGCTTTGTCTACAGAATCAGCAACTACCGATCCGTCAATAGATGTTAGGGGAGGAAATGAAGATGTTCCAAAGTTTTTACTAATGGCTTTAGCTAAAGACCAAAATTTACGACCTTATTAAATATTACACCATAATATACCTTAATATTATACGACCTTATTGAATATTATACCATTGGATTGAAATTTTTTTCTACTTTTAAACATTGTAAAAACAAATATGGCGTCCATAACAAAAAAGAAAGTTGGCAATAGTTTCTTAATATCTAGCAGGCCTAGAACAATGTTTTTTTTTTATAAAATGATATAAAGACTATTGAACACTACGCATACACCATATTTCAAATCGTTATCTTTATAAATAAAAAAGTTATTAACATTAATGAGAAATCACAATTTTTATATTATTATGAATATCTCAGTGAGCTTTGATTTTTTTTTAAATGTATTACCGGTTTTTTTCTGTGTATAAATGTAAGAAACTTTTTTCCCGTTTAACGATTCCTGTATATCCTATAGTTTCTAAGATCCCAATGATGAGCATTAAAATTTTTCCCACCCGGTATATTAACAAACTGTAAACTGAGATTTTTAAAATCGGTTATATTATTAACTAATAATAAATCTCATTTTTAACATCCAATACAGAATATTTATTTACGACAAAATCAGTTATTTATAAGTGGCTTCGATAACGAAATGACAGTCTTGACTCTTTTGACAGTCTTGACTCTTTTGACGCAGTGAGATCTGTCGGCTAAAAACGATCCTGCGCAATGAACCAAACTTTTCGCACTTCATTCGGGCCTACTGCTAGCTAATTCGTTTCTTATTGAAAATTATTGATATAATTAATTTCTAAAACAGATTCAAAACAAAATTTTGTTGACCCGGTCTCGGTTCTGATAATCGTTTACAGTTGTACAATATATTTTGATCATGACTATCCACACTCGGTGGACTTTACATGCCAGAATAAGTGTGAACAGACCTTAAACGAAATTCGACTTTATTTATACGAGTGGATGGGGATTTTTAAGACCTTTAGGATGCTAAATCCCGAGATATTCGAACAATAATTTTATTTAAATTTGACAGCGCGGCTTAAATTTGAAAATAACCTAGAAACATTGACAATGTTTTGTTGGTATTCAAAATTACTAACTATATGAACCAATAAAACACCTCTCGCCGGTCCGACTATAGTCGCCATACCGTGGTTTTAGTTAGTTCTTTTCTTATAGGGATCGATTTAAGTTGGCAATTTATAACGTCGAAAGTGGTCGTAAGTCTTTGACTTAACCTCAATGTTTTGTATCTTCGCGTTCGTGAACTTCACAATATTTTATTAAACGTTATTGTAGTGTTTGGTAGTGTATTTGTCTTGTTAGTGAACCTTTGATAGTTGTGATTTTTTAGTACTGTAGTGTAATAGTGTAATATAGAGTAATAATTTTTCATAAGTTTTAGTGTTTAGGACAATGTGCATGTTGTTTGTAATTATAGGTTTTCACTTTAAGAATTTACGTACAGTACAGAATTATTTTTAAAATAGTGTTACGTAACAATGCCACATTGTTTTGTGCTTGGATATCACAGTGCAGACAGAAATCGAATCATTTTATATGTAAGTTACAACAATATGAAAGTAATAATTATAGTTTTTTAAATATTATTAGGATTCCTTAAAAACGCCAAGTTTCTTGGCTTTCTGCAATCGGACGCAATCCAAATACTCTAAGTAACCAGCAACGCATATGTTCACTACATTTTAAAAAAGATGATTTCGAAACTATTGGTTCTTTAAAAAAACTGAAATCAGGAGTCATTCCCACGATTAACATCCCACATCAAATCAACAATTCCATTGTGGAGTTGAGCTCTAATGTGATTGTGGAACCAGAAGAAAGCTTGTAAGTTCACTGTTGTTGAATAATTACAATGGTCACATTTATATACAAAGTTTAAGTTGTGTTGTTTAAGATGAGCCTGTAAATACCTCTTCGCTGTTGTTGAATAATTACAATGGCTACACTTATATTCAAAATGTGAAATGTATTTTTTTAGATGAATCTTTAAATTACTCTTCACTGTTGTTGAATAGTTACAAATCTCGAGGTGGTTTGTTGTTTCCTTCATACAGCGAAAAATCTGCAACACTGGAACTGTGGCAGGTTCTGTAACAAACAAAATACACCCACGTACCACACAAAATTAAAAAACACCGAACGCGTTTCGATAGCTACGCTATCATCATCAGCAGTCGACTAGGGCGGACTAAAGAAAATTTCTAACATATATACCATCAGCGAGTAACGCTTCGTTGCAAACATATGTAGGGATACGACAGTCTGCCGTAGCCCTACATATGTTTGATAAAAATCATGTAGTAGATGAGGTATCATTAATCAAACATGTTAGTAATAAGCACGAACTTGATTGTTATAAAAATTTAGAGATCTTCAAAACAAACAAATTCTAATGAATAATTATGATCAATGACCTTTAGGCTACTCTGAACCCATTAAACTTTCATAACTTTCACTTTCACCAGATTAGCAACGAAGTGTTACTCGCTGATGGTATATATGTTAGAAATTTTCTTTAGTCCGCCGACCGCTGATGATGACAGCGTAGCTATCGAAACGCGTTCGGTGTTTTTTAATTTTGTGTGGTACGTGGGTGTATTTTGTTTGTTCCTTCATACAGTGTTTTATATGTATGTGACAAAATTGAAAACAAAATTCAAGTTATATTGAAAGTCTTAAATAAGTTGCCACCTAGGGACAATTTTATAAATTTATTGTTACGGGAAAGTCAATCATTTCTTTTAAAAGAAACTCTTTTTTGTAAATTGAAGGATCATGTATTTGACACTGCACCGTACGAAATCATACACAAAACATTAGTGGTTGATCAAATTATAAAATGTTATACCCCTGTTAGAAGCCACAGTATATAAAAAAAAATTAATAATGATGTAGGTGAACAAAGAGTAAGGAAAACATTATGCCTCCGCACAAGCAGGTGACATATTTCAACATAATTAGCAGTCCATTTTTTTTAACGGCCGTGTGGTAGACAACAAAAGATCAATTAAGAGAACAGAAACGCAAAATAATATAAGTAATTGAAGCACGAAACTGTTTAATTGTATCTTTAATAAGTATTTTTCAAAATTTTATCTGATACTATTCATTCGAGATCTTAAACAAATTTAGGCTGTTTAAAAACTATTGTATTTTGTCTTTAATTACTATTATTTAAAACTTAAAATTTGAGTCTGATAGCTATTTCACAGTTTATGATTGAGGCTATTTGACTAGTTTACTTTTACCGACTTGTACTAATACCACTAATCATATATATATATATATATATATATATATATATATATTTGGTTGAATATATTTGTGGTTGCAAGTTTTCGATTTGAAGTTTGCATTTGAACTATGTTTATTGTATAGTTTATGTTTTCTGACTAGCTTTGTCTTATTCATTGATGCTGGTCTCTCTGAGTTACCTTGATCTGTCTTGTTTAACCCTGTTGCATTTTGTTCGTTTACCCTTGTAGTTTAGTCTGCTTTTTAGTGCAGTGCTCATCGGAGGTTATACACTACCATGGAATGCGCAGAGCATACATAGGAGAGAGCAGTAGACCACTCAAAGTGAGAACGCAGGAACATATGAACAACGTCCGCAAGGGTGAAACAGAAAGATCAAGAATCGGAACATGTCTTTATAACGAAGACCACCGCATCCAATGGGATAACATACAGATAGTGGCAAAGGACAAGAACACAACTCGTCTAAAACTCAAAGAAGCACATACACGGCACTAGCAGAAAATCCAATGCCAAGTAGTGTAGAAATGAAACCCATAGATTCCAATAATGCAAGAGCTTAAGCAATACACTGCAAGAAGTTGCGCAACATACGCAATAAACTTCTGCGCAACCACGAAAAAGTTATATATATATATATATATATATATATATATATATATATTGGATTACTCAGTGGCACAGCGGTAAAGGTGTCAGACTAGTAAGTGAAAGGTACCAAGTTCGAATCTGAGAATAGTCAAGTGCTTGGCAAAAAATTATATATAACATATGAATTCGACTGAAGTGCAAAAACAGTCCTTCTCAGGACTAAGTCTGATTCCGGAAGCACAGTCCGCTTCCGAAACGTCGCGCTCAAAAACCATAAACTGTGGAAATAGGCCGATCAACTCCACTAATAGGAAACCACAGTTACAAAACGCTTATAATACAGTATCTTAAGAATGGTCATCCTGATACTTTGTCTAGTTAGCCAGCTCTATAAAAGGGGGGTGGCGATTAACAACCCATAAGACGGTTTTGCAAAAAACTATTATTGTATTGTTTATCCTCCATTAATATAGTTTATTCTGAAAATGTTATGGTGATACTATGTCTAGTTCCCAAGATTTATACAAAGGTGTACCGATTAACAACCCTTAGCCTGATTTGCAAAAAAAAAACACTTTTGAATTATTTTGATCCTTAATTATTGTATTATTTAGCCTAAGAACGTTATCCTGATAGTACGTCTAGTTATATAAATCTATAAAAGTGGGTTGCGATTAACAACCCTTGACGGCTTTACAAAAAAAACGACTATTGTATTATTTTTGCCCTATATTTAACTAGAAAATCTAATCCTGATACTATGTATCACGAAAAGTGTAAAAGGGGGTGATGATTAACAACCCAAAAAACGGCTTTCGAGATTTATAAAATAAGGGTTCCGATTAACAACTCTTGAACTGCTGTGCAGAAAATATGATTTTAATGCTTAATTATTACACTGTTTATCCCGAGAATTTACTATGTCTAGTTTCCAACATCTATAAATCAGGTGGCGATTAACAATCCTCACACTGCATTGCAAAAAACAACGTTAGTATTATTTTTATCCTTATATAATGAAATAATCATACCGAAGATCCCATCCTGGTACTATATGTAGTTTTCGACAGGTATAAAACGGGGTGGCATTAACAACCCTTAGACGGCTTTGCAAAAAACAGTTTATATCATTTTTACCTTTAATTAATAAAATCTCATCCCGATACTATGTCCATCCTGATACTTCCTCCAGTTTCCGAGTTCTAAAAAGGGGCGGTGATTAACAACCCTTAAGCTGCTTTGTAAAAAAAAACACTTGTATTATTTTAATGACTATGTATTATATTGTTTCTCCCAACAATTTTATCTTGACACTATATCTAGTTTTCAAGATGTATACAATGAGGTGACGATTAACAACCATTAGATGGCTCTGCTAAAAACGACTTTTGTATTATTTTTATCCGTAATTATTACATTATTTATCCTATGAATACCAATCTGACATTATGTCTTATCCAGATCTATAAAAGGGGATGGCGATTAACAACCCTTAGACGGTTTTGCAAAAAGTGACTTTTGTATTATTTTTACCCTAAATTAATAAAGTATTTATCCTGAAAATCTCATCCTGATACTGTCTAGTTTTCGAGATGTATAAAAAGAGACGACGATTAACAACCCTTACTTAGATGGTTTTGCCAAGAACGACGTTTGTATTATTTTTACCCTCAATTAATAGTGTTTGTCCTAAAAGTCTTATCCTGATACTTCCTCCAGTTTTCGAGATCTAAAAAGGGGTGGTGATTAATAACCCTTAAGCTGCTTTGTAAAAAAAATACTTATATTATCTTAATGACTATGTATTATATAGTTTCTCCCAACAATTTTACCTTGACACTATGTCTAGTTTTCAAGAGGTATACAAAGACGTGGCGATTAACAACCATCAGATGGCTCTGCTAAAAATGACATTCGTATTATTTTTATTCGTAATTATTACATTATTTATCCTAAGAATGCCAATCTGACAATGTCTTATCCAGATGTATAAAAGGAGGTGGCGATTAACAACCCTGAGACGGTTTTGCAAAAATTGACTTTTGTATTATTTTTACCCCAAATTAATAAAGTATTTATCCTGAATATCTCATCCTGATATTGTCTAGTTTTCGAGATGTATAAAAAGGGACGACGATTAACAACCCTTACTTAGATGGTTTTGCAAAGAACGACATTTGTATTATCTTTACCCTCAATTAATAGTGTTTGTCCTAAAAATCTCAGCCTGATACTTACTTCCAGTTTTCGAGATCTAAAAAGGGGCGATGATTAACAACCCTTAAGCTGCTTTGTAAAAAAACATTTGCATAATTTTAATGACTATGTATTATATTGTTTCTCCCAACAATTTTATCTTGACACTATGTCTAGTTTTCAAGATGTATACAAGGAGGTGACGATTAACAACCATTAGATGGCTCTGCTAAAAACGACTTTTGTATTATTTTTATCCGTAATTATTACATAATTTATCCTAAGAATGCCAATCTGCCTTTATGACTTATCTAGATGTATAAAAGGAGGTCGCGATTAACAACCCTTGGACGGTTTTGCAAAAAATTACTTTTGTATTATTTTTACCCTGAATTATTAAAGTATTTATCCTGAAAATCTCATCCTGATACTATATCTAGTTTTCGAGATGAATAAAAAAGGACGACGATTAACAAGCCTTGCTTAGATGATTTTGGAAAGTACGACGTTTGTATTATTTTTACCCTAATTAATAGCGTTTCTCCTAAAAGTCTTATCCTGATACTTCCTCCAGTTTTCAAGATCTAAAAAGGGGTGGTGATTAACAACCCTTAAGCTGCTTTGTAAAAAAATACTTGTATTATTTTAATGACTATGTATTATATTGTTTCTCCCAACAATGTTAGCTTTCAAGATGTATACAAGCAGGTGTCGATTAACAACCATTAGATGGCTCTGCTAAAAATGACATTCGTATTATTTTTATCCGTGATTATTACATTATTTATCCTAAGAATGCCAATCTGACATTATGTCTTATCCAGATGTATAAAAGGAGGTGGCGATTAACAACCCTTAGACGGTTTTGCAAAAATTGACATTTGTATTATTTTTACCGCAAATTAATAAAGTATTTATCCTGAAAATCTCATCCTCATAATATGTCCAGTTTTCGAGATGTATAAAAAGGGACAACGATTAACAACCCTTACTTAGATGGTTTTGCAAAGAACGACGTTTGCATTATTTTTACCCTCAATTAATAGTGTTTATCCTAATAATCTTACCCTGATACTTCCTCCAGTTTTCGAGATCTAAAAAGGGGTGGTGATTAACAACCCTTAAGCTGCTTTGTAAAAAAAATACTTGTATTATTTTAATGACTATGTATTATATTGTTTCTCCCAACAATTTATTTTGACACTATGTCTAATTTTCAAGATGTATACAAGAAGGTGGCGATTAACAACCATTAGATGGCTCTGCTAAAAGCGACATTCGTATTATTTTTATCCGTAATTATTACATTATTTATCCTAAGAATGCCAATCTGACATTACGTCTTATCCAGATCTATAAAAGGAGGTGGCGATTTACAACCCTTATACGGTTTTGCAAAAAGCGCCTTTTGTATTATTTTTACCCTAAATTAATAAAGTATTTATCCTGAAAATCTCATCCTGATACGGTGTAGTTTTCGAGATGTATAAAAAGGGACAACGATTAACAACCCTTACTTAGATAGTTTTGCAAAGAACGACGTTTGTAGTATTTTTACCCTCAATTAATAGTGTTTGTCCTAAAAATCTCAGCTTGATACTTACTTCCAGTTTTCGAAATCTAAAAAGGGGTAGTGATTAATGACTGTGTATTATATTGTTTCTCCCAACAATTTTATCTTGACACTATGTCTAGTTTTCAAGATGTATACAAGGAGGTTACGATTAACAACAATTAGATGGCTCTGCTAAAAACGACTTTTGTATTATTTTTATCCGTAATTATTACGTTATTTATCCTAAGAATGCCAATATACCTTTATGACTTAACCAGATGTATAAAAGGAGGTGGCGATCAACAACCTTAGACGGCTTTGCAAAAAACATTTTGTATCATTTCTACCTTTAATTAATAAAGAATTCATACTAAAAACCTCATCCCGGTACCATGTCTAGTATAAAAAGGAGCGGTGATTACCCTTAAACGGTTTTGCAAAAAGTGGCTTGTATTATTTTTACCCTCGATTAATAAAGTATTTATCCTGAAAATGTCATCCTGATACTATGACTAGTTTTCGAGATGTATAATAAGGGGTCGCGATAAACAACCCTTCGACGGTTTTACAAAAATTGACTTTTGTATTATTTTTACCCTGAATTATTAAAGTAATTATCCTGAAAATCTCATCCTGATACTATGTCTAGTTTTTGAGATGTATAAAAAGGGACGACGAGGATTAACAACCCTTACTTAGATGGTTTTGCAAAGAACGACGTTTGTATTATTTTTACCCTCAATTAATAGTGTTTGTCCTAAAAGTCTTATCCTGATACTTCCTCCAGTTTTCAAGATCTAAAAAGGGGTGGTGATTAACAACCCTTAAGTTGCTTTGTAAAAAAATACTTGTATTATTTTAATGACTATGTATTATATTGTTTCTCCCAACAATTTTATCTGGACATTATGTCTAGTTTTCAAGATGTATACAAGGAGGTGGTGATTAACAACGATTAGATGGCTCTGCTAAAAACGACTTTTATAGCTAACTGGAGCGAACTGCGAGATTTTTTTGCAATCTTGCCCTGGCGTGAGTATTGCTTTAAACCGCCCTCCACTTCAAACATTGCTTTTTCAAAAATTGAAGTTATACATTCCCAAAAAAACATAATCGTGTAAGTCATGCTCGTTCCCAACTCTGGTTTAATAAGTCTTGCACTGATGCATTATCGAAAATCACGCCGACTATATTGTCGCAAGCAATAGTTGCAAAAGTATCGTCAGTAAGGCCAAGAAGATGTTTGAAGAACGTAAATGCAAAGAATTAGTCTCATACCCTTTAGGTGGTCGTAAATTTTGGTCATTAGCTAGGGCTATCAGTAAAAGCTTTAGTACATCTTCCTTTCCTCTCATGCCGTCTCGCGACGAAGCTGTAGTAGCTGATCCTGCTGAAAAAGCCAACCTCTTTGTCGATTACTTTGCATGTCCCAATGATTCTGGTAAAACTGTGCCGTCGCACAAATCTATCCCATACGCTATTAAACCAATCCACTTTCGTTACAAGCTCCTAGAATCAAGTATCAATAAATTTGCTCAAACAAGGCTGGCCCTGACGGTATTCCAGCTGTCGTCCTTAAAAAATGCTACCTCGAGCTAGTACCTGTATTGTCCAAACTCTTTTCGATCTCCATGTCACCTGGAGAGTTTCCCTCATCGTGGAAATTGGTAAATGTCCAACCTATTACTAAAAAGGGCGACAAAACCGATCCCTCAAACGATCGACCAATACCTCCCACTTCCATTCTGTCGAAAATCATAGAGAAAGCCATCAACCACCAACTACTTTCGTTCCTCGAGTCCAATAAACTCTTAAACGACGACCAGTATGGGTTCAGACAGAGTCGTTCAACGGGTAATTTTCTTTCATACGTCATCCAACTTTGGAATAACACATTAGAGAGGTCCGGTGAAACAGTCGTAGTAAGTTTAGATATTTCAAAGGCTTTTGACCAGGTTTGGCACAAGTGCCTACTTGCCAAGCTCACTTCGTTCGGCTTATCCGATACGCTCATCAATTAAATATCCAGATTTCTTGACAAAAGATATACGCATTGTCGCCTATGGCTTCTTTTCGAAAGAAACTACTAATAACGCGGGAGTACCCCAAGGATCAGTGATACCTCCCACGCTTTTTCTGCTATACATAAATGATCTCGTTTTCTCAACAACTAACCCGATCCATTGCTTTGCAGACGACATCACTCTAAATCGTAGTTCTTCTCAGTTTTCCCACGACAATAAGTCTAGTCAGGACGTTAAGGTGAAAATGGCAGCCTCAATCAACAGTGACTTAGAACGTGTCCTTGAGTGGGGAAGGAATAATCTACTCACGTTCAACGCCGACAAAACCCAGTGTTGCCTTGTGTCCGCCAAGAAAGACCGATCATTTCCTGCTATAAATATGAATGGCTTAGAACTCAAGTTTTCAAACTCTATTTCTATGTTAGGGATGTCCGTATCACCGAACCTATCATGTGTTGACCACCTTTTGTCAGCCAGCAAAACAGCTGTCCCTAAACTGGGCTTTCTATACAGATCTAAACAGTACTTCACATCGCAACAACTCCTTTTACTGCATAAGGCTCAAATTCGACCTGACCTGGAATACAATTCCCAATACGCCTTTGATATGGTAAATCCCACGGACCGGGCAAGGTGCGTAAACTGTGGTGGTGATCATCCGGCCAACTTCAGGGGTTGCCCGAGGTACCCACGTCTGTCGCAGCGTAAGAAGATAGAAGCTCCACCATCACGTCTACCGCAGCGGAAGAAGACCGAAGATCGACCTCAACAGCGACAGAAGAGGACAGCGGCACCCTCTCTAGTACGAACCGGCGTTAGTTACGCCCAAGCAACAGCGAGCGGCAGCCAGATGGCTGAAGTATCGGATGCGGTGAAAGCCGCAGACGTAAAAAAGCCCGCTTCAACCGCTTTAGGATTCGACGCTGTTCTAGGCCTCCTCGGAGGCTTGGATATGGCGCAGGTTGTACCTGTCATCCAACGGGTGGCAGCGGTCTTAGTTTCGGCACAAACTGCGACTAACCTGTGGCGAGTAACCCTCACACGCGGTCAGGAGGTTATACTCTGGAATGGCGATGAGTAGGGATGTCTGCCGGACTAAGTATAGCTATCAGTACCGACAATTTTGTTTTACATATAACATAACTACCACACGATACACAAAATACTTTCAATACAAATTTATTTAACAATCTATTCAACATATACAACACATGTAAATTCTATCCAATTACAGGTAACATCCACAAGAAGCTATACCGACGTCCAGGATCCCGATCCATTTTGATGCTCCGAGGGACCAGCCCACCTGCTTCTGAGGAAACATCACCACACACCTACAAGTCCCGCCCGCAACAATCCTTATAGAATAGATGCAGTACTACTAACTTAAGTACAGTAATCTATATTAAACATGTTTTTTTTTCTTTTTTTGTCTAGCTATTAAGATAACATGTTATAGACTTATAAACAGCAATGAAATGTAACTGTATCACAAAACCATGTAATCAACCGGCTGAGAGGCTACCACGCCTGAGCAGCCGACTGAAATTGAAAAAATTCCCATTATCAATAATTGTACCCATAATTTAAATAAACTTGTATTGAATTTGAACAACCCTTAGATTGCTTTGGAAAAAATTGTGTTTGAGATGGTCAATCCTCGAATATGCTTTTTCAGAGATGGTCAATCCTCGAATATGATTTTTGAGACATACTCAGTCCTCGAATATGCTTTTTGAGAATTGACCATCTTTTATTTCCTATGAATATTCATCCAGAAGAACACGTAGTGCATTTTGATTAATAATATATTATTTCGAATTTTAAGACACGGTCAATCCTCGAATATGCTTTTTGAGACATGGTCATTGCTTGTACATACATTTTGAGGATTGACCATCTTTTATTTCCTATGTATAACCGTCCGGAAGAACAAGTAGTGCATTTTGAATAATAATGTATTATTTCCAATTTTAAGACATGGTCAATCCTACAATATGCTCTTTGAGACATGGTAAATCCTCGAATATGCTTTTTGAGGATTGACCATATTTTAATTCCTATGGATAGTCATCCAGAAGAATAAAAATTGCATTTTGTTTAATAATATACTATTTCGAATACTGAGATATGGTCAATCCTCAAATATGCTTTTTCAGAGATGGTCAATCCTCGAATATGATTTTTTTATTCCTCGAATATGCGTTTTGAGAATTGACCATCTTTTATTTCCTGTGAATATTCATTCAGAAGAACACGTAGAATTTCCGTATTCACACCCAGGAGGTTCTGTTATCAACACGCTTCAACGGTTGACCGGCCCACAAGACAAATTCAAAGTTGTCGAGCAAGGACAACATGAAGCAGTCGTTTCCGAATATGTCAACAGTTATAATTCTTTTAATGCAGGTTATTATAACACGTTGCGGCCCTGCTGCTTAACTTCTTCCGGGCCGTAATGTTTGAGCCTTCCAGGGTCCCGCTGAACGACTCTAAAATCCTTCAAGGTCCGACATATGACTTCTAACCGTTGGGTGTTGGTGTTCGGAATTTGAAAGGTCGTTCGTTGTGTTCTCCCATAATATGAAATCTAATTATTGTCATTTCGAGGTACAAGAGGTGCCCGATCCCTGGTAGTGGGCATAAGTGTACAGACCGAAAACGGGCATGCTCTCGTGAGCAACTTGGGGTTATTTTGCGTCTTAGACAACTAAGACGTGACACTATTTACTTACATTACTTACTCATCTTCATACAAAAAAAATGGAAAAGCTTTGTTTCGTTACGGTTTAAAATCAAATGTATTATATTGTATTTAGTGATTTGTTATCTTGTTAGTATTTTCATTTCTCAATTAAAACTCATTTACCTTATTTTCTAGGATTGACCATGTCTTAAAATTCGAAATAATACATTATTATTCAACATGCACTACTTGTTCTTCTGCATGACAATACATAGGAAATAAAAGATGGTCAATCCTCAAAAAGCATATTCCAGGATTGATCGTGTCTCAAAATGCATATTCCAGGATTGACCATGTCTCAAAATTCCAAATAATATATTATTAATCAAAATGCACTACGTGTTCTTCTGGATGAATATTCATAGGAAATAAAAGATGGAATATTCTCAAAAAGCATATTCGAGGACTGAGTATGTCTCATAAATCATATTCGAGGATTGACCATCTCTGAAAAAGCATATTCGAGGATTGACCATGTCTTAAAATTCGAAATAATACATTATTATTCAACATGCACTACTTGTTCTTCTGCATGACTATACATAGGAAATAAAAGATGGTCAATCCTCAAAAAGCATATTCCAGGATTGGTCGTGTCTCAAAATGCATATTCGAGGATTGACCATGTCTCAAAATTCCAAATAATACATTATTAATCAAAATGCACTACGTGTTCTTCTGGATGAATATTCATAGGAAATAAAAGATGGTAAATTCTCAAAAAGCATATTCGAGGATTGAGTATGTCTCAAAAATCATATTCGAGGATTGACCATCTCTGAAAAAGCATATTCGAGGATTGACCATGTCTCAATATTCGAAATAGTACATTATTATTAAACAAAATGCAATTTTTATTCTTCTGGATGACTATACATAGGAAATAAAAGATGGTCAATCCTCAAAATGCATATTCGAGGATTGATCATTTCTCAAAATGGATATTCGATGATTGACCATGTCTCAAAAAGCATAATTATTCGGGTATTGGCCATGTCTTAAAATGCACTACTTGTTCTTCTGGATGATTATTCATAACAAATAAAGCATGGTCAATCCTTAAAAAGCATTGACCATGTCTCAAAGTGTATATTCGAGGATTGACCATGTCTCAAAATTCGAAATAGAACATTATTAAACAAAATGCACTAATTGTTCTTCCGGATGATTATTCATCTATCAGATAAGAGTAATAAAAATTGGCGATTTTCGATTTCGGGGGACAGGTGTGAAGTCGCCCTCCCCCCCATTCTTATTTTTGCAATACATTTTTAACAGAGGGTGGTCAATAAAAGTTGTTGGTGGTCAATAAGTGGTCAATCGAATGCCATTAATTAATTACGAAATATGCAACTTGGGGGGGGGGGGAGCTTCACACAGCTAATTAAATTCCCATTTGTGCTTGACGGCTGAAGCACAAAATTTTTAATATTAGCAATTAATTACCATGTAATCATGAATTGGATTACCAGAAAATGCGAAATGGTTTGGGGGAAGGTGCAGCGACAGCTTACCTAACTACCGTTAAACTTAAATATGTTGAATTTTTAAATGGTTAATTACGTTTTTGTTTGTTTATTTAATTAGCATTAATTAATTTTATATTATTTATTTAAAGCAACCTTAAATATTTTTTATGTCTAGGTATGATCTATGTTTAGAATGTTTACCATAAAATGTACGATGTTCTGCAAAGAACTGTTCAAAAATGATTCTAATAAAATATATTTAGACAACTAAATAAATTCTAATTTCATCTTACATAACGTTTTAAAAACGTGTTTCTGTCAAATGTATTATACCTTACCGTTTTTAAGCTAAAATTAGTTTCGATTACCACTAATTTGAACTTTAAAGCATGAAGTGAATACAAAAACCTTAACTATATTATAATGAAACGGGTTTAATTACATATTTTATTTTTTAACGCAAAAATTGATTTTCACTGAATACAACATGATAAACGCATATTTGTGGAAAGAACCAAAAAGTTGGAAAAGACCATGACAGAATAAAGTAGAAAATGTGGTGGGCTTTTCCACCCAAGCCTGTTTGAAATGTGCGCAACATAAATGATCACTGCATTCTTTAAATCAATTGATTTATATGAAAAGGATGTACATAATAATTAAGATACTTATCTTTTAGCTATTTAATCGTTTATTTTTTATTAATCTTTTGTAATAATTTAAACGTTTCAACAACAATTACGTTCTTATCGTCCTTAGTACATGATAATAGCTTTCAAAATTAATTGAGATATCAAAATAAATTTAGAAAATAAGAAAACGCAAGTATAAGCTTGCTATTAATATAACAGTTTGATTACGTATTTAAAAGCCAACTATGGAATCTAATTTTATTTTAGTAAAGAATAGCTGGATCTTTCTTGAAAATGACAATTCAGAACACCTTCAACGGACGAAGACTAACAGTGAAAAATGTCATAATTAAAGACAACTGACAAGACAAATGTAAGTGTAAAGTTGTGAAAAACTTTAATTTGAAATTGATAAAAGCATTCACAAACACAAACTTGGCGTACCAATTAAAAATCTAGCCAAATCTAACAAAAAAATATTTTTTTGTTAATAATTGTAATTGTTATTATACGTTTAATATAATTTCTAATTTTAATTTCAATTGCATATGTTAAATTATTATAGTGCTGTGGTAACGTAACATATTTAGTTGGGAAAACATTTACTTCAAGGTCTAGAAAAAACAGCAAACTACTTAGACATACCGAAAGTTATTGATTTAATATGTGTGTATATATATATATATATATATATATATATATATATATATATAGATATATATATATATATATATATATATATATATATATATATATATATATATATATATTAATAATTGTGGACCTGAACAGACTAAATTTGGCTGTACCGCATACTGATGATGAGCGAACCGAGTATTCCTAGCAAAGGTAGCCCGAGATGGTATCAAATAATATAATTCAGCAGCGCAATAGCCATTGTAATACCGATAATACAAAGAAAGAACTGAAACGATTTTTCTATGCTCAAGGGGCTGTATGTCAGAAGTTAAGGACGGGTCATTTATAAGCTTAATCGCTCTCTTTTGAATACCATCAACGATATCGATAGTGTATTGGGGAGCACCAACCCAGAGGTGAGAATTATATTCTAGATGAGGTCGAATTTGGGCCTTATACAGCAGAAAGAGTTGTCGGGAGGTAAAGTACTGATTAGATCTGTACAAAAAACCGTTAGTAGCTGACAGAAGATGGTCAACCCATGATAGATTTGAAGGTACAGTCATTACCAACAGAGTAATAGTGTCTGAAAACTTAAGATCTGAGCCATTCATACTTACAACAGGAAATGATCGATCTTTTTTAGCGGACACAAGGCAACACTGAGTTTTAAATTTAACTAGATTATTGCTTCCCCATTCGAGAATACCTTAAATGTCTTTGTTGATTGATTGTTTATTGAGTCGTCATAGAAGGTAGATTACCATTATGAGTAGACTGAGATGAACTACAATGAAGAGTGCTGTCGTCAGCAAAGCAATGGATCGGATTAGTTGTTGAAGAAATATGGTCATTTATGTATAGCAGGAAAAGTGTAGGCGGTATAACTGATCCCTGTGGCACACCCGCGTTAATGCGTTAATACGACACGTATTCGTTTTTTATCAAGGACACTAGAAAGCCAGTTGATGAGCATATCATTTAACTCAAACGAGGGGAGTTTGGCAAGTGAACACTTATGCAAAACTTGGTCAAATGCCTTTGAGATATCTAAAACGATTACAACGGTTTCACAGGATTGTTCTAATGTATTATTCCAATCTTGGGTTACATATGAAAGAAGATCACCTGTTGAACGACTCTGCCTAAACCAATATTGGTGATCACTATGAAGTTTATTAGTTTCAAAGAATGAGAGGCTTTTTACATGATTTTAGACAAAATGGAAGTGATGGCAATTGGTCGGTAGTTCGAGGGATCGGTCTTATCGCCTTTTTTTGGGAATAGGTTGATCAATTGCTAACTTCCGTGATGAAGGAAATTCCCCAGAAGACATAGAGATCGAATGGAGGTAAGATAGGACTGGTTATATATCTCAATACATAAATAAATTCTTTCTTATGTAGTAATTAGACGCCAATTATGCGCCGTTTTGTGCCGTTAAAATAAAATTTTACGCCCCTACAGAAACTAAGTTATTACAAAAATTGTATAGACTAAGCTAACTCATAGCCTTGCGAATAAATTAATCTTTTCTTGCGATATAATTAGGCACCGTTATACGCCGTTAAAGTGAATTTATGCAGGACAGGCATATGCGTCGTTTTACCATTAAGAAAGCTAACTTCATAGTCTTCTGAATAAATTAATCTTTTCTTGAGCGATAATTAGGCGCCCACTATGCGCTGTTAAAGTTACATTTTGCCCCCTACAGGATACAAGTTATTGCAAAGATTACAATGGCAAGCTTTAAAGCCGTAAACTGAACAAACAAGTTTTTTCTTGAGTAGTATTATGCGCTGCTAAAATTAAGATTTGTGCCCTCATACGAAACAAGTTATTGCAAAGATTACATCGAGAAAGCTAACCTGCTAGCCTTATGAATAACTTACCCGTGCCAAATTTGAAATAGATACGTTCATATTTTAGAGTAGTTTATTTGAAGTGTGACACAAAACTATTAAGGTAAAGTGCCACTTCCGGTACATAGATTTTGATGATTTAGATATGTCGCCTAATATAATTTACGCCTGCCAAATTTGAAACAGATACGTTGATATGTTGGAGTAGTTTATTTGAAGCGTGACACAAATGTGTTAAGGTAAAGTGCCACTTCCGGTTCACGGATCTATCCCAAAATTTGATAGAGATCTACGATTTTGAAATAAGGCCTTCATGCCGAATTTCAATTGTCTAGCTCAAAGCGTACGAGCGCTATTGTGTTTACATACAGACACACTCACAGACACACACACATACACGCACACACACAGACATTTTTCCAAAAATGCTGTTGTAGGACTCGGGGACCTCGAAAACGTCCATAACCATCAAAATCTCGAGGTCGATTTATTTCACGGTTACAATACCCTCTATACTACGTATACGAGAAAGTAAAAATAGTTTTTAAAAACTAAAATAACTCAATAACTATGAAAGAACATAAAAAAGTTAGCTTATTACTTAATCAACATTTTTCCGTAAAAAAACATGTCATTCCATTTAAAAAAATTGAGATTCTGTGTTTTGAAGATTATGATTTTGTGAATAGTTTTGGCAACACCTTGTACAATATTTTCAAATTTTTATAGGAACACAAAGTAAGTGTGTCTATGCATTAGTAACCCGCAAAATATTTTCCTTTAAGGATATCAAATAAAAAAAGTATGTCCTTTGTCAATGACACGTGAAAATCGTGATTTTTTAAAAAAAAATTAAATATCTCAAAAACTATTAATTTTAGATGATAATAGACCTCAATAAAACCGATTCAGAATTTATAGAAAAATCAGAAAATGTAATAAAATACAGGGTGTCCTATTTGAAAAAATGAAGTTGCATGCTCTCCAGTTCATATGAGACATCCTATATAAACGAAAATATTTTCTTTAAATGCGGATTTGATTACTGAAAAACTTTTGTATTTAAATTTTTTTTCTATCCCTATTGTGTAAGGAGATATCCTCCGTTGTCGCGCAAAATTTCATTTTAACGGCGCATAATAAGGAGCTTAATTACTGCACAAAAAAAAAGATTTATTTAGAAGTTCGCGGTTACGTGAAGTTAATCGTATTTATAGAATTGTTGTTACAACTTATTTCGTATTGCGGTGCAAAATTTAATTTCAATGGCGCATAATTAGAGCCTAATTATAACATGATTTAAAAATGATCGGACTATCTTCACACACTTCATAATTATTAGGTACGTCCTTCGTTCTATATCTTTTTTAGAACATTTACTTCCATTGCAAAGCGCTATTCACGTAGTATAATCAAACTGCAACAAACAGTGCCTTCACTTTTTTTTGCTGTAACTGCAAGGTTATTAGCCATTCGCTACGCTACTGGTGTATACGCTATTTTGTGAATTCTATACTTTGAGGTCAATCTGTATTCCGTTATCGATCTTAACCTTTCTATGGTAGCTTTTAATTCTTTACAAGATTCGAGGACGTGTTGTATAGTAAGTGTTTCATTGCCATATGTAGATATTGGTTGTGGTTTAGTGTTTAATATATGTACAGGGTGTGGCGCGAAGAGATTTGATTAAAAGTAATGGCGGATACAGTTATGTCAAAAATCTGAAATTACGAAGCTGTAGGTTTTGGATGACGCTGAGTTCAAATATAATATTGTCCTGAATGTGGCACTTCCGGTTATACCGGAAGTAGACGTCAACTTTGTTATTTTAAATGGAACCTAATAGTTTTGCCTTCATTATTAATTAGTTAGTAATAACATCTGCAAATTGTCATCTTGATACTATGCATGGGCTTCAAATTACCTCATTTATAAGTTACTGTGACTTCGGTAATCATGGAAAAACTGGCCGCTAGAACTGGCCGCTCTTTTCACACCGGTCGAGAGAGCTTCTATTTCTTTTCCTCGAGTGTCGCGCTTTGTGGATCCCCACAAAGTATTACATAGTGTAACATTTACTGAAAAGCGGAGTTTTACTGCTACTGCTTGGACATTTGTTTTCAAGTTTAATGCATTAAACATAATTCCTAAATTTATACTCATCGGTGTTTTTAAAATGTGTTTCTTGCAAGTTAATTACCATTGGATTTTCCTTGTTTATAAGCAGTTTAACCCTGCTGTTACCTTCGGGTCTATATGACCCGAAATCAAATTGTTGTTCAGATAACTTTTTTGTTTATTAATTTCTAAACTTCGTAGTTAATGACGTTGTTTCTAATCCATTGAAGAATGAAGTGGCTTGTTTGTTTTAATAATTTTTTTTTCTTATTTTTTTAAACATGATTGTTACATTAATGTTCCTCGGGTCATTATGACCCGAGGCTGTAATACATTAGTAGGACGTATAAATTTGTATTTCCAATTATTTTATATTGAAATTTGAGGATAGATAATATGCATATCATCACATGCTTGTTCAAATGTACCTACCTATGCGAGTTACTACAGCATTTTCGGCAGGTCTGTAGCCGCGTGTGCAAGTCGAAACAGGAACAGACTTGCAGCTTGCAGTAGATATAAATATCATATCGCAGTATGCAACCGATAGTTTTGTTTGTTACGTTGCAGAGTGAAGTGCGGTTTGTTGTACGTACTACTAGTTCTTCTAAAGTGCTGAAATAACAATAATGGCAAAAAAATATCTTAGTGGTGAAGACTTAGAAAAACTTATTGATAATTTGAGTAACATTAGTAACGATGAAGCTTCTGAAGAGGAAGATCATAACAGTCAGACGATGATTTTTTCGACGATGCTGGACGGACAAATCCTACGCAATTGATGCCACCTGCTCAATCGGTTCAATCTAAAGATAATACCATAACTTGAATGTTAGATCCATTTCCTCAATCAGGGCGTGCAACTAGTGCAAATATCATAAAAGTCGCTCCAGGTCCAACTAGATACAGCAATGCACGAGTCCAGGATGTAAAATCTACACTTCAGCTATTTTTCAATAGTTCTCTGGAAAATATAATTTTGATCATTACTAATATCGAAGGTCGTAGAGTGTACGGTGACAAGTGGCAAGAATTAGATGAGATTACGTTGCAGGCGTACATAGGTTTGCTACTGTTAGGAGGAGTTTACAGATCGCATGATGAATCTACCAGAAGTTTGTGGAATGCAGAAACAGGAAGACCTCTTTTTCGCGCAACAATGTCGTTGAAACGATTTTATTATATATCACGCGTGTTACGTTTTGATAATAAAGAAGATCGTCAAGAAAGAAGATAAGTTGGCTTCTATTACAGAACTTTGGGACAAATGGGCTGACATACTACAAAAAATTTTTAATCCTGGGCAAAACGTAACTGTGGACGAGCAGCTGGTTGCATTTAGAGGTCGTTGTCCATACCAAGCAAGCTAGCAATATATGGTATCAAAATATGGACGCTTTGTGATAGTACAAGTTCAAGTATATACGGAAAACCACCTGGGGAAAACCTGAGAAGGATCAGGGCTGAGAGTAGTTTTAGACCTTACTTATGGACTAAGAGTTCAGAATGTAACTTATGAGAATTTCTTTACATCGTATAAATTGGGTCAAATACTTCTCAAAAGAAATCTTGCTATGTTAGGGCTCTCAGGAAAAGCAAGCCTGAGCTACCTATCATGGAAGTAAATAACGTTGTGCATAGTTTCAAATTTTATTTTACTAAAGATACCGCAGTTGTCTTATATTCCAAAAAAATACAAGAAGGTCATTCTAATGAGTACGTTTCATAACCAGAAAAAAATATTATATTTTTATACTTGATTATAATTCTACCAAAGGAGCAGTTGATACATTAGATCAGCTAATCGGTGCATACACATGCAAACGAAAATCAAATCGATGGCCCATAATCTTATTTTACAACATTTTAGATACCAGTGCCTATAATGCTTTCGTCTTATGGCGCGAAATAAATCCAGACTGGAATAAAAATGTTTTGTTCAGAAGAAGACTGTTTTTGGAACAACTGGGCAAACAATTGGTAAATCCTTACATTTTGTCCAGAAAACATCTTCCCCGTAATGAACAAGCAGCTGCAATTGTAACAGCTATTCAGCAACCATTGGTGAAAAATTCTACCGCACCTCTTCCTGGAACTAGCAACAAAAACAAACGAGCCCTTCTAAATGTGATAAGAAATCTAATATGACCTGCATTAAGTGTAAAGAACACGTGACCTATTATTGTTCCGACTGTAAGAAGTAGTGGATCCTATCAATTATTAGACATTTTTTTATTTAAATTTGGTTGAATTTATTGTAAGTTTCACGTTTCATATAAAAAACATTGCATTAGAGAAATAAAGTTCATAAATGTATAAATGTTATTGTTATTTTGGTTTTAATTCATATTTCAGGAGCACCAGTGTATAGTCTTGTCGAGGAGAATAGCAGGGTTAAGTTCGTCTGATCGTTTGATGCAGGCATTAATATTCCATTGTAGAAATGTTAATGTAAAGTGATAAAACTGTATAAATAAATAATAAATAAAGATAAATGCTATGCGATAACGGACAATTTAACATATATATTGTATAAATGAATAATAAATAAAGATAAATACTATATGACAACGACAATTTAACATACGAGGGCCGTTCGGAAAGTAACCTCCGGTTGGTCATAAGAAAAACACCAAAGTAAATAAAAATAATTTATTATATACATCTTAAAACTACGTCTTTGCTCTATTTTTCAACATAATTTCCCAACACATTCAAACACTTATCATACCTTTTCACAACCTTTGAAATTTCTTCGGCATAAAAATCTACCGCCAGTGTCTTGAGCCAGTCTGTGACCGCGTCTTTCAGCTCCTCATCATCACCAAAGCGCTGAGATCCAAGCCACTTCTTCATGTGCATAAAGAGGTGATAATCGCTGGGTGCCAAATCTGGGTTGTAAGGCGGATGCTTGAATACGTCCCATTTGAACTGTGCTAGAAGGTCCTTGGTTACTTGGGCAAAGTGAGGTCGAGCGTTATCGTGCAAAAACACGATACCGGAAGTCAGCAAGCCACGGCGTTTGTTTTGTATGGCCCTTCTTAGGTTGTTTAATGTTTCACAGTACACGTCCTTATTAACCGTCGTACCCCGCTCCATAAATTCCACCAACAACGCTCCTTTAGCATCCCAAAACACAGTTGTCATGAGTTTCCTGCCAGAAAAATCTTTTCGGGCTTCTTTTGGTTTGGTAGGCGAATCTTTATGACCCCAGACCTTGGACTGTTCTTTTGTTTCAGGATTCACGTACTTAATCCAAGTTTCATCACCGGTTATGATCCTGTTGAGAAATGATTCTCCTTCTTCATCATAACGGGTGAGAAAGTTCACTGCAGAGGCCATTCGTTGACTCTTGTGATGCTCGGAAAGGATTTTGGGCACCCATCGAGCACAGTACTTCCTGTATCCTAACCTCTCTGATACTACTTCGTGTAAATAAGTCCTGAAAATTCATCGGAAAGCTCCGAGATTGTGCAACGCCGCTTTTCACGAACTCTTTCATCAATTTTCTGAACCAGGTCATCAGTGACCACTGATGGCCTACCACTCCTCTCTTCGTCATGGATGTTTGCTCATCACCCTTTAAATGAACGAACCCATTCACGAACAAGTCCTTCACTCATCACACTTGGGCCATACACAGCACAAAGTTCCCGATGAATAACTGCTGCCGAATATTGTTTTGCCGTAAAAAATCGTATAACAGCTCCCACTTCACATTTGGCGGGGTTTTCAATTGCAGCACACATTTTGAAACGCTACAAAAAACAAACTAGCGCACCTACCACCTTCACTCGAACACGGCTGGATGCCGATTGATCTGACGCGCACGCCAGTACAAAGATCGTCGCGCGCTACCCCCCCCCCCCTACTTCGCGCACAGTGACGAATCGGCGGTTACTTTCCGAACGGCCGTCGTATATGTTGGCAGACAAACAAATACATTAATTTACCAAGGGTGCAAAACAGGCGTTTATGAAGAGCAATGTGTAAGAGCCCGAGTCGTCAGACGAGCGCTGTCATTGAATATACAGGGTGTGGCGCGAAGACCTTACATTAGACTTATTGGTGAAACTACTGATATTTGAAAATTGAAAATTTGTACTTTAATATTTTTGGCCATGCTGAATTCAATGAAAATATTTGTAACTTTATAACACTTCGGGTTATATCGGAAGTAACCATCAACTTTCTTATATTAAATAGAATATGGTATATTTTGATTGAAATTCGTATTCTACATAACATTCTGGACAAATAATTATAAGGATAACAAATCTCAAAAATGAGCGGTTTTTGAGTTATTTTAAATTTGGGAATTTTTTTTTCAAAATTCATATTCTCATATTATTTGCGATATCTTATCTAATTGATAATCGTTTACTTTCATATTTTGACCAAACAATATCAATGTATGACGAAACATTGTGAACAGGAAATGACTCTGTTAATTTATACAGGGTGTTGAAAATCGAGCGACCAATTGTAATAAATTCAAACATTAAAAACTTGCTTAATTTAAATAGAACGCCCTGTATTTTATGGTGCTATGAGATTTATTATTTTATTTCCTTTCGATTTATATTTACATTCCCTATACCTAAATCGAGCCATTTTCAAGATAAGAATAACAATAAAAAACAATAACATAACATAATTACAGAGGGTAATAATAATAATAATAATAATAGTAATAATAATAATAATAATAACATAATAACAATTTTAAAAATATTAATTACAACAAATGTTCAAAATTATGCCCGTTTACTTCTAAGCATTTATGAATCCTTTTAATAATGTTTTGTTTCGTGGATTTACCAAGTTTTTGGGGATCGTAATTATTAAAAGCCTGTAATACTCGCTGTATCATATTTTCCTTTGTTGTAATTGGTTCCGAGTATCATTTTTAATATGTCCCCAAATACTACTGTCTAGGGGCGTGAGATCAGGGGATCTCGCAGGCCAATGATGTGGTCCCCTGTTTTCTATCCACCTATCCTCATAATGTTGGTACAGAAAATCAGCATTCATTTGTAAGTTGTGTGGCGGTGCCCCGTCCTGCTGATACCATACAAGACTTCTTTCTTGGGCATTTACATTGTTTAACGGTGGCAAAAGATGTCAAGCCTGTAATCAAGCTCTTACCATACTTTGTTAAGAGTGTCGACTGTTTCGTTGGTTCTGGTAATCCGTTGTTGGATTTCAGTTATGTTTTCTGGTTTTCCCCACAAGAAAAAATCACAGGGGGTGATGTCTGGAGACATAGGAGGTCAGTTCAAGACTGCACCATCATTTGGAGCAGCACGGGCGATCCATCTGTCAGACAGCCGATTTCGAAGTTCAGCCCTAACATGCAAGTAGTAATGTGAAGGATCGGTGTGAAAAGAGCGGCCAATACTAGCAACTAAAATTTCCAAAGATACCCGAAGTGAAACAGACCATTATACACCCATTTTTCTATTACTGTTCCTCTCCTAGTATAAATTTAAGCAATTATAATTCCAATTAAATTGAATACGCCCTAAAAACAGACAAATAATCTGATAAAGGGGTTGCAAAAGTAACCCTTTTATCATATCTCAAAAACGACACATATTATCACGATTAAATTTTTGTATTAGTGTGATAATAATCTTATAGCGATTAAGCAATAAAAATATCCCGGTGCACTGCAGTCAAAGGGGTAGAAAAAAACCATCCTTTATCATATCTCGAAAACGGCACATATCAAATTTTCGCATTTACTTCATAATAATCTTAGAATGATTAAGCAATAAAAATATCCAGGCGCACTGCCGTACAATGGGATAGAAAAACCACCCTTCATCATATCTCGAAAACGGCACACTATTACAATCAAATTTTCGTATTAGGTTGATAATAATCTTAGAATAATTAAGCAATAAAAATATCCAGGTGTACTACCATCCAACTGGTAGAAAAAACCACCCCTTTATCATATCTCGAAAACGACACATACTATCACAGTCAAATTTTCGTATTAGGTTAAAATAATTTTAGGGTGATTAAGCAATAAAAATATCCAGGTACGCTGCCGTCCAAGGGGTAGAAAAAACCACCCTTGATCATATCTCGAAAACAGTACATATTATCACGATCAAATTTTCGCATTGAATTCATAATAATCTTAGGATGATTAAGCAATAAAAATATCCAGGCGCACTGCCGCACAATGGGAAAACACCACCCTTCATCATATCTCGAAAACAACACATACATCACAATCTAATTTTCGTATTAGGTTGATAATAATTTTAGAATGATTAATCAATACAAATATCCAGGTACACTGCAATGCAAGGGGTAGAAAAAATCACCCCTTGATCCTATCTCGAAAACGACACACACTATCACAATAAAATTTTCGTGTTAGGTTGAAAATAATCTTAAAACAATTAAGCAATAAAAATATCCAGGTGCACTGCCATCCAAGTGGTAGAAAAAACCACCCCTTTATCATATCTCGAAAACGACACATACTATCACTGTCAAATTTTTGTATTAGGTTAAAAATAATTTTAGGGTGCTTAAGCAATAAAAATATCCAGGTGCGCTGCCGTACAATGGGAAAAAAACCACTCTTCGTCATATCTCGAAAACAACACATATATCACAATCTAATTTTCGTATTAGGTTGATACTAATTCAAGAATGATTAAGCAATAAAAATATCCAGGTACACTACAATGCACGGGGTAGAAAAAATCACCCCTTTATCATATCTCGAAAATGACACACACTATCACAATAAAATTTTCGTATTAGGTTGAAAATAATCTTAAAACAATTAAGCAATAAAAATATCCAGGTGCGCTGCCGTCCAAGGGGTAGAAAAAACCACCCCTTCATCATATCTCGAAAACACTATCACAATCAAATTTTCGTATTAGGTTGATAATAATGTTGGGATGATTAAGCAATAAAAAATCGAGGTGGACTGCCGTCCAAGGGTTAGCAAGACCACTCCATTGTACCTCGAAAACGATACATACTATCACAGTCAAATTTTCGTATTAGGTTGATAATAATCTTAGAATGATTAAACAATAAAGATATCCAAGTACACTACCATCCAAGGGATAGAAAAAACCACCCCTTTATCATATCTCGAAAACGACACATACTATCACAATCAAATGTTCGTATTTGGTTGAAAATAATCTTAAAACAGTTAAGCAATAAAAATATCCAGGTGCACTGCCATCCAAGTGGTAGTAAAAACCATCCCTTTATCATATTCGAAAACGACACATACTATCACAGTCAAATTTTCGTATTAGGTTGACTAATCTTAGAATAATTAAGATAAAATATCAGGTTGCCGTCCAAGGAGTAAAAACCACCTCTTTATCATATCTCAAAGAGAATATCACAATCAAATCTTTTAAGTTGATAATAATCTTAGAATGATTAATAAAAATATCTGATGCTACAATGAGAAAATCTTTATATCTTGAAAACGACATACTGTCAAATCAATTTCGTATTAGGTTGATAATAATCTTAGATGATTAAGCAATAAAATATCCATGTGACTGCCGTCCAAGGGTAGAAAAATCATTATATATCTCGAAAACGGCATACTATCACGATCAAATTTAACTAATACGACAATTAGATCGTGATAGTAAGTGCCGTTTTCGAGATACAATGGGTTGGTTGTTTCTACCCCTTGGATGACAGTGCACCTGGATATTTTGATTGCTTAATCATTCTGATTATCAACCTAATACGAAAATTTGATTTTGATAGTATGTGTCGTTTTCGAGATATGATAAAGGGGTGGTTTCTTCTAGCCATTGTACGGCAGTGCGCCTGGATATTTTATTGCTTAATCATTTAAGATTATTATGAAATAAATACGAAAATTTGATTGTGATAGTAGTGTCGTTTTCGAGTTATTCCAAGGGGGTTAATCTTTCTACCCCTTGGACGGCAGTGCACCTGGATATTTTTATTGCTTAATCGTCATAAGATTATTATCATACTAATACGAAAATTTAATCGTGATAGTATGTGCCATTTTTGAGATATGATAAAAGGGTTACTTTTGCAACCCCTTTATCAGATTGTTTGGTTGTTTTTACGGGCGTATTAAATTTAATTGGAATTATAATTGCTTAAATCTTTGTTAGGAAAGGAACAGTAATAGAAAAATGGGTATATAATGGTCTATTTCACTTCGGGTATCTTCGGAAATTTTAGCTGCTAGTATTGGCCGCTCTTTTCACACCGGTATGGAAGGTGCGTCGTCTAATTGCAGAATGAAATTTAAGGATTCTTGTTCTAATTGCGGTAGAGTCCATTCCGTCATCATGTCCAAGAAAATTATTCCATTTATTGTTTGTCCAACAAAGAAAAAAAGGCCCTTACACTTTGTAGTAAGTGATAGCACAAAACACATTAACTTTCGGAGAATCGCGCAAGTGCTCGATGTAGGTGTGTGGGTTTTCCGAGCCCCATATTCTGACATTATGTCTATTCACTTTACCAGACAAGTGGAATGGGGCTTCATCACTGAAGACTAAATATTTTACAAAGTTTCCATGTTTTATCAAGACCTGCATGCTCCCACAAAAAGAAAGTCTTAGAACATTGTCATTTGAATTTAATGCTTGAACAAGCTAAAGTTTGTAAGGCTTAAAATTTATACGTTTACGTAAAATTTTTCAAACTGTTGGCTATGGTATACCAAGCTCTCTGCTGCATTTAACAGTAGATTTCTGTGGACCACGCGTAAAACTTTCCCTTGCCTGCTCTACAACTTGATTGCATACTGACGGCCTTCCAGTTGATTTCTTTTTACAAATGCACCCATTCCTCTTAAAATTCAAATACCAATTGCGCATAGAGTGATTGCTAGGAGGATCTTCATTAAATTTGGTTCTACAGTGACGTTGTACACTAATAACTAATCCGTTGATATGATAATCCAACACACAAAATGCTTTCCTGTCTTCAAATTCACCCATAGCAGTGTTACCAATTGAAATGGTCTAAAACAGATTAATCCAGTAACCTTTATAATTGAAATCATGAACATCATTTGTAATAACCCTGTATTATTACTAATTCGAATAAATTGTACAAATAGAACAAATGTAACAAATTGTGTTAATTTATACGATTCCAGGGCATTCCACAAAAAGAGGAAGAAAATTGTTTAAGAATTAAAAAATCTCATTTTTCAAAAAAAAAAAAGTCAGAAAGTGGCCGATCGCAACACTGTACATAAGCTATTGTTTTCTGTCAGTGTTTTGCATTTAATATATTCCTAATTCGAATAAATTGTACAAATACGGCAAATGTAACAAATTGTGTTAATTTATACGATCCAAAGTATTCCAGATAAAGAGGAAGAAAAATTTTTTAACAATTTAAAAAATCTCATTTTTGAAAAATAGTCAAAAAGTGATCAGTCACCTACTGTATCTAAGCAATTGTTTTTCCTTTTTTTTGTGTTTAATATATTAATACTAATTGGAATAAATTGTACAAATACGGCAAATGTAACAAATTGTGTTCATTTATACGATTCCAGGGCATTCCACAAAAAGAGGAAGAAAATTTTGTAAGAACTAAAAAATCTCATTTTTCAAAAAAAAAAAAGTCAGAAAGTGGCCGATCGCAACACTACATAAGCTATTGTTTTCTGTCAGTGTTTTGCATTTAATATATTCCTAATTCGAATAAATTGTACAAATACGGCAAATGTAACAAATTGTGTTAATTTATACGATCCAAAGTATTCCTCATAAAGGGGAAGAAATTTTTTTAACAATTTAAAAAATCTCATTTTTGAAAAATAGTCAAAAAGTGATCAGTCACAATACTGTATCTAAGCAATTGTTTTTCCTTTTTTTTTTTGTTTAATATATTAATACTAAGTAATTGGAATAAATTGTACAAATACGGCAAATGTAACAAATTGTGTTAATTTATACGATTCCAGGGCATTCCACAAAAAGAGGAAGAAAAATTAAAAAAAATCGCATTTTCAAAAAAAAAGTCAGAAAGTGGCCGATCGCAACACTGTACATAAGCTATTGTTTGCTGTCAGTGTTTTGCATTTAATATATTCCTAATTCGAATAAATTGTACAAATACGGCAAATGTAACAAATTGTGTTAATTTATACGATGCAAAGTATTCCACATAAAGGGGAAGAAAAATTTTTAACAATTTAAAAAATCTCATTTTTGAAAAATAGTCAAAAAGTGACCAGTCACAATACTGTATCTAAGCAATTGTTTTTCCTTTTTTTTGTGTTTAATATATTAATACTAATTGGAATAAATTGTACAAATACGGCAAATGTAACAAATTGTGTTAATTTATACGATTCCAGGGCATTCCACAAAAAGAGGAAGAAAAATTAAAAAAAAAATCTCATTTTTCAAAAAAAAAAAAAGTCAGAAAGTAATCAGTCCGAACACTGTATCTAAGCAATTGTTTTTTGTCGATATTTTGTATTTAATATATTAATACTAATTGGAATAAATTGTATAATACGGCAAATGTAACAAATTGTGTTAATTTATACGATTCCAGGGCATTCCACAAAAAGAGGAAGAAAATTGTTTAAGAATTAAAAAATCTCATTTTTCAAAAAGTGGCCGATCGCAACACTGTACATAAGCTATTGTTTGCTGTCAGTGTTTTGCATTTAATATATTCCTAATTCGAATAAATTGTACAAATACGGCAAATGTAACAAATTGTGTTAATTTATACGATGCAAAGTATTCCACATAAAGGGGAAGAAAAATTTTTTAACAATTTAAAAAATCTCATTTTTGAAAAATAGTCAAAAAGTGACCAGTCACAATACTGTATCTAAGCAATTGTTTTTCCTTTTTTTTGTGTTTAATATATTAATACTAATTGGAATAAATTGTACAAATACGGCAAATGTAACAAATTGTGTTAATTTATACGATTCCAGGGCATTCCACAAAAAGAGGAAGAAAAATTAAAAAAAAAATCTCATTTTTCAAAAAAAAAAAATCAGAAAGTGGCCGATCGCAACACTGTACATAAGCTATTGTTTGCTGTCAGTGTTTTGCATTTAATATATTCCTAATTCGAATAAATTGTACAAATACGGCAAATGTAACAAATTGTGTTAATTTATACGATCCAAAGTATTCCACATAAAGGGGAAGAAAAATTTTTTCACAATTTAAAAAATCTCATTTTTGAAAAATAGTCAAAAAGTGATCACTCACAATACTGTATCTAAGTAATTGTTTTTCCATTTTTTTTTGTTTAATACAATAATACTAATTGGAATAAATTGTACAAATACGGCAAATGCAACAAATTGTGTTAATTTATACGATTCCAGGTTAATCCTCAAAAAAATGGAAGAAATTTTATTAAGTATATTAAAAAAAAGGCAGAAAGTGATCGGTCACAACACAGTATATAAGAGACTGTTTTTATCGGTATTTTGTATTTAATATACAGGGTGTCTCATAATATTTTGATTGTTTTATATCTTCCAAACGGTTCTAGATAATGAGATGCGGTTTAAAATTACTGTAAGTTTTGTTGTGACAAATTTATATAAATGGCCTACTTCCGGTTTAACCGCTATAAAAATGGCGTGTTTTCAGAACACAATAGATGTTATTTTTAAATAGGACACCTTTCTAACGGTCCCTTAACGTTTCAAATCGGAACACAAAACGCGAAGCTAGAGAGCTTTAACTGTGATACTGCAATAATTAATAAGTCTTAGAATTCATAATAATCAAGGAGGCGTTAATATGACAAATCACAAAAATACGCATTGCTGTCATTAATAAGACACATTGTGTTTTATATTCAAGCAAACTAATGATCTTCCCAAACTTAGTCCAATGTTCAGATTAGAAGACAGTTCTACAAAGATCCTCCTGCTATAAATACCATAAAAAACATGGTTAACCAAATTCTATATCTAGAAAAAGGAGAACTGTAAATGCAAATTTAGAAGAATTTTTATCTGTTTATGAAGTGGTAAACAGAAATTCAAAAATTTCAATTAGAAAACTAGTATCAAATTTGGAAATGGACAAAACAAAAATTTTCAGAACTATAAAAATTTTCAAATTAAAACCATACAAAATTCAAGTTCTACAGACAACAATCGGGACTTTGCTAAAAGAGTGTCTATGTGTAAAAATTTACAGATTTGTACAGAATAGATCCAAATGTTAGGATTATCATGTCTGATGAGGCTGCATTTCATATAAATAGACGAGTTAATAAACATAACTGTAGGATTTGGGGATTAGAAAATCCAAGAGAATTTCATCAACATGACTAAAGTTAACGTTTGGTGTGCGGTATCGCGTGAAAAATTGTATGGGCCCTTCTTTTTTTGCAGAGAATACAGTTCGCGGCAATAATTATACCGACATGTTGGAAAACTGTTTCTATCCCCAGTTAGAACAAGGTGGTATTTTAAACCAAAATCTACACTTTCAACAAGACGGGGCTCCGCCCCATTATTCCAACATAACAAGAGAATCTGTTAACCAACAGTTTGGAAACAATTGGATTTGGTAAAAGTGAACCAATAGAATGGGCTCCAAATTATCCAGACCGGACTGATACAAATTTGGTTGTAAGGAGATATGTGAAAGATAGAGTATACAACCCGATGCCTGCGGGTAATACGGCAAGTATTAGAAAATATTCCTCCGGAAATATTGGCAGCAGAATTTGACAACTTAATGGTTCCATTCCACAAATGTATAGACCACGACGGCAGACACATCGAACATTTGTCCTAGGAAATGTTCTTAGGTGTATGTTATTTATCACTTTTAGTTAAAGTTGTGTTTAAGGCAATCGGAACCATTACAGTACCCCAGTTAAAGGTCTCTAGCTTCGCTTTCTGTGTACCAATTTTAAACTTCATGGTACCGTTACAAAGTAAAAATATGTGGCTCTTAGGATATTTATAAATATACAGGGTGTCCTATTTAAAAAACATCTATTGTCTTCTGAAAACACACCACTTTTATTTAGCGGGTAAATCGGAAGTAGAAAATTTATATAAATGTCACAACAAAACTTACAGTAATTTTAAACCTAACTGTGAAAACCGCATCTCATTATCTAGAACTGTTGGGAAGATATAAACTTTTAAAAACAATCAGAATATAATGAGACACTCTGTACTATTATTACTAATTCGAATAAATTCTACAAATATGGCAAATGTAACAAATTGTGTTAATTTATACAATCCCAGGTATTCCACAAAAAGGGGAAGAAAGGATTTAAAAAATCTCCTTTTTCAAAAAAAAAAAGTCAGAAAGTGATCAGTCACAACACTGTATATAAGCGACTGTTTGATATCGGTATTTTTATTTAATATATTATTACTAATACGAATAATTCTACAAATACGGCAAATGTAACAAATTGTGTTAATTTACACGATCCCAGGTATTCCACATAAAGGGGAAGAAATTTTTTTAACAATTTTAAAATTCTCATTTTTCAAAAATAGTCAAAAAGTGATTAGTCACAACACTGTATCTAAGCAATTGTTTTTTGTCGATATTTTGTATTTAATATATTAATACTAATTCGAATAAATTGTGCAAATACGGCAAATGTAACAAATTGTGTTAATTCCAGGTTAATGCTCAAAAAAAGGGAAGAAATTTTTTTAAATATTTGAAATATCCCAGTTTTCAAGAAAAAAAGTCAGAAAGTGATCGGTCACAATACTGTATATAAGCGACTGTTTTTATCGGTATTTTGCGTTTAATATATTATTACTCATTCGAATAAATTCTATAAATACGGTAAATGCAACACATTGTGTTAATGTATACGGATCCAGGTTATTCCACAAAAAGGGGAAGAAACTTTTGAAGTATTTTAAAAATCTCATTTTTCAAAATAAAAGTCAAAGAGTAATCAGTCCGAACACTGTATCTAAGCAATTGTTTTTTGTCGATATTTTGTATTTAATATATTAATACTTATTCGAATAAATTGTACAAATACGGCAAATGTAACAAATTGTGTTAATTTATACGATTCCAGGTTAATTCTCAAAAAAAGAGAAAAAAGTTTTTTAAGTATTTGAAAAATCCGATCTTTCAAAAAAAAAAGTCAGAAAGTGATCGGTCACAATACTGTATATAAGTGACTGTTTTTATCGGTATTTTGTATTTAATATATTATTGCTAATTCGAATCATTCCACAAATACGGCGAATGTAACAAATTGTGTTAATTTATACGATTCCAGGTTAATTCTCAAAAAAAAGGAAGAAATTTTTTTAAGTATTTGAAAAATCCGATTTTTTTTAAAAAAAGTCAGAAAGTTATCGATCACAATACTGTATATAAGCGACTGTTTTTTATCGGTATTTTGCATTTAATATATTATTACTCATTCGAATAAATTCTACAAATACGGCAAATGTAACACATTGTGTTAATTTATACGGATCCAGGTTATTCCACAAAAAGGGGAAGAAACTTTTGAAGTATTTTAAAAATCTCATTTTTCAAAATAAAAGTCAAAAAGTAATCAGTCCCAACACTGTATCTAAGCAATTGTTTTTTGTCGATATTTTGTATTTAATATATTAATACTAATTCGAATAAATTGTGCAAATACGGCAAATGTAACGAATTGTGTTAATTTATACGGATTCAGGTTATTCCACAAAAAGGGGAAGAAAATTTTGAAGTATTTTAAAAATCTCATTTTTCAAAATAAAAGTCAAAAGGTAATCAGTCACAACACTGTATGTAAGCAATTGTTTTTTGTCGATGTTTTGTATTTAATATATTAATACTAATTCGAATAAATTGTACAAATACGACAAATGTAACAAATTGTGTTAATTTATACGATTCCAGGTTAATCCTCAAAAAAAGGGAAGAAAAATTTTTTTTTAAGTATTTGAAAAATCCGATTTTTCAAAAAAAAATCAGAAAGTGATCGGTCACAATACTGTATATAAGCGGTTTTTATCGGTATTTTGTATTTAACATATTATTGCTAATTCGAATAATTCTACAAATACGGCAAATGTAACAAATTGATTTAATTTATGCGATTCCAGGTATTTCACATAAAGGGGAAGAATTTTTTTTTTAACAATTTAAAAATTCTCATTTTTCAAAAATAGTCAAAAAGTGATTAGTCACAAGACTGTATCTAAGCAATTGTTTTCTGTCGATATTTTGTATTTAATATATTAACACTAATTCGAATAAATTGTGCAAATACGGTAAATGTAACAAATTGTGTTAATCCCAGGTTAATGCTCAAAAAAAGGGAAGAAATTTTTTTTAAGTATTTGAAAAATCCGATTTTTTCAAAAAAAAGTCAGAAAGTGATCGGTCACAATACTGTATATAAGCGACTGTTTCTTATCGGTATTTTGTATTTAATATATTATTACTAATTCGAATAAATTCTACAAATACGGCAAATGTAACACATTGTGTTAATTTATACGGATCCAGGTTATTCCGCAAAAAGAGGAAGACATTTTTTAAGAATTTCAAAAATTTCATTTTTCAAAATAAGTCAGAAAGTGATCGGTCACAACATTGTATCTAAGCAATTGTTTTTTGTCGGTATTTTGTACTTAATATAATATACTAATTCGAATAAATTCTATAAACGTCACAATCAGAATATAATGAGACATCTGTACTATTATTACTAATTCGAATAAATTCTACAAATATGGGAAATGTAACAAATTGTGTTAATTTATACGATCCCTAGTATTCCATAAAAAGGGGAAGAAAAATTTTTTACGAATTTAAAAAATCTCATTTTTCAAAAAAAACCTAAGAAAGTGATCGGTCACAACAATGTACGTACAGGGTGGCCAACTAAGAATACGAGGTATTGTATCTGGGAAACTATCCATCGTAGAGGTTTGCTCAAAAAAAAAAGTTACTAAAACGGCCAATACAAAAACCTGGAAAATGTTTTCAAGTTTCTGAAATGGCAGCTAGGGGGCGTAACTGCAATCTTGAATCTAAAAAAGTGATGTTTCTGTGAATTCTGCTATATTAACCTAGTAAAAAATAACTGATCTTTGAAGTCGAGGATAATCTGAACTTTTTTTGTTTGGCACTTTTTGACGTATCTATAAAAATAAAGTGGTGGGGGGTATTCAAAGATTTCCTTAAATAACTCCCCGTATCTTCGAAACGGCTAATCCGATTTTAACAAACTTGGGCGCGTTGAAAAGAGCTTTTCTTGGGCTACAAATGTTAAAATAATTGAAGTTTTGTTAGTTTCACATGACGTCGCTAGAGGGCTTTGTTCGACATTCCGACAGAAACGGTTAATTTTCGCAAAAAAATTAAATGCAATGGTATGACTTTTTTTCATGAACAAGTAGTTAAATGATGCCTAAACAAGCTCGCGAAAACCGCAACTCGATATCTTGTTCCTAACCTAAAATATCGGCCAAAGAAAACTTTTATTTTTTTTAACTATATTTTTCTGGAATTGTTTCTATTATGTAAGTTGTGGCCCTAAAAAGGCCCGATTTAAAGGAGGAAGGTTTTTAATGCCCTCGTAAATGCTCGAAATGGACCATCACTCTGTGCGTTGCTGAGGCTTCTTATTGGGTAGACAAAACTGCAGCTTCAATTTCGGCTCTGAATAGGTTACCGAGAAATAGCGATTTTAAATGTTTGTCAATTTATTCACCAGAATAAAATCACCCTTTTTGAAATTACTACGGGCAAGTAAGCAATGCTAAAAGTTATACGAAAGGCCTATTTTTGTTTGTTTAAATGCATATTCACTATGGAGATATACGAAAAATACAATTAATAGAAGCAGGCAATGGAAACAGATACCTAAACAAAACATACATAATCCTCAAATTGTCAATAGTTGTCAATACTTTCGCGTTTCTTTGAGCAATTTTTGTGCTTTCAAAATGTCTTTTACGAATAATGTAGCTGTTGATATGCTTGCGGTTTATTTTGAATATCTTCAGAATGCCGCAGTAGCTAAAAGAGTTTACGCGGCTCGATATCCGAATCGGCGTCCTTGCGATGGAAGAGTTTTTCCCCGATTAGTGGCGAGCTTACGAGCCAATGGTAGTTTTCGGCCTACGTTTCAACGGCAAAGAATTGGAAGAACACAAGAAAATATTAACCGTGTACTGAGCTATATTGAAGGAAATCCTGATGTTAGAACAAGGGCATTATCCACTGAGTTGGGCATATCACGGACAATGGTTCAAAATATTTTGAAGGACCATAGGTAAGTTCTAATGGCCATCAAAATATATAGGTATTCGTTTAAACTTTTTTATTTCCTTTAATAATGCACCCATATCATGTCGTTTTGCATCAGGCCTTGAAAGAGAAAGATTTTGATCGAAGGTTAGACTATTGCCATTGGATGTTAGGCATGATACGCGAAAATAGAGAATTTTTATTTCAAATTCTTTGGACCGATGAAGCCACCTTCAGTAGTGACGGGAGAGTAAATCTGCACAATATGCATTATTGGTCTGCAGAAAATTCCCATTGGCTGCGTGAAGTTCAGCGCCAAGGACGTTGGAGTTTAAATGTATGGTGTGGCATACTAGGAGGCAGAATTATTGGGCCATATTTTTTCGAGCAACCCCTAAATGGCAATGTATTTAGACTTTTTGGCCAATCAATTACCGTTATTGTTGGAAGATGTGCCTCCGGAAACAAGGCAAACATTGTTTTTGCAGCTGGATGGTTGCCCAGCAAATTTTGCCATTAATGTGCGAGAGCATATTAATGCAGTATGTCAACTGCGGTGGATTGGAAGAGGAAATCTGTTTCCATGGCCTCCGCGATCGCCAGACTTAACTTGCCTCGACTTTTATTTATGGGGGCGCTTAAAGGACATCGTGTTTCGGACTCAACCTACTACTAGAGAAGATATGAAAAACCGGATTCGTAACGCAATACGTAACATACGTCATGAGAGGCTTCAGCAATGCATAGAGCGTGATGGTCAGCATTTCGAGCATTTACGGGGGCATTAAAAACCTTCCTCCTTTAAATCGGTCCTTTCTAGGGCTACATTCGTATAAAGTTTTCTTAGGCCGATATTTTAGGTTAGGAACAAGATATCGAGATGCGGTTTTCGCGAGCTTGTTTAGGCATCATCTAGCTACTTGTTCATGAAAAAAAGTCATACCAATGCATTTAATTTTTTTGCGAAAATTAACCGTTTGTCGGAATGTCGAACAAAGCCCTCTAGCGATGCCATGTGAAACTAACAAAACTTCAAATATTATAACATTTGTAGCCCAAGAATAGCTCATTTCAACGCGCCCAAGTTTGTTAAAATCGGCTTAGCCGTTTCAAAGATACAGGGGGTTATTTAAGGAAACCTTTGAATACCCCCCACCACTTTATTTTTTATTAAGGGTTGGTCTTAATTTTCACCCCCTTTGACGGCAGCTCCATCACATATTATTTTTTTATCTTTATTATTAATTAGTAAGCAATATTATCTGAAAGTGTCAACTTGATACTATGCACGGTTTTCGAGATCGAGCATTAAGGGTTGGTCTTAATTCTCACCCCTTTAGACGGCAGCTCCAATCACATATTATTTTTTTTATCTTTATTATCAATTAGTTAGTAATATAATCTGAAAATGTCAACTTGATACTATGCACGGTTTTTGAGATCGAGTATTAAGGGTTGGTCTTAGGTTTCACCCCCTTAGACGGCAGTCCCATCACATATTATTGTTTTGCCTTCATTATTAATTAGTTAGTAATAACATCTGAAGTTGTCATCTTGATACTATGCGTGGGCTACAAATTACTTAATTTATAAGTTACTGTGACTTCGGTAACCATCGGAAAAACTGGCCGCTAGAACTGGCCGCTCTTTTCACACCGGTGGTCTTCCGCTTGTTTACCCAAAAACCAGTTCGCATAATTAAGCCTAGGAGGATAGTCATCTGGTGACATAGCATGAACTTTTTGAAAATGAAACGGATGCAATAGTTGCTCGTGAAGAATTCTATGTACGCTTGATTTTGAAATATTAAATTGTGCCGAAAGTTTCCTCACACTGGTTGTAGGTTCATTATCAATAGCATCTAGTATGTTTTCTTCAATTATTGGAGTACGCACGTTTCTTATACTTCCTTCGCCACCTTTCTTCGGTAAAAATGAACCTAAAACGTAATTATCCATTGTAAAAACCAGTTTATAAAATTACTACATTAAGCTAAACGTACCTGCTTCTCTTAAACTCCGATCTATGCGTTCAAACGTTAAAAGCGGATTATTTGTACGCTGATTTGCTGTAAATTAATGATAACAATGATAACTATTTGTTGGAAAATATGAAAATGTGAAATTTGATTACATCGAATATCTTTTTTTTTTGTTTTTTATTATTATATTCGTATTTTGACTTTTGTTAAATTAAGATGTGTCCGTTTTCAATGAAGGTTTCTTATATCACCATTGCAAGTAATAAAAATAGTATAAAAAATGTAAAAGTTTATTTTTATAAACGTGGACTGTACCGATTTATTAATAATTTACTAATAATGCTTACTGTAACGGTATTTTAAAAATTTGGTGAATTCGTCAATGGGTGTGTAGTGTGATATCAAATTGCTCGTATCTCTTAAACCATTAATTTGATCGAGATTTCACAAGAGGATGTTTTTTCTTTAGAAATTTTTGTGGCATTTATAAGTGAAAAAAGTTATATTTAAAAAAAAATTGCCGCATCAATCAATGATCTTAGTCCGAAGTCACAAGTGTAGTGCAGACTTGTTATGACGCCACCAAGCATACAGGGTGGTTCATTTTCGATGTTTTCTTATGGAAAGTACCCTTTCTATTACAGATAGACAAAAAGTAATATGGGGTCCTTGTGCTCGAATTTGGGGTTAATTAAGATTCAATAGGCATAATCAAGATATCTCTGACCGTTATTGTGCAATTAGCTAAAATTGAAAAAATGGCGATTTTGAAAAACTTGAATAACTTTTTTATTTCTGAATGTATCGACAAACTGTAAAAACATTCTTAAGGCACTCTTTTAAGTAGAATCGGTTAGTGTATTCACATTTTTAATACCTCATTAACCCAGATATGCCTGAAAAATTTTTTTTCGAATTTTTTCATAAATTTTGGATATGTTTCTCCTATTGGCACAAGAATTAATGTCTAATAAAAATTTTTGGTTAAAAAAACGTTTTTATATTAAAAAAGTGGTGTTCGTTTAAACGAACAGTAGGCATATAGGTATTGAAATTATTAATATTTAAGAAAAAATGTTTATTTTTTCTAAACACACAAAAAATAACGTGTAAAATAATGTCTTTTATTATAACTTTTATGTTCGTGAGTGATAAATCAATAAAACACCGCACATGAAGTGCGGCTTTGCATTTAGTGCAAATAGTTGCAACGGGTTTATGGCACACTCTGCAACGCGTTGGTTTCTCTTGAGTTCCTACAAGGTGATCCATTCTATCATACCTAGAGTCAGAGTTTTCCAGATTAGAGTGTCTAGATCATTTATTGTAGTTTCGCTGAGTGTTGGTTTCAAGCAGTGCCATAGCTACCCTTCTGCGAAAAGGTAAGTGATCTAGTTTTCCATTTTCGATTTTTTTATGTAAAATCCATGCGTTTTGCACTGACAAATCTAACATGTGTGAAATCAATGAAAAGTACCACTTCTTTCTTCTAATTCTTGTTCTATATAAACTCATGTTTTGATCGCTACGATCAACACTACCCATGAATTTATTATAAACTTTGATATTTTGCGGTTGTTTTTTTTTTCAGTCCGTAAAAAGCGAGAGACTGTATGCGTTGGTTGCACGCCTACAAAGTTTGATACAACGTTTACTATGTTGTTGTCGTTCCAGGTCGTAATAACAATTGAACGTTGGTTAGTTGATCGAAAATCCCAGCTTCCTCTTTTAGTTTTCTTGAATATTTTGTTAGTAGGTAAGGGACATTTAGCTCTTCTATTTTCACGTAGAGTAGCTGTTGCTTTGATTTCGCGTTTAGTCAGTTGTTCACTCAATGGAACGTTGGTAAAAAAGTTATCAAAAAAAAAGTGTTACGGTACCCTTATTTTAGAACAAAGAACATCAGCATAGGTCATAATAACTGAAGGACCTAGCCCTAAGTTTTTATGCTCACCCATCTCCGATTTTGCTCCTTGATAGGGTTCAAACCAGACAATGTACCCAAAATATGTCGCACCAACCCACAGCTTATAGCCGTACCTAACAGGTGTTCCCTTTATAAATTGCTTACCGGGATGTCTACCAAAATATGGAACCATTGCTTCATCAATGCTGTGTTGTTCCACGTGAGGAGCATTTTTTGTTTATTTTATCAAATAAAGGCCTAACCTTAGAAAACCGATCGTTTTTGTCGAGATTATCATTATCACAACAGTGAATATTGATCATAATGTGTTCAAAACGAACTCGACTAATTGCATTAGCAACAGCGTTGTTACGTGTATCTACACAATTTTCCCACATCATTCTTCGACGACTAACTGTACAATATCCGCTCAATAATAACCCTCCCAAAAAACATTTCATTTCTGCTATTGTGATGTCAGCCTTCCTATTACGCTTTGAAGCATACATAGTAGTAAAACAAACTACCATTTCTATAATTTCTTCATCAAAAAATTTAGAAAAGAGTTGCCATGGTAAACTTTCATTTGCGACCGAGAAAACAGGTTCCCATATTTTATTGAAATGTGGAGTGCTGAGATCAGACTTTTCCCATTTGTATATAATATTTTTTTTGTTTAGATTTGACATACTGTGATAGAGGTAATTTATCACATTCATCCCATTCTTCATCATCGTCCTTGTCGTCGTTATAGAAAACTTCGGCTTCGGCTAATAATTGTGAGGCTGGTAAATTATTTATTTCTAAATCTTGTTCGTCTCCTGAATCCTCATCTGTGAGGTCATCATTCGTGTTTATAGGAGGTAAAATTACAATCCCGGCTGCATTATTAGTAGAAGTACTTGGAGTAGCATGAATGTCTTCTTCTAATTCGGCTAAGAGCTCGTTCAAGGATAACCGCTGCATAAATTTACCAGTGAATAAATGTACCCGTGTACGCCTACTGTTCCTTAAAACGTACAGACAAGTTTAGCAAGGGTTAAAACAGAACCCGTTTTAAGTTTTGATTTGAAATTTGCAATATATATATATATATATATATATATATATATATATATATATATATATATATATATATATATATATAACCTCAATATCTATTTAACTTGTTTTATACGTTGCAACGCGCTCTGAATTGAAAATTTACTCACTTAACTAATCGGAAATCAACTGGAGTCGCCATTGTAAAGTGTCACTTTTTATAAAATAATGTTTACACCACAAAATCACTCACAATTGATTTCAAAACACCACAAATTAATTGACTAACGTCTTTTTTTCAAATAATGTAGCTTGCGCCACCTGTTACAAGTTCAAGTAAAAACAAAAAAAAATTTTTTTTAGAGACCTGCACACTGTTCGTTTAAATGAACAGTAGGGTTAATTTAAAAAGATATGACATAAAGTTGTATTTTTTTATATCGAAACCATAGTTGGCTTATGACACTTTTAAATGACATTTTTTTTTGTGCTTTTCAAAAATATATAACACTTCTCTGCTATTTTAATAATTAATTAATTTTTAAAGTTTTTCTTATTTACGTTTTATATTAAGAATACACAGTAGGCATAGGAAGCTGAGATTTATTTAAGTAAAAACAAATGATACCTATATGTCAAATAATAAATTAAAAATTAGAAGTGTCCAACAAAGTGCCCTTGGAATTTAGTTATTAACAGCCAAATAAAAATATTTTCGAACGGTATAGTTAATAGAAATTAAAACTTTGCTAGCTCAAAACAATATCTTAATTAATGTTAGGTTACAGAAAAATTTAATTGAATTCGGTTCTTTTAAAAATCCCAGGCCAAAACCTTACTTTAAACGAAATTTTGAAGAAAATTCAATGGTCGTCGTAGAGCCAACAACTTCATCTAGACAAATAGTTAATCTAGGCGTGTATCGAATCAAAGCTCTTCGAATTTTAAAGAAACACAAATACCATAGCTATAGATTTCGGAAAGAACATTTTTTGACTATACCGGGTGTCTAGAATCTACCCACGTTCTATGAGAATCTACCCACGTTCTATGGCTATCTTTGTTATTATAAGAGATACAGAGTCGGTTAAATTAGCAAAGTTCGGCAGAATTACGTGATAATTCAAATTGCTATAATAAAATTCAACATTGTTGCCAACTTTCTAAGATATCTGAAAATAACTAAAAATCGTCCAAATTTTCAATTGGCTATATCTTTTTTAATATTCAAAATACGAAAAAGTTATAAGTTTGAAGATATAATTCCGAAGCAGCATTAGCATCTCTGACAGGCACGTAATAGCAAAAAAGCATATCATTTCTTTCTTCAGAAGAATAAGCCATTAATAAACTAATATTTACTATTTAAGTACGAACTACAACTGGTTACAACAAAATATTCAATTCAATACTATTTGACAGTCAATCAATGCAGAGTTTTGTTTTTAATTGTCACAGCACACCACGGCAAACATTGCATTGGTTTAGTAAATACGATAATTACATTTACTAATAATACTAAACATACAAAGGGAAACATTTTGGAAATCAGAAAAAAATAAGCTATCGAATGAGTCCATAACCACCTATAGTTGCCATTTAAAAAAATGTATGTTTGGGTTGTAGCTCGAAAAATAATTACTAAAAACATTTTGTATTTGCGTTTTCCCATTTTGCGTAAAAAAAGCTGTCAAAAGTCTCTCTTATAACTTTATCGTATTTTGAATATTACAAAAGATACAGCCGGTTGAAAATTTGGACGATGTTTAGTTATTTTCAGGTACCTATCTTAGAAAGTTGGCAACAATGTTGAATTTTCTGATCAGTATTTGAATTATCATGTAATTCTGCCCAACTTTTCTAATTTAACCGACTCTGTACCTCTTATAATAACAAAGATAGCCACAGAACGTGGGTAGATTCTAGACACCCTGTAGGCGACAGAAGGCGGCGTACTGAGTTTTGTAAATGGTATGTAAGTCAGTGCCAAAATATACCTAATTTTTCAAACTCTATTGCATGGTCAGAAGGGGCGCATATCAGTAGTGATGATATTTTTAATAATCACAATTTACCTTACTGGGCAGATACTAACGTTCATGTCAGTGTTGTCCGCAGGAGGCAAGGGTTGAATAAATGTGTGGTGCTGCATTAAAAACGGATGTTTTTATTATCACATGTATGAAGGAACATTAAATTCAATCAAATATCTCGATATTCAACGAATTCATTTGGAGGGATTTCTAGAGAGTCTCCTTTAGCACAATATCGCAATGTCATATTTCAGCAAGACGGAGCTCCCGCACATAATTCCCGTGCAGTTAGTGACTACTTAAATTTACGTTTTCGTAATAGCTGGATGGGAACGACAGCACCAATTTTGTCGCCTGCTCGTTCACCGGATCTTTCGCCTCTAGATTTCTTTTTATGGGGTTTTTTGAAACACATTATATACAAAAGAACTAATAATACTGTGAATGAGTTAAAAGAAAGTGTTCGTAGAGCTTTTACACAATTAACACCAGTATCTATATACAGGTGTGGCGCGAAGGGTTTTGATTAAAGTAATGGCGGATACAGTTATGTTAAAAATCTGAAATTACAAGCTGTAGGTTTTGGATGACGCTGAGTTCAAATATAATATTGTCCTGAATGTGGCACTTCATTATATAGTAGACGTCAACTTATTTTAAATGAACCTAATATTTTTATTTTATTTAATTCTAAAATTCTAGATAAAATTTGTCACAATGTCTATACCAAAATGAAGTATTTTCGACATATTTCGATTTTCTTTAATTTTAAAAAATCTAGACATCGAATAACGATATCTCCATTAATAACGAAGCTAGTGACGTGAAATTGTAACCAATAAACAACAAGCGCTTGTTAACTCCATATATCCATCTCATTGATATTTCATAAGGGTGTTTTAAACTTAGCCAACATGCACAATTTAAATCATTTATAAGTTGCTTACTTTAAATAGAACACCTGTATTTTATTACATTTTCCCTGTATTTTTTAAGCCAATTCGTTTGGTATCAGTATTCCTATACCTAAATCCAACCACTTTTGAGATATTTCATTATCTTAATTAAAACATAACAATTAATTATTTCAACATTAGTAAAGTAGGCCATGATTTCCATTATTTAAGGTGATATTTTAGTTATTTTTCGTAAGTTATTAATTCTGAAAAGTAACCAATAGCCTGAAAGGATTACTAATTGTGGATATCATTAAAACGTTGACTGTATTTTGATATTAATTTAATTAGATAACACAAGAAAACAACTAAATGTAATATTAAACAAATAAAGTTTTACAATAAGTGTTCAAAATTAGCACCATCTACTTTAAACATTTTGAATCCTTTTCATTAAGTTAGTACTTGTAATTCTGGAAATATGGTCGGATGTTAGAAATTAAAAGCAAGTAAAATTAATATCTTAGAAATAAAATATACAATAAGGTATTACTATTTAAATAATTTTGTATGCTTTACTAAATGAATATCTAAATTGTGTGGTTTGTGAACGTACATAAAATCATATAAAACACTGTTTTTAAACACTAAATGTAGATGGTATAATAATGAGTTAACGGGAATTTTAGTTGTTTATTGTTACAATTTACGTCGAGATATCGTTATTCAATGTGACTAGGATTTTTCAAAATTTTTAAAAATCGAAGCATCACGAAAATACTTCATTTTGGTATAGGACATTGTGCACAAATTTTATCTAGAATTTCATGTAAATTCGAAAATAAAATAAAAATATTAGGTTCCATTTAAAATAACAAAGTTGACGTCTACTTCCGGTATAATCGGAAGTGCCACATTCAGGACAATATTATATTTGAACTCAGCGTCATCCAAAACCTACAGCTTCGTAATTTCAGATTTTTAACTTAACTGTATCCGCCATTACTTTTAATCAAAACTCTTCGGGTCACACCCTATATAACTCTACAAATTTAATTAGCAGACGATGCGAAGTCTGGATCCAAAATGAGGGCGCATAGTTTGAAAAATATTTGTAGTTTTAGTGTGTTTTTGTAATTGATAATTTGTGTTCATATTTTTGTTCGTTTATAGAATTAGATGTTTGCATACGTATAAAAATTTATTTGCTGTTAGCTTTTCATAATTTCTGATGATGTTATATTATTTATTTTCATTTCATTTCATTTTGCATTTGAGATTTTTTGATAATTTTATATTCAATTTTTAGATTTTATAATTTGTTACCATTCCACAAGAACAACATTACAATTAAACTTATTTGAATTACAAAATGTCTCTAAAATATTTTACTGGAAGTGAAATTTCTTTTTTGAGTAGAATATCTTAATTCAATTTCATATATGGCGTTCTAAGCCAACTGTTATCCTTAATAAATATACCAATTAAGAAAAACAAAAAAAATCAATTAATTATTAAAACAGCATAGAGGTGTTATATGTTTTCAAAAGCACACCAAAAATGTCATGACCAACTATGGTTTCCATATAAAAAAATACAACTTTATGTCGTATCTTTTTAAATTAAGGAGGTATTAAAAATGTCAACGCGCTAACGGATTCTACTTAAAAAAGTGCCTTAAGAATGTTTTTACAGTTTGTCGATACGTTTAGAAATAAAAAAGTTATTAAAGTTTTTCAAAATCGCCATTTTTTCAATTTTGGCTAATTGCGCAATAACGGTCAGAGATATCTTGATTATAACTATTTGATCTTAATTAACACCAAAACCGAGCACAAGGGCCCCATATTACTTTTTGTCAATCTGTAAAAGAAAGGGTACTTCCCATAAGAAAACATCGAAAATGAACCAACCTGTACATTTATGGTGTTAAAATTATATTAATTTCCAATAAGTCATTTAATAATTATAAATAAAAAACAATTTTTAATTCCCAACCTTATAGCCCTATAGTTCAACGAAGGGCTTAAGGCAAACATTTTATATGAAGCACTATATTTATTTTTAGTCCCCCTACCATCTCCCAAGTTGTTAGTACGGACTCATGGGACACCCTGTACATTAAAAATCTGAGAAAGATTTTAATCTTGTAAAAACATTATTCATAAATTGGGTATGAAAACAAAAGCGGTAGTACAAACAATACTGTTTCGAATGTCGTCAAAAGCGACTAAAATTATAAGACAAAGGAAAAATGGTACAATGGAGGACAATTGATGCTCACTCGAATTCCGTCAAGAACGATAAAAAATATTAAAGTGGGGTGCTGGCATTTTTAACCCCCGCACAATCGTCCAGCTACACTCAAAAACTGGCCAAAATCCTCATAAAGGAGGTTCGAAACTAAGGTAGTTTGAAAGATAAAGGTCGATAGAATTGTAAAATATCAATAATTTAAATAAAGTCGTACCCCACAGTCCATGACGGACCGTTAAAGTCGTAGAATATTGTGAGTGTTTTGAATGAATAATAATTACGGCTTGCGGATACAAAGTTATCATATTTGTGTACAATTCGTACAGAGCGCCTATGTGGAAAATTATAATGCATTATGTTTCTTGCAATATTAAGTTGTACAGTGAGTTATCTGTGCTATAGGACGTAGATTAAATAGTGGTAAACGCTGTAAATTTCAAGAGTTATTGGAACTTCTCATAAAGTTATAAAACAACCAAAACGTTATGAAATGGAGATTCCTTTTTTATTGACAACTTCAATACTTATATTATTAAAAATTACAAGGCGGACTTGCTCATTCATGCTCCTTTTCCTAAAAAAAAATAATAAAAAAATTAAGCGGGCGTTCTCTTTTGGCGAGGCGAAAATTAGACGTATTTTCCACGATTTTTCACGAGTTAGATTGTTCTTGAAGATTATATAATCATGTTTGAAGAATATTTACAACATTTTACAAGCATGTATAGTTATATACCGTGCGTTCATAAAGTGTGGAACGGCCCATTATCTCTATTTTCAGAAGCAAAGCTCGGGCACGTCGATTTTTATTTTTGTTTTTTTAGTTGTTAAAAAAAGAATTTTTTACCCCCACTACCTTATCAGATGTGACGTCATCGAAATTTTTTTTTAAATAGAAACTATATTTTTATATCAAAAATTAGCAGCCCATATTTTTCTGAGTTCAACCATACCAAGTTTGTCACATAAAATATTTTAAGCTACACTACTATTTATTTAACAAGGAGTAAAGTAGTCACTGCTCAATGAAGATAAACAAATAACTTAATTACAACAAATATTCAAATGAAGTGGCGTATTGTTGAACGAAAGAGAAGGTAAGCTGTTTGTTTATTAAAGATAACCAATTTCATATAAAAATTACTGTAATAGTATGAGTATTAATGTCAAAAATCAAGTAGGCTGTGACATGTCACAATCCTTAGTAGTCACAAAATAAATTCATAGTTACCATTGCATATGTCAATAATAAATTATTTTGTTGTGTCACATCGATTTATAAGTCTATAACAGTATCTTTTTGAGAAGTATTACCCTAAAATTATTTGAAATTACGATGGTGCTCTTAGAAAAACAGCGGATAGAAGTTTTAATGATACTAGGTTATGGCGATCGTAAAAGAAGTATGGCAGAAGTACGTGGCATCTGATCGTGTACCTATAAATAAAGCATAAATTTAATGAGATCGGTAATGTTAGGGATAAATCCAATAGTGGCAGACCCATCGTTTCCGAAGATACTCAATTAAATGTATTACTTGAAGTTGAAGAAAATCCTCATTGTTCAATTACAACTTTATCTACTAACAATGTCATTTGTCGTGGTGCTGTTCATAACATTTTAAAAACGGCCAAATTACATCCTTACAAAATTAAACTTATACATCAATTTAATTAAGACGATTTCGATATCGTATGGAGTTTTGCGAAAATATGGAAGAATTGTGTAATGGAATTAATAGATTTGAATATAATATCTTGTTTTCCGACGAAGCTACTGTTTGTTTAAACGGTATCGTGAAGACAAAATTGTTGTTATTGGGCAACAGAAAATCCTAACTAAACAATGGAAGCTTATACCCAATATCCCCAAAAAGTAACTGTGTGGGCTGGGATTGTTAGGAATACAATTATAGGACCATATTTTTTTGACGGAACTGTGACGGGATATTTAGAAATGTTACAAACCTATGTAGTTCCATTTTTAACAGCAACTTTTCTTGACATTAATAACCCTGGTCAAATAGATCCCATCATTTGGTTCCATCAGGATGGAACAAGTGCACATTATGCTGTAACAGTTAGAAATTTTTTAAACCGAACTTTTCCCAATCGCTGGATTAGACGACGCGGTCAAATTGAATGGTCTGCTAGGTCGCCATATTTATATCCCATGGACTTTTCCATCTGGGGTTATTTAAAAAGCAAAGTCTATGTAAATCGACCTACCACTTTAGAAATTCTCAAAGAGAGAACTCCGTGCTGAAATGCAACAAATTACACAAGTGATGTCAAACATAACCCAAGAGTTCATTGGACGTCTTGGATACTATCAATTACCCAAGGAGTTCAATTCGAGCATTTATTATAATTACGTTATTTTTTAGTTTTAGAACTAATTTTCCTTATTAAATAAATAGTGAATTAAATACTTAAAAATCCAAACGTTGATTTTCATTATACTCAGTATACTGTAGCTTGAAATATTTTATGTGACAAATTTGGTATGGTTAAACTCAGAAAAATATGGGCTGTTAATGTTTGATATAAAAATATACAGTTTATATTTAAAAAAATTCTCGATGACGTCACATCTGATAAGGTAGTGGGGGTAAAAAAAATTTTTTAGAAAAAAAAATAAAAAACAAAAATAAAAATCGACGTGTCCGAGCTTTACCCCTGAAAATAGTTAACTCGTGAGATAATGGGCCGTTTCCATACTTTATGAACGCACTGTATAGATGCACAAGTTTTGTATTTATGCTCTAAAATAATCCCGCTAATGGAACTGCCTGAACTGACACCTGACACATTTATGAAAGAGATTAGAATGTTTAGTACTATACTCGTATAAATAAATATATATATATATAAGATATTGTAGTGAAAACAAAAATAGATTCCAAATGGAATGTATGAATAATATCTTCAATGTCTATGTATTTAATTGTATCTATCTGTAAAAATTTAAAAACATTATTAAATATTCTCTAAATAATCAAACATATGAATTTTTCGGTTTCCAAAAAAAAATCATAAAATGTGTCTGTTTATCACATCGCTGCTGAATGAAAAAATTCTTTAAGTGTCTCGATATTATTCTCCTATACAAAAGTTACAGATAGCGCAGTTTGTTATTTGTTATTTTAACTCTTTATTTCATAATGGTTTAGTGATAAAACTACAATTTTAAAAATGTTTAATTCACCTTTTATACGGACACCAAATGTATGACATAACATAATTTGCAATTGGTATACAGTACAGGAAAATTTAATGTTTTACCAATTGCGTTGGTACTAATGAATGTACAATCTATTGTTTATAACCCTAGTCACACATGTCCTGTAGGTTTTGCTTATTTATGGTGCGTTACCTTTCTTTGAGAACATAATATGATTGTGGGAATATTTATTTCTTTGTTAAGCAAGTTAAGAATTCATTTTTTACTAATCATAGACACATTATCAGTAAACTTTATATAATTTTAAAATTTTGAGAGACCGTAACTAATGTGAATACATATGATTTCGCACTATAATTAGGTAATATTTGTTTTGTTGTTTTTATATTTGAGTTATAATAAAGTAAAATAACATAATAAAATGTGCAAAAAAACAATAACTCTAAATTAATGAAATAAAGAGTTAATATTTCTTCGACCACAGCCATGAATTACAAAGTCACAAGAAGTACACTATACAGGGTGTGGCGCGAAGAGTTTTGATTAAAAGTAATGACGGATACAGTTAAGTTAAAAATCTGAAATTACGAAGCTGTAGGTTTTGGATGACGCTGAGTTCAAATATAATATTGTCCTGAATGTGGCACTTCCTGTTATACCGGAAGTAGACGTCAACTTTGTTATTTTAAATGGAACCTAATATTTTTTATTTTATTTTCGAATTCTACATGAAATTCTAGATAAAATTTGTGCACAATGTCCTATACCAAAAATTAAGTATTTTCGAGATATTGCGATTTTTTTTTAAATTTAAAAAAAATCCTACTCCACATTGAATAACGATATCTCCATTAATAACGAAGCTAGTGACGTGAAATTGTAACCAATAAACAACAAGCGCTTGCCCGTTAACTCCATATATCAATCTCATTGATATTTCATACAGGGTGTTTTAAACTTAGCCGCCAACATGGACAATTTAAATCATTTATAAGTTGCTTACTTTAAATAGAACACCCTGTATTTTATTACATTTTCCGCTGTATTTTTTTAAGCCGATTGGTTTGGTATCAGTATTCCCTATACCTAAATCCAGCCACTTTTGAGATATTTCATTATCTTAGTTAAAACATAACAACACTTCATTATTTCAACATTAGTAAAGGGTAGGCCATGGCTGTCGAAGATTTGATAGAACGTTAATTGTTTATGTTGTTTTGACAGTTTTCTTTACCAGTTTGTATTTCATAGTAAATAATGGCAAATGTAGGATTTACTAATGATGATTTTTTAAATCTTATTATTATTTACGGCGAGTGCAATAGAATTGTTGAACGGACTTGCCGTGTTTTTGCAGAAAGGTATCCAAATCGACCAAATGCAACTGGTGATATTGTAAGAAGATTGCTTAAAAACTGCCGTCAGTTTGGTCAATTTAAGACAAAAATTAATAAAAATAAATCACTAGTGGACAGTGACATAAACGAAATTAATGTTGTGAGTTATTTCACGGCCTTTACAAATGCCTCCATAAGAGATTGTGAGAGAGATCTTACTTTGTCGACGAGAACAATTCATCGCATTTTAAAAAAACACAAATGGAAACCATTTTCATATCATTTGGTGCAACACTGACAATTAGGTGACCTTCCTCGAATGGTAGAATTCTGTGAATGGTTTTTAATGAAGACCCAAGAGGATGAAAACTTCATAAAAAACGTTATATGGTGTGATGAAGCAAAGTTTAGCAAAAATGGATTATTTAATCGACATAGTTCCCATTTTTGGTCTAATGAAAATCCACATGTTAGTAGCGAACGTTATTTCTAAGATAGTTTTAATGTTTTTTGTGGAATAAAAGACGATAAAATTTTAGCATTAAAATTTTATGATGAAAATTTAAATGGTACAAGATATTGCCACATTTTAGAAGAAGCCATACGACCGGCGTTACATACTTTAAGAAATGGAGAGGCGGCTTCAGCTTGGTATCAGCAAGATGGAGTACCTCCTCATAACTTTGGGCCTGTTGTTCAGCATCTTTACGACATGTTTGATGATAGATGGATTGCCGAACAGGGTCCGTTTCGTTGGCCAGCTCGCTCTCCTGATTTGGCTCCTCTAGATTTTGGTATTTGGGGTTATATTAATAATTCAGGTATTTTCCAAACCTGTTACGACAAAGGAAGATATGATGCAGAGAGTCTTACTTGCTTTTAATTCTCTAACACCCGACCATATTTCCAGAATTACACGATATAACTTAAAGAAAAGGATTCATAAATGTTTAGAAGCAGATGGTACTAATTTTGAACACTTATTATAAAACTTTATTTGTTTAATATTACATTTAGTTATTTTTGTTTGTAAGTTATCTAATTAAATTAATACAAAATACCTAATCAACGTTTTTAATGATATCCACAATTAATAATCCTTTCAGGCTATTGGTTACTTTTCAGAATTAATAATTTATGAAAAAATAACAAAATATCACCTTCAATAATGGAAATCATGGCCTACCCTTTACTAATGTTGAAATAATTAAGTATTGTTATGTTTTAACAAAGATAATGATATATCTCAAAAGTGGTTGGATTTAGGTAAAATAGGGAATACTGATACCAAACGAATTGGCTTAAAAAAATACAGCGGAAAATGTAATAAAATACAGGGTGTTCTATTTAAAGTAAGCAACTTATAAATGATTTAAATTGTGCATGTTGGTGGCTAAGTTTAAAACACCCTGTATGAAATATCAATGCGATGGATATATGGAGTTAACGGGCACGCGCTTGTAGTTTATTGGTTACAATTTCACGTCACTAGCTTCGTTATTAATGGAGATATAGTTATTCAATGTGGACTAGGATTTTTTCTAAATTTAAAAAAAAATCGAAATATCTCGAAAATACTTCATTTTTGGTATAGGATATTGTGCAGAAATTTTATCTAGAATTTCATGTAGAATTCGAAAATAAAATAAAAAATATTAGGTTCCATTTAAAATAACAAAGTTGACGTCTACTTCCGGTATAACCGGAAGTGCCACATTCAGGACAATATTATATTTGAACTCAGCGTCATCCAAAACCTACAGCTTCGTAATTTCAGATTTTTAACATAACTGTATCCGCCATTACTTTTAATCAAAACTCTTCGCGCGACACCCTGTATAAAGTCCTACAAGAGGTAAAAGCTAGCAGAGAACTTCAAAAGAAGCATCTACTAGACTTCATCATCGTAAAAACATCATCTGACTTGTCTCAGCCGCAAATCAAACAAAAAGTGGCTGAATTCTGTTATCAGTCGCTGAAATAACAGGCATCGACAACAACCTAATGCATAAATGTGCGATTCTTCTGCTGGCTCTTTCATGTGGGTAGGATCTCGACGCAGATAAATTCGAAAAGTGGACCAAGAATATCTACAAATTATATATTAGCCTTTATCCGTGGTACTACATGCCGGCTTCGGTACACAAAATTCTGATGCATGGTCCATCCATCATTTCTTCAGCTCTATTACCGATTGGCCAAATGTCTGAAGAGGCGCAGGAAGCACATCATAAACATATTAAGCAATACAGGGAACATCACGCTCGAACCAGCGCTCGGTAAAACACAATGAGAGATGTTATGCTGCGATTTTTCGCCACTTCAGACCCCTTCATTTCAACATTGGGACAACCAATGGCTCAAAGTAACAAAAGAAAATTACTTTCTAAATATATCTTAGGCCTTTTCAAAGCTCCCGTCGAGCCTTCAACAGATACTGTACTGTATGATTCCAAGATTTGTTATTTTTTTAATTATGTTACGAGCAAACAAAAATAATGTTTATATAGAACTATATTGCTTTATTTTTAATTATAACAACTTTTTTGTTCATAAAAATGATTCTTTGAGGCTGGAATGTGGCTGAATAGGGTTTGCGATAAAGCTGGACTACGATGCACTGTGCTACGTCCAAAACTTTCAAATAATAATTTTCATCAAAACCTGAATATCCACATGTGTAGTCGCCATTTTGTTTACAATAATTTTGACTTTAGATTTGTAATCAGCGACCTTAAAAACCCCCATATATTAATTTTCATCAAAACCTGACATCTTTTCCACATTTGTAGCCGCTATATTGGATCCGACATTTTGTTTACAATAATTTTGACTTTAGATTTGTAATCAGCGACCTTAAAACCCCCATATATTAATTTTCATCAAAACCTGATATTTTCCACATTTGTAGCCCCCATATTGGATCCGCCATTTGTTTACAATAATTTTGACTTTAGATTTGTAATCTGCGATCTCGAAAACCCCCATAAACTAATTTTCATCAATTTCTGATATCATTTCCACATATGTTGCCGGCATATTGGATCCGTCATTTTGTTTAGAGTAATTTTGACTTTGGATTTGTAATCAACGACCTCAAAAATCCTTATATACTAATTTCTGCTCGAATATAAGTTCATTTGGGATTTTGGCCAGCTTTTGAGTGTGGCTGGACCACTGTGTCCTTGAAATACGAAGGAAAGAAGTGGTACAAACCAGTATAAACCAAAACGAAACAGTGTCCGCTTCCTGATTTTGAAAATATCCTTAAACGAAGTAGTTGCTCCTTTAAAACGATTTGGAAATTCGGTACAAACCAACCCCTTGAGGTATACACAAAAGGAAAAATGGTACAATTAGGTACAAACGTTCCTCTCTCGAATACCGTCATAAACGATAAAAAATATTCAAGTGGGGTGCTAACATTTTTTAACCCCGGGTTAAATTTGAACACCTTGAGGTACAAAAGGTAAAAAATGTGGTACAAACGGGTACAAACTATTATAAATCAGATGCAATGAAAATAATTTCATTATTTTAATGTTGGGTGCCAGGTTCATGTAGGCACATATAAACAGTATTTCGACACTTGGCTCTATTTCACGAAACTGCAAATCATTTTCGAACATCCAATCACTTATATGTTTGTATTTTTCATTAGTTCGTTATAAGCTTGAGTATTGTGCGATTGTTTGGAACCCCATTCACCAGTACCAAAAAGACCAACGTGAAGAAAATTTTTAAAATTCTTAGTTTTTAAAAATGACTATAATTACCCGCCAAGAGGTTTTGATCATCAAATACTGCCCCGTTGTTACAATTTCCGCTCCTTAGAATTTAGAAGACGCCAAATCGCTTTAACCTTTCTTTACAAGATGTTGCATAATCTGAGTAATTGTTCTGACTTACTGTCACTTATTAGTTTTCAAGTTCCGTCTTACTCTTCGCGAAATAGTAAAACTTTCTATCATTCCACACCAAAAACATACATATTATATAGATCTCCTCTATTAAACGTTGTTACGGTTTTTCATAGCTTGTTCCGTCATGTGTATATAAACAATTGCGCCTTGAATGATATTATTCAATTGATTGAATCTTAGTATATTATGTTTCTAAATAATGTTTAGTTAGTTTATTTTCTGTTTTCTTTTATTAATTCTGATTATTATGTAGTTCAAGCAAAGTGTACACACTCTTGTTAATTACTGTTTAATTTAATTAAAGTTAAGTAATGACATGGTCTAGCATTTCTGGCGAAATTGTAATAACTGCTGCCATAACCAATACTAACAACTACTCTTCGCTTATAAAACTCCCATCATACACTGGATTTTTCAGATAACCCCACAAAAAAAAATCCAACGGACGACTTAAATCGGGTGATCGGGCTGGCCAAGCTACTGCACTATAAGTTTCTATCCATTTTCCTGTAAACCGCAATGACAGATAGCCCGGTGCATTTCTTGAGTTGTGTGCTGGGGCACCATCTTGTTGAACGCAACAGTTGTTAACAAGTGCATTTATATGGACGAAACTTATTCTTATTTAACCCTTTACAGGACTGTGGTATAATAATTTACCGCATGACATATGGTTCAAAATATAGAAAATTTACCATTAGAAATGATCTTTATGCACTACAGTGCTTTCTATAGGTAAAATAAAGCACCCTGGTACAAATATTCATCATTTAATGTTTGTATATTGGTAACAGTAGCTAAAATTAAATTTAGTGGTAAAAATATTTACCACGTTGTCATATGACGTTACGTATTTGTGTCAATGTGCGTTACTGACATTTAAAGCGGTTCAGAATCCAGGAATTGCAGCAAAATCAGTAAGTATATTGGATTATTTTCATTAGAAAAAATGTTTTTATGCTTATTCAATTACTTAGAGCCAGTTTTCTTTAAATATTACAGACTTTCTTAAGTATTTTTTTTTTATATTTTGTAGGTTAGAATTTTTTTCAATCTTTGATGTTGTTTTTTTTTAAACACGTTTAGTTTTATATTTTGCAAAATAATGCAATATATTCTGTTAACAATATTCTAAAATACAAAGATCAAAATCTCACTAATATTTGATCGGCAAAGATGATTTGACCGTTTTAGAGCACATGTGTATATTGGGCAAGTCTTGTTTTTTTTTTCAGATATGGCAAAACGGTTTGACTTATCAAAAATGTCACATGAAGAAGCATTTGATCTGCTTGCAGAGTTGTGTGATGAGGAAGAAATAACGGATCAGCAAGCTATAGACTCTGATGTAGGTGGAGACTCTGATGTAGGTGGAGACTCTGATGCCGAGGATGATTTTCCACTACAAGTTTTCCAATCGAATAGATCAAGTAGAAATTCCTCGACCCCCTTGAGTGAATAAAATGACTCCTCTGGATCATCAAGACGCTCTACTGCCGTTCTTGAATATATGGATCAAACTCCTTCCACCTCCAAGGGACTGCGAGCAACAGTCTCAGCTAAAAGACTACATAAACCCTCAGTTGTCGAGTCAGAAGAAGATAATGGAGGCACGAAATTTTATTCATCAGATGACAGTATGGATAATCCTGATTTTATTGTTGATGAGAAAGTGCGAAAAAGACCCTTACATCATTTTGCTTCAAGCGAATCTTCTGAAGATGGTGAAAAAGAAGCTACCCAACCCAAAACAAAAGCGGTAAAGATACAAGCTTCAAGTGGTGAGTCTGGAAAATGAAGAGGGAAAAAAAGTCACCCCTTCCTAATCTATGTTTTAAAACTTTTAAGTTTGATCAACCTTTTGGAGCACAATGTGATTTTTCTACTGATAACGACAGTTATTATAGAGCAAAGTAATTTGTATGCATCTCAGAAAGGTGTAAATTTGGGCTTACGCATTGATGAAATAAAAGCATTCATCGGTTTATTGATATTATTTGGTATCAACAGTTTACCAAGCATGAGATTATATTTGTCGAACAATCCAAATTTTAGAAATGAATGTGTTACAAGTGTGATGACAATGAAAAGATTTTTAAAAATCTTTAGATTTATTCATTTAGCTGATAATGAAAAAATGCCTAAAAAGGAAGACGATGACTACAACAAATTGTATAAAGTGCAGCCTTTATTAGACTATTTGTCGGCCATATTCAAAGAAAATTTTGCGCCATCCAGATTCATTTCCATTGATGAGAGTATGGTCGCTTTCAAAGGCCGGACAACACTTAAGCCATTAAAGCCTATCAAGAGGGGAATAAAAGTTTGGGCAATGGCTTGTGCTAATACAGAGTATATGGTGGATTTCAGTGCTCACCATGGAAAGTCTGCAAATCCAGACGGACTCACTTTAGGAGAGAGAGTTGTTTTGAATCTTTCGGAACCTCTATCAGGACATGGATACTATCTGTATTTTGACAATTTTTTTTCAATATTTTCATTGCTGACAAAATTGTTATCAGAAAAATCTTCGTTTGCTTGTGGAACATTTGGTATAAATAGAAAAAACTTTCCGCATGACAAGTTAGGTCAAAATAAAGACTTATTGGGACAGTTTGATTTCGCTAGTTCAGGTGATAACGTTACTGTGTATAAATGGAAAGATAGAAGTCCCAAACCTGTTATCGTTGCCAGTAATATGCATGATGCTGTTGTTCAAAGGCGCAATAAGAAAGGAGAGAAAGAAACTGTGATTTGTCCCAGGGCTATCCAAGACTATAACTTGCACATGGGTAGTGTTGACCATTTTGACCAACTGCATTCAACATATAATATTGCATGGAAGTCACGCAGATGGTGGATGAAGCTGTTTTTTTTATTTCACGGATGCAGCAGTGGTAAATTCTTATATCTTATATACGTAAAACAAAATATATAAGTGAAAATCACACCTCTAAGTGCATGACACACTTGCAGTTCAGGAACTGCCTGTTAGATCAGCTTATTGGTACTTTTTCTAGTACTCTACGAACAGGTAGACCAGTCGATCAAGAAGGAACTGGCCGAAAAAATAATAATAAATATGGAAGAGGTACTGTACACAACTCTATTCGACTACAGGATGTAGGAAGTCACTTACCAATAGTTTCCACGTACAGAAGATGTACAGGGTGTTCTATTTTCGATGTAATTGGGGGGGTTTTAGGTATTTCCCAAATAGATAGAGTAAGATCATGGTCGGGACCCTTGGACCGATTTTTGAAACAAATTTAATAATCTAAAGAACATTTCAATATCTCGACTCGTTTGGGAAATATAGGGTGTTTTTCGTTTTATGCCGTTTTCTTTAAAATCCCGTAACTTTTTTGTTTGTGAATATTTAAAATTTTGGTAAAAACATCTTTTGTGCCTTTTTTTATGTGCAATTTAGTGGCGTACTCGATTTTTTTCTAACTTAATTTGTTTCCGAGTTACAGACCAAAGTTGCATTTTTTTAAATGGTAACCGTAGTTGACTATGACTCCATTAATTAGAGATTTCTTTTAGCTTTCTGAAAATATATAGTTTCATATATTTATTTCGGTAAATAAGAAAATTATAAACGATTTTTTGAAAAATACCTCTTGATCAAATCACTTATGTATAGTATAGTTTCATATATTCAAAAGGAAGTATATTACTATGCGCAGAACTTGTTTTAAAACTAGATAAAAATGTCCTCATAGTATTTTATGCCATATTAAAAACTTATTGATTTAGAAAAAATAACAACATTTTTATTTTATAACAGTTTTTTCTTATTTTAGGTATTGTTCAAACTGATGTCCATTATGATGTAAACAAACTTCACATCGGCGCGAAATACACTCAATTGCCTTAATGAAATGAATAGATGTATGCCTTAAATCTTCAAATGCTGCCCTGGTTGAATTGACCAATTGTTCGTATGTTTCGTGGCGAGTATGATACATTTTATTTTGTAAAAATCCCCACATAAAGAAATCCAGTATTGAAAGATCTGGAGATCTTGCTGGCCACTGAATAGGTCCGTTATTGCCAATCCATTGATTGTTAAAGTTTCGGTTTAAGTAATCTCGGACTAAAACAGTATTATGACAAGGCACACCATCTTGTTGAAAATAAACATTTACCCTCTGCGCTAATGGAATTTCATCTAGCAGTTGTGGAAGACAAATGTTTAATATTTTCATATACCTCTCGCCGTTAAGGTTGCCGTTAAAAATGTGGTAAACAAATCTACCCCCCAAAATAAAGCATGATACATTAAAACCTTGATTTTGGCGTGCTAATGTTACAAAATTGTTATTTTTTGACCAATATCGATTGTTGTTGCGATTAAAAATTCCTGCACTCGTAATATGACTCTTATCAGACCAAATGATATTGCGCCCAAAATTCCTATTTTGTCTAATCTGTTCTAAATACCAATTACAAAAAATAATTCGCCGTTCTAAGTCACCATCGTTAAGGTGCTGAATTAGTCTTTTTTTGTACGGAGTATAATTATATTTTTTTAAGATTTTTTGTACTCTTGATTTAGATACGCCAACTTCTGTTTCTATTTGTCGGCAGGAGGTATTAGGATTTTCTTCAATTCTTGCTAAAACAGTTATTTCGTCGTCTTGTTGGTTCATTTTTGCATGATTTTTGATCCTAGGCTTCTCAAAAGATCCATAAGTTAATAGATGTTCTTTTAATCTGGCAAATATATTCTTGTTGGGATGTCTTCGTTCAGGGAATCTTCAATAAAGTAGCTTTATTATTTTGCGTTTTTATAAATATTTTTATTAAAGTATTAAACGCACAACCTACCTATTAAAATATGCCTCTGCGGCTTGGTCTGCATTAAAATTACACTGATAGTATATGCCAATCATATCTAACTTTTCAAAATTTTCATACTTCGTATTATAGACGGCCATCACAAAAAAGTTATTAACTTGAATAGTTAATTAATTAACCCTCGAGAGGGCGCGCCGGCGTACTGAGTGCACCGTTAGGTATTTTTCCTAGGATGTACGCTAACTACAATGAGGTAAACACCTGCGCATCAAGCAGTTCCTTCAGTATACTTTTGTCAGTCGTGGTGGATAGTTGTGTCCCTAAACTAAAGTCTCTAGGGAGTGTAATAACAATAACATCTGTGTGGTCTGTCGGAATTGGAGCACAGCGTGCGCGCGCGACAGGTCATGTAAGTAAACTTTTCAATGGAATCGATTTATTGCAAAGCTCTTTTTATTGTTATTTTCAATCATAAACTTTCTCTAACATTTTTTTTTAAATTTTTGTAGTTTAAATTAGTTTTTTGTTGTTTTAGGGCATGGAAGTACCTTACTGACGACGAGTTATACAAAACTCTGCACGAAGAAAGTTCAAGCGAGGAGGAGGTTTTAGAAAGCGATGAAGAAATCTCTGAAGGAGAAGAAGAAGTTGTATGCCCGATTATTAGTGATCACGATTCTAGTGTTCATGATTCTAGTGCCGGGGAGTAATATGTTGCTGAAGAAGAGCCAATGATCAATTCTGATGATGATATAGGCGATGAAAATTATTTTATGGGTAAAGATAAGAAAACCAAATGGAGCAAAAAAGAAGTTTCAATGAAGTCGAAGACTAAGCAGAAAAATTTAGTTAAGATCTTACCTGGCCCACGAGGTGACGCCAGAGGGATAACTTCAGAAATATTAGTTTTTCAGCAAATACTTGATTCCAACATGATTGAAGATATTGTCAAATATACCAATCAGTTCATTAGTTTGAAAAAGCAAATTGTAACTTATAAAAGAGAAAGAGATGCAAAACTAAGTACTAAGAACGAAGTTACAGCACTAATTGGGCTTTTGTTTCTAATTGGTGTAAAAAAAAGGAAATCACCGTAATGTACGTGAATTGTGGCACACGGATGGCAGTGGATTAACAATTATTCGTCAGGTAATGAGTTACAAAAGGTTTTTTTTTTGTTACGACCACTGCGCTTCGCTGATAGAACCACACGAGACGAAAGAAAAAACAGGACAGGTTAGCTCCAATAAGATCGATTTTGGAAAAATTTATATCAAACTGCAAAAAGGTTTATTGTTTAGGAGAATATCTCACCATTGACGGAAAATTAGAAGCTTTCCGTGGCAGATGTGGGTTTGTTCAATATATTCCCAATAAACCAGCCAAATATGGTCTTAAAATGTTTGTTTTGTGTGATGCAAAGAAACATTTTATTGGAAATATTGAACTATATTGTGGACACCAACCTGAGGGGCCGTATAGGCTTGAAAACAAACCAACTGAAAATGTAAAGAGACTTGTAGATTATGTCAAAGGATTCAACAGGAATCTCACGACAGATAATTGGTATACTAGCTATTCGTTAGCTAAAGAACTTCTGCATGACTACAAGATTACACTTCTTGGCACGCTAAAAAAGAATAAGAGGGAAATACCACCAGAGTTTCTACCTAATAAAAACCGTGAAGTGCAGTCCTCATTATTTGGATTTCAGAAAGATGTCACAATTGTTTCATACGTACCAAAAAAAAAAAATAAAGCTGTGGTTTTAATGTCTACCATGCATGACCGCAAAGATATTGATGAGGTAAGCAAAAAGCCTGAAATCATTTTAGACTATAACATAACTAAAGGCGGAGTTGATACCATTGACCAAATGTGCGGCAGTTACTCTGTAAAGAGAGTTACAAGGAGATGGCCTCTAGTCATGTTTTTTCACTGCTGGATATGGAGGCATAAATGCAAGAGTGTTATTTCAAAGCAACAGATAACCTGATTGAGAAACGTAGAGTGTTTTTGAAAAACTTAGCTCTAGATCTAATGAAACCATTTCTTATTGAAAGGGCACAAATAACATCACTTCCTATAGATATAAAGGCATCTTTAGCAAAATTTCGAAATCTTCCTACTGCTACGGTCGCTAGTACTGAGCCCAAAAGAAAGGGCCGTTGTGTTACATGTGGACGCGCCAAAAATATTAACACAACCATAAAATGCGACGTATGTAGGAACTTTGTATGTAAATCGCATTCCAGCATTCAAACAAAGTGCCCGAAATGTGAAGCGGAGGCTTTAACAGATAGTGAATAATTTTGTTTATGACTTTAACCGTACTTGTTCATTTATCTCTTTAATTTCTGATTGTTTATTTTATGTCTTTAAGTAATATATAGGTTTTATAGAAAATTCTTGCATACTATTTATTAAAAAAGCAAAAAATTAAATCGGCGCACGTTGTGCGCCGCGCGCCCTGTTATGTTACAAAAAAGGGCGCGCCTGCTCGAGGGTTAAGCAAAGTTTTGAAATAATAAATCTAATCACATTTACGTTTCCACCATTTATTTATATGAAACAACTGCGTGAAGTGTCAAATAACTAGCAACGAATGCGTGCAGTAAACAAAGGTTCATAGATGACTTGATCAAGAGGTATTTTTCAAAAAATCGTTTATAATTTTCTTATTTACCGAGATAAATATATGAAACTATATATTTTCAGAAAGTTAAAAGAAATCTCTAATTAATGGAGTCATAGCCAACTATGGTTACCATTTAAAAAAATGCAACTTTGGTCTGTAACTCGGAAACAAATTAAGTTAGAAAAAATCGAGTACGCCACTAAATTGCACATAAAAAAAAGCACCAAAGATGTTTTTACCAAAATTTTAAATATTCACAAACAAAAAAGTTACGAGATTTTAAAGAAAACGGCATAAAACGAAAAACACCCTATATTTCCCAAACGAGTCGAGATATTGAAATGTTCTTTAGATTATTAAATTTGTTTCAAAAATCAAAATCAGTCCAAGGGTCCCGATCATGATTTTACTCTATCTATTTGAGAAATACCTAAAATCCCCCAATTACATCGAAAATAGGACACCCTTACATTCTGCAGCACCCGGGAGAAACAAAAACGTAGCAATTTGGTTTGCAAAGCCTGTAATGTTGTTTTATGTAAAAATTGTATTAACCCGTTTCACCAAAACAGGTCAAATAAATCTAAATAGATTATGTTTATTTAAGTGTAAATATATGTATATTATAAATTTCATGTTTATTTCAATTAGAACATTTATTTGTATTTCAGAACATTTGTTTCGATTTGTGGTAAATTATTTTACCAGGTTTTGTTTGTTTAAGTCGTTGCACTCAATGTACTATGGTATAATAATTTACCACCCTATAAAGGCTAAAATATGGCTTTTTTTTTATGTTTCTGAAGTTATTAACTACTATGTTATCTACAACTGAACATAAATCACACGAAAAAAACCTAAAATTAGAAAATGCCATAATTGGTCCTATAAAGAGATTGTTCTGTAGAAGTAGCTATACCAGTATGATGTTCAATTCGTACTGTCGATATTTCAGGGTTTTCAACAACGGATTGTAAAACGGTATTAGCTTTTTCGTCATCAGATTGTTTTTGACGGGATAGAACAGGTTTTGTAAATGAACAAAATTCTTTTAAATTAAATTCTAAACGTCTAAAAATGGATTTACCAGGTTGCCTTCGTTCAGGATATTTATCCAAATACATCCTCAGGTCAGTAACTAAACAATTTCTATGGGACAAGATGTAGAATGCCGACGACCATATGTTTTTGAAAACACGGTCAATGGAGATTCATTTTTAAACTTTTTGCGCAACGAATTTGAAACTTTTATTGGAGATTTACCTTTACAAACACTTAGAGAAATGAGGCTGGAATTAGATGGCGCTCCTCTGCATTTTAGCAGAAACGTTAGAAATTATTTAAATATCCAGTTTCAAAACAAATGGATTGGAAGAGGAGGGCCGATCTGCTGGCCTGCAAGATCTCCTGACTTGACAAAGCTGGACTTTTTTCTTTGGGGTTGGATTAAAAAAAAAGTCTATCAAACTCCTCCAACGACTGTAGATGGTATGAAGGCAAGAATTAGAGACGTCATTCAAAATATAAATGTTTCCGCGTTACGAAAAGTAAATTTGTCGTTTATTCAAAGACTTCATGTTTGCCAGCAACAAAATGGTGGTCACATTGAACATTTATTATAATTTTAAGTGTTTGTATTTCAGTTAATATGTTTTTTAGTTTCTTATGTATTCTTAGCTTGCTTTGACTGGCTAATGTTACTCTTCTTCAGTGTTATTAACTAAAAAAATTGAACAAACTTAAATATCTCCGAAAATATTAGAGATAGGTATAGAACATATTTAGCAGAAATGAAAGCCGACTAATCGATGAAGACAAAGCATTAAAAAAATATAGGGTGTGCCATTTCAAAAAATGAAGATATAGCTTTCTCAAATTTATGTTATTGAATTAATTTTTGTGATAACTCTGTATATTGAAATCCAATTTTGACAATTGATTAAAGTAAGCTCGTGTATGAATAAATTCTATACCAAAGATTATTTTTTTATCTTTAAAAATAACTGAGATACGCCTACTTGAATTACTACATAAAAATGTCAGTTTTTAGTTAACTTTGCAAATATCTCAAAAACTGTAAGATTTAGCTTGTAAGTAAGTAATTCTTATAAAAAAGATGTAAAATTATAAAGAGAATAGAAAAATAAAATAATATATAGGGTGTTCTATTTAAAAATCAAACGTTCTATACTGTACCGCTTTTATATTACACCCTGTAGAAACCAAACTGTTTTTAGATTATGCAGCTTATAAAAATAGACAACTTTCGTATTTAAACTTATCTGCAAAGTTTAATGGCTAAGGAGCTATCGACCGAATACGCACTTTTGGGACACCCTGTATATGTAAAAAAAGTTTGTACGCTATAATTCCTCCCCCCTCTATACTCGAAATGACAAAAAACCGCCTTTTTTACGAAATTATCATTTTTTCACCAACAATGAATAAAAAATAAAATACTTATCTTTTTTGGGCTTTTTTTAATGTCCGTGAAGTTGGCATATCATTTTCCAGCAGATCAAAAAAAAATGACAGTTCTCCTCGCATGCAGTTTAGTTCTATAGTTCTTGATACTTTTTAGCAATAGTTCTGATGATTTAACCCAAAAAACAGTCGATTGAAAAAATGATCTGCTAACTTCCCGTAGCAGATCATTTTTCAGAAAATCACAAATAAACTAGAAATTCTATTGCAAACAGTCGAGTTAGACAGTTCCTGGCACTTTTTAATTATAGTTCTATTGATTTTACTACAAATAAAATTATTTCGAAGATTAAGATGCTCTGCTGGTTGATATTCGATAGTTCTGCTCAGCAGAGCACATTTAACGTATAGTTTTAGACGTATATATCGCAAATTGGAATAGTTCTCATCAATAAAACAATTAGAAAATTTTTTAAATAATTATTTTGTTCGAAAAACTTATGATTTTAAAGATTAAGGTGCTCTGCTGGTTGATATTCGATAGTTCCATTTAGCAGAGCACATTTAACGTATAGTTTAAAACGTATATATCGCAAATTTAAATAGTTCTCATCAATAAAACAATTAGAAAACGTTTTAAATAATTATTTTGTTCGAAAAACTTATGATTTCGAAGATTAAGATGCTCTGCTGGTTGATATTCGATAGTTCTATTTAGCAGAGCACATTTAACGTATAGTTCTAGACGTATATATCACAAATTTAAATAGTTCTCATCAATAAAACAATTAGAAAACGTTTTAAATAATTATTTTGTTCGAAAAACTTATGATTTCGAAGATTAAGGTGCTCTGCTGGTTGATATTCGATAGTTCTATTTAGCAGAGCACATTTAAGGTATAGTTTAAAACGTATATATCGCAAATTTAAATAGTTCTCATCAATAAAACAATTAGAAAATGTTTTATATAATTATTTTGTTCGAAAAACTTATGATTTCGAAGATTAAGGTGCTCTGCTGGTTGATATTCGATAGTTCTATTTAGAGACACATTTAACGTATAGTTCTAGACGTATATATCGCAAATTTAAATAGTTCTCATCAATAAAACAATTAGAAAACGTTTTAAATAATTATTTTGTTAGAAAAACTTATGATTTCAAAGATTAAGGTGTTCTGCTGGTTGATATTCGATAGTTCTATTTAGCAGAGCACATTTAATATAGTTTAAAACGTATATATCGCAAATTTAAATAGTTCTCATCAATAAAACAATTAGAAAATGTTTTATAATTATTTTGTTCGAAAAACTTATGATTTCGAAGATTAAGGTGCTCTGCTGGTTGATATTCGATAGTTCTATTTAGCAGAACATTTAACGTATAGTTCTAGACGTATATATCGAAATTTAAATAGTTCTCATCAATAAAACAATTAGAAAATTTTTAAATAATTATTTTGTTCGAAAAACTTATGATTTCGAAGATTAAGGTGCTCTCTGGTTGATATTCGATAGTTCTATTTAGCAGAGCACATTTAACGTATAGTTTAAAACGTATATATCAAATTTAAATAGTTCTCATCAATAAAACAATTAGAAAACGTTTTAAATAATTATTTTGTTCGAAAACTTATGATTTCGAAGATTAAGGTGCTCTGCTGGTTGATATTCGATAGTTCTATTTGAGCACATTTAATGTATAGTTCTAGACGTATATATCACAAATTTAAATAGTTCTCATCAATAAAACAATTAGAAAATTTTTAAATAATTATTTTGTTGGAAAAACTTATGATTTCGAAGATTAAGGTGCTCTGCTGGTTGATATTCGATAGTTCTATTTAGAAAAATACTACAGGGGTGAACAAATTTCAGAAAGTGTAGTTTTATTAACAGATACTGTTCACCAAGTTTCGTTTCTTTAGCTTAATGTACAGGGAAGATAAAAAAGAAAAACAGTTTTTTTTAGAATTGTTAGAGGGGCGTTTTCAAAAAATTGTATACCGATAACCCCCCTTAATTTTCATCGGAGAATCACCACTTAAATTTTTCGGTGTTATTTAGACACACCTGTATATTGTTTTAAAAATTTCTAATTATTTTAATAATCCTAATTATATCGAGAAACAAGGTACATACTGAAAACTATACGAGAATTGTGTAATGTTACGTTGCACTCTTGTATTACATATCGTCTAGCATAGCACTTTAATTCTCGAAAATATATGTTGTTCGGGTAATATAACAATTAAAAAATATTTTTAATATTGATTCAATAATAAAACTATTTGATATAACTATGTACACTTCTACAAATATACAAAATTGTGTAAAGCTAAGCAGAACTATCAAAAATCGTCCAGCATACTAAATCCTCGAAAATATGTTTTTCGGTCAATATAACTGCATAAAATTGTTTTTAATTGATATAATGAGAAGAACTAATTGAAAAAGTAATGTACACCTCTAGAAGTATACCAGAATTGTGTGACACTAAGCAGAACTATCGAAAATTGTTTAGCATATTGCCATTATCTTCGAAAATATAAGTTTTTCGAGCAAAATAAGTATTAAAAAAATTTTCTAATTGTTTTATTGATGAGAACTATTTAAATTTGCGATATATACGTCTAAAACTATACGTTATATGTGCTCCGCTAAATAGAACTATCGAATATCAACCAGCAGAGCACCTTAATCTTCGAAATCATAAGTTTTTCGAACAAAATAATTATTTAAAAAAATGTTCTAATTGTTTTATTGATGAGAACTATTTAATTTTTGATATATACGTCTAGAACTATACGTTAAATGTGCTCTGCTAAATAGAACTATCGAATATCAACCAGCAGAGCACCTTAATCTTCGAAATCATAAGTTTTTCGAACAAAATAATTATTTAAAACATTTTCTAATTGTTTTATTGATGAGAACTATTTAAATTTGCGATATATACGTTTTAAACTATACGTTAAATGTGCTCTGCTAAATAGAACTATCGAATATCAACCAGCAGAGCACCTTAATCTTCGAAATCATAAGTTTTTCGAACAAAATAATTATTTAAAACATTTTCTAATTGTTTTATTGATGAGAACTATTTAAATTTGCGATATATACGTTTAAACTATACGTTAAATGTGCTCTGCTAAATAGAACTATCGAATATCAACCAGCAGAGCACCTTAATCTTCGAAATCATAAGTTTTTCGAACAAAATAATTATTTAAAAATTTTCTAATTGTTTTATTGATGAGAACTATTTAAATTTGCGATATATACGTCTAGAACTATACGTTAAATGTGTCTCTAAGCAGAACTATCGAATATCAACCAGCAGAGCACCTTAATCTTCGAAATCATAAGTTTTTCGAACAAAATAATTATTTAAAAAATTTTCTAATTGTTTTATTGATGAGAACTATTTAAATTTGCGATATATACGTTAAACTATACGTTAAATGTGCTGCTAAATAGAACTATCGAATATCAACCAGCAGAGCACCTTAATCTTCGAAATCATAAGTTTTCGAACAAAATAATTATTTAAAAATTTTCTAATTGTTTTATTGATGAGAACTATTTAAATTTGCGATATATACGTCTAGAACTATACGTTAAATGTGCTCTGCTAAATAGAACTATCGAATATCAACCAGCAGAGCACCTTAATCTTCGAAATCATAAGTTTTCGAACAAAATAATTATTTAAAAATTTCTAATTGTTTTATTGATGAGAACTATTTAAATTTGCGATATATACGTTTAAACTATACGTTAAATGTGCTCTGCTAAATAGAACTATCGAATATCAACCAGCAGAGCACCTTAATCTTCGAAATCATAAGTTTTTCGAACAAAATAATTATTTAAAAATTTTCTAATTGTTTTATTGATGAGAACTATTTAAATTTGCGATATATACGTTAAACTATACGTTAAATGTGCTCTGCTAAATAGAACTATCGAATATCAACCAGCAGAGCACCTTAATCTTCGAAATCATAAGTTTTCGAACAAAATAATTATTTAAAAATTTTCTAATTGTTTTATTGATGAGAACTATTTAAATTTGCGATATATACGTCTAGAACTATACGTTAAATGTGCTCTGCTAAATAGAACTATCGAATATCAACCAGCAGAGCACCTTAATCTTCGAAATCATAAGTTTTCGAACAAAATAATTATTTAAAAATTTTCTAATTGTTTTATTGATGAGAACTATTTAAATTTGCGATATATACGTCTAAACTATACGTTAAATGTGCTCTGCTAAATAGAACTATCGAATATCAACCAGCAGAGCACCTTAATCTTCGAAATCATAAGTTTTCGAACAAAATAATTATTTAAAAATTTTCTAATTGTTTTATTGATGAGAACTATTTAAATTTGCGAATATACGTCTAGAACTATACGTTAAATGTGCTCTGCTAAATAGAACTATCGAATATCAACCAGCAGAGCACCTTAATCTTTCGAAATCATAAGTTTTCGAACAAAATAATTATTTAAAAATTTCTAATTGTTTTATTGATGAGAACTATTTAAATTTGCGATATATACGTTAAACTATACGTTAAATGTGCTCTGCAAATAGAACTATCGAATATCAACCAGCAGAGCACCTTAATCTTCGAAATCATAAGTTTTTCGAACAAAATAATTATTTAAAAATTTTCTAATTGTTTTATTGATGAGAACTATTTAAATTTGCGATATATACGTCTAAACTATACGTTAAATGTGCTCTGCTAAATAGAACTATCGAATATCAACCAGCAGAGCACCTTAATCTTGAAATCATAAGTTTTCGAACAAAATAATTATTTAAAAATTTTCTAATTGTTTTATTGATGAGAACTATTTAAATTTGGATATATACGTCTAGAACTATACGTTAAATGTGCTCTGCTAAATAGAACTATCGAATATCAACCAGCAGAGCACCTTAATCTTCGAAATCATAAGTTTTCGAACAAAATAATTATTTAAAAATTTTCTAATTGTTTTATTGATGAGAACTATTTAAATTTGCGATATATACGTCTAGAACTATACGTTAAATGTGCTCTGCTAAATAGAACTATCGAATATCAACCAGCAGAGCACCTTAATCTTTGAAATCATAAGTTTTCGAACAAAATAATTATTTAAAAAATTTCTAATTGTTTTATTGATGAGAACTATTTAAATTTGCGATATATATGTCTAAAACTATACGTTAAATGTGCTCTGCTAGCAGAACTATCGAATATCAACCACAGAGCATCTTAATCTTCGAAATAATTTTATTTGTAGTAAAATCAATAGAACTATAATTAAAAGTGTCAGGAACTGTCTAACTCGACTGTTTGCAATAGAATTTCTAGTTTATTTGTGATTTTCTGAAAAATGATCTGCTACAAGTTAGCAGATCATTTTTCAATCGACTGTTTTTGGGTTAAATCATCAGAACTATTGCTAAAAGTATCAAGAACTATAGAACTAAACTGCATGCGAGAGAACTGTCATTTTTTTTTTGATCTGCTGGAAAATAATATGCCAACTTCACGGACATCTTTTTTTAATGGTGTATTTTTATATTATACAATCTAAACTTTTAATTTTTCCAACATGTTAGGATTCAGGCACAATTCCTCCAGGGTTTTGCATGTTTTGATGTAAATATATCCTCAAATATTTTCAGAATTTTTAAGGTACATCTAAATTTATTTTTATATACAATAACTAATATATTTTGCTAAGTTTTCTAATTTTTTTAACGAAAAAACGGTATTTTTTTTTAACCAAAACAATTTTTAACGTATTCTTTTTTATATTCTTTTAATACAATTTTTCATTTATTATTAACAAAATGGAATTGAAAATATTGAACTTTGAGGAATTAAGAACATAAATATTTAATTCTAACTATTCTAATTCTTAATATGTGTGAATCATAAAATTAGTGATTTATTACATTTTAATATTTTATAATGTATGTTATAAAATAAGTAACTTCCTCAAAGTCAAATAGATTTGTTAACATTTCTGCTGGTTGTATGATTTTGCGACAAATATCTAGCGTGTGATAAATAATAAATAAGAGTAGCTAAATGTGAACAGTAACCTACGGTTTTGTTTTCATCGGCACAGTTGCAGCAGTAACGCTTAATACCAGAAATTCCAACAGTGTTGGTATTTCTTTCAGTAAAAAATATGTTAATTCTATACACTAAAATTAAAATGACTACTAAATTGTTTAAACTGAGTTAAACTAACATGTTATGCATTTTAATAAATAATTAATGCTTTGTTTATTAATTTTTATAATATCAATCCGAAATCCGAATTTTTGGGTCTATATCACAACGGCCACTGATCATAACGGCCACCCCGGTTTTTGCTATTTCATAACATCCACCTTCATCACAACGGCCACTAATAATATTTGATCATAACGGTCAACTTGTTCACAACGGCCACTCTTTCAGTTGATCACAACGACAACCTTGATCACAACGGCCAACTTTACAAGTTGATCATAACGTCCACTCGTACTCATTATCATAACCGCCACCTTGATCACAACGCCCACCGACGCCATTAGTGAAAAACGTCATACGACGATGATCACAACGGCTACCGCGATCACAATAGCCACTTTAGAAGTTGATCATAACGGTCACCGTGATCATAGCAGCCAATCTTAGTAATGATCATAACGGCCACCGTGATCACAATGGTCTCCGGCGCCAGTTGACAAAAACCACGGCCACTCTTACTCGGATCATGATCATTACGGCCACCTTGATTACGACGCCCAAATAGTTAGGAAACTTCTCTTAAGTGCATTATAGATATATATATTGATGTAATTAACAATAAGGTCGGTCAAGGGTGCAAGGGGTTATCAAGATATAAGCTTTCAAACTGTCGTGTCATAATTAGAATGTGTTATGTAATATATTAGTTATAGGATTCCCAAAATCCAGCTAAAATTTAAATTAGAAATTGTTGAATCTATAGATATTTGTTTTTTCTACTAATTTAAGTGTTTTTATTACCGGTTTCACATGATGACACTAAAATTAATTTTCTGAATATTAATACACATCAGTTCATTTGACTAGGGAAAAGTTAGTTATAACCTTGTTTATATTAACTATAACTTCCATAGATATCGATATGTTTACATTCTTTTAACTTGACAACATAAAGGATAAATAATTGCTGTCTACATTGTGGGTTTACTTTACTATGGCACGTTAACTTTTCGAAATTAAGTTTATTTTTTAAATGCCCCCCCCCCCCCCAATATTTTATTCCATAATTTTAATTAAAGTTTCCCATATACGAAATTGATAAGATCCAGATTCAATCGTATTGTGGCGTTTAAAAAATATATAGTAGAACCACAGAAAAAAACTTTGATTTTCAAATATGCTGAAAATATTTATGGAGTACAATTTTTTTTCTTCCAAATATTTTTAAATCCTTCCATTTAATTTTGTTTATTTCGGAGCATACGCTTTACTCGAAAATATGTGACCTAATTTCAATGAAAAAAGCTATTAGCCAATAATATTTCATTAAACGCTATACGTAAAATCTGGCTACAACAATATATTTGCCGTAACACTTTGACATTTGTCATGGCATATTGCGATTTAAATATAAATTTGAAATAGGCGGTAAAGACGTACGGTTACACTTTTGTATGTTTATGTACCGATAGAAAGTCTGCTCCCCAAAATACGCCTTCTCAGATCGTAATCAAGGTGGCCGTAATGATCATGATCCGAATAAGAGTGGTCGTGGTTTTTGTCAACTGGCGTCGGTGGCCGTTGTGATCACGGCGGCCGTTTTGATCATTACTAAGATTGGACGTTATGATCACGGTGGCCGTTATGATCAACTTCTAAAGTTGCCATGGTGATCAGGGTGGTCGTTGTGATCATCGTCGTATGACGTTTTCCACCAATGACGTCGGTGGGCGTTGTGATCAAGGTGGCCGTTATGATAATGAGTACGAGTGGACGTTATGATCACGGTGGCCGTTATGATCAACTTGGAAAGTTGGCCGCTGTGATCAAGGTGGCCGTTGTGATCAATTGTAATAGTGGCCATTGTGAACAAGGTGGCCGTTATGATCAAATATTATTACTGGCCGTTGTGATCAAGGTGGGCGTTATGAAATAACAAAAACCGAAGTGGCCGTTATGATCAGTGGCCGTTGTAATCAGGTCCCGAATTTTTCAGATTCAATACCATAATGCGTAATACATGGTTAAATTCGCAATAAAAAATAGTATCGAATACAGGTTGATTCGTTGGTTGCGACAATAAAAATAAATAAAGTTGATGATGGTTTCTCCGAAACGAAACATCGAATAAAAAATTTGAAAACGCCATCTAAGAGAATTCAAAAAGTTGTTAAAAATCTTTTAAAATAAATGAAGGAATTACGAAAAACCCAAAAATCGCATTTTGTTTTAAATCTCGTAAACGATAAACAATAATGAATTTTTGCAAACTACATGTGAACATGCCCTAAATTATACAATTTTTCTCTAATTTAACCGCCTTCGTATCTCTTACCGTTTTCAACATCCCCATACTGTTGATCCTTATCTTGGACACGTTGTACCTATAAGCGATTGTTGTCAGTATTTTGTATTTATTAATACTAATTCGAATATATTGCACAAATGCGGCAAATGTAACGAATTCTGTTAATTGATACGATTCCAGGTTATTCCACAAAAAGGAGATGAAATTTTTTTAAGTATTTAAGAAATCTCATTTTTTCAAAAAAAAAAAAAGGTCAAAGTGAATTATAGTGACAATTTTCCAAAATGGTGGTTAACATAACATTCGGATCGATGGCCTTCGCATCTTAAATTAGAGAAGAAGCAGGATGTATGTTTAATTAATAATTTGTTAATTAAAAATGATAACATATTTTATTCTCACAATCATCTAGACTAAAGTAAGCAAATGATAATAAATATTTCACTCATTTGAATGAAAGCTTTAAAAAAATTTCATAAAGACGTCTTTGTTGATATAACACAATTATATATCTTTAACCGTTTATCTTTATTTGCAATTGAGGGGAGTTATATTAGGTAGATTTTTTTATGAACAGAAGCTTAAGCTATGGTTTAATGATTCGGGGTTTTAAGTAATGCACCCCTCTTTAAATTTTAGGGCGCACAGAAACAATTTGAATTGTTAATATTTTCTAAAATCTCTCACATGTTGAATTGTCCACGTTTAATCACCGTTCAATATTTTAACGTTTTCTAATTTTCAATCTGTAAAATGTGAATTAGATTTAAGGATGTACCTATTTAATAACGTAGAAAGGGGAAACGCATTGCAATCAACTAATTAAACTTTATTAGTAGCATATTTTGGTTCCTGGCAAAACCTAACCAAATTTTTTTCATGTGATCGCCATCACATGGCAAAGAATTCATTTAAATAAAATGTTTTCTGTGAAAATTCGTAACCAGGTACATTTCATTAAAAAACAAATAAATATTTATTATAATATAAAGCAACATAAGATGAAAGTGCAATTTTTTTTTACTTTAACCTCGAATTTGTAACCGGGAATTGAAATAATAATAAACAAGTTCGAATTGCAAATCAAAAGTAATTTAACAAAATACCGGTAAGTTTAAACAAATTGGTTATTGAAGCGATACCAAAACAAACCCTACTGGCCATATAAAACATTGAACTTACCATTGATTATTTTAATATTAAGTCCCTCGGGGTCATAATCCAATCTTAATTGAACACATTTTGGAAGTTTCGGTGTTAAGCATCCGTCACTATTTATAACAAAAATATCTACTTCATAGCAGTTCTGCGCCATTGCTTAAACGATGGAGCACTACTTTAATAATGCAACCACGCAACGAGACTAACATCCGAGAAGACAATAGTAACGTATGAACAATAGTATATTCGAGCTACAAACGTGTTGTAGAGATCCCTCGCAACTCATTCCTTCGTATACCAATAGAGGTCGCTACTATAGAACCGTATACGTGGGCTATACTAAATATAAACTGTCACTACTTGACGTGAACATTCAACGTAACACATTTGTTCCCATCAGAATAACTTCCGGCATAGTAACACTAATGTCTGTCTCACATTAGAGGCGTGCTTTTAATGTAAGCACAGCTTCTCTTATGGCGACAAAATTTGTGGAAGGCATTTTGGCCGTAAGAGAAAAATATTTATTTGTTAAATACTTAAACGTTTAGATATTTCAGAGACATGAATTTATGATTTTAAAACACTTATTACGGCAATCTGTGTTTAACACATTAAACAATACAAGTTGATTATAGACTTATAAAAATGTAATACATTTTATAGTTTCGAAAATGGAAAAAAAATTAATAATTATTTTATTAATAAGTTAACACAGAATTTGTAAAGAGCGCTACTTAAACTTGTTTAAACATACATAGACTTGCTTATTATCTCTTATTATAAAAAGCAGTTTCATTACATTTTTTTTGCTATTATGTCAGTAGTGGTAACAAGTGAAGGTTCATAAAGTTCAGTGCAATTTCTTAATTCTTAAAGGTAAGTAGATCTATAATTAAAGCTATTTAGTTTAGTATATACTAGTTTATCGTAAATCGACTATCGAATCGAGACAGTGAAAGATTAAGCCATCTTATCTAATAGCTCACATTGATGTGCTGCTGAAACCGTTGTTTGTGATGACGTTGCCTACAATGTCCACATCCAAATCCTTATGCAGGTTGTCGTAGTGCATATACCATGGAGCATTAACAATGCCTCTTTGGAGGATGGCTTGATTGTTTGTCTGCTACAACCCCAGAGTTGAATACCATAACACATCCAATCCACGTGTTTATTAGGAAACAAAATTAATTAATAATTTGAGTAAATCTATACGAAAATATGGAAATGGAAATTAACAATAGCCTAAATTTAGTAGTTTAAATCATTTAGTTTTCTGTTGAGGGATAGTTATGAGACCTTTGAGCCGAATATTAATGTTATGAATACGAGATTTTATTTTATTATAGGCATATGGAGGTGTCTTGTACACAATAGTAGTTATAAAATAAAAGTGAAGATTGTCGTTTTTTCCATACCTGTGAGTGATTGTGGAATCTAATGCAACACTGTTTAGTAAATCTAATATCTCCACTATGTATGGTAATTGTCCTACTGTCCTATTTACAAAAAATAAACAATTGCAATTTAATGCGGTGCATAAATTCCATTACTTTGTGCTACGTTGTGTTCTTGACCTATTGCTGGCTAATGTTTATGTTACACTATGATTATGTAAGTTGCTATTTAACTTAATTATTAATAACGATTGCAACATGATATAGGTTCTGTTCAATTTGAGATTGAACATCTTGCCGGACCGAGGAGTTTATGTTCGGTTGTCGACTAAACATCTTGCCGCGCCAAGGAAGAGGCGACTGTGGCATGCAGTGGTTCATCGCAATCCCTTTCTCTCTGGTTGACTGTTTTTTCTTCGTATTTGTGTGTTCCCTTGATTGGTTCTAGTATATAACGCTGCACCGTATGCTTTTTTGAATGCGTCATAAAACTCGTACAGCTGTAGTTGGTGTTCTGTGTGAAGTTTTAATAGCTCCTTAATACCCTTTGCCACCATTCCTTCAACGTTCTGCGACTTCATATTTGCTAACAGTTTATCCAACGCTTTACCAATTTCATTTTGATTGCTGGCCAATTTCTTGAACTTTTCCATTTTCGTTATTTGGCTTTTCCTACAAAGTTTAATATTTCCTACCCACTGCGTTTAATTTCTGCCTGTATGTGATTGTTGTAGACGCTGACTCTTTTCCCGACAGGAGTTAAGTTTGGTTTGGGCCTTTCCTTTCGGTTTACTACTGGGGCGTCTCTCGTTTGGCCTTTTGATTTTCCTCGATCGGTGTTTATAAATTTTTTACCCTCATAGTTTTCATGCTTCTCCGTTTATTTAAAAAACGAAATCTCTTGTCCGCTGTTTTCTAGAATTTTTTTTCTGCAACGGGCATAATCCTTACAGTTTCAGGGGGGTATGCTTTTCTGCTCCGCAATGTATCTTTTCCTGGGGGATTGCAGATTTTTTCTTTTTCTTTCTGGTAGTGGTAATGGCATTTTCACTGCTTGTTGCCAGCGGTGATGGCTCGATGGGGTATGTTTCCTTTCACTGGTTACCGATATTGATGGCTCAAAAGACCATGTTTAATTTCACTGGTTGCAGTTGTTGCTGGTTCGAAAGACCATGTTTAATCTCGGGTAATTGAGACTGAATGTATTGGGGATGCAAGGAGTACACCGTTACTATTAATAATGTTTGAAAAATGATAAAGGTCCTGTTCAATTTGAGGTTGAACACTTATCCATGGAATTTGATGCAACCTATTTGAAACAGACTGTTCTTTGTTAATGCCAAAAATTAAGCGGAAATATGCGTTTTGAATATCTTGCACTCTTCTAGAAGACTCAGCAGTAAGGCACGGACCATACACCTCGGATCAAAAACTAAATTGAGACAGCACAAGTGAATTGCATAGTAGTAAGTTTAACATCAAGCGTCAAGCTAAGATACTTAGCCGTATTCTCGTACGGAACCACTTGGTTGTTAATATATACTGGCCTGTGCTCGATTTGTTTGTTGGTGAAATCGATATGTACTGATTTATTTAATTTAATACGCCACTTAACTGTTCAGCGCTGCACCAGCTGTTTGAAGGTTTCTTGTTGATTCTATCTTGTTGTCAATAGTAAGGATTGCGGTGTCATCAGCAAATGTAGCAATGGCGTTTTGGTTAAAAGTAGGCAAGTCACTATTGTAAGTGAAATAAGGATCGGTCCCAGTGCTTTACCTTGTGGCACACCTACTTAAATTTTCCTCAGATTGGAATACGCCTCTTATTTGATCAAGAATTGTTATAAAAAACATTTCGCGAATTAATAATTTATTTTATAAATAAATTAACATAGAATTTGCAAAGGGCGCTGCTTGAACTTATTTAAACACGCATAGACTTATTACCCCTTACTACAAAAAAGTACTTTCATTACACAATAGCATTATTCTTGCTATCAAGTCAGTACTAATAACAAGTGGAGGTTCATAAAGTTCAGTGCAATTTCTTAATTTTTAAAGGTATGTATATCTATAATTGAGCTGTTTAGTTTGATATATACTAGTTTATCACACATCGATTATCGCGTTTTTTAGTCAAATAAATATTTTATTTATCCAAAAAGGCTGTTTTTTGAATCAATAAAATATTGTATCAAACTGAACTATATTCGATAGGTATAATTATGTATATTTTTGTTTTATGAAAATAATTATTTTTTATTAAAAACCTAACCGGTGCCTTTATTATAGCAATCTGGTACATTAACACTAATAAGCTATTTGTTTCTAACTTAATTTGCTATGGTTGGAAATACAAAGTACTTATCCTATGGTGGCCACTTCTGGTAATTACAATTTTTTTTGTCATTCAACTAATGTGCAATTGATTTGATAACTTCATGTTCATAGCTTTGCACTACGCTAGTTCAATTGGTTTCATTCGTTTCAACCTTCTGACTCGTTCAAAACGTGATAGCATTTGCAAGTAGCCTGGAGTTGCTGTATATGGTATATAGTGAAAAACAAAAGAATTGTAATTTTTCAGCGCCTAATTGATTCGAGCGTAGTAGGCATATGTCTATCATGGCCCTATGATAATCTGGCACTGTGTGAAAAAGTTAATTGAAGCAGTGGAAAGAGTAATTCAATAATAGCTACCGGGAAATCCAAGACAAAGATAAAAAAAGAAATGGAGGTGAGGCGCCCCGCGCATATTCGTAAATACCCGCTACATCTGTCACACACCCTTGAAGACGGTTCTAATTACAAATTCGACAAAACTGGTTGTAGTCACGGAACCCTCAAGGATATTTATTAAATATAGAAAAAATTTTAATGTAATACAAAGAATGACTACACTTCAGATGAAAGTAAGCGGGGCAACCAGGAAACGGTCCTCTGGTTACGGCAGCAGAAAGTCGACCCGAATCTAGCTGTTGAATAAGCAATCCGACAGCTTTTGGCGGAACCGCAATTTCTGGTAAACAAAGTGAAGAAAATGTCAGGTTTAACAAAATGACGCCTGAGACTGTTAGAAAAACGCGCCTGGAGTTGGAGAGCTTAAGTAAGACCACATTTCCACAGAATCCAATCAATCCTTCTAACACATTTAAGTAGGCTGTGGACGGAAAAAGAACAGATACCTTACACCAAAGGTTCTTTGAGGTAAAGCTGACAACAAACGAACTCATGGTACTTTAACAAGCTATCTTGAATCTAGAAGAAGAAACGCTATGTTCCCAATTCTCCGGTTGGTTCTTGGTTATCTGCGTCGATAAGGTCACCGCCGAGCGGCTTACAGGTGTGAAGCCGATCATGAGGCAATGGGAACACGCAATGCTGCGCGCTGTTGAGCAGAAGGACATACCGAAGGACAGTTGTACACGACTAGTTCTCCATAGCAAGGACGAGCCATTTGAGAGAATCCCAACGCACGTGCAAAAGCAGTATGACGGCTTAAGCACGAGTGAATGTCCTGTGCTCAGGAGAGACACACTGTTTACTTAACGGTTATAGTGGACAACCCCTCGTTCAAAAATTTGGAAGGTAACGCCTTCAAAACCAGCTACATCTTAAGGCGGAGTACCATCTAGCCTAAAAGCTTTATGAAGCTTAAGGCTGATATGGCTCCCAAGAAGAGGTCAAAAGTGGCGACGACCGGTCACTATTTGTCCTCAAGTTGTCCAACCTAGCAAAAGTGTTCCTCGGAAAAGAAAACGGTGAGCATCAACAACCAGCTGACTGTTGCTCATATCAGAGGCAGAAATACGATTTCTACATTGCTAATATGTTAATAATAATAATAATAATAATAATAATAATAATAATAATAATAATAATAATAATAATAATAATACATGTAATTAATAATTCTAAGTCCTTATTATTAATGATACGGCTTAAGTTTTCTAAAACTCAAGAAGAAATAAACTTAAAGGTAAAACTCAAAAGTTCTAGTGACGTACACAATTTAACTCACTTAGTTGACACGCTTAAGAAAGCAGCTCAATACGTCTCACCAAAGATAGAAATACGAAATCAAGCCTACAACAATATTCCTTTAGATAAAAAAACTCATCGCAATCAGAGGAAAAGCGAAATCAAAATGCCTTCGACAAGGTATGGAATTCGGGACTACTTTTTAAAATAAAACAATATTCCCCATCAGTTACTTCAAACTGCTAAAATCATAGCTCAGTGATAGAGAAGTCACGTTCAATGACAGTATGTCTAATAATTTCCCAATTAAATCTGGACTCCCGCAAGGAAATGCCCTTTTCCCACTACTTTACATCCTCTATACATACGACTTACCAACAAATACATACACTGGCACAGGAACCTTCGCGGACGATACTGTCATTTTGGCAACTCACGAGGATCCAATAGCAGCATCTGACATCTTACAAAACCACAATCGTCAAGTACTAAATGTATAAGTTTTCACATGGACAGCAAAAGACTTGGAAAAGCCATATAATTAAAAAACGAAAACAAATATACTTAAAAGTAAAAGACAGGTACTGGTTAATCTAGAAAATTTAGGTTATCATTAGAAAATAAATTTCTTTTGTATCTATCATAAAGGCTAATCTGGGTCTATGGAATGGAGATGCGCAAACAAATCAAATACTGCGATAATCCAGGCGATCCAATCTAAAATACTTAGAATTATCACGGGCGCATATTGGTACGTTTCCAATCAGATATTGCATACTGATTTGAACATCCCGTACGTAAGGGACGTTACCCAAGAAAAAAGCATAAACCATCACAACAAACTGGCAACTCACACCAATACACTGCTCCACTCTGTTTTGAATCCACCTACCGTAAGCCGATTGGAGAGACTATGGCCAGACGATCTAAGAAGGAATTATGAGGGCATTTTCTATAAAGAAAACCCCATCACACCAGTGAAGAGTGATCTAGTTCTTAAGCAACCAAATTAACCCATAGAATGTAATGCTAATTAAGTAAATAAATAATTGTAACTTATGCACATTTATAATTTTTCAATTGTTTACCAAATAGATATGAGAAAGAAGTATGATTTCTACATTTCGTATGGGTGAGAACTTTGTTAATAATTGTGGTCCTGAACAGGCTAACTCAAGAACACTTAGGAGGATGGATGTCGAATTGCCAAGAGATGCCTATGAACGCCGCCTTAAATTTTTTCATATCATAAGTTAAAGGAAAACAGGAACTAGGAAGATCACTCCAGAGTTCAGAAGTCGTATAGAAAAATGTGGATTGCGCTCGTTTGATACAAGGGGGGATTTTTTATTGCACATTAATGATGTGAAGAAGCGAACCTAGTATTCACAGCAAATTTGGCCAGAGATGGTATCAAAGAATGTAATTCAGTAGCGCAATAGCTATTGTAATACCGATCATACAAAGAAAGAACTGAAACGATTCTTCTATGATGAAGGGACTGTATGTCATAAGTTAATGATGGGTTATTTATAAGTTTAATCGCTCTTTTTTTAATACGATCAACGATATCCAGAGCGCAATGGGGAGCACCAATCCAGACGTGAGAATGATATTCTATCAGAGCGAATTTGGGCCGTATACAGCAGAAAGAGATAGAACCCCTGATAGATTTAGTTTTATTAGAATTAAATTTGACAGGATTATTACTTTCGCATTCAAGGACACGTTGAATGTCTTTGTTGATTGAAATTACTATTTTAGCTTTAATCTTGATTTGAGATAGAAGGTGGATTACCATTATGAGTACACTGAAATGAAGTATTAATGAAGAGTGTTAACGACAGCAAAGCAATGGACCGGATTAACAAAAAAAGTGTAGGAGCTGTAACTGATCTCTGCATGTCTAGAAACCAAGTTGACGAGCGCATGATTTAACACAAGCGAGGTGAGTTTGGGAAGTAAACATTTATGCCGAACTTGGTCAAATGTTTTTGAGATCTCCAAAGCGACTGCAACTATTTCGCCGGGTTGTTCTAATGTATTGTCCCAAACTTGGGTCACATATGAGGGAAGATCTTACCTGTTGAACGACTGTGCCTCAAACCACACTAGTGGTCACTAAGGAGCTTGTTAGTTTCAAGGATGACAGCAGTTGCTGATAGACGGGTTTTCCCATGATTTTAGACAACATAAAAGGATGGTAATTGCTCGGTAGCTGGAGAAATTTTAGTGCCTTTTTTGCGAACAGGTTGAACGTTTGCTAACTTCCATGTGAAGGAAATTCCCCAGAAGACACAGAGATCGAATAGAGCTTGGATGAGACTGGTACTCGTTTGGGTGAACATTTCATTAAGACAATAGCAGAGATGCTGTCTGGTCCAGTCGCCTTATTAAGATCAAGTTTACTGATGGTCGATCCTAGAAGTTTGTACCGGAAACCGATTGCTTTTTTTTTGGAGTGTATAACTTCAAATACTGAAAGAGCAATGTCGGAAGATGAGGACGATTAAAAACAATGTTCACGCCATGGAAAGGTTGCAAAGAAATCTTGTAAATCCTTTCAGTTAGCTGACTTAAAACACTATAAGTTCTATCAGTGTTGCGAACAACAGAGAAATTAGGGACAGTAGAATTTATTTTATTTCTTTTAGATAGAGCTAGTGGAGAGAGAACTCAGCTTTTATAAATAAGTTGGTTTGATTTAAGAAAGGAATCTAGAAGGTGTGGAGTATGATGAATATGGAGAATATGAATAAATAAAAAATATTTTCCATATTTGCTCTTTGCTGACGCAGCACAGATACAAATGTAAAAAGGTTTAGTCATATCTGATTTTTATTAATATAATATAAACAACTTTATTAATAGTATTTTTCATTTGTTTCTATAACTTTATTCACGATAACAACTCGTTTTTTTCTAAATCACGATTAAATATGCATTTCTTTTAAATTTTAAACATATTTTGCATATCAATATTGATCTTACGCCTTTAAGGCGGTTCTGAAGAGAAAGTCGGCAACACATCATACTCCCATAAGAGCAATGTTAAGACGACCCTGAACAACTAACAATTATTCACCCATGCGTCATGTTCAGAAAAATGTTCTATTATGACGTTTAGGTATATGTTTGCTATGAGAAGACGTTTTGTGTGTTTCTCCAACATTTGAATTAAGTTTTATTTGTGGGAATAAGTAAACATTGCCCTTATGGGAGTTTGATATGTTACCGACTTTCTCTTTAGAACCGGCATTAGGGCTGTTGTTGCATTTAAGTTTATTGCTGTCGTGTAATGTGGGCTGCCTATGCTAAAGTAAAGTTAAAACGTGTTAAGTCTCTTGCTAAATGGAAATAAAATGTAAATAATTTTTTCTAAAAGCACGACTATCTATAAAACTTACTATAATTACTAATTTTTGTTAATGTTGATGTTAAAAATTTAAATAGGAAATAATTAGCGTATGCAGGTGAAATGATCAATAGGTAGATAACAAAAACTGATAATTAGAAGCAAATAACTGATTATAGAAACGGAGGTATGTTAATAATAATAAAAAATGGAATTAATAATTCCTTTTAAGAGTGTACGCATGTGCCAGTGTCCAATGGACTGTTTTACCGGTGGCATTAAAACGTTATGACCCTTAACCCATAGCGCCAAAAACCCACCAATCACATTCTGTTTCTAGGGTCATTTCTAAAAAATGGAAATAAGAAGGAAAATTACAATCTACGGTAACCTAGGTTACCGTAGGTTTTAATGTTCCATTTTTTCCCTGGAAACAGAAGTTCGAATGAATGTGATTGGTGGGTTTTTCACTCTATGGCTAAATTAACGGTCATAATGTTTTAATGCGAATCGGTGTGCATGTGCATACTACTTGTTCTTGTCGAGAGAGAAGGCCGCTAACATGTCTCCCCTCTTATTATTAATAATACGGCTTAAGTTTCAAAGGTTCTAGCGACGTAGATAAAAATTTAACGCACTTAGTTGATACACTTAAGAAAGCTCCTCAAGGAGATAAATAAAAATCAAGCCAAAAATACGCATTTAGAAATTAAAAGGCTTACTGCATTCAAAAGAAAGGCTAAATCAAAATGGCATTGTACACGCGCCCATTTAGCAAAACAGCTTTAAATAGAGCATCCAATCAGCACCAAACGACGTATGTATCAAGAATTGGTCTACGTCGTCGTATCAGTATGATACTTGACCATAACCTCGGACTAAACGTTTGACCACATCCCACAGTTTAAGAAAGACCACAACGCCATAGTCGACCATAACGCCTAGCTTTAAGAGTGACCACTACGCCCAACTTGACCATAACGTTCAATTGGAAGAATGATTACAACGTCCAACGTGACCACCATCCCCAGCTTTAAAAATGACAATTCATCAAATACAATTAGGTAGTTTGTTTAATCTATTAAGGTCGGGTTTTTCTATCTCCTAATAACTTCTTAATGACTTGAAGCGATAAAGTTAGACCAGGTGCTGCTCCACATTTTTTCACCAGTTCATAGACTTCGTTTACCTCTTCCGGAATACCATGTATTTCAACCATGTTATTTCATGTATATTGTTTCTGATCTTCAATGTGTATCTCAAGATCTATAACGCATTGCTTTCAACAATTTTTTTGTGTATAAAGTCATGGCTTTATTCATATCCTGTTCTATTCTGTTCCTGTCTTCTTCCAACATCATTACGATTTGTGCCAGATCTGTTTCTTGATTCTGTCGACGCTACAAATATCATACTTTTACACCTAATTTGAGCGCAAGGTGGACCTCGTCATACTTGCTTATCATATATAATACATTTTATATCATCCTTAGTCGTATTCACGCAATTTCCATGACATTTTTTTACATTCCATCTATAAAGGATATTACTGTGTGTACTATCATAGGCGATATGCAGAAAAAAGACACCAGACTGTAATATTTTCTTTTTTTTTTGGCACACTCGCTATTTTTTAATGCCTACTGTATTTTCAATATACATTATTTGGCAAATAAATTTATTGGACAAAAGATATCAAAATCGTTAGTTACGTCCAATTTTGGTAGTTTGACGTATAATCGAATTCGAACGAACTTCTATCGTTATATTGTGATCCATGTGCAGCCGACTTTGAAAATGCTGAAAATAATTAAACCATGCCTATGCGTTATTATTAAATTAAATTTTATGAATACGAGCCGATCTGTATCATTTTCGATTCTGCTGGATTCTAAATTTATTCATTACTCAGTATTGCGCTTTTTGGAAAGGTTAAAACGCGGGAACGGGGATAACTACATTATCTCCATTCCTAAGTTCGACAGTAATGTTAGAACGAGGAGTTTGTCAAATCGTTATACATGGAGCAATTTTATTAGGAAAACGGTCTACCAGATCAGTGACTTTCATGTTTCTTTTAGAATTATGAGTCACCAAGGCCTTTCTTACTAAAATCGGTTTTCTTTGCAAATGTCCGAAATAGTAAAAACCACATCTTTTGCCATACGTATGAGTACATGGATTTTTTGGATCAAAATCAAATCAAATGGGAAGTCATTTTAACAGCCCTCGCGGATCCGCACAGGTGAAAAAAGGTCCCTCATGGTAATTATGACGATTTTATTTTATGAAGTTACGAAATCAAAAATGTTGACTTCGTAGACAGAACACTATTAAAATTCGAAGATGTATTTAGGAAAACTCGAACAGTACACGCAATAGTAGTGGCGTATTTATGAAAATATCAAAGAGGTGCCTGACTAAAAAGTGTACTAAACGTAGGCATGCGGTAGGTATCATACCGTTAGTAAAGAAATATGTACCTATTGGAAATGACATTCTTCAAAATATACCGCTTAGTAAAGAAATACCGTTTAAAAATACAATTATTTAATAACCTAAAGTATTGTAATACTAATAATAATATTAAAGGCCTGATTTTTCCTATTTTGCCTGTTTATTTTTCTAATAGGTATTCATACTTTAATAAATTATAAATTCGTTTTCAGAGGTGGGGATGCTTCTACAGACATTTTATTTTGCCTAAAATTGCCTGTTTGAAGGGTTTTGCCTAACATTTGCCTGTATTGACAATTTATAACCATGTGCCTTTTTTCTGGTATGTATCGACAGTTTTTAAATAATTTTCGCAATCGAAAATATTGCCTGAAAATAATAGGTACATTATCCACAAGCTAGCACGGTTTTTCTACTGCCTTCTTAAGCGTGAGCCACTAATGACGTGACAACCGATAAGCTGCAGTTCACTGTCGGTATTTAAAAATAGGTACTAAAATAACAATTAGCTCTCATAAAGTAAACATTTTCCAAGAAGTACTCGATGTGTTCCGAACAGAAATCCTCATACCGAAGTTGTATTTTGCGTTCTGCCGTATTTGTGTGTGCAACTCTCTGTTAAGCAGTGCTGCAGTTTGTTTAAGTAACTGTTTTGTCTTTGTTCGCATTTCTTAGTGCAATATTTTTTGTCGAATAATACCGAAAGTTAAAGAAAGCCGTAATTCGTATCTAAGATGATGGATTTCTGGAAATGACAATGACGTTTACTTAACAGACGGAAAAATTATTTTTTGTAAAGTCCGCAGTAAAGAGGTAAGTGTACATTTGCATTTTTTAAATTCTGAATTTCACTTGCAGTATTAGTTATTTTTTACTTAAGTAGCCATTCCATTAATTCTGTTTCTTATTTTAGGTTGCATGTAAAAAACAAGTACCACGTAGATCAACATTCGTGCAAGGCCGGGCATCTGAAACGAGCTAAAAATGCTAAGACCTCCAAAAAGCCAACACAAGCGCTTCTGACTACTATGCAAGAAAAATCATTGAAACAGCATACATTTTTAAAAGATCTTTGCGTGGCGTTGGTCGCTGCCAATATTCCATGGTCCAAACTATCAAACCCTGTGTTCCGCAATTTTTTAGCCAAATATACTTCAAAAACAATACCGGATGAATCGACGCTTCGGAAAAATTGCCTTGAAAATATGTACGGCGCAGTAAATACAGAGATACCTTGTTTCAATATAAAAGTCGGTAGTAAATAGAATTTTTTTTTCTTAATAAAATCAGGGAATAACATCCATCCGAGAGGAAGTAGGTGAAAATCCTATTTGGCTTTCGATTGATGAGAGCACAGGCACTCTTGGGTGATATGTTGTAAATGTTGTGGTTGGTGGCCTTTCTCCAAATGACATTAAGCCTCGTTTTGTTTTATCAAGTTTTTGGAATGCTGCAAGCAGGCCTCAATAGCTCGTGCGGTAAAAGAGGCGTTGAGTAAGTAAATTTCAAAACTAACTGTATAGATTTAATTTACTCATTCCATTAAATTTCTATAGAAATTTTGTGGCCTGAAGACCCTACATGGTAAAAGCAGGAAAAGCTTTAATGCTCTTTTGTGAAAAAATTAATTAACTTAACGTGCTTAGCCCATGGCATGCATCGTGTGGCGGAAGAAGTTAGAAATCTTTTCACCGATGTTAGTGCTCTAATTTCAGCAGTTTAGAAAGTATTTCTAAAAGCACCCAGTAGGTGCGCTACCTTTAAAGTTATGCTTCCCGAGACTTCCCTTCCTCCAGCTCTTATCATTCGTTTGGAGCTTGGTTGGAGGCGGCTCTATATTACAACAATAATTTTGGAGAGATTAAAAAGGTGCATATTCAAATTCTTTTTTAAGTAAGTGTTAGATTTATCTATATTGAAACCGTAATTGGTTTTATTTTCTTCACAGGTTGTAGATCACTTGTGCCAGTAAAAGGAAGAATCGGGGTGCAAAGACATAGGCCTAATTCTGAAAGATGCCTAAGCTGCGTTTCTATCTGATTCTGTAGTGGCTGATTTAGGTTACATCGGAGTCCATTTTAGCCACCTTACAGGCTTAATCAAACAATTGGAAGATCCATCTCTATCCTTCACGGAGAGCACGAAGTTAGTGACTCAAGCTCTATTGAACTTTCCTGGAGTCAAGGGAGAAAACATTCACCAAAAAATTGTTATGGTTCTTGAAAAAACCCAGGTTGGAAAAAAATTAATACAATCAAAAATTCCCTTGAGGGAGAGAGTGCGGGAATAATAGACAGCTTCTACCCTAAAGAAATATTCTATTTTAAATACGCGCCCATCACTTCATGTGATGTGGAATGTTCAATTTCACAAAGAAACACATCTTAACTGATAGAAGAACGAATTTTACAGAAAATAATTTAGAGAGATACATAGTAGCGCATTCATTTTACGTGTAAATTAAAAATAGTATAAATGAAACTTCCAAAAATTAGCGATTTTTATTTCTTTGCTATTAATAATATTAATAGTATTAATCAGATTGTTTTTGCCTGAAAATGCCTGTTTTTAATTTTTTTTGCCTAACTTCATATTATATTTTGCCTACAAATCCGGCCTTTAATTATTATTATTCAATGATATTGTACATGTACACATTGGCGATTTTCCTATTAATGCATTAAACAAATTATTTACCTAACTGCATTTCATAAATTATTAAAGTTGTTCTAATTTCAAGTTGGGGCTTGTGCGCAAGTTCGGCGTAGTAGCCATTTTTTAAATTGGGGGGGTTGTGGCCAAGTTGGGCATTGTAGTCATTCTTAGTTATTCGTTCTGGTGTACTACCGAGCTGGTAGCGTAGTGGTGACACGACCTGCTTAGCATTTGGGAGGTAATGAGTTCGATTCCCGTTACCGTCTACCTTGTATGAGGTTTTTTTCAGGGGGTTTTCCTCATACACATGTAGCGGCATGGTCACTACATATATGCACACCATGTGCGGCTACTTAGGCGAATGCTGGGGTCGTATTTTCCCTCTCAGAACCCTAACTCCGTTCCTTCCGATCCTATCCTGACCACACCCATCCTTAATCCCACCATGCATATATACGTAATGTATGTATGTATGCTGGGAATCCATGATTGCAGCTGAAGGAGCTCGGAAAGCTAGAGTAGCCCGACCTTCCCCTCGGGGAGGGAATGAAATACGTGGCCCTTTCCATTCCTTCTGGTGTACTTGGGGTTGTCGTCATTCCTAAAATTGGGGGTCGTGGTCGTGCTGTGTTGTGGTCGTTCCTAAAGTTGGGGATTGTGGTCGCTTTGATCGTTGTGGTCAAATATATAGTTCCGGGTTACGATCGTCGAGTCGAGCACTGGATCTAACTTTATCGCGTCAATATATTAATGTTCGTTACCTTATTGTAGTTATTCCTAATAACGTCGTTAGGAGGTTCTTAGGAGATGCAAGGACCCGGCCTGAATAGATTAAACAAACTACCTAATTGTATTTTATGAATTGTTGTCATTTTTAAAGTTGGAGAATGTGGTCAAGTTGGACGTTGTAATCATTCCTCAAATTGAACGTTGTGGTCAAGTTGGGTGTAGTGGTCACTCTTAAAGTTAGGCGTTACGGTCGACTATGGCGTTGTGGTCATTCTTAAAAATAGTTCGAGGTTATGGTCAAATATAATATTGATAAGGCGTCGTAGACCGATTTTTAATACATTCGTCATTTGGTGTTATGGTCAGGTCGGATGTTGTAATCATTCTTAAAGGTGGGGATTGTGATCAAGTTGGAAGTTATGCTCAACATTAAAGTATGGCCTAGTGTTCATGTGTTGTGGTAAGTCTGTATATATGCAATATATACAGTGTAAAGATATTAGTTGTCCATATAGTATACTTCGCTACAAAGAACGCCTGAATCAGCCTCATATACGTTGTGTAACGTTGTTAGGAGTGCTCTACATGATGAGCACCAGTATTCTGGGTGTCACATGTGGTACAGTGCTTTGCAGCATTCATAGCATAGATGCATATGGGCAACAAGATGATAACGAGTGTGAAGGGCAAATGTGAGTGAGTAATAGCATAAATTAACCATGAAGGCATGATTATGGAAGTATTCAATTCGTTTATTCCAGTTGGCGAACCATTCCGAATTCCACTGCACATCCTCATATATATTTCGTTGCGCTTCGGTTGTGGTAGAAGCTAGTAACCTCTTTTCTTCAAACTGAACCCAGTTTGATATTAGTTCACATGTTCGCCGCTCACTAAGATTAAATAGTGATAATAGTTGGTAACACTTACTAGACTCTCAATCAATTTGTAATGGGATATGTGACCTACTGATACTGTTGGAAATTGCGCGTTGCTATGTGTGTATAGTTATCCCTCCTTTTAAGGTGGATATGACCTTGTAAAGGCATATGCATAGGTAACCTTGTTGAATTAGTTGATGACCTCGCGAGTTTGCAGTGAAGTGGAACATAAAGAAAAAATAACCTTGGTCTGAGTGTTGAGAGAGAACCTGAAACGGTGTGGCGGCGGTGGTTACGCCAATAAGCTTGATAGGTGTATGGTTGACGAGGTCACGTTATTAACCTTGAATGAGAAATAGAGGGGAAGGTGGAATATAGAGATGGGGTACATGTGAAGCCAGTGCGTATATAATGGAGAACATATTACGTCAGGCTGTAGAAAAGGCGAAGATTGTGAGTAACAATGTGCAGTATTTTCTAAACAAAAGTAAGGCCGCGGAAAACTAAAGTAGAAAAAGTGGCGGTAACGCAATGACGATTAACCAAGAAGAATAGACCCAGCATTCCTTATCATTTTATAAGGAATTGTTTTGCTCCAACATAACATAGTTTTCTGGCAGCGACATTGGCATACATTTCTGGAGAGACTATGGTTATTAATAACGTCGATGTAACCAAAAAATAAACAATTAAATTATTAAAAAGTTGTAGTAGAATGTGAAACAGTATTTGCTCATCAGGTCAATAAGCAATCAAAATATGAATGTTCTAATTTTTGCTTACTAGGGGTCTTTGCAAATAATTAATATTTCTACATACTACGCACTGTCTCACCATTATAAAACTCAAGTTATACTTATTATCACTATAAACAACAAATAATAACGTTGCACTTATCTAAACCTTCAAAAAACACTGCAATGATAATCAGTAAAATAAGATATTGTCAACTATGGAGGCAGCCATCTTCTGACAGTTTGCGATTATGTTGGGACATATATAATCGTAAACAAATAGGTCTATTCTTGGTTAATCGTCATTGGGGTAACGTGCATATAGAGAATAGGGATAATAACAAAAGATTGGTAATATGTGGATGTGTTATAGTGTCGTGGCCTAAAGCTGTAAATTGTGTTAGTGCAGTGCAAAGACTAGTATATCAATTTCAGTAATTAGAATTTGATGCTCAACATGAAAAAGTATATGGAAGAGGTACGTTTAGTGATGAGTATTTAGATAATCTAGTTTACAAGTACGGTGTAGGAGTACGTCTTTGTGAGAAATACTTTCAATCGCATAAAGATGGTGTATTTGTTGTATGAAGCGGTTAATAGGAGACCATAAAAAAATATCATTGAAACAATTTGTACACGAAATAGAACGACATTTACCGAATTATAATTCATCAGATGACAACTCACCAAGTGAAGGAGATGCGCATTAATGAATCCAAAAACGTGGTTCACTATATAGGAAAAAAAGGAAAAGGCCACGTATCTCATTCCCTCCCCAAGGGAGAGGGCTGGCTACTCCAGCTTTCCGAGCTCCTTCAGCCACAATCATGGATTCCCAGCATACATACATACTTTACGTACATGGTGGAATTAAGGATGGGTGTGCTCAGGATAGGATCTGAAGGAACGGAATTAGGGTTCTGGGGGGGATACTACCCCAGCATTCGCCTAAGTAACCGCACTTGGTGTGCATATACGCAGTGACCATGCCGCTACATGTGTATGAGGAAAATTCCCTGAAAAAACCAGATAAAAGGTAGACAGTAACGGAAATCGAACCCATTACCTCCCGAATGCTAAGTAGGTCGTGTCACCACTACGCTACCAGCTCGGTTCACTATATAGTAAAATGGGAGTTGGCGCACAGCCAAGCGCGAAAAGGCGAATGGGAACAATTAGCTAGAGTCTCTGCACGCTTTAAAAAAAGAATAAAAGACTGTAGTAATATAATTTCACCAATCCTCGAAAAGCAACATCGTGAATGTGTGTTTGTGAAACGCTTTAGTAGTATGTAGTATTTTGGGCATATATTAATATAAATAAAAGTTCAGATTGACAAAAAATTTATTACATAATAAGATTCCAGTAGTTAGAAGTTAACGTACTTAACGTATTATATAATGTCTTTGTTAAAAATCCATAAATTATGAGAATTATCAAAACCTAACCACTTAACGAGATATTTATTTCCTTGCCGTTCAATTAGGTGAATGTCAAGATATTTAACACTTAGAAGTTCTGGCTCATAGAAACGGCCTTGAATCTCTTGATATCGACTATCACGTAATGTGTGGGTAATTGGGCTTGGACGTTTTGCTAATACGTGCATAAGTCCCCGTTTTAAATGTTTCAAAATAGCTGCAGCGTCCTTTTCTGTTGCATCTATCGGTATGTATCCGATTGCTCCGATGGTTTTTTTGAAGTATAATCAGCAACAATTTAAAGCAATACTGACAACCTAGGGACATTGCATGCTCTTTTCCACATTATTGCTGTATTGCTTTAAGGGTGCGATTTACACGTTCAACTATGCTATTTTTCAAGTTGGAATGACTTCTGTAATGATTGATATTAAATTTTTTCATTACTTGTTTAAATTCTGCATTATAAAACTCCCTTCCCATATCAGTTTGTATATATTTAGGCGTCCTTTGCAAACCAGACAAAAGTTTATCCATTACATCTGCGACTACTTTACCATTCTTGCGTTTGATGGGAAAAGCCCAGACATATTTAGAAAAGTCATTTATTGTCACTAAAATGTATCGAAATGCTTTATTTACCCGAGCATAAGGTACTATTTCCTCTAAATCAGCTTGAAATAGATTATTTAAACCTTTTGAGTACTACACGACGTCGTGGAAAATTTCTTCTTGTTGGTTTACGCAGTTCTTCAACATCAGCTTTACTCATTTTGCCACTTTGGGTTTTAGTACGATCTGTATGGTGAAATGCGTTGCAGTTCCATGCACTATGTTCTGATATGGTCACTTTAAGTATGGAGTTCTTTTTATAGTGTAACCAATTACTTCGCGTAACAGCACAAACTTTTTACCATCTATGTGAAGCTCAAGATTCGGATGACTCCACTTGCAATACACCTTCGTTACAGGGAAATGTATACGAGTTATCTGTACCAGTTGTAATAAAAACTTCCTGATTAGTGGCTACTCCAGTTCAAGAAATAACATTTTTATAATAAAGATCATCATTTTGTTTCGTGGTATCTCTGTGATGATGAATATGTTCATTCTGTTTAGTGGCATCACTGCGATGATGAATAATGTCTTTACCAAATTTATCTATTGTCATTTGATGATGAAGATGTAGTGGTGGTCGTTGTAACAATGAAATGAAATGAATATACTAATAGGTTTATAACAACATAGATCTTACTGTATCACTTTTGATTTACGTAGTTCGTCAACTGTATATATTATTTTATTGTGATTGGTAGTGTTTCCTGCAAACATTGATCCTAATAATTACCTTAACCAAACCACTAATTTATTTGGATCATTTCAAGGTGCAAACTCAATCGCTTTGCTATTATATCGCAATAGTTGAATTCCACCTCCTCTTTTGGAGAGAGAAGTTGTAATGTATTTATGTTTTAGTCGTACTTGTGGCAACCCTGCCCCGGGAAGGAGGGGGCATATCATGGCAACGGGTAAGGAGTTGCACACAATGACAGCTCGATCTGATCTGTAATTAATAAATATAATTTAGAAACCAGTGTATTTTAATTAAATAACGTATATCCAAGTCAAGTGCCTATACACTGATTAGACATACATTCATTACATGGTGGCAGCGAGAAAACGATTGTAATAGAATCATAATGTTGAAAGTGTAAATTGAGTGTTGAAGCGCGTCTGGAATTTTAAAATGTCTGATATAGGAAGAGCTCCAGAGCCGTTTAGCTTTCAAGGTAACAACGTGGCTAATCATTGGAAATTTTGGAAACAAAAATTTGAGTTAATCGTGATAGGTACGGGAAAGAATACAAAATTTGACAAAGTGAATATTGCGATATTATTAAATCTTCTGGGTGACGAAGGAATACAAATATTCAACACCTTTGAATATGAAACTGAAGGAGATGATAAAAAATTTTCGGTTGTCATGGCTAAATTTGATGCGTATTGCAATCCACTAAAAAAATTAGTATATGAACACTTTAAATTTTTTAAAAGGGATCAACAACCTGATGAAAGTGTTGATCAGTTTATTAATGCGCTTAAACAATTAGCTGTTTCTTGTGAGTTCAAGGAAAGTGATGTGTTAATACTGGATAGAATTGTCTTGGGAATACGAGACCTCAGAATACAGACATAATTGTTGCAATCTTCGGATTTGGAGTTAAATAAAGCTATAAACGTATGTAGGTTCATGGAAAGCAGTGTAAATACTCAAAGGGAAATATCTAAAGAAGTGAATATAATTAAGGAAAATAATGGGCTTAGATATTCAAAATATAATAAGAAAGAACCAACCAGGATATAGTGGTGTAAAAGAAGGTGAAACTTGTGACCAGCAACACTGTACAAAAGGTAATGATTATTTGTGCGACAAGTGTGGTTCGCAACATAATAAGGGTAAGTGTCCTGCCTTTTTTAGATACTGTTCATTTTGTCAGGGAAAAGGACATTACCGTAAATTTTGCCCAAAGAAGCACAACCAAGTCCATGAAATAAATGAAAACGAATCAGAAGATACTGTTGATTTTGTCAGGGAAAAGGACATTACCGTAAATTTTGCCCAAAGAAACACAACAAAGGCCATGAAATAAATGAAAACGAATCAGAAGATACTGTTCATTTTGTCAGGGAAAAGGACATTACCGTAAATTTTGTCCAAAGAAGCACAACAAAGTCCATGAAATAAATGAAAACGAATCAGACTCTGATTGTAGTGTAAATTCTAAAGTTGTATGGACTATTGATAATGTGTGTTTAAATTCTAATGTGGACTCTATTAATTGGTTTGAAACTGTAAAAATCGTTGGTTATGACATAAATTTAAAAATTGATACGGGAAGTCAAGTTAATATTCTCGGTTGCAGTGATTTTAAAAAACTGAATATAAACCTTAGTGAAGTTCAATCTGCGTCTAGTACATTATCAAGTTACACTGGACATAAAATTGATGCATTAGGTCAATTGTCGTTGCAGTGTCAGTATAAAGATATTATTACAAAATTAATATTTTATGTTTTGAGTTCGGACATTTCGAAATCTATCGACGGCTTCACAACAATTTAAAATCCTTGGTAATAATTTAAATATAACTGTTAATGTCATAGATCATAAAGTACAGGACATTATACAAAATTTTAAAAAAAGTATTTACGAGAATTGGTAAAGTGGAGCGCTCTTTTAAAGTTACGTTAACTGAAGATGCGGTCCCGGTTATTAGCTGCACGCGAAAAATTCATCTGTCTCTAAGGGACAAAGTTAAAGAAACACTTGCGGATATGGTTCGTGAAAATTTAATTATTCCCGTTAGTGAACCAACAGACTGGCAAAACCCAATAGTAGTGGTCCCCAAAAGTAATGGTTCTGATATACGAATTTGTATGGAGCCTGTGTATCTAAACAAATATATTAAGCGTGAAAGATTCACAATACCTACTTATAAGACATTATTTTCAAAGTTAGCTGGTGCTAAATATTTTTCACTATTAGACGCTTCGTCTGCATTCTTGCAACTACTTTTAGATCATGAAAGTTCTCTTATGTGTACATTTACTACTCCTTTTGGACGTTTTCGATATTTAAGGCTTCCATATGGTCTGTCGTCTTCGCCAGAAATTTTTCAAAAATTCATGCAGCAGCTGTTAGAAAATGTACCTGGTCAAATAATATAAATTTTAAAAAATTCAAATTTTACCTATCACAAATAAAATTTTTAGGACATCAGATCAGTAATGTTGGAATATCCGTTGATAGTGACAATACCAAAGTTATCATGGGGATGAAACCTCCGGAAAACCGGAAAGTTTCTTAGGGATGGTTGTGTATTTGGCTAAATTGATTCCAAACCTGTCTAACGAGACGGCCCCATTGAGAAAACTGTTAATGGTCGTCCAATTGAGTTTGCATCAGTATCACTAACCCCCACTCAGAGACGTTACAATCATATTGAGAAAGAGTTGTTAGGCTTGGTTTTTGGTTGTGAGAGATTTTCTTTTTATCTCCATGGTATCTATTTTGAAGCCGAAACTGATCATAGATCCCTAATAGGTCTGTTAAAAAACCATTGGATGAAATGTCACATAGAATTCAACGTCCGGCCATGAGACTTATGAGGTATCAATTCTCTTTAAAATACATCCCTGGGAAAAAATCTTAAAGTACCAGACACATTAAGTAGAGACCCTTCTGATGAAGGTATAAATACGGATTATTTGGAAAATGACTTAAAAGTTTATTGTTTAGTGACGACTAGGAAACAAAATGACGAGTACTGCAAAAGGAAATAGATTTTGACCCGGTACTTCAGACAGTTAAATACTATGTTCTTAATGATTGGTCTAAACACAAGTCGTCTGTACCTTGTGCTGTTAAAATATTTTGGCCTGTGCGCAATGACATATACCTTCACAAAAATGTGTTATTTTATGGGAAAAGACTGGTAATTCCTAATTCTTTAAAGAGCGAATTTCTTGAAATTGTGCACCAATCGCATCAGGTTATTGTTTCTTGCAAAAAAAAAAGGCTCAAGAAACAATTTTTATCCAGGACTTATGAATGATATTGAGCAACTTTTTTTTAATTGTTTAACGTGCCAAACGTACTCGAGAAGCAATGTGCGCGAGATTTTAACACCACACTAAGTGCCCGAATTACCCTGGCAAAAAATTGGTATAGATTTTATGTCAGTGGTGTCACAGGATTTTTTAATAATAGTTGATTATTTTTCCAAATTTGTTGTTGTCAACAAACTAATAGCTAAGACTGCTTGTAGTGTAATTACTACCTTAAGAAATGTGTGTTCGATAAACGGGCTTCTGTTTGAAATTTTCTTGGATAACGGACCCCCGTTTAACTCGTCAGAATACATAACTTTTGCAAAAAAACCTGACATTATTGTGACAACTAGTCCGATTTTCCCAAGAAGCAAAGGTATGGTCGAGAGAACTATTCAGACGATTAGAGGACTATTTATCAAATCATTTGAAACTAAAAATGATCCGTTTCTGGCCATTTTAGACTATAATTCTACCCCTAAACAAAATCTTCCAGCTCCTTGTACGTTGCTGTGGGGACGACAAATTAGAACAAATATGCCCATAAAAGCTGATCGTCTAAATACCAGAAAACATACACCATCAGCTAAGACAAAATCAACATCAACAAAAAGCATATCATGATAGGATGTCCTGAACTAGAAGTTGGCGACAACATCTTACTACAACAAAGAAGAAGGAAATGGAGCCCAGGAATAGTAATGCAGAAAAATAGCCATAATGACTTCACTGTCAAAGTGAATGATGCTGAATATAGGCGTAAAAGACTTGCGTTAAAGCCTCTCCACAACGATCAGTCGAATATACAATCAAGTTTCACAAAGGCTCCTGAATCAATAGTCAATAGGCACCAAGAGAATTTTAATCTTGTAACTAATTCACCGGATCCTGAACTTCGCATCAGCAGAGTGAAACCGGATGTTATACAACGAAGTATGGTCGAACCGTTCGCCCTCTCAAAAAACTGTCATTATAAAAAGAAATATTACACTTCAATTACTAGTTTCTTTTTCTTTACTTATGAAGTCAAATTGTCATTGGCTGCATTTATTTGATAATTTTTATTCTAAGATAGGGCATGTAATGTATTTATGTTTTAATCGTATTTGTGGCAACCCTGACCCGGGCAGGAGGGGGGATATCATGGCAACGGATAAGGAGTTGAACACAATGACAGCTCGGTCTGACCTGTAATTAATAAATATAATTTAGAAACCAGTGTATTAATTAAATAACGTATATCCAAGTGAAGTGCCTATACAGTGATTGATTAGACATACATTACAGTCAACTATATATATATATATATATATATATATATATATATATATATATATATATATATATATATATATATATATATATATTATTTCATTGTGATTGCTAGTGTTCCTTGCCAACATTGAACCTAATAATTACCTTAACCAAACCACTAATGTATTTGGATTATTCCAAGGTGCAAACTCAATCGCTTTGTTATTATATCGCAATAGTTGAATTTCACCTCCTCTTTTGGAGAGAGAAGTTGTTCGAGATCTGGTAGCAGGAGGTGACGTAGCAGAACGTTTTTTAGGTTGAAGTAATAGTTTAATGATCTCAATGTATTTCTTAATGTTAGTGCCTTGGATTTGGTCATCTTGGTTATAATTACGTCGTGCAGCATTTGTACGACGTAAAATGTCATTGTATTGCGGTATATCAGTCTTTTTGTATCCCGTGGCCACTTCTTTTTAAATAATAGTTCATATAATCCTGGAGTTCCATCATAGTTAGAGATGATCCATTAGGAAGAGAGATACGAAAATTATGTCCAACAAAGTTTATTTCAGCATCACCAATACAAAATGTCTCTTTTTCGGGTATAAAATACACACCGTATGTTAAGTCATACTCGTCTTCGGGATCTTTAAATATTCCTTCGACATAATGTTCCGCCAATCCTGCATACTGATTAAGACACTCTTCAAAGGCCGGTTGAGATCCAGCAACCAACAGTTCTGATTTCAATTGTTGTAAAGTAGGGATCTCCACTTAGTGGTCATGTGTGGTATCAGCAAATAACAGCTTCTTCTACAGCTCTTGGAATGGTGCCAAAAACAAGAGTACGTGGCGTTTTCCGTACTCCAGAGCTTTAGGGTGTATGATGTAAAAATATTTCATTCTCATATGCAATGGGCTCAAATTTTCCGAATTCTGGTGTAAAGGGTTCAGCTTTGACAAGAGAACCATCTTTTTTAGCAATAAATTGTTTTAATGGTTGTGTTGTAGGTTTAAAGTGTGCCTCCATTGCACGTTCAGTAAGTGCAGTATCTCCTTTTAAACTAGCATATTTATATTGCACTCTTGCGATCACGCAAAATATCCTGTACTAAGCGCTCTTCCATTACTACTGTATGTTTACACTACTATTACAGTGTCTATATTGCACTGTAACAGTCAAATTCCTTACGGAAATGACCCGCATTAACGCCACTTTTTTGATCAATCACAAGAAATTGTCATGCCAACAACAAAAATACAAGTCTTTAAATCTATCAAATGACATATCTACTTTAACGTTATCATCATACACATGCTTAAGATTGGTGTGATCTTATTAAAAAAGAACTAGTAAATTTGCATTATCACGTATAAGTGGTTTTGGAATAGATGAATAAGTTTGGTGCAGATGGAAACATTCATTACTTTGGTGTCTGCCAAAACAGAAATGATCTCTAGTTTCATTTTGCTTATTGTATACTAGATCATCAAAAATCATTATTTTTACGGGAATCACTAGGAGGTATAATATCACTATTATCACTGTATTCAAAATACCCGATTTCTGTTATGGGTGTCAGTAAATCTGGGAGGTGTAGGTATTTGGATATATATATATATATATATATATATATATATATATATATATATATATATATATATACCCGTAAAAGGTTTGTCGTATATATAGCAATTTCGACTTTTTTCAGATACTTTCTTTTGTTCATCAGTTAGTAGTAACATTGGGACAAAGTTTTTAAGTGTTCATTATATATCCGTTTCACGCCGCCTTTTATTCGTCTAATAAATTCCTCCACTACATTTATCCCCCTATAAAGTTCTAACTTAGACCAAGCATCGTTTACACTAGACTTAATATAAGAACAGCATGAGTATGGCTCGTGTTTACATGTTTTTATGGTAAACTGATGTTGGATCGGGTATAGCCTTATATACAGGTACCAGCAGGGCTTCAAAATCTGCTTTTGGTAGTTCCGAAACGCGAGTACATTTTTCGCATAAAACTTCCCCGTTCTTTTCTTTGTTTCAAGTTAGGTAATTTAGTGTACACGAAATTACAGTCATCCGCTACTTGACGGGCTAATTGCTCTTGTGCTCTAAAGTAATAAAGATCTTAAAACATTTCCTCTAAAAACGCATGAAGAAACGTTTTTAGTGGGGAAAACATCTATATTTAGCAAAACGAAAACAGTAGAAAATATTCGTACAACAGCTTCTACCAGCAAGTACTACACTAAAAAATGAATTCTAGATCTAATTTACCATCTTCTTCATCCGACAATGATCAATTGCTCCAGGTAAAAAACCATGTTTTACATTTATTGATTTTTTTACTACTATTTCCACATTTCTTAAGTTTTTTTTGTTTTTTTCAGGTTGTTGCAATCCCCTCATCACCATCGCCTGAGGCAATTGATTTCCCCTTTAACACCGCTACACCGCTTCCCGACATTCCGCCTACTCCAACACCTCAGGCTATCCCCGTTTCTTCTTCGTCTGAGGTACTCTACATCTCTTCTTCTGCTTCTCACTCTATTGATGTGGGTACCCAAACCAGTGATATGTACGACATGACGACCGTAGTCCTGGATTCTCTACGAGCATGCGATCTTGTCGTGGAAACAATAGTACTGAACTCGATCAATGCTGAAGTCTTCACTATCACTGACGAGGACGACAACAATACTGTAAGTTTTGTTGTAGATAACCACGGTGATAGTGATATCAACACTGAAGTTTCATCTAGTGTTGAGGGATTGTGTTCATCGTGTGATGGTAACGAATACCTCAACAAGGATGCTTACCACTCTGACGCTATCATGGACCCTGCCTACAGTTATGATTCTGACCTGTCGACTTTTGTAACGAAATCATCATTGAAGACAGCAGCGACGACGAGGACTTAATCGAAGTTCTGACAGACAGGCTATAACGACTTGATAACAGTGATCAGGAACCTGAACATAGCATACAACAGCAACAGGAACCTGAACATAACATACAGCAACACGATAATGACGCTGGCAGGGTTCCTGAGAACGATGACTACGATTAGGAGGTCCGGGATCATGGAAATGACGAGAACGACGATGAAGATGTGGACGTACAGGACTTAGACGACTGCTGGTTTTCGGTTACCCACATTCCTATGACTATTGGCAGCCCTATATTACTGCCTGTCTCCAACGAGATGAGAGCGATGGCGTCGGGGACAGAGCTGCCTAGAGTAACTCAGCATTCCTGATCATCACTGAGTGGTACTGGCTCGTCTACGCTCATCGCGTTGTAAGTTGGGAATAACTGACATTCACAGTTTGTATTATCTCCATGTAGTTGCTTTTATTACACCTTTATTTCTTTACAGTTAACCACTATAGCACCAGACATGCTAAATTATGGTGTGATTAGGGAGGGCTCTATTGAAGAGCAGGCTCATATTAGGCGTGTGACATTATACCTTGACTGGAGTAATGTCATAAACTTAGTTGTACTAAGTGGGTATAATCACGCCATCATATATTTAGAAATGATACTACAAACCGTCGAAAAGATTGGTGGAATTTATGAGCTCATCCGCGTTCGTAATACCGCTCTTTGATAGATGGTGTTTGTGAGTGATCGAGACAAGCATAGTAAGTATAACTACTGACATATATATCGTTCTCAACATAGACATATGGAGAGATGGGTTGCACTGTGCCACATGTCACACCCAGAATCCTGGTGCTCATCGTGTAGAGCACCCCTAACACTGTTACACGACGTATATGAGGATGATTGATGCGTTCTTCGTGGCGAAGTATGCTATCTGGACAACTAGTATTTCTATACGGTATATACTGTATATAATGAATTATTTCATGTTAGTACATTACCGTGTTCTACGGCGAGAACCTTTTGCACTTGTACTAAATCAAAATGTTTTATTCCTAAAGAAAATCATATATCTGAATAAATCAATGTAATAAACTTATTACATTTGTACAAATCAAGCTGTCTTTGTTTATAAAGGAAAAAAATACATTAACAAAGTTTAATGCGAGATGCCTTCCGCTAAAAATTTGGGTGTAAACATTTCAATTGTACATTCATGGTATTGTGTGACTTTGGTATTGTGTGATCTTGAGAGTGAGCGACTTTGGGAATGTGGGACCTTGAAGATGTGGGGCCTTGGAAATGTGTTGTTCTTAAACCCTCCAATATTACCTACTGAGCATCAACTCAGACGTGAGAAATATGTTCTAGATGAGGTCGAATTCGGGCCTTATATTTTGCAGAAAGGGTTGTTGGGAGGTAGTAGCTGACAGAAGATGGTCAACGCATGATAGATTTGAAGATACAGGGCAACTCTGAGTTTTATTAGCATTAAATTTAACTAGTTTATTACTTCCCTATTCGAGGATGCGTTGTGTGTCTCTGTTGATTGACATTCCCATAATGTCTTGATTTGAGATAGGTGGTGGATTTGTATTATGAGTAGGCTGCGATGAACTACAATGAAGAGTGTTGTCGACTGCAACGAAATAAATCGGGTTAGTTGAAGAAGGAAAGCAAGAATTATGCGCAAATTTAATTTTTAATATTCTCCCTAGTTTTGATTTTATTAGAAGTACCTGTGGTTAAAAATTGCATGTTAACAGCCTAACAAATAGAGATGTTGGTCTACGCATACGCAAACCATCCGCAAATCGAGTTTTTATTGCTTTTGTTAGAAGTGCATATGGCTCAATTTCGTATTGGTACCTTAACAGATATACAAGTTGGTTTGCAGAAATATGCTGATAGTAACTATTTCATCATGAGCTTTTAGAAACCAAATACTGTTGTACGTAAGTCATTAGTATTTATGTACAGCAGAAAAAGTGTAGAAGCTATAATTGATCTCTGTGATACGCCTGCGTTAATGCCAACTTCTTTTGAAAAGAAACGATCAACTACGACCCGTATTAGTCTTTTAGCAAGAAAGCTAGAAATCCATTTGATGAGGATATCAGTTAATCCAAATGAGGTGAGTTTGTCAAGTGGGTACTTCAGACAAACTTTGTCAAATGGTTTGATATATCTAAACCGACTAAAACTGTTTCACCGGATCGTTTTCATGTGCTGTTTAGAACTTGGACCACATATGAAAGATCACTTAAAACCATATTGGTGGTCACTAAGGAGCTTGTTAGGTCGAAGGAAAGAAAGCTGCTGATTGATGGCTTTTTCCATGACTTCAGAAAGTGTAAGTGATGGCAATTGGTCAGTCTTGTCACCTTTTTTAGGGAGTAGGTTGAACAATTGTTAACTTCCATGGTCAAGGAAATTCCCCAGAAGACATCGAGATCGAATACAGCTTTGATTCGACTAGTACTAGTTCGGGTGAACATTTCTTTAAGTCAATAGTTGGGATACCGCCTTATTGGAATCCAGCTTACTGATGATTACTTTTAGGTTCAAACAGAAAGATGAGATTATGATGGAGATTAAGCGGCTTAATTTTATCATCTCCGACTCGCTAGATAAGAATACCACATTGTTTCAAGACGAGGGTCATGCCATATAGCTTTGCATCCTCAAAAGTCTAGAAGTGGATAAAGGAGGGGCGACATTCTCATAAACAATCAAGCCTTGCTGAAAGCGCTCGAAGCCCGCACATGCGACTCTAAAGTAGTCCGGGACCGCATCAACAATTTGAAACAGTTGGTAAGCAAAATACCATGTAACATTATGATGAATGCAAGTGCATTCAGACATTGCCAGCAATATAAAGGGAGATGAACTGGCAAAGCCAGGTGTCAGGCTGATGCAGCAGCGCCAGAATCTTAATGTGGACTACAAAAAACCTATATAAAATAGGTCATAAACCAATCGGAAGAGACAAACAGTATCTCACTCGAATGAACAACCAAGACAGCGACAGGCTAAAATATTTATTAAGACATCGTTACAGGTAGACACGGAAGCTTCGTTCTTCAGCAAGATTGAACTACAGGACTCTTCCAGGCCATCTTCTTCTTTTAGAAATTAAAAAGATCATCGTAATCAAAAGAAAGGTTAAATCACTATACCGTCGTACACACGCTCATTTAGATAAGACCGATATAAATAGAGCATCCAATCAACTCAAGACAAAACTTAAAGAAGAAAAATAAAGATCACTTCGTGACTACACCAGCACCTTAAACAGATTTAACAATTCGATTTGGAAACTAATCAAAAACACAAAAAAAGTCTAAAAAACAAACACCTCCATCATGAGCCATAACAACACTTAATACACAATGGGTAGAAGTGATGAGACTAAAGCTGCAATGTTTGCCAATCATCTAGCTAGTGTGTTTACACTAAATGACGATGAATATGATGTAGGTTTTGAATTAGATTTATCCAATATAAGATCAATTGTAATTTTCACTCCAAAAAAGATTTAAAAGGCAATAAGTCAACTAACTTCCGAAAAGTGCCAGAAGTCGACAAAATTACTTCTAAAATGCTGAAAGAGCTACCAAGAAAAATAATCGTGCTCTTTACATACATTTTCTATGCCATCCTAAGAATAAAATACTGGTCTACACCACTAAAAGAAGTTGCAATACTTATGATTCCAAAGAGGTTACTTTATACCGTCCCATAAATTTGCTTTCTATCGTAGCCAAGCTATTAGAAAGGTTATTGCTTCACAGAATAATTACCGATACAATTATCGAAGAATGGATACCACTCCACGAATTTAGTTTAATGAAAATTTAGTTGTCAGTGCAGCACGCGTATAGAATTACCGCGCGAAATAAATAAAGCTGGAAGGCAAGAAGTAGTACACCTTCAAAAAGGTATGGCATCCGGGACTACTTTTTAAAATTAAACAATATCTTCCCATCTGTTACTTCAACCTGTTAAAGTCGTACCTCAGTAGTAGAGAATCCAGAGCCAGGTTCAATGACAGTATATCGAATAACTTCCCAATTAAATCTGGAATGTCTCAAGTGTCCTTGGCTCACTATTTTATGTCCTCTATACATCAGACTTACCAACGAATGAATGCACTGTCACAGACACCTTCGCGGACAATACTGTCATTTTGACAACTCACGAGGAACTAATAACAGCATCTAACATCTTACAAAACCACAGTAATCAAATACGAACTTGCAAACAATGCCCTCATGTCCAACTAAACAACATCAAAATACCACAATCAGCAAAATGACCTGGAAATGCCATATAATTAAAAACGAAAACAAATAGACTTAAGAATTAAAAACATGTATTGGTTAATCGGCAGATAATCTTGGTTATCGTTAGAAAATAAACTTTTTTGGTATAAATCTACCATAAACCTAATCTTTGAAATCAAATGTTACGATAATCCAGGGGATCCAATCTAAAATACTTAAAATTATCACAAACTCACGCTGATACGTCTACTATCAGATATTGCATACTTACGCAATCCGTACGCAAGCGACCTTATCCAAGGAAGAAGCGTAATGGATATGAAAAAGAAATACGATTTCTACATTTCATACAGGCGAATTTTTTTTTAAATAACTGTGGTCCTAAACAGTTTAGCCTATCGTGATAGCAAATACTCACGAATACTTAGGGAATTGGCAAGAATGGCTACCTTAAATTTTTGATATCAAAGAATGTAATTCAGCAGCGCGATAACTATTATAATACCGATACTACAAAGAAAGCTCTGAAACAATTCTTCTATGCTCAAGGGACTGTATGTCATAAGTTAATGATGGGTAATTTATAAGCTTAGATGCTCTTTTTTAATACGATCAACGATATCAAGGGCGTAATGGGGAGTATTAACCTAGACGTGAGAATTGTAATCTAAATGATGTCGAACTTGTGCGTTATACAGCAGAAACAGTTGTCGGGAGGTAAAGTACTGCTCAGATCTGTACAAAAAGCCTATTTTACGAGCAGCTGCTTTATTAACTACCAGAAGATGGTCAATTCATGATTGATTTGAAGTTATTCTCAACAAAGCAGTAGAGTGTGAAAGATTGAAATCTGAGCCATTCATACCTACAACGGGTAATAATCGATCTTTTTTGGCGGACACAAGGCAACACTGACTTTTATTAGCATTCAATTTAACTAGATTATTACCTCTCTATTTAACGATACGTTGAATGCCTTTGTTAACTGGAACGCTTTAATGATTTGATTTGAGATAGAAGGTGCATTTTCATTATGAGTAGACTGAAATGAACTACAATGAAGAGTGCTGCCTTCAGTAAAGCAGTGAACCGGGTTGGTTGTTGAAGAAATAAGATCACTTATGTACAGCAGAAAAAGCGTAGGGGCTGTAACTGATCGCTGTGGCACGCCCGCGTCTTTTTCAAAGAAACTAGAAACCCATTTGGTAAGTATATCGTTTAACCTAAACGAGGTGAATTTGATAAGTAAACACTTATGCCAAACTTGGTCAAATGCTTCTGAGATATCTAAAGCAACTACATCTATCACCTGATTGTTCTAATGTATTATTTCAAACTTGGACCACATATGAAAGAAGATCAACTGTTGAAAGGCTCTGCCACAAATGTAGTTGGAGGGACAGATCTTATCACCTGTTTTGGGAATACGTTGCTAACTTTCACGGTGAAGGAAATTCCCCAAAAGACATAGAGATCGAATGGAGTTTAGATAGGACTGGTAGTAGTTCGGGGGAATATTTCTTTAAGGCAGTAGTAGGGATACCGTCTGGGCCAGGCGCTTTATTACCAAGCCTATTGATAATCGATTCTAAGAGCCTGTAATGCAAATTTGGTACAAATAAAGCCACAAAAAGATTGGTTTTGTCTACAGAGTCAGCAAGTAGAGATCCGTTAAAGGATATCACGAGGGAAATAAAGATGTAGTTATCATTGATGGTTTTAGCTGTAGTCCAAAATTTACGACAGCTCAATGCAGATGTAGTTAGTTCATTGTAATTTCGTTGTTTTTATCGAATATTTCAGCATTGCTGATGACACTTTTTCTGGTATTTCTACCACCTACGTAGTCTGCATGACTCTCGAAAGTTTTATTAGATTGCCATTTAGTATGGGATTTATTTTACAAACATGATTTATTGAATTAGGGTTTGGAAAGAGAATGACTTATACGATTTTGTTTTTTGGGATGTATAACTCCATGTCCATGAGAATGATGATTGTTCAAAGATGAGGACGACTTGAAACCAACATTCATGCCATGGAAAGGTTGCAAAGAAATCCCGTAAATCACTCGATTTAGCTCACTTAAAACACCATAAGGTTCTATTAGTGTTGAGAACAATAGAGGAATTAGGAACAGTAGAAGTTATTTCTAACAGACAATGGTCAGGTAGAACTAGTGTGGAAAGAGCTGAAGTTTTATAAATAACAGATTATCTTGTTTCTTAACATGCGCCTTACGATAGATATCTTACATTTAAATTCATTTCGTCGTGTAATGTGGGCTGCTTATGCTAAAGTAGAGTTAAAACGTGTTTGGTCTTTTGAAAATGGCAACAAAATGTATACATATTTTTCTAAAAGCACGAATATTTATAAAAATTACTGTAATTAGTAATTTTTGTTGATGTTGATGTTAAAAATGTGAACTAATAGGAAATAATTAGCGTATGTAGGTGAAATGATGTATAGATAGATAACAAAAACTGTTAAGTAAAAGCAAATAACTCATTATAGAAACGGCGGTATTTTAATAATAATAAAAAATATAATTAATAATTCAAAGTCCTTTAACGAATCTACGCATGCGCCAGTGTTCAATGGACGGTTTTACCGGTGTGGATGTGTGTACTACTGTTCTGGTCGACGGAGGTGGTCGTTACCATATCTTTCTTGTTATTATTAATAATACGGCTTAAGTATTCTGAAAAATTCGTGAGTGTCTGTGCAAAAACCGAACTTTGAGTTTATTATTTAAATCAGGATGTAACAATTAATTCGAATAAGAATCTGTGCTACGTAAGTAATTTGCAAGTGAATTTCCTTAAAATTGGAAGTGGAGTTAAAAATTTGTGTGAATTTATAACTTTAATTAAGACTAGAGGTGAAGTTACAAAGTTCATTTCGTATTTAATTTTCATCGCTCACCCTTAAATTTGAACTTGAAATTTCATAACCTATAAAAATATAACTTAACTTAAAACTCGATTTTCGAGCGGGTTAATGAAATGTAACGGATTAATTTGAAAAATGTTTATTTTTGTTATAAAAAAAAACACGATAAAAACCGTATACCCCCTTATGACACGCATGACGGATCAACTACTTTCAGTAAACAGGTTTTTCTTATATTATTTTCAGATGCAACTGTATCGTGAAAACGTCTCATCTTCCCATTTAAATTTTTAAATGTCACCAGTCCCTTTTTAATAATACTTTCATTATGCCGGTTGGAAGCGGTAAGATCTTCATGTATATAAATTCTTGCTTTCAACCTTAATTATTAGGTTTTGAAAATTCTGCAATGAAGGCGAGCTTCTCACTCTCCTCTTTACAAGCTTCTGCCGACACACCTGATAAGGGTGTTAAGATAAGAACGTGCAGCAGTCTTAAAAAGAAGAAACATGGAGAAGAATATTGGCGGCGGTCTTGGGGTAGTACTGGTGGTAGTACAGCAAGCGACCAAAAGACGATTTTTGGTCTGCCTTGCAAGCAAACTACGATTATATCATGGACAATCAGTTGATTGATAATTGTCAGGTGAGTTTTTATTTTAATAATGTCACTACACGTTACATAAATAGGGGCGCTAAAGATCACAGATAAAAGCCGGCTTGAATGAATCACCTCAATCAGATTATTAGTAAACCCAAGTGGACTTTAAAATATTCCAAATATGTCGATTTCGTCACATTTTCTAGTAACCTTATTACTAGCTGCATAAGAAATGGTAAATATTTGCATATTGCTCATAATTTTACCTGGGACATTGTTAATGTATCGCGGAATTGATCAATGATTAAGCACGTTTGAATTATTAAAAAGGAGAAAATAATGATTTCTCAATTTGACAAATGCACTTTTCTATTTTGTGAATCTCAATAAATATTGGCGTTTTTCAGTTTTTGTCAAATATTAATTTGATGCGTACTTTTAAATATTTATTAGTTTTCCGTTTAAAAAGCGCGGTTGGGAGGTCATAGCCTTCTTTTTTTTGAATTATTCGTGTTATCTAATCTACATGAACGACAGGGTTATATATAGAGAATTTAGGGATAAGTATACCAAAGTATGTTTACTAAATAAATACGCTTGTTTTAATCCCGTAATTGTATGATACGTTAAATACGAGGGTGTGAACTAAATAGTTTTATTACTTCTACTTACATGAATGTGTCATTTTGAGACTGGGTTTAAATGATAAATGGCCATTGCCCTACTTTGATTAAAATTTGAAATTCAAAGTTTTGTAATGATTTAATGAATCTACGCTCAATTTTGAGTCATGGATCGGAACGGCCCTGTATACGTTACCACGGGAGCTCCCTGGTGCAAACATAATGATACGCGGCCCTAGAATTGAAACTTTATCTTATTTATTCCGTATTTTCCCGATTCGCCACGTCTCGATTTACCATGCGAAAGAATTTTACCTGTTTTAGTGCGTATTTGCCATGCTAACGATAATCCCTAAATTAGACAGTAGCAGTTCCCCATGCGACCTTCCTAAGTTGTATATGAATGAAATATTTCCAAGAAATTATTATTGATTTGGAAAAATTCCCTTAATCTTAAATTTATTGCAAATGACCATAGTCAGGTAATTGCAATTTAAGTATTAACATGCAAATTAGATAATAAAAACCCTATTTAGGTAAATCACTTTAATAGTAATTATCCCATAGCCAATAGCAATTTGGGTAATATGGAACCACTGAGAAGTATCCACCCCTTTATAAAATGTAATAATTTATTTTTATTATTAATAGTTTTAATTGAAAGCCAACAACGTCTTAGTAAAATCAGTGTAATTTGTCAAAAATTAACTATAATGGAGTTTTTAGAAATTAAGAGAAGTCGTCCGAAATTAGCATATATGGGTTATAAATATAATCAGTTGCGTAAAAATATAAATGGAACCGAAACGTGGCGATGTGTTTCACGAAAGTGTGGTGGTTTTTTAACATCGTTCCAATTAAGTGTTGTGCGTCAAACACCCCATTCTTGTGTACCGGACCAGGCTAACGTTGAAGTAGAAATGTTTACTTCAGTCATTGAGTAATGATGTAATACATCATTACTGAATGCTTCAGTGTAAAAGCGGGTAAGGGAAGAATTGACGCCAGTGCCGCAAATTTTTAACAAATCTTTGGTAGCTGTAAAAGACGCAGGATTGGAATTTGTTACTGCAGTGCCATCTTTTACTTCAAAAAAAGTCAGCGTTGTACAGAGAACGCCGTAAGGTACTCGGAGCCCTTAACTTAAAAAGTACTACCGACGCAGTAATCCCTCTAAAATTGGCAGAAAACTTTTTGATTGTAGATGATGTAAGTGACAACCAACGAATAATTGTTTTTGCCAGTCAAAGAGCCAAAGACAATTTGGAGCAAAGCAGTGCTTTTTTTGGAGACGGAACCTTTAAAAGTTGCTGCAGAGACTTTACTCAACTAGGGGAGGGTGGGGGAATAAGAAACAGGGGTAATAAGAAATTTTTTTTGTAATATTTTTGTTTCCGTGGAAAAAAATCTGAAAAAAAATTATAAGATACTTAGACCTTTCTACTATAAGAGACAAAAAGGATTTGGGTTTTGCTGCTCATTTTTCTTGATTTCTTGACAGACAAAGTAAGTCTTCCTAAAACTTTACCAGATCAAAGTAGTGCATTTCAGATAAAATATTTTTTTTTGTCCTAGGAAATATTTTTATTTGTAGTTTTGGTAACTTGTGCTTGTAGACGATTGAAAGACCTGTAATGTGTTTTTCAATTTTCTTGTCACAAACACAAACGCTAGAAAAGATATGTTTCTTATTACCCCAATAGTTTAGATCAGGGAAATAAGAAACATATAGTTCTTTGTTGCAGATTGATCCAAGTCCGTGAAAATGCCCAGAAAGTACGAGAAGAAAGAAATTAGGGCTACTTATGACCCCGAACGTATGGCAGAGGCGGTGTCTGCTGTTCGCAGAGGCTTAACATTACGTGTCGCAGCAGAACGTTATGAAGTGCCATTTGGAAGGCCTAGTAAACAATATAAAAACGGGTGATTTGAAAGTGGGTGGGGACGAAAGCCTGAACTTAGTGATAAAGATGAAGAAGACATTGCTCAGTACCTAAGAGTGTGCGCACTGCATAGTGAAGGCTTAACTAGGAAAGAAACATTAACACTTGTGTCAGAATTTATTGAACAAGAGAAAATAGTTACGAGATGGAAAGATGGGAAAGGTCCCGGTGAAGATTGGTTTCGCAGCTTCCTGGCTCGTCATCCACAGCTGACAATCAGAAAAGGTGAAGCTCTCAGCTCACAAAGAGTTAGGGGAACTGATCCTTTCATTATAAAACGTTTTTATGACGATATTGCCAAAATGTACGAAGACATAGGCATTGGCCCTAAAGATGGTGGCCTCCTATGTAACTGTGATGAAACTTCGTTTTCTCACGATCCGAAGGATATGAAAATCGTGGCAGAAAAGGGGGTAAAAAGAATTTCAAGAAACATTGCAGGAACGGGGAAAACTAACAACAGTATTAGCCGCTGGAGCAGCTGATGGGACAAAACTTCCGCCCTTCATTATTTTCACTGGAAAACAGATGTGGTCCATATGGATCCCACAACATGAATACCCTGGTACTTGCTATGCAGTTCAGGAAAAAGGTTGGATGGATGGAAATTTATTTGTCAAATGGTTTTCAGAATTGTTTCTGCCATTCATTCCTCCCAAAGAACAAAGACGAAAGAAGGTTTTCTTATTTTTGATGGAGTCAATCTAGTACAATCTAGTGAAACTTGCACGAGAAAATGACGTCGTGCTCGTTAAATTTCACCAAACGTCAGTCATTTCATTCAGCCTCTTGACAAGACAGTTTTCAAGACTATGAAAACAGATTGGAATCAGCTTCTTATTGAGCATAACAGAAAGTTTCCTGGGAAATTGTTGACAAAGCGCAATTTGCTGAACTTATTGCTACTCTGTGGGAGGAGTCCTTCAAGTCCAGGAACCTGAGGTCAGGTGTTGAATCAACAGGACTGTTTCCCATAAACTTTAATAGATTTCCAGAGACAGCTTTTGATCCAATCAAACTAGAAAGATTCAGGAACAATGAAACTAATGATGAGTTTAACCATTCAACCCAAAGACAGTCCTCACATTCTCCACCACCTGTTGCCTCAGCTTCTTCATCTCCAATAATTTCCGAAGATGTTCCTGGTCCTAGTCATAGGCTTACTGCAGCTGAAGAAGCTCATTTGAAAGACCAGGAAACGGAAAAACAAGCGGAAGTGCTTCTGAAACTAAAGATAGGAAAGAAACAGGCAAGTCCAGGTTTGAATTCTTTATCAGGAAAAAACTTTCTGAAACTGATTCCGAAGTTTCAAAAACCTCGACACTTCCGGGAAAACGAAAGAAAGTGTCACAAGGTGTCGGGGAAATTCTGACATCTGAAATAGTGGTAACAAGTGGTAAAAAAAGATTACGTATTCTACGACTCTATTCAGTTAAAAGGCAGTGGACCCTTCACTCTAACAAGGGGTGATTATATCGAAATTAAAAAAGCCTATTCTTTAATGAAAAAGAAATATTTGTCCTCGTAATGTTGTTATGTCAAAAGTGATGTTAAATACATCATTGTATTATCTCAAATGATGTTTAGTAACAGAATGTTACTTTTTTTTATGTCTAATAAATTCGCTTGAAAACTTTAAACATGACTTTTGTTTCCTCCATTTTCATCGCTATTGTAAAAAGGTAAAAATTAAAAATAAAAATCTGAAAAAATTCAGAGTAATAAGATACACTTCAATGGTGATTCTAATTACCCCGATGAAATTTAGACTGTTGATATATGAGAAATAACGTGTCCGTTTCTTATTACCCCCAATGGGGAAATAAGAAACATATTAATGGGGTAATAAGAAACAAATACGGCTTTACAATATATATTTGATAAGAATGAATTGCTGCTCTCCAATGTCTATCTTTTTAGTGGGATATATACTAGAAAAAAATAACAGAGCTGTATATTTAAAACCAACTCTGACGATTTTTTTCTGTTTCTTATTCCCCCAAGTGTTTCTTATTCCCCCACCCTCCCCTATATACAATACATGCCGACATCGGTAGTACGTCCGACTCTACAAATATTGTTCCTGTGTTATATTCTCTATTGCCAAATAAAAGCGAATGTACGTACACACGTTTGTTTTCTTTGGTAAAAGAAAAGTACCCCTCTTGGAATCCAGACTATTTTAAAATAGATTTTGAAATTTCGCCAATAAATGCGTTTCGCTCAGTTTTTCCCAGTGTACCGGTAAAAGGTTGCAATTTCCACTTCAACCAATGTCTTTGGAGAAAAGTACAATCACTTGGACTTGCAAAACTGTACATTGAGAATAGTGAAGTAACACATCCGTATGCTTTGGCACACCTTCCTTCGTATGCTACAAGCGAGGGATGGTTAAATATCATGGAAACGTCGCCACAAATTAGTGCAGTGCAGGAATTTAACGATTATTTTGTTGAACAGTGGCTAGAAAAGAATGTAGTTCAAAAAATGTGGATTTGTTATAATGAAAGACACCGCACTACAAATTCTTTGGAAGGCTGGCACAACCGATTAAATCGTTCCATTGGAAAATATAATCCTAACATTTGTGAACTGTTAACAGTTCTTAAAGAACATAGTAAGTATTACGATTTTGTTACCTTACAAGTTGAATTAAATATAACTCCGCGAAAACGATCTAAAAAGAACATCAATATCGATTTTTGTGTTAAAAGTATAGTTCACACCTTAGATTACACTTTTTTTTAAATGTATTTAAAATTTTTCATAAACATCTGATTCCAGTGATATTGCAGGAGTCTTAGTAAATAGTTAAAATTGAAATTGAATATAATTTGTTTTTGAGATGTTCGATCTATTTCTTTTTGGGTGCAATGTTGAAACTTATGTATTTTTTATTTTTCGGTACCACCTCTTGTAATGGATTTTTAAAACTTATGTTTTCTTTATGTAATTTAATGATATAAAGTTTAGATATAAATGAAAATTATTTATTTTACAATATATTGTACAGGGTGTCCCAAATTGGATAGTTTTGCAAGGTATCTCGAAAACTAGAAGAGTTAGAAAAAAAGTAGTTAAGATGTCATGACTTCTTTTTGATTAAACTAACCATGGTTCAATCAGATCTTCAGTAGGTTGTTGCATTTTCAAGCTACAGGGCGATTTTCGAAAATTTCCAAAACTGTCTCTTCAAATATCTTTTTATTTTAATAAATATCAAAAAATGTAGAGGGACTTTTGATAGACAAACCAAAATATATTTTTTAAAGGGTCCAGGTAAGTAGATATGACATAAACTTATGTTTTTTTAATGGGACACCCTGTATATTTTGGGTCAGTTCGTTTCCATTTTTAATCCTCGTTCACCTAATATAACTTATTACCGGTAATAAGTCACAAACAGACTGAAAATCAGTATTATATTTAGGGTTGTTTGTTTACTTTTCAGTTACATTAAAACTCATTAAGATATCTTCCCGCATAAGCTTGATTTGAAATGAGGTAAATGCGTTGTAAGTAACTTTCTAATTAATACAATTGTTTAACGATATTTAGATCGTCTTTAAAATTCATAAACTAAAATTTTCCGATTTTTCAAAAATAAGGGCAGTTTACTATTACGTATCGTTCGCAAAAAATAAAAAAGTTTTTCATTTGTGTCCAACTTTTTGGCGGCACTGTATAATAACTTCAGAGCCGACCCTGTCACAGCCATCGGACAACCGGCAACACAATGTGCTGGCCTCCCATTACAAATACATTGCCTACACCCCGCCACACTGCATTCTCGGTGTGACTCGCACTATAGTGCGGGAATTTAATAGACATAACGAATTATATTGGAACGATATAAATCCCCATTTAGTGCGAGGTATAAGGAGGCAAGGAAGATTTGGGTTTAATGTTAGTTGTTTTCTTAACCACAACAAACTGGTATATTGTATATTTGAAGACACACTTACGGCTGTTGGATATGTGGATATTTTGGACACAAATTTAACTGAAATACTTGAGGACGAGGTGTTAGCTGAGAGGGACACGTTCTGGTTTCAACAAGATGGAGCTCCTAGCCACAATTCTTTAATTGTAAGAGATTATTTAAATGAGAAATTTCCTAATCAATGGATTGGAACCAATGGACCGGCAAGGTGGCCTCCACGTTCGCCAGAGGTTAACCCACTTGATTTTTTCGTGTGGGGATTTTTAAAAAATAAAATTTATAAGAATGATTTTAATAACAAAGGAGATTTACTACATTGTGTTCAAGAGGCATTTAGAAAAATAAAACCTATTCAAATACTGAATACTGTAAGATCTGTACGTAAAAGATGCCAACTGATCATCCATTTATTGTAGTTTTTATATTTGGGCCATTATTTTGCAATTGTGTTATTTTTAATGTATTTGTAAGTCTTTATTTAACCGAGATTATGTATTTCCTTATTTACTTCAAAATTGTTACTAACTTCTTTCATGTTTATTATTTTAACATATACCTACCTATCTTTGAGAGATAAAATTATACAGTTATTCATATTTCATTTATTTACTATATAAAATAAATTATAAACAACATTATAATAAAACTTACAGAGTGTTCTATTTATAAACGACATTATTGATATATGCGACACATAATTTACCCTGTAGCATAAACTATAAGAAATATATCTGTCATATGTTATATTAGGTGAAAGAGGATTAAAAATGGAAACGAACTGACCCAAAATATACAGGGTGTCCCATTAAAAAAAACAAGTTTTTGTCATATCTACTTACCTGGGCCCTTTAAAAAAATATAGTGCACTGCACTGGACTCTCTTTTGTTTGTCTATCAAAAGTCCCTCTACATTTTTTTGATATGTATTAAAATAAAAAAGATATTTGAAGAGACAGTTTTTGGCAATTTTCGAAAATCGCCCTGTAGCTTGGAGATCCAACAACCTACTGAAGATCTGATTGAACCATGGTTAGTTTAATCAAAAAATAAGTCATGAAGTCTTAACTACTTTTTTTCTAACTCTTCTAGTTTTCGAGATACCTTGCAAAACTATCCAATTTGGGACACCCTGTACAGTTCAAAAAGTAGGTTCTGTCTATTAAACTGTTTAATTTGTATTTGTTTTGTAAAAAAAATTCAATTTCTTAACGTATTAGCTAACATTTATTTTAATTATGCATTTTTTAAATTTACGATGTATATACTTTTTAAATTTATTTTGTTTGTAGCGATGATTTTATAGTGTATTATAAGTTTTTATAAAAATAAATATTATTTTTCAATTTTTAATTTGCATTTTTGTCTTTTTTAGCTTTCGTTTTAGTTGATGAAAATTCCAAGAAAAACGTGTTTTGTGCCTACTGACCTGATGGAAAGTTAAAAGGTGTTTATAAAACGTGGAAAATGGGGACATCTTAAAATATATCTTATCGCCGCATGGCAAACTGGCACAATAAAGGTTCGCGTGGCGAAACGACACATGGCGAATCGGGAATAATTCTAATAGTTTATTTAGCGTATTTCATTACAAACGAATAATTACTAATACGCGACAGTCAGGATAAAATAGCGGATTTTTGTATTTTTTTTTAACATGTATTAATTCAAATTAAAAATCTACAAACAGAAAAAACAACAGGTACATTCTTATAATCATTTCGAAGATGTTGACTGTATAACTAAACGAGCAACAAAAAAACATGCAAAATTACCAAAACAACATTATACAGGGTGATTAATTAATAAGTGCAAATATTTTACACACAATATCCTGAGCCTAAAATACGAAGATTTACACCAAAACACTTATATAAAATATGGCTCTGTACTGAGATACAGGGTATTTTATATCAAAACCTAAAAATTATTTTTGCCCGTTACTTCAAGACTCTTCGATTTTTTTATCATACTGGGTAATGGATTTAATCATATGAAAATACATTAAAATTTATTAAGATGTAGTATCTGTCTCCTATCAAAGAAGTACGACAGGTGCAAGGGTTTTTTTTTTCCTTCCTACATTCTACGCCACTGGCGGATTTGTCATTTCAGTAAAATATTTCGATTCTCCAATACTTTTTATGTAAATAGCCTATTCTTTCTTCGTACCGATTAAGGAAAGATTTTGCGAAATATTTACTGTTAAACATGAGGTTGTGTCGTGTTTATTCAAATCTGAAGGTATTTTTCATACCAGGATTGTTTTTTATTATGTTATAGCAATTAATACGTGAATAAAACATTGTAGTTTGCTATTTAATGTTTAATAATAATAAATACACTTTAAAACATAACAAATTTAACAATGTAATTTAACCTACGTTGAAACGCATACAAAATAAAAACGGTTTTGGTATAGTAATTGACTATGGTCTGAAATAAACACTTTAAAACACAACAATTACAGGACATCCTAAGCGCAAAAGAAATTTAAAAAAATAACTTTGAAAAAATAATACTTAACTATCAAAAAATCCAAAAATCTGTGTAATAAATGTTCAATGTATTTTGTATGCTCTTCAACATAGACCTCTTTTAAGCTAGCAAGACAAATGAGCAGAATCAAACGAAACCTATCAGATTATTTAGTACTTATTTTGTACTAATTTGTACCATTAATAAAAATTTTGTACCTCATGCCGTTTTTAAAAAAACCGTGGCGCTGCCAGATTAAGACAAGTTAGCAGGACCACAATAAAAAAAACGATAAAAAGAAAATTAAGATCAGCAATAGAAAAGTGTCACGAAGTTCAAAGGCGCAATTTCGAACATTTAATGAAATGATTTTTGTTTAATTTGTAGTTTTTATTAAGTTCACATTATAAACGACATTTTCATTGTTTTAGCTTTAACAATTTTTCTATTAACGCAACCGGTATTTTTAAACTTCTTAACAATTTGCTTCACGGTTCGGTAATGGCTTCTTTTTTTCTGGATAACGAGCAGCGTTATCAGCTACGATTAAAAATAAAAAGTTCAACAATAAAATGAAATGGGTTAGATGTAGGTATAAGCATTTAAATTGAAAATCGTAGTTATTTCTGGTGCTAAAACCCAAATTCGATGCAAAAAGTATGGGTTCCAATTTAAAAAAAATGACTTTCTATTTTTTTGAGTTCCAAATTCATTATTGTTTTTCAATCACCCTGTATACAAATACGTCATTGCGCGTTGTTAGTGAATTACAATTGTTCAGAGTCTCACTGCAAAATAATTTTTTGGACAGTACAGGCAACTTTGTTGGGCGATGCAACTGTCATTTTATATGAAAAACTTACAATATCTCAAAAACGACAAGATTTATGTATATGATATTAAACATGCCTAGAGTTGGACGTAAAATCCAAAAATGCAACAATATACAGGGTGTCCCATTTAAAATAAGCAAGCTGATATCAACTTCCGGTATAACCGGAAGTGCTGTAATCTTGATAATATTTTAGATGGATGTCCTCCATCGACTTTAGTAAAGTAGCCAAATGTTCAGATTTTTCCTATTTATACATTTTCCATAATCGATTGATGTCGTTGGTCGTGGGACACTGTATATATGTATGTAGGTATACACACACACATACACACACACACACACACACACACACACACACACACACACACACACAATATATATATATATATATATACATGTCCCAATAGTCTAAAAACAGTTTGGTTTCTACAGGGTGTAATATAAAAGCGGTACAATATAGAACTTTTGATTTTTGAATAAAACAGCCTATATATTATTTTATTTTTCGATTCTCCTTATAATTTTACATCTTTTTTATAAGAATTATTTACAAGCTAAATCTTACAGTTTTTGAGATATTTGCAAAGTTAACTAAAAACTGACATTTTTATGTAGTAATTCAAGTAGGCGTATCTCAGTTATTTTTAAAGATAAAAAAATTATCTTTGGTATAGAATTTATTCATACATGAGCTTACTTTAATCTATTGTCAAAATTGGATTTCAATATACACGGTGATCACAAAAATTAATTCAATAACATAAATTTGAAAATGCTATATCTTCATTTTTTATTAATGGCACACCCTATATTTTTTTAATACCTTGTCTTCGTCTATTAATCGGCTTTCATTTCTATTAAATATGTTCTATACCTATCTCTAATAGTTTCGGAGATATTTAAGTTTGTTCAATTTTTTTCGTTGATAACACTGATGAAGTCAGTCGGTCAAAGCAAGCTGTGGATACATAAGAAACTAAAAAATATTAACTGAAATACATAAATTGTAATTATAATAAATATTGTATGAAACCACCATTTTTAAGAGATATTTGAGATGTTTTTAAACGATTCATCGTAAAATTAAACAAGTTAATCAAAAGAGAGTAAAACAAAAGATGAACGAAAACAAATGAAGAAATCAAACTTGTCAAACAGTGCTAATATTTGTGTAGTATTGTATACTTACTTCCTAAATTCATTTTTTTTCGTTGATAACACTGAAGAAGGGTAACATTAGTCGGTCAAAGCAAGCTGTGAATACATAAGAAACTAAAAAACATATTAACTGAAATACAAACACTTAAAATTATAATAAATATTCAATGTGACCATAATTTTGTTGCTGGCAAACGTGAAGTCTAATTCTTGTGCAAGTTGGACATGGTATGGATGTTATTTATATTTTTAACTTCTAATTCCAATTGTCGGCAAGAAACGTGAGGATTTTCAATCACGGATTGAAAAACTAAATGTTCATTACCTTCGTTAATTGCGGTTCTTTCTCGTTCTAAATTGTCTTCGTAATGAATATTGCCTGTTTGCTCGAAACGCTCTTTCCATCTTGTAAATGCTGAAACTTACGGGTATCGTGCATTTGGAAATTTTTGCTTATAAATTCGATGAGCTAAAAGACAATTTTTATCGCTTTCACCAAGAACGTAAATCAACAAGTTCTTCTTTCGAAAAATTCATTTTGTAATTTAGGAAGTAAGTATACAATACTACACTGTTTGACAAGTTTGATTTCTTCATTTGTTTTCGTTCATCTTTTGTTTCACGCTCTTTTGATTAAATTGTTTAATTTTACGATGAATCGTTTAAAAACATCTCAAATATCTCTTAAAAATGGTGGTTTCATACAATATTTATTATAATTACATTTTATGTATTTCAGTTAATTCAGTTTATGTATTTGTTTAAACAAACAAATATCTCCGAAACTATTAGAGATAGGTATAGAACATATTTAATAGAAATGAAAGCCGACTAATAGACGAAGACAAGGCGTTAAAAATATAGGGTGTGCTATTAAAAAAATGAAGATATAGCATTTTCAAATTTATATTATTGAATTAATTTTCTGATCACGTGTATATTGAAATCAATTTTGACAATAGATTAAAGTAAGCTCATGTATGAATAAATTCTATACCAAAGATTATTTTTTTATCTTAAAATAACTGAGATACTTGAATTACTACATAAAAATGTCAGTTTTAGTTAACTTTGCAAATATCTCAAAAACCTAAGATTTAGCTTGTAAGTAATTCTTATAAAAAAGATGTAAAATTATAAGGAGAATCGAAAAATAAACTAATATATAGGGTGTTCTATTTAAAAATCAAAAGTTCTATATTGTACCGCTTTTATATTACACCCTGTAGAAACCAAACTATTTTTAGATTATGCAGCTTATAAAAATAGACAACTTTCATATTTATACTTATCTTCTAAGTTTAATGGCTAAGAAGCTATCGGCCGAATACGCACTATTGGGACACCCTGTATATATATATATATATATATATATATATATATATATATATTGTGTGACCGACAAACTTATATCATATACTCTGGCGGTCATTACGATCAAAAAAAATGTTATATGACCTATAGGTGAATTCCTCTTTGTTTCGTAAATATCGATGGAACTTACATAAAAATAAAGAAAACAAAATTTATTGGTCAAATTTTGCGATTTTTTCTTTTTTTAGGTCCTCTTGTTTTGAGCATATTGTGTTAGTTCTATTGTACAAGCAACATTCCTGTATACACTTGTCGTGAAAGTGTACAAGTACCTCCAGGAATGGCAGTTTGTTCCGACTCCAATTCCATTGTGAATTTTATGGGAGGTGCGCGGTTATTTAGATGATTTAGGAATTCATCCAACTTATGCTTGCCTTGTGGGTAGAATTTGTCTTCTACTTGGAAGTATGTTGTTGTAATGCAGCTTATCACAAGTTCCATTATTGTGGGTACTGAGCGTTACATGCGTTCGTCTAAAGTTTCTTCCTTTTCTAGCCTGTCCCTTCTGAAACTTTCAACCCAACCATGACGAAATACTGATAAGCTCTGATATCATGAACCTCTTCACCAATGTGCCCACCGACAAGGCACTATCATAAGGGACAGGCCGGAAAAGGATGAAACGTTAGACGAACGCACGCAACTCTCGATAAATACAATAATGGAACTTTTCACAATCTGCACTAGAACAACATACCTTCAAGTACAACATGGGTTCCCTACTGTCACCCATAGTGAACAATATATACATGGAAGACTTCGAAGCCTAATAAATACCCGAATTCACGGAAAAATCAAGGATGTAGCTCAGATACGTGGACGATACCTTCGTAATTTGGCAACACGGGAAACATAAGCTGGATGCATTCCTAAATCATCTAAATAGCATTCTTCGATGTACTTGTTCGTGATAAGTGTATACAGGAAACCCACCCACACGGGGAGGTACGTACACTACAACGCCAGTCACCACAAAAGTGTGAAGTTAGGCGTGGCAAGATAATTGTACGTAAATTCTGAAACAATATGCTCGACATAAGAGAACTTGAAAAACGGAAAACAAAATATCACTCAAACACTTAAATAAAAAGGCTACCCCGATCTAACACATAACCTAAATAAGGAAAGGAAACCGAAAAAGAAGAATCTAAATACACAGTGGTAATACCATTTATACCAGGTATATCGGACAAAATACGAAGGATAGACAGCAAATACAAGATATGCATTGAATTCAAATCTACAAGAACGCTTAGGGTAATACTAACCAAAACCAAACCACACGATGATGACCAGAACTCCAACAATAAATTGTGTATACAACCTACCATGCGAAACATTCGCAAGTGCGAAACAGAAATATCAAGAATCATCGAACATGTCTGGAACAAAGACCACCGAATCTAGTTGAACAACTTACTGATAGTGGCAAAGGAGGAGAATACAACTCGCACTGGCAGAAAATCTGATAAGTCAAGCTAGTGTAAAAATAAAACCCATATGGATCTCAATAATGTGCGAAGTAGTTTTTTATTTAACAAATGAGAAACCCTGCGCAAATTTACACACAATTCTAACCCCAAATTTTGAAATTTACTAATAAGTCATTTTTTATTTAACACATAAGACGCCCTCTACAAAATTTGCTCACACTTTTAACGTCAAATTTACAAATTTGCCAATAAAAGTAATTTCTTATTTATCAAATGAGACACTGTAGAAAGTTGCACAATGGAAAGGTCAAATTTGTAGCGTCTCCCAGTTACCCTATCTTGAAAAGTGTAATTTGAACATATTTGCAAGATTGCAAATTCAAGAACAAAACAATCGCCAAGTGATTCATCTTGACTCTACTGACAATAATGTTACTATCACTCAAATTAATTGCTTGCCTTACTTTGACTTTTCTAGCAATAATTAAAACATTAGAATCTATTTCTGATTTTTAATTACTCGCAAACCTCCAATCTGATCAAACGAATTGGCCGTCTAGTGGTAGGTACGTTGTGCGGTTTGACTGAGGTAGGCTGGACGAGGTTAAGTGTTGCAGGATGTGGGGCAGGTAAACAATGAAACTACTCAAATTAAAATTAATGAGCTTTGCACAATGGTGGTTCAGCCCGTTAATCTACTATTGTGGGAAAGAACCACCAATAAAACCCACTTTATTCACAAATAAATAATTGTACAAGTACATTAATAAATCAAATAACACAAAAAAAATAATAAAAAACTTGAATATATAACAAAACACCATTAAATCAGGTTAAAGTGCATACAAAATTATAACATTACGAGAAAAATAAATAAAAAAGCCGTTTAGTTACACGTAAACACAAAAAAAAAACCTGTAGTCACTCTCACAATTGTGTCATAAATAATCAGAATAAAAATCGTAATACCAAACATGTGGCCATTTAAAACCAATCATGCCGGTCTTTAAGTAAATAAGCACATAAAACAACAAGACAAATTACGGTACATATAAAATACAACAGTAAAATTGCACGGGTGATAATAAGGTAAAGCCAAGGATATAAGAAAATAGATACACGTACACAATTGTTTAGTGACTACTAAAGCACAAATGCATACCTAAGATTACAATAAATTACATACAAAGAGAAATTAGTTCGCAGGCGAACGATTCTACCTAACAAACTGACAAAAAAGCCTTACAAGGGTAAGTTGCAAATAGATCATAACATCGTGACCGATACACATATAAGGTTGAGTGCGGTAGAAAAATACAGCGCGCCCCTTTCTCAGGTTACACGTTCATCTATACAACAATAAAAACAATAAAAATAAAATTCGAGATGTTTAATGTTCATCTGGACCCGAGAGTATGTACACACTCGAAAATTGCATATTACAGTTAATAATCGAGCAGTATCCTGTACCCGTTCGCCCACGCCCACCTCTACACAAATATAAATATAAACAAACAACAATGCTAATTCACACAAATACAAGAGTCGGGGAGTCCTGTACTGTCTTTTATTTCAGCAGATTTCAGCTTAATGGACCCGCGTGCGAATGGGATACCTTTGCAAGGCAATGCTCGATTTTTAATAAGTTATATAGGATTGTAGAATTATTTGCTGCCAGCCTTAATTTATATAAAAATACCTACTTACACTTGAATAGACAAGGAATTTACACGTACACAATTGTTTAGTGACTACTAAAGCTCAAAATGCATACCTAAGATTACAATAAATTACATACAAAGAGAAATTAGTTCGCAGGCAAACAATTCTACTTAACAAACTGACAAAAAAGCCTTTAATTGATCAGAGACACAAATTGTTAACATACGCGGTTTAACTTCAAAAAGGGCGACTGTTATTTATAGATTAATATTTGAAAACACATTAAAAGTAACACCCGAAAGAAAAGACAAATTAGCGTTGGCTAATTCTAAAGAAAATGTACACGCAAGAAATATTTTAAAGACTAACTGTTTACAATGAAGATATTTAATTAACCAAATCGATCTGGCTCGGTCGACACTCTAACTGTTACCCTTTTCCCTGGATTAACTAACTATATTTACTCCCGCAATCAACCCCCATTTTTCAAAAGTAATAAAAAAACAGAAAATTATTATGTTGGAAGTTTCATATTAATTATTGAACGACATCTTAATTAATATGCATTCGTCCGTAACAAGCGCTACATTTAGGTCTCAAGTTTCAACGTACCAAACAAAGATCCCTTTGGATTTGCACTATGTTCAGCCGTAATTAATTATTAAATCAATGACATTTTTACATCCAGAGCGCGCGTATAGAAATTTTCAACAATTCGTTACGCCGGTTTTGGCAGAACATCTGTTTCTCTACCCTAATATATGTTTCCTTTTTCTGTTCAACCTTTACTCAAATATTAATTACATAAATTCCCACATTTCTCACATAAAATAAAATATTCCGAAAACATTAGCAAATTACGATGTATTATCAAGATTAAAAATCCTCTCATTATCTTTTCTATCGCGGTAACAATGGCGTTTATTACAATAATAAAATTTTCGCGGTCCCCTACCTACAAATTTTAAAAGTAATTTTTTAATTAACACCCTATACATACTTTGCACATAGGTTAACGTCAAATTTAGAAAATTGCTAATAAAAGTGATGTTTTAATTTACAAAAGAGACACATTTACTCACAATTTTAACGTCAAATTTATAAATTTGCCAATAAAAGTAATTTTATATTTAACAAATTGGACACCTGTACAAATTTGCAAAAAATTTTAACGTCAAAATTATCAATTTGCCAATAAAAGTAATTTTTATTTAACAAATATTGACAAAACAAAAATATGTAAATTATGAAGAAGGAAGAAGGTACTCGAAAAGAATGTGTTGTATAAAACCCTTTGGGACCCACTTTTTTTCTAAGGATTATCTGAAAATATCAAAGTATATTTAAGTAGAACAATTTTTTTATTAAAAAAAAATTTGGGACAATTATAACCCATTTGGTATTTAAGGTGGGTTATATTTGTCGCATTTTTATTGAAAAGAAAAGCAGTTATTGAACGTAACTTTATTTTTAACTTACAGTTTTTTAATCATGTGTGATAGGGTTGGAAGGTATTTGACAGCGTTGGCATGTGGTTGTAGTTCTTTTTTCTCTCCCTCTTTCAGAACATCTTCGACATCTCCTTCTGGTTGTTACTTCAATGGGTAGTTAGTCCCCAACGTTACTTAGCTGATTGGAGGTTTTGCTTGGCCTCCCTGTGCTTCTCTTTGTCAAAGACTCCGTCATTATGCATTCATTTTTTATCTTGTACCTTCTCGTTTTACCACATGCGCTTCTTAGGAATCTCATACCCACGGCATTTATTTTTCTTTCGTGTTTTTTTTTTGACATACCCATGTCGTCTCACTTCCATACAGTACTGACGGGACGAATACGGCATTAGAGATTGCTCGTTTCGCAGCTAGGCTCAAGCTTTCATTTCTCATTATCGTCCACATACTTCCAATCACTTTCCTTCCAGCATTGTCCCTTCGTCCAATCTCGCTCTCAATTGTACCATCTGCAGTAAACATTCTACCGAGATATACCAGCTCGTCCACTTGCTCCACAATTTCATCTTGCAGAGTAAATACTCTACTCTCCTTTCCGCCTTCCCGATTGAACACCACAATCTTAGCTTTGTTCACGTTTACGTTTAGGTCCATGCTCTCACAGACTGTATCAAACTTCCTCAGAGCGGTTTACAGCTCATCCGCACTGTCACTTAATAAGACTGTGTCATCTGCATACACCAGAAGTCGTACATTTACGTCACCAACCATTACACCATTTGTATCGATACATGCTTGTCTAAGACATTGATCCATGTATACATTGAACAACCACGGTGACATCACACAGCCTTGTCGCACTCCTTGCTCAATATTAAAGTATTCACTCACACCTCCTCTCACTCTAACACATGCCCGACTGCCGTTGTACACAGCCCTTATTCCATTTATTAGACCTTTATTTTCGCCATATTCATTTAATATTTCCCACAGCTTCTCCTTATTCACTCTGTAATATGCTTTCTCCAGATCTACAAACGCACAGTACAACTTCCTTTTTACCTTTAAACACTTTTCGATCACCTGCTGAAGAGCAACCATCCTCTTCCTGGCATTACGCCACCTTGCACATCCCACATCTTAGTTTGTGTAGTTTCTCGTACTCTATCAATCAGTACTCTTCCAAATACTTTACCAGACACGCTGAGCAAGGTTATTCCCCTGTAGTTCTTACAATCACTTTTGTTCCCCTTACCCTTATACAATGGTACAATGATCACGCTCTTCCAATCCCTCGGCACTTTTCCACATATAAGGCATACATTGAATAATTCACACAATCTTCGTATAAGCTTTGCACCACCATACTTGAGCATTTCACCAGTGATTTCATCTACGCCTGCTCCCTTGCCGTTTTGAACCTTGCTACCGTTTTTTCTACCTCATTTATTCCAATATCCTTCTCAGTTTCATTCATCATTTCTTCTATATTCTCCTTATTTAACCCTTCAGTCTTACTTTCCTCACTACTGTACAGCTTTCCGAAATATTCTTGCCAGCATTTCCTCACTTCACAATCGTCCCATACTATTTCGTTTCTAGTATTCATCACTCCTGCAGCGTTCTGTTTTGGGCCACGTTTGTATTTTGACCCATTTCAGAAGAGTTTTTGTTTCCTCAAAATCATTCTGCATTTTCTCTCCTTCCACAGCCATCACTTCCTCTTTACTTATTCTCATTGCCTCCTTCGCTTCTTTGTTTCTTAATCTGTACAACTCATACAATCGCTTCTTCTCAGTCACATTTTTTGCAGCAATCATTGCCATGTACGCATCTTTTTTCTTACATACTGCCTTTTTTACCGACCCATACCACCCAGCACATTTTTTCTGTTTACCTACAGTCACTCTTCCACATATTCGCACGGCATAATTGACAATAGAGTTTTTCAAGCTTATCCATGCACTTTCAACGTCAGTGTCTTTTATTTATTCGTTCCACACTGTTTCATTCACATTCAACTCTTTACTCACAGCATCTGCGTATTTCATTCTCGCACCATTATACACTAGTTGTCAACCATAATTTTGGACGTTCGCACTACGTTTGCTTTCTTTCTCCAGACCCACTTTTGCCCTAAACACACTCTCGATACAACCAAAAAGTGGTCCGATCCACACTCCGATCCGCGCATTACTTTTGTGTCTTTCACCAGGTTTCTAAGCCGTTCATCATACACTATCAAGTCTATCATACTTTTAGATTCACCTCTTTGCCATGTATACATATGCACATTTTTATGTTTAAACCACGTATTGGATACAAACAGGCTTCTCTCCACACAGATGTTCAGCAGGTGTTCACCGTTCTCATTGACTCTTTGGTCTTCGAACTTTCCTAGAACGCGTTCACTATGTTCTCTCTGTACACCCACCCATCCGTTCATATCCCCACTATAATCACTCTTTCGTTTGGCTTACATACGTTCAACACGTTCTTTACTTCATTCCAGAAGTTCTCACGCTCCTGGTCTCTTTCTCCATTCACCGGTGCATAGCATGCGAAACTCCACTTTCATTCTAACCCATATTACCCGGGGAGATACCAATTGGTACTGTTTAACACATATTTTCGCTCTTTCACTTATGATCATCCCAACTCCTTTTGCACCATGCACTTCCGTCTCAACTCCTGACCATAGTACCAGGCTGCCATCCTCCATCTCCACAGCATCCTTTCCTTTGCGCTTTGTCTCCGATACGCGCAGAATATCAAGGTGTCTTTCGTACATTACATTCGCAATTTCAAATTCTTTACCATGCATACCTCAAACATTCCACGTACCGACTCGCCATTCATTCCTTGCACAGTCGTCAGCAACGGGGCCTGTCTGTTTCGACCTTAACCGCCCCTTGTAGCCAGGTCGATCCGATGCAATTGTATTGTTTTCTTGAGTAATACCATGGCGAGCAGACCGGTTACTGGCCAAATCGTTTATCATTGTTATTATTATGATTCAATTATTAACGAATTAAATATAACAAGTGTTACGGGCAAAAAGGAAATCTCAATGTTTTTTGTTGATAAAAAGTTCCTAAGATATCCCCCCCCCCCATAATGTTTTTTGGGAAAAACGCTATATTTTTCGAGGAAAGCGAGTGTCCGCTCAACCTTGTACCTATATACGGCGCGGGTGTACATGGTTATAATAGTCACAGAGCTACAAACAATAGTCTTGTTCACTACAATCTTACTGATCATGACCATAAATGTCAATCGCGCCACTTTAATCGTAACGCTCCTCTCTCTTTATTACAATGACCAATTTGACTACATCCGCCAACTCTGGTCTTTTTCCTTGTTTATCTCATTCGCCGTTGTATTTGTTAATCGAGAATAAATAAATAAATGCTACGAAACAATAAACAAAATTATTTACAGAATAGTCAGTCGAATATTCGACTTAAGTTATTTAGAATAGTTGTAAGGAACACAAATAAGGCGCTCTTTAATCAGTGGCGGCTCTTTTGATGGGCTAAGGGAGGACCAAGATACCTCTTCGAAATTGTCTATTCAAGAATATTTTTTAGGTACTATTATGGTTATTTAAGTGAATACTTTCAAATTTAAGACAAAAAAGAGTAATTTACATACTTTTTATTAAAATTAAAGTGATTTTGTGATTCACAGTGCTTTTATTCAATAAATACATTGCATAATATTGTAGTTTACCTTGCGCTTTCCGCTAATTCAAATAAGTAATGGTAACTAGATCATGGTAACAGACACCTATCTACAATGTATTTGCGTTTGTTTTGGATGTATATCTTAATTAAACTACCATCTTATTTTCTTGTATTTCTTGACAATATTTATTACAGCATATTATCTAACATGCCGAATAATTGTTGAATATTCGGCGTTTATGGGAAAATTATTCCACTGTGCCGAATATTTTGATTAAGTGTAAAATATGTCGAAAATTCGTTTTGTCGAATATCTGTAATTAATATTAAATGTTTATTGTTTATGGCATTATACAGGGTGTATTTTAAAAACAAAGGCTAAACAAAAACTTGAGATTCTAGGTTTCAAATAAGACAAACGTTCTTACGAATGCCTCCTAACCGAGATATAGGGTGTTCCGAAGGTTTGAGATTTCTTAAAAACTAGGAGAGTTAAATTGAAATTTGGTATACGGTAATGTCTCACTAATTGAATTATTTTGGTGAATTTCAGTTAGTTGGCTCCATCCAGTGGCGTAGAATGTGTTGAAGTCGCCACTTAAAATTAAAGAAAAACATGTAACTCACTGCTTCTTTGGCAAAAAGGTTAGGTACTATTTCAGACTGACCATTTTGTTTTGAAACTAAAATCACACGTGGTATTTTTTCGAATTAGCTTAGTTTTTGAGATATTTGCGTTAATATAAAATAAGACACAATTCAAGAAAAAATTAACCCTCCTATTGTGTTCGGGTCAATATGACCCAATCGTGTTCTTCTAATGTGCATAATTCGTTAATTTATTTAAATATTTCGTTGCCACGGCATGATTTTTATTTCATTACTCTAATGACGGTGTACCTAGATTGATATTAGAACATCATAATTAGTTTTTTTTTAAATGCATTTGTTACACTCACTGTTTGGGTCTATATGGCCCGGTGATTTGTGTGGTTCAAATTAGAAGAACGAGAAGCAGATTATTATCATAGACGAATGTATTTTATTAGTTTTGTTTTATTTTCATAAATATAAGTAATCTACATAGTATTGCCACGTTATTGCGCATATTGCATGCGTTATTTGCGTACCAGTAAACAAGTTTATTCCTGTTGAGACTTGTTTGTGGCTCCGCGTATAAATGCAGCCAGTGAGCATTGTGTGTTAGTTTCGTAGTAAATATCAAACTTGATGCTATACTCTAATAAGAAATACCCAACAATTGAAATTTATTATTGAAAATGTATAGTGAGAGAGTGCTTACGGATAGCGAACTTGAGAAACTTTTGTGTTTCTGATAGTGATTCTAATGCTTCCGAAGAAGAATACCATTTGTCCGAAACAAAGATATATAATAGCAAATCGGATGATGAAGTGAAAGCTACAATTTCAGATGAAGCTGATACGGATAATCACGTAACTTCAAAAGATGGCAATATGGTATGGAATGAAAAGACACATCAATCGAGAAGGTTATCAACAGCAAATATTATTTCGTTGGCTAACAAGGTATGCTACGTCGCGAATAATTGATATAAAATCTGCGTACTTCTTATGTTTCACGCTCAAAATTGTAAACCTAATTTTGAAAATGTCAAATTTAGAAGGCAAAAGACTTTGTGGCGACACGTTTCAACAACTAACATTAGTTGAACTAGAAGCATATTTTGGCCTACTGTTTCTAGCTGGAGTGTATAAATCTCATGGAGAGGCAACAGCCAGTTTGTGAGATGGAAATGTAAGTCGTCCAATATTCAGAGCAACCATGTCCTTACAACGATTTCATGTAATTACACGAATAATTCGATTTGACGATAAAAAACTGGAACATGACGACGTCAAACTGATAAATTAGCTCCCGTACGGGAGCTACCTAAACTCTATAATGGTCACAATGTAACAGATGACCAATTGGTACCTTTTAAAGGTCGTTGTCTTTTTAGACAGTACATCGCGAATGAACCTGCTAAATACGGAGTCAAGATTTGGACTTTATGCGATTTTGTAACTTCTTATGCATATAACATGCAAGTTTACCTCGGGATAAAAAATAATATGTACAGGGTGATTCATTTATCATGGGAAATGCGATTTTATCGAAAACGGTTGGAGGAAAATTCGTTCTGTAAAAACCATGTTATTTCGGCACCACTCCTCTCGAAGTCAAGGTTTTTTTTTTAGTATGCACATGCTTATGGTTAGTAATTACTTATTTTAGCTTATATATATATATATATATATATATATATATATACAATCATGAGGTGTGGTAATTTTTGGTAATAAAAAAAGAAAAAAAGTGTTTAAATTTATTTGAATTTTAATTTTGAATAGTGTGGTTGGGTTTAAGTGTGCTGTGGGTTAGTGTGGTGCAGTGTGATTAATTTGATCATTGGCCGGTGTCATGCTGAGTCGTCATCGAATAGCATGCGGAGGGCATATGTATTATCGAGGATTCTTGTACCTCAGGTCGTCGTGGAGTGTGAGGATTGCGAGGATGTTTGAATTTTAATTGGTTTTTCGAGAATTTGAAAGCGGTAGTTGTAGTGGTGAGATTTCTTTGGTTGGGATAGTGTTGCCGAAAATTCTTTTATAGGCGAAGTTTTCCTGGAGTTTTTAGATACGGTTTGTGATTGGGGTATATTGGCGTGGTGTAGGGTGAGGTTATTTGGATACGTGAGGGGCAACCTGTGTATCTGTCTAAAAATTCGGCGTTCACAGGAGGCGATTGAGGAAAGGTGATTGGGGTTAATGTTTGTGTATATAGGAGCTCAAATCCATAACAAGCGGATGTATGTTTTATATGTGTAGAAGTGTTTTGGGGTGACAACTCTGATTCTACGAACGCCCAGTAGGTTTGCGCGGTTTCTAATCCTGTTTAGTGTTCTTTTTACATCGGCCAGTTGAGGGTTCTAGTGAAGAGGATTCCTAGGTAGGTGATTTCATCTTGGAGTGTGAGCCTTTCTTGGTTAATGAGGGAGACGTTTCTGGAGGCAAGATTGGGGAACTTATCCTCGTAATGAGGATGTCGAAAAGTATTGTTTGGGTTTTTGATTGACGGAGACTCTCCACTGGTTCGCCCAGTTAGAAGTTCCGTACGGTTTTGATATGAGGAGGCCGTTTCGCTGTTCCGATTAACCGCCCAAAAGGCGGTATCATCCGCAAACTGCGCAACGACTACTCCGGGTTGGGTAACTTCGGGAATGTCGGATGCAAAGAGAAGTTAAGGCAGAAAGGTACTAAAACATGAAACCGACGCTGGGCGTCGCGACGCTTCGAATTTTTTTTCCCAGAACCATACCTTTTTTATTGGATATTCTAAAAGGCCGATCAATTCTAAGAATTTTTTCTTATACACATTTTTTTCTATTCCTGGCCTTTATAAGCTAGTTATAAGCTAGTTTGTATAAATACTTTTTTCTTGACTTTTTACCCAATTTTATAAAATAAGCGTTTTTTGTTGATTCTTTTAAATAAAGTAACTATTGGAAAACAATCTGCAATAAATAACACTCAATCTGGATTATAAATTTATTAATTTTCACTCATAAAAACACACAAAAAATGTTTTGAAAATCAAATTTCTGTAAAGCAAAGTAAAGTTAATCGTTTTCGAGTTATTTACAAAAACCCGATTTTTTTATGTGAAACTATTGATACAATTTGCAGCAGTTTTCTGCCTCATACGATCTGGGGCAGATGCAATTGAAAAGAAAAATAACCATGCTTGGCACTATTCGCAAAAATAAGCCTTAATTGCCGAGCGCATTGGCCTGCAACAGGAAAGAAGTTCTTTCTTCAAGATTTTACTTTACCAACGACGCTCATGAGCACCATGCACCATGATAACGGAGTGTGTAACCAAGATTATAAAAAGCCGTTTATGATTTTAGATTACAACAAAACTAAAGGTGCCGTATGCACGTTAGACAAGTTAATAATAACATACTCATGCAGACGGCAAACTAAAAGATGGTCAATGACTATATTTTACAATATCTCCAACCTGGAATGCTGGAAAACTTACAAAACGGCGACTATTTCTTGAGGAACTGGGTAATTCCTTGATCACTCCATTATTGCAAGAAAGAAAACGTCTCCCTCGAAGTATTCCTGCAGCTGAAATGGTTATAAAGTCAGGTTCTTCAACCAGTAATGCCGAAGTAAGGGAACAATCAACCACAACCAATCACAAAAATGATAATAAAACTAATATGGTATGTTGTAATTACTCAAAATACCTACGTAAAGCTCATGTATATTTACTATGTCAAGACCGTAACAAATAAATGTATATACTTATACGTTTTTCAGATGTTAATGTAATAAAATATAATAAATAATAAATACTACATATCTTATTTCGTATTATTATTTACTGTTATATCAATTTAATGACAATAAAACGACAACTGTAGGCTCCTGGGTCATAATGACCCGAACACAATCACTGGAACCAATAGGAGGGTTAATTGTTGTTTTATTTTGGGAAGAAATAACACAATGACTTATTCAACAAAAAAAACTCACTAATTGCAATTATTCCGGTCAATTTCAGCTAGTTGGCTACATCCAGTGGCGTAGAATGTGTTTGAGTCACCACTTGAAACAGAAGAAAAGCGTATACCTCACTATTTTTTTGCAACAAGATCACGACTTTAGCCTCGCCATTTCATTTTTAAACTAAAATCATACTTGATATTTTTTCGAATTACCGCCCCGTTTTTAAGATATTTGCGTTAACGCAAAAGTCGACATAATTGACCGAAAAGCAAATTAAATAAGAAATTGCAATGCAACACCCTGTATAGTTTTCACATTTAGATTCCCCATGAAAAGTAGATACTAATTGATAATAGGTTTCATAGCCATAAGACCTTTTTTGAGATATTGACGCTTTATTTGAAAATATTGACATACAGAAGAACAAATAAAACAAAATCCAGAGCAAACAATAAAATAATGGCAAATAAATTCTTTAACTGATAGGAAAACTTATTAATAACTAAACAATAAAATAATTCTCTGCACCTAAAAATAATTTGAACAAGTAAACATAAACGAATAAAACCATAAATTCAAATTAAATGTTAAAAATGCTTACCACACCTAGCTAAACACTTTGCAATTCGCTCCGTAAACGAAGGATTCACTCGCAACAACATTAGAGGCGAAATGGATTGAAACGCAGCTCTAATTCTGTTTAGAGCACCAACGTAAGAAATCAAGGGGCGTAAGATCCGGTGATCTGGCTGGTCAGTTTTGCACACCACCTCGTCCTATCCACCTCATCGGATAATTTCTATGGAGATATTGCCTAACATTGATTGCATAGTGTGGAGGGGCGTCATCCAGTTGAAACCACATCGTACGTATATTATCTACCTCGATATTTTCCAAAAGCACGGGTAAATATCTTTTTCCTGTAAGACTCCCATCAAATAAAAAAGGACCAACCACATTAAAATTGATTATACCACCCCACACATTAACTGATGATCAACAACTCTTAAGATGTGGGGATTAGTATCTGAATAGTGATGATAGTTATGTGTATTAATATTGCCATTATTGTGAAAAGTTGCCTCATCCGCAAAATAGAATGTTATTAACCAAATTGGGTTCTTCATTGACTTTAGTAGTTACCCATTGACAGAAAGATTCACGATTTTGACAATCTATTTCACTTAAAGCTTGATGTTGCTGGATATATTATATAAAAATTGACAAAACGACAATCCAAAAACACACAAACTAATGGAACAATATTTTAATGATTATACAAACGTCAAAACAATAGATGCAATTGTTCCTATTTATTACGAGCGGCTAGCCTACCTGATTTGTATTGTTGAATTCTATTGTCATAATAAATTTGTATTTTAGAATATTTTTAAGCGTCTATATTTCAAGAAGGGCCCGTCTTATGGCTATGAAACTTATCAATCAGTATCTACTTTTCACGGGGAATCGAAATGTGAAAAATATACAGGGTGTTGCATTTGAAAAAATTGAGAAAAATTACATTTCGCGTAAGTTAATCATTCTGTATAGTTTTACATGTTTTCGAAAAATTTCCCAGTTTGTTTGTTAGTAGAGTATTATTAATAGTCGGTGGTATAAACAGATTTACAAAATCGTGGTGACAACGCTCACATCGTGGTTCCAAAGTTAACCCTATTTTGGTACTAAAGTAACGATATCTGCAGAACGGTTAGTGATACAGATACTTTTATTCTAATGTAACAGTGAATCCAAAAATTAAAAAAATATACAGGGTGTTCTATTTAAAAAAAACAGGTTTGGGTTGGCATATTTTTGTCAATCACCCTGTATATACCTAAATTTTAGAATGTAGGTCCAGTGCTCGTGTATTACCACACCAAAATTGGTTTTGATATCTCTAATATTTAAGGAGCAATCCTCCGTCCTCGCAGTTGACACCCACTTTGTATGTATACAGGGCTTTTCACGATGAGCGTTAATTAGACGTTTCTGGCAATCCATACAACGGATCACCCTGAAAATTTGACAGTATGCATAAATTAATTTGATCTACACGCCTAAAATATATAAATTGATTTCGATTTTTTTTTTACAAAACATGTATTTTTATAAACGCTGATAATCTTGAACTCTCTGGTACTAAGACGATCAAATTCGAAATGGAGTGGAGTGATACCATGAGGATCTTCACTTCTAGTCATATTTTTATTTGCCTCATACAGGGTCTTTAAAAGATGCAGATACTTTGTTCACATGAAAAAAGGAGTGGAAGTCAATTTTTTCAAATGGAGCACCCTGTATATTTACACATTTTTGAGCTCTACATCGAATTTTAGATTGATTTTAATCAGATAATGCTATATCGATTTCGAACCGTTTTCGAGATAAAATGTTTCAAACACAGACTGACGTGGTTTCCTTGTATTCATCACTTATTTTTGAAATTTAACAGATTCCGTTCGATGTTCCTTCATCAGTCACAGATAATACAATGAATAATCATTAAAATACTCTTTAACCATCGAATGAAACTTCTTTTCAAACAATAGTTTTATTAACGCTGACACACGAACTGAAAATAATTTCATGAATTAGTAAGTTAATTTAATTATCAGTGTATTTCAGAATATGTTCGAACACATCTCCACCTCTACTTAAACAAACATGTAATCTCTTCAAAAGATTTTCATGTGTAGCGCTTCTGATTAAGTCTGGAGTTAAACTATTGAAAGCAGTTCTAACTCTCGATTACATATCTTGCATTGTTGTTACTGGGTTGGAGTAAACCATGTTTTTAATGAAACCCCACACAAAATAATCTATTGGATTGCCATCTGGTGTTCTAGGAGGCCAACGAAAAGGTCCATTATTACCAATCCATCTGTGTTCGAAGATTTCAGTTAAAGCTTCGCCTACTGAACGAGAATTATGGGGTGGAGCACCATCCATTTGGTACCATACACGTTCTCTTCTTGGCCTATTATTTAAAATCATTTGAATTCCATTTCTCAGTAAATCTTCATATTTTGTTGCATTGAAATTATCATCCTAAATAAATCTTTATGGCACAAAATATATTAAATTGCCATCTTTCTTGAAAACTCCTTTGGCGAACGACATGAGGATTTTCTGGCGCCCAATAATGACTGTTGTGTCTGTTGAAAATTCCATTTTTTGTAAACTTAGCCTCCTCTGTCCATATGATATTGTCAAGGAAATGTTCATCCTCTTGAGCCTTGACAAGTAACCATTCAAAGAATTCCACTCTACGAGGCAAATCAAATGTTGGACACAGTAGAATTTATAGGGATACCATTTGTACTTATTAAGATTGCGATAAATTGTCACGTAGGGTATACCTATCTCCCTTTCAGCCTCGTGTAGAGAAGCATTTGGAAATGCATTAAAAAATCCCAAAACTGTTATGCCATTGTCACCATCATCCACTTCAGGCTTTCTACGAATGATTTTTGGACGAAAGGTTCCATTCAACCTACAGTTTTGTAGTAGTTGATTTATCACATTATTATTCGGCTTCGGAAGTTGTGCATATCTTTCATGAAATACTCGGCATGTTCTACTTGCAATTCTATTGCACTCACCACGAATAATTTATAAAATCAAGAAATCTTCATTGCTGTAACCTAATCTTGACATTTTTCTATTATAATTAGTATCACAATCAGTCAAAACCACCAACGAAAGTTTGACGTTTCAAAATTGGATCATTTATTTTTCCAAAGCACACTATTAAAGATATTAATTTGCAATGTTGTACGGTAGAGACACTCAATACCTCAATGCATACAAATTGTAACTTTTTCTAAGGTACATATCAATTTCGAATTGACTGATTTGAGAGTGTTGAAAAACTAAATCGAAAAGAAATTGTATTACGTAGTATAAAATAGATGTTAAATCTCAAAAATAAGTGATGAATACAAGGAAACCACGTCAGTCTCTGTTTGATACAGTTTATCTCGAAAACGGTTCGAAATCGAAATAGCATTATCTGATTAAAGTCAATCTAAAATTGGATGTAGAGCTCAAAAATGTGTAAATATACAGGGTGTTCCATTTGAAAAAATTGACTTTCACTCCTTTTTTCATGTGAACAAAGTATCTCATGTTTTAAAGACACTGTATGAGGTAAATAAAAATATGACTAGAAGTGAAGATCCTCATGGTATCACTCCACTCCATTTCGAATTTGATCGTCTTAGTACCAGAGAGTTCAAGATTATCAGCGTTTATAAAAGTACATGTTTTGTAAAAAAAAATCGAAATTAATTTATATCTCTTAAACGGCAATAGATAGGTATAAGGAAATAGTACATGAAGTTGTTGACAAAGTAATAGGAAATCATAGTATGATATTATATACAGGGTGTTCCATTTGAAAAATCAAAGTAGGCGCTACTTTATAGTAGAAGCGGCAACGCCGCATCATCTAAAACATTTTAGCGTGTAGATCATATTAATTTATCCATACTGTCAAATTTTCAGGTTGATCCTGTTGTCTGGTTTGCCAGAAACGTCTAATTAACGCTCATCGTGAAAAGCCTATATATATATATATATATATATATATATATAATTTTTAAATCAACAAATTATACCTATACTTGATTATATTTGTATTACTTCGTAATCCTGCACCTACCGTCAGTAAATTTCACTGGGATCGAGACATGTAGGTCTTAAACATGTGTGTCAATTTTGAATAGAGGCACAAGTTTTTGAGTTATTGTACCCAAAACAAAATCACATTTACCCCTCTTACTCTTTACCTCACCCCTCTATCATCACTGAGGTCTAGATATTTAGACCTTAAACATTTATGCCAATTTTTGATGCAATCGCTTTTCAAGTTTGCTCGAATTTATCTAAATTAGATGATAGGAGAATGAAATTGCATATTTTTTTTGTAAAATTATATACGAATTCGCTCCAAATTGGTGCAATTATATGAATAAAGTATTTGGTAAGCTGGGATATACACAATATATAAAACATTCAAACTGAATTAGTGTAGCATGTAATCGATTCCGGTGTAAAGTGATATAAATCGTGCAGGCAAATTATAATTTAATCCTGTTTCAAATCTATTTAATTTATAGAATTACCTAACAAAACAAAACTAAACATTTCTTCCTATTTTTCTTCAAACAAAGATACTTATGAAACTTGTGTTTGTGATTTCGGTATAAATGGATACTAGTCTTACGGATAAGTCTGATATGTTTAATTGTTTAATTAAGTATTTAAAAATCCTATTTAATAAGTACGGTATGCGATCAAGTATATTATTTCTACAGTATTAGTCACCATATTTAATGGATATGCAATTTCGGCTTATTGCTTTACTACTGCTGATTTATACACTCTGTATTGAGCTTTGATTATGGATCCTCATTCCTTTCATCTAATTATCTGTATTAATTATATATTTGCACACAAAATACAATCCTTTTTTATTCATGCACGGAGTAGTTTTAAAACGTAGAGTTCAATTCCAATTTTACAGTTCAAGTACACTTTCTGGTCTTCACTGTGTGGTGTGGTTAACCAGAATCCCAAGAATTGTGTATAGAAGATACCGTGCGAAGACGATAGATCATACTTAGTAGCGAGTAGTAGACCACTGAAAGTGAGAACTCGGAAACACAAAAACAATATCCGCAAAGCCGAACCAGAAAGCTGAAGAATCTCCAAACATGTCTAGAACGAAGACCGCCGAACCCAAACGGATAACAAACTCAAAGAAGCCACGTACATCGCACTGGCAGAAAATCGGATAACGTAGGCTAGTGTGGAATCAAACCCATGTGGATCGTAATAATGCGCAAAGAGCTTAGGCGCACTACACCTGCACCATAGGTTACGGCGCAACATGCACAATAAACTACTGCTCAACAGTAATGGTGTTAGGGTTGCAAGTTCGAATCTTAGAGTAGTGCTTGGGAAAAAATCATAAGTAAATGAATTCAACTCAAGTGCGAAATAGGTCCTTCTTAAGATTAAGCGTAGCGTGATGACGTAAGCAGAGTCCGCTTCCGAAACATCACGATGCAAAAGCAGAAACTGTAGAAATTGGCCGATTAACTCAACTAATATATGAGACGACAGTTATAATACAGAAGTAATTTGATAAATACTAATTGGCTACATGTGTATCTTATCCCTACGTACGTGTTGTATAGCTTTAATGTTCGATAATTTTAGAAAGCAGCCGAACTTATCCATATGAATTATCTTCTTAAAATACTTTTCCGATTTACAGACTCTGTTATCGAAAAATTTAACTCAGACCTAAATTTTTAGAATGTTGGTTCCACTCGATTCGATGTTTAACCAAATTAATTCGTTGTTTTTCCAATTTCACTCAAAGCATTTTATTTACAAGGAAGTAAAAAATCAAACATTTCTATATAAATTTCGACGCAGATGTAACCACCAATCTAACAAGAATTTAATCAATTTCAATGTAAATGTAAGCATTTGTGAACAAATAGTAAACATTTTTTGAAAATGTAAACTATCACCATTATCACATATAATAAAATACTTATCTTTTTTGGGTTTTTTAATGGTGTATTTTAAATTATACAATCTAAACGTTTCGATAACACAGTTATCTACGTCAGTAGTAATATCTGTTAAAATTGTTTAAGATGTTGTAAACAATTTTGCCAAAGTTGAAAAATTAAAACATAAACATCAACCTGTTATCAACATAACAGTATAAAGCGAACTATAGAATTAAATTTTAGTAAAGAATAACTAGGTCATTAAAAATTAAACATTGTTAAACTGTCTTAAAGATGACAAATCAAAACACTTTCTAACGGCGAAAGGTAACAATGAAAAAATGTTTATACTTTGTCTTTTCTCCTGGTTATATAATAAATATGAGCCATTATGTTTTAAACTGAATAATCCTAGAGCTGTATCAGTCGGAGGTTTTTCCATGCTGTGCAATGGGATCGTTATTGCGTTTTTCCCGGATTAGAAAAACACTTTTTATTTGTAAGATCTTACTCTCGATTACGTAATACTTTTTAATGAATTGAAAAACTCATTAATTTCACACCAGAGGAAAAAACACCTTTCACGTGTAATAGTGTATTCAGGATTACGTAATACTTCTTATTGAATCTAACACTCAAAAATCACTTTAGCATTTTTATTATCTAGTTTTAGCTTTGCGTAACTATCCTTTGTCTATTCTTACTGCATTGATTAATAAAGGTTAGCTAAACTGTATTACAAACTCCTTATTAGAAAAGTTGATTACCATACTATCTTGTGGTATTATTTCAATGTTGACTATAGCTAATGTGGCGTAATTGAGGACTGCTTCGTGATAAAGTACAAATGTTTTTAGAATACTTGGGTAGAATATCTACTTGTGGTATAATTTAAGTTTTTACCATTGTTACGCAAAGCTAACATTAACTAATAAAAAGTTAAAGGTGTTTGTCATTGTTGCATTACGTTATTTTGAAAGGTGTGTTTTGCCCATATCACTACATCACGTTAATGATTCATACAGCTTGAAAGGAAATCCATTAAAAACACAATAATGACTTATAACGTGGGTTGGGGGGATGGAGTGGATTGCATTCAAATCACATTAAGGAAACTCCTTTGAGTCATACAGTACTGTCAAAGCACAAATAAGTCATACTTATATAGAAAGATAGATGTGTAAAAGGGTCTAGACGGACAAGATGGGGATGAACATTTAACCGGTTGTGATTGCCTTCTACTACTATTCTTCTATTTTGTTACAGTTAGATCTAAATTAGGGCATAAGTTAAACAAAATAGAACTTAGCTACACGTATTTTTCTTTTAAAAAACTGAAGATTTTATGAGCAGATATAGTGTGTGCAAAAAATCAAAATTAAGAGTTATGCGATTCCGGTATACCTAGAAGGGTAAGCGTATACATCTTGTGGGTAAGTTATGTGTATAATATAAATAAGGTGACATTTGGATTTAAACGTCGCGCGCAAAATAAATCGGTAAAATTCTTTTGTTTTGATGTCTTTGACATCTACGAAATCTCACGTAAAAATATTCATTAGTGTTCGAGTTACGTTTGGTTGCACATATCAAGAAAAGTGCATTCGGCTATCTTAACAATGTCTGAATTTGTTGAGTAAAGAATTTGCATTAAATTTTGTTTTCGGAACGAATTTTCCGCTGCCGACTCGTTGAGAATGGTGCAGAACGATTTTGGTGACAAGGCTATGTCGAAAAAAATGTTTACAAGTGGTACAAAGAGTTCCAAGAAGGCCGAGCACGTGTCGCAGACGACTATCGTCCTCCGATGAAGCTCGCGTGAATAAAATCAGGGATCAATAACCGTCAATTAAGTTGTAGAGACCTTGTTTATATGGTAGACATCTCGAAAAGTTCGCCATTGTAAAAGATGTTTTGGGCCCCAACCGCGTCAAATCTCCATCTGTACCAAAACACTCAATTTGTTAGAAAAGACCGTCGTGTTAGCAGTGTTAGCAACCGTGACTATCAGGACGTAATGAAACTCTTCATAACTGGAGACGAGATTTGGATTTATGCATACCACCCGGAAACAACCGACTAATCATGGGAATGTCGTGCTAAAGCTGAGTCAAGGCCAAAAAACTCGCGCCAAAGTCGATCGAAAATAAAGGTCATGTTTACTGTTTTCTTCGGTTATCGTGGTGTTGTGCATTATGAGTGACTTCCGCCGCGACAAACTGTCAACAAGGAGTATTTGAGTTTTATGCGTCGTTTACGTGAAGCTATTCGCAGAAAGAGACCGGATGTATGGATAGACAACCATTGGTTTGTGCACCACGATAATGCACCACCTCACACTGCATTGGTTCTTCGTGATTTTTTCGTCAAAAACTCCACCGTATTTTCCAGATTTGGCACCGTGTGACTTCTGACTATTCGATAAACTAAAAAGACCACACCGTTTCGAGTCGATTGACGACATCCAACGTTCTGAAGGCCATACCGGAAGGTGACTATTTTTTAAGCTTCGAGGATTGGAAAAAACGTTGGCATAAGTACATTGGGTCCGGAGGGGATTACTTTGTATGTTTCCTTCTAAAAAAATCCAATTTGTTGGGGGTGCTTCTGGAATTTAGATAGGTATATATTTTTAGTATTCTATATACTTATCTTGTCTGAAAGTAAATTGGAATTTGTTGACCTTCACAGAATTTTTAAGCCAACTATTTAGTATTACGTAAATTGTAATTTGATTTTAGTTTACCTCAGAATGCAATATGGCTCAAAATTTGTAGTCTTATGTGATGAGCTCTTATTGAAACTACTTTTCTCCTAAACCAAATAGTACTGCTGAGAAATGTTTTTGGAAGGTTTTTCATTTATAGTTAAATAAAGCCTTAACGGTAGTTTACAGAGTTCACGTACGAGACAATTACTATTCTTGGCCACGTACGTGAACATTTGAGATTCGTGTAATTTAACTAATCGTACTCAACCAACTTCTATTGCACCTGATCAGTTTAAAAACAAAACATAATAAGCAATTTCCGCCGAGTTGAATTTATTCGCTCTGGTATTTTTTAATGGAGTTAGTGCTGTAGCCCTTAGAATTGTGGCAATTGATGACCTTGTAAAATTGCGATCCTAAAAATTGAAGGCAATACAAACGTTTTGACTTTATATACACCTCAGCAAAGTAAAAAAAAAATACACACATTTAAATATTCATACACAAACGTGACTGGGTTGACGCCCTTGGAAAGTCTCCTGTTTCTTAGCTAGGTCTATTACCTGAAGAGATCAATAAGTCATGGATAGTGGGTTCGTTTTTGAGCTAAGTCAATGCCCTTACTTTCTGTAAAGAGGCCAATAAATCCTGTATTCGTTGACCTTGAAGAGGGTAAACCCCCTTATTAAGTTTGCATCTTGGTTAGTTTCCAGACTAGGTCGAAAGCTCAATGAACTTTGCGTTAGTTTATGGACTAGGTCGATCACCTTCAACTTTCGGTTTGTTTCTTTAGAAAACCAGTCATTTTGGGACTTTTTTGCGTTTGCGTCATATGAACGTCATTACATTCACTACTACCTATTTCGAAGGAACTCTCACTTTTACTTATACTTCGTTTACTTTCAAAATTGCGAAAATTTGAACAAATGCAAAGTGATTTCACATAATCGGTATCAATTCTATAAAGAACAGGGCAGCAAATAGGTTTGATTTTATACAACGTGTATCTTAATGACCAATATCATAGTATCAAACATCACAGATGGAAGTTACGTATACTAAACTATAAATTATTAGAACTATATATATACTACGTAATTTATCTAGGTCACTATGTAGTACTACCGTACACAAATTTCTCCATAAATTTTACAGTTATCTGTAATCAGTGGATGGTTAGAGTGAAGTATATATAATTAAAAAAATTATAAAGAGCAACGGACTGAGACTACTTTCTTGGGGTACATTACAATATGGGCAATCAATCAGTCAATTTACAATATATAAAACGATTTAACCTAATGTTTTTCCCTTTCCAGCCTTAAATGATTCTCTAGAATTTAATATACTTATCTTAAATTGAATCACACTAACCTGAACCTCCATCTTCACGATCTATTCAAGAATTAGTGCTATTTGGTTCCTGAATTGTTACTCCAGACCGAATTTTGTTGCTCAAACCGTTTAACAATAAATCGCTAGCCATTCCGCACTCGAGCCATTTACTTAGGTGTTTTTTTCTGGTATATACAAGTCTCACTTCCATATAGAACCGTCGTTATTGTGTATAGCTCGTTCCGCAGCTATGCCATACTCTCAACATTCATTATAATCCATACATCACGTTTCTGCCGTAAAACCACCTTGAACATCCCAAATCGTAATCGGTGTTATTGGATGCGTTCTTATCAATGAAAACTTCCAATTACCTTATCAAGTAGACTCAACACACTTATTCCTCTGTAGTTTTTACAATCACTCTTTCTCCCCGTACCCTTATACAGCGGAACAATAATTGCACATTTCCACTAGATCTGTACTTTTTACAAGCTTAATATAGTCGTTAAATCATTCACACAATATTTCCTCAAGTTTTGCACATCCATATTTTAGCATTTCACCAGTAATTCCATCAACACCTGTAGCTTTACCATTCTTCAACTGTTGTACATATTTCTTTACCTCATTCAACTCAGTATCGTCCTCAGTTTTATTCCTTGTCTCCTCTACATTCTCTTTGTTTAGCCCTTCAGTCACTCTACTCTCCAGCAGTTCTTCAATCCGTATTCATCTATACTAACAACTCAGCACTGCTATTGCGTCCTGATTTGCACCATGTTTTGTGTTTCTTAGCCACTTCCAAAAAGGTTTCTTATTTCCTTCAAAATCGTTCCTCATTTTGTCTCCTTCGACCGCCCTTAATTCTTTTTTACTCATCCTTACTAGCTTGTTCGCTTCTTTCTTTCTCAATCCGTACAGTTCACATCACTTTTCGTCTAATTTTTAGCAGCAGCCATTGCCATGTACGCTTTTTTTTTCTTGCATACTCTCTTTTTTAGAGATTTACTGTACCAAGCGCTCTTTTTCTGCTTATCCACAGCCGCTCTTCTACATATCTCTGCAGTCTTTCAATTTCATCCACGTACTGTTAACGTCACTGTTTTTCGTTTGCTCGATGCATATTATTTGATTTATAATCAAATCTCTGCTAAAAGCTTCTGCATACCTCATTTCCACATCGCCCTCTACCAGTTTTTCTTCTTTAATTTTGGACGTTCGCCCTAAATTCAACTTCTTTCTCGAAATCCACTTTTGCTCTAAGCACACTCTAAAAAGTTATCTGTTCCACGCTTCGATCAATGCATTGCTTTTGTGCCCATAATATGGTTTGTAAGTTTTTCATCATAAACGATCATTTCAACCACGTTGTTAGATTCACAACGCTGCCATGTATACATATGAACACCTTTATATTTAAATCATGTATTAAATACAAACAGATTTCTTTCTACACAAATCTTCACGGGTGTTGGCCATTCTGATTTACTCTGGAATCTTTCCTAGAACGTGCACGTGTCTTCTCGCTGTACACCCATTCATTGATTAGAATCTCCCAATAAAAACAATTTATTTCGCTTGGCTCACATACAGTCAATACGTTCTCCACATGGCTCCAGACATTTTTACATTCTTTGTCGTTCTCTCTATTTACTGGTGCGTGACATGCAATAAAAATAATCTTTCGAAATTCCGATCTCATTATTATCGACATTACCGGGATGGGATCCAATTCATACTGTTTAACACACCTTTTCTCTCTTACATCCAAAATCACTTTAACTCCTTTTGCATCTTGCATTTTCGTTTCAACCTCTGACCAATACCTCATCACCGTCATCTATCTTCACATCTCTTTCGCTTCTCTTTGTCTCTGGTACACACAGAATGTCAAGTTGCCTTTCAGACACTACATTTGCAATTTCTACTCTTTTTCATACATACATCTGATATTTCATGTACCAACTCGCCATTTTGTATTCATGCGGTCGTCAACCACGCGATTCATCTGTTTCAACGCTGTCCGCCTCTTGTAACCATCGTCCACACTTTTTTTTAGAGTTATCCGCCCCTCGGGCGAGCCCTTGAATAAGAGCTGTCTTTCACCATTTAAACTGTAATGTAGAGTTAAAAATTAAATTTTCATCAGTGTGAAAAAAAATGTCCTGTCGATTTGATCTAAGCATACTGCAAGTATTTTTTAATAACAACTGTTTAACTAACATTAGTATTATTTCAAATGTTTGTCCCTTAATATCGAAACTGGAGGTTAAGGAATAACAAAAATGTAAACTTTGTAACACAAAAATAAACGGGCTGATGTTTATAATATGAATGTACAGTCTCACTGAAACAAGACTTTAAAATATTATTAGGGTACAGTAGCGTAAGCATATGTAAAGTTAGTTTTACTTGTCAGAGACAAATTAAAATACTGTAACTTGTAATTTTTTCTAACAGGTCGTAAGGGATGTCAATGATAAATCTCCAACTATAAACTAGATCCTTGCTTTTTTGTAATTGGGACACCACCGTTTGTTTAGATAATTAAATACGGTATTAACGTGAAATGGCGCTTTATGAATTGGATTGCGTACATGCCATACTTAGATCTGATTAACATAAACAACTTGTAGAAAATATACCGTACGCTGAGAAATAACCAACGAAAGGATATTAATATATTACACTAAATTTAATTATTAAGAGGAAAAGATGATAAATTATACTTAAATATAGCCTAAATAATTAAAAAAATATATACAGAAACGTTCAAAATTTTATTACAAGTTACATTAATGGAGGGTTACTTTGCACCACTTTTAGCCGTGGTGCAAAGTAACTCTAGGTTGCTCTTCTAATGGCAGAACGCAATCTAAAAATGTATTGTACATTTACCACATGAAAAACCGAATTCCAATTACTAATTTCATTATTCAAATATATTTATGCAAATGTATGCATTCACTTACCTATTATTAGACGTCCAATAGGTGTTTATATAGAATCAATCCAAAAAATATATCTTCATTAACTGCAAGATCAATGAACACAGACTTACACACAACTAATAAACGTATTTAGCTGCACGATGACCTTGTGAAATTCATGCACATATATGCCATCTTTCAAATGTACTAGAAACTAAAATGTTACAGATTTGTTTGTTGTATGGCGCTAAAGCAGAAATTAAAATTGAAATGGAAATGGAAATTAATAAAAATCATATTAAACGTACTGTAAAATAACTATTACAATTATGAACAAAAAACTATTTCTTTGTTAGATTTTATTAGATCTTTAATTGGTATGTCAAGTTTCTATTTGTGAATGCTTTTATCAGTTTCAAATTAAAGATTTTCACAACTCTACACGTACATTGTGATTTGATTAAATTTTGTTAAATTTGTTCTTTGATTAAGACATTTTTCACTGTTAGCCTTCCACCGTTAGAGGGTGTCCTGATTTGTCATCTTCAAGGCAGTTTAATAATATTTAATTTATTACGGATGTAGTTATTCTTTACTAAAATTAGGTTTTATGGTTGGCTTTATGGTTTATCAAACTGTTATATTAGTAGCAGGTTTATCTTTGCGTTTCCAATTTTTTCATATTTCATATTCAAAATGGCGGATCAAAAATGGGGGATTATCATGTTTATTTAATTTATCAATGGATTTTTTTGAAAGCCGGGTATTGGGGGTTTTTAAGATCGCTAGCTGTAAATCTCTTGTCAAAATTAAAAAATTCAAAATGGTGAATCAAAAATGGGAATTATCGTATTTAAAATACGATATGACTAAGATTCAGATATTGTGGGCTAATGATCAATTTTGCAACTTTGTTAATTTGTAAAACATTATCTAAAGAAAGAAATTTTAAAAACTGCTAGTGGCGCTCCGTTTTTAGGGTGCAACATTTTTTTGAAAGTTTGGTATTGGTGGTTTTTAAGATCGCTAAGAATAAATTTTTTGTCAAAATTAAAAAATTCAAAATGGCGGATCAAAAATGGGGAATTATCGTGTTTAAAAACCGATGTGACTCAAATTTAGGTATTGTGGGCTTTGAAGTTATTTATTTACATATATGAGAAAGCATTATGACAGGTAATAAAATTAAAATTAAAATTAAAACTAAAATTAAAACTTAAAATTAAAACTAAAAATTGCATTTGAAATTGAAATTGAAATTGAATTGAAATTGAAATTGAAATTGATATTGGAATTGAAATTGAAATTAATAAAAATCATATTAAACGTACTGTAATTAACAGTTACAATTATGAACAAAAAACTATTTCTTTGTTAGATTTTACTAGATCTTTAATTGGTATGTCAAGTTTTTATTTGTAAATGCTTTTATCAGTTTCAAATTAAAGCTTTTCACAACTCTACACGTACATTGTGATTTGATTAAATTTTGTTAAATTTGTTCTTTGATTAAGACATTTTTCATTGTTAGCCTTCCACCGTTAGAGGGTGTCCGGATTTGTCATTTTCAAGGCAGTTTAATAATTAATTTATTAAGGATGTAGTTATTCTTTACTAAAATTAGGTTTTATGGTTGGCTTTATTGTTTATCAAACTGTTATATTAATAGCAGCTTTATGTTTGCGTTTCCATCTTTTTCATATTTCATATTCAAAATGGCAGATCAAAAATGGGGGATTATCATGTTTATTTAATTTATCAACGGATTTTTTTGAAAGCCGGGTATTGGGGGTTTTTAAGATCGCTAGCTGTAAATCATTTGTCAAAATTAAAAAATTCAAATGGTGGATCAAAAATGGGAATTATCGTATTTAAAATACGATATGACTAAGATTAGGTATTGTGGGCTAATGATCAATTTTGCAACTTTGTTAATTTGTAAAACATTATCTAAAGAAAGAAATTTTAAAAATTGCTAGTGGCGCACCGTTTTTAGGGTGCAACATTTTTTTGAAAGTTTGGTATTGGTGGTTTTTAAGATCGCTAAGAATAAATTTTTTGTCAAAATTAAAAAATTCAAAATGGCGGATCAAAAATGGGGAATTGTCGTGTTTAAAAACCAATGTGACTCCAATTCAGATATTGTGGGCTTTGAAGTTATTTATTTACACATATGAGAAAGCATTATGGCAGATAATAAAATTAAAATTATAATTAAAATTAAAATTAAATTTAAAATTAAAATTAAAATTAAAATTAAAATTAAAATTAAAATTAAAATTAAAATTAAAATTAAAATTAAAATTAAAATTAAAATTAAAATTAAAATTAAAATTAAAATTAAAATTAAAATTAAAATTAAAATTAAAATTGAAATTGAAATTGAAGTTGAAATTGATATTGATATTGATATTGAAATGGATATTGGAATTGAAATTGAAATTGAAATTAATAAAAATCATATTAGACGTACTGTAAATAACAGTTACAATTATGAACAAAAAACTATTTCTTTGTTAGATTTTACTAGATCTTTAATTGGTATGTCCAGTTTTTATTTGTGAATGCTTTTATCAGTTTCAAATTAAAGCTTTTCACAACTCTACACGTACATTGTGATTTGATTAAATTTTGTTAAATTTGTTCTTTGATTAAGACATTTTTCACTGTTAGCTTTCCACCGTTAGAGAGTGTCCTGATTTGTCATCTTCAAGGCAGTTTAATAATATTTAATTTATTAAGGATGTAGTTATTCTTTACTAAAATTAGGTTTTATGGTTGGCTTTATTGTTTATCAAACTGTTATATTAGTAGCAGGTTTATGTTTTCGTTTCCATCTTTTTCATATTTCATATTCAAAATGGCGGATCAAAAATGGGGGATTATCATGTTTATTTAATTTATCAACGGATTTTTTTGAAAGCCGGGTATTGGGGGTTTTTAATATCGCTAGCTGTAAATCACTTGTCAAAATTAAAAAATTCAAAATGGTGAATCAAAAATGGGAATTATCGTATTTAAAATACGATATGACTAAGATTCAGGTATTGTGGGCTATTGATCAATTTTGCAACTTTGTTAATTTGTAAAACATTATCTAAAGAAAGAAATTTTAAAAACTGGCGGATCAAAAATGGGGAATTATCGTGTTTAAAAACCGATGTGACTCAAATTCAGGTATTGTGGGCTTTGAAGTTATTTATTTACATATATGAGAAAGCATTATGACAGATAATAAAATTAGAATTAAAATTAAAATTAAAATTAAAATTAAAATTAAAATTAAAATTAAAATTGGAATTGGAATTGAATTGAATTGGAATTGGAATTGGAATTGGAATTGGAATTGGAATTGGAATTGGAATTGGAATTGGAATTGAATTGAATTGAAATTGAAATTGAAATTGAAATTGAAATTGAAATTGAAATTGAAATTGAAATTGGAATTGATATTGATATTGGAATTGAAATTGAAATTGAAATTGAAATTAATAAAAATCATATTAAACGTACTGTAACTAACAGTTACAATTATGAACAAAAAACTATTTCTTTGTTAGATTTTACTAGATCTTTAATTGGTATGTCAAGTTTTTATTTGTGAATGCTTTTATCAGTTTCAAATTAAAGCTTTTCACAACTCTACACGTACATTGTGATTTGATTAAATTTTGTTAAATTTGTTCTTTGATTAAGACATTTTTCACTGTTAGCCTTCCACCGTTAGAAGGTGTCCTGATTTGTCATTTTCAAGGCAGTTTAATAATATTTAATTTATTAAGGATGTAGTTATTCTTTACTAAAATTAGGTTTTATGGTTGGCTTTATTGTTTATCAAACTATTATATTAATAGCAGGTTTAAGTTTGCGTTTCCATCTTTTTCATATTTCATATTCAAAATGGCGGATCAAAAATGGGGGATTATCATGTTTATTTAATTTATCAACGGATTTTTTTGAAAGCCGGGTATTGGGGGTTTTTAAGATCGCTAGCTGTAAATCACTTGTCAAAATTAAAAAATTCAAAATGGTGAATCAAAAATGGGAATTATCGTATTTAAAATACGATATGACTAAGATTCAGGTGTTGTGGGCCATTGATCAATTTTGCAACTTTGTTAATTTGTAAAACATTATCTAAAGAAAGAAATTTTAAAAACTGCTAGTGGCGCTCCGTTTTTAGGGTGCAACATTTTTTTGAAAGTTTGGTATTGGTGGTGTTTAAGATCGCTAAGAATAAATTTTTTGACAAAATTAAAAAATTCAAAATGGCGGATCAAAAATGGGGAATTATCGTGTTTAAAAACCGATGTGACTCAAATTCAGGTATTGTGGGCTTTGAAGTTATTTATTTACATATATGAGAAAGCATTATGACAGATAATAAAATTAGAATTAAAATTAAAATTAAAATTAAAATTAAAATTAAAATTAAAATTTAAATTTAAATTTAAATTTAAATTTAAATTTAAATTTAAATTTAAATTTAAATTAAAATTTAAATTTAAATTTGAATTTGAATTTGAATTTGAATTTGAATTTGAATTTGAATTTGAATTTGAATTGAATTGAATTGAATTGAATTGGAATTGAATTGGAATTGGAATTGGAATTGGAATTGGAATTGAATTGGAATTGAATTGAATTGAATTGGAATTGAATTGAATTGAATTGAATTGAATTGGAATTGGAATTGGAATTGGAATTGGAATTGGAATTGGAATTGGAATTGGAATTGGAATTGGAATTGAAATTGAAATTGAAATTGAAATTGAAATTGAAATTGAAATTGAAATTGAAATTGAAATTGAAATTGAAATTGGAATTGGAATTGGAATTGATATTGATATTGGAATTGAAATTGAAATTGAAATTGAAATTAATAAAAATCATATTAAACGTACTGTAACTAACAGTTACAATTATGAACAAAAAACTATTTCTTTGTTAGATTTTACTAGATCTTTAATTGGTATGTCAAGTTTTTATTTGTGAATGCTTTTATCAGTTTCAAATTAAAGCTTTTCACAACTCTACACGTACATTGTGATTTGATTAAATTTTGTTAAATTTGTTCTTTGATTAAGACATTTTTTATTGTTAGCCTTCCACCGTTAGAGGGTGTCCGGATTTGTCATTTTCAAGGCAGTTTAATAATTAATTTATTAAGGATGTAGTTATTCTTTACTAAAATTAGGTTTTATGGTTGGCTTTATTGTTTATCAAACTGTTATATTAATAGCAGGTTTATGTTTGCGTTTCCATCTTTTTCATATTTCATATTCAAAATGGCAGATCAAAAATGGGGGATTATAATGTTTATTTAATTTATCAACGGATTTTTTTGAAAGCCGGGTATTGGGGGTTTTTAAGATCGCTAGCTGTAAATCATTTGTCAAAATCAAAAAATTTAAAATGGTGGATCAAAAATGGGAATTATCGTATTTAAAATACGATATGACTAAGATTCAGGTATTGTGGGCTAATGATCAATTTTGCAACTTTGTTAATTTGTAAAACATTATCTAAAGAAAGAAATTTAAAAAACTGCTAGTGGCGCACCGTTTTTAGGGTGCAACATTTTTTTGAAAGTTTGGTATTGATGGTTTTTAAGATCGCTAAGAATAAATTTGTTGTCAAAATTAAAAAATTCAAAATGGCGGATCAAAAATGGGGAATTATCGTGTTTAAAAACCGATGTGACTCCAACTCAGGTATTGTGGGCTTTGAAGTTATTTATTTACACATATGAGAAAGCATTATGGCAGATAATAAAATTAAAATTAAAATTAAAATTAAAATTAAAATTAAAATTAAAATTAAAATTAAAATTAAAATTAAAATTAAAATTAAAATTAAAATTATAATTATAATTGAAATTGAAATTGAAATTGAAATTGAAATTGAAATTGAAATTGAAATTGAAATTGAAATTGAAATTGAAATTGAAATTGAAATTGAAATTGAAATTGAAATTGAAATTGAAATTGAAATTGAAATTGAAATTGAAATTGAAATTGAAATTGAAATTGAAATTGAAATTGAAATTGAAATTGAAATTGAAATTGAAATTGGAATTGAAATTGAAATTAATAAAAATCATATTAGACGTACTGTAAATAACAGTTACAATTATGAACAAAAAACTATTTCTTTGTTAGATTTTACTAGATCTTTAATTGGTATGTCAAGTTTTTATTTGTGAATGCTTTTATCAGTTTCAAATTAAAGCTTTTCACAACTCTACACGTACATTGTGATTTGATTAAATTTTGTTAAATTTGTTCTTTGATTAAGACATTTTTCACTGTTAGCCTTCCACCGTTAGAGGGTGTCCTGATTTTTCATCTTCAAGGCAGTTTAATAATATTTAATTTATTAAGGATGTAGTTATTCTTTACTAAAATTAGGTTTTATGGTTGGCTTTATTGTTTATCAAACTGTTATATTAGTAACAGGTTTATGTTTTGTTTCCATCTTTTCATATTTCATATTCAAAATGGCGGATCAAAATGGGGATTATCATGTTTATTTAATTTATCAACGGATTTTTTTGAAAGCCGGGTATTGGGGGTTTTTAAGATCGCTAGCTGTAAATCACTTGTCAAAATTAAAAAATTCAAAATGGTGAATCAAAAATGGGAATTATCGTATTTAAAATACGATATGACTAAGATTCAGGTATTGAGGGCTATTGATCAATTTTGCAACTTTGTTAATTTGTAAAACATTATCTAAAGAAAGAAATTTTAAAAACTGCTAGTGGCGCACCGTTTTTAGGGTGCAACATTTTTTTGAAAGTTTGGTATTGGTGGTTTTTAAGATCGCTAAGAATAAATTTTTTGTCAAAATTAAAAAATTCAAAATGGTGAATCAAAAATGGGAATTATCGTATTTAAAATACGATATGACTAAGATTCAGGTATTGAGGGCTATTGATCAATTTTGCAACTTTGTTAATTTGTAAAACATTATCTAAAGTAAGAAATTTTAAAAACTGCTAGTGGCGCACCGTTTTAGGGTGCAACATTTTTTGAAAGTTTGGTATTGGTGGTTTTAAGATCGCTAAGAATAAATTTTTTGTCAAAATTAAAAAATTCAAAATGGCGGATCAAAAATGGGGAATTATTGTGTTTAAAAACCGATGTGACTCAAATTCAGGTATTGTGGGCTTTGAAGTTATTCATTTACATATATGAGAAAGCATCATGACAGATAATAAAATTAAAATTAAAATTGAAATTGAAATTGAAATTGAAATTGAAATTGAAATTGAAATTGAAATTGAAATTGAAATTGAAATTGAAATTGAAATTGAAATTGAAATTGAAATTGAAATTGAAATTGAAATTGAAATTGAAATTGAAATTGAAATTGAAATTGAAATTGAAATTGAAATTGAAATTGAAATTGAAATTGAAATTGAAATTGAAATTGAAATTGAAATTGAAATTGAAATTGAAATTGAAATTGAAATTGAAAATGAAATTGAAATTGATATTGAAATTAAAATTGAAAATTATGAATTATGAACAAAAAACTATTTCTTTGTTAGATTTTACTAGATCTTTAATTGGTATGTCAAGTTTTTATTTGTGAATGCTTGTATCAGTTTCAAATTAAAGCTTTTCACAACTCTACACGTACATTGTGATTTGATTAAATTTTGTTAAATTTGTTCTTTGATTAAGACATTTTTCATTGTTAGCCTTCCACCGTTAGAGGGTGTCCTGATTTGTCATCTTCAAGGCAGTTTAATAATATTTAATTTATTAAGGATGTAGTTATTCTTTACTAAAATTAGGTTTTATGGTTGGCTTTATTGTTTATCAAACTGTTATATTAATAGCAGGTTTATGTTTGCGTTTCCATCTTTTACACATTTTATATTTTTCATATTTCTTAAACAACTCTTACAGATATTACCAGTACTGGGGACGATAACTGTAATTGTTATCGAGAGACGTATAGGTTTATGTAAAATATCAATATAAAAATACACCACTTAAAAATCCAATAACGAAGTATTTTATAAGTGAAATTGGTGCAAAGTTATACCTTAACGTACAAAGTAACCCTGTTTTATGGTATAACGGGAAATGACGCTTTATGAATTGGGTTGCGTACAAACGATAAGTAGATGTGGTTAACTTAACTACTTGTAGAAAATACACCGTGCGCTGAGAATAACCAACTTATCAGACTATTACTCAAAATTGGATTATTAAAAGAAAACGATGATACATTGTACTTAAATATACCCTAAATAATTTTAGGAAACTTATAACAAGAAAAATCCAAAATCTTAATACAAGTAATGACAGTAAATATTTGGTTAGTACAAAAATCGACAAAAAGCATTCTGAGCGAATTTGTGAATGATTGTAAACGTACTGAAACATTAATGAATGGCTCATTATTTGTTATATATAAAATTACCCATAAACTGCCGCACCTAATCCTCTCAACATAATTTTAAACAATTCGAAATTATTCATATATGAAATTTGCCAACATTCTTTTTACTTTTACAAAAATCTTTATGTTAATACTGCTCCCCTTTTTATTAATATAGTTGTAATAAAACAATAGCTTATAATGGTTAACAGTTTGAAAGTATTAGCGAATCTATAATTTAATTTCACACGTTTAGACTAGTTTAGGACAACATTCTACGCCCCGTGAAAACATTTTTAAAACTTTCGTAGACATGAAAGCTTAAATGATTGGGTTTATAAATCGTACATAAATTATAGAGTGGATGTCTTGATGTTTAAATGTGTAATATATAACAACATAATAGATAATAATCGTTCAATAGATCAATTAAGTTTTTCTCACCTTATTTCTTAACGTATACTTTCGTGACCAAACTCTCGACATTCGTTCCAGAATCGTTTATTGTACCGTATAATTTTATCAAGTGTAGTGACCAATTGGGTTTTTAATTAAGTATTAATAATGCTAGTGTTTATTAAAGCATAAGAACGTTTTATTGATTATAACGCTGAAAAATTGAGAACAGGTTTACTTTACTCTTCAGTCTTACGGGATATTTCTAAATTGCGGAAAACGTGACAGGCATGGCATTTTGTCGGACAATGACGCCGTTTCGTGTTGTAAAAATAAACATCCGACTAGTCATTTCTTGATTTGCAATTACTGCATTCAACTGTATGTTGTGTTTGAAATAATTTATTATTAATTTAAATATGATTTACCTCTAATAAGAAGTCGGCGAACTTCAATCATTTCCATGAAGAATTAGGATTTAAGTTTTTTACCCATTGATCAATATTATTATCTCCAAGTCAGCATAGCATCTGATGAATCGATATTGACCCTTCGTAACTGACGAACGAAAGTCCGATTTACTGATCTGATTGGTTAATGATTCAATGTTAGTGCCATTTATGTACCGTGTGGAGCATTTCTAAATTATATTATATCATTGTTGCACAATCTTTTCACTTTAATGCAAACCGCAGTGTGTGGGAATTACGTAATTATTGGGTAAATATCGTACCAGTATTATAAATCTTTTTTTTTATTAAATTGTGTTATCGTTGAAATGGCGTTTTAGTGTATAAAGTCTTATAAAACAATTTAATGCAATAGTAGTAATAATCATAAACTGATTGTCTTTATACTTTTAACTGGTTTAGATTTACGTTAAAATTACCAGAAAACTAAAATATTTGTATTTGTCAATATTTATTATAATTGTAACAAATTATATATGGTTGTGATTTTAAGACTAAAAATGTATATAAACACAGGTTTGCTATTGCTTTGTTTTAAAGATACAGGGTGTCACTTTTTTTAACTCGTAAAAATCTTAATATCCTTCAGCCCATTTTTTTTTAATTTGACAGAGTTTATTTATGGTAGAAAGGGGCTAATTTATCCCTAACTAGATTAGAGTATTGATATGAAAAAATAACTGGTTCACTTCAGTTTTTGATAATTTGGTAATTTTAATTTTTTATGTTCTCCCAAGGACATGCAGTGATTTTAATTTTTTTTCCAAAAACGAAGCAAGATACGAAAAAAATTAAGAGACCAAAAAGTATTTTTAGTTGTTTAAAGCGAAAAAAAAAAAATAAAGTTATATTTTTTTGTCAAAAATATTGGTTAAAGTGCTCCCCGGTACACCACTGGACTTAATAATTTTAATCTAGTTAGGGCTAAATTAGCCTCTTTCTAACATAAATAACATTACCAAATTTCAACAAAATCGGCTGAAGGATTATTAAGATTTTTACGAAACCACGATTTTTTAATAAAAGTTTGAAAGTCTGTATCTTGGAAACAAAACATTTCCGGACGTTTGTTTTTATAAACTTTTCTTCTTCAAATCGCTCAGAAAATCACCCCTTGAAGTTTGACAACGTATTTACAACACAATGTATAAATCAAACTTCAAATTTTACAAAAAAAAATTGTTAAGTATGTGCAACAAAGTTAAATCATCTTGTACAGGGTGGCCAACTAAGAACGCGGGGTACTGTATCTGGGAAACTATCCATAGGTAGAGGCTGTGTTTCTGTGAATTTTGCTATATTAACCTAATAAAAAAATAACTGATTTTGACGTATCTATAAAAATAAAGTGGTGGGGGGTATTCAAAGGTTTCCTTAAATCACCCCCCGTATCTTCGAAACGGCTAATCCGATTTTAACAAACTTGGGCGCGTTGAAAAGAGCTTTTTTCACATGTCGTCGCTAGAGGGCTTTGTTCGACATTCCGACAGAAACGGTTAATTTTCGCAAACAAATTAAATGCATTGGTATGAATTTTTTCATGAACAAGTAGCTAAATGATCCTAAACAAGCTCGCGAAAACCGCATCTCGATATCTTGTTCCTAACCTAAAATATCAGCCAAATAAAACTTTATACGAAAATACCTTAAATTTATATTTTTTTTAACTATATTTTTCTGCAATTGTTTCTATTATGTAAGTTGTGGCCCTAAAAAGGACCGATTTAAAGGAGAAAGGTTATTAATGCCTCCGTAAATGCTCGAAATGCTGACCATCACTCTGTACATTGCTGAGGCCTCCTATGGATAGACAAAACTGCAGCTTCAATTTCGGCTCTGAATAGGTTACCTAGAAATTGCGATTTTAAATGTTTGTAAATTTATTCACCAGAATAAAATCACCCTTTTTGAAATTACTACGGGCAAGTAAGCAATGCTAAAAGTTATACGAAAGGCCTATTTTTTGTTTGTTTAAATGCACATTCACTATGGATATATAATAATAATAATAATAATACGTTTTTTATTCCCATAATAATATACATATGTATTATCACCCTAATTAATACCTTAAAGTAATAATATCTTAAAATAATATTGTAGGCTTATATGGGAAATGGTTCTGCATGCACTACGCATACAGCCCAGAGTTACAGTATAGTTATCCAATCTATTTAAATCACTGTTTATATTATTTATTGTTCTATAATTGGAACTTGGTGCAATGTAGTAGTAAGCGAAAAAAAATAATAAAAGAAATAACTAGATATGTTTCAGATATATTTATTTTGTAATTAGCAATATTTTGTTTAAGAGAGGTATGTTATGTAATATCCATTTTTTCAAGATTTTCCAACGGTTTTTTGTTAGTTTTACCTTTTTGAGAGAACTAGGTAGAGCATTGTACAGTTTTGGTCCTAGATATATTGCGCTTTTTTGGAATATCGTTTTATTTACTTTTGGTAATCTTTTTTTCTCTTTGATTGTACTTCGGGTACCAATTACGTTAGAATTCCGCCTTTGGGAACTGTGAGCGTCACTTATATTAAAAACTGTCGAAGGACCTTAAAAAGAAATAAATATTTTAGTGGTAAGATGTTCAGTTGGATGAATAATGGAAGAGATGGAGTCATTCTTGGTTTGGACTGACATTTTTTGTAACTTAGCAATTGATTGTAATCTAGTATATGCTGCAGCTCCCCAACAAGAAACACCGTAACTAATATGCGAATGCATATATGAATAATAGATCATTTTCAGGGCATGAGCGGTTAGAGCCTTTCTTAGGGTATAGATTTTTCTAGCTGTGCCGTATAGCTTTGTCTTTAAATTATCTATGTGCCATTTCCACGTTAATTTGGTATCTAAAATAACCCCTAGATATTTTTGAATTTTAACCTGACAAACCGATGGACATGTGCAGGATGACTGTTGAGTGCAGTTATTGTGAAATTGAAGTGGCATATGGGTAGTGGTTAATTTTGTTGACAAATTAAAATACACAACATTTGTTTTATCGATGTTAAGCGTCAGTTTGTTGTTCTTAAACCATACATTCAAATCTTTGATATCTTGGCTAATTTTAGAGTGTATATCATCCCAGGTATTCCCTACATATGTGAGTACTATATCGTCAGCAAACGCTGTGATACTTCCCCCGCCAGATTGCCATTACAAAGATCGTTACAATATATTAGAAATAGTGTGGAAGAAAGGACGCAGCCTTGAGGAACTCCGCAAGTAACTGAAAGTGAGTTACTTATAGAATAACCAATTCTGACACATTGTTTCCTGTTGTTTAAATAACTTTCAAACCACTTGTTTGAATTACCTCTAATACCTGCTTTTTCTAGTTTATGTAGCAAAATTTGTTTGTTTAAAGTATCAAATGCTTTTTTAATGTCAAGAAAAAGAGCTGCAGTTTTTTTTTGTTGGTGTTAATCCCATTGTATATATCTGTTATAAACTTCCCTAAAGCTGATTCAGTACTTCTACCTTGCATGAAACTATAGATAATGAAGTTTTGATTTATTATAAACAGTTTTGGTGGATTGTTTAATTGCTGTACTTAACACAGCAATAAATGCATTGGTTGCAACATTTACGTCAGTTTCGTTAGTTACAGTGTTCCAGTTGAATTTTTGAACTTCGGATATTAATATATCATAGTCGATTATTGAATATTGTGTTTTTTTGTTTACCTTTCGTTTTGAGTCAGGTAATACTATTTTTAATGTTGCTAGGCTATGATCAGAAATTCCGAGGTGAAAAATTTTACTCTCATATTCGAAAAATTTGTTCGTTCTGTAAAATATATGATCCAGGCAGCTTTTAGAATTTGAAAGTATTCTGGTGTATTCGTTAATACATGACTTAAAACCATGGCAATTCAATATTGACAAATAACGGTCAGTATTTACAGAGCTGTTTGATTGTAGGTGTATGTTAATGTTAAGGTCGCCAAGCAAAATGCAATATACGAAAAATACAATTAATAGAAGCAGGCAATGGAAACATACCTAACCAAAACATACATAATCCTCAAATTGTCAATAGTTGTCAATACTTTCGCGTTACTTTGAGCAATTTTTTCAAAATGCGTTTTACGAATAATGAAACTGTTGATATGCTTGCCGTGTATTTAGAATGTCTTCAGAATGCCGCAGTAGCTAAAAGAGTTTACGCGGCTCGATACCCAAATCGGCGTCCTTGCGATGTAAGAGTTTTTCCCCAATTAGTGGTGAGCTTACGAGCCAATGGTACTTTTCGGCCTACGTTTCAACGGCATAGAATTGGAAGAACACAAGAAAATATTAACCGTGTACTGGGCTATATTGAAGGAAATCTTCATTTTAGCACAAGAGCCATTATCCACTGAGTTGGGCATATCACTGACAACGGTTCAAAATATTTTGAATGCAACCGCTTCAAATTTGGAGGGCTTCTTTATTTTCATGTTAAATTGACATTTTAAAAATGCCATCTTTTGTTTTTCGAGTAGTTTTTAAGAAATAGAAGTTTGAAAATTATTTAAACAATTAAATATTGTTTAAAACAGATGGAATTGTTAATATAAGTTCTTATGGTGTTGAAAAATGTTGTGTATGAATTCCATCCGTTTTTATGAAATGTAACTTAAATTGTGATCCTGCAAGAACAAGTTATAGCGCGTTCTAAAAAACTGATTTAGTAAGCAAGGAGTGCTTGTACCTGCGCACGCAAATGCGCAGAATTCGCACGTGTCGAAATATAATTTATTGTTAAATGTGTATCTAATAAGTATTTTATAAATATTCCTCAATTAATATTGAGTTACAATTCAATAAAAATCCAACCATTTAATTCATATGTAGTAAATATATATTACTTCTTTCATGATACTTTTCAGTAAAACGCTTATTTATTGTATTGTATTCGCATTCATTAAAAAATGGGTTCAAATTTATAAAAACAGATGGCATTCACACATAACGTTTTTCAACACCATAAGAATTTATATTAACAATGCCATCCGTTTTAAGCAATATTAATTATGTTTCTAAAAATTGTCGAAATAACTCCAAATATTTCAATATTAATTATGTTTCTAAAAATTGTCGAAATAACTCCAAATATTTCGAAATTTTCCGAATTTCAAACTTTTATTTCTCAAAAACTACTCGGCAGAAAAGGATGACATTTTTATAATGTCAATTTAACATGAAAATAAAGAAGTCCTCTAAATTTGAAGCCGTTGCCTAACGATTTTTTTGCAATGTTCTAAAATTCATTGGGAAAAACCGTTCGTAGGTTTCGGATGGTATAAAATTTTTATTATATAAAGTGGGTGTATACTTTTATTATACCACCTTTTTGTTCGTCTGTCTGATGTTTGAAAATCCCCGCCCCCTCCCCATTTCCGCTCTTGCATGTTTTTTGGATATACCATATAGTGTGTCCAAAATTGGTCTTCGTCAAGGGCGACTTAATTATAAACAAACTATCTTTACCTGGATACCTATTTCAAAAATTGATTTGCAAAAATATATTATTTAAGGTTTCCATAATTTCGTAAACTGGTGAATTACTTTTGGGAGACACTGTACATACAGAAAATACAGAATTAGCACGTGTTTCATCCTCTAACGTAATAATTTGGAACATAACATACATTCATGGTGCGATTAAAGATAAGTGAGCAGAATAGAATCGAAAAAATGGATGATTTTTAAATGGCTGCACATGTTCAATGTACAGTTATCATATCACTATACAGTGTCCAAAATTGGTCTGTGCAGTATTGCTATCTTGGAAACTATAAGAGAACGAAAGATGGTTAAATCGAGAAAGTTTTAGAGAATTTGGAGCCCACTAAAATGCCATTCTAATATCAGGGCTATCTCAAATATTTTTCAAAATATTCGAAAAAAACTGAAAATCGACAATTTTTATTTTTAGCTATATCTCTTTTATTTGAACAGATATAAAAAAATCAATTACACTTTGCCACTGCCACTTTTTATCCTCTATCGATTGGTGACGGAAAAATCAATCCGACGTTTCGTCGATTAGAGACCATCATCAACTTTATTTTTTCATAGGGAAATTAGCTAATGGTGTAAAATGATTCTTTTTTTTATTCTAAATCCAACGATGTATAACACTTAATGATAATTCGACGTTTCGTTTTTTATGAAACATTTTTGAAAAAAAAACTACCAAAGCAATTTATTCTGCAAATGTACATTTATTTCAACTCATAATTCATAATAGGACGTTTCGACTCATCAAAAGCATCATCAAGTAATCTCATGAACAGTAGCTACCTATTCGTAGATAACTATTTATTACGATATCGAAAAGCCTTTCCAAACCTTGTCTTAAACAATGACAACATAAATAACTTCTTTATTAAGTTTAAATTTAAGTAAACACCTAACAAACATTTACGTCTAGTGAAAATATTTAAAAAAAGTGAAAAATCCTGTTAAAACACTTAAACATTAACTACAGCTAATAATGAATTCGATTATTGTAAATTTCTGGTAGTACAGTATGGCTTTGATGTAAATGTACGAAACATCTAGACAATCATTTTAATATTAGTAAAAATTTAATAGAATTTGAAAGTTGTTGAAAACCACGTTCAAAAGTAATGCAATGATAATCGATAATCGTAACGGATTTTTGAATATTTTGACGAAATGCGAAATCTTCAGTAAATATATGACACGAAGTTTCATATTGAAATAAACCACTGTACAGAACGTTTTGAAATCGTAACGGAATTTATATTTATACGAACATTTAAAAATAGAATGAAGTTGTGAAATATCATCTTACAGACAATTGTACAGGCTAAGAAGGTGACTTTGACTGGAGAATCGAATTTTGTAATTGGTACCATCGTAAATGTCAAGAAAATCCAGATTTTGTGATAAGTTGGGACAGATGAAACACGTTTACAACTGTGAGTCTTCAATAAAAAAAATCATCATTACTGGGCCCGTGAAAATTCACATATTCGCGATCCACGGCGACTTCAAGTGCGATTTGGTTTTAATGTGTGGTGCGTGATGATCCGTAGGTAATATCTTTGTTTGAGTTAATTGAGTGACATGTAATAAATTAACTTATTAACTCTTTTTTTTTATATTCCCAATTAATTTCAGGAAATCGTCTGATTGGTCCATTTATTTATGACCACACGTTAACAGGGCAACGATACCTTTTAATGTTGCAAAACCAAATTATTCCATCCATTCGTGAAGCGGTTCCCCCTGATAAATTTAATAATTTGTGGTTCCAACAAGATGCATACCCCGCACATAATTCAGGGGAAGTCCGAGCATTTTTACGGGAGATTTTTGGTGAAAGAATAATATCCAACGGTGGTCGTGTGCGTTGGCCTGCTAGGTCTTCGGACCTTACCCCATTAGACTTTTATTTATCGGGATATGTCAAAAATGAGGGGTATGAATTTGATACCCCAGGACTTCCCCTGAATTATGTGCGGGGCATCCATCTTGTTGGAACCACAAATTTTTAATTCATCGGTGGGAACAGCTTCACGACTGGATGGAATGATTTGGTTTTGCAACATTAAAAGGTATCGTTGCCCTGTTAACGTGTGGTCATAAATAAATGGACCAATCAGACGATTTCCTGAAATTAATTGGGAATATTAAAAATATGAGTCGTAGTTAATTTATTAGATGTTACTCAATTAAGTCTAACAAAGATATTACTTACCGATCATTCCGCATCACACATTAAAACCAAATCGTATTTGAAGTCGGCGTGGATCGCGAATATGTGGATTTTCACGGGCCCAGTAATGATGATTTTTTTAATTGAAGACTCCACAGTTGGTAAAACATGTCTCATCTGTCCATACATCTTTATCAGAAAAATCAGGATTTTCTTGACATGTACGATGTTATCAATTACAAAATTCGATTCTCCTGTCAAAGTCACCTTCTTGATGGCCTTGTACAATTGTTGGCTTGTAAGGATGATATTTAAGAACTTTCAAAACATTCTGTACAGTGGATTTTAGAATATGAAACTCCGTGCCACAATTTCGTACTGAAGATTTCGGATTTTCGTCAAAATATTCCAAAATGCTTCCGTTACGATTCTCATTATCGATCGCATACTTTTTTGAACGTGGTGTTTCAAAACTTTTAAATTCTGTTAAATTTCTTACTACATTATTAACATGATTTCTGCCAGGTTGTCTTCTTTCGGGGTACATTAGAAAATAGTCATCACTAGCTCTGGTAGCATTTCTTTCATTTTTGACATAGCACACTAATATATCAAAATTTTCTTCGTTAGAATAATTTAATGCCAGTTTCAAACAACGTTCATTAAAATGATAGAAACTATTGTAGTCTTTCGACAGATAACATAATTGTTATACAATAATTGTTTTAAACTCATCAAAGCCTACTTACTAACAGAAATTTGCAAAATAATCGAATTCATTATTTAGCTGTAGTTAATTTTTCAGTGTTTTAATAGGCTTTTTCACAATTTTCTAAATATTTTCACTTGAAGTAAATGTATTGTTAGGTGTTTACTTAAATTTAAACTGAATAAAAGAGTTATTTATCTGTCATTGTTTAAGACAAGGTTTGGAAAGGCTTTTACGATATCGTAATAAATAGTTATCTACGAATAGGTAGCTACTGTTCATACGAGATTACTTGATGATGCTTTTGATGAGTCGAAACGTCCTGTGATGAATGATGAGTTGAAATAAATGTACATAAATTGCTTTGGTAATTTTTTTTTCAAAAATGTTTCATATAAAAAAGAAGTATTTGAAAACGTCAAGAATGAGGGTCGAAACGTCGAATTATCATTAAGTGTCATATATCGTTGGATTTAGAATAAAAAAAGGAATCATTTTATACTATTAGCTAATTTCCGCCCCATATGAAAAAATAAAGTTGATGATGGTCTCTAATCGACGAAACGTCGGATTAATTTTTTTCTGTCACCAATCAATAGAGGATAAAAAGTGACAATTGCAAAGTGTAATTTATTTTTTTATATCTGTTCAAATAAAAGAGACATAGCTAAAAATAAAAATTGTCTTTTTTAAATTTTTTTTGGAAAAATATTTGAGTTAGCCTTGATTTCAAAAAGGCATTTTAGTGGGCTCAAAATTCTCTAAAACTTTCTCCATTTAACCGTCTTTCGATCTCTTATAGTTTCCAAGATAGCAATACTGCACAGACCAATTTTGGACACACTGTGTAATCATCCGGTTGCCTTTTTGAAGTTCCAACTACGCGCCATTGCTCTGAATAATAACTTTTCCTTTAAGTGAAAAAATTTTTGGGACAAATATTGGTTTCTATAAATATTAGACCGCAATTTTAAATACAAACTAGTTTACGTTCATTTTAAGTTTTTTTTTTTACATGGAAGCAAAATAGAACCAACCAGTCCTGACATATTTTCCGTATACGTCTAAAACCGTGATCAACCTTCGTTACATAATAATTTTTTTCGATTTAAGGCCTTTTAACAGTAAATTTTTTTTGAACTGCTTGAGATGAATTGGCTTACAACGACCGCTAAAATAAGGGCAGGTGCTTTTTCTCGACTCTAAATTAAAATTGAAATAATACATATACATTACGTGAAAAGATAGAGAAAATTTTATAGTTCATAGCACTTTCTGTTGCAAAGTAAAAGTGCATGAAAACTAAATTTAAACGGTACCTTCCCAAACACCTCTATGACCTCTATAATTTTTTTTATAAAAGTAAAATTGCAAAAAAAAGTTAAACTAATATTTAAGAATATTAATGGTAACAATTTATTCAGGATATAATTATCAACTTTACTAAATAGGAACATAATTAAAAATGATAATTATAGTAGTTAAGTTAAAAGCAGACAAGATTAATACCTAATTATACATAAGATAAACATAGATTCAAAACGTTTAATATTCGTGTCTATTTACTACAGTTTAGCATAATTTTCAATGCACGTTTTTTACGATGTATTATGCACGATTTGTAAATGTCGAGTGTTTATCGATAATTATCGAGCTCCATTTTCTTCCATTCCCACCTTGAGTATTGCTACAAGAAAACCAGACTTGTTTAATTAGAATAATGTCAAATAATAATGGTGGAATAGTCAGTTGTGCAACAAAGTTCTGGAATTATATTTTCTATCTATTATTTGGCGGGTAAAATACCGAAATCTGGTAATAATATATTCTGATATTAACGCTTAAAATCCTCATCTAATTAGACATAAATTGTTTAATTAGTTTGAATTTAAGATCTAAATTCCAAAATTTATGAAGGGTTAAGTGCAAGGAAGCGTGTATCTTTTTTTACCGTTTGTTTATTAGTTTGATTTTTATATTACTGTTTTTTTTATTATATCATATATTATTTTACAAATAGATCATAAGTGTTTTTCTATGGTAAACAATCTTTGTCTACTATATTTAACTGCCGTATTCCACAAGGTTCAGTTCTGGAACCACTTGTATTTATCTGTGCTGTTACCTTTCCTAAAACAAATACATAATTACAATACATAGGGAAAAAAATAATTACGTTGAGTTCTTATCGAACTAAATCTGCAATTGCATTGTTTGACAGCCAAAAAAAGAGAAAGAAGTGGGTCGAAACTAACCATGAAGGTAGGTAATGAAATTACTAATTGTGATCATTTAAAAATTCTTACAATAGTCATTAACTTATTTTTAATAAACCTTATTATTTTTCTTAATTGTTTTTTAATGACCTCTGGTCATGATCACTAAAGTTCGAATTTTCCGAGGTGTGTAACTGGAAATGCTAAAATCATGCCCTGTGAGAAAAATCTAAATAAGAACTAATGGAATAATTGAATAGTTTTTTTTAAGAAACATTGTGTAGAAATTATATAGCATTGACCGAGGAATTATGCATTATCTTATGTACACCAACCAAACTTATTGCTCGAAATGCCAATACTACTTACGTAATAACAGCAATGCTTAAAGTTTATTCAGTTTTACACAATTCTCTATAAGTTTTTTGTGAGATGCCGGAAATCCTCAAACAGGCACTTCAAGAAAGCACCTTTTGTGAATATATTAAAAAACACCAACTCTATTGAAGTTGGTAAAGTATTTCAGTTATTAATAAATGAAATAAAATTGGTACCGCAAAAAATCTGAAAAACTTCTCTAAATTTGTTTTTGAGCTGGAAAAGTTTTGACAAATTCACACATAATGAAAAGTTATTGTAAATACTAGGAAACCACTAATATTATAGCAAGAAAGTATTCTGAGCGTTTTTAGATACGTTTTCTAATGCAAAATCAGATTTTTAGTACTGCTGTTTGACCATCATTCAACCTTGCCAGCTGCGTCTTTACAGACATTTTGATCGTGTAAATGTTTAAGGGAAATTATTCGAGAGTTTTTAATGCTCCAGAACTTACAGTTTTGTTTATTTACTTTTCCCTTAAGTATGATTATTTGCCTCTCTAAGTTGACCTCGTTTCGTACTAATTCGATTCAATGATATTTCTGTTATATTTCAGGGGCTGTGGTTTTCCTCTTCCTTCATAATTGATATTTTGAGATGAGCGTCACTGTCGTCTAAATAAGAGCGCTATTACATTTGATCGATTTCTATGCATTTTCTGACTATGAGTTACAGTACTCTAGTTACCGCTGGTAATCGTTACGTTGGTTTTTGGTGCGGTGTAATCTTTTATTATAATGCAACTGTGAAAGTTGAGTATAAATATGTCCAGATTGCTGACGTACGCTATGGAATTTCCCGAGATGTGTAATACAGGTTATGGCCATGTAAAGCCTAGTGGTAAAAATTTAAATACCAACTATTGAAATAATTGAATAGCTTTTTTAATAGAAATTATTGTGTAGAAATTATACAGCATTAAGTCACTTGTTTTATCTTAATTACTTTTTAATGATATCCTCCAAACTCACAGTCAAATGTGAATGTCCTTGTGACAGTCTAATATAAACGTCAAAGCTTACTTACGTACGCTATGGAATTTTTCGGTTATCTTAATTGGGTTTAATGACATGCTGGAATTTTTCAAAGTTAAGTTTAAATATAAATATTATTGTAAAAGTGTAGTATTCATGTCAAGATCGCTTGCGCACGCTGTGTAATATTTTAACATGTATCATTTGAAGTGCTAAAACACGTTTTATGATCCTCTAAAACTCTGAGATAAAAATAAATATAAATAAGTTTGAAAGTACCGCTTATTTTGTAGAAGTGATATAGCATTGAGTTCTACTTGATCCAATACCTTATTTTAATTAAATTTTAGTGAAATCATGTAATTTCACAGCCAAAGTCATTTTGAACGCCTGGTATAAATATTAAGTTATATGACCTAAGCCCTTATGATAAAAATTTAAATAAGAACTGATAAAATAGTTGAATACTGTTTTTAATAATAATTATTCGAAATTATATAGCACTGATTTACTTGACGAAGTAAGTTAATTAATTAATGATTTTCTGGAATCTCCCAAAGCTAAGATCAAAACGGCTACCATTGTGAAGGTCAAGTATAAATATTAAGATCGCTTACGTACGCTATAAAATGTTTCTAGGTATGTATATGGAAATGGTAATACAGAGTATGGGACTTGTTAAAACCCTGTGATAAAGATTTATGTATATTATACCTTATGTAGTAGGTTATGGATTGGGAGGAATATTTTTTATGTGAATTCAGATATCCAGATAGAGCTGTACCTAGGAATTGATTTTTTAGTTCCTAGATAAATTGCTATGTCAAAGATACGAACTCTTTTTTGGTAAGGGTGCAGAAAATTAATTCGATCAAAGTAAGTAGTTTGATGGTAGTCTTCCAGGTACAACCTACCCATTTAATTCAAAAGTGAAAAGCGGTACGGGTCACGTTTTTGTTACACCAAAACATAGTTAATGCTAATTTCTTAATCTATTTTATTAATCTGGTAGGCGAATATCACAATTGGTAGCGTGAAAATTATTTCACGAATCGGTTCTTCTAATGACTAAAGTTCGACTTTAGGATTTGCTAATCCTTACATCGACTTATTTCGGATTCATAAACAATACACTGTATTTTGAAAAGCTCAATGCAGAAAGGGTTAAGTACGCGTCTTTACATATTTATTTCTTGTAATGAAAACAAGACGGTTATGATTACCCAGTAATATAAATGTGAGCAAAATGGTTAATACGACCTAGTGATTTCAAAAATGAAGCTTTGATCAACTGTAACTCTAATTGCAATGAAATGATTATTATTTCAAATTAGTTTTGCTCATGTATTTTAAATGAAAATAATTTATACTGTCCTAAATGAGAAAAAATATAATTATATTTGTCACTCTTAGAAGACATCAACAATTTGATGTGAAAAAAATTGTAAAAATGAACGAATCTTTATGTACAACATTAATTTTTTTTCTGAAGGTTAGCACTCAATACTAAGTTATAATATTCTGTGTGTATGTTTAGAAATTAATAGCATTATCTTCTAATCTAAGACAAACAGTTTTGTTGTGCTTACCAAAAAAAAAAACATACGTATATCCTACTGTTTGCCCAGGAAAAACTTTAACTTATTGCCTACAAAATTTATGACTAATCATAATAATCGTAATTGTTATTAATCATTGCATGTTTTACTGAAACGTTAAGGATAATGATAGATACTATACAATTAAATTGATCATCTCAAAGAGTAGACTAAAGGTCTCCTCATTCATGGCGTGTGTAATAATAGCAATTGTATTGATTTGTCTCGCTTAGAGATATACTTCAGATAACAAATCGCTTAAAATACGTTGCATGTGAGATAATAGTATTATCTATATTGAAACTTTTGTGGGGGACAATGTCAAAACAATTTTACGTTTCACCTAAAAATTAGATTCGATTATTTTCGAGCTTTTCTATTTACATATATAACAATTAATTATTTAATGTACTTTATTAACGTAAACGGATGTTTATGTATAAATTAATTACCTTTAATTGGAAATTAATCGATGGTAGTATGTTAATAAGCTAAACCCTTTTCCTCCATTTCCCATTATTTCGGGAAAAATCATTTTAATTATGAGAATGTAAATAATTTCTTTTTAATTTGTTGCTTTATTTTTAAACGAATAGTTTGTAAATTCACTTTAATTAAAAAATTCTATTTTTTATTACACATTAGTTTTAATATGTTCTATCACAGTTAAAAATCTGAAAATCGCGTTAACGTATAGGTAGGTTTTTTCTGTAACGTAAGTTACGCGTTTTGTTTGTAGTTTTTGAAATAAATTACTATAAATAGGTATCTTGGTCTTAATTAAATTAATCAAAATTATTTATTTAATAGGTAATTTACGCTTGGGTGGTATAATTTTACTTCACATAATTACTGAATTACAACATTTAAAACCTAGTCAAATTACGTATCACATTATATATATATATATATATATATGTATATATATATATATATATATATATATATATATATATATATTTCACGTCGTTTTGTAATTAATTTTAAATACAAAGAACTTTTTAAAAAACGCTTTTATTTCCAAATGTACTAAAATGAATAAAATAATTTTCTTATCTACTCAGTAACATCAAAAATTTTTGTGACTAAAAATAAAAGTGTGGGGCGCTCTTTGTAGTGCCTTGCACTTCATTGTTTGAATGTAGGTGTTGATAGGTTTTGTTATAAGTATAAGATATCATGTATGCCCCACACTTTTATTTTTAGTCACAAAAATTTTTGATGTTACTGGGTAGATAAAAAAATTATTTTATTCTTTAGTTCATTTAGAAATAAAAGCGTTTTTTAAAAATGTTTTTTCTACTTATTTTTATTTTCTACCTTGGGTGTAAGTTCCAACAAAGAAAGAAATTCTATTTTTCAAGACCCTAGTTTTATAAACAAACATTTCGAACTTACTTTGCCAATATACACATGTATGCCGAAATTCAGCTCAACAGAAGATCGGAAACAGCTCAACCGGAGATCGGAAAATAGTTGACTTTTTGACGGAATACAATACCTTGAGCCCTCCCGGCGCGTAGCCCCCTGATCTTGAACTCAACTTGTGGTATATTTTTGTGCATGGTCTTATGTTAAAAGCTTAAGTCCTGAATTTCAAGGTCCTCGCTTTATAAACAAAATTTTCGACCACATTTGGCCGTAATGCAGTCCCCTGACCTTGAAACTCAACTTGTCGCATATTTATGTGCATGGTATTATTCCAAAAGCTTAAGTCCTAAATTTCAAGGTCCTAATTTTATAAACAAAACTTTTGACCATATTTGGCCAAATTTGGCTGCAACGCAGTCCCCTGACCTTGAAACTCAACTTGTCGCATATTTTTGTGCATGGTATTATGAAAATCTTAAGTCCTAAATTTCAAGGCCCTAGCTTTATAAACAAAAATTTCGATCATATTTGGCCAAATTTGACCGCAAAAGTCAAAGCAAAAAACACATATTCGTGTATTGTCATCAATAATACGCATGTATGCCAAATTTCGGCTCAATCGGAGATCTGGAAGTTGTTCAAAATACAATTACAAGATTTCAACCGGACAGACAAAGTGAGTCGAATAAAAGCGTTAAAAAATGAAGGACCTTGAGATACAAAGGAGGGCTCTTGGTGGACATGGAGGACTTTTTCCAAACGAGGACTTTTGCAGGACTTGGAGGACCTGTAGACACCCTAATATGGAAACAAATCCCATTTTCCTTTCATCTGTTTTGTTCTTTATTAGATTATCGTAAAAAAACATAAATATTCAGCATAAGTGTTTCAATAACGTTTCTAATATACGATAATGTCTGATCTAACATAGAATATACAATAAAAATAAAAAAATTCTTTCTGGTTTAAACCGTGCAATAATGTTATGATGCATTGATAACAAAATGTATACATTTACGCTAATTAATTATAACTATATACGTAAAATCGGTGCAATGCTGTGATGATTCCACTTTGATAAATCGTTAACTTCAAAATCTAGGAAATAGGAGAAACAGCAAAAAAACTACAAATACCACAAGGGTAATGTCTAACATTATGTGTATCTTTAATCACAATTTAATTGGTAATTTTTTCTTGCATATTATTTGGATGTCAGTTTAGCTCCCCATTGTAAAGGTATACGATAATCAGTTTATTTTAAATAAAAGTTTCTCGTTATCGAACAGGATATCATGGTTGGTCGTATGTTCTTTATACACCTAAACTTCTGAAACAGGTCGATTTGTGCATCATTAGGTAAGCTTGAATGTTCATTAACTTTTCTTCAAAGGAAATTTTCTAGATTAGTTATGACGTAGAAATCTTATTTGTGGTGAAAATGAAAATATTCTTCTACATGATTTTTTATATGGTTTGAGAATTATGAGACCTACTCTGAAATGAATTGTTTAAAGTTTGAATAAAAAACTGCGATTATAAAAATAAATTGCGAGTTGAAAAAGATATTATTAATCCCGTACAGCTACCTCTCTCAGTTCGCGGTATAAAATATAAAGCTACAATGTATTAAAATTTTGAGAGGAGTTTCTAAAATATTCAGTTAACAGTTTTAAATAAACATACTTTTAGGTTCTAAAATTGCGTAAGATAGCAGCTTCGCATTTTTGGTGGATGAAAATTTTCACGAGTGTATGAGGTGCGCTAGTCAGATTACAATTGAATGTTTATACACATTTCGGGCATGGTAAGAAGCATTTTCATACAAAAATTGAATGTCATTTGTTAAAAGGTGTGTGTGGGAGATTTTAATTAAGATGGTGAGGTGAACTACAAAGGGTTAGCAATGAACATGTAGACGAAGAGAGAATTGTAGGAATAGCAAGCCTTGGTGTGTGGGGAACGGGGTGGAGTGTAATAATGTAAGGAGCTGTTACCAAATTCTGTTTGTGCGTAATCTGTTGAGGCTATAATGATGGCAATGTCGCGTTTGGGGGATCTTTCGTTGTTTTTTGTTGCACATGTCCCGAGCCTTTCCCATTTACGTGGAGTTAAGCGATCATCCTGTTTGGAAATTTTGCCGATATGTTTTAAGTTTCCCAGGGGTAGAAGCCGTTGTTAGTGTCACCGGAGTCGGTGAATAATTTGGTCGTAATGAGTAATATTATGCTAATGAACTGTAGGAATTTCCGAGTATGAGGAATTTTCTGTAGTGATAAAATTAAGGGTCACGAATTAAAATTCGGAAACTCTGGACCTTTGGAATGCAATAATATTTCGTGAAAGTTTAACATTAAAGATTTGATCATCGTAATATTTGAAGGTAAGCTCGAGTAATTAAAGGAAATGTTTATTTAAGTGCCAATTACTTAGCCGTCAGTAGTACACATTTTAGTTGATAATCAGATAAACTTTCGTATATTCGTGCTTAAAGATTTTTGTGGAGATGTATATGTGAGCCTTCTAGTCTATGTTTTGAATTTATTGTGAATTAAGGTGATTAAACTCAATTAGGTTAAAACATGCAAGTACGACGTTGGGAAAAGGGATGTCGTAATATGCACGAGGAAGTTTATACATCGTCCCAACAGCGGTCTTCAAAGGACCTTTTTTGATTATTTGTTTGTTTGAATTGAACAATATTAACATGGCATTTTAAATTGGGTTGATTTTAATTTTGATTCTAAATTAAAATAGAAATAGTTGCGTATTCATTTTTAGACAATCATGGAATGCCTGAATTTATTAGATTATGTATTTTATGGTTTCTTCATTTCATTCGTCATCTATTGTTAAATTTTAATTGTTCATAAGACGGATAAAGTACATTGTAACGTTGAGTACATTAATAGATGTATTGATAGTGCCAAAGCACATATTTTTCTCTTTTTATTTTTAAAATAGGTAATAATGAATTTTAAGATCACTCAATTTTGACTTAAGAGCATTTTGCAGAACTTTTTATGAGAGTTTATTTTGATTATAATTAAATTTTTAAGTAATGTTTTGCAGATGTTAATATCGAAACATTTGATGATTACTTTGAATTAAAATGTGGAGAGTGAAGCTATAAATTTTCAGTAATAGAGGTTCCTGATTTTAGCATAAAGCTACGTGTGTGTGGGCGTTGGAGTGTTTGTGTGTATATGTGTGTGTAATGCTCGTGTGTACGGGTGAGGGTGTAGGTGTGTGTGCGTGGGAGTGTGTGTGTGTGTGTGTGTGTGTGTGTGTGTGTGCGTGCGTGCGTGCGTGCGTGCGTGCGTGCGTGCGTGCGTGTGCATGCGTGCTCGTGGGTCTGCGATTTGATGCGTGCGTCTAGGTATGTGTGTGGAGGGGGGTTCCTGTGTGTGTTGTGCACGTGTGTCGTCTCGTATAGTGCGCGTGTGCGTTTGACTGTGTGCGTGTTGAGTTGTACGCGTGTGTTGTGCGCGTATGTGATGTGCATATGTACTGTGTGCTGGTGGGTATGCGTCTGGTTTTGTGCGTTTGTGCATGCGTGCGTGTGCACTGCGGGTGCGTGTGTGTGTGTAGGCGTGTGTATTGTGCGCGCTCGTGTTGTGCGCGTATGTGTTGTGCGCATGTCTTGTGCGTGTAGGTGTTGTCAGGTGTGTTCAAATCCTGATAAAGTATTCCAACCCCAACTAAATTTAACCAGGGTGTGAGCTACACTTTATTTTGACATTTCGATTTTTTTTTGTTATACTAACTAAATTATTTACTAAACTGTTAGCTGTTGTATGTGTGAATCTTCTGGAAAATTTTTAATAACAAATTGTTGAATATGTTTAACTTTAGTTATTCGAAATATATTTAAATTATTCTTTGGTTAGAAAAATTGTTTGGGTGTCTTCTATATTTCAGGACTAAAATCGTTAAAAGTTTAACTACCTTACAATATAAATCTTCTGGCATCCATTAATTTTCAATTGTATTTGTGATGTAAAATTTGAAAATCAGAAATGAAAATCATTATTTCTCACAACCCGGAAGTAGGAACATTATAATATATATAATATTATTATTATACCGACAAATAACTTGCAGGGAAAAGTAAAATCGTGGCTTCACATTATCTAATTTTCAGTTATATATATTTGTTATATATATTTGTGTGTGTAATGGTTTGTCACACGGGTAAAAATTTTTTTGACATTTGTTTCTGTAATTGCAGCAGCAATTATTAGTCTTGGTTGTATTTATTATTTTAACGTTTTAAAACATTCTCACTTAAAAATTTGGGAAATTAATTTTGAACTTGAATGTCGTAGTATTAAGTCAAAAAACGTAAGTCCTTCCTAGGACGCAATTGCTCAAATAAACCCGTATGCATGCAAACTTATGACTTTGATACTAACATTAATGAAATAGAAACAACTTTAAAAGAACTGCAGGATTGATTACAAGATGAAAAATATAAGATTACGCTTTCTGTTTGTAATCGTGTTAATTACCGGCGCATACATTTAACAAGTAGAGTAAATCTTTTAGAACCTGAAGTTAATTGATTTCGATCAGATTACATTTATGGAAAATTTTGAAATTGACTTAATATATTTCATGGAATGTTGTTAATTGATGAGCATATGGAGATTTGTAAAGTAAATGACAGTCTTTCTAGTATGTTTTTTCTTAAAACAACGATTTTTTGTAATTTTCAGCCCATTACTAAACCAGTACCAATTTGTATACGGGACTACAGGACAAAAAGGAAAAATGTTGTTATATCATGTTTAGAAAAAGTAGATTTCCTAAAGCGCGACATGTTTTTAAAAAAGAACCGTTTAGTTCTGATACATATTTATGTTCTCACATGCAGTTGTTTCTTAGTATCAGGAGTCAAGTTAAACATTGGTCAGACTTGCGATGTGACTTTCTTCCACTGGGATACGAGTGGGATTTACTTAACGACATTCGTAAGATTTCATGTTCTTCATGAGAACGTTTTCTTATGTATATTGTCTACGGAAGCTTTTTTTTGTCGATTAGAAAATACCGGACCGGAAGCTGAAATTATTAATCAAATTGTAAGAATTTAAATCCATATTTTATAGAACGTGTACGCTTACATGGCATACAAAGTCTTTCTCATTTAAAGGACTTATGTCGTGCCATTCAAAATGTTATGTATCTGTCTAATTGTCATGGTCCTCCTCTACAAAAGCACTTCGCTTTACTTGAACCTGATTTAGTTTGTGTTTCGCTTAAAGAATATGAACAGAAATAGTTACTCCAAGACATTTTCCGCAATCTAATATTTCTTTTATGCGTTCAAGTCGACCTAAGTGTTTTAATTGTAATGAAAACGGTCACGTATATCGGAAATGTTCAAAATCGGCTATTTTATTTCGTATTGCAACAAATACTGCAACGATACAAGTTCAATAACTCAAATCATCTCCTTGCTTACCATAAAATAGAATATCTAATAAAAACAGTCTATTGTGGCAGAACAATAAATATTTTTCTCCAAGTGCCGACTAATGGGCTTCTTCTTGGCTTTTGTGTTCTGAATCGTTGGCTTCATTATGTGTTTCCTTATCCTTTGATAACCGTTTATACCTTACTGTACTTATCTTTGGCCATTCTTTCATTTGCCTACGGGATAGAAGTTCTTCTTCAATCGTATTTTGCGCCTCGCATATAACATTTTTAGTTACACATGATATGACATTGAGGCGTGTAATGTAAAAGTTACTACCTCCGCTGATCGGTGGCTAAATTTTGTTAACGGAAAATTTCTTTACCACTGACTCTAAATGAAGTAACTCGTTACATTAATTGTTTATGTGTTGTTGTTATGTTAGAGAAGGACGTTGGTTCTCTGTTTCAAATTAGATTAGATTTGGCAAAAAAATGTCTACAGTCGACAAACTTTACTCTTTTGCTTTCTACAATTAATACGCCAATCTGAATTGTGGATCAAATAACTTTCTAAAGAACAGTTATCTACGCTAAATAATACAGTATCTAAATTGTCTGAACCAGTTTAGTCGTTTTAACATTCTTGAACACACTACAGATACTGGTAATGCTCAATGAATTAAACTACGGCTACGAAGAGATATTCTCAAAGAGGCCGATGCTATGTTTCGCTTAAATGTAATACAGCCCTCTTCTAGTTTTTGGAGTAGTCCAGTTCTCTTGATTAAAAAGAAATATGGAGAATTGAGTTAGTGTTACGATGCTAAAAAACTCGAGTGTTACCGTAAAGGACGGTTTTTCGTTGCTTAGAGGTAGTCCCGATTTATGTAAAACTCTTTAGCAAATTTTGCTTGAGATTACTTCAATTCCTAAAACAGCGTTATGTGTACTACAGAACAGGTTTGTTTCAGTTCACTGTTATGCCGTCTGATCTGTCAGACGATGCCAGAATGAATGGAAAGGGTCTTTTAATGCTACATGAAAAAATCTGTGTATACCTTGAGAACATATTAATGCTGATCTAGAAACGGTTTCTGCCGTTGTTAATTTTCCTACTCCTCAGACTATAACTGAAATAACTCTAGTAATTGATTTATATAGTTATTATAGAAGATTTATCAAAGACTTCGCAACATTATCAGCACCTATAACTTCTATAATTAAAAATAAAAGGAAGGTGAATTAGTCGAATGGACCCCTCAATCCGAAAAAGCTTTTAAAGAGATTAAAATTCTAATTACCTTAGCTCCAATTCTCGTTTCTCTACATTTTTCAGATTATTTAGGCTGACATTAACGTTATTGCTTTAACTTCTGCGGAACGAAGGTATCTGCTACGTAACCAGAATTGCTTAGTGCTATTTTTGGAATTGAGCATTTACGTAGATATGTTACAGGCCTTACCTTTCACTGTTATTATTGATTGTGCTGCTTTAACATGGCTTTAGAAACGAAGTGGTCGATTAACCAGGTGGTGACTTTTTCAGTTTAATTCTAATGTTGAAATTATTCCTGATGTTTTACCTCATTATATCTATCCAATAATTATATTGATCAATTTTTGTGTGGTAAGTGGCATTTTGATGATTCAAAAAATACAAGCTGAATCAGAAGAATTTGTATATTTTAAAGCGAATATATATATATATATATATATATATATATATATATATATATATATATATATATCTAGGTGTCCCAGTAGTGCGTATTCGGTCGATAGCTCCTTAGCTATTAATCTTGGAAGATAAGTTTAAATACGAAAGTTGTCTATTTTTATAAGCTGCGTAATCTAAAAATAGTTTGGTTTCTACAGGGTGTAATATGAAAGCGGTACAATATAGAACTTTTGATTTTTAAATAGAACACCTTATATAATATTTTATTTTTCGATTCTCCTTATAATTTTACATTTTTTTTAAAAGTATTACTTAGAAGCTAAATCTTACAGTTTTTCAGATATTTGCAAAGTTAACTAAACACTGACATTTTTATGTAGTAATTCAAGTAGGCGTATCTCAGTTATTTTTAAAGATAAAAAAATAATCTTTGGTATTGAATTCGTTCATACATGAGCTTACTTTAATCTATTGTCAAAATTGGATTTCAATATACACGGTGATCACAAAAATTAATTCAATAACATAAATTTGAAAATGCTATATCTTCGTTTTTTTAAATGGCACACCCTATATTTTTTTAATGCCTTGTCTTCGTCTCTTTAGAAAAACCCAACTATTTAAGCACGATCTTATTTACTGATGAAGCTACTTTCCACAAAAATGGATACCTTAATAGACATAATTTCCATTATTACGATACTGAGAATTCCAGATTTATAATTCCTGTTGATCATCAACACCTCTGGTCACTTAATGTTTGGGCCGGAATTATTGAGGAAAGAATTATAAGACCATATTTTTTTGAAAACACGGTCAATGGAGATTCATTTTTAAACTTCTTGCGCAACGAATTTGAAACTTTTATTGACAAACCCTTAGAGAAATGTGGCTGCAATTAGATGGCGCTCCTCCGCATTTTAGCAGAAACGTTAGAAATTATTTAAATATATAGTTTCAAAACAAATGGATTGGAAGAGGAGGACCGATCTCCTGGCCTGCTAGATTGCCTGACTTGACAAAGCTGGACTTTTTTCTTTGGGGTTGGATTAAAGAAAAAGTCTATCGAACTCCTCCAACGACTGTAGATGATATGAAGGCAAGAATTAGAGACGTCATTCAAAATATAAATGTTTCCACGTTACGAAAAGTAAATTTGTCGTTTATTCAAAGACTTCATGTTTTCCAGCAATAAAATGGTGGTCACATTGAACATTCATTATAATTTTAAGTGTTTGTATTTCAGTTAATATGTTTTTTAGTTTCTTATGTATTCATAGCTTGCTTTGACCGACTTCTTCAGTGTTATCAACGAAAAAAATTGAACAAACTTAAATATCTCCGAAACTATTAGCGATAGGTATAGAACATATTTAATAGAAATTAAAGCCGACTAATAGACGAAGACAAGGCGTTAAAAAATATAGGGTGTGCTATTTAAAAAAATGAAGATATAGCGTTTTCAAATTTACGTTGTTGAATTAATTTTTGTGATCACCCGTTTATTCAAAGACTTCATGTTTGCCAGCAACAAAATGGTGGTCACATTGATCATTTATTATAATTTTAAGTGTTTGTATTTCAGTTAATATGTTTTTTTAGTTTTTATGTATTCGTAGCTTGCTTTGACCGACTAATGTTACTCTTCTTCAGTGTTATCAACGAAAAAAATTGAACAAACTTAAATATCTCCGAAACTATTAGAGATAGGTATAGAACATATTTAATAGAAATGAAAGCCGATTAATAGACGAAGACAAGGCATTAAAAAATATAGGGTGTGCCATTAAAAAAAATGAAGATATAGCATTTTCAAATTTATGTTATTGAATTAATTTATCACCGTGTATATTAAAATCCAATTTTGACAATAGATTAAAGTAAGCTCATGTATGAATAAATTCTAAACCAAAGATTATTTTTTTTATTTTTAAAAATAACTGAGATACGCCTACTTGAATTACTACATAAAAATGTCAGTTTTTAGTTAACTTTGCAAATATCTTAAAAAAGATTTGGCTTGTAAGTAATTCTTATAAAAAAGATGTAAAATTATAAGGAGAATCGAAAAATAAAATAATATATAGGGTGTTCTATTTAAAAATCAAAAGTTCTATATTGTACCGCTTTTATATTACACCCTGTAGAAATCAAACTACTTTTAGCTTATGCAGCTTATAAATATAGACAATTCGTATTTAAACTTAAACATATTTAATAGAAATGAAAGCCGACTAATAGACGAAGACAAGGCGTTAAAAAATATAGGGTGTACTAATTAAAAAAAGGAAGATATAGCATTTTCAAGTTTACGTTGTTGAATTAATTTTTGTGATCACCCGTTTACTCAAAGACTTCATGTTTGCCAGCAACAAAATGGTGGTCACATTGATCATTTGTTATAATTTTAAGTGTTTGTATTAAAATTAAAAAAATGAAGATATAGAATTTTCAAATTTATGTTATTGAATTAATTTTTGTGATAACTCTGTATATTGAAATCTAATTTTGACAATAGATTAGAGTAAGCTCATGTATGAATAAATTCTATACCAAAGATTATTTTTTTATCTTTAAAAATAACTGAGATACGTCTACTTGAATTACTACATAAAAATGTCAGTATTCAGTTAACTTTGCAAATATCTCAAAAAATGTAAGATTTAGCTTGTAAGTAATTCTTATAAAAAAGATGTAAAATTATAAGGAGAATCGAAAAATAAAATAATATATAGGGTGTTCTATTTAAAAATCAAAAGTTCTATATTGTACCGCTTTTATATTACACCCTGTAGAAATCAAACTACTTTTAGCTTATGCAGCTTATAAATATAGACAATTCGTATTTAAACTTATCTTTTAAGTTTAATGGCTAAGGAGCTATCGATCGAATACGCACTATTGGGACACCCTGTATATATACTCTCTGTTTTGGCGATGTCTTCCAATATTTCTGAATGTAAATTTCCTTTAATGTTATTATTACTGGGTTTATGCGCGTTCGTGTGAGGTACGCATTTGTATTGTGTGAGTATGAGCGTATGTTGTACGCACCTGTGGTATGCGTGGTGTGTGTGTGTGTGTTTTTTTTTGTGCGCGTGTTGTGCTCGCGTGTATGTGGACGAGAGTATGCGGCGGGCGTGCATACGTTTGTGTGTATGTGTGGTATGTGTGCATGTATGTGTGTGTGGGTAGGCACGAGTGGGCGTGGGTGGTTGGTTGTGTGTGTGTATGCATGTTTTCGTGCGCGCGCCTGTGTGGCTACATGTGTGTGAGTGTATGGTGTATGTGGGCGTGCCCGTTGTGTGTTGGTGTGTTCGATTTTGACGGTACGGGTGTGTGGGAAGGGTGCGTTTGTGGTTATGTGGGGGAAGGGTGCGGGTACGGCTGTGTATAATGAATCTTTCGTATTATCTCATAAACACGAAAACCATTGCATTCAAATTTCAAGCAACTATTTATTATTTGGTGGCGGTGGATTTGAGGGTTGGTTCAGAGGGATAAATATGATTTTCTTTGGGCCGCACTAACTCAAAAACTTAAGATTCGATTTTATTCAAATTTAACACATAAATATCTAGACACTACTGGTATTTGATGTAGGTAGAGTTGCGGGCCAAGGAGTAAGGGTATTTAATATGACTTTTAATAACGATTGCATTTAAATTTGACATAAGCCTTTAAGATATATTTAGAACCCAGTGACTTTTGATGGTGGCGGAGTTGCGGAGTTTAGAAAAGGGCTCGATTTTATTTGCTTTTGTTCGCAATAATTCAATCCCTTCAAAACCGATTACATTCAAATTCAAGACAATTATTTGGTTGAAACGACTTAAATAATTGTACTATATGTTTTCGATTTTTTTATATTTTTAATGTTTTTTGGGTGAAAGGGATTTTTTGCATAGAATGTTAGAATAGAATTAGTTGTATCATTTTGTAAGTTATTAGGTGTGCAGGGAGATGATAACCTAATTGAGACTAATGACTATAATTTATTCTATACCAGTTAGAAGAGGAAGGGATATTTATGTTACTGACTATGTAGAAATCGTAAAAATCATAAAGTGAATGAGATTCCACCCATCGTTACAGACGATCACTTTGATGGTAATATGAAAGTACTCCTTAAATCATACTTTTAATGGTAATTTCTAAGTTTACTTTCAGTAATAATTAGAGAATTGAAGGCAATTAAAACATATATAAAATATATCACTAGTAGACTGAATAGTGACGGTGGCTATAAAGTACAGTAATTTATTATTCTATTAAATTTGTTTTCTTATTCATTTCTGGAGATATAAACTATATTTTTCCGGTTCTTAAGGATTTATTTTTCTCGTTTTGGCTATGATGACATCACATTAATTTTGTACAATTACTTGTACTGTTTTTTTTTTTGGTTAAATTGTTAATACTTACATTACAATTTCATAGAACAAATTTATTGTTTAATTTTTGTGGTTTTAATGCGCAATCATATTTGACATAATTACTGTAATAAATATGTACAACTTTCTTCTTCTTTTTTTTTGTAAATTTTCTCACGGATTTGATTTAAAATCAAATGTCAAGTATCGTTGTTGACAGAGAGAACAGCAATGATGACCTTTAAAGTAAATATTCTTATTATTATTAAGAAAAAATATACATTTGATCTATGGCCGTTGCTAGTTTAGAAACTCAGAAATAAAAAAACGCTAAGTACAAAATATATTTCTATTACATCGTGCATAAACAGATAATTCATCAAAAATATATTTGTACAACAATAAAATTTTTTAACCCATAAAATTCTGAAATAAATTGTAATTACTCTTCCACATTATTAAATTTTATTGCATCTAACATGATTTTCACTCATTGCTTTTTAAGAAATTTTAATGGGTTTGAAATTTACAGAATAATACAATATTGTCAGTCTTCTGAAGGGTAGTAGCTCTTAAAAAGAATTATGTAACGTGCAATTCTCTCCAAACGTGCCAAAATTTGCTTGCAACAGATGGTAACTAAAATTAATCACTTTTATAAAAAAACTTAATGTAAGGTAGCAATAGCAACCAATGTGAAATTAGAGTAACCCTGCAGCAATACATTTTGCATACTTAGTGTATTTAGCAACAACATCCCAGCAATAAATATGCAAAAATATGTTTTCTTCCTTAATAGTTAATTAGATTGTTTCATATCTGTAAAATTCCATATGCGATTGAAGTCGATCTTTAGGAATAATCCTTTAACATCCTTTAACATAGCGCTTTGAACTCTCATTTACTTAGTGAAAACTTAGATAATAAAATAAGCACATTTGGCGCACTTGGCCCGTGATTCTAAGAATTTTTATTTTACATACAGGGTTATTTTTTTAAAACCTAACATAGGCTATTTTTTTTTATTACTGAATTACTCCAGCGCTGCCAGTTTTTGTAGTATCTTCAAAAATAATTTTTTTTTAAATGACTATTGCATTTTGTTTGCAAAATCTGATAGAACGTTTCACTGCAATCAAAAGTACTAGAGTGAAAAATTTTCGTTTTGGAAGCTGTTTACGAATTAATATTGTTTTACTGGTTTGGTCTTAGCAAAAATTCACTTTTGGCGTGTTAAACTAAGCAAATATTGGTAAAATTTACCGTTAAAAAGAACAGGGGTGAATATGAAATTTATTAACGAAGTAACAAATAAAAATTATTCCAAAACGAAAATTGTTCTCTCTAGTACTTGTGACTGTAGTGAACGCTCTATCAGATCTTGCAAACAAAGTGCAATATTGCCATTTAAAAAAATGTTATTTTTGAAGATACTGGCAACGATGGAGTAATTTTTTTCATAAAATTTTCGTAGTTATATTACTTTTGGAAGTAAAAGTCTATCTACAGTAATAAACAGGATAGTCTATGTCAGGTTTTAAAAAAGTAACCCTGTATGTATTCTACATGCCCTTAGTAGCAATTAACACTAATAAAATTCTGGCACATACCGCTTATTTTTTCATTGATGAACTTTTATAATATGTTCATATAAGTGGTTAATATAGTAGGTAAGTGTCGAAATGAGCTCATTTAATGTATGTGGTCCGCAATTAAAATATATATATATATATATATATATATATATATATATATATAATAATGTTAGATTACTCGAAAGCATTCGACACAATATGTCATGAAACTCTCTTAGCTGTTTTACACTTCGTTGGATTCGATAATGCTGCTATCGCTCTGCTACAGAATTATCTTTCGAATCGCAAACAAAGAGTTATGTCAAACAATCAAGCATCGTCATTACTTGACATTCATGCAGGTGTTCCCCAGGGATCAATACTGGGTCCCCTACTGTATACTATTTATACATGTAATCTCGGTAGTTGTTTAAAATTTTGCCGTTATAACTTATACGCTGACGATACCCAAATACAGTATAGTTTTTCTGAAAATGGCGTTGTCTCGGCCATCTGTTTAACAAATCAAGAAGTAAATTGCCGCGTTAAATATTCGGAATGTCACAATTTAAAAATTAACGCAAATAAAACGGTACTTTTACTTTTTGGTAAAGAAATCTCCAAGGAACGTATAAAAAATAATGTCTTTATTCGAATCAAAGACGTGGATATTACAATCTCTGACACGGGTTGAAATCTTCGATTAGAAATTGATTCCAAGCTTAGATTTAAGAAACATCCAACTGCATTAAAAAAGCTGTTATGAACTTAAATGTACTCTATAATAAACGTAAACTTTTGAATCGTGGCACTAGAGCACTACTGCGTGACACACTTGTTCTGTCCCAATTTAATTTCTGTGATGCTGTGTATGGACCTTGTATTGATAGTTTGGGCTCTAAAAGAATACAACGCATACAAAACTGCTGCCTCAGGTTTATTTTTGGCATAAAAAAACATGAGTCAATCCTCTACAGCTCCATGAAATAGACTGGCTCAACATGGGCATCCGAAGAGTTTTGCATTCAATTTGCTTATACTACAAAATAATTAATACCAGAACAATAATAATAATAATAATGTATGTATGTATATATATATATATATATATATATATATATAGTATTTTTCCTGAATGTAAGGTTAGTAATAAAATTAATTCTTGGTTTATTATCTAAGTTGAGACAAATTAGTTCAAAGATATAATTAAGCTAGGTATAGACTTTGAAAAGATGTAAACGTTTTATTGATATATTGCATAGAGGAGAGAAGATTCCGTGTGAAACTTTAACATGTTCATCGTACATCAATTCTCCTATTATAAATGGAACACCCTGTATATTTTGATATGGGCGAATAGTACTCTTAAAGACCTAACTTTTATCTAAATATATTAATAACGCTCAGATTTATAGTTTTAAAATAGTTCCATTTTTTTTAAATTTTCTATAATTATTTTATAACGTAACGATTTAATAGAGACCCATGATTTAAAAACAATAAAACAAAATTTTAATATGTCAATTAGGTGTATTTTAACTTGATTTCTTTCAAAACTACTTTTTCACTACATTTGTATTTAGAAGAAAACTTGAATTAAGAGAAGTTAACTCTAAATTTATAAACAAAAATTTTCCGATACCCGTTGTCCAGATGAACGAGTTCTTGAAAATTTAAAAAGTAGATTTGAGGAAACAGGATCGATTGCATATAAAAAGAACAATTGTCCAAAACCTGTAAACAACGAGGAAACTCAACTAGTGGCGCTGCAAGTTATACAAGAAAACCCTCAAATAAGTATTAGAAAAATTGCAGTCGAACATGATTTACAGAAATCAACAATACACAATATAATTAATGAATATAAATATCATTCACACCAGGCATTGGATGAACATGATTTTGAAAATAGACTACTGTCGTTGGGGATTGCAACAACCACATAATTTTTTTAATATAACAGACGAATCTACTTTTCATAACAATTATTTTGTAAGTAGACATAATTGTCATTATTACGTCATGGAAAATCCACCTATAATTAGATACAGAAACAATCAGTATCGATAGAGTCTCAATGTTTGGACTGGTATTATTGGCAACAGATTATTAGGACCCTATTTTTTGGAAAACAATTTAAATGCAGTAAATTATTTAAATTTATTGCGAACATCCCATTCGCTAATGAGGAAATATGGTTTCAACAAGATGGCGCTCCTGCACATTCCCCTCGTGATGTGACGGAGTTTTTAAATCAGCGATTTCCTGATCGTGGGATAGGTCGTTATGGGCCTATCAGGTGGTCAGCTAGATCACCCCATCTGACTTTCACGGACTATTTTTTTTTTGGGGCTACATTAAAAATGAAGTTTATAGAACATCGCCGACTACTGCAGAAAATATGAGGGAAAGAATTCAACAAGCGTTTCGTAATGTAACCCAACAAATGTTGCATAATTTACAAGGTTCCTACAGACAACGATTGAATCAGTGCATAGAGAAAAGAGGAGGCTTGTTTGAACCTTATTTAGAATTTTTTTAAGTGCACATTTCCATATGTTTGACTTATCTGCTTCTTGTTCTTATTAATTGTGTGTTTATTATTTCAATATTGCATTGTTTAGTTTATTGTTAAAAATATTTAATAAAATTAATTATTACTATTACTTACCTGGTATTGTGACGTTACGTTATAAAATAACTATAGAGAAATTAAAAAATGGAAATATTTTAAAAACTATAAATTTTAGCGGTATCAATGTATTCAGATAAAAGTTAGGTCTTTAAGTGTACTATTCGCCCATATCAAAATATACAGGATGTTTCATTTGAAATAAGAGAATTGATGTACGTTGAACATGCTAAAGCTTCACACGGAGGAGCTTTCTCTCCCCTATTCAATATATCAAAGCCTATACCGTAGCTTAATTATATCCCTGAACTAATTTGTCTCAACTTAAGATAATAAACCAAGAATTAATTTTTATTGCTAACCTTACATTCAGGAAAAAAATACATTTTTGTTAAATAACTTAGCAACGTTGCATTTTATATGTACAAATGTATACATCGTTGAAACGCTTATTCATTAGGCTACCCAAAAATGTAATAATATACAGGGTGTTCCATTTAAAATAAAAAAGTTGATACCCCCATACTTTAACGAATCACCCTGTAGGTGCTAAAATATTTTTAAGTTGTGCACGTATTGGAACCATATAACTTCTGTATAAATGATTTTTATGAAAAATCAACAGCGAAGCCACAATCTTCCGTCGCGTGACGCTTTGGACACCGGTATATATATATATATATATATATATATATATATATATTACGTACCCTAAGAAATAATTAAAATACGATTTTGTACATATCTCTTATTTTTCAATAAAACATTTGCTTTTTGATTGTGACGTTTTTCATTGCCTTCGTCCATTAGAGGGTCACTTTCAAGGCAGTTTAATATTTTACCGTATTAAAGATCTAGCTAATCTTTACTAAAATAAAATTAGATTCTGTAGTTAGCTTTTTCATATACGTACCATAACTATTAGAGAAGGTTTACACACGGCGTTTCAAAAATGTCTTCCAAAATTTCTAGGAGGTATTCTGTGTGTGAAATTAAGCCATTTTCGAGATACAGGGTGTTGAAGTTTCGAAAAAGGGGACATTTTCATTTGATTTCTCAGGAAGTATACAAACACCGGCAATCTGATATTATGCACATTATCCGCACTGATGCCCCGCGATACTCAATTATTCTATACAGTGGCGGTGATACGGCTAGCTCCAAAGAGATGTACTCGAATTTTATTTCCATTTTCGTATTTGTCAGCTCAATATACACGAATAAGGTCACTTGTGATTTTGTGATTTGACGGCTCGTTTCCAAGATAAACAAGAAAATTTGGTTTCATGTACTTCATAGCGTACGCCACTGGTTCACTATTTCGACCTAAAAATCTGTGAAGATGAGGAAAACGTCAAGGCAAAGAAAAATTTCAAATATGATTTTTGTTTAAATCGATTCGTTTCAGAGATACAGGGTGTTGTACATACCACCTCATTTTAACGTTTTCTTCTTATGTACAATACCCTGTATCTCTGAAACGAAGCGATTTAAAGATAAATCCTATTTGTAATTTTTCTTTACCTTGATGTTTTCCTCTTCTTCACAAATTTTTACATCGAAATATTGAACCAGTGGCGTACATGAAACAAAATTTTCTTGTTTATCTTGGAAACGAGCCGTCAAATCACAAAATCACAAGTGCTATTCGTGTATATTGAGTTGACAAATACAAAAATGGAAACAAAATTCGAGTACATCCAGTGGCATAGAAGTTCAACCTGAAAAACCCTTTCGACCTGCCACTGTATACAATAATTGAGTATCGCGAGCATCAGTGTGTGACTCGTGTAGAGTGAAATCAAAAGAAAACGTCCCTTTTTTGAAACTGCATCACCCTGTATCTCGAAAATGGTGGCCTTTGGACCATATGTTCATTTGACAAATTAGCTTAATTTCACGCACAGAATACCTCCTAGAAATTTTGGCTGACACCATTATCATTTACTGAAGCCGATCACTGCAGTAATTGTTATCGGAACGGTTCAATTAGTAAACAATTAATAAAAATTCACAATTACATATTACCCACAAGAAAATTATTTCAATTGTTCGTATTAACGTTTAGACACGTCCATTGCATAATAACTACCCAAAACATTCATATCGATAAAATCATTTCTGAATGGATCGCTTGAGGTCCCCATTGGTAGCGGGACCATAGGCATTCGTCGAGTGTGCCTATGCAACAGTCCAGCCCTGTGCACTTCTACCGATACCGCCATTATGATAAGTTTTCCTTGGCGTTTATATTAATTTTCCTTTATATTATGGAGTAGAGTGGTGGTCTAATATGTAGTTATTTTTTTAAGTGGTGCGTTCATATATATTGAGTTCTGGATACTCCAGTGGATAGAGTTTTAAAATGTGGATTTATTATTATAAAAGTACATATTAGATATTTCTGTTAGACAACTCTTTTCACTTCGGCTATTTTCACTGTTAGTCTTCACGTGCAGGTGTTCTGGATACTCGAGTTGATAGAGTCTGTATTTAGGATTTTTAATCATAAACTTACACCTTAGATATTTCTGTTAGGTAACTCTTCACTTTCAGTACTTTCACTGTTAGCCTTTACTTGAAGGTGTTCTGGATACTCGAGCAGTTAGAGTTATAAAATTAATATTTTTTAATTATAAATTATTAGATATTTCTGTTGGACGACTCTTTTTTCACTTCGAGTATTTTCACTGTTAGCCTTCACGCGAGGGTGTTCTGTATACTCGAGTTGATAGAGTTCCGTATTTGGGATGTTTTAATTATAAAATTGCACGTTAGATATTTCTATTAGGCAACTCCTTTCACTTTTAGTATTTTCACAGTTAGCCTTCACGTGAGAGCATTTTGTATACTCGAGTTGAAAAGAGTTCCGTAGGATTTTTAATCATAAAATTGCACGTTATATGTTTCAATTAGACAACTCTTTTTACATGAGGGCATTCTGGATACTCGAGTGGATAGTTTTTTAAAATTAGGACTTTTAATTATAAATTATTACATATTTTTGTTATACAACTCTTTTTTACTTCAAGTATTTTCACTGTTAACCTACACGTGAGGTTGTTCGGGATACTAGGGTGGATAGTTTTAAAATTAGGATTTATTAATTATAAAAGGACACATTGGATATTTCTGTAATTTTTTTTCACTTCGACTATTTACACTGTTATCCTTCACGGTCAGGTGTTCTGGATACTCGAATTCATAGAGCCCGTATTTAGGATTTTTTAATCCTAAAATTACACGTTAGATATTTCTAGTAGGCAACTCTTTTCACTTTCAGTATTTTCACTGTTTACGTGTTTACGTGTGTTCTGAATATTCGAGTGGATAGTTTTTTTTAAATCCCGATTATTTAATTATAAAATTATACATTAGATATTTCTGTTAGACAACTCCTTTACTTCGGACTGGTTGACCAGCAACTTCAATTAAAAGGAGTAAAGTTTTAAATCTTTAAAAAAAGCAAAAATTGTCATATCTCTGACTACGATACATTGAGTTTTTTTGTTACAAACTTGGTCTTTTTTCACCCAGTTTCTTTTGGCACATTATTCCTCTTCCGCCCTGTATATAATAGGTGCTGCAGCATACTTACCAAAGGTATCCTATCTTTAATAGTGTAATTTGAACTTATTCGCAATACTGCTAAGGGATGTATCTTGACTTTACTGGCAATAACGCTACTATTACTCAAATTAATTGCTTGCTTTAGATTGACCTTACAGGAAACAATTAAAACATTAGTCTGATATTTAATTACTCGCAAACCTCAAATCTGATCAAAATAATTGGCTGTCTAGTGGTAAGCTACGCCGTGTTATGTGAATGAGATAGGATTGGATGAGGTTGTGTTGCATCATATGGGACAGGTAAACAATGAAACTACTCAAATTAGAATTAACGAGATTTGCGCAGTGATGGTTCAACCCGTTAATTTACTAAATTGGGAAAGAACCACTAAGAAAACCCAATTTATTAATAAATAAGTCATTGCACAAGTACATTAATAAATCAAAGAAACGGTTCAATATACAGAGTGACAAAAAGTCTGGAAACGCCCAATTATCTCGTAAAGTTCGAATTGTACAAAATTTGTCGTTTCTCTGATATTATTAGTCGCTTTGGTTTTTTAAATATATCATCCTGTATATGCAGTCATTATTGGAATCTCCTCTTCAATACAAGTTCAACCATATGTAAAACTTATGATTTTATGTAGTATAGAAGGTCTTGAATACATAAAACAGTGCAAAATGTGTAGATTTGAAGAAATTTAAATGTTTAAATATAGAATGCTGTGATTTTGACATTTGTTCACCATTTACATTATTAAATAAAACTGACAGTAGTTTGATGTGTTTTAGAAGGCTGTGCAAAGTAAATTGTTTCTCTAAAAATGGAAAAGAACGAATTACTATTCTAATGATGACAGGGTACGGCGACAGAAAAAGATCTTATAGTGAAGTAGCTATACTCTCTCAAACCGTTCTCCTATCCATAAGGCGACGGTACAAAAAACTGTAAAGCGGTTTGAGGCCTTTGGAGGAGTAAAAGATAGATACCGATCAGGTAGACCGAAAACAGTTATGCATGACAACAAAACTTTATATATAATGCAGAGTTTCTTTGAAGATTCACATACATCCTCACGCAGGGTTGCACAATTACATGGTATAGGTCTTACGTGTACTACATAAGAATAAATTTCAACCATACAAAATTCATTCATTGTAAGAATTAAGTGAAGATGACTTCGACCGTAGAGTAGAGTTTACTGAGATAATGATGAATAAAATTAAAAATGATGGAAATTTCCCCCGTTTTTAAAATTTCTAAAAAACGAGAAATACTACGTGGGAATATTTTCAAATTTATAACTAAAAGAAGTATTAATTTTTAAAATATGCACTCGTGCGTAACAAAAAATTTTAAATTTTTGAAAATTCAATTTTGACATGCAATAGTTCCAATCAACTTTTGATGTTCTTTTTTATTCATTCCTAAGAGTTCTCGCTAATTAAAAAAAAATTATAATCAAAAATGAAAAAGTTACAGCTCTTTTCCTTAAAAAAAGAAAATGTTGACAAAAAATATTTTAAAGAGTTCTAGTAGTTCTTGCAGCAGATTTGGATAGTATTCGAAAAGTTCTGAAAGAAATTCTAATGATCGAAAGCGATTCGATTAATATTTATAGACTTATTCGACTTTACAAATATTTTGATGGGTTCTAATAGTTTCAAAATGGTTCTCGTGTAGTTCTCGACATGCACAATGCCTTTCCAAAGAGTTTCGATGTTAACATTAATTATATATATTTTTTTAAATGAATTTATCAACAAAATGGGCTTTTTCACTAAATGTTTTAAAAATTATTTAATTAATTTGATCATCGGAACTCTTAGGAAAGGCACTATGTATGCTCAGAACTGTACGAGAATTGTTTTAGAATAATCAGAACTCCTGAAAATCGACCAGCGTCTCATCTATATCCTTGTAAATTTTCAATGTATCTATGAATAATATTTTGAAGGGTTCCAATAGTTCCCACAGCAGACTTGGATAGTACTCAGAAAGTTATAAAAGAAATTCTAATGACTGAAAGCAATCCGATCAATAATTAATGTGTTACATAGAAAAATTTGCATTTAGCACCAAAGTTAAAGACTTAGAATAAAGTTTTGAGCTGTTTCAGTGTAAATAATTTTTCAATTATTAAATATATATTTTATGAAAATATCTGGCGTTGAACTCCACACGACCTTCCAACCTACAAAAGGGAAATTAAAAGAAATGAAATAATTTTAATAACGATTTTCTTAGGATAATTATGCAATCTCTCTTATAAGTTCATTACGAAAATAGGAAACATTATATAAAACAACAACCATCTATATCAACTAGACATTTAAAACTTCATGTCAAACAGAGGTTTATAGACATAAAACATTAAAAGAAACGGAATAATTTTAATTATAATTTTTACCTTCCAACCTACATTATACATATACAGTCCGTTCATAAAGTGTGGAAACGGCCCATTATCTCACGAGTTAACTATTTTCAGAGGTAAAGCTCGGACACGTCGATTTTTATTTTTTGTTTTTCAAAAAAAAAAAAAATTTTACCCCCACTACCTTATCAGATGTGGCCACATCGAGAATTTTTTTAAATAGAATCTGTATATTTCTATATCAAAAATTAACAGCCCATATTTTTCTGAGTTCTACCATACCAAATTTGTCACAAAATATTTATTTTATATTTTATGAAAATATCTGGTGTGGAACTCCACACGACCTTCCATCGTACAAAATGGAAATGAAAAGAAATGAAATAATTTTAATAACGTTTTTATTAGGATAACCAACCTACATTATACATATACAGTGCGTTCATAAAGTGTGGAAACGGCCCATTATCTCACGAGTTAACTATTTTCAGAGGTAAAGCTCGGACACGTCGATTTTTATTTTTTGTTTTTCAAAAAAAAAAAATTTTTACCCCCACTACCTTATCAGATGTGACCACATCGAGAATTTTTTTAAATAGAATCTGTATATTTTTATATCAAAAATTAACAGCCCATATTTTTCTGAGTTTCTACCATACCAAATTTGTCACAAAATATTTATTTTATATTTTATGAAAATATCTGGTGTGGAACTCCACACGACCTTCCATCGTACAAAATGGAAATGAAATAATTTTAATAACGTTTTTATTAGGATAATTATGCAATCTCTCTTATAAGTTCATTACGAAATAATTTTTTTTCATAGTTTTGATCTGTTTCAGTGTAAATGGTTTGTCAATTATTAAATATATATTTTATGAAAATACAAAATGGAAATTAAAAGAAATAATAATAATTTTAATAGCATTTTTATTAGGATAATTTGCAACCTCTTTTACAATAAGTTCATTACGAAAATAGGCAACATTGTAAAAACAAAAACAAAATCTATGTCAACAGACGTTTAAAATTTCATGTCAGACAGAGGTAAATGGACACCTAGATGCTAACCTAAAAAATTAAAAGAAATAAAATAATTTTTTTGCGAAAGCGGAAGTAGAAGTTTCTCTGTTGTTAAAATCGGACATAAGTGGATCATTTTCTCCCTAGGGACCAAATATGTCACAGTATCTCCCTAAGAAGTTTATTTTATATGTTTTGACAGTTTCAAATACTGAGTAAAAATAAAAACACAAGAACTAAAGAACTAACTTATTTATTTGCGTTTACAGTAAATGATACAGGCCCACACTTATTGAAATTTTTCACAATTTTCAGTTTTTTTGAAAACAATTTTCTGACACTAGGTATGGTTGTCAAGGTACGAATTTCAAAAAACATACGGATGTGACGAAACTATTACTAAATTTATTAATTTTCCGTGTTTTTGAGTTTCCGCTTTTGCAAAAAATAGTATATACATCTCGGTAGAGAATGTTATTTTTCCCTCGATGTTTTGCAAACTGCATCTTTGGAAAAATCATGTATTTTTCTACCTCTAGGTATAATATTCTATTAATTATAATTTTTTTAGGATAACTATGCAATATCTTTTTTATACGTTCATAACGAAAACAGGCAACATTGTAAAAACAAAAACAATAATCTATGTTAGAATGACGTTTCAAACTTCATGTAAGATTAATAGACATAAATACATGTTAACTTGAAAACAATTCCAAAGCCGCCCACTTCTATATCAGTACTATAGTTTAACCATTTACGTTCATATTTAATTCATTTTTAGACTTAAACCTTGCGTTATATTAAGAAACTTTATAAGGAAAAGTTATGTAAAAGTAAATTTTCTTTAAAAAATATGTGTACACTTTTTCTTATAAAATTAATCGTTATTCAGATATTGAAAAAAATTTGAACTAACTTCTACCTAAGGAATTTTTTGCCGGTAAATACACACCATATCAAAAAATTGCATAGAACATAATTAAACGATATGTTTAAGGTCTATATTTAAGTATGTCTATATCTTTGAAATATGCAGCTGATATAGAAATATTTGAAAAAACAAAACTGACCCTAACCCACCCCCCCCCCCCCCACCCCCCCTCCATCGCTGTATTTCTCCCAAAATGTAATCAGGTCCAAGCCAAATGAAAACAAGCTTAAATACAAAATTTTAAGTACGTAGGTATTTTTGTTCTAGATCGTGGATAGGGACTAACATACATTCACACAGACACACACACAGGCATCCACACATCATGGCTCTTGGCGAAACTTAACCAAAAGTTGTAAAATGAGCTAATAAGTCGATTTAGCGATAGGGAAAAAAGTCGATTGCTTAACCTTCTATACCTATACAGTGCGTTCATAAAGTGTGGAAAGGGCCCATTATCTCTCGAGTTAACTATTTTCAGAGGTAAAGCTCGGACATGTCGATTTTCATTTTTGTTTTTTTTATTTTTTTAAAAGAAATAATTTTTACCTCCACTACCTTACCAGATGTGACGTCATCGATAATTTTTTTAAATAGGAACTGTATATTTTTATATCAAGAATTAATAGCCCATATTTTTCTGAGTTCAACCATACCAAATTTGTCATAAAATATTTTAAGCTACTGTATACTGAGTATATTTATTTAGTTTATTTAGAAATGTTACAAACCTATGTAGTTCCATTTTTAACGGCAACTTTTCCTGACATTAATAATCCTGGTCAAATAGATCCCACCATTTGGTTCCATCAGGATGGAGCAAGTCCACAGTATGCTGTAACAGTTAGAAATTTTTTAAACCGAACTTTTCCCAATTGCTGGATTGGACGACACGGCCAAATTGAATGGTCTGCTAGGTCGCCAGATTTAAATCCCATGGACTTTTCGATCTGGCGTTATTTAAAAAGTAAAGTATATGTAAACCGACCTACCACTTTAGAAAATCTCAAAGAGAGAATCCGTGTTGAAATGTAACAAATTACACAAGTGATATTGTCAAACATAACCTAAGACTTCATTGGACGTCTTGGGTACTGTCAATTAACAAGGAGCTCAATTCGAGCATTTATTATAATTATGCTATTTGTTAATTTTTATTACTAATTTTCCTTGTTAAATAATAGTGAATTAAATATTTAAAAATCCAAACGTTGAATTTCATTATACTCAGTATACTGTAGCTTGAAATATTTTGTGACAAATTTGGTATGGTAGAAATATGAGCTGTTAATTTTTGATATAAAAATATAGATTCTATTTAAAAAAATTCTCAATGTGGTTACATCTGATAAGGTAGTGGGGGTAAAAATAAAAAAACAAAAATAAAAATCGACGTGTCCGAGCTTTACCTCTGAAAATAGTTAACTCGTGAGATAATGGGCCGTTTCCACACTTTATGAAAGCACTGTATATGTATAATGTAGGTTGGAAGATAAGAATTATAATTAGAATTATTACATTTCTTTTAATGTTTTATGTTAGCATCTAATGTCTATAAACCTCTGTTTGACATGAAGTTTTAAATGTCTGTTTGATATAGATGGTTTTTGTTTTATATAATGTTGCCTATTTTCGTAATGAACTTGTAAGAGAGATTGCATAACTATCCTAAGAAAAACGTTATTAAAATTATTTCATTTCTTTTAATTTCCATTTTGTAGGTTGGAAGGTCGTGTGGAGTTCCACACCAGATATTTTCATAATATATATATATATATATATATATATATATATATATATATATATATTTAATAATTGAAAAATTATTTACACTGAAACAGCTCAAAACTTTATTCTAAGTCTTTAACTTTGGTGCTAAATCCAACATTTTTTGTGTAAAACATTAATTATTGATCGAATTGCTTTCAGTTGCTGAGTACTGTCCAATCTAATGTGGGAACTATTGGAACCCTTCAAAATATTGATCATCGATACTTTGAAAATTTACGAGGATATAGATGAGGCGCTGGTCGATTTTCAAGAGTTCGGATTATTCTAAAACAATTCTCGTATAGTTCGAGTATACACAATGTCTTTCTAAAGAGTTACGATGACAAAAATTAATTAGATAATTTTTTTAACAATTAATAAAAAATAGCCCATTTTTCGGATAAATTCATTTTGAAAAGATTATATAATTAATTTTAACATCGAAACTCTTTGGAAAGGCATTGTGTGTCTAGAACTACACAAGTTCTATTTTGGAACTCTTCAAAATATTTATCGTCGTTACTTAGAAAATTTACACTACGTTTCAAATGAAATGCACCACTTAGAAATAATGATGCTATGATTCTGAACTTTTGGTAAAATAATGTTTCAGTACCATATAGAAAACGATGGAAGTTTCAATGAAAAAAAAACAAGTCATTATGTACTTTGCACCACTGTTAACATCAATTATCAACAATTTTTATTTATACATTTTAAGAAATCTAGTCGCTTAGTGTCAATTTTTTGTTGTTTAACTGACATATTTATTCTGAAAAAAATGCCCCCAGTAAGACCATGACGAAACTTTGCCCAAGTTTCAGATTTTGGCAGGGGTAGAATTATCGGCATGAAAGAAGCAGGTTTGCCATTTGGAGAAATCGGCAGAAGACTTAATCGAGACCACACCACGGTGGCCCGCATTTGGTCTTCTTGGTCTGAAGAAGGCATTCAACGATCTCGTTGCAGTGGAAGACCACCACGCAGCACCAATGATCGTGAAGAACGATTTCTTAGGCGCATGGCCACAAGAGATCGGTTTCAATCAACAGGCTCTGTTGCGGTGAACTGGACAGGAGCTATTGGTCGTCACCTATCAATGTCAACAATCTACAGGAGAATTAAGTATTTTGCTTACATTCGTATCGTCCGTACCGACGACCCCAGTTAACTCAAGAGCATAAGACTGCTAGATTGGCATGGTGTCAAGAGCGGCGGGACTGGGGTCTTCAATGGAATAACATCGTCTTCAGCGACGAATCGCGTTTTTGTTTGTGACGAAACGATGGTCGTCAGAAGGTGCGGCGGTTTCGAGGAGAACGTCGAAATTTAGAGTTTGTTGAAAGACGACCCACAGACTTAACACCTGGAGGCATGGTTTGGGGCGCCATAAGTTTTGGTGAAAGATCTCCTCTTGTGTTCATTCTAGACACATTAAGTGCTCAGCGTTACATTGATAATGTTTTGGAGCCAGTGGTAGTACCGTTAATGCAGACGTTGCCAAATGGTATTTTGCAACAAGATAATGCTAGACCACATACCGCACATGTTACAAGAAGGTTTCTGGATCAAGTGCAGCTACCAGTATTGCCGTGACCTGCGCGATCGCCATATCTATCGCGTATTGAACATGTATGGGATATGATGGGTCGAAGACTAAGGCAACTACCAAGGCCCCCAAACAACTTGGATGAATTACGACACCATCTCCAGGTAGCCTGGGATGAAATGCCTCTGAAGGATATAGACCGTCTCATAGAAAGCATGCCTCGGAGATTGAACGCCTGTATTACTGTGCGTGGCGATGCTACACACTATTAACATTTTCTTGATAACTGTTAATATTTTGCCTTCAAAATTTCATCATCTTATACACGTTAATAAAGCATTATTTTACCATAGCATTATTATTTCTAAGTGGTGCATTTCATTTGAAATATAGTGTAAGTTATGCCATTTTTTCAAGGCGAATAATTCTATAAATATTAATCGCATCGCTTTCCATCATTAGAATTTCTTTCAAAACTTTTCGAATACTACCCAAATCTATTGCGAGAACTATTATAACTCTTTAAGATTTTTGTGTTAACATTTTCTTTTTTTAAGGAACTCTTTATTTTTTCTAAAGTACTTCTAAACTCTTTAAAAGGAAGCTAGAACTCTAATCAGAACTATTGGAACTCTTTGTCGGGGTGCTAACTTTACAGGCGTAGTTGTATGACTATCGGTTAAAGTTGTTAAATACCGGGTGTCCTATTTAAATTAATAATATTATGCAGCTGCACACTGCACCCTGTATGTTGTAATAGAAAAATTTGCATTTTAGCCGATAGCCTAATATTATTACCACGTATGCCGCATGTGTATGTTGATGTGTTGTACATAACCACAACATAGTTGATTATTGTGTTCCCGCTTGCAAATTAAGAGTTCTTTAAATATTATAGAGAACATTACAGAAACTTTATTTTATCCGTAGAATCAAAAAACACTGTGAAATACAGGGTGTTCCGTTTAAAAAACATAACGTTGATATAAATTTTTATTTTTGGATCACCCTATATACCCTAATTAAGAAAAAAACTTCGGATCTTAAGGCATTCGCATTACAGAGACCGACGAGTCTAGGATACGCCACCCTGTATAACCAACGCGTTGAAACCCACTAATTATGTGTTCTATCCGGTAACAATTGCGATTTGAAAATGTTTATTACAATAATAAAATTTTCTTGGTCCGCTACCTACAAACATAAAACCACGTTTTAGATATTTTATACATACTATACTATGAAATATGTTAATGTTGGTAAATACCTTATTTATAAATTAGCGTACGAATATTTAAAGGTGGCACTCCTTTCGCTGGTATATAAGGGTTGTTCTACTGCTGAAAGTTATTGCCAATTTCGCCCGTGTTCCTGATACCTTTTACAATCGAGTAAAGTATCAAACACCTGGTTTTTGTTACAGAGAACATTAAAGTAAAGAGGACAAAAAGAAAATTACTCTTTTGTTTTTATTCGAAAAGGTCATAATTTGCACAAAAAAACTTTTTTTAATGTGGCGTAAACGATCTGGATCATACAAAGTGAAACTATTCGTGTGTTTATCTTTATTTCACTTCACATACCAATGGAGTGGAAAGATTGTTTCAAAAATGAATGAATTAACCTAATTTTAGTAACGTTTCCGGAGCGGTTTCAAAATTTGAGTTCACTGTGTTTTAACCTTTCGGTTACCTCACAATATGATTTAAAATTTTTGTATTGGAATCTGGTTTTTAATCAATGGATTATGGTTATGCAAATATTCTCTCTCCACTCCTTAGAATTCCACTTCGATTTAATGGTAAATTTGACAGATTTATATCAAATACAGGAAACAAATACTACTTCCAGGATGTAATATCGGCACTTCCTCATTTGTTAAAACTGATGGTTTTTATATAATTTTAATATTTATGACACGCTCGAGTATTTAAGATTCATAGTTATGTAATTTTGTATATATTTACTATTTTAGTGTTATTTAACATAGTAGGACTGGAAAGTAATAACACGTGCTGTAATTTACTTAAATCATTGAAACCAAATTTACCTTTCTACACTCTACATTATTTCCATTTGCGACACCTTTCTCTCATTTTTTTGTAATTGACAGAAGAGACAGACTTATTAATAATCATTATGCGGTGACATGAAGCATCTAGGCATCAAATTTCTTATATAATAAATAACTTTCGATATCAATTTTACCATTTCATTTCTGAAATGGATAGCAATCATCTAAACAAGTTCGGTATCTTTCAAAAATATGAATACGGAAAAATGTATAAAGCTACTTAGCATTCAAGGTGTTAATAATTTCACTTCCTTATGATCAACTTCACGACAAAAACACGAATTTTTATATTTAATGACTTAAATAGTTTATCAATTGGAATATAATAATAGATCACGCTTTATCCTTAGGGTTATCGTAAACATCAAAATCGTATCGATTTGATAATAAATAAGAAAGAAAGTTCGCAAGTACTTATTCAGATCAGATATAATTGTTTAGTTTTAAGAAGTAGGACTGCAAATAAATTAAAACATGATAACAATTAGATTTTTCGAATTTAGATCATCGCTTTCTGATTAATTAGATAATACTATAACAAAAAGACTCGTCCATTACTTTCAATTGAGAAAATTGCGTGTATTGTGATGAATGAAATTCGACATTTCTGGCATACAATTTTAATTCACCAAGAGGCGAGAAATAAGGAATGAAATTAAATTGTATATTTCCAATATTATTATTTACAATCAAGATTTAGTTCATTGATAATTTTATATAAGTAAACGTTTCACTTTGTTTGACAAATTACAAAATTATGCAAGATTGTATGAAAGATAAATTGATTAGAAAGTTTAGGGCCGCAGAATATTGTCTTTATAAATCAAAACCGAATCCTTTACTGAAACGTTTATTGTGATCTTTATTTCTTCCAAATACTTAAACGTTTGAATATTAATCACCAAAAATGGGCTTGGCCTTTTTTATTCTTACAACAATTAAACATTTTTAATTGTCTTGTATGGGGAATTTTGTTTCTAATTATAATGTTTGTACTTCATCATTTTTTAATGGTAAGTTTTACAAAATGATTTTTTTTAATGACGTCTGATCAACACTGATTTATTAAACATTTTACCAAAAATTACAGACTGACGTGAAATTATCTTGTTACATGTTATTTGGCACTAAGAACCTGAGAAAGAACATATAATTTCCCAAAAAAAGGCGTCACAAGTTTTTGTGTAGGTTTGCCCCAAAATTTGAAACGAATAGATAATAATAAGCAGATGAACACCACAACCGGAGTCATTTGACTGAAACCGAACACAATTACTTCGCTGACACCTATTGTATTTATGCAAAGGTAATGGTAATACAGTCGTTGTGGTAGATAAGGGAGTAAGCTTGTATAACATAGGGTAAGTCTGGGATAGTTGACCACATTTTTTTTTCCGAACTGGTTCAAGATAAAAGCATACAAATTTTATGTAACCTTCACTACGTATTATGGAACAATAATGTTCACCTTTTTTATCCATACATCGAAAATGTAAAAGCTAAAAATTTTTTTTTAAACTGTTACATGGTCCATCTATCCCCATGGTTAGATGGGTCACTCCCAAGGGATAGATGGACCACTGACGTACACGAAATTAAGGTAAAATGAGAAAACAAAGCAACTTTATTTACTGTATGTCTACATGATATTTAAAAAACAAATCTAAAAAATATGTTTAACAAAAGAAATTATTGTACCTGTTTATTAAGTTTATTTGTGGATTTCTTGGTTTTATAATATTGCATTAAAACATTTTTCTCTATTCCCGCTTTCCACAGTGATCACTAGAGAGCGAATTTTATGCACTATAAAATGCCGAAATATGTGCATATATATGCACTTAAAAACCTTAAAATATGCATCAAAAATGCATTATTAATTCAAAATATGCAAAATATGCATAAATATTGAATCTTCTATTTACCTGAGTTAATTCCAAATTATAACATTAATATATAAAAAAAGTATATATGCTTGTAATTTTTTGATAGGGAAAAGATAAATTGCATACAAACTTATTATTTTAACATTCAAAATTATGTGTTATTTAAAAACTACATATTTACTTATACACTATACATTTATAAAAACTGCACCCTGTCATTACTACTTACAAAGCAATTATTATTTTAACATTATTTTGAAATTATGTGTTATTTAAAAATTACATATTTACTTATACGCTATAGATTTATAAAGATTACACCCTCTCATTACTATTTGCAAAACAATTTATAACTAAATATTTTTCCAAGTTTTCGGGCAGAAAATTTTGGCGTCTGTCCGATAGTATGTTTTTGTACAAAGAAAAATTCTTTCTACATCCACAGAAGTTATGGGTGCATATTTTAATGCGGCTAATATGGCCAAATCTAAATTTATAACAAAATCATCGGAATTGAACTTTATTATTAACTTTTAGTAACAACTGATATCCACTGTCTTTTTGTAAAATTTCATTTAATTTATTAGAAATAGTTTTACCAATATTTCCTGAAACAGCAGAAATCAGCTGTTGAAATTTATTAATTATTTGCATAGACTCATTTAATGACAATGCTTCGGTTTCTAATTTAGCAATGGTTGAACTTACAAAATAGTAATTTGCTTTTATAAATGCCAGCTCATTGCGCAATTGTGTTTTCTTTAAAATGGATTGAGCTTTTTGAACGTAAGTACTTGAATTATCAGAAATTTCTAAAACTAACTCCTTTATATTTTCCAAATGATCTGCATAAAAAAGAGCTGCATTTAACCAAGTACCCCAACGCGTAATCACAGGCTCTGGTTGTAGAGGAATATTAGGTCACTTTTCTTTGTACAATTGAATTCGTAACGGACCTTTTAAAAACACTTTCTTTATACTACTTATTAAACTATTTACTAATGGAAATTGATTACGAATTGTTTCTGCTACTCTATTAATACCATGTGCGAGACATGTTACATGTATTAAATTTTCATAAAATAATTTTAATTGCTGTCCAGCTTTTACCATATACGGTGCCGCATCAGACAGCATTAAAACTATTTTATCTGTTGCAACAATACAGGAATAAAAAATTGCATGAAAGCTTCGTTTACAAAGCGAACTATTGTTGCATGATTGGTTTTCTCAAGAACTTTGGAAGCGATTAAATATGATATACTAGACTGCGCCTCACTTAAATAACCAATCATTAAATTTGCAACATATCGTCCGCAACAATCTGTAGTTTCATCTACTATAAAATAAAGATATTTATTTTTTGTAATTTTCTTTATATGCCCCATAGTTTCAAGATATAAATCATTAATATACCTTTTTCGAAGCGTGCTTTCATCTGGCACTTGCTTTTTACTAATTTTTTCTAAAAATGACCTAAAACTAGGATTTTGCAATTTCTTTAATGGAATATTGGCTCTAACAAGTGCACTACACAATTCGAAATTAAATTCCTCTTGTGCATTTCTTTTGGCCGTTTCTTGAAACAACGACTGGCGCAAAGGTGTCTGACAAACTTTTGTTTTCTTAAATGTTTCTAATTTTCTTTTATGAAGAGAGGTTTCAATGTGCTGTGTAACTTGAGATTTCCTTTCGCACATGATCTAAGGAAAAATTAATTTCAAAAATAAGTATCTAATTGTGTTTAAAACTGATAAAACGGTGAATTCAATAACCTACATCAATTAATAAGGGTTTAATTTCCGAAATCAATTAAAATATGTAATGGTACTTACTATTTTTCCACAGGCTATGCAAAACACTTTTCATCATCCAGACGTAGCTCGGATATATTTTTTATCCATACTTGAACTAAACTATTTTTAACTTTCGGCATCTTGAAGTTCATTTAACAAAGCCGTACCATTCAGTTACGTCTTCGCCCAAAGAATGTTTAAAATTTTGCATTTTGTCCGTTACTCTCAAATTATTTTCAAGAAGGATTAACTAACTAAACACTTACCTTGAAAAAGTCCAAATAACTTTAACCTTTTAATAAAATACTTATCTTTTTTGGGATTTTTTAATGGTGTATTTTAAATTATACAATCTAAACGTTTCGATAACACTTACAGTTATCTTCGTCAGTAGTAATGTTTGTTAAAAATTGTTAAAGATGTGGTAAACAATTTTGTCAAATTTGAAAAATTAAAACATAAACATAAGCCTGCTATTAGTATAACAGTTTGGGAAACATAAAGCCAACTATAAAATTTATTTTTTTTTTAGTAAAGAATAACTAGGTCATAAAATTAAATATTATTAAACTGCCTCAAAAAAATCCCAAAAAAGATAAGTATTTTATTATGAGTGTTAATGGTGAAAATTTACATTTTCAAACTTTAACCTTTGATTGAGGGAATTCCCACAATCAATGCTTTAACTATCTACTTAGGTACCATTGGAATTTTCAAATACTACGAAATAGCGGCATTGAAACTTCATAATCCGGAAGTATTAACGTTGCACTTAACTGCAGGTAATAATCTTTCTTTAAACCTGTCTTATTCATATAAAAATACATTTCTTAGTTAGACACAATAACAAAATTTAAAATAAGTTAGAATAATGCATTTTAAAGCGAATTTGGAAGATATAGACAAAATTCGAAATATATGTTAATTATGAATAAAAAGGCAAAATATGCATAAAATTGCAATATATGCAGTATTTGGCGAAATATGCAAAATATGCAAAAATTAACTAATGTCAAATGATTGCATTTAGTGCAATTCGTCTAAAAACAAAACGATATTCTTCAACTATAAAAAATAAGCGATATTCATTTTGCATAAGATTCGAAAATGTGAATGCGGCTTAAGAGTAAAGTACCCTTATTTTTCAAAATACACAAGAATGTCATTTGAAGAAGTTATTTAGAATTGAAAAGATATGTCAAATACGAAATTTCAGCCAGCTTCTCTGAATGAAAAATATTTACGTTTTTCCTTTTTTTTTTCTAACCACCCTTGTATTTTACGGGAAACAAAATATTTCGAAGGTAAATTATTATTTGATGGAACAAAAATGCGCTAAAACGCATAAGTTTTATTTGCCCCATACGTAACAAATTAGGTTATTCACAATTATCCCTAAAAATACCTCAATTTTTGTATCCAACGAGGTAAACTAGAGAACATCAATAAGTCCTTGTCCGCAAATGAATAGAAATTGATTTCTTTATTTACAACCACTACTATGTATCACAAGTACTCATTATTTCTTATTTCGCTTTGATATTTTGCAAAGTAGGCTTTGGAAAAAAAATGATAATAGTCAACAATATCATTTTGACATTTTCGATATCGCTCTTGGTCTAATTTTCACTGCCGTCTGAAAACGAATTATTCGCTGTAATGCCTGCACGTCTAAATGTCCAAGAAAAAGTTGAGATTGTTTTAGCGTATAGTGATAATTATCATACTTCTCGCGAGACTGCAGATATTTTTAATGCAAGACACACAGATAAAAATATTAATCATGCAACTAAAAAAATTTAAAGAAAATGGATCTGTTGAAAATAAATATAAAACAGAACACAGAATAAATGTAACTGGTAATTATGACAATGTTATGAATGTTGTTCTATCTACTGTGGAGAATCCGAGGACATCGTTATCACAGCGGCAAGAGATTACCGATCTTTCTGAGCGATCAATTTTTTTTTTTATGATTGTGGACCTGAACAGGCTAAATTTGGCCTATCGTGCTAAAGCACTCAGGAACACTTAGGAGGATGGATAGAGGGATAATGAATTGCCAATAGATGCCTATGAACAGCTACCTTAATTTTCTCATATCACAAATAAGAGGAAAACAGGAACTAGAGAGATCATTCCAGAGTTTAGAAGCCGTGTAGAAAAATGTGGATTGCGCCCGTTTGGTACAACAAGTGGAGATTTGTACTGCATAGTGATGATGTGAATGAGCGAACCGAGTGTTTCTCGCAAAGATAGCCCGAGATGGTATCAAAGAATATAATTCAGCAGCACAATAGCCGTTGTAATAACGATAATACAAAGCAAGAACTGAAACCATCCTTCTATGCTCAAGGGACTGTATGTGAGAAGTTAAGGACCAGTCATTTATAATCCTAATCGCTCTCTTTTGAATACGATCAACGATATCGAGAGCGTATTGGGGAGCACTAACCCAGAGGTGAGAATTATATTCCAGATGAGGAGAAAGAGTTGTCGAGAGGTAAAGTACTGCTTAGATCTGTACAAAAAGCCTATTTTACGAGCAGCTGTAATTAGAAGAATTATGCGATTAAATAAATTCAAGCCATACAAACCCAAATTTATTCATACTCTTCAGGAAAGAGACCCAGGCTCAAGATTAGAATTTTTTTTTTGGTTCCAAGGAGAAATAGAGAGTGATGAATATTTTTCGAGAAGAATTCTTTATTCTGATGGATCCAGTTTTACATCAAATGATATCGTAAGTTAGCAAAACTGTAGATGGTGGGCAGATGTAAAGCCCAACTTTAAGATGGAATGTGGCGATCAATATTCGTTTAAAATCAACGTTTGGTGTGGAATTTTAATTGATGAAATTGTGGGACCAGTATTTTTAGAGAAAATTTAAATTCTGCGAGTATTTAAATATGCTTCAGACATATTTATCAAATTATGTGGATAATCTTCCTCCGAGAACCAGAATCAACATGTTTTTCCAGCAAGATGGCGCATCTATTCATTCAACGGTGGCGGTAAAGTCATGGCTGGACCTAAAATTTCCTAATCGCTGGATAGGAAGATATTCCAACAATTCATGTCCTGCAAGATCGCCCGATACCACCCCAATGGACTTTTTCCTATGGGGATATATAAAGGAGAAAGTTGATAAACAGCGACCATTCAGAGATATTCAACATTTGGAAAATACAGTTAAAAATTGTATTCGAACAGTAACCCCGCAAATGTTGAGAAATGTACATCAAGAAATGCACAAACGTGCAATACTTTGCGTAAAGAACGGTGAGCACCACGTTGAATGATTATAGTATAGGTAACTTTTTTCACACTTTTGTTTTATGTTTGTGTTCCATTATCAATTAATGTAGGTTATTCCAATATTTTGAATAAAACTTCTTTCTTGATATTTGAAGATTCTTTTATTTATTATGTCAACGTTTCAGAAATGTACATAAAGAGTTATTCCAAAATGTTAAAATTTAAATGTTTTGACGTTCTCTATAAACCCCTCACATTTGCTAGGTATAATCTTGAAAGAATATGTAGTTTTCCTCATTGGATACAAAAACTGAGGTATTTTTAGGGATAATTGTGAATAACCTAATTTGCCACTTATGGGGCAATAAATTGTTTTTCCATTAAAAAATAACTTACCTCCGAAATATTTTGTTTCCCGAAAAATACAGGGATGGTAGAAAAAACAAAGGAAAAACGTCTCATTAGAGAAGCTGGCTGAAATTGCATATTTTTTCAATTCTAAACTCCTTTTTAAAATGACATTTTTGTGTATTTTGAAAAATAAGGGTACTTTACTCTTAAGCCGCATTCACATTTTCGAATCTCCCTCGTATAAGAGTTAATTTTAGGTTTGCGATCGAGCAGGCACTTTTATCAAGAATACAATTTTCTGAAAAATGAAAAATAAAATTTTTTCCCATTTGTATCCAACTTTATGCCGGTCACTGTGTATACCATGAAGCACTAACCGAATGGCTACCATTACAAAATCGGTGTTTATAAAGAGGCGCGAACATTCGGGTACTCTTAATTTAATATTTGAATATTTGTGCACTGCAACAGGTCGTGGAATATCTAGACACAATTCTTGTAACGTGAAATTTTACAAAACCTAACAATGGGGGAGCTTCGATGCTACCATTTACTAACTTGGGCATAAATAGTGCGCTTGAATAACCACGTCTAGTACGCAAAGAGTCCATGTTGTACTCGACTAAGAAATCAGAATAGTCAATGGATGTAGTTGGGTACGTTCCAGACTTCATTTTTATGAAGTCTGGAACGTACCCAACTACATCCATCTTTTGATGGATATTTCACAAACTTCCTTTGCAAACGCTCTACTTTTAGTTGTTAAGTTAAATAACAAGGATGCCAGATCACTAAAGCGGATTCCAGTGAGCTACGTACAAAAACAAGGTAGAGTGTAGATTTTAAACATATTTCGATATACACAGGGTGATTGACAAAAATGTGCCAACCCAAACCTGTGTTTTTGAATGGAACACCCTGCATATTTTTGCATTTTTGGATTCGCTGTTACATTTAGAATAAAAGTATAGAAATTTGTATCTGTACCACTAACCATTCTGCAGATATCGTCACTTTAGTACCGAAATAGAGTTAACTTTGGAACCACGATGCGAGCGTTGTCACCACGATTTTGTAAATCTGTTTATACCACCGACTATTAATAATAGTCTACTAACAAACTGGGAAATTTTTCGGAAAACATATAAAACTATACAGAATGATTAAGTTACGCGAAGTGTAATTTTTCTCAATTTTTTCAAATGCAACACCCTATATATTTTTTCACATTTCGATTCCCCGTGAAAAGTAGCTAATTGATAATAGGTTTCATATCCATAAGGTGGAGCCTTCTTGAGATATTGACGCTTTATTTGAAAATGTTGACATACAGAAGAACAAATAAAACAAAATTGAGAGCAAATAAGAAAATACGAATGGCGAATAAATTCTTTAACTGATAGGAAAACTTAATAACTAAACAATAAAATAATTCGCTACACCTAAAAATAAGTTGAACAAGTAAATATAATCGAATAAAACCATAAATTTAAATTAAATGCTCAAAATGCTGACCACGCCTAGCTAAACACTTTGCAATTCGCTCGGTAAACGAAAGATTCACTCGTTACAACATTAGAGGCGAAATGAATTGAAACGCAGCTTTAATTCTATTTTTCATATCTTCGCTTGTGGTGGGAGGATGTTGGAAAACTTTTTTTTTATGTGGCTCCAAAGGAAGAAATCAAGTGGCGTAAGATCCGGTGTCTGGCTGGCCAGTTTTGCACATCACCTCGTCCTATCCACCTCATCGGATAATTTCTATCGAGATGTTGCCTAATGTTAATTGCATAGTGTGGAGGGACGCCATCCAGTTGAAACCACATCGTACGAATATTATCTACCTCGATGTTTTCCAAAAGCTCGGGTAAATCATTTTCCAAAAACAATAAATATATTTCTCCAGTAAGACTCCCATCAAATAAAAAAGGACCAACCACATTAAAATTGATTATACCACCCCACACATTAACTGACCATTGATGCTGGTGATCAACAACTCTTAAGATGTGTGGATTAGTGTCTGAATAGTGATGATAGTTATGTGTATTAATATTGCCATTATTGTGAAAAGTTGCCTCATCCGCAAAATAGAATGTTATTAACAAAATTGGGTTCTTCATTGACTTTAGTAGTTACCCATTGGCAAAAAGATTCACGATTTTGAAAATCTATTTCACTTAAAGCTTGATGTTGCTCGATATGATAAGGATTCAATTTGTTTTTTTAAATAAAGCTGCGAACTGTATTTTTATCTAGGTCTAGGTGTGTACTTAGCGTTGTGGTACTAATTTGCGGCTTTTCTTTAAGAGATGCCACAACTTGAAACTCAATTTCTCCATTTGGGCTTGTTTTTGCGCGCTTGGGATAACACACACTTCCAGAATTTATAAATCTCTCAGCTACATTCATAAACGATTCTTTCCGCGGCTGTCTTCTCTCTGGGTACCGTTCACAGTACAAACGGGTAGCCAGCAAAGCATTTCTTTGAGCTTCGCCGTAAATAAAGATTATATCGACCATTTCTTCTTTGGAAAAATTCATTTTATACAAAAATTGACAAAACGACAATCCAAAAACACACAAACTAATGGAATAATATTTTAATGATTATACAAACGTCAAAACAGTAGATGCAATTGATCCTCTTTATTACGAGCGGTTAGGCTATCTGATTTGTTTTGTTGAATTCTATTGTCATAGTAAATTTGTATTTTAGAATTTTTTTACAGTAAAAGTGTCAATATCTCAAGAAGAGCCCATCTTATGGTTATGAAACCTATTGTCAATTAGTATCTACTTTTCATGGGGAATCGAAATGTGAAAAAATATACAGGGTGTTGCATTTGAAAAAATTGAGAAAAATTACATTTCGCGTAAGTTAATCATTCTGTATAATTTTACATGTTTTCGAAAAAATTTCCCAGTTTGTTAGTAGACTATTAATAGTCGATGGTATAAACAGATTTACAAAATCGTGGTACTAACGTGACGATATCTGCAGAACGGTTAGTGATACCCATACAAATTTCTATACTTTTATTCTGAATGTAACAGTGAATCCAAAAATGCAAAAATATACAGGGTGTTCCATTAAAAAACACATAGGTTTGGGTTGGTTTATCAATCACCCTGTATATATGTACATTTTTTTAGAATGTAGCTCTAATGATCGTTTATTACCACACTATAATAGGTTTTGATATCGCTAATAGTTAAGGAACAATCCTCCGTCCACGCAGTAGACACCCACCCTGTATACATATTAAATTAGGAATGATAAAATGCGGCATCAAAAAAATATTTTAATTTCAAACGAAATGTTAGGGAAAGTATTATTAAAAATAACTACAACCTCAAAATCTAAAGAAAAACAAAGCTAAATACGTAATAATTATGGCCGTGTGTGATAAGTGATGAAACAGCGAACATGAAGCGCTACATTATATCTCCGGCATTTTGTAGACACTTTGTTGTGGCACCCTCTACATCTTGTCTGTTTACCTTGCTCTTCAACTAAATGATCCAATCTGTCATACCTCGACTCTACATTCTCCGAAAGTGATGGTCTATTGAGCCTTATACATGAATTGAGTCCCGTATCTTCCCTATTACTCTGAATCAGGGACATGGCAACATTTCTTCGACCAAATGATCGAGATTGCCTCCTTGTTTTCGATGAGATGGCCAAGTATTTTTCTCGTCAGCATCCAGCAAATGAGTTATTAGGGGGAAATATCATTTCTTACCCCTAATACTTACACGACACAAGCTAATATGTTGATCGCTTCGATCCACACCCCGATACCACTGTTATACTCCTTTATAATTTGGGCTGGATTCACATGGATCCTCTTTTTTTCTTTTCGAGAATAACGATTAACCTGGTGTAATGGAAATACACCATATGGACCATATTATTTTCAGATCATCAAGAATTATAGATTTTTTACTAGACACTCTGAAATCTCCATGAGTTTTCTTGAGGTCTGCATAAGACGCTGACATTTTTCAAGTCTATCTTTCCTTATGGTACCCGTACCCTTAACTCCTTTCTCTGCTAGTGCTCAGATTAGAGGTAAAGTTGTAAAAAAGTTGTGGAAATAAATAGTGTAGGGTAGTTCCACTTTCGAAAGTAAAACATCAGTGTACTCTAATACAACACACGGCCCTAGCCATAAGTTTTTGTAGCGATCCTTAATTTCGGATTTGGCACGTTGATATGGTTCATATCACGTTATATGTCCACTAGCAGAAGTACCGGCCCATAATTTAGACCCATATCTCAATGGATTTCCTCCAATAAACTGCCAACATCCGTGCCAACCAAAGTAAGTCTCCATAGCTTCGTCGACACAGTGAAACTGTTCATTTGGGGAAAAAATCAAGATATCGACTGTTCATTTTTTAAAAAAATGGTCGAACCTTAGCAAATGTATCGTTTTTATTTAAATTATTGTTATCACAACAATGTATGTTTGTTAAAATGTGTTCAAAACGATTTCTAGACATGGAATCAGACACAATAGTATTGTGACAATCTAGACTGTTTTCGCAAAACATTCTGCGTCGTGTAATCGAAATATATTCCAAAAAATACTTTTATTTCCTCTGCTATGATATCAGACCTTCTGTTTTTACTAGCTGCGTAGTTATTGCTGCAGTTAACGAACATGTCATGGGACTTTAGTCCACTCAAGATCAAGATTTGAATTTTCGATTTCGTTTTTTTCTTGATTTCATCATAAGGTTTTTTTGACACTATTTCTTTACGTAATTCGGATCATGAGATTTTGTCTTCATCTTTCCATTCATCGTTGGAATCATGTGTAAACAATTCTGCTTCTGCTCGAAGCTTAGCAGCTGACAAGTTGTTGATGTCTACAACATCCTCGTCACCTGAATCTTCATCCGTTAAAATATCGCACGAGTTGGTTGGTGGCATAATTGGAATGTTCACTGGTTTTATGCTAACATTGTCTTCGTCATCTTCTATTGTAGTAAGAAGATCAGCAAGCGTATCTCGCCTAGAAAAAATGTTGTATATTAGCCCAGTGTCCTTTTCAAAGGACGCCCATATTTACCCCCACAAGGAACTTACACATCACACCAAAATGTAACATAACCTCATTTGAATTATCTATCCATATTATTTAACTAATTTTAAAAGCATATGGGAACATTTTGTCTTAGTTTTTTTTAAACTTACCCTTTTATTTTAAAGTAGTAGTGACAATCCATTATCACTTTTTACGTAGAAAAACACAATATTTTACAATAAACAAACCGTTTATGATGTATATTTGGAGAATAACATGACGCCATCTCACAAAAAACAATCAAACCTATTGCTAGCGTGGTTAAAATAGTGATCTGAAAAACGTACTTTTAGAAGGACAGTGGCCATATCTGGGATAATAGGAGAGAATTTGCGAGTGTAGGTGACATTTTGTTTTATTACGTATAATATTAAATTCAGTACACCATTTTACTCCTATTGCAACCTATGACAATTATCCAGTGACTCAATGCTGTTAAATATCTCGACATCACTAGCATAGGTGAGAATAGAACAAAGGAATCTAGGTGGGAGAGCGTCAAGAAAAGATATCATTATATAAAGGGGCCAAGTTTTGAGCCATGTGGCACTCTTGAGGTGACCAGAAATTCATTATAGCAGAAATCATTGTAAACACGTTATTTATTCAAAGTTAAGATTTGAGCGTATACAGGAAACGAACGCGTGAGTTCAGAAAAAGAAAGTATATAACGGCCTGTGCCAATTTATTTTGTAAAATTTAGTGGTTCCAAAACCCATGGGGATAGAACATTAAAAACCTTTACAAGTAGGGTTAATCCAAAAATTTAATTAAGTGTTTAACCAGGTTTTTGAAAAAAGCAGTAACCGTTGTGCTAAGGGAAAATTGCATAAAAAATCCGGGCGATAATAAAATAAATTTTTATTTATTTTATTTATTAACTAAAGAATTTGGATATTATAAACTAAAGTTAAGACAATAGTGCATATTACATATATTAATTTGTTAACGACATTAAACCAATTAAGTTTATAGACCATTAAGAATTTAGTCATAAAGCGAATTAAAATACTATGTGACAAACATGTAAGAAAGCATATAGTAAACAAATTACCTAGTTGATGCAAGTGTTGAACGACGTAAATGGTCGTGGAACATTTAAGTTAACGCTACAGTGCAACGGCCTAGTGCAAACGTTAAGAGGCTGATCGTGTGCGTATGTATACAATTTCAAGTATTAAAGGAATTCAACCGCGTTACAATAGGATACTTCGTTTTAAATGTGTAGGAAATTATTGAGTAAAACCAATTTGTGTATTGTTGTGTAGTGAAAATTTAATTATCCTTAAATAATAATTAATAACGTAATTTAATGAGCCCATAAGGACAATCAATCGTAATTATAACCCTTTTTATGTGTAGAAAATATAAGACGAGAAAAATTTAAAAAGATGTGGTTTTGTTTTGTTGTTGCTTCATTGTGGAAGTCAATGTAAATTTATATGTATATTGAAAGCTTCTTTGAATAGAGAATCATCCAACTCATTTTTTTATTTGAACTGTAGTGAATCTTCCCCAACAATGGTATTGTGAAGCTTAATTAAAGCAAAGAATGTTACGAATTAATGGTGCTTCATTAGATTTCTTAGGTTTGTTTTTTTTTGTGTGTAAGGTTACACGAAAGATCATACAGGTTCAGTGTAATAAATATTTTACTATTTTTAAATATGTTTGTGACAGTTGTCTTGACAATTGGATTTCTTTTGGACAAGCCAATTACAACAATTACATAATTTAATTGCTTTTATTTTGTTGATTGAATACAACGTACAATATAAACCTTGTTTTGAGTTGCGGTTTATCACACTATTAGTCATTATGTATCATTTTTATATAAGAATGAAAGTTTTGCACCAAGGTGGATCATGTTTCTAAACGTTTTAATATATTAATGATAAAATTTCTAATACAACAATTACATAATTTAATTGCTTTTATTTTATTGTTTGAATCCAACGTACAATATAAACCTTATTTTGAGTTGTATTAATATTATTTTTCATTTTGGGTGTTATTTATTTATTTTGGATTATTGGTAGGCCATATTCCATTTTAGCTAGTCGGCATCCTGCTTATGCCAATTTTATTATATAAACTAAAATGGGTTCATAAACCAAAAGGATTGCAATGCTTTAACCTTATGTTTCTCTTATACTCGAAACAAAATTTACCTACCGAGTGTTATTTCGCACTTCTTAACAATACACTATAAATGGATGTACCCTTCATTAAAAAGCTTGCACACAATGTATTAATCATTATTAATTTTGTTAAATACAAATAGAAAGTTTACCTCGAGTAGGATTTGAACCTACAACATGTATAGTATAATTATAATTCTACATACGTAAAGAGAAAATTTACATCAATTATGGTTTGTATCTCGATAGCTCAGTTGGTTAGAGCAGTACTCTAGCAAAGTACATGTCGTGGGTTTTATTATTTTATTTTATTATTTATTGCTAATCTAAAAGTAGATTAATATATATATATATATATATATATATATATATATATATATATATACATACATTTTGTACCATGTTAAAGAAATTAGCAGCTCCAACGATGCTTTTGGCTGCTACAACGAACATAGAATGTTCGCGAATTATATTGTTTAATTCTAGATTGTATTCATGACTTATCGCCACTCATATTGTACCCTAGCCCTCTGATATCCTGCAAATTTAAACCCGTCATTAACTTTTCCAGTTATACCAGTCATTTGTTTTCCCGTGGATCTTTCTACTGGTAAGAAGCCTAAAAAGCTTTTCTTATTTTAATTTCCACATCAACGTCAAATTTATTGACCGAAACTTATCTGGTTACAAGAGTATTTCGTTCTACCTAATGACAGTAGTGCAGTCTAAAATTATGGAAAACTATTTCTGTTTTTTATTTCATTAATACTTTGAAACTGTACACTTTGATGAAGCAAATCTATTATCCTGTTTTATATATTTCTCCCGAGGAACTGAACTTTAGTGTCTTGTTTTGATCACTCCACTGAACAGAAGATTTTTAGGTCGTCTGCAAATAACAATTTTTCAGCGGACAATCTAGATGGTAGATCGTTAACAAATGGAAGAAAAAGTAAAGGACCCAGGTGAGATCCCTGTGGAACACCAGAAGAAGCAACGAAATCACTAGAACGGTGATTATTAAAAGAAACATACTGGGTTCGGCACTTCAAATATGACTTGAAAAAACTTTAATAATGGCGCGTTAAAACCAAACGTTTTTTAGTTTTGAAATGATAATGCTGTTGTCTATTTGTCAAACGCTTTTGTGAAGTCCGTATAAATTGTATCTACTTGACCTTGGTTATCAATTACTTTAGATTACTTTTAGATAGCAATCGTTATTATACTCAAACAACTTGTCGCTTGTACGTGGAAAATCCAGATAACATTGATCAAGCGTATTAGTAATTCTGCTATTTTTAAACATCGTTCCAATGTCTTGCTTCGATATTAATAATTCTTTGAGCAGCTGCATCTATAGTTTTACAATGAAAAATTGTAATGTTTGGTCTTTTCAGACCTGGATATGATTTTTGGAAATTTCATTCTCTTAACGTTCTGCCCAAGTGTTTTTAAAACTCTCTTTTGAAAAGAATTTGTGCTGAAATGTCGATCAATGTTATTGGAAGGAAATTTGTAATTATGTAATGCTTTAGGTGGATCTTGTCTGACTAAAAATCCTCTTTCGGGGTCTCCTAAAATTAATGGCCACAATGCTGGATCTGCACTCAAAGTTTGTAGAAACGTTTTCTGAGGGTGTCATGTTTGTGCCAATTTTTTCAATCCTTTCATTTCGCGATAATAGAGTCAGAGTGTCGTCAGTTCTAATTGATTTAGTAACTTCATTCATTTGTTTGTCATCATCATTCTCTGACCATTCCGTATTTTCTTTTATATCCTTGCCTGTCTATCTCCTTTTCCAGTATTCTTTTTTTTTGTACAGGTAACCAGACAGTTTTATGGATTCATCAGACATTCTAGAAGAGGTCCGTCCATAACTCAAATTAAGGAATGTTAACTATAAACTAATAATTAAAAATAAAGATTTATCCTTATCTTATATAAGATAAAATTGAAATTAACATAATTTCATAATTATTTTTCGTCAACCGACATAAAAAATATTTATGCACTACGCAACATATTATTCGTATCCTGTCAGCATAAATAGAGTTTAGTCATCAAAATTAATTACAATTATTTTATTTAACAACATCGTTTCGATTCGATAATCGATTTAGGGTTAACTAGCATCTATCAAGCTTAATTAAACAGGGTGTCCCGAGAGGATTCAGCTAAACGTTGCAAGTGTGTTTTTATTCAAATAATGAAATGATATTCGGTATGAAAAATTTAATTTAATTTTCGTGGGAATGGCGGAAACCGGTAGTTGTATAGAGTGGTAAGGATCTCTCTGGTTGGGATTGTGTCGCCGAAAAAATTCTTTTGTGTGCAAATTTTCTTTGTAATGTTTGTATTCTGTTTGTGACGGGTCGTATGTTTGCGTGTTGTATTGTGCGGTCGTTAGGGTACCTAAAAGGTAGCATGTATATTCGGCGTTAGAATGGATAGAGGAAAGTTTTGCCTACTTTGACACGAACTGACCGATTGATTAGTCAGGTACTAGAATAGCAGTTTGGAAAAGTGATCGGGGATGTTTAGGCTACGGATCTTGTCAACGAGACCGGCGTGCCAGACGTCAAATGCTTGCTTAATGTCCAAAAACACAATCAGGTTGCATTGCTTATTCTTGAATCCTCTGGTGGTCTCTGTATGCAGCTTGACACGTTCGACTAGGACAGAAGTCGAATTGGCTGTTAGGAAGGAGTTGATTAAAGGTGGTCTCTAAGTCGCCTGGCAGGAATCTGTTGAAAGCATTTTTTGAGACAGTTTAAGAGGGAGATGGGTCTATAGGAGGAGGGTGTGGTAAGGTCGAAGTGCGTTTTGGTATGATGACGGTGGAAGCCGAATTACAGTCCGTCGGGAAATGGGATAGTGTTAAACATTTGTTGTATATGTTGGTGAGTAATTTGAGGACTCGGTTGGACAAGTGTCAGAGTATTCTACGGTTAAGGCCGTGTTGACCTGGGCCAGAATTGAAGTACGCTTTGACCTAGTCGGGTGTGAAGGGGGCATAAAATGGACTTCCGTTGTCCATTAAAGGATTTCGGGAAGGTTAAGGTTACGGAATTCTTTAAGGTGACTTGCTAGGAGTTCCTTGAACAGGGTGTCGAGTTGAATATTTTTGGTGGATCGCAAATTGGATTGAAGTTAAAGACCGAAGAACTCGACCTTCCGTTTATGGGTGGAGATTATGTTGCCCTGTGGGTCTGTGAGAAGGGATTTGGACTTACTTTCCTTCGCGTCACTCTATTGAACTGTTTTCCATTTTGGTAATCTAACTCGTAGGTGACTTGTCCAAGAGTCTTCGGTGTGTTTGTTTCTATCCTGATTAAGGCGTTGAAGCCGTTGTATTCCGTCTTGAGAGTCGGATCCCTAGATCGCAAAAATTGACGATAGATTCCTCGTTTTTATTTGATCCACTTCAAAATTTGCCGTGGGAGCTATTTGCGGTAAGTTCGTTTTTCAATGGGGCTGAGGTCCCTGTTGGCTCTCTCGAGATCTTGGGTTGTTAACAGATTGGGTGTAGAGAGGTTGTTGTACAGGTTCGGAGGACACATTTCAGTCTGCATTCGAAAAATCTTTGGTTACTCTGTATAGCGGAGGTGCTGGGGGAGCTGGACAAAATGAAGTTATGAGCAGTAGTGGTAAGTTATCTGATGTGATCGTAGTGCCTTTAAAGCACTATAGATCGAAATAATCGGCTATGGGTTCGGAAACGAGGATGTGATATATTATGGAGATACCTGAATGTTAGAAAAATGCGGCTTGTGTGTTGGTAACTCGCAAAACCGGCAACTGTAATAAGGTCGATGATAGCCTGATTCCATTGCTATTGATTCTGGGCTCACCGCATTGCTTGTGACGGACATTGAAGTTATCTAGGATTACTGCATTAGGTAGGCTGGCTTCGAAAACTAGAAGGTCATCATGAAGGGTATTGGGACCGGGCGGATTGTAATAAGAAAAGAATATAATGAGAATGAGAAAGTTCACTGTTACTACAGTAACACATTCGAGATGCTTTAAGTACGGAGAAAGTTGAAAGCGGGAAGCAATTTCTGATGATTCGGGCGGTTCCAAGGTGTTCGCTTTGTGTGCTGCTTTATAGGTAGGAGTGATAAGTGTTAAAGTGTTTGTGTGACGTGGACGAGAGAGTTGGGTTAGGGCGGCAGTAGAATCACCGAAATTTTGACGAATCTTAAGCTGCACACCATTCGGTAAGAGAGAAGAGGTTTCAAGAAGGCAGGTGTTGTGGTTTAATGTTAAGTTCGTCCACGGAAGGTTTAAGGATTTCAAGGAGTTAAAGAAAGGTTTTCTGGGTGGTTTTGAATTTTGGGATATTGCGAACGCAGTATCTCAAGGCTTGGGAACGGGTTGGTTTGGGTGAAAATTATATTATAAAAATTTAGTAGATTTTTATTAAATTTATAGTCAACTTTTATTGTTTAATGTGTTTAGCGTCCAATCTTTCATATCTCTGAAGTCTTTAAATATTGTCGTACTTATCAAAATCTCACGAAATTAAATTAATGCTGATGTTTTCTGTTCTACCCTGAAACCGTTATTTAATTAAGGCGATCTTTTATAAATGTTTTCTTTAGAATCAACAAGAATTGTAAATATTTTAGCTTTTATGACAATGTAAACTAACTTTCACAATTATTATGCATACTTAAAATACTTATCTTTTGGATTTTTAAATGTTGTGTTTATATATATATATATATATATATATATATATATATATATATATATATATATAACCGCTTGTTGTAAAACGACGTCTCATTTGCCATCCTCAGGTTGGTAACTGTCTGCTCCTGTTTCGAGTTACTCGAACTGAACTAACTTCCTGTTGTGTGTGCTGCTGCTTATGTACCCTATTGCTTTCACTCACTGCTTTCACCTGCTTGCACAGTTTTCACTGCTTTCGCTGCTTTCACTACCTTCACTGATTTCACTTTTTGTTTCCCTGTTTTCACTTCTTCTTTTGTTGAATATGTTTTAGGTGTTGTGGATTTTAGTTGTCTAGGGATTAATGATGTTTTCCATATTGATGGTAGTCTCAGAGCATCGTCTCTTGCGTTGAGATTATGCGGGTGTTTCTCAATCTCTATGACCTCTCTGATAATTTTAGCTGTAAAGCGCTCGATGCCTGCCAAAGTTTTTGCGTCCTCAAATTTAATCTTGTGCCCTTTTGTGGTTACGTGTTGGACCAAGGATGATGTCGCTTGAACTTTATTAACCGCGTTTTTGTGTTCCTTTATCCTTGCGCTGATTTTTCTGTTGGTCTGTCCAATACACGATAGCCCGCAGCCTCCACATGGAATCTCGTACACTCCTTGACTCTCCAACGAGATCTTGTCCTTAGGATTTCTTAAAATCGAATGAATATTTCGATACGCCGTGAAAGTTGTATCGATTTTATGTTTTTTAAGAATACCGCTAATCTTGTCCGTTGTCCCTTTGATGTATGATAGGTATGCCGTAGCAGTTGCAGGATCAGCTAGTTCTTTGTCTTCTCTACTTGAAGGCCTTTGTATGTCGTGGTGGTGGACTCCATTTCTAATCAAAGCCGCTCTTATTTTTGTCATCTCTTCTTTGATGTTGTCGGCGTCTGCTAATTTCTTCAATCTATTGATCAGCGTCTTGATGACAGATTTGAGTTGACTTGGATGCGATTTGGCGTTCGTGTATCTGTCCGTGTGCGTAGGTTTCCTGTAGATCGTGTGACCTAGGCGTCCGTCTTCATTCTTCTTAACTAGCACGGTAACTGATCATTTTGTTCTATTTCCATTGTGAACTTGATATTTGCGTGCACGTTGTTGAGGTGTTTCAAAAATACCCTGAGTTTTTCCTGCCCGTGGCTCCAGATGACAAATGTATCATCTACGTATCTCAACCATGGCGTCCGTTTATATGCTGCTGAGTGTAGTGCTTTCTCTTCAAGCTCTTGCATGAATCGGTTTGCAATGACTGGTGCTTCTGCTTTCTCCTTGTAATGGTGTCCATTGTACATAAAATAGGTATTAGTTAGACAGTGTCTAGCTAAACTTATTATATGGTCAGCCGGTTTATGTCTTCTTTGGATGATCTCAAGTGCCTCGTCGACTGGTATATTTGTGAATAGTGATACTATATCGAAACTGACTAGGAGCTCTCCTGGTTTAATCGTGTCTTTCACGTAAGATGTAGCCTTGTTAGTGAGTGGCTGTAGTGACTTCGCAAGGTACTTAGCTAGCGCTTGTAGCGGTGATCCAACAGAACTAACAATCGGCTGTAGTGGGGCACCGTCCTTGTGTATTTTAGGCAGTCGTACATCTTCGGGCATCTAGACGACTTTTCTCTCGGTATCAGTGTTTTCTTGGTTTCTTCATCAATTCGTGAATCCATAATTTTCGTTTTCGTTGTTTTCAGGTACATCGTGGGCGTGGCTATCGGTTGGTATGCTGTATCATTCAGCAATTCTGTCATCTTTAGGTTGTAGTCTTCGCTATTCATTACTACTCTCACGTTTGCTTTGTCCGCCGGTAAGATTATAATGTCCTGGTTATTTCGCAAGGCTCGCCGGGCTGCATACTCTTCGTGAGATAAATTCCTCTTCGGACCTTGTATATATTCTAATAACTCCAATAGGCATAAAGAGAATTTCCGGTTGAATGACACGTCATAATATTAATTTTATCTTTTGATGTGTAGGTTTTTTGCTGTTTTTTTCGAGACCTTGAAGTAAATGTTGTACTAAATATATATTAAGTTACTGCAGCACTATAATAATTTATCACATGTAGATGAAATTAAAATTTATATTAAACATACTACTACATTGCGTTTTCAGTGTACAATAGTAATTACAATTATTAACAAAACAGTATTTTTGGTTTGATTGGACTAGATCTTTAATTGGTATGTCAAGTTTCTACTTGTAAATGTTTTTATCAATTTACACTTACTTCATAATTTGATTAAATTTTATTAAATTTGATCTTTGATTATGACATTTTTCACTGTTAGCGTTCGTGATTAGATTCCAGAGTTGGCTTTACGCGTTTATAGCAGACTTCATTTTCACATTTCATAAATTTATTCGTAAGTAATTGTTACAGATATTACCATTTACTGAGGACGATAACTGTAATTGTTATCGAAACTTTTAAATTTATATAAAATATGAATAGAAAAATACACCATTTAAAAAAACTCAAAAGGCGAGTATTTTAATTTTTAGATGTAAACAGTGTAAATACGCTACGTATTGTAATTTTAACTATACAGGGTGTATTTTAAAATCACCGACAAACGAAAACTGGAGATTCTATGATTCAAAATAAGACAAAAATGATCATAAACGCTTTTCCGAAAATGCTTCCTAACCGAGATACAGGTTGATTAAAAAATAATTTTTTTAAGATTCCTCAAAAACTACAAAAGATATTACACTGAGATTTGGTACCCTAAATGTCTAATTAAGTACAATTAATCAGGTGAGTTTGAGTCAACTGGCTCCATCCAGTGGCGTAGAATGTGTTTAGTTAATCACTTTAAGTAAAAAAAAAACGCACGTCCCTGCTTTTTTTGAAGAAATATTTTTTTGTTAAATTCAACATTTAATTCTGCAAATAAAATCATACTGAGTATTTTTTCGATTCGGTACCCGTTTTTGAAATATTTTGCATTAACATAAACGACTACATTATTTAGTAATCAAATTAAATAAATCAGAGATTGCTTTGCATTTGACAGTTACGTATCTTATGTTTGCTAAAATAGTTACATTTACGCGTCTTTTGTAATTATTATTAAATAAAAAATGAATTATTCCAAACGAGAACTGGTCGATATGCATTTATGTTATGGTAATACTAATTGAAATGCTCGTGCAGCTGCTCGACTTTACGAACAAAGATTTCCAAATGGAAGACATTCATCAATAAGTACGCGTGAGTTAGGTTTAGAATTTGGTGTGTCGCACAGCAAGTCTTGGAAAGTTTTACGAGAACCAAATTTACATCCCTTTCACCTACAAAGAGTGCATGCATTATGGCCTGCTGACCATCCTCGTCGAATGAATTTTTGCGAATGGTTTTTAAATAAAAATGCTGAAGATGTACAATTTGTTAGAAACTTATTGACCACTGATGAGTGTATTTTTCCCGAAATGGAATAATAAACTGGCATAATTCCCACAAATGGTTAGATGAAAATCAGCATCCAACTGTAGTTACAGCTCACCAACATAGACTTAGCGAAAATGGTTCTCTGGACGCTGGATTGGATGAGGAAGTGAAGTACCTTGGCCGGCACGATCGCCAGATTTAAACCCATTGGATTTTTTTGTGTGGGGGTATCTGAAAACTCGTGTCTATTCTGTTCAAATTGATAATCGAGAGCAACTTTGGAATCGTATACAGATGGCATGCGATGAGATTAGGGCTATGCCACAAATGTTTCAGCGTGTTAGGTTTCATTTGCTAAGAAGAATACAAGCTTGCATTCAAAAGGAAGGAGGACATTTTGAACAATATGTATAAACATAATTATTATTTTGTTTTTTATTCCTTCAATATCTCTTTAATAATGTACCTAATAGTTAACTGAGTTATTTTTTTGTAAAATAAAACAAATTTTGATTTTTATAGAATAATGTGGTCGTTTATGATAATGCAAAATATTTCAAAAACGGGTGCTAAATCGAATAAATACTAAGTATGATTTTATTTGCAGAATTAAATGTTGAATCTATCAAAAAAATATTTCTTCAAAAAACCAGGGGCGTGCGTTTTTTTTTACTTAAACTGATTAACTTAAAATATTCTACGCCACTGGATGGAGTCAGTTGACTCAAACTCACCTGATTAATTGTATTTAATTAGACATTTAGGTGTACCAAATCTCAGTCTACCAAATCTCAGTCTACCAAATCTCAGTGTAATATCTTTTGTAGTTTTTGAGGAATTTTAAAAAAACCTTAAAAAAAGTATATTTTAATCAACCTGTATCTCGGTTAGGAAGCATTTTCGCAAAAGCGTTTATGATCATTTTTGTCTTATTTTGAATTATAGAATCTCCAGTTTTCGTTTGTCGGTGATTTTAAAATACAATGAAAATGTGTTTTTATTTTGAAGCATTTAGTAACTTAGGATAGTTTCACTTGTAATAAAAACTATCATTTACGTAACTAAATACCTTTATACATCACGATTTTTGTAGATTTAATGCTTTTCCTAGTCTTATTAGCAGATATTTAAGAATCTCGCAAATTTTTATTTGATGGGCGTTTAAACGCGGGTAACGTGTTAATATAAATTTCTACTGATTTAATAAAATCTATTTATTAAACTTTACAACCCTAGCTGGTAGAAATAGTACAGATAGGAACCAAAACTCGGCAAGTCTTAACGTGAAAATTTTGTTCACGTAGTTTTGCGAGTTTGGGGAATTGTTGAAACTTGTAACAACTGGCAGAAAACGTTCAACTATATAAATGACACGCACTTATTCTGGTTATTAGTAATATTTTTGGTTCTGTGGGTGATCTAGCAAGACATTGGAGTCATGACAAACCGGAGCAGAAAGGAGTTTAGTATTTGGCAACATTTTGTAAAAAAGAAAGTGTTTGGCAAAGTAGCTTGCAGATTAGTGTGTAAAAAGTATGGTACAGAATTGCATGCTCCAGTGTACTGACTAAAAAGTCATTGGGAAATCTGTGAAAATAAAACTAGTGATATAACTATGTTGAAGCTTTTCATGGTGATTGTCAGTCAGCCTGGAACTAGTCAGAATGAAATTATCCAGTTGCAAAAGAAACGGAGAAACGAGAACTGTGAAAAGGTGAAAGTGAATATTGTGGAAGTAGCGGTTCTTTTGTTGTGCGAACTGGACAAGATAAGAAGAAAGAATTGGACAAATAGCTAAAGTCGTTTAGGCAACAATTTGCAGTTTTAGAGTGATAGAAAATAAGGAAATTCGAAAAGCCATAGAAACACAGACCCGGTTACGTTCCTCCATCTAGATTTCAGTTATCGTCAACGCTCCTGAATGAAATATTTGAAGAAGAAAAATCTAAATGTTTTAAGAAGTTTTCTGGACAGTCTGTTTGCATGTCCTTAGATGGATGGTCCAATGTACATAATGAGCCGATAATCTGTGTCGTTTTGATAGCAGAGGATGGAAACAGTGTTCTCTTGGAAAGCATAGATACATCCGGTCATCCCCATACAGCTGACTATCTTGCTGAGTTGGCTATTAACTCAATAAATAAGTGTAAAAATGAATATAACTGTAAAGTTACCACTATTGTGACAGATAATACGGCCAACATGGTCAGTATGAACAAAAAAATTTCCGAGTCGGTCAGTTATCCTATAATTACATATGATTGTTCGGCGCACTTGCTTAGTTTGCTCTTCAAAGATTTAGAAGCATCGCAAGTAAAAGAACATATAGTACAAATTGTGAAATACTTGAGAAATACCTGTTTGCCAAATGCTTGGTATAAAGAAAAAGGGGTCATGAAATTGGTCTTTCCTCTAGATGTTCGATGGAATATACTTTCAGATCGTCTTGTGATCTATGTAAATGAATGGCCGAAATTGTTATTAGTGTATGAAGAGCATAAAGAAGAACTTGATACAGTGATTTTTAAAAAGGTTTCAGATATCTATATTAAAAGAATGGCTGAAGATTTTCTACAGTTGCTAAAACCAATTTCTATAGCACTTCACGTAATACAACAACAAAGGTGCATTTTTATCTCGAGCAGTTTACACATGGAAAAAGTTAATGGGTATTTTTGACACTGACAGTTTTACTAGCTGCTAGCTAAAGAAAAGAGGGACGCTTTAGATAATGTTGCCAATATCTTGTACGCACAGGATTATTACCATTACTAATTAAGTTGGAAGTCAAGGCACACCCCTTTCGCAACACTTTGCTTTCGGATGGAATTATAAAAAATGTAATAGCAGTATAGTGGTGGAGATCCCAAGAAGGTTTTCCAGAAATGAAACACGAGCTGCCTATAGTGATTTCTGTTTTGTGTGTCTGTTTATCCTCTGCTGATATTGAGAGGATGTTTTCTACCAATGGATTCATACATTCAGATATACGAAACAGATTTGATGATGACAAAGCAGCTAAAATAGTATTTCTGTTTAAGCATTATAATACTTAGGTTATAGGCCTTCAGCAATATTTGTTTTTTTTTTAATATAGTTCTTTTTTTGTATTAAAAACATTTTTTAATAGTTTTATTTTTGTAAAAAGCAGCTGAATGCTGAATTTCTTTTCGATTATTATGATATAAATAACAAAATGCATCAAGGTTTTATTTTTTATGAACAAATGCATTTTTAAGTGTTCAAATTTGAACTCCCTTTTCTAAACTATATTAATCATGATTTTTACTGAAAAAAATCATGCTCATTAAAATCATGATTTTAATCAACTGATTTAAATCTTCTCAACCCTGCCTGAGAAGGATTATTTTCCCACTTTAGTCGATTTCATGTGTTCTGATTTTTTCCCAGGCACTTGACTACTCTCAGATTCGAACTGACACATTTACCGCTGAGCCACTGAGTAACCCAATATATATTTTTAGAATTTATATATATATATATATATATATATATATATATATATATATATAGTTTATTACGCATGTTGCGCCGTAACGTATTGCACAGGTTTTGAATAACATGTTTTTGTAATTTTTCTTGTAGAAGAGAGCGTAGGCCTGGGATCGAAAATGGATCCATATGTGTTAAGTTAAACCAGTTAGGCATCTAGTTACCTAGGTAACTAGATATAACAAATTTGACAGATAATTAGGTTTAGAATTTGGTGTGTCGCATAGCAAGTCTTGGAAAGTTTTACGAGAACAACATTTACATCCCTTTCACCTACAAAAAGTGCATGCATTATTGCCTGCTGACCATCCTCGTCGAATGAATTTTTGCGAATGGTTTTTAAGTAAAATGCTGAAGATGTACAATTTGTTAGAAACTTATTGACCAGTGATGAGTGTATTTTTTCCCGAAATGGAATAATAAACTTGCATAATTCCCACAAATGGTTAGATGAAAATCAGCATCCAACTGTAGTTACAGCTCACCAACATAGATTTAGCGAAAATATTTGGATAGGTATACTAGACGATCACCTAATCGGACCTATCCGTTTTTCTCAAAGACCTACTGGCGAATTCTATTTAAATTGTGTGAGAGAAGATTTGGCAGAATTGTTTGACGACGTACCCTTAGATGTTAGAATCAGCATGTATGTCATGCATGATGGTGCACCGCCACATTCTACACGAAGCGTCAGAGAATTTTTGGAAAAGCGTTTATGATCATTTTTGGCTTATTTTGAATCATAGAATCTCCAGTTTTCGTTTGTCGGTGTAGTCTATATGTGCAAGTTTGTATTAAATGGGTATTAACATATCAGTATTTTTTTCACTTAACAGCCAAAATGCCGTCCTTAAATTTTGGCGCCCCTGACAAATGACCTGGTTTCCCACCCTTAGAGCGGACAATGGACAAATGTAAATGCAAAAGACAAAACTAACGTTATAAAGGAGGCTCGAATTGTGAACACTTCCAATATGGAGTGTTCCGGATACGAAAACACTGTTCAGCTACAAGACAAAATAGTGAAGGAGTAAAAAAAAAAAATAAATGCATATTTTTGTTGACGACCTTGTGAATATATCTTTTAATAAATTTATTATGATTACACGCATATTTCCAAAACACACCTTACCATTTTTCTAAAAAATACTACTGACCGATAAAATGAAAACCGTGATTAAAGGATTAAATATGCAAAAATTGGTTACGAAACTAACCTTCAAAGGAATTTTAAACAGATTAGAATCTCATTTAAGTTAAATAAAAAGAAGTGTAATATGCATAATCATTACGATATTTGAGTTTAAAACAAATTATTATAAATGCAGCTCGATTTATAATCAGATGTGTGTAGCTTCGATGGTACAGATTGTCCATCGTCATTACCATAGGTTTAATTTTTTATTGAAGTTAGTATTTAATTTTACGGTAGTTCATAAGGAACTGACAAAAAATGTATTATGCAACGTTTTTTTTCCGATACAGCATAATATACTTGTTTTAATATTTATTTTCTGTAGGTAGGTCAATGCTATAAACTAACTGACGTCATTCTACTGTAATAATGCGTACTTTAAAGAAAACGTGTTCTAGAATACTTTAAGGGCATTGGTTTTTATTGCATCATTTCAAGTATCTTATTTACCGATTTGAATTTTGGGACACCTGCTAAATATAGGATATATCTGGAATAATAACATTCGCAGTGTTTACCTTGATGTGGACAAATTAGGTAATAAACGTGTAATACGATATAAATATTATACACAGCTTGGTTATTTGATTAAATATACCTGTAGAAGTTAATTTAAAATATAATTTTATACATTAATCACGTACCTGTGCATATAAATCACATTGCTGGAATGTAGCCTTACGTTTGCTTATGGTATCAAAATGTAAAGTAATAAAATATGTTTATTCTACGATTACGTATAAAAGTATCTTTGCCTTACGGCGCTTTATTTTCTTATTCAGGTTAAATTAATAAAATTATTTTAAAAAACTTCCAATAGAAATTAATTTGAAAGTGAATGATTGATATCTTTAATAGACGATTTTCTTTGATTTCTGCGAATTTCGAATTTCACAAATGCGCAATAGTTTTTAAAAGCTTGTTTTGGATATCCCTAATGTGTTTTATTTTTTAATCCTCATAATTGAGCGATGGGTTTGAAATCGTGTATTTTTATATAAATTTAAACGTTTCGATAACAATTACAATTATAGTTCTAACTAAATGATCATAATTTAAAAAAATTAATTAAGTTGTCAGATTTTATGAAATATGAAAATTAAAATATAAGTCTGCCGACTTAAATAAAGGCATTTGAAAGCCAACTACGGAACCTAATTTTGTTTTATGTTAGTGAATAGTATTAACCGGTGTGAAATAATCCACAAACACGAATATGAATAGAATTAGAATCAATAAAGTAGTGGCTATTAATTTTATACAAATATAATTTGTACAACAGAAAAAAATTATATTATAATATACATTTATTACATACTCATTTATTTGCGTTTATTTTATCTAGAGTGAATGTGTGGCCTTTTCTTTCCTTTTCTAGAGCGACTACTTTTTTATTAAAACACATCGTTTAAACCGTTTTCGGACACTTAATAAAATTCATAATTTCTGAATTAAAATTAAATAATATTCATATAATCAAAACACATCGTTTAAGCCGTTTTCCGACAGTCCATCTGGGGAATGAGGATGTCGTACAAGGGGATGAATTAGAAAAAAAATCATAACTTCTAAACCATTAGGTGTCCATTAATTTTACATTAATAATATGGACTGTTTCCAACAGTCCATCTAGGGGACGAAGGTGATGTACAATAGTATGATTTAGAAAAAAATTCCTAACCTCTAAACCATTAGGTTTCGTTTAATTTCACGTTAGAATATTTCTATAATTAAAACACATCGTTTTAGCCGTTTTCTAGCACTCATTCTGGGAGATGACGGTGGCGTATTAAGGGATGAATTATTTTATTATTATTATATAATTAAAACACATCGTTTAAGCCGTTTTCGAACACTCAATCTTGGAGATGACGGTGGCGTATTAAGGGATGAATTATTTTACTATTATTATATAATTAAAACACATCGTTTAAGTCGTTTTTTAACAAACCATCTAGGGGATGAGGGTGTTGTACATAGGGATGAATTAGAAAAAAATCATAATTTCTAAACCATTAAGTGTCGATTAATTTTACGTTAGAATAATATTTTTATAATTAAAACACATCGTTTAATCCGTTTTCGAACGCTAAATATAAGACAAGAGGGAAGAGTATAAGGGGATGAATTGGAGAAAAAATGTTAACCTCAAACTCTTAGGTGTCTATTTAAAGCTTTAGAACAATATTTCTATAACGAAAACATCATGTAAGTCGTTTTCGAACAGTCGATGTAGGTGATGAAAGTCTCAACAAACCAAGTTCAACAAAGTTTATTAAAATTTGTAGATACATTAACAATATGTACAGATATAATACATCTTACAATATTACAATATGAAATAATATAATAAAGTGTTGAAGTGTTATGTAGTTTTGGTGGTGCGCTGCTGAAGAGTCTTTCCTCCTCTTCAGCGCATGGAATGTATGGTTGCGGAGTCGCGTACAACAAAATTCGTAACTTCTAAGCCCTTAGGTGTCGGATAATCTAACTTTAGAATAATATTTATATAATTAAAATACATCGTTTAAGCTGTTTTTAAACAGTCTATCTAGGACATGAGGGTGTCATACAAAAGGACGAACTAGAAAAAAAATTCGTAACCTCTAAACCATTAAGTGTCGGTTAATTTCACGTTAGAATAATATTTCTGTAGTGAAAACACATCGTTTAAGGCGTTTCGGAACACGCAATATAAGGTTGTTTTCAACAGTCCATCTCTCAGAATACCATTTATATAATTAAAACACATCGTTTAAACCATTTTTGAACAGTCCATGTAGGGGATAAAGGTGTCGTGTAAGGAGATCAATTAGGAAAAATCACAACTTCTATACCCTTAGGTGTCGATTAATTTATCTGTATAATAATATTTCTATAATTAAAACATATCGGTTAACGTTTTCCAACAGGCCATCTAGGAAATGAGAATGTCGTTCAAGGGGATGATTTAGAAAAAAAAATCATAACTTCTACACCCTTTGCTGTTGATTAATTTAACTGTATAATAGTAGTTTTATAATTAAAACACATCGCTTAAGCCAGTGCACCGGAATTGGTCGAGTAGCAGTTTCTCTAATGATAACTTTATTCTTGAGAGCGCACTAGTTAAGCACTAATTCGTGAGAGACATTTGTACTAGCATCGTTACTGTTACGTTTTTTTTTCTTAAAAATAAACAACATTTATGAAACTTACATACTTTTGCAGCATCTAGTTTGTGAGAGACGTTGGTGCCCAAATTGACCCAAATTTACTCCTGAGTGCGCATTGGCACAGTTAGTCTCTCAGCCTGTTTTTTCAATAACAATAAGTAACATATACGAAATTTACATACGTTTGGTGCAACTAGTTCGTCAGAGACGTTGGTGCCCGAATTTGTCGAGCATCAAATTCTATGTATCTTCTTAATCTTTATGTACGTATATTTTTCGACAATAATTTGATTGTGGTGATGGAGCTACGCAATTAAGGCTAGTTTATAGCAACTAATCAGCTACAAACTAGCACTAAATAATATGTACGTTACATTTGTTTTTTCAGTTTTTTTTTGTGGATGTGCTGAGTTTAGGTTAATATCAGTACAGCAATTGGTTTATTTTTAATGACTAGATCGTCGATTATCCGAACATCGGTTAATCGTACGACCGCTTAACCGAACTGCTAGTCCTCCCTCCGCCCGCGCGTTCCGCTCTCCGCTCGGCATTTTCGCCCCTCCAAATTTGACCCGAAGTATCAAAACGCCAACGTTTAGTAACTGTTAGCGTTCTGTTGTGTTCAGTTGTGTCGATTTTGACGCGTACTTACAATGCATAGACGTAAACGGTATCCCTTTCTGTGATTAATGAACAGTTAGAGGAAGGCGAATCTTCAACCAAGTTATCTATTGAGTACAAATTAGGTAAATCGACAATTGCGGATTTAAAAAAACGCTAAGGACGAGCATAGAAAACTTTATATTTAAGCTTGATTCTACTGATGGATCGACATGTCGTGAAACGTTGAAGCTCGCCACGAACACGGATATAAACGAAGTTTACAAGTGGTTTACACAAAAAAGGTCTCAAGCAGAACCTATTTCGGGTCCAATTCTATGAGAAAAGGCAATTCAATTTAATGAAGGAGGATCGCCAAATTTTCAAGCCAGCACCGGCTGATTAAAAATTTCAATCAAGACATGGCGCCACTGGTAGCCACCGATTACCTATGCTCGTCATTGGTAAAAGCAAAAAATAAACTTTCTGACATGTCTGCGAATTCCTATTGTTTGCACCTCGCTAAAAAATGCCTAAATTGACAGTAAAATTTTTACTGAATGGTTTATGGAAGTCTTACCCTCTGGGAAAACCCATCAGTTAGAAAAACGCAAACGAGAGAAAACCTTACTGCTCCTTGATAATGCACCAACTCATCCAATTCAATTTAACAATGTATAGTTATATAATACATATTACAATATTAAAACTAATAAAATAGTACTGCAATTCTTCGGAAGACAGGTAACGCCTTTTTCATATCGAGACATCCGAGGATGCCTAACAGGTAGTCCAACCCTAACGCGAATTGGGGTTATACCGATTGCAGCCGAATCCGCGTTAGCGATTTTCGCTTTCTCAACATCACCTGCCAGCGTTTTCGAGTAACTGACGCTGGTCCTTGTTGAAGAAGGCCCTGCTGTTGGTCCAATCCTCTTTGGTCGCTGTTGGGCTTCCATCTTCTTCCTTAGCGTAGATCAAGGAAACTTCGGGCAACCGCAATTAACGCACGGTCAGTGAGGAGTTTCGTATATTCACTGCTGTAGCAATCGTCGGCTCACTTGACTCAGCGCGTTACGGCTCTGCAGCAGCGATGTGCGTGACGGAAACCCTGACATGGGTGACACTGTCCAATTCCAGGTTTCCACCTCAAGCCCTCGACAATGACTCTTAGGTGGGCGAGGTGCTCCAGCTCTCGAATCTACTTTGCTTCCTCTGCGGAAGGTAGCTGTACCAATACCAGAGGGATCGGGCGTCCTTAATGTTTCATCCTGGAACAATAATAAACGTTAAAACTATGTTCTGAGACCACGTTTGTTTCTGTGACTTTTACGGGCATGTTACGTATACCGACCTTAAACATTCTATCACTTTTTGCCTGGTAGGTGTGATACGGTGTATGGTACCTATCCATAAATCTGAGTAGCGCGGCTGAACGCAATTCCACGTCGGTCAACTTCTCGGGAGAAGTTAACCCAGTTCTTCTAGCTAAGAATTACCAGGGGCACATTCTCCTTGATAACGGTATCCATGGCTTTCTAGGCGACTTCCAGGGGCTCGAACGCGTTGGTGATAGTCGGTGTTGACTGGTGGTTCTTTGGGGTCTTCTCTGATTTCTTCCTCTGTGTCCTGAAGTTGCGTTTATCATGGCGGGCGTCTTCTTTTCTTCCTTCGGCGCGACCGGTAGTGCATTGCTACTCGGTCCTTCTCACGGTAGGTTGAGCAGCGACCGTATCTCATACCGTGTCGGAGATGAAGGCTGGCTGAAGTGATCCACTATCCATTGATGATAATCTCGTACCACTCTTCTTTGCTGTAGGACTTGTTCATCGTGAATACTATATCGGCTTATGGTGTTTCTTTTTCTTTGAGATGATAAATTTGTCTTTAATTCATTTAGTTCGGATCCCAACTTTGGAGAAGCAACTTATCTATCATGTGACATGTTAAACGATACAAACAAATGTATAAAAGTGGTGTTTCTTCCACCTACCGTAACGACCTTATTACAGCCCATACGAGAAGGCATTATTCAGACTTTCAACGTTATTACAGAATATAATTGTTTCGTAAGTTATTGTTAGAAAGAGAAGAGGAGGGAGAAGAAAGCCTGATAAGAAATTATAATAAGATTGATCAGAAAGATGCATCGTACATGACCGGATCTGCGTGGAATAGTATAAAATAACAGAGCTTGATGAAAACCCGGAATAATATTTTGAGTATACCGGAAAATTCTCAAAGTAAATGTGGAAATGAGAAACAGAATGACAAGTTCGCAATGATATGCCATGAATGTGATGTAGTAGATGTTCATGAATATATGAGTGTTGACATTGCTGATTCAGGGCACCAAATCCTACAATAAAGCTGATAAAGCACACGATGCCTGCACCTCATCAATTAGTGGTTCAGAGAGTGAAGATGAAAATATACCATCTGCTTCTGAGGCGTTTAAAGGCTTAGATACTGCCTTGCGGTGGTTTGAAGTTCAAGATCAAAGCGATCAATATCAGATCTCTGTCCTCAATAAAGTGCGGCACGTAAGCGGGTAGGCTTACTTCGACAGACCAAAATTAAAGATTTTTTTATGCGTTAAATCTGAACATGCATATGTATTGTGTACATATATACAGGGTGAGTCAACGATATAGTAAAGTTATCTGGTGTTTTATGGGTAAACTTTACCACTAAAATGTATTTATCTTATTATATAGCTAGTAAGTATGCGCTTTTTAAAATTATTCTTGTTGATACAGTGTTCCAAAAAAGCAGGGCAAGACAAAGTATTTTTATAATAGACCACTCTGTATATTCTTCGATTTTTAGATGCTACGTGGAATTATAAAACTTTATATAGTTTCGTGCATATAAAGTCTACGGTTTTTGAAATAATTATAATTTTATCCAAAAAATCGCATTTACAGGTATAAGTTTATTATTATGTACCACCTTGTGTTTTGTTAGGAAAACTTTCATATTTGGACCATGGAGAGGCCAAGCTTAAGTCTATGTTCAAAATATATGTTCAAACCTGTGAAGCTTGAAATTAAAAAATACCACTTTTCTCAAATAAACGCTGTATATTTTTAAGCTGTGTTAAAGAGAATCAGAAACCACACAATTCTTCATAAGTGTGTCCTATACATATCTCTCACTGTTTTTGAGTTATTTTTATTTTTCTATATTATTCAATATTTCAATGATTTTTCTGGTGGTCATTCGCAGTAGCCATGAAATATGAAAACAAGAGAGACAAAAAGTTGCATTAAATACTAAACACTAACATAGATATAAATTAACTCGAACAGAAAATATATTACATTATCATAAGAACTTTATAAATAAAAGAAAAAGAACGAAACGAACATTCTCAAGTCATTGGATAAAGCAACAGTTACTAATGAGTTCTTCTTAAAATATGTTCGAAAGGTATCCCTATTGCTGAATGCATACATTTGGTCGTTTTATTATGTTTTGCCTTACGTTATCCAGCATCTCCAGTGTTATCGTTCCACAAGCGTCTCGCATCCTATCTTCCATATCTTCTTTTGTAGTAGTGACAGATACATGTTTTTAATGTATCCCCATAAGAAGAAATGGGGTAAGATCGCACGACCTTGGGGGCCACTGAACGAAACCTCCACGCCCAATTAATTTTTGAGGATAATTGTAATCTAAAAATTCAGGTACCTCGCGGCGGTAGTGCAGAGGAGCACCATCTTGTTACGTCCTTATTCTGTCGTTCATCATTACTAAGCAGATGAAGGAGGTTAGGCAAAACTTCTTGGAGGAATGGAAGGTAGATACGACCAGAGTGTTAAAAAATATGGTCCAATAATTTTATTGTGGAGAATGACGCACCAAACATTTACGGACCAGTGGTTTTGCATTTGTCGGATCCAAAATGGATTGTGTAATGCGTAATAGTGCATATTATGACTATCTACAGCATCATTGCTTCTAAACGTAGCCTCCTCAGAAAACATAATATAAGATAAAAAGTTTGGATTAATCTCAAGATGAGCGCTAATCCAGTGTCAAGAGTTTACTCGTCATCATTGCGTAATTCCTGGTGTAATTCAGTATGGTAAGGGTGCCTTATATTTTGTAGTTGTCCGATTGACAGTTGATTGTGACGTTTCACGTTATTTGACCACTACAGACATGCGGGTTTTCTTCACTGTGAAGTAGAATCTCAAGTTCTGTTTCTTGATTACTGGTATGTGTATTCACCACTTTGCGTTTTAAATAATCCATACTGCTATAGTAGAATCGAATAATATAATAATAATATTTATTGTCCAACAGAAGAAAAATTCCAATTATAGGACAAAAGTATTAGTTCAAACTAAGCAGTGTACAATAATCTATATAAAGATTAATTAACAAAGTCTGATTTTTACAAATCACTCAGTAATAATAGTAATAACAAAAGGTAGCTGCTATACACACACAAAAAGAAATTAGAAAAGTTAACTGTTAATTACTTTCATTTAATAATTCACGTAAGTGACAGTTAAATAAATCTACATGTGCATAATACTTGTTTACAGCAATTTATAATAGGAGACTTATACAACACATTTGTACGTGGTTTTGTATAATGAAAACAAGGGTAACTAGGTATATCATATTTAGGGACTGAGAAATTTAATGGAGATAGTAAGTTAGGAGGGTCAAGTTTGTTATTCAATACGTTATGGAGAATTATCAGACATGTTATATGTCTCCGGTGTTCTAAGGGACAAAATTAAATCTAGACAGTAACAAATTATGACAATATCCTCTAACCGGATAAACACCATCCTCCTTAAAGCATACATATTTCAAAAATCGCCTTTGTATAGCTTCAATATCATTTATATGATGCTTATATACAGGAAACCAAATTAAAGAGCAATACTCTAATTTAGTACGCACAAGAGAAAAAAATAAAGTTGTTAAAAAATGATTTAGAAGTTCTTATTATAAATCCAAGGGTAGACAGTGCTGAACGAGTTAGGATATTAATGTACTGAGAAAACGTAAATTTACTGTCAAAATTAATACCTAAGTCTTTTATCAATTCAGTTCTTTCAAGTAAGGTTGCATCAAGAACATACGTATAATGGATTGGTTGACATTTTCTAGAATATGAAACAACCTTACATTTAGTCTTATTTAGGGGCAAATGATTTAAAGAACACAATTGAAACACTTTATATAATTGTTGTTGCAGGAATTGGCAGTCAGAATTTAGATGCTATTGAGGAAAATATTTTCACATCGTCTGCAGATAATAACTTGTCACTAACTATTTAGCTTGGAGGGTCATTAATAAACAAAAGAAAGAGTAAATGTCCCAAGTTCGACCCTTGGGGCACTCCTGATGTAGCTATAATATCATCTGATTTATGATTGCTGTAGACAACACGTTGTACTACACGTGTGTTTAAATAGGATTTAAAGAAGACAAGAAGGGAAGAATGGATCCAAAATTTTCCATCCTCCAGATAACTTACACGATCTCCGACTACGGATTCAAGAAGCTTGGGTTGATATACCACAGGCAGCTATAGATCACTTCATTTATGGCATGCCACGCCGTCTAAATGAGTGCATTACAAATCGTGGCGAGCAACTCATTATTGAAAAAACATTTTTAGTTTTTGTTCTTTTGTTTTCAAATTTTAATCGTTTGTTTGTTCCAATAAAAGACATCGTTGACGAAAATTTCAATAAAATCGTTCAATAAATTCTAAGTGTTGCAATTTTTATGGAAGTCAGTATACATAAATCATATCAATTAATTCACTTTTAGGGTAATCCATTATTTTACTATTGAACACACATAACTTTCACAATCTTAAATGGCTACCAAAATGCAACAACAGCTTGACAGGTCAAATGTTTGTCATGTGGTGTGTGAAATTGTTTTCATGGTTAATGCGAACAACCACAAGAAAAACCATTGAAATATTGAATAATATAGAAAAATCAAAATATTTCAAAAACTGTGGGGGATAGGTATAGGACTACTAATGAAGAATTGTGTGGTTTTTTATTCTCTTAAACACAGCATAAAAATATACAATATGTTGTATTTGACAGTAGCCTGTAATATTTATCTTTAATATTTCTAATATTTCTTCTTCAGAACACATAGGCTTGAGCTTGGTCTTTCCTTGGTCCAAATATAAAATTTTTCCTAACAAAACACAAGATGGTGCATTGGTGCATAATAATAAAGTTATACCTGTAAAATTCGAATTATTTCAAAAACCGTAAATTTTACATGAATTTTATATGAATAAAGTTTTATAATTGCCCGTAGATTCCAAAAATCGAATGATATACTGGGGTGTTCCATTAAAAAATACTAACTTTGCTTTGTCCTGGCTTGTTTGGAACACTGTCAAAAATAATTTTAAAATGCGCACACTTACTAGTTATATAATATGATAAATACATTTTATTGGCAAAGTTTACCCATAAAGCACCAGTTTACCTTACTTTATCGTTGACTCACCCGGTACATACTTTATTTACTATAACTTTGATTTCTACTTGCTTCTGTAATAAAAGAGATACATAAAAATGTTTCTTACCAACCACCTAAATAAGACGCTATATTGTGACAGTAAGTATTTCGTACCAAAAGTGCTTGATTTAGGGATTCTTTGATGTTTCCATGGCAACTGTACAAAAAGTAATTTGAGATTGACCATACATTAGCTTTGTATGAATGACGTTCGTGGGATGTTATTATTTCAATAATTACAATAAATACAATATTCGTCAAAAACAATGTTTTAGTCATAAACAAGTATTGATTTTTAATATAATTTTGCTTTTTATTTTCGTTTTAAGCAAGTTTAAATGTTTTGAGTGAATATCTTCTATGAACAGAAATCGACATTTGTTGTCACCGGTGGCCACCATTTATCATCACGTTATTTCATTTACATCTGTCACATTTGAATCAAATTTATAGAGGTAAAATCCAATGAATATTAATTAAAAACTACACGGTAGGTTTTTTATTTCACTAAAATGTAGAATAACACTTATACTGATAGCGTCATAATGAGGGGTTCCCAAACACGTAGTGAACTGCAAATAAACGACTGAATATACATTGTATCCAAAATTGGTCTGTGCATTATTGCTATTTTGGAAACTATAAGAGATCGAAAGACGGTTAAATGGAGAAAGTTTTAGAGAATTTTGAGCCATTCTGAAATCAAGGCTACTATCTCAAATATTTTTCAAAATATTCGAAAAAAACTGAAAATCGACAATTTTTATTTTCAGCTATATCTCTTTTATTTGAACAAATATAAAAAAATAAATTACACTTTGCCATTGCCACTTTTTATCCTCTATCGATTAGTGACAGAAAAAAGTTAATCCGAGGTTTCGTCGATTAGAGACCATCATCAACTTTATTTTTTCATATGGGGCGGAAATTAGCTAATGGTATAAAATGATTCCTTTTTTTATTCTAAATGTAACGATGTATAACACTTAATGATAATTCGACGTTTCGACCCTCATTCTTGACATTTTCAAATATTTCTTTTTTTTATGAAACATTTTTGAAAAAAAACTACCAAGCAATTTATTCTGCAAATGTACATTTATTTCAACTCATAATTCATAATAGGACGTTTCGACTCATCAAAATCATCATCAAGTAATCTCTTATGAACAGTACCTACTTATTCGTAGATAACTTTTTATTACGATATCGTAAAAGCCTTTCCAAACCTTGTCTTAAACAATGACAGATAAATAACTCTTTTATTAAGTTTAAATTTAAGTAAACACCTAACAATACATTTACTTCAAGTGAAAATATTTAAAAAAATGTGAAAAATCCTATTAAAACACTTAAAAATTAACTACAGCTAAATAATTATTGTATAACAATTATGTTATCTGTCAAAAGACTACAATAGTTTCTCACAATTTAATGAACATTGGTTGAGAATGGCGTTAAATTATTCTAACGAAGAAAATTTTGATATATTAGTGTGCTATATCAAAAATGAAAGAAATGCTACCAGAGCTAGTGATGACTATTTTCAAATGTACCCCGAAAGAAGACAACGTGCCAAAAATTGTGGCATGGAGTTTCATATACCAAAATCCACTGTATAGAATGTTTTGAAAGTTAAATTTCATCCTTACAAGCCAACAATTGTACAAGGCCTGGAAGAAGGTGACTTTGACAGGAGAATCGAATTTTGTAATTGGTACCATTGTAAATGTCAAGAAAATCCTGATTTTTTTGATAAAGTTGTATGGACAGATGAGACACGTTTTACCAACTGTGGAGTCTTCAATAAAAAAAATCATCATTACTTGGCCCGTGAAAATTCACATATTCGCGATCCACGGCGACTTCAAGTACGATTTGGTTTTAATGTGTGGTGCGGAATGATCGGTAAATAATATCTTTGTTTGTGTTAATTGAGTAACATTTAATAAATTAACTACGACTCATTTTTTTAATATTCCCAATTAATTTCAGGAAATCATCTGATTGGTCCGTTTATTTATGACCACACGTTAACAAGGCAACGATACCTTTTAATGTTGCAAAACCAAATCATTCCATCCATTCGTGAAACTGTTCGCCCTGATGAATTTAATAATTTGTGGTTCCAACAAGATGGATGCCCCGCACACAATTCAGGGGAAGTCCAAGCATTTTTACGGGAGATTTTTGGTGAAAGAATAATATCCCACGGTGGTCCTGTGCGTTGGCCTGCTAGGTCTCCGGACCTTACCCCATTAGACTTTTATTTATGGGGATATGTCATAAATGAGGGGCATGAATTTGATCCCCCAGAAAATAGGCAAGTTCTGGTACATCCAATTATTAATATTATTGAAAATATTAATCGTAATACAATACGTCCAGTAACCAGAACTGCCGCAAAAAAATGTGAAAAGTGCATTGAAAAAAATGGTCGACATTTTGAATAATAGTATGTAGAACTAATGTCAATTTTATAATTATCCCGTAAAATACATTTAATATTAATATAAAACACTATAAAAATTATTTGATATTGTGTTATTGTGTTTTTTGAATATTCCTCATTATTTTCACTCCTTTGCTTGAGCAATTTATTTATGAATACCAAGTAAACATTTGAATATTTTTAAGACAAGTTTTGGAAATGCTTTTTCTATACCGTAATAAATAGTTATCTACGAATAGGTAGGTACTGTTCATAAGAGATTACTTGATGATGCTTTTGATGAGTCGAAACGTCCTATTATGAATTATGAGTTGAAGCAAATGCACATTTGCAGAATAAATTGCTTTGGTAGTTTTTTTTTCAAAAATGTTTCATAAAAAAAAAGAAATATTTGAAAATGTTAAGAATGAGGGTCGAAACGTCGAATTATCATTAAGTGTTATTATACATCGTTGGATTTAGAATAAAACAAGGAATCATTTTATACCATTAGCTAATTTCCGCCCCATATGAAAAAATAAAGTTGATGATGGTCTGTAATCGACGAAACGTCGAATTAATTTTTTTCTGTCACCAATCAATAAAGGATAAAAAGTGGCAATGGCAAAGTGTAATTTATTTTTTTATATCTATTCAAATAAAAGAGAATAGCTAAAAATAAAAATTGTCGATTTTCAACTTTTTTCGAATATTTTGAAAGAAATTTGAGATAGCCTTGATTTCAGAATGGCATTTTAGTGGGCTCAAAATTCTCTAAAACTTTCATTTAATCGTCTTTCGATCTCTTATAGTTTTCAAGACAGCAATACTCCACAGACCAATTTTGGACACACTGTGTAGGTAACAGTGGCTGGAGGACAAATTTAATGTTTTATTCGTATAAAAAAATCGGTTTTGGGACTCGCTTCGCGCCGTCCAGCAACTTTCCTCGTCCCGAAAATTGACATTTTTTGTACTAAATTCTTTATTAGTTAAAAGATAGATTAACGTACGCAATTCGATTATCGGTATAAATCGGTTTTTCGAACAACCCTGTCCCTCAAATTTTCGGATAATCGACGTTTACTGTAGCTACAAATGTGTACTGTAAGAATATGCAGCACAGCGACAGAATCCGCAATAAACATTAACAGTCCGTGTTTGACTTTTTCGTGTGGCTAAGCTGAGTTTATTATACTTAATAGCCATTGATTTTTCGAAAAATCTGAAGCAATAAAATTTGCAATAAACCAATGAATTAGCAATAAAAAAAGCATTAAATATTTATGTAGGTTTCTTTTTATTGTGCTGAAAGGGCTATATCAAGTTTATAGAAGTTACAAATTGCAATCAATTGAACATTCGGTAAAAATCAGTAAACTAAAAAAGTTCGACATACACCTATACTATATGACAATGTAAGCTTTTACCATTATTACAGGTATTTAAAATACTTAGCTTTTTTAGATTTTTAATAGTTTATTGTATTTATGTTTACACAAATCTATACGTTTCGATAACACTTACAGTTATTGTCCTCAGTAGTAATAAAATCTTTTAGAATTGTTCCAACACCTTAAACAATTCAAAAAGATTTTACCACAACTGAGGACGATATCTCTAAGTGTTATCGGAACGTATAGGCTTATATAAACATAAAAATACACAATTTAAACACAACAGCTAAGTATTTTAAATAAACCTATACAATTACAAACTCTTAATTTTTTTTTGTGCTTTTACTATTATTTAATGAATCATTGTTTAAAAATTGAATTTAATTTGTAGGTTTCTAATAACTTCCCCTTTTTGCTTTGTATATTTTATGCAGTAAAGGGTTGTTAAATCGATAGCATTAGACAAGGAATGCTTTACATTCAAAGTATGATGCTATTTTATTTGTCTCGCTGTTTAACTTATTTAGTTATATTAAACCATGTGACTGAAGATAGCCGTAGCCTTAGAGTGTGTATCAAATTGATTGTATATGTAAAATCAAGGTTTTGAAATGAGTATTTTTCTTAGTAAATAAATCCGTAGGAAGAACTGAAGCATGCCTTCCATCTGAAGGTGACCATTTCAGCTATTGCAACAATTTTATTTTATTTTTTTTTTTATTTTTAAACTTACTTTTAAATAATTTGCAAACGGTGGAATTCATGAGCAAAATTTACTTTTTGATACAAGATCGATCAATGTTTACCGAAAAAAACTTTGCGTGTTTTAGATCAATGTGTACCACGCAAATGAACATTGCAAATAATCATATTATTGTGGTTTGTGTGCAATAGAGTAAAAATTAGTGCGTATGTGAAACTCTTTCATATACTTTTATGAGGTTACGGAATTACGGTTTTATATGAATAATATAAATCAAGTACTTACACATGCGTCGGAAACCTACCGATTATAGAATCTCATTTAGTTTACCTTATAACATGAATTTTCAATAATTCTAACAATTTTTTTTACATGAACTTCAAATATATTGTGATTGATGTCAGATCAAACAATAACACATTATAGTATGTATAAACTTACGCGAAATTTCTTTCTAGGGTGTCCTCAAGGATTCATACTTGGGACAATGTTGTTTAAAGTTAAAACATCTTTTTTACACATATGTGAAAACTGCGCTTGGTAGGATTAAAATGCAATGTAAGATTTTGTAATAAACCATTCGCCATTTAACGTTATGTAATGAAATTATAGTATTTTATATTGTAATCGAAGTTTATTGTTGTTTATGAATAGGTTTATTACAACTACACAAACTTTATCACGTAAAGCTTTATTATTGTTTGTTTTATGTCAACACATTAAAATTATCGTTAAAATCGCGTCAAAAAATTAAATAAGGAAAGGGATGTAAAATCAGTACATTGCCTTTGCAATCAAAACAGCACGTAGTTGAAGACAACACTGACTTATAATATTTTAGGTATGAAACAAAATTATGGGACCTCAAATGTATTGTGAACTATCGTAATATCAACTCAGGTAATGTATCATCGTAATATATACCAACCGAGACCAAGTTTTTTTCGTGGGATTTCACAAAGATACAGGATTGGGCCAATTTTGTTTTCAATTTAAACACGCGTGTGAAGTTAGCACCCTGACAAAGAGTTCCAGTAGTTCTGATTAGAGTTCTAGCTGCGTTTTAAAGAGTTTAGAAGTACTTTATAAAAAATAAAAAGAGTTCCGCTCATTAACGATTCCAAATTTTGGTTCTGACTAGCTATATTACTATATATTGCAAAGTCTAGAGTTTCTGATATTAAAAAAAATTTTTTTAATTTAAAAAAAAATTCAAAATTTTTGAAAATTCAATTTTGACATGTAATTGTTCCAATAAGCTTTTGATGGTCTTTAATTTAAAAAAAAACTTTAATTAAAAATGAAACAGTTGCAACCCTTTTCCTTAAAAAAAGAAAATGTTAACAAAAAATATTTTAAAGGGTTTCTAATAGTTCTCGCAGCAGATTTTGATAGTGTTCTGAAAGAAATTCTAATGATCGAAAGCGATCCGATTAATATTTATAGTATTAATCGACTTTAAAAAAATTGTATAGCTTAAATGAAGAGTTTCAATAGTTCCAAAACAGTTCTCGTGTAGTTCTCGACATGCACAATGCCTTTCTAAAAAGTTTCGATGTTAAAATTAATTATATAATTTTTTAAAAATGAATTTATCCGAAAAATGGCCTATTTTTACTAATTGTTTAAAACATATCTAATTAATTTTAATATCGTAACTCTTTGGAAAGGCATTGTGCATGCTCAGAACTATACGAGAGTTGTTTTAGAATAAGTAGAACTCTTGAAAATCGATGAACAATGTTTTGAAGGGTTCCAATAGTTCCCTCAGTAGATTTGGATAGTACTCAGAAAGTCATAAAAGAAATTCTAATGACTGAAAGCAATCCAATCAATAATTAATGTGTTCTGCAAAAAAAAAAAAAATGGATTAAAACAATTTTTTTCGAGCTGTTTCAGTGTAAATAATTTTTCAATTATTAAATATATATTTTATGAAAATATATATTTCCTTCCAACCTACAAAATGGAAATTAAAAGAAATGAAATAATTTTAATAACGTTTTTCTTAGGATAATGATTCAATCTCTTATACTATAATAAGTTCATTACGAAAATAGGTAACATTGTAAAAACAAAAACAATCAAACAGACGTTTAAAACTTCATGTCAAACAGAGGTTAATAGACATCTAGATGCTAACTTAAAAAACTAAAAGAAATGAAATAATTTCAATTATAGTTTTTACCTTTCAACCTACATATACATATGTAGGTATAGAAGGTTAAGCAATAGACTTTTTTCTCCATCGCTAAATCGACTTATTAGCTCATTTTACAACTTTTGGCCAAGTTTCGCCAAAATCGACCATGATGTCTGTGTGAATGTATGTTAGTCCCTATCTACGATAACTCTTAAATGAAAATGCCTACGTACTTAAAATTTTGTTTTCATTTGGCTTGGAGCTGATTACATTTTGGGAGAAATCCAGCGGCGGAGGGGGTTTATTTGAGTCAGTTTTTCCTAGATATAGACCTTAAACATATCGATTAATTATGTTCTGTGCAATTTTTTGATACGATGCGTAATTTAGCGGCAAAAAAAATCCTAACGTAGAATTTAATTGTTATTTAAGTTTTTTTTCAATATCTGAATAATGATCAATTTTATAAGAAAAAGTGTAGACATATTTATTATAACAAATTTAATTTAAGTTTTCTTTATAAAGTTTCTCAATATAACGCAAGGTAAATCTAACAATTAATTAAATATGATCGAAAATGGTTAAACTGTATTAGTGATATAGAAGTGGTTTCCAGCACGAGGGCTACAAAACATCAATGGAGAAATAGAATTCTCTCCTGAGGTTTATATACTATTTTTTACAAAGCCGGAAACACGGAAATTAATCAATTTAGTAATAGGTTCGTAAATCCGTGTGTAATAATTAGTAGCCTTTGGAATTCGTACCTTGACAACCATACCCAGTGTCTGAAAATTTAAAAAAAAAAAAAAAAAAAATTAAAAAATTGTGAATAGGTTCATTAATTGTGGACCTATATCATTTACTGTAAATCCAAATAAATAAATTAGTTCTTTAGTTCTTGTGTTTTATTTGTACTCTGTCTTTGAGACTGTCAAAAAGGTATAAAATAAACTTCTTAGGGAGATAATGTCACATATTTGCTCCCTAGGTAGAAAGTGTTCCACTTCTGCCACGATTTTGACAACAGAGAAACTAACTTCTACTTCCGATTTCGTAAAAAATTATTTCAGTTCTTTTAATTTTTTAAGTTAGCATCAAGATGTCCATTAACCTCTGTCTGACATGAAGTTTTAAACGTCTGTTTGACATAGATTTTGTTTTTCGTTTTACAATGTTGCTTATGTTCGTAATGAACTTATTGTAAAAGAGGTTGCAAATGATCCTAATAAAAATGCTATTAAAATTATTATAATTTCTATTAGTTTCCATCTTGTATTTTCATAAAATATATATTTAATAAGTGAAAAATGATTTACACTGAAACATCAAAACTATGAAAAAAAATTATTTTTTAATGATTCTAAGTCTTGAATTTTGATGCTAAATCCAAATTTTATTGTGCAACACATTAATTATTGATCGGATTGCTTTCAGTCATTAGAATTTCTTTTATAACTTTCTGAGTACTATACAAATCTACCTTGGGAACTATTGGAACCCTTCAAAATATTGTTCATCGATACTTAGAAAATTTACGACGATATAGATGAGACGCTGGTCGATTTTCAAAAGTTCTGATTATTCTAAAACAATTCTCGTATAGTTCTGAGCATTCACAATGCCTTTCCAAAGAGTTCCGATTATAAAATTGTTTAGATAATTTTTCAAACAATTAGTAAAAAATAGCCAATTTTTCGGATAAATTCATTTTTAAAAAAATTATATAATCAATTCATTAGAATTTCTTTTAGAACTTTTCGAATACTATCAAAATCTGTTGCGAGAACTAGTAGAACTAAAAATATTTTTGTTAACATTTTCTTTTTTTAAGTAAAAGGACTGTAACTTTTGCATTTTTGAATTAACGAGAACTCTTAGGAATGAATAAAATAACATCAAAAGTTGATTGGAACTATTGCATGTCGAAATTGAATTTTAAAAAAATTTTAATTTTTTTTTTAATTTGCAAAAAAAATGTTTCATATCAGGAACTCTAGAACTTTGCAAAATATAGTAATTTAGCTAGTCAGAACTGCTGGATCTCCATTTTCGATGTGAAGTTAGCACCCCATTTTTCAAATTAAAATTTGGAACCGTTAATGAGCGGAACTCTTTATTTTTTATAAAGTACTTCTAAACTCTTTAAAAGGAAGCTAGAACTCTAATCAGAGCTATTGAAACTCTTTGTCGGTGTGCTAACTTCACACGCGTAATTTGAACGTCTTTTTTGTCCTTATATTTGAAAAGTTAAAATACAGTTGATTGATTTTGTTTTTTTTGCCCACACATTGCGCTGCGTTGAAAAGGATATTGTTTTGAGTACAAGAAACATTAATGAGACCTCAAATGTATTAGTAACTAACGAGTTATGAAAAACCGAAACATGACTCAACATAATATACACCAACCTAGACGAAATTTCTTCCTGGGTTCAAGGGTACATACTTGAACAAATTTTGTTTCCGATTTCATCGTTTCGTCTCCGTCTTATTTACCCATTTGATGCGTCTTTCATCATAATATATACCAAAGTAGACTAAGTATCTTCCTGGAATCCCACAAGGATACATGATTAGGTGTAATTTGTTTTCCATATAAACGTCTTTCCTGCCCTTATATTTGAAAAGTTAAAACACAGATTAAATTGAGTATAAGTAAACAAATTACCATTTAATTACGTTGCTTGATTTTGTTTTTTCTTGCTCACATTTTACTTTGCGTTGAAAATAAACTATTTTGGGAATAGAAAAAATTAAGACCTCAAATGTATTATGGACTATCGAATTATGAAAAACCGAGCAATGATTCAACATTATATATACATATATATATATATATATATATATATATATATATATCTACTTAGACCAAATTTCTTCCTGGGGTTCCACAAGGGCACACACTTGGCCCAATTTTGTTTTCGATTTAATCGAATTTCACTGTTGAAACTTAAAAGCTTTATCGTACGTATGTATTCTTAATATACTTGTAAGTAAATATTTTCCCACATACTTTTAATTTTTTTATAAACAATTCATAAACTTTTATCAAGTTCTCATTCACGCGTTATTGTGTCAGGAAATGGGGCTCATCTGACGTCTTGGGCCCAAAAATTAAAAAATAAAATTAAGTAATGAACAATATGAATATATATTTTCATAAAAAGTTTCTGTTTACATTCACGTAATGCATATAATAATTGACAAAATAAGGTCATTTGGCGTATTTGGGCCCCGAAATTTAAAGTATATTGCATATTCCTAAGAAGTGCAGAGTTTATAAAATTTTGACATATTCGTGATGAGCTCATTTGGCGTATTTGCCCTCTGAAATTAAAAATTATTTTAGACGTATATTGTATGTATACTAAGAAGTACAAAAAGCTTATACAATTTTGTCACATTATATTTTCTTTAAAAACCATGAACTTTTATCAAATTTCCATTCACGTCTTGCCGTACATGGGGCGCCAAACTCTACCTGTTACAAGCTAAAGCGGCAGTCGAATTCCGCAACAGATACGACTACCTATGGGAGTGGTCGCTGTGTAAATTAGATTTTCGTATGGTGTCGACATGGACCTGGTCGACATGGTGCCGAGCTGTGAAGTTATGAAGACGGATCGATTCCTATGGCCATTTATAAAGATTCTAATGCGTACAAAATTTCATAACGTACGTTTTACAACCGTTTAAAGGGTCGTAGAGGGCAAAAAACAAATTAAAGGTAGCTAATGGGATGAATATGATGAAACTTGTTCTGCCACCAAAATCGTAGATACAGAAACAAGATTCAAGATGAAAGCAAATAAACGACATTCAAGCAAGACGGCGAAACACGTATGGCTGAACGGACAAAAGGGAAAACTTTATCCCTCGGGTGTTATACAACCCGAAGAAGATAGAGGGTTGAAAATTTGGCAAAAAATAAAAATATGCAATTACGGGTTAAACCGAGGACCATTAAAAATCAATTAAAATCCATGAAATAGCGCGCTTCTACTAAAATTTAATTTTTAATTAAAATGACGAAAAACGAAAAAGGCACACAGAAACGATATGACGGAAACAAAATGGATGTAAGCCAAAAAGGCCCCCAAGCGAGCTAATGGAACATGAGAACAAGGTGGCGGAACACGGCAAAGGCAAAGAGACAATTTCGCACATAAGTCAAAAGGTCACACGGTAACAAGATGGCGGAATATGCAAGCAAGACGGCTGAACACAGAAACAAGACGGCAGAACAAGCAAACAAGATAGCTAAACACGGAGGCAAGGTGGTGGAAGGTCAAATAAACACGCGGAAACAAGATGACGGGACAACTAAATTTTGCTTCCAGTGCGTGTTATTAATAATCAAATAATAGCCATTAAGCTAAGAGGGTGATTAGAAAGAAATTAAAAAGCAATCAAATCTTGTGTCATAACCCCCTTCTACTTTAGTCCTTTCATAGGCTGAATGGACTATTCCGGGTTTTGTTAAAAAGAAGGATTACGTTTCTTATTCTACGCTCATGTATTGAGAAATTCATTAAACTTGTGTATTATTCACCATTGACAATTTTAGATACCTAAAACCGTATCTTCTGAGAAGACTGACTCAATAATGTTGTGTGCCGCGTACTTCGCAGGTTCTTTTAGGTTTGGCATTTTTCACTCACCAATGTTTTCGTTTTGTAGCTTTAACTGTGTACAGAGAAAGAGTACAGGATCGATGGAATTTGTATCTTTCACTGCGTGCACATAATCTAAGCCTTAACTCTTTAGAGGGAAATCTATTTCATGTCCTGAAAGAGGGAATATAAGATTCTATGGGTTTCCTCACTCTTTCAACCATTATCATGGAACGTCAATTTTTATTCACGCTGGGAATTCGGCCACAGTCAGAAGTTATAAGAACGAAGTTACGGTCTTCGGAAGGAGCCGCACTTCATATGCATGAACATTTCATTGTGTTGAGGTGAAAATCTGGTCAAATAAAAAATGGATCCTTAAAAGTAGGGGCAAAAAAAAAACGCCGTGTACAATCAAGTTTAATTTTTTTTCTGAAGAAATAAATGTGTGCCAAAATGTTGTCTTAAACCACCCTTCATTGTATGGTAACTAAATACCAAAAATAAAAACCTTGATTATTTACGTTTAAATGACCTTATTTTGGATTTATACTAACCCTATGCACATACTCGTACATACACAATTTAGTTTAATTACTTCCACATCCAATACTTCCACTCCATAACTTTCGAAGGACTTAACATATCAACTTGAAATTTGGCACACGTATAGATGTCAACTACCCAAAGCGTCTGATTTTGGGGTCAGTGGGGTATGCGGAAAGGGGTAAAATTGGGGGGTAAGTACCACTTTTGCAAATTTTTATTTTTTAGATTTTTTCCTTTTAATATGTAATTAGTAATATAATTGTGAGTATTTTTTGTCCCTATAATCTTTTTGTATAACAAACGGTTTACAAGATACTAGCAAAAAAACCGTCACTTTAAAAAACCGGTTTTTCCTAAAATTCTCCGGAACTACTTAACATATTCAAAAAGTGAAAATACCATTAGATAGGAAATAAAATTTCTCAATTTTGCAATTTTTTCGAAAATTTTGCCATTTTGAAATATTTCCAAAAAAACTCGAATTTGGAACCCGTCCACACCATTTTTGGAAGTATTGATACAATTTGCAGCGGTATTTTTAATTATGATGACGGAAAGTAAAAAAAAACACACATAAACAAAATGGCGACACACGGAAACAAGATGGATGAAATACAAAAAAGGCGCACGCAAGCAAGATAATGAAGCGCGTAAATAAGGTGGCGCCAATGTTAAAAATAAAATTTCGCATCTTAAGTCAAAAAGGCACACGGAAACAAGATCGCAGAATACGTAAGAAAGAGAGCTGAACACGGGAGTAAGGCTGCGAAATGTCAAATAGACAGGGGGAATTAAGATGGGGTGACACGGAAGCTGAACCCTTTTGAGATTTGTAACTCGTGTAAATGAATGAAAATCTGTCCGTAGAGCCGCCAAAAAGGTTCGTTAAACATCAACTAGATTTTGTCTTATGTGCGTGTCATTAAAAAGCAATTAACATCCCATTAAGATAGTAGTTTCATTAAACAGAAATTACAAGAAAATTAAATCTTGTCTAGCGGCCTCCATCAACTTTAGTTCATAGTTGTGGTAAAAGCAAGGCTTACGTTTTTTATTCAACTCTCATTCAACGCTCATTCTTTGAAAAATTAATTAAATTTATTATTTACCATTTACGGTTTTAGGCTGCTTAAAATTACATATTCTGAGAAAAATGACGCAATAACGTTGTGTGCCGCCCTAGCAGATCACTGGTTTTCTGCTGGAGAGATGCTTGTTGTATACTGGTTTGGGTTTAACCGTAATCTAGTAACGATAGCTTTGTTTTTTCTTATATTCGTCTAAATGAAGATTTAGGCTTTACAGTACATCAATTGTTTAGGTTTTCACTCACTAATGCCTTCGTTAGGACCGATCGGATTTGCGCCCTTCACTGCGCGCACAGTGCCGGAGTATTTTAACTCTTCGAAGGGAAATATAATTCTTGTCCTGAAAGAAAATGCAATACTCTAGGGGTTTTCTCGCTCTTTCAGTCATTGTCATGGAATCCCAATTTGTGTTTACGGTACGATTGATACGATGGATTTGGCCAGTCAGTGTAGAATCCGAAGGAACGAAGTCTAATGGCCACACTTCATATTTATAACATTCTAATTGTATTATGAGAAAGACGCTCACACAAGAATAGACCCACATTAATGTATGTATAAGACTAAGGATAATTTCTAATGGGAAACTTGATAATGCCTGCTGATTTGTGAGAATCTTGATACTTGCTGGTCTTTTCTCACGCGTGGTGACTCATTTCACACGTTATTGATTGTTATTCGAAGGATCGCGGTTCGATTCCAATCAAAGCGAACTAAACTATCTTTCGCTCTAAACCGGAAATTATGTTTATGTGTATGTTTTAAATTGATATGATAAAAAGACTCATATAAATTTATTAACGGTTTTTGTTTTATTCTACCATAACACGCTATCTAAAAATTATGTTATCTTGGTTAATATTAACATAAACAAAAAAAAATATATTTTTACATGGTTAATTGTCGACAGTTTGCCGCTACCTTATGATATTTACGCATTTTGCTAATTTCAAAGTACCGTAAGAATGTTGATCTAGAAAAAAGTTAATCTTTCTTTTCTGTTTATAACAGATTAAGATCTTGTACTACGAAAACACGTTTTAATTGAAAGTGTTTTAATGAAATATAAAAAGTAAAAAAGAGAAATTAAAATACAAGTTTTGGAAAATTTCGATTTCCTTAAAATATCATGTGCATATAATCACATATTAATTATTAAAGCGGAATGGTAAAGAAAGAGGTTAAAACACGTTTTAACAATTGCAACACAAATGTCGTTTCTCTGTAAATCCATTGTTTATACAAGTATGGTACTGTCTTGTAGACATCCGGCAGTATGCAGTCAAAAATTTCCGGTAAATGCATTCAGCATATGCAAATGTAATAGAGGTATCCAAATGTGCAGTTATAGGAAATAATACTGACACGTCAAATTGGGTTAATAATTTAAAACTGCAATTTTACGATTATACTTTTGTTAATAAACAGGTATTTTAAAATTATTATTTACCTTTTTTTACAATTCCTTTATGCTAAAGTTATTTTCGTCACGGAGGGTGTGCTACGGCGAACCTGTCAGGGCAAATCGGCGATGACGAAGTGCAAACCTAATATTAAATTAATCTTGTATTAAATTGTAACAAAAAACTGAACTATACTTCGCATAATCCAATGTAATCATTAAACAAGTAAGGGCATAATTCCGAAATAACAGCACTTGTATTGGGCATAAAGGAGTGTGTTTACTAACTGTCTTGTCTAGTTTTTTTAATTTTCCTATCTTCGTTTCTCCTTTTAACGAAAGCGTTTCTTGATGGGGTGTAATGAAATTATATGTAGTGTTAGTAATGAACTAGCTTGGTTCTAGAAAATTTTCGTTAAAATAGGTTTACACATAAAGGTACTTTGTAGAGGGCGCTAAAACACCTTTTGTAAATAAACGTCTTGTTAAATTTTGGGAAACAATGTAGAGATCTTTTTTAAAGGTAATCAATTTTAGATTTGTTAGTAAAAGTTTTGCGAATGGTGTTAAATAAGCTCTTTATGCAAGTCTTTTTATGAATATGAGGAAAACTATATACTTTATAGCAAAAAAAGTGTAGGGACCCTTTTTAAAAATAATTTAATTTTAGACAAGCATCGTTAATAAACGTTTTTTTTTTTGTAGGGTAATAAATAACCCTTTAAAGGTACTAAGGTACTTCTGTGAATATTTGGAAAGCTATTCACTTTATAAAAACTTAGACGAGCGTTCGTTAAATTGCATTACACTGAGAATATAGTCGTTAATTTTTTATAAAACTCAACACTCTTGTAATATTCACACGTTTAAAACCATTAAAAACTGGCGATTAGACAGTGGCACTTCATTTTTTTATAAAATACTATAGCTAACAACTGTATATAGGTTCTACGTACTATTTTCTTAGATCTTCATTTCTGCTTGATACAATAATAAATTGATGCACGTTTAATATGATAGATTTTTATCAGTAGATGCTTGTTTCTGTTTATAATAGTCTTATTTAGTTATTTGCATGAAATTGTATTTCTTTTAAATATTAAAACAGAACGAAATTCTTATTCTCATTTTTATTCTCACTCTTACTTTAACTCGGTGAGAATATGTTGATGCATTGAGTATATTTAGTGTTATGTTTCTGAATAGTACGCATTTCTCCTGTATGAACTTGTGTTTGTACTGGAGAATGTTCTTAGTGTATTGGTGTAATTTCTACATTACTGGAATTCTCAATAAGGCGATAAATGTTATTCAAGATGATACTTCAATGTTATATACAAAGATTGTGAGTTGAGAGAATTAAATTTAAATGAAAAATAATATTCAGGTAAAGTCCCTATAGAGACGATAATGCGTACCACAGTTTAGGCCATTTTTCAGGAATGCAGGTTCAAAACTGTTATGAACGTTTAGCGTGATCAATTTAATGGTAGTTTAGTATTAAGTGTAGAATAAATATGTGTCTATTTTATTCGTATAAGTGAGTTAGAGTTTTATAATGGAAAGTAGTACGTGTGATTCAAGGGCATATAGCATTGAAATTTATTGAATTTTGCGGAAAGAGATTTCGTGCATACGTGAAGTTTAGTTTTTAGTTGCGTTCATATCGTTTCATATTTTTTTCTCGGCAAAACCATGTGACATTTAAATCCCATAAGGGTGGTTGGTTTTGATTTCGCGGGATAATATATCGTTTCATATTTTTTTCTCGGCAAAACCATGTGACATTTAAATCCCATAAGGGTGGTTGGTTTTGATTTCGCGGGATAATATTTGGTGACGCGTCGTGGTTACCTGTAAAAGAGCTGGGGATCTTGTACGGGAGAATTTTTTTTAGTGTATTGGTGTAATTGGTATATTACTGGAATTCTCAATAAGGCGATAAATGTTATTCAAGATGATATTTCAATGTTATATAAAAATATTGTGAGTTAAGAGAATTAAATTTGAATGAAAAATAATATTCAGGTAAAGTCCCTATAGAGACGATAATGCGTACCACTGTTTAGGCCATTTTTCAGAAATGCAGGTTCAAAACTGTTATGAACGTTTAGCGTGATCAATTTAATGGTGTTTTAGTATTATAATAACGTGTAGAATACATATGTGTCTATTTTATTCGTATAAGTGAGTTATAGTTTTATAATGGAAAGTAGTACGCGTGCATCAAGGGCATATAGCATTGAAATTTATTGAATTTTGCGGAAAGAGATTTTGTTTATATATGAAGTTTTAAATCCCTTAGGAGTGGTTGATTTTGACTTTGCGGGATAATATTTGGTGACGCGTTGTGGTTACCTATAAAAAAGCTGGGGTGGTCGTTAATAGTCGTTAATTTTTTATAAAACTCAACACTCTTGTAATATTCACACGTTTAAAACCATTAAAATCTGGCGATTAGGCAGTGGCACTTCATTTTTTTATAAAATACTGTAGCTAACAACTGTATATAGGTTCTACGTACTATTTTCTTAGATCTTCATTTCTGCTTGATACAATAATAAATTGATGCACGTTTAATATGATAGATTTTTATCGGTAGATGCTTGTTTCTGTTTATAATAGTCTTATTTAGTTATTTGCATGAAATTGTATTTCTTTTAAATATTAAAACAGAACGAAATTCTTATTCTCATTTTTATTCTCACTCTTACTTTAACTCTGTGAGAATATGTTGATGCATTGAGTATATTTAGTGTTATGTTTCTGAATAGTACGCATTTCTCCTGTATGAACTTGTGTTTGTACGGGAGAATGTTCTGAGTGTATTGGTGTAATTTCTACATTACTGGAATTCTCAATAATTTGAATGAAAAATAATATTCAGGTAAAGTCCCTATAGAGACGATAATGCGTACCACAGTTTAGGCCATTTTTCAGGAATGCAGGTTCAAAACTGTTATGAACGTTTAGCGTGATCAATTTAATGGTATTTTAGTATTAAGTGTAGAATAAATATGTGTCTATTTTATTCGTATAAGTGAGTTAGAGTTTTATAATGGAAAGTAGTACGTGTGATTCAAGGGCATATAGCATTGAAATTTATTGAATTTTGCGGAAAGAGATTTCGTGTATACCTGAAGTTTAGTTTTTAGTTGCGTTCATGTCGTTTCATATTTTTTTCTCGGCAAAACCATGTGACATTTAAATCCCATAAGGGTGGTTGGTTTTGACTTCGCGGGATAATATTTGGTGACGCGTTGTGGTTACCTATAAAAAAGCTGGGGTGGTCGGCATTAGCGAAGATTGTTGGTCAACGTTTTGTTAGATTGGTTAAGTAAGCGGCCGCACGTGATTTCAAAAAACTGCATAACGGTTTGTACCAATCTACGTTGTAAAATTTAGTAGTGCAGTTGAAATATCGTTATTTACTGCCATATCCCATTTTGGGGATGGTATACAAATAACGTTGATTTTGTATTTGGTTGGAAACTGTTTGTACTGTGAAACTTTTGCAAAAATTCAAATAATGTTTAAAAATATTTGAAATCCGTTCGATAGCAAAAGAAACTTTTAAAGTGATTCTTTATGGTTAGTAGTCTATGGATATTGTAAATTAAACACTGTTAATGCTGATAAATATGTGTAATAATCTGGTCACGAAGTGAATTAAAATATTAACTTTAGTTACAAACATGGAAAATGGCGTTTAGTAGAGACTGCCTAATTAATCGAAGCGTTGAAGGATGATTGAAGGCCAGCAGAGCCTAGACTCACCTGTTTGACGTTAAAGGCCGAATCAACGCGAGTGTGTACAATTTTAGGATTAATTAAAGTAGGATTAGGAAATATCTTGTTGTTTACTGCAAGATTGATTTGCTCCTTAAGAGGCCATTGCTTGTGTTGTAATTTTAATTAGGCTATAAGGATAATTAATTTTAATCACTACCTTTTTATGTGTAAAGTTTAAGATTAGAATAAGGTTAGTAGGAACAGTTCTAATTAAGATATTCTGTTGTTTTTGCTGTTGCTTCATTGCGGAAGTCAATGTACATTTATATTAATTTTGAAAACTTAACTTGAATAGAGTTAATCATTCAACTCGTTCTTTTATTTGAATTGTGGACATTACAAGACGCTAGTGTGTTTTTTACGTGTAAAGTTACTCGAAGGATCACTATGGTTGAGTGTAATTAATCTTTTGTTGCTTTTGGTTACATCTATGAATGTTGGCTTGAAATTAGATTTTTTTAGACAAGCCATTACCAAATGTAACTGGATTTATTTCCTTTGTTGAATTGAACATACAATACAAGTCTTATTTTCAGTTACCGCTTATTAGTTACAGGTAGATCACGCTTGTATGCGTTTAATGTATTAATTATATAAAAACTTCATGCAACACTATTTGATGAAACGTAAGTATAATTAAAGCACAGATTGTTACACCTGTTTTTATTTTAAATAGATAACAATTAATTAACATTGCGAGGTAGTACATTTGCTTCTGTTTTTAAATATACACCATTCTGAAATATACTTTTATGAATCAGTTTAAAATTAAGAGGTTTTAATATTATTTTCCAAGTTGGGCGTTGTTTAGTTGTCTATTTTGAACTTAATGCAATTCATTACAAAGTAAATTATACGAGGTCTATACGGATTTTTTTTTATGTACCGTGTATGTAGGTGAATTAAGATTAACATTTCAGCTTAAGATAATTTTCAAGACAAGCTTAGATCGTGGTGGCGCCCGTAGGACATTTATCCCCGATTTTGGGCTTTGTTTTAGGGTCAGTCCAAGGTGTTTGAAGTTATGAACACTACATACGCTAGCGCGGTTTGATCATGTAACAATTCTTATTCTGGTTTTTGTTCGGGGTCTTGCTCTTAGTCTTACTCTCGGCTTGGTTTTCGTTCTCGGTTTCCATTATTATACTTACTCTTACTATTTTTATTCTTATGTCATTCATGATAGCAAACCGCATAGAATCCCTTTATAAAGGTAAACATGTTTTCTGTATAGAAGTTTTTTGTAAGGCAATACATAGGTACTTCATAAAAATCTTTGAAGTACTTTTTGTGATTTATTCAAACACTGTCAACATTAAAGTAAAGCGAGACTTTTTAAGGATAATTGAATTTTGGATATTTTTGCTAATAAATGTTAAGGTTAATAAACACGTAAAAGCCAATTCTTACGTTAATTAATTTGTTAATCTTTGGAAAACTATTAACTTTGTAGCAAAAGGTATAGGAGCTTTCTTAAACTTAAATTCAATTTTATACAGGTTTTCTCTGAGAAGTTTTTTTTATTTACTTTAAAAAGACACTTCAAAAGAATCTCTAAAGTACCTTCTGTAAATATATACTTTGTGTAGGTGACCATCAATGACCTTGACCTTGACCTTGGACGCAGCCAATGTGTACGTGATTTGACCTTGAGCAAAAACACTCGTAGAAAAAGTATAGCAGAAAAATGATATAGCTATACTACTTTAGTCATTATCGATAAAGACAATTCGCTTAGTCTTTGGTTTTAGTTTACACTTGTTTCGGGAATCTCGTTATTTCCGGCCACCATTTACGTTCGTTAGTCATCGCGATAACGTCTTCCCACTTATTGGACCCCTGCTTGATGTCAGCGTCGACCTATCTCTCCTGCCACGCCCGCTTGCAGCTTCTTGATTGTCGCCATCGGTATCTTGCCGTCTTGATCCGTACCGGCATCCTTTGCCAGCTGATCCTCGCTTTCGTTCTTGGGATTTCACCCTGTGTAGTATTAAATCTGTCACCGCCGCCAGTAATAGTTGCCATGTCTCCGCCACGAGTTCGGTAGGATTTACAACACTCCTCAGAGTGTTTAGTGTGGATCTGTAGTTTGTCAAAATTGACAATTCCGGAACTTTCCTTAAGTGTTCTATCACGTACCTTAGGGTTTCGGCGGTTGCTATCAGTTCGCCGATCCTAACCTTCACTGGAGCACCGCACGTTGATCGCTTCGTCTTTTCCTAAAGTAAAGTCGATGGTGGAAGCCACATGGGCTTAAATACTTCTGCTGTTTGTACGCGATGTTCGATGCGCAAGGCGAATATTCTGTCCAGTGATTTTTCTATTCCCGGTTGTAGGCTAATCTTGCCTTACGTTTTCGGGCTGGCGGTATTGCGTTCCATGATTTTGGTGTAAATCTTATCGTGTGCAATTTCTAGCATTTCGGGATACTTCCCTGCTGACGCGCTCTCAATGCCGCACTCGATGTACAAAATTGGTCTTTAGTCGAGCAAATTTGGTTTAAAAAAATTACACTTTTGGATTTTACATAGAAAAGGCCATCGATATCCATTTAAAAATAGAGTAACCCTTTTTAATTAGTTCAGAAAATCGAAGTGCATTGTTATGTACGTGTGATAGCACACTTCTTTACTGCAAAATTTAACGTTAATGGACCAAGAACCAGATTGCTGTTTTGTATTCTGCACAAAAAAAGGACATCGAGAACAATTTTAAAATATAGTCAACTTTTTTAATTAGTTCAGAAAATCTAGGTACCATCTTACCTACGTGTTACAGCACCGACTTGTTTATTACAAAATTGGACTTTAATAGACTAAATTTAGTTAAAAACATATTGCACTTTTGGGTTTTACACAAAGAAGGCTATCGATATCAATTTAAACGTATAGTAAACTTTTTTTAATTAGCTCTGAAAATCGAGGTATAACGTTACGTACGTATGACAGCGCATGGATTTGTTTTTTGCAAAAATTGACATTAATGGACAAAGTTTATTTAAAAACTAGATTTCAGTTTCGCATTCTGCATAAACAAGACTATCGAGATCAATTTTAAAATACAATTAAAGTACTTAGCTCTTGGATTTTTAAATGGTATATTTTTATGTTTATATTTTATATAAATCTATACGTTCCCATAACAATTAAAATTATCCTTCTCAGTAGTGGTAATATCTTTAAGATTGTTAAAGATGTTAGAACTAATTTATGAAATATGAAAAAGATGAAAACGCAAACATTAGTCTGCTATTCATATAACAGTTTAATAAACGTATAAAGCTAACTATGTAATCTAGTCTTTGTAAAGAGTAACTAAATCCTTAATAAAATTAAATATTATTAAACTGCCTTGAAAATGAAAAAATCAGAACACCCTCTAACGGTCGAAGGCTAACAATGAAAAATGTCATAATCAAAGAGCAAATTTAAGAAAATGTAACCAAATTATGATGTAAGTGTAAAGTTGTGAAAAACCTTAATTTGAAATTGATAAAAGTATTCACAAATAGAAACTTGACATACCAAATAATGATCTAATCAAATCTAACAAAGAAATATTTTTTTGTTAATAATTGTAATTGACATTTTGCAGTGAAAACACAATGTACTACGTTTGATATGATTTTTAATGTTAACTTATTATAGTGATATGGTAACTTAACATATAATTGGTAAAACATGTATTTCAAGGTCTAGGAAAAAACAGCAAAAAACCTAGACATACCAACTAAATTTAAGACAAATCATTGTTCCGTTTTTAATTATAAGATGTTAAAACCTATTTAAACGGAAACCTATTGAAGTTGTTATTTATGTCAAATATAAAATTAAAATACATCATTTAAAAACCCAAAGGCTAAGTATTTTAATTATGTGTAATAATGGTGAATATTTACATTTTCTAATTTTAAAATATAGTAAACCCATAATTAGTTCAGAAAAACTAGGTACCTATATGTGTGTGACGGCAGGGACTTGTTTATTACAAAATTTGACATTAATATACAAAAATAACCAAATTTAGTTAAAAACAAATATCACTTTAGAATTTCACACAACAAGGCTATCGAAAGCAATTTAAAAATGTGGTAAACCCTTTTTAATTAGTTCAGAAAATCGAGGTATAGTTTGACCTTGATGGGCACAGTTTATTTAATATCCAAATTCCACTTTTTTTCACGTTTTTGCACATTAAACAGGATTATTTTTAAATAAACTTTGTCCAACAAGGGCCAATATTTTAATAAATAAGTACGATGTACCTCGATTTTTTTGAACTAAAGGGTTTACCATAGTTTTTCTTGTATAGAATCCAAAGTATAATTTGCTTTTAAATAAATTTCACGTAGGGTACGTTGTACCTAGATTTTGAATTAATCGAAAATGGTCAAATTTCGCAATAACCAAGGCTGTTCGCTCTCACGCATAGATATCCCTGTACCTCATTTTTCTAAACTATTCAACAAGGGTTTAATATATTTTTAAATAGATATGGATAGTCCTTATTCCGTGGATCCAAACATACAATAATTTTGACCATCAAGTTAAAATTTTGCAATAAACACTGCAGTGCGGTATCACGCGTAGATACAAGGGCGTATCCAGGATTTATAACAGGGGGGGGGGCAAACCATGGTCCATGGTCGTTCAAAATGTAAAATTTTAGGATAAAAAGAAAAGGCAAATGAAAACAAAACTTTGAGATTTTAATTATACTTAAATTAAACTAATAACATTTTTCTTGGGTTTAAACTAAATTTATCCAAAACTTTCTTCACTATGCAATCCTGATTTTCCTTCTAAAATTTTCGATGCACACTCATCAAACACAACCCAGTGAGTCTGTCATCACCCATTGTACTCCTGAGCCAGGTTTTTACCCTTCGCAGGGTACTGAACGATCTTTCCACGGTAGCAGTAGTGGATGGGAAAGCACTTAATATTAGCAGTGCGTGCCTTATTGCAGGGAAAAAAACATTAGCTTCCTCCAAAAGTCCAGCCACTTCAATGTCCTTTAATTTGTCTTCTGCTAAATTCTTTTCTTCCACATATTGTACCGCAAATCTAATTCTGCAGAGACGTCACCCATGAAAGATTCTACATTATTTTTGAAATCTTTTGAAGCCATTTTGAGCATGCTTGAAGGATGAAGATAAGTTAAAGCAAAAGCAGGTGTATTTTCGTTGGAGAATCTAGCATCCAAAGACGAAGTTAAAGAATCAAGATAGGGATGATTATTGACCGCTTCCAGTATTCAACTGCAGACTCAGATGGTGGATTACTTCTGTGTACTTGCTTTTGAGTGACTCGTGGTACTGACAACTCAACCCCTACTTTCTCTGCGATATCAAGTGGTTTTTAAATAATTCATAAGAAACATTTTCGACATCTTGTCGATCTTCTTTGATTACATCTAGAATATCATCAATATGTTTCTTCACCATAACCAAATCCATACTTTTACCTTGTAAAACGTTTACAACGGGTTCCAAAATTGCAGAGTATCTTGCAATTATGTTTAAGCCTAAGATGAATATTGGTTTAGTAACTGCATAGTGCAATTGGTAGGCAGATTTTCTTGTTGCATAGTTTCCTTCGACAGATAGATGTTCTAGTGCTTTAACAATGTCAGTGAAGCTTTCTGAAAATTTTTTTATGTTCTTATATTTTTCCGACCATCTGGTCTCACAAAGCCTTGAAAGATTTGGAACCGATTTCCTACGGGCTGGCGATTCACGAAAGAAGGTTATTGTGTCTTTGACCGTTGCAATTGTGTTTCTTATTTCTGGTAGCTTGCTAGTATCATTGACCACAAGATTTAGTCTGTGGCTGGAGCAATGGAAAAATAAAGATTTAGCGTACTTTTTTTTTAAGAATGCCCTGTACACCACCTTCTTCGCCGGCCATCGTGGAACACTCATCAAATCCGAATCCCATACAATTATCGGCGGAAAAATTATTATCTTCTAAAAAACTTTGAATTGTGCTAGCGATTGTAGAAGCATCTTGACATTTTAACTCAATGTAGCCTACAAATTCCTCCCTGATTATTTTTTGGCTTTCATCATAGAACCTTAATCCAATAGAAAGCTGCTCTTTTCCAGCGATATCTGCTGTTTCATCAGCCATTACAGCATAAGCTTTTGCCCGTTTACAGTCTTCGATTATTTTTTCTTTAATAACTTCACCGCATAATTGTATGATCTCATTTTGAATTGTTGGTGAGGTATAGACTGCGTTTTTTGACATTTATCCAAGTGGCTCTTTAGCTTCTCATCACCAGAGTCAATCCTCAAATTTAAAAAATTTCTTGTTCTTAGTCCCTAGTATAAAATTAGTATAAAACAAAACTACCATGTAATGATAGCATATAATGTGGATATACTATATCCGATGTTAATATTTTTCTCTAGATTAAAAACACAAAATGAAATTAATAGCACGTATAAAGTGCTGTTTGATCTTTAATATGTGAAAATTCCAAGTTTTTATATTTAGTCCCATTTGAGATATCAGCTGTCAAAATCGGTGTATTATTGTAATTTTGTTATAATTAGAAGGCAAAAAGTCGGCATCATAATAATGAAAATATATAAAATTATATTAATAATGCACAGAATCTTTTGCCAAAGCTAATAAAAATTGTTTCACAAAGATACAAGCAAAGAGTAAAGAGCAATTGGCAATTTTGTAAAGGGCTGCAATTGATTTTTTTTCCAAACGTTGCCATACAAATAATTTTGAACAAAAATTAACATAGGATATAACATATCTACATTATAAGCTATCATTACATGGTAGTTTTGTTTTATTTGGTGCTGGTCGAGCAACCAATTTTCAAATTTTTGGACCATTTCTAATGGAATGACTCTAAAGTTTTAATTAAAAATTTAATTTTCTACTGAAATTATTTAACTTACCTCTTTGTAACCAATTTCTTATATCCATATTGTCTTTTCTGTGATTTCTGTCTCTTTATTCTGTGGTAAAACTATTGTTACGGATTTTCCCTCTTGTTTCTCAGGTAATAATTTAACACTGATAACTATTCACACCAACTTTATTTAAAACCAATAAAGTTAACAAAACAACACAAATATTCACTTTCTCAACACTTTTAACTATTCCGCTTTTAAATCTCGCGCCTCGCTTTCTATTCGCCGTATGCAACTTCGTATCCTGCACTATGTACTGTACTGTACTGTCTGTCTTCGCGCCGGATAGGCAATTTTATATACCCTTTTGAGCCTAGAAATTGCCAGAACATTCGCATCGCCGGTTCCGTATATTCCTCACTTGTATCTCGATTTTCTCGAAGAAAACCAGAGGCGTTTCGTTACACTATTAAATAGGACACTGTCGCTAGACAAGAGCACTTACACACTAACTCAATAGTTGTTGCAAAAAATATTGTCCTATGTTAGGATTTGGAGCAAGTTGTGTTTTAACCACTTGATAGTTTTGCACGAACTGCACTCGGGCGGGACATTTTTCCGTACACTGACGATCCCGAGTCTCGTTCAGGCAACTTTTGTTTTAACTTGTTTTAACTTGTTGGTGCAGGTCTTACGTACGTTATGAGAGTATTTATTTCGGATTCTGATGTAGGATTGTGTATTGAATGTTTCAAAATATTTTACACTAAAACTACTTATTGAGTAAATTTATTTTAATTAATTAATAGGATTAAAAAATGTAGTTAAATGAAAACAAAAAAAAAAAGAGACAATTTTTTACCATTTTCTCAAAAATGTTCGACTGTTAAGTGGTTGAATCGAACACTAAAATTGACGTATCCTGAGAGTAAATCGAACACTCGTTTTTATTCAATTCTGGGTGGGACAATTCTGGTGTGCACCAATGCATTAAATGCATAGATCGAAAACGCTATTAATATATATTTAGCACTATGTCAGTTTTTCAAACAGCTTTGTTTTTGCTGATGAAATATATTTTAGTGACAAAGGACACGCGAATAATTTTATTTATTATAGCTTATTAATTAATTTTAAAATGTTCATAAAAGCAACCAAACGACCACAACAACAAATAAAATATATAAAACAGATAACAAAAAAATATGCAGAACAGAAAAATATGTATATTTTAGATTTAATTTTTTGTTTATTAAAATTTAAAAATTATTTAATTTATTTTTTCTCTTCCAGGGGGGGGGGAGTTGCCCCTCCCTGCCCTTAGCTGGCTACGCCCATGCGTAGATAACTTTGTCTTTCATTTTTCTGAACTAAAAAAGATTTACTGCATTTTTTTAGGGAACCGTCTTTCGTAGGCAAGGATAAAAACACAATTTGGCAGAAACATCCCGTAAGACGTAAATTTGCGAAATATGCCCAAAAAAAATTGATAAAAATTTTTCCCCGGCCTGTCTTCAATGAAGGCACGGCAACACCAGAAAGAGTGCTTTTACAGTTTATAACGATAGATATGGTGGATGAAATTGTAATAAATACAAATAGACTTATTCAACAAAAACAAGACGCATTTAGCAGAGTTAGAGATGCTAGAGAAACAACAAGAGAAGAAATATTAGCTTTACTTGGTTTACTCTATTTTATAGGAGTTAAAAAAGAGAGTCACACAAACTTTCGCGAAATTTGGGATCGTGGTGAGGGAAAATGTGATATCTAGAGCTTGCATGAGTTCCAAAAGATTTCTATTCTTGCTTTGTTGTATTCGATTTGACGACATAAATACAAGACAAGAAAGGAAATTAACCGATAAACTTTGCCCAATTCGAACCCTTCTACATAAATTTGTATCTAATTGTAAAAATAATTATGTAATGGGAGAGTTTATGACAATTGACGAGATGTTAATACCATTTCGGGGAAGATGTAGTTTAATCCAATACTTACCCAGTAAGCCAGCCAAATACGGACTAAAAGTGTTTGCTTTATGTGACTCCAGAACATGTTATGTGAGCCATTTTGAGGTCTACTGTGGCAGACAGCCTGCTGATGGGCCATATAATATGTCAAATACACCTTCTGAAATTGTATCACGACTGGTAGATCCTTACAAAGGGAAAAATAGGAATCTTACATGTGACAACTGGTACAGCAGTTATCCACTGGCTAAAAATTTGCTAAATAAAAAGATAACATTTGTGGGTACACTGAAAAAAAAAACAAGAGAGAAATTCCGATAGAACTGCTACCAAATAAGAATCGACCAGTACTTTCGTCAATTTTTGCTTACCAAAAAGACGTTACTCTAGTTTCCTTCTGCCCAAAAAAAGCCAGAGCCGTGCTACTAATATCTACGATGCATGACGATGATGCGGTTGATTTAGATAGTAAAAAAACCCGACATTATCTTGTTCTACAATTCAACAAAAGAAGGAATCGACACAGTATTCAAGAAAAATGGAAATTATACGGTTCAAAGAAGAGGAGATGGCCTTTAGTTCTATTTTTTCAGATAATGAACATTGCCGGCTTAAACTCTTATGTAGTGTACAGATTCTTCCCAGGAAATGAGCTTGATCGAAGACTATTTCTCAAAAATCTAGCATTTTCCCTTATGAAACCTCATTTACAGACGCGGGCAAATATACTAATTTACCCGTGGATATAAAATTTTATCTAAACAAATGCAAAAGTATTAATGAGGTACGTGATCAAGCCTCAGCTAAAGTAAGAGGAAAATGTTTATTATGTGGTTGGAAAAAAAATAGAGTGACAACAATCCAATGCAGCGTTTGTGAAACCATGGCTTGCAAAGAACATTGTATTACAAGCCATGTATGCCTGACCTGCAAAGAGAAGCAAAATCCTGACGAAGAGGAATATTTGTGAAAACTCTACTAAACAACTTTTAGGTTTTGTTTGGTTTTGTTGAAATTAGGATTTACTGTATTTTGATCATTTATTGACATTCGCGTTTCCTTTACTTTGAATATTTTTTAGAAAAGTACAATAAAATAATGTTTGATGATTTTATTTATTTTACTACATAATAGAAGTTTGTGTCTACTTACCGTGTACAGCAAATTCAAATGTGTTAGTAATTTAGAAAAAATTCAATAAAATCACACGGTGTACAAAGTACACTGTAGCAGCGACTGTTTATGAAAAATTTCGTGAAGCGCCCACTTAAAGGTTAAACAAGGCGTGTGCTCGTGTACAGCAAATTCAAATGTGTTAGTAATTTAGAAAAAATTCAATAAAATCACACGGTGTACAAAGTACACTGTAGCGACTGTTTATGAAAAATTTCGTGAAGCGCCCACTTAAAGGTTAAACAAGGCGTGTGCTCTGATGCGTAGATATCCCTGTACCTTATTTTTCTGAACTATTCGAAAAGGGGTTTTCAATTGATATGGGTAGCCTTTTTTACGTAGATCCAAACGTACAATTTGTTTTTAAATAAATTTTAAGGTAAAATTTTGCAATAACCAAGGCTGTGCGCTGTCACGCTTAGATAACTCTCTCATTTTTCTGAACTAATCAAAAATGGTTTATTATATTTTTAAATTGATATCGATATCCTTTTTTGTGTAGAATCCAAACATGAAATTTGGTTCTAAATAAATTTTCTCCATTAAGTCCTATTTCGCAATAAACAAGTTCGTGCGCTGTCACACGTAATTTCACATTTGCCAATTTTCATAATTGTTTTTCCTTAATTAGGTTTTAAAGTAATATTTATAGTCTTAGTTTCTGTTATTTCCGGGCGTAGTAGTAACTGTACAAGACATTAATGCTTATGGATGAAATATATTGTTAACTTCACGTCAGCATTTAATCTAAATTTCCATAAATGCATGCGATTTAAAAAAAAACAGATTTTGAACAAATCAGAAAATGTCTGAATTATGGCTGTGTATTAAATCTAGAAGCATAAAACGTATGCACTATTGATGACTTTGATTTTATTGATAATATGGATAATATTTGTGCTTGCTCCTACTATGTATCTTAATATTATTCACTCATTTTTAGTATTATGCATAATTAAAATGTTGTAATTTAAATTACCTATTTTAATGTAATCTTATTTAATAATTAATTAATTAATTAATCATACGGCTAAAGTTTGAAAATTAAAGTGCTACTTTTATTTTAGCATATTTTTCGGATGGCATAAATACAAAAAATAATAATAAAATCATTCATTATACTTTAGTCTGTTCTTCCTACTCATTGTTTCTTATCAACGGTTTACATGAATGCTGTAGGAAAAAATTAATATATTCTTTTACATAATAATTTATATTTATAATTATGACAATTTTTGAAGGGCCATGTAAATATATTTTTAAATAAACTTTGTCCATTAAATTCAAATTTTGCAATAAATAATAATACGTAGGTAACGTTGTACCTAGATTTTGTGAACTAAAGTACAGGTCGTAGGTTCAAATCCTACTCAAGGTTCAAATTTTTATTTATGTGTTTATTAAAATTAATAATGATTTTTAATTAAAAAGGATTTATTATATTTTTAAATTGATATCGATAACCTTTTTGTGTAGAATCTAAAAGTGTAATTTGTTTTTAAATAATTTTTTTAAAGCCCAGTTTTGCCATAAACAAGTTCGTGCGTTGTCATACGCACGTTATACCTCGATTTTCTGAACTAATTAAATAGTTTGAAAATGTAAACCTTCACCATTATTACACATATTTAAAATACTTAGCTTTTTTGGGTACTTAATGGTCTATTTTTGTATTTATGTTTATATAAATCTAAACGTTTCGATAACAATTACGGTTACCGCCCTCAGTAGTAGAAATGTTTTGGATGAAAATATTTTTAACATAAACGTATAAAGCCAACTATGGAATACAGTTTAAGTAAAGAATAACTAGATCCTTAATAAATTCAATATTATTAAACTTCTTTGAAAATGACAAATCAGAACACCCTCTAACGGTCGAAGGCTAACAGTGAAAAATGTTATAAATAAAGAGGAAATTTCAGAAAATTCAATCAAATTATGATGTAAATCTAAAGTTGTGAAAAACTTTAATTCGAAATTGTTAAAGCATTCACAAATAGAAACTTGACATCTCAAGGTCTAGGAAAAAACACAGCAAAAAACCTAGACGTAACAAAAGCTAAAATTAAAATTAACACATATCGTTGTGCCTTTTTTTTAATTATGAGATCCCAATACCTATTTAAACGGATATTTCCTTCTGCCTATTGAATAACATAATTATGAGTTTTTCTTGACAATATTTCCCTATTATGAAATTGAAATTGTTTAAAGTTTGTTCAGATACCGCAGATTTCTCTAGTTTACCCAATCAACAAAATTTTATGTGTTCTTTAATTCTTATATCAAAGCTAGGTTTTGTTTCAATGTATACTTTTCCACATAAACCAGATAATTTATAAACTCTGGAAGATGATAATGGACATGAAACATCTGTAGGTGGCCTTAAGTGTTCTTGTAGATTTAAAAACAGTCCTAATGCTGTAGTGTCCCCAGGTACCCTATCTTGAAAACTGTAAACTTATTCGCAATAATTCGAAATAATCACATGGGACAGGTAAACTACCCAAATTAGAATTAACGAGCTTCGCGATGGTTCAACCCGCTAATTTACTAAGTTGGGAGATAACCACTAAGAAAACCCAATTTATTCATAAATAAGTAATTGCACAAGTACATTAATAAATCAAATGAGAAAAAAAAACACTGAAAGGGTTCAATATATAACAAAACCCCATTAGATCAGGTTAAAGTGCGTACAAAATTATAACAATAAGGAACAAAAAAAAAAAAAAGTAGTTTAGCTGCACATAAACACAATAACAAAAGAAACAGTGTAATCACAGCCACAATTGTGTCATAAATAAATCAGAATAAAAATTGTCATACCAAACTTGTGGCCCTATACAACATATCATGTCGGTCTTTAAATAAATAAGCAAATAATAATGCAGATTAGGGTACATATAAAATATAACAAACAGTAAAATTAAACAGGTAACAATAAGGTAACGGCCATGCTGTAAAAGAAAATAGGCAAGGAATTTACACATACACAATTGTGTGGTTAATAAAAGCACAAAATACGTACAATTACAATAAATTACATATAAAGAGAAATTAGTTTGTAGACAAACAATTCTAAATAAGCCGGCTGAATCAAAATCACAAAAACACTCATTAGAACAAAGCCTTGCAAGGTTAAGGTGTAAATAAATCATAACAAAGGGACCAGTACACAAGCTTGAGTGACTGCGTTAGAAAATACAGCGTCTCTTTCTCAGCTGACAAATTCATCTATACAAAACAATAAGAACAGTAAAAATGGAATTTGAGGAGTTTTTAATGTCATCTGGATCCGTTTCTGTAAGCTCCGGCGTTGTTTATAACAATTTAACCACGTTTTGTCCACGCATTATTTCTTCTACACAAATATTAATAAACATTCAACAATACCAAGTCACACTAACAATGAGGAGGGACACGGTACTGTCTATAACGGACTCTTTTTATTTTTACAGATTTCGGCTTAATGGGCCTGCGTGCGTAATTAGATACTTCTTGCAAGGCAATGATTGATTTTTAATACGTTACATAGGCTTGTTGAATTGTCTGCTGCGAGCATTGATCTACATTAAAATACCTACTTACACTTGAATATAATCCTTTTGTTAAACACTTTATTACTAACACGACGAGTTAATTCTTTCGAGACGGATTTTTGCTAGCTCACTAAAATGCTTAATTTGATTTTTTTACAACTGGACATATCTACAGTATTTAAAAACGAGTAGTTGCCATTTTGAGGCTGATGGTCGCCATTTTGAATGGGACGTATATATGCCATTAGTCCTTTTTAGTGGGGCAATAATAACCCATTAGTCACAACTCTTGAAACACTTTATTTATGGTACGGGGTAAAACAATTTTTGTATAATGCAATATTACAACTTTTACAAACAGTAGTTGTTCTTTTTTCAATATGATTAACTTGGGAGCAATGGTGACATCTTCTTCTAGTTTTACCCTCGATGGGCATATGGCCGCCAACATTCATTACTTTATTTTTGTTTACTTTTGAAGGTCTTCCGGAAGAAGCAATCGATTTTCTTTTATAGGATGCATGAGTTCGACCATACATAATCAGCTGTTCGGCAAGTTCAGTTAAAAATGGTAAAAATTGGGTCTTTTTGGCATGCACTTCATTATAGAGAACGTGAGCGTTCATTCCTGACATCATGAGTACCCGAAAGAATACTTTCTTCCACCATTTTTGAGACTTATGATCAAAATCATACAGTCCAACGCTTTGATCTGTAAGATCGACGCCACCCATGTATTTATTATAAAATTGTAGTACTTCTGTGCAAGGAAAGTATTGTTTTTCTCCAGTTTTTATAGTGCGTTTTACTTCGGTTGCAGCGTTATTAAAACAATTACAGATGGCTAAAAGATCTTTTGTATCCTGCCATCTGGTTATAATTATTCCGTTCTGGTTTACTCGAAATTCTGATTGACCACGTTGTAAGCGTGCTGTAAAATTTGGTACGTTTATTCTATCTTTTCTTATTGTACCTACGGCAGGATATGAAAGAGACTGAAGAAGATCTGCAGATGAAAAAAAAACTATCGAAACAAAGATTCACATTCTCGTCTCTTATAGTATTCGCTAACTTAGAAACCACTCTGGAACCTAATGTAGTTTCTGTTTTGGTATCTTCTTTCCCTGCATAGATGTTGAGGTCATAAGCGTATCCACTAAGAGAATCACTGCGCACCCAAATTTTAATGCCGCGTTTTATTGGTTTATTAGGGATATATTGTTTTAATGACGAACGTCCTTTAAATTTAGTCATCGATTCATCAATACTATGAAATGATTACTCACTTCTCATCTTCGAAAATGACATTTTTAAACAGTTAATTACTTCATCAATATAATACGTTTTGTCTGGATTATTGAAATAGAGCTTAGAAAGTAAAAGTTTGCATCTATCTCTACATATAGCTTTTTTTTATTATACTGTTGCCAAGAGATTCATTTTTTGACCAGTAGTGGTTATAGTAAGATACACGATTATAACACATTATATACGATACTCCTAAAATTATCATTATTTCAGAAGAGTCAGTCTAATGAATTTTACGTTTAGTTTTGTTTTCTAATTTTTTTAGTCTCATGTTTGTGTAGTATGCAATTTGAGGTATAAGACTTTTTCTGAAAACTTTTAGAATCATTTCCATTGCATTCATGTCGCGACTAACTAAAGAAATAATTGGTTGTTCCGTCGCTACTGAATATTTTGGAGTAAATTCTTTATTTGGTTCATTCCAAATCAACGGTTTTTTTCAGTTTTCGTTTTATAAGTTGAGTTTTTGGTTCAACTTTTTTTCTTTTTATTACAGATCTTACTCTTGGGCTTGCAGTATTACAAGATGGTTGAATGTCTAAATCCTCAGACGGTTCACTATTCTCATACTCTACATTTTCATTTTGCTCATCGCTGCTGCCTGTATCATTGATCAAGTTTTCATCCATTTCACTGTCACTCTGTGTAATGTTCTCCCTGTGGTCATCTACGTCTGATGGTTCATAATCATCGGAGCTGCCACTCGAGAAAGGCTCGTCTGAATCACTATCAGATTGACCTTCCTGTTCAGTAAATATAGCTTCTGCTTCTTGCTCGAGTTCTTTTTGAGTCATATATCGCCTACTCATCTGTAAATAAATGTGACTACTGGGACACATATAACCCAGAATACATGCCTAATGGGATAATTATGTCCCATATAAAAAAACAATGAAAAACTATGTTTTCATCAAGGTAATCTAATTTCATTTAAAAGTCATGCAATATAAACATTTACCTTTACAAAAGATTTCTCACAATGCAAAATTTCACAATACTTTTCAAAATACAACGCAAAAACGAACTATAAACATAAAACACGTGTCGAAAATGCTAACAAATTTGTAGGTTATACGCACACAACGATTAGGCATACTGAATTAAGCGGACGGATAGCAAGGTTTTACATTAAATATGGTTCGTAGATTTACCATTAGGCACTGAGAAACATGCGCCGGTACATATGTGCCCCGACAATCTCGAAAGGGTTAAGATACGCGATTTAAACATTGATGCAACGCCGATTATTTATAGATTAACTTTAGAAAAATTTACTTTAAACCCACATAGAAAGAAAAGAACGAATACGCGATTTTAGTTTTCTAATATGCACACGATACAAATATTTATAGACAAAACGGTTTACAATGAGGATTTCTAACTAAACAATCAAATCGATCCGGCTGACTCAATACTCCAACCGTAACTTACTCTCCAAATTCACCCTCGTTTTTAAAAGTTATAAAAAAAAACAACAAATATTACGTGGGAATACTTTTAATATTTATTATTACAAGAAGTATTGATTTTTAAAATATGCATTCGTCCGTAACAAACTATATCGGTCTCAAATTTTCTAGTACCAAACATAGATGTCTTTTGATTTTCGATGGTAATTAATTATTAACTAGTGACGTTTTTACACCGAGAATGTGCGTATAAAAATTTTCAACGATTCGTCACGTCAGTTTCAGCAGAACACCTGTTTCTACCCTAACATGTGTTTTTCTTTTTCTTTTCAACCCTTAGTCAAATATCAGTTACATAAAATACGTAAAATAAAATATTACGGAAAACATTATCAAATCACGACTTATTATCAAGATATTTAGAACCCATTAATTATCTTTTCTTTAGCGGTAACAGTTGCGATTTGAAAAATGTTTATTACAATAATAACATTTTCTCGGTCCGTTACCTACAATGCCATGCTTCATTAGGATTTTTTCAATTATATCTGTAACATTAGTTATAAAAGGAATAAAAGCAGTACCGACATTAATCACTGGTTTTTCTTTATGGTTATGTGTAGCAGATGTAATAACATTATCAATATCTTTATTATCCGTTAGCTTGTAAGGATTTTGTTAAATATTTACATTCATCTATCAAAAATTCAGGATCATACATTCGTTTTGCTCTATCCACTAAAGATTTAATTACCAATTTTTTGACATGGTTTGACAATTTATATATACTGTCAGTGTGTGTCGCCTTTCAGTAAACCTTAAAAGATAGTGAATTATTAGTTTTAGATATTAATATGTCAAGAAATAGTAAACTTCCATTAGTTTCCTTTTCCATAATAAACTGGATGCTAGGGTTTATAAAAATTAAAAATTCATGTAGTGCTTCTTCTCCATGTCTTCGAATAACAAATGTGTCATCTACATATCTATACCAAACTAAAGGTTTTTTAGGTGCATTTTGTAACGCTAACGTTTCAAAATTTGCCATCTAAAGTTTAGCTGTAACAGGACTAAGAGGGCTACCCATTGCTACACCATTCATAGAATTTATTATTCCACTGAAAATAAGTCGTAGTAAGACAGTGCTGAAAAGAATTGTTATATCATTTGGAAAAATGTGATCAATATATTGAGAATTCTATTAAACGGTTACATTTTGATGTTGCGAATGAAGTTAGATATAAAACTGTTAATATATTACATGAAGCAAATCCTCCAAAGAGCCACTTATCCTTTCGTCAGTGCCGTATTTTATTTCATCTTAAACGTAATGAAAATATAATATTACACTGAGATACGGGTAATGCAACTTTTATATTAAATATGAACGACAATTCTTTTTCAGCACTGTCTTACTATGACTTACTTTAAGTGGAATAATAAATTCTTTGAACAGCTTGATGGTGTAGTAATGGATAGTTCTCTTAGTCCTGTTATAGCTAATTTTGACATGAAATAATTTGAAATATTAGCTTTACAGTATGCACTTAAAAGACCTTTAGTTTGGTATATATGTAGATGATACACTTGTTATTTGGAGACATGAGTTTTTAATTTTTATAATTCCTAGCATCCAGTTTACCATGGAAAAAGAAACTAATGTAAATTTGCCTAATTTAGCTAAAACTAATAATTCACTATCTTTTAAGGTTTATAGAAAGCCGACAGACCGATAGATACCTTCATAAATTATCAAACCACTATCCACGTCAAAATATTGGTGTAATTAAATCTTTAGTGAATCGAACAAAACGAATGTGATCTTTGAAAGTTGAATATAAATATTTTACAAAATCGTTACCAGCCAAGCGATATTCACTTAATAGTAATAATGTTGGTACTGCTTTTATTTATTTTATAATTAACATTACAGATAGAATTCAAAAAATACTGATTAATCATCGCAATAAGACTTACACGAACAATTAAAGAACATTTAAGGTCACTCGAAGATGTTTCAAACCCATTATTATCTTCCGGAGTGTGTAAATTATCTTCTTCATGTGGAAAAGTATGCATTGGAACCGCCACACTTAGCTTTGATACAAAACGTAAAGAACATATGAGATTTTCTAGATTCGGTCTACCAGAGAAATCTGCGGTAGCTGAGCATGCTTTAAATAATGTAAATCATGACATTCAATTTGATAATATGGAGATATTGTTAAGGTAAACTCATTGTTACGTTATTTTACAACGTGAAGCTATTGAGATGTATAAACATCCTAATAACGTGAATAGGCAAGAAGAAAATCTCCGTTTAAATAGGTTTAGTTTTTGGTATGCCTAGGATTTTTACTGTTTTTTCCTAGATCTTGAAGTTAAATTACCATATCACTATAACTTAACATATCTAGTTGAAATTAAAATTAAATTATATTATGTAACGTACTACATTGTGTTTTCACTGTAAAATAACAGCTACATTTATGAACAAAGCTATTTGTTTGTTAGATTTGACTGGAATTTTAATTGATGTCAAGAATCTATTTGTGATGATTTTATCAATTTCAAATTAAAGTTTTTCAAAACTTTCGATTTACATCATAATTTGATTAAATTTTCTTAAATTTGCTGTTTATTTATAACATTTTTCACTGTCACCCTTCGGCCGTTAGTGAATATTCTGATTTGTTGTTTTCAAGGCAGTTTAATAATATTTAATTTATTAAGCATCTAGTTATTCTTTACTTAAATTGTCTTCCATGACTGGCTTTATACGTTAATCAGTGTTATATTAACCCTTCAACGGCGAAATTTTGTATTTTTTGGCAAGAAGTGTCTAATTTGTATGATATTCATTTATAAACATGCTTTTACACAAAAAAAGTAATTTTTTTGAAAAAAATTCTTTGTTTTTGCAAAAAAAAAAACATGCGTTGTCATATGGCAACGCTAGCCCTATACGGCGCCATTTTTTTCTTATTTATCGTGAAATATAAAATTACATTCTAAATATAAACCAATGTTACATTTCTTGTAAATGGTTCGACCAATGGAAGAACAGCCTTCTCCTGCGCATCTTCTTCGCTTCTTGTTGGGATTGGAAACCAGTAAATGGTGTTTTCTGTCATAACGTATATCATCTGATATATGGTGCAAAGTAATGCTAGACTGGCTGGTACAATCTTCCTTCTATATTCTAACTGCGAAATGTTCGTCGTCTTTATCTTTCGAGCAGTGTCCCTTGCGTTGGCCATTTATGAGTCTTAAGAGCCAAGTAAATATAGCCCATCACCACTTTTTCCTTCTAATGCTAATGCGATATCTATTCATGTTTTCATCAAATAGATCCGTTCCATCCATGAAATGGTTATACTCAGTAATTATGGAGGGCCTATTTATCTGTATAATCCTTTTGTCAGCCTGAGAATAGCGTTTTACTTGCGCACTTGGTATGACCCCGTTAGAAGTAAATGCTGCATAAACAACAATAATGCCGCCTTCCTTGTCCAACGCTGGTGCATGATATCATCCTTTATTGTTCTTTTTAAAATCATTTTTGGATAGCAACGGACAAGACTTTGGCAAACGGTTTTCTGTAACAGTACCTGTTCCATCAGATCCACTAGCTTTTTGGTAATGCAAAACGTTGAAGCCCGTAAACAAATTGTCGAAATAGAAGCTAAATGGTAAGCTACGTAAGGGCACAGGAAACTCGTCGATCATATTTATTAGTGGTGCTATGTATTTTCCAAATTAATTCTCGTACTCAGGATTTCCACGAGGATTCTTTCCTTGATAAAGATCGAAATTTAGTAAGTAACCTGACGGACTATTCAGGCACCACATTTTATATTCAAAACGTTTTCCTCGTATGAACTGCTTGCTTAAATGACGACCGAAGTATTTTATCATAGACTCATCAAAATCCAAATATTTTTCGGCTTCCCAGTTTTTTTTTTAAATTAGCTTTTACCTTGTTCATCAGGGGCCTAAGCTTCCACATGTTGTCGTTTGCAACTGACTTACTATTGTCCACGCGCAATGCAAGTACTTTAGGATTTTTCTAAAGCTATCTCGTCTCATTGCTTGACTCACCATATGATTGTTCATATCGTCACGTGAATCCCAATAATAATCACGTCCAGGTAACCCACAGTAGCCGGTGAAATATAAAATTGCAATGAAACATTTCATTTCCTCTGTCGAAATTTTCGGGTCGATTTCATTTAAACAAAAAGAGCATATCTCGTTGATTCTTCGATTAAAAACAATATAATATCGTCATCAATAGATTTTTCAAAAATTTCCACAAAAGAAAGATCTCGAAATCTAATGTAATCTGGTTTTGGAAAATCGCTTTGTCTTGGTACGATATCGGTCGATCCTGACAGCTTTCAGCCGTAATACTTTCACTGCTACCATCTATGCTGTCGTTCTGTAGTACAATTTCAACATGGGAGCGAAGTTGTCTGTTCAAATTGTCCACAAAAGCCCCATCATATTCGTCACCTGAATCTTCGTCTGTAAGGACATTGGGTTCAGGTGACTCTATAAAAATTTGCACTGCATCAATTTCGTCATTGTAAACCATATTTAGCGCTTCTTCCAATGCCAAACCTCGCCTAAAAATAAAAAAAAATTATATACACTTTTGCACCTGCAGCCGGCTAGCGTTGCCATGTAGCAACGCTTAACTATTTCACCTAATTTTACTGGACTAACCTCAAAACATAGTTATAATAAGAATAATTAGGCTATAATTATATTCGTCAATGTTTTGCTACTTTTTATGTACTTAATCTAGTTGAATGTCCATCGTTGTTTCTAAATTTTAAAACTCTTATTTTTAAAATGTCTGTACCACTAAAAATCGAAATACAACCACAAACAATCAATAAAGCTCAATGTGTCTAAGTGTTTACAAGCAAAAAAACAGCTGTGTAATCCCAAATTACGATGTTGGCCGCTAGATGTAGCTAATAGAATTAAACGGTACTTCCGTTGCCGTATGGCAACGCTAGCTATTGATGGGTTAATATATATATATATATATATATATATATATATATATATATATATATATATACAACGTGAACAAAAACGTACCCCTGCTTCAAGTTTATATTCTACACATAAATTGAAGACGAAAAGTCAGATAAAATTTTTCTCTAAAATGTATGACTACAAAGTGACAGGCCCTCAAAGTTGAATTTTGAAAATTGTTTTTCGCCAATAACTCGAAAACCTTTAGGAATTTCAAAATACTATCCCCGATGAAAATTATTTCTTTGTTGACGAGGATTTTTCTGGTTTGATTGGATTGTCTATGAATGGACTGGAAGTATTAGTTTTCACATTGTTCCCGTATACTTTCTTTCATTTTTGAGAAACATTTGATCTGACTTTTCGTCTTCAATTTATGTGTAGAATATACACTTGAAGCAGGGGCACATTTCTTTTGTTCACGTTGTATATATAAAGCTTTTATCTTGTTTGTGATACCGGTGACTATTGAAATTGTTATTATTTACTAAATTATATTGCAACTTAATAATGCCGCTGCCAGATTATTAGTAATAAAAACGTAATAATTGCATTTTTAGTAAATTATCACTAATTTAGAAGTTATTTCAAGTTACATAGTGCACTTTGAAATTCTTAAAAGCATTGATAAATGTCTGTTTACGTCAAAATTAAAATCACCAGCGCAGTAGTGTATGTTATATATATATATATATATATATATATATATATATATATATATATATATATAATGTATTGAATAATTAATACATACATCAATTAATGCAACGTTAATAAATTCAAAACAAGTTTCCATATATTTCGATTTCGTTTGAAATCATCTTCAAGTGGAATATTATAAAATTTAAAAAAATAAAATCTAAAAACTTATCAAATTGATATAAAATATTTAGGTAACTAAGATTAAGTATATATTTTCTAAAATATGATCATAATTTATTTTCTAAATTAAAGGCAATCATTCCTAATGATAATATAACAAACACAGTTTACTAAATTCCTTGTAATTCTTGTAACAAGGTTTATATTGGGACATCACTACAACCATTAAAACATAGATTAACTCAACATAAATCTGATGTTCGTGTTAAGCCAAGAAGCACTGCTTTGGCAAAACACTGTAATGAATTTGGATATACTTTTCAATCTGATAAAACTAATATATTAGATATAGAAAATTTGTTTGTAATAGTAAAACAGATTTAGAAAATTTGCCCTCCAATTATGATCACATTTTAGAAAATTTATAATTAATCTTAATTACCTAAATGTTTTATTTCAATTTGATAAGTTTTTAGATTTTAATTTTTTTAATTTTTTAATGTTCCACTTGAAGATGATTTCAAACGAAATCGAAATATATGGAAACTTGTTTTGAATTTATTAACGTTGCATTAATTGATGTATGTACCAATTAATTATTCAATACATTTAATAATATACATCAAATAAACTTTTATGATATATATATATATATATATATATATATATATATATATATATATATATATATATATATACGTGTCTAGAATCTACCCACGTTCTATGGCTATCTTTGTTATTATAAGAGATACAGAGTCGGTTAAATTAGCAAAGTTGGGCAGAATTACATGATAATTCAAATACCGATAAGAAAATTCAACATTGTTGCCAACTTTCTAAGATATCTGAAAATAACTAAAAATCGTCAAAATTTTCAATCGGCTATATCTTTTTTAATATTCAAAATACTATTTGTCCGCAAAATGGGAAAATGCGAATAAAAAATTTTTTTAGTAATTATTTTCGAGCTACAACCCAAACATACATTTTTTTAAATGGCAACTATAGGTGGTTATGGACTCATTCGATGGCTTATTTTTTCTGATTTCAAAAATGTATAGCTTTGTATGTTTAGTATTATTAGTTAACTCACAATTTTCAAAAAATTGTAATTATAGTATTTACTAAACAAATGCAATGTTTGCCGTGGAGTGCTGTGACAATGAAAAACAAAACTCTTCTTTGATTGACTGTCAAATAGTAGATATTGAATTATTTGTTGTAACCAGTTGTAGTTCGTACTTAAATAGTGAATATTAATTTATTAATGGCTTATTCTTCTGAAGAAAGAAATGATGTGCTTTTTTGCTATTACGTGTCTAACAGAGATGCTAATGCTGCTTCGGAATTATATCTTCAAACTTATATGGAAAGAAGACAATCCGATGTGAGATTATTTGCCAAACTCGAATCGAATTAAAAAAAATATGGGGCTTTTACTGAACCTCAAAGTTTTATAATTAATGTTAACAGAAACAGAAGAACGTGTTTTAGCTTACGTCGAATTTAAAAATACTACATCTCTTCATGAAATTGCGAACGAGTGCAACACTTCCAAAGATGAAGCCCACGTTATTTTGAAACAAAATAATTTTAATCCATACCATTTTCATATAGGAAATACATTATATGTTGAACATTATCAGAAAAGATTACGTTTTGCTACATGGTGCAAACATTCAATTATCGAAAACCATTCTTTTTACCGATGAAGCAAAATTTACAAACAACATCTTCAATCATATCCAATGGTCCCAAGAAAATCCTCATATTACTGTTGTGAGGAGACATCAATATGCTTTTTCAGTAAACGTTTGGTGCGGTATTATTGGTACCAAAATCCTTGGACCGTTTTTTTATGAATACAATTTAAATTCCGAAAGGTATCTAATTTTTTTACGAAACGAATTTGAAGAAATTTTGGACGACCTTCCGTTGAAAGTAATTCAAAATTTGAATCATTTTCAACACTACGGGACCAGCACACAATGTATTACTTGTGTGTCACTATTTACAGGAACGTTTTAATAATTGGATAGGAAATCGAGGTCCAATAGCTTTGCCGCCGCGATCTCCAGGCTTAACCCCCTGGCCTTTTTCTTGTGGGGTGCAATTAAAGACAAAGTGTACCGAGTAAAACCTGGTAATCTAGACTATTTAAAAAATAAAATTCGTATTGCTATACAACAAATTAGAACCCGAAGTTTATTAAAAGTTCAAAACGATGTCAAATGTGTGTTCATAATAATGGACGGCATTTTGAAGCACTTCTATGATTGTGTTATCTGTTTATATTTTTTGCTGTTACTCTTCGTTGCAAGTTAAATTTAATTAGAACTTTTTTATTTTGATAATGTAGTACATTAATTCTTGTTGTTTCCACAAATTTAGTAGTAGAATATGAGCTTATTTTGTTATTTAAATGTTCACGGCACACTTTAATTTGTTTAATAAATATTACAATTACCTTTTTTTTTGAAAATTGTGAGTTAACTAATAATATTAAACATACAAACCTATACATTTTTGAAATCTGAAAAAAATAAGCCATCGAATGAGTCCATAGCCACCTATAGTTGCCATTTAAAAAAATGTATGTTTGGGTTGTAGCTCGAAAAATAATTAAGAAAAAAATTTTTAATTCGCATTTTCCCATTTTATGTAAAAATAGTTATCAAAAGTCTCTCTTACAACGTTTTCGTATTTTGAATATTAAAAAAGATATAGCCGATTGAAAATTTTAACGATTTTTCAGATATCTTAGAAAGTTGGCGACAATGGCGAATTTTCTTATCGGTAATTGAAACAAAAATATCCATAGAACTTGCGTAGATTCTAGACACCCGGTATATATTAGCTAGCTTATGTTTGCAATTTCAATTGTCATACTTCATACAAAATTTTTTAACTTAAATATTTCTGAAAGATTTTATTATTACTGAGGACGATAACTGAAAGTGTTCTCGAAACGTTTAGATTTATATAAACATAAATTCAACATGAAATAACCAAAAAAGCTAAGTATTTTAAATAATTAAAAAAAGTTTACTATATTTTAAAATAGATATCTATAGTATTTTGTTGTGTAGAATCCAACATTTCAATCTTGTTTAACTCTGCTGTTACCTTCGGGTCTATATGACCCGAAATCAAATTGTTGTTTAGATAACTTTTTTGCTTATTAATATCTAAACTTCCTAGATAATGACTTTGTTTCTAATCCATTGAAGAATGTGGTGGGTTGTTTGTTTTAATAATTTTTTTTTCCTTATTTTTTTGAACATGATTGTTACATTGATGTTCCTCGGGTCATTATGACCCGAGGCTGTAATACATTAGTAGGACGTATAAATTTGTATTTCCAATTATTTTATATTGAAATTTGAGGATAGATAATATGCATATCATCACATGCTTGTTCAAATGTACCTACCTATGCGAGTTACTACAGCATTTTCGGAAGGTCTGTAGCCGCGTTGCAGAGTAAAGTGCGGTTTGTTCTACGTACTACTAGTTCTTCTAAAGTGCTGAAATAACAATAATGGCAAAAAAATATCTTAGAAAAACTTATTGATAATTTGAGTGACATTAGTGACGATGAAGCTTCTGAAGAGGAAGATCATATCAGTGAAGATAGTGATTATGAATAGTCAGACGATGATTTTTTCGACGATGCTGGATGGACAAATCCTACGCAATAGATGCCACCTGTTCAATCGGTTCAATCTAAAGATAATGCCATAACTTGGATGTGTGATCCATTTCCTCAAACAGGGCGTGCAACCAGTGCAAATATCATAAAAGTCGCTCCAGGTCCAACTAGATACAGCAATGCACGAGTCCAGGATGTAAAATCTACATTTCAGCTATTTTTCAATAGTTCTCTGGAAAATATAATTTTGAAAATGACTAATATCGAAGGTCGTATAGTGTACGGTGACAAGTGGCAAGAATTAGATGACATTACGTTGCAGGCGTACATGTGTTTGTTACTGTTAGGAGGAGTTTGCAGATCGCGTGATGAATCTACCAGAAGTTGGTGGAATGCAGAAACAGGCAGACCTCTTTTTCGGGCAACAATGTATTAGAGAATTTTGGGACAAATGGGCTGAAATACTACCAAAATTGTACAATCCTGGGCAAAACGTAACTGTGGACGAGCAGCTGGTTGCATTTAGAGGTCGTTGTCCATACCAAGCAAGCTAGCAATATATGGTATCAAAATATGGACGCTTTGTGATAGTACAAGTTCAAGTATATACGGGAAAACCACCTGGGGGAAAACCTGAGAAGGATCAGGGGCTGAGAGTAGTTTTAGACCTTACTTATGGACTAAGAGTTCAGAATGTAACTTATGAGAATTTCTTTACATCGTATAAATTGGGTCAAATGCTTCTCAAAAGAAATCTTGCTATGTTAGGGCTCTCAGGAAAAGCAAGCCTGAGCTACCTATCATGGAAGTAAATAACGTTGTGCATAGTTCCAAATTTTATTTTACTAAAGATACCGCAGTTGTGTCTTATATTTCAAAAAATGCAAGAAGGTCATTTTAATGAGTACATCTCATAACCAGAAACAAATAAGCGACAGAGAAGACAAAAAAGCACAAATTATACTTGATTATAATTCAACAAAAGGAGCAGTTGATACATTAGATCAGCTAATTGGTGCATACACATGCAAACGAAAAACAAATCGATGGCCTATAATCTTATTTTACAACATTTTAGATACCAGTGCCTATAATGCTTTCATCTTATGGCGTGAAATAAATCCAGACTGGAATAAGACTGTTTTTGGAACAACTGGGCAAACAATTGGTAAGTCCTTACAGTTTGTCCAGAAAACATCTTCCCCGTAATGAACAAGCAGCAGCAATTGTAACAGCTATTCAACAACCATTGGTGGAAAATTCTACCGCACCTCTTCCTGGAACTAGCAACAAAAACAAACGAGCACGCTGCAAATTTTACCCTTCTAAATGTGATAACAAAGCTAATATGACCTGTATTAAGTGTAAAAAATATTTGTGTAACGAACACGTGACCTATTATTGTCCCGACTGTAAGAAGTAGTGGATCATATCAATTATTAGGCATTTTGTATTCCGTTTTCTTTTTTTTTTATTTAAATTTGGTTGAATTTATTTCACGTTTCATATTAAAAACATTGCATTAGAGAAATAAAGTTAATAAATGTATAAAAATTGTTGTTATTTTGGTTTTAATTCATATTTCAGGAGTTCGGGTCATTATGACCCGAAGGAGCACAAGTGTATATTCTTGTCGAGCAGAACGGCAGGGTTAAATAATTTTGTCCATTAAAGTCAAATTTTCCATTAAACCATACTGTGGTACTGTGCTCAAGTAGGTAACTGTCTCCCATTTTTCTGAACTAATAAAAAAGGGATTACTATATTTTAAAATTTATATGGATAGTCTTCTTTGAATAGAATCCAAATGAGCAATTTGTTTTTATAATGAATTTTGTTCATTAATGCCATATTTTGTAATACACAAGGGTGTGAGCTATCACGCGTATATTTCCCTGTACTTTATCTTTCTGAACCATTCAAGGAGGGTTTTCCTTTCGTATGAATAGCCTTTTTTGCGTAGATCCAAACGCACAATTTGTTTTTAAATAAAGTTGATCCATTAAAATTTTGCAATAAGCATGGCTGTGCGCTGTCACGCGCAGTTAACTTCATCCCTCATTTTCTGAAGTAATCAAAAAGGGTTTACTATATAAATTTTAAATTGACATCGATAGTTTTTCTTTCGTAGACTCCAAAAGTGAAATTAGTTGTTCAATAAATTTTCGTCATTAACGTCCAATTCTGCAATAATCAAGTTAGTGTGTACGTTATACCTTGACTTTCTAAACTAATTTAATATGTAATTTATTCCATCATATGGCTAAAGTTTGTAAATTAAAGTGCTCTTTTATTTTAGCATATTTTTCTGATGGCATAAATACAAAAAAAAAATACATTCATTTATTATACGTTTATGCTGTTCTTCCTACTCATTGTTTCTTATCAACGATTTACATGAATGCTATGGGAAAAAATGTATATATTCTTAAGTCTTTATAAATACGACAATTTTTGATGAGCTACGTAAAATATACGAGGTTTGTATTATATTTGGAAAATTTACGCAAAAAATAAATATTCAGAAAACGGTTTTATTTCTAATTTAGGTTGTGGATGAATGAAAAGAAATGAACTTCTGCAGGAAGCGGACATTTCTCTTCGCATGTTTAGTTACTTATTTTTTCTCAATTTACAACGAAAAGTGGTTCTTAACAACATAGTATTATGATTTTTTTCAAATTATCTTAATGATATATTATTGCCGGTAATTATGGTTAAATGTTACTTTACACTCCTAGAATACACAATAATTCAAAGCATAATGTATGCCAGTGCTATATGCAGAGAAGTTAAAAACCAATAATGCTCATGATTGATGGTTATTATTACAACCTGATGTGTTTAGATTCTTTCATTTTACGCTTAATTAGCTAAGATGATTATTAAGACTGTTAGACAGTTCAATCAGCTACCGTTCTTTAATGTTGAGACAAAAATCTTTTGATTTTATCAATTATTATTAGTGGGGATCCTGGGAACTGAAACAACACTAATTATACTACAAACATTAAGCACCGTTTCCATGCATATTAGTCAATTGATTGTTTGCACTGTTATTATAATAATAAATAATTAATTTAAATATCTTAATAAGTATAATAATCCTTTGCTATTTACTTAATATTAATATTACATACTTGTATATATATATGAGATTACTTTCAGTTCTAATAGAAAGGATGGAGAAAACAATAATAGTGAAATTATGGAGTATCTTTGTCAAGCTACAATCGAATTACCTTTCTGCAGTAATTAGATAGAGATAGATAACAGAAATTACGGACTATGAGAAACAATGACTGTAATGAGTATGCAGTAATAATGCATTTTTATAAAGCGGCAATTTCTGTAAATTGTGTCACAGATGCAGAAATGTTATTTCTCATGCAGAAATTACTGAATAAGAAAATTCGTTTTTTTAAAGCTTAATTTGATTAAATAGGTATTATAATTTTGACCTCAATTGAGCGTGGCTCAACCTCACACAAGCCAATCTTAGAGATATTTATGAGTAGGGCTAGGATTTGTATGCACTTAAAAATGCCAAAATATGCATGCAGTTATGCACTATAAAATGCTGAAACATACACTTAAATATGCTCTTAAAATTGGAGATATATGCATTAAAAGCAATATTTCATAGAAAATATGCGTTTTGCAGTTCGCAAAAAGAAATCAAAAAATAAAAATAATCACATTAATTTATTTTATTTATAAAAGATAATACAACTATACAAAATAAATTTAGCTTATATATGAAATGAATTACTATTTACAATTATATACATTTTTAAATTATCAAAAGTAAAACTTTGTCGATTGTCTGTAAAAATATTTTTATACTTGGAAAAACTCCTTTCAACATCGCAAGATGTAACTGGAGCGTATTTATAATTGTTCAATTCGACTATACTATATTCTTTCGGTTCATCTGCTATAGTAGCTTGACCAGTTATTGCGTTATCTATTTATCTAATTAAGGCAAAACCTACATTTTTCTCTAAAACATATTTCATTTTTTTATGTACTGCAAGGCCCTTTGGATCTTTAACTTTAACAAGAGAGGTACTAATATTATCTACCAGATTAATACTTTCTGAAATTGAACAACCTTGTCTTTCTAATAAAGTAATTGTTTTTGACAAACAAACAGCAGTTCTTCTTTAATTCCTTTCGCATTAACTGTGTCTTGTGCATTTTGTATACAAAGTGCATCATCTTTGTTCAATATGTTTACAATTTCTTTAATTGTATCAAAGTAATTTGAATAATATTCTGCTGCAGACAGCCGGGTACTCTATCTTGCTATTACAGGCTTTGGGGGCAGTGGTATTTGGTGTGCGATTTTCTTAAATGCCTGAAATTAAATTATTCACTTTTGGATGTACTTCCCGCACTTTTTCCCCGACTCTGTGTAATCCATGTGCCAGGCAGGTGAGATGAATCATCTTCGAGTATGAGACTTGAAGGCCTGCTCCAGCTTTGAGCATGTAAGGTAACAAAAAGGAGCACTTTCTCGTACTGAATACCCTGGGGCCACAAAAGAGCCATGGAATCATTAAACAATTTTGCAATTGCCGAATTATTTGTATTTTCAAAAACATCCATGGTTAAAAGATATGAACTAGTATTCGCCTCTCCAGTTAAAATGCCTATTATAACGTTAGCAACGTATCTGAAAATAAATTTTTACTAGAATAAATATTTATTTGCAACAACAAACTTAAATCATTATTTAAAGAACAATACATTTTAAAAACGAGTATAGGTGAAATTCGACAAAGAAATATTCTTGATTTCGTAAAACCCTTCGTATTAGTACATCAGCCATTTAATCTAACAAAACAATAATTAAGTTTCTACGTACGTGCCAACGCTGTCTGTAGCTTCATCAATCGAAACCCAAATACAATTGTCACCTATAGCTCTTCTAATTAATTGGATGGTATCATGGTACAAGTTAGGTAAGTAATTTTTTCTAAGAGTAGACTCATCAGGCATAGGGGTTTTGAAATTTCTTCTAAAAAAATTCGAAATCTTGCTTAATGGAATGTCCGCAGCCACTAACGCGCTACACAGTTTTTTTTATTAAATTCCGCAGATTTATTACTAGCACTACTTAAATTATTAAGACATCCCGGCAACAGAGACTGTTTTTTAGTTTTTAAATCCACACACTTTTGGTGTTTTAATGTGTTAAGGTGTTGTGCTACTTGAAAGCGCTTGTTTGCACTGACTTTATCCTCACACACTGTACAAAATAATATTTTATCGTCGATCGTAAAAACCTCGAATTCGCGAACGTAACTTCGCAGAGTTACAGAAACGGATCGCTTTTCTTTTCCCATCCTTAGGACACAAAGTTCTGAACTCAACTATGTAAATTACAATAACAAGTACAACAGTTACAGGCAGGTAGGATGTTCCAAGAGATATTTATGAAAGCTGTATTCCTAAAAGGTATAATCCTCCAGTTATTAACAATAGGACAATAGCATACTTAATACTCAGAGGATGAATAATCTGTAAATACTTCCGACTGTAAAAATAAATCCTCTTGGTAATTCCCATGTTAAAAATAAACACAAAATAAATTTTAAAAGAAGAATTTTTTAAATAGTTATTTTTAAATCGCATGCAAAAGTAACTGTAAAATGCAAAAACGCGAGCAAAAACGTAAAAAATATGCACTAACCTTAAAATATTACGAAATATGCATGCATTTAGAAAAATCATTAAAATATGCATTTATATGCACTTTCAAATTCACATATGTGGTGTACATACTCATAAAACATGTTTATACTTCACTTTGCATATGATAACTGTAAGCAAGAAAAAACATGCAACTGCATAGAAATCCTAACCCTATTTCTGAGCTTTCATATTTCACAAACTTGAAGTTTGGAACTCGTTACAATAGGCCGGAATTTAAGATTCTTTGTGCAGGAGACTGAGTATTAAACATTTTGTTATTCAATCAATATTTTCTTCCAAATTACGAGCTGTTTATGATATAATTCCAATTTTTGAGCCACAAGCCCTTTGTTATAGAACCACTCCGCATCTGTCTATGACTGTTAACTAACTTAAAATATTATTTTCTGATTTATGTGGTTATAGAATGTGCATATTTCAACTTTTTAACTAGGACCTTTTATAAATAAAGCCATCCCGAACAAGAAAGAAGTATGCTTGTTAATTTTTTGGCAAGCAATCAAATCTCAATTTGCTGATTTATAATCTGATACAATATGCAAATATCGCAACCCTTTAGACATAAAACCATTCCTCACAAGAGATAATTATGCTTAAAGTGGAAAAAAGAAATTAACCATTTTACAACAAAACATAATTCGTCGATTTATGCAGTTGCATATTTCAACTTTTGAGCCGAACCTTTTAGAAATAAAATCATCTCACGAAAGAGAGAGAACTGTGCTTATTAACTGTTTTTCAATAAACTATCATTTGCTGATGGAATGTTCAATTCTCGCAATCCCCTAGAAGCTCCCCCCTTCCCCCCGAAATATAATTATGCTTAAATAGAAGAATATTATGCGTTGCAGTAAAATATCATTGGTCACTTAATGAATGTACAAATTACGCATATTGCGATTTTTCAACTAAAATAAAAGTAATTAACCAGATTATAATAAAACATAATTCGCCGATTTATGAAGTAACAAAATGTGCATATTTCTACTTTTGATCCGGACCCTTTATAAATAAAACCATCCCGCACAAGAGATAACTGTCGCTTATCAACTATTTTGCAATCCTTAATAAGAGAGCTTTGGTTAGAATTTGCAAGGGTAATAGCCGAGTGCAAGCGAGACCTTCACCAATCCCAAATTAACCTCGTGTGAAAGTATTCTATTAAACGTGATTTTGCAGTCTAGCTCGTCTTCGGGCCAATAAAGAGCCCGACTCGGTAGATATCGTACACCTCAAACGCATACCCGACACCGAGCCCTTTTCCATTAAAAACTTTCTCCAAGTCCTCACACACACCCTTTTCGGTATGTTTCCCGACCGGCGAAATAGGATCATTCGTGTCCTAGACTATCCCGATCCTACTTCCAACGGAGTACCGGCTTACACGAACACAATATACACATCCTCTCCATCACAGAAACAAAACTGACAAACAGATGCACACGTAACTTTAACATATATCACACTTATCTAAACAGCCACCATGGGGCAGCCCTCATAATTAAAAATTGCTTCCCATACACTCCCTTTCAACTTCCTACGCACCTATAGCATCTCGAGTGCGTTGCTGTGCCGGTACACTTTTCCACTCCGATCGTTTTCATTTCCTACTACAACCCGCCCGGCCACAATACACTATCCGGTAACCTGTTAATTTACGCCTCCAGCTTCTCTAATGCCCTTATCTTAGGCGATTTCAATGCCCGTCACACTCAATTCGGTGACTCCAGAAGCAATGGCAATGGTATCAGGCTATCATCAACTCTGTTACAGTTGCCGCGTTTGCGAATCGCTAACACACAGCCTACATATTTCGAACATCTCGGGGCCTCAATAATAGACCACATCCTTGTTTCTGAACCCATAGCATACTATTTAGACACCACGATCACTTCAGATTATTTACTATTCCTGGTCAAAACTTTATTTTGTCCAGCCCCCAGTACCTCCTCGATACACAGTCATTAAAGATTTTTCGAAATCAGGCTAGAATGTGTTATCGGAACACATCTCCAACAACCCTCCAACAGCCAATTACGGAAAAACATTGACATTTCTCGCAAACCGCTCCCACGACACATCGTGAACTGAATCAAAGAGAAAAGGCGAATCTATCGTCAGTTCTTGCGATCTATGGATCCGGGTTTTAAAACCGAATACAATCGCCTTAATTAGGCGAGAAGCAAACAAACACGCCGAAGACTCATGGACCAGCGATCTCCCAGTTAGACTGCAGAAATGACAAACTCTTCTGGCATCAGTTTGATAGACTGACCAGAAGCAAAATAACCCCCAAATCCCACTAACCGATCCACAGAACAACCTAATCTTATCCGACCAAGAAAAGGCCGACTTCTTTGGTCTTCACCTCCAATCCATTTTCCGATGCCCAGAAAATCCTCAATTCGACACCCAGTTCAAGGCACTCCTAGAGAGTCGCGTTGAAGAATTCCGTACCCTTAACCTTCACGAAATCCGACTGGATTCCCTTTGATGCTCCCATCACTCCCGACCATGTCAACGCCTATTTTAAGAAAGGATGTAATTCAGCCCCAGGACATGACGGCCTAACTCTTAAAATTTTGCGACACCTGCTCGACCCAGCCCTAGCCAGGCTAAATAACACAAACCGATAAACATAATTATTCGAATAGAACCTAAATTTTTTTTCTTTTTTTTAACACCAAAAATAACCACGACTCATTATTGTAAACTATACAATTACACAACATAGGGCAACGCGAACAAGCAAAGAATGGCCAGGGCTGAAGAGGAGAAGGACTCTTGAACAGTCTACGAATAAGATCTACATAAGCTAAAATAAGAAAGTACTAACCATAAGCATGAGCATACTGACAAAAAACAGGACGGAAAGGTAGTTTAGTGGTCACAGTTTACCAATTTATAAACACAGGTTTATTACTAACGATGATGATTAATAAATGATATTGTTTTTAATAAATACCAGAACTCAACTAAATTTATACGGTCAAGAATCTAAAACGCACGGTTGAAGCAGTTACTTTTCATTACTAATTTTAAAATAGATTGCTTTTCAAAATTGGTCTTTGAGCAAGTATCTACTAAAAATAAATTTATTTGGCAATTAAATTACTACTACACCCTACAGTTAGTGATGGGTCATTGGAAATCTCAATTCCATCTACATTCATGCGGCAACGTCTCAACTTGTTTTAATTAAAATACAATTAGTTGCTGTTAATGGGTAATACAAATACGCTAGCCATTATTTACCTCGGAACGCAAGGATTGGTATAAAAAAATTTCTACTTCGTACACAAAAAAAAAATCAATAATGGAAATTAATAATTAACTATCATTCTGTCAGCTTAGAATTTGAAGATACGGGAGCCAAGTATAATTTTGTATGAAAACCTATTTTGCCTTGTTCGCTTTACAGATTTACACATTTGTACCGTTCAGACACAGTCAACATGGATAATTTCCGATTCTAGTCTAGCTGTACCACTAAGGCGCTTCAGTAACCCTAAAGTGATAGTGTTTTTAATTCAGGCTTGCTGAATTTTTTTTAAGAGGGCGACGCGTTACTTTTGACATTCTTTAATACTGTGAAACTTTCTGCTGCCCGAAATTTGACGAAATTTTTAATATGGTAATGAGAGTATGTGGTTTCAAAAGCAAAGTCCTTGAACTTCTCAGAATATGTCTCTTTGTCTGGTAATATCAGGTAGCCGCCACGTTCCTCGGATTTAATCTCCTGCGTTTTTTTTTGAGATTATCTCAAAGTCACACCATACCCACGTTCTAAAATTTTGGAAGCTCTTAAGCTGGTGAGACCTCACAAAGTTGTTGTAATTCTTGCCGAGAGACAACGCATTACTTTCATGGAGTAATTTCTGAAACTGGGTAATTCATTCTACCGCACTCTGTATGTATGTATGTATGATTTACGTCTATCGGTCGATTCAAACAAGTGATTCAAGAGAAGTGTCTATCTAGTGCTAAATTTTAATGTTTTATAGTTTTGGTATTAAAAGCAAATACGGTTGCATCCGACACTCCGCACGGTCTTAAACACGCAGTCTTAGTAATATTAATTAAATGAGGTAAATTATGCGTTTTGGCCCCGTATGGTGTTTTAAAATTATTATGTGTGCAGATTCTATATTTTATGTATGACGGAATCTTAATTAAGTTTCTATTGTTAATTTAGGTACCAAGGTTTTGATTTATTTCTATCAATTGTTTGTTGAAATGTTTATTCAACAGACAAAAATCAAGTCTCAACCGTTTATCTGTATGGTGCAAATTGTTTAAAACTTGGTTTTTTATAGGAATAAGTGGTGTAGTTTCTTCCTTTCACATATGGTTGAGCATGTAATAATAACGGATAGAATAGTTTATGTAAAATAATTATTTCATACACGTAAATGGACCTGAGATACGGAATTCTAGTTAATTTGTAGGGAAAATACATAACTTTAACAAAATTTAAAACTTTTGGTAATTTACATTTAACTGGTTATAAATGTGTGATGTTTATACAAAGTGACATAATACGAACGTTGTACAAACACTTCTCTAAAGTTGAATGTGCTAAGAGAATTAACGTTTAAATCATTTATAACTTAGGGAGATTCTATTAATTCAACAATATTTATAATGCTTGGCTGCTTTCGGTGTTACATATCATCCTCAACGGCTTTCAAAATTATCCTAATATCGACACCCATCAAGCATTATAAATAAATTTTATGAAATTTAACAGAATCTTTTAATTTTAATTAAGATTCGCGGATTGTGAATTAAATTAACTATGCAACATTGACTGAGCACTTAATTATGTATTAAACTGTATTCCGTAAATATGGACTATTTGAATGTTTGTGTATATCAGCCCTTGAATAGGCTCCAATATTTTTTTTATTGTGGACTTACAAATTGGTTTAATTACCTGATCAGACCCCTTTCATTCAATTGTAGTTGAGGTTGGTTAATCGCATGTACTAACTAAGTTAATGTATACACTCCCGTTTATTTTTGGGTTTGGTTACTTGTTTTATTGTATTTCGTTCAGTAGACGTTTATGTTTACTTTTAGAACTTTTTTTAATTCCTTTGTAAAATCCAAATTATAGACAAATGATTTTTTGTGTTGATACATTTTAGATTATTAAGACATTTAATTTTTTTTATACATTTTGAAGTCCCTGCAAACGTAAGTTTCTGAAGTATTTATTCAGTTGAAAGTGAAGTGTTATGGTGACAAGACATTAATTTACATATACTCACTGATTTAAATTGAGTTTTTGAGTTTTAGTACGTTACCAAATTTGATTATGATTGTAGTGATCATTATCGCTCTCCAATGGTACACTTTTTTTGTGATCCACGTCCAAACCATTTTAGCTAGTTGGCAATTCATATTATGCAACGTTATTTTACACCTTACTCGTCATCGTTTTTATCAATGCATTTTAATTATTTCGTACGCACTAGGTGCGTTAAGTTGGTCCGCCACTTTCTTATTATGAAACAATGTTTACGTTTTTTGGTTGCACCCCCTTTGCATTCCCTTGCACTACGTGTTTTTACTTTTGCACCACCCAAATAGAAAAGTTATGGACTTATTTCATTTTCCAACACTAGCCTCTCTGCTTTAATAAAATTTAGTGATGCCATGTGCGAATTATGATACCATGAGGAAAGTTAAACCTATTGCACTGCTTCGCAATGGCCATCTTTACGATTTGATGTATATTAAGTTAGTCAACGCAAATGTCACATGTGTGCTCGATTTGATAGTGCAATTATTATGTTCTATTTTAACTCAGCCGTTATCAAGGAATTTTTCGATTTGAAATATAATTTAATGGTTGAGATAATTCGCCAGCTAACTTCTTAATGTGGTGTTACCAAGAGAACCTATTTGTTACGGATTCAATGCTTGCTTTCTCATTTCTCGAAAGTTGTTACACACTCACATGCCGTCACCTCCATAAATTCCGAATCGTCATATCAAATACGTTAAACATTGTGTTTAAAGATATGGTCTTGTTTTACGGAATTCTCGAACATTAAACCGCTAAATGGAGTTTGTGATACTGTACTATACAGTAAGCTGAAATTAGAAGGAAAGCAGTTTATAATAGAATCTTTCGACTCCATCACATAAGTTCTTGGTACAGTTGTACTTTAAAGAATAATCCAAACAAATTACGGTGCGTGATATGAAATACAGAGTAGGTGGCGTACATGCAATTCTTAAAATAGAAATGTTTCCTTCGTTTTTCCATTGTCTCCACTAAGTAGAAAATTTAGGGTTTTTTGTAATTAGTTCTGTGGAATCCGGTGCTATAAACTTGATAGTTTACTGATGGTAGCACAAACTTATCATCTAAATCTAAGGACCTTTAATCTTCCTATAACCCCCCAAAAAGCTCAAAATTTCCAGTTAAATAAATGATCGCATGGCCTAAGAGAAACTCTTTGGCGTGTGGGTGGCAGATAATACAGAGTGGACGAAAAGTATGGAAACGCCCAATTATCTCGTAAATTGTTAGTACGAATTGTATAAAATTTGGGATAATCCTATTTTGGGATACGGAGATTCCAGATTTGATAGTTGCAATGTTGCCAGATTTGCTGTTTCTCTGATATTATTTGTCACTTTAGTTTTTTAAATACATCACCCTGTATATGCAGTCATTATTGGAATCTCCTCTTCAATACGAGTTCAACCATATGTAACACTTACGATTTTATGTAGTCTAGAAGGTCTTAAATACATAACACAGAAGTCTGGCAACGCCTAATTGTTTCAATAAATTTAATACAAACTATTTTCAACTACATTATAACGTAACAATTGAGAGATTACAACATTTTTAACACAATGAGTACTTAATCAAGTGTTCGTTGCCTTAGCTCTGGAAGACTTGCTGGTTTAGTTTTGTAAACTGAATTTTTCAAGTATCCCCAATAAAAATAATCGTTAGGATTGAAATCCGGTGAACGTGGAGGTCATTCAATACTACCTCGTCTGCCAACCCATCGCCCTGGAAATACCTCATCCAAATAACGCCAAACATTTACACCCAAATGAGCTGGAGCTCCATTTTGATGAAACCATATCAGTTTCCCAGTATAGGTACAATTCCATTTCTAAGTAGCATTTCGTACTTATCTCACGTTCACTTTCCTTCGATAAAGAACGGCCCAATTAACTGAGTACCCACTATACCTGACCGTACCTTTAATTTTTGTGGTCTTTGAGTATGGTTTTCACGCATCCGGTATGGATTTACGTCACTCCAGTACCTTAAATTATGTCGATTTACACTTCCACACAGTGTAAAGGCTGCTTCGTCGGATAAACATATGTTAACGAAATTTCCGTCATTTTCAATTTTATCCATCATTAATTACCTCGGTAAACTCTAATCTGCGGTCGAAGTGATCTTCACTTAATTCTTTGCAATAAATGAATTTTGTATGGTTGAAATTTATTCTTATGTAATACACGTAAGACCGATATCATGTAATTGTGCAATCCTGTTTGAGGATGTATGTGGATCTGCAACGAGACTCTGGATTATATCTAAAGTATTGTTGTCATTTATAACTGTTTTTGGTCTACCTGATCGATATCTATCTTTTACTCCTCCAGAGTCCTCAAAGCTCTTTACGGTTTTTTGTACCGTCGCCTTATGGATAGGAGAACTGTTTGGGAAAGTATCGTTGAACAAGTTAGCTACTTCACTATAAGATCTTTTTCTGTCGCCGGACCTTCTCATCATTAGAATAGTAATTCGTTCTTTTACATTAAAAACCATTTTAGAGAAACAATTTACTTTGCAGAACCTGTCAAAGCACATCAAACTACTGCCAGTTTTATTTAATAATGTAAATGGTGAACAAATGTCAAAATCACAGTGTTCTATATTTAAACATTTTAATTTCTTAAAATCTACATATTTTGCACTGTTTTATGTGTAAGTGTTACATATGGTTAAACTCTTATTGAAGAGGAAATTGCAATCCTGACTGCATATACAGGGTAGTGTATTTAAAAAACCAAAGTGACTAATAATATCAGAGAAACGGCAAATTGGGTAACATTGCAAATGTCAAATATGGAATCTCCGTATCCCAAAATAAGCTTTTCCCAAATTGTGTACAATTCGGACTAGCAATTTACGAGATAATTGGGCTTTTCCAGACTTTTGGTCCACTCTGTATGTTAATTATATATTGATACATACCAATTTTGACTAGGTATTAAATTAAATTTCATTAAATGTTGTCTTTGACTTTGACCTATGCTTACTATATTACCGCAACGTTTGTCTAGTGCCACTTTTAACCCCTCCAGGAACAAACGTTATACTTTAGTCACAGTGTCACTCAATCAGTAGGAACAAAGGTACTTTGATGTCATTAATGCAACCTTTTTCCAAGATGACGGTATGAGCGGACCTTTACCGTAACATCCATAGATGGTATACCAATGAAAAATATAGCGGATACTTATAAAATAAAAAAAACGGCTTATATGCGTTTTGCCATACGTTTTTTGTTGTTTATTAAATCTATTTACCTGAAATATATTTTAATAGTAGACTACTTTACTAACATTCTCAAGTGAAAATGCAAGATCATCACCTTATGTTAATTGTGCTTGATTTCGCTAATACTGCCAGTCCCTATTTTATTTTCCAACTTTTCACACAAACGTACACCAAATTAATCAGGGATCCTAAATGTTTATTACTTATTAGATGTATACAAAAATACTTTTCGGTTCAAACAAAACTAATGGCAAATTACTTACAATTAAAGTCAGAAATAAAGTATGAAATACTTCATCTAATGATATTAGTTATACCCAAATTCAAGATGTTTTATTGTAATCATTCAAATTTTAGAAATAAGATAGCTTCATTAGTTTAACAATTAACTACTGCATTTTGATTGATTACCTACCCCTAGTACCAGGAGGTAGGGTTATATTACGGCAATATTTTACTGCACATACATTACCATACTTTTAGATTTTCCTTTTAAAGGATCCCCATTGTTTTTAAATAAAAATTAAAAATTGTCATACAAAAGTAAAATATACGAATATGACAATTAAAATAAATTATACCGTTTAAACAACTAGGAATATAATAAACTACAAATATAATTAAAAATTATTATTAATTTTATTAAATACATAAATAAAAAGTTTACCTCGAGTAGGATTTGAACCTACGACCTGTACTTTGCTAGAGTACCGCGCTATCCAACTGCGCCATCAAGGTTCAAGCCCCAATCGATGTAAATTTTGTCTTTATGTATGTAGAACTGATGTAAATTCTAAATATAATGAGATTACAATCAAATTACTTATATTAATGGAATGTGATCCTGCAATATCGCAAGGATTCACACATACCAAAGCAACTTGTAGTAGTTCAAGCTAAGCACTAAATACGGTTATGGTGTTGTATGACAGGTATATAGTTTATGGGAGACATAAAACGATACAAAAATGTAAACTTGATTATGTAAACACTTTATGTTGTCTCTAAAAGATTTGACTTTAGTAGCAGTTTTATAAGATCTCCCAGAGACATCTACACCTATAGCAGTGGAGTACGACGATACAAAGAACAAGTGAAAGTATAAGATACTTTTTATTTTGTTTTGTATTTTATATTTTGAAGAAAATCCTCTGGAAATAATTTGGAAAGATGTAGCCTATTTCTAAAATATTTTGTATGTATGAAAAAAAAATAATATTATACAAATGAGGACGGGGAAAGGTAGGACCCGAAAATAAAATTTGTTCATAACTTCATACAAAAATTTGAATAAATTGCGGAAGTAAGCAATGTTCAGAAACGATTGTCAAACATTTGTTAGGAAACGTAATTTAAAATTTTAACGGTGAACAGTGGTGCATTATAAGTGCAAGCAGAACATAAAGAAATAAACCAATTTTGTTACAATGGGAGGGATAGGTTCCGAGAACGCAATTTGTTGAGAACTTAGCAGGCCAAAACAGTGTAAAAGACAAAGAATGAGGTGTATGGGAACTCAGAACGAATGCCATCCAACAACATAAAAAACATTCAATAAATTAAACGTATGGGAGGGTCAGTTTGTAATGTTTGGAATCGATTATCTCACATTTTCTAGTAAGTGCAATCCAAATTTTTAGCGGTGCATAATGGTACCATCCAAGTGCAAGATATAGGTTAAGAAAAAACTCATTTTTGTTAAGTAGGGAGGCTAGGGTCCTGAAACGTAATTTGGCGAAAGCGTAGCAGCCATCGCAAAATAAAAAAACATGTGCGTGCGTGTGTGTGACGTGCGCGCGCGTGGTGTGTGTTGGTGCGTGTGTGCGCACGCGTGTGCATTTGATATGCGAACTTTCACGATTATCAATTAAAAAAAGACAAAATGGTCTGCCTTAATTTTAATTTTGACTGTTGGTTTTTTGCCGTGTTTTTCCTAGACCTCAAATGAAATGCTTTACCAATTAAGTATGATGTTATCACAGCATTGATTTAACATGTATAGTTAAAATTTAGTTAAGGTTAACCATACACACAGAGGTGAATGGGAGTATCGGGAAGCCCGTAGGCAAGGCGGTGCGTGCGGGCGCCAGTCCCTCTACGGTTCCAACTTCTTGTCTCTAAATTTGACGGAAGCAGACGCTGCCGTTTAAGTAAAATGATCCGCTGGGAGACGGTTATTTTTGTCTACTTAATAGTGGTTTTGTCATTTTATAGTACGAATGTTCCATCCACCCCGCATACACTTTATGTTTTCATTGTATAATAAAAATTACAGTCAATATTAACAGAAAATTATTTCTTTGTTGGGTTTGTTATGATGTGACTAGATATTTAATTGGTATGTTTTTGTTTGTGAATACTTTTATCATTTTGAAATTTTTCAAAATTATGAACTTTATATTTTGACTAATTTGTGTTTAATTTGTTTTTTTTTTATTGTGACGTTTTTCATTGTTAGGCTTCGTCCGTTAGAGGGTATTCTGAGTTGTCATTTTCCAGGCGGTTTAATATTTAATCTATTCACAGTGATGCAAAATTAGTGCAAGCGAAAGGTAATAATAATAATTCTGTATTTACAGTCAAAATTAAAATAGTGTATCACAGGTATCATTTAATCATAAAAATACGATAGTGAAAACAAATTTGTTGAAATATCACAACTTACAGTAGCATTAAAAAATGTATTTGTTATCACAGATTTGCGGTTTAAAAATTCATTAACGTTAATACCATAGGACAAGATGCAAAGTACGCTGACATAGGGGTGTCCAATCCTTAAATTTTTTATCAAAAAAACATTTCTATTTAGCTTAGATCGAACGTCCATGCTACGTAGGCTATGCCATATTGTTTCTGTTTTTTTTTATTTACCTTGAGTAGGTTAGCTTCAAATCATTTATGCATTTCTGCTTGTATTTTTTCATCTTGGACTAAGATTTCTTCCATAATGCTGCTTGCAGTAAAGGTAGTAGCGTCGTAGTGCTTATAAAATAAGTTTTCCGCTGACACGTTTAAAAAGATGTCATTAAGAAGATAATGAATAATATCGGACCGAATATCGATCCTTGTGGAAGATCTGACGACGTTGGTAATTTACTAGAGTAAGAATTTTAGAGTTTTACAACTTGATGTCTATTTGAAGGATAAGAATGTATTAAATTTAACGCAACATGATCCAAATTGTACTGGCATACTTTTGCTATCAAAAAAGCCGTATTGTTTGTTGTTAAAATTTTATTATTTTCAAAATATTTAATAATTTGGTTTTTTAGTAAGGCTTCAAATTTTTACTTGTTACTGCTATTGGTTTATAATGTGTAAGATCTGATTCAACTCCATCTTTGTACAGTGGAATTACTACGGTATTTTTTAAACATTCACGATAATTACCTGATCTTAGAGACATATTTATCAAATTTGTTAGTGGAATAACTACTTCATTAATAACAGTTTTGATAATTCTTGAATTTAGCCCATAAAAGTCCACTGTGTGAGTGTTTGAGAAATTTAAAGTTGCCTCTGAAACATCATTTATTGATACCTCCTTAAAATCAAAAGTAACAGACGGTATTGGAATTTTACAGAGGTTTCTTTAAAAACGGGATTTTCATTTTCAAAAGAAATTTTAACGAAGAAAGTATTAAAATTTTCAACTGTTGGCATGGGTTAAACAATTTGGTTTTTGTTTTTATAATATTCCAGCGATATTTATTTGTATTTGAAGATCTTTTGATAAAATTGTCGGTTGATTTTGTTTTAGCTTTAACTATTGCAAGTATATATTTCGATTTATGGCATGTTATGGTATTTGTTTAGTTTAAACATGGGGACATTTATGCAAAGTACACTAAAAGTTTAAATTTTCATGCATTTTACGCAAATTGTCATTATACCAGATAAAGAAAAAAACCCAATTGTGGGTTGGAGGATAGGGTCCGGAAACGGAATTTGTTAAAAACGGTGCAAACCAAATAAGAACAACATTAAAACGTTCAATAAATTATAAGTGGGGGATGACCAGTTAGCATTGTTCGGAATCGATTATCGGACATTTTCAAGTAAGAGCAATCCAAACTTTTACTGGTGCATAATGGTACAATACAAGTGTAAGCTATAGGTAAAGAAAAAACGCATTTTTGTTAAGTGGGGAGGCTAGGGTCCTGAAATGTAATTTGTCGAAAGCTTAGCAGTCATCGCAAAATAAAAAACGTTCAATAAATGAACACTAGAACTGCCGCGGCGCTCAATTTGACCGCGTGCCTTCTTTAAAATGTTGTTTCTCCGTTGTGCTTAGAGTTACGGTGTTGAGGTATTATGCCTTTTTTCTAGATTTTTATGTACTTTTACATTTAAAAAAAAATATATCAAGAAAATTAAACCGTTTTAGAGTCAGTTTCGAGGTATAACAAAAATAATTACAACGTTGGGATAAAACAATGTATTTTACTATTATTGTGGTAATTTTTAGGAGTTTACTGCAAGTCAGAACTTGTTTAGTCGTGTCCGAAATTATGAATAATCTTCGCTATTTTTACCTACGCGCCCGAGATATGAAAAATGTAAGTTATAACTTGTTTCTGTAGATATCTATATATAGATTTCAAATGAGTTGCAAATGAACATTCTTGTGAGATACATCTATACTTATTACGGGATTAATTTCGTAGTAAAAAAATGTGGTCGTCTCGCGGTTTTACACAACAGGCTTTAGATTTTCTTGCGGAGTTGGAAAACTTATCTGAATGCGAATCCGAAAAAGCAAATAACCACTCCGAAGATGGTGAAAGTGATGAAGCTGTTCCTGTTGATGACAAAAGTAGTGAACAAAGTGAAGAATCTGATGTCAGCGTAAATAATGTCACTTCTGATCCTTGTACATCTATTGACATTAGTGATGAACATCATCCCAAACGAAAAAATTACATGCATTTACCTGTGGAGAGTAAATAATCATTCAAGTCTAATGATATATGCGAAGTTGTGAAATCAAGTGGACTTTACGTTGGCCGTATAGTTCAAAGAAATGTTATTCGAAATACTCCTGGACCAACTCCTTATGCAAAAAGAAATATGTTTGCTAACTCTGTGCTAAGTGCGTTTCGATTGTTTATAGATAACACAACGATAAAACACGTTCAGAAATGTACTGAAATTGAAGCTAAACGGTAAAAACTTGACGCTTTTCTTGCAGTATTGCTAGCTCGTGGTGCTCACGGCGCAAGAACATTACAGCTTGACAGTTTATGAGATTTTTAAGATTTGATATTCGATCAACACGAAAAGAACGTCTAGTTAGTGATGTTGCTTTGGCGTCCGAAATATGGGATAAATTTATTAGTAACTGTAAAGCTTGCTATGTTCCAGGAGCAAACATTACAGTAGACGAACAACTGTTTTCTACTAATGTTAGATGGTGAATAAGCCTGATAAATTTGGTGTAAAATTTTGGCTAACTGTTGATACGAATTCTAAATATCTCCTGAATGGTTTTCCTTATATAGGAAAAGATGATATGCGTCCTAACAACCAACAACAAACCCCAGAACTAAATATGGGTAGAAATGTTACTACCGACAACTTTTTTACCAGTCAAAAGTTAGCAACAATGCTGGCAAAAAAAAACACAACAATATAGGAACAATGAACCGAGCAAGAAGGGAATTACTAATTTGTATCAAGAATTAAAGGACAGAGTTATATTCTACCACAGTAATGAAAAATGATAAAAGCACCTTATCAATTTATCAGGGTGAAGTTAATAAAAATGTCATATTGCCAAGTACGCTACATCCAAGTGTGGCAACTTATGGCAACCTGAGACAGTGTTGTATTACAATGAAACAAAGTTTGGGGTAGATGTATTGGACCAAATGGCTAGAAAATATTCTACGAAAGCTGGTTCACGTAGATGGCCAGTTCATGCGTTTTACAATGTTTTAGATCTTGCCACAATCAACGCCTGGATAGTTTATAAGGAAGTCGTAGTCGATAAAATAAAAAGAAGAGACTTCATTTTCACTCTAGCTGAGGAACTAAGAAAAGAGTATTTCGATTCGAAACAAAATTCTGGTGCAAGTACCAGCACATCTGATAAACGAAACCTAAAAAACGTCATCAGTGCCAAATCCAAAAATGTGACAAAAATAAAACTGCTGACTTTTGTTCAATGTGTAACAAATATGTTTGTGGAAAATGTGGAAATGTAGCAAAGACGGTTATTTGTTTGAACTGTAGAGCGTAAAACAGCATGTAAAACTGTACTAAATTCTAAATGTATTAGAATCAATTTGATTTTTATTTAATTAAAATGAATATTTACCTAAAATGTGTTTTTTTATGTTTCTTTCTCAGTTAAGTGTAAAATGTACAGGGTGTTCCAGTTTTTTGTAGCAGGACTTTAATAGTCGATGGAGCTTTCAAAATTAAGACAAACAGTTCATATAAACATAGGTTGCCAAACGCTTAGTTTTGGAGATACAGGGTTTCAAAGTTTTAATTTTTTTTCAGTTCTTTTAATTTATTTTCAAAACTATTTAAAATAATAAATCCAAATTTAGTACACATATTACACTCCTTAAACTCGATATTAAGAGTAGTTTAACAGGGTAGTACATTTTCTGGGGTAGTACACCCTTTATCCCCCCCGAACTTTTTAATGCGACGCCTCTAACTCTTAAAAACCAAAAATTTAGATTGCCCATTTGATTTAGGAACGTTTTTGAGATAAATTAGCTGTAATCCAACAGCTTCCAAATGGTAAGTAAAGAACGTCTGATGCTCCTGCAAAAAAATAGTGTGCCATAAAAAGAACAATAAAAAAAAGAATCAAACTATGTCATCTCACGTTTTATTTTAAATACGACTTGTGCATATGAAAGAATGTAATTTAGGCGAAGATTTCCTTTTAGAAGACCTCCGCATCCTTCAGTATTTTTAAGAGTTCACCAACAAATTATAAGTCAGGAGTTAAATAATATGCATGGTCGTCAAAATAATAATCATAGGCAGCAAAGAAATATTGCACGACGAATTTTGCGTGAATTCGACAGAGATCCCACAACTAGCATTAGAAGAGTATCCGTAGCTTTAGGTGGAGTTTCAAATGCTATTATTCACCGAACATTAAGACGGGATCACCGATATCCTTACCATGTACAACCTGTTCAAGGACTACAACCAGGGGATGCAGAACGTAGAGTTGAGTATTGTCGATGGATTCTTGCTGAAAATAATAACAATCCAGGTTTTTTAAACAATGTTTTACGGACCGATGAATCCTGCTTCACTCGCCGTGGTGTGATAAATTTTTACAACCAGCACGTTTGGGCACATGAAAATCCACATGTAATTCACCAGAGACATTTCCAACAAGAATTTAGTGTGAACGTCTGGATAGGTATTTACAATAATCACCTTTTTGGGCCCTACTTTTTACCACCTCGGATGGATGCTACGGCTTTCTTGGAATTCTTAGAGAATGAACATGGTAATATGTGGGAACATATTCCTTTAAATTTACGAAGAACGGCTTGTTTCCAGCTTGATGGTTGTCCAGCTCATTATAGCAGAATCGTTAGAAACTGGCTGGACAACTATTATCCAGGAAGATGGATCGGTCGTGCAGGCCCAGTTCCCTGGCCGCCAAGGTCTCCAGACCTAAATCCCTTAGATTTTTTTGTGTGGGGGTATTTAAAAGAAGGGGTGTATGCAACTCCTGTGACAACAAGAGATGAACTCATTAATAGGATTAGGGATGCGTGTAATGAAATAAGACAATTTTTAGTTAATATTCGTCGGTGTGAATTATGTATTCAACAAAATAGTTCACATTTTGAACAGTTTTTTTAAATTTATTTATTACTACGATAGCGTTTTTGTTTTGTTGTTATAGGTTAAGTTTATTTGTTTAATTTATTTATTTCGTTCGTTTCGTTCTTGTTAAAATCTTAAATAGAAATTCTTTCCATTTTTTTTCTAATAAACACGTATTTTTTTAATATTTATTTTGTTGTTTTACTTTTATTTTCCTTTATTTAATTCAACTGAAATGTTAGGAAAATTTATTAAGAGACAAAAAAAAACCCTGAGAATTGACATAATTTGATTCTTTTTTTTTTGTTCTTTTCATGGCACACTATTTTTTGCGGGAGCATCAGACGTTCTTTACTTACCATTTGGAAGCTGTTGCATGAAAAAGTTCGGCGGGGATAAAGGGTGTAGCGTACCACCCCAGAGAATGTACTACCCTGTAGATATTGATAAACGTTAAACTACTCTTAATATTGAGTTTAAGAAGTGTAATATGTGTACTAAATTTGGATTTATTATTTTAAATAGTTTTGAAGATAAATAAAAAGAACTGAAAACAAATTAAAATTATGAAACCCTTAACTTAACCTTCACGCCATTCCCTTGCCGGCTAGGCAAAACAATCCCTGCATCTTATTTATTTTTATTCACATTCTTTCTCCATGTTTTCCTATCTCCGCATACCTCCCTAGTTTCCGCAAGATTCAAACATAGTCTCTGACATGCCCTTTTGTTTTTAAAACTCCTTATCTTTCTTTCCTTTATCATAGATTGTACTACATTCAGCCAAGTTTTACGCGGCCTACCAGGCACGGCCTTTCCCCTAACCTCACCCACATATATTTGTTTCGTTAATCTTGCGTTGTTCATTCTCTCAATGTGATGAAACCAACGTAATGTACAACTTTTATATCTATCCATCATCGTCTTTTCCTCACCACACTCCCTCATTATGCATTCATTTTTTATCTTGTCCCTTCTCGTTTTACCACATGCGCTCCTCAGAAATCTCATACCCACGGCATTTATTTTTCTTTCGTGCTTTTTGACATACCCATGTCTCACTTCCATACAGTACTGACGGGACGAATACGCCATTATAGATTGCTCGTTTCGCAGCTAGGCTCATGCTTTCATTTCTCATTATCGTCCACATACTTCCAATCACTTTCCTTCCAGCATTGACCCTTCGTCCAATCTCGCTCTAAATTGTACCATCTGCAGTAAACATTCTACCGAGATATACTAGCTCGTCCACTTGCTCCACAATTTGATCTTGCAGAGTAAATACTCTACTCTCCTTTCCACCTTCCCGATTGAACACCACAATCTTAGTTTTGTTCACATTTATCTTTAGGTCCATGCTCTCACAGACTGTATCAAACTTCCTCAGAGCGGTTTGCAGCTCATCCGCACTGTCATTTAATAAGACTGTGTTATCTGCATACACCAGGAGCCGTACATTTACGTTACCAGCCATTACACCGTTTGTATCGTTACATGCTTGTCTAAGACATTTATCCATGTATACATTGAACAACCACGGTGACATCACACAGCCTTGTCTCACTCCTTGCTCAATATTAAAGTATTCACTCACGCCTCCTCTCACCCTAACACATATACTGCCCTTATTCCATTTATTAGACCTTTATTTACGCCATATGCATTTAATATTTCCCACAGCTTCTCTCTATTCACTCTGTCATATGCTTTCTCCAGATCTACAAACGCACAGTACAACTTCTTTTTTACCTTTACACACTTTTCGATCACCTGCTGGAGAGCAACTATCTGATCGACTCATCCTCTCCCTGGCATGAATCCACCTTGCACATCCCACATCTTAGATTGTGTAGGTTCTCGTACTCTTATCAATCAGTATTCTTCCAAATACTTTACCCTGTATCTCCAAAACTAAGCGTTTGGCAACCTATGTTTGTATGAACGTTTTGTCTTAATTTTGAAAGCTCTATCGACTATTAAAGTCCTGCTACAAAAAACTGAAACACCCTGTATAAAGAATACATCTCAAAATTACCTTTCTTGTCCAGAGGTCAAAATAACCTTACAATAGCCGGCGGTGCTGGTGTTAGGGGGGTAATTAGTAATGTTCGAAATCGATTATCGGACATTTGTTAGGAAGTGCATAATGGTGCAATCCCAGTGCATGTAAAAGGTAAAGAAAAAAATCGCTTTCGTTGAAGTGTGAAACTAGGGCTGAGGAACGCAATTCGTTCAAAATGTAGCAACCTGAACAGCGCAGAAGGGGTTACGTGGGAGCGCAGAACGAGTCAAATCCAACAGTATAAAAAACGTTCAATAAATTAAAAGAGGGGAGGCCAATTAGTAATGTTCCGAATCGATTATCGGACATTTGTAAGTAAGTGCAATCCAATATTTAAGTGGTGCATAATAGTGCGACACAGTGCAAGCAAAAGCTACAAAGAAACTTCATTTTATTAAAGTGTGGGCGCTACGGTTAGAAAACGAAATGTGTTCATAACGCTTCACCTGGATGGTGCAAAAGGAAAGACATGTGGTGCAAGTTAGTGCAAAGGGGGTGTAATAATAAAACCGTAAACAATCTTTAATAAATAGAAAGCACGGGGGGGCAACTTAACGCACCTGTAGACACTTTCACAGAGGTTTAGCAGTGCTACTAACGCTTAGTTTTTGTTATTTTTTACTAACGTTAACAGTTTTGTTGTAAATAATTCCAAAGATTTTATGAAATTTTCGTTTGTCAGGCAGATTTTATCAATTTCGAGAGTTTTGCAAGAATGTTTTTAACTTATTAGCTATTTACGCTTTTATTTGTATTCAAGGTTAAGTTAAGAGATTTATTTCCATCTAAAAATACTCTGTTAAGCGTCATTTAAAACCAGTTAGTAGTATGTCACATCAATGAATTTTAAACATTTAAATTTCATGAAGAGGTTTTTACATTTTACAAATAATTCATTCAAGGACGTTAGCCATAGAATTAGTTGAAAACGCGTACAATTTTTCTTAAATAAATAATTGTCCATACCCAAACAATGTTTACTAAACAGGATTCTTAATTAATTATGCTAATTAATTATCCCATCTTTTTCGTTCTTTCCACTATACATGCGGGCGATTAATGAAATTGTTTATGACCACATATTGTTATACAACACTGAATGTATTAATTATCTATTATGGTAATCTTATGCAATTCTCACGTAATATTACCATTTTCTGTCTGGTGTTTTCAAGGCAATATTGATAAAGGTATCTTATATTAATACGAATCATAATTTCTCCATCTAAACGTATTGGTGTTTGGTCAACTCTGGTAACAAATACATTACTTACGTTTTGCAACCCTTTTATTTCATTTGTAGTTATACCAAAGTATTCAATCTTTTATTGACCTTCAATAATTTGAGTCTATTTAATCAAAAGTTACTAGGATTTCAATATTTAGGTTTTAGATACTTGGAAAACATAATAAAGTTAGGACAGGGTCAGTAATCAATGCGTAAGGAACCAGCCCAGGTCAGTGAAATAAAAGTAGAAGCTCCGTGGTAGAAAGCTTAAGAGAATTTCATTTTAAACTGAAATTCAGACACCAGTTTTATAATTTATTAGTACTATCTGTAAATCGTGACGTAAATAGGGCAGTGGTAGTTTTTTAATCAGTTGATTGGTAGTATATGTCAGTAAAGTAATTATTAAGCTGTATTGTATGACTTACTTACACCAAAACTGCGGAAGCTTTATTTTAACAAGGGGGTTGTGTGTAAAGAAGATTGGACTGGAGTAACGAAAATAAAATTTTGTGTTTAAACTATCAACTTGGAACATTGTAATTAGAATTTAAGAAGATAGTCTTCATGACACAATAAGAAAAGTAAATTCAGTATAATTATTAAATAGACTTCAAACATTTAAACCTGGGGACTCTCTTCATCGGTATTGTATTTACTGGATTATGAACAGTTAATTATACAAGAAAACTTTATTGTTTATTTTTGTTTTATTTATACAAGGCCATTGACGGTCGATGGTAGGTTAGACGTTTATGGAAAACGAGACATAGGAATTTTCTGAAAATTTGGCAACATGGGTAATTTGCTTTGCTCTATCGATCTAAAATATTTTCAACGATGCGATGTTGCCGCTTCTACTTAAAGGTAGTAACAACTTTCTTATTTTTAATGGAACACCCTGTATATTATTTCAAATTCTGAAAGGTAATTAAATTTCCTTTAAGTTGATGTAGTAGCATAGTGGCATACCTAACTCGTCAAGTTTTCGAAATAATCGCAATAATTCTTAAAAATGACATTATCTTCACACAATTTGTGTTAGTTGGCCATGGTACGCCATGTTATTTAACAACTGCTTAATTATTTAATGTGTTTGACAGACGCCGAAGTCTTAAAGTTGTATTTGTGATTTTCCAGTTAATATTTATTTAAAAACAAGTTGAAACGAAGCGAAATAATTACTCATATGAAATTTTGATGAATCTATTTATTATTCATGGACGTTGTGACAAATACAACAAATGCAATGAAAATATACTAATCAATAGGATATGTAAACAAAAAAATTCTAAACATTTTACAATAAATTCTCAAAATATCCCCCATTCACTTCTAAGCACATCAAAATCCGGCAATGTACACCATCAGTTGTCGCTCTATGTATTTCATTAGTATCTAGTTGGTCGATGCAATTGGTTAGTGTTTTAAATTACCCCAAAGGTAAAAATCTAGGGTGGTAAGATCGGGGGACCTTGCAGGCCAATCCCATGGTCCCAAACGCCTAAACCAGCGGTCATCAAGTATCTGAAACAGCTCACGTGTTACCTCTCCTATGCAATGAGCGGGTGCTCCATCCAATTGGAACCAAGAAGTACGGAAATCTTTTAATGTTAAATTTTCCAAAAAGTCTGATACTACTGTTCTTAGAATCTGGAGGTATTGATTGTTATTTAATGCCTCATCGTAAATAAAAAATCTCTGGTTGTCTTTTAAGAGAAACATTAAAACTGAATTTGTTTTGAAAGCCCATCTGCTTTACCGCGCACGGATTTTGATCGGCCCAAACATGTAGATTTTTTCTATTAAAAAAATGTGTGTTACCTACTGTTCTTACAATGTGGAGGTATTGATTGTTATTTAATGTCTCATCGTAAATAAAAAATCTTATTTGGTTGTCTTTTAAGAGGCAAAAAATATTAAAACTGAATTTGTTTTGAAAGCCCATCTGCTTGACTGCGCACGGATTTTGATCGGCCCAAAAATGTTGATTTTTTCTATTGAAAAAAAGTCTGACACTATTATTCTTATAATATGGAGGTATTGATGGTTATTTAATGGCTCATCGTAAATAATAAATCTTATTTGGTTGTCTTTAAAGAGGCAAAAAACTTTAAAACTGAATTTGTTTTGAAAGTCCATCTGCTTGACCGCGCACGGATTTTGATCGGCCCAAAAATGTTGATTTTTTTCTATTAAAAAAATGTCTGTTACTTACTGTTCTTATAATGTGGAGGTATTGATTGTTATTTAATGTTTCATCGTAAATAAAAAATGTTATTTGGTTGTCTTTTAAGAGGCAAAAAATATTAAAACTGAATTTGTTTTGAAAGCCCATCTGCTTGACTGCGCACGGATTTTGATCGGCCCAAAAATGTTGATTTTTTCTATTGAAAAAAAAGTCTTATACTATTGTTCTTAGAATGTGGAGGTATTGATGGTTATTTAATGGCTCATCGTAAGTAATAAATCTTATTTGGTTGTCTTTTAAGAGGCAAAAAACTTTAAAACTGAATTTGTTTTGAAAGCCCATCTGCTTGATTGCGCACGGATTTTGATCGTCCCAAAAATGTTGATTTTTTTTCTTTTGAAAATCCCTTCTCTCGAAAACTTGGCTTCGTCTGTCCATATTATTTTTTTTTATGTTTGGATCCTCTTGAATGCGCATCAGGAGTGTCTCACAATGTTGAATTCGACGCTGGTAATCATCTGGTTTCAGTTCTTGAACTGTTATAAATTTAAAATGTTGCATATTGTGATTGACCAGAATCTTTTGCACTGCATAATAAGTTAGGCCTAAATCATATGTTGCACTTTGTATAGAAGCTTGTGAATATGCGTGGAAATAAGCCAAAACGTTCACAATATTTTCTTCATTCGACGATACAGGCTTTGGCACATTTGGAGTTGCTTTAAGTTTTGAACCATAATTGCTAAATTATCTTATATTATCACAAACTTTATTTCGTTTATTGGTTGCAAATTAGGATACATTGCATTGAATTTCCTTGCTATAATTCTGTCATATTGTCCATGAATAATAAATAGATTCATCAAAATTTCATATGAGTAATTATTTCGCTCCATTTCAACTTGTTTTTAAATACATATTAATTGGAAAATCACAAATACAACTTTGAAACTTCGGCGTCTATCAACCACATAAAATAATTAAGCAATTGTTAAATAACATGGCGTACCATAGCCAACTAACACAAATTATGTTAAGATAATGTGATTTTTAACAATTATTGCGATTATTTCGAAAACTTGACGAATTAGGTATGCCACTATGGTACATCAACTTAAAGGAAATTTAATTACCTTTCAGAATTTGAAATAATATACAGGGTGTTCTATTTGAAAAAATAAAGTTTTGGCCCTTTATGTCACGTCAAAATCATTAATCTTAAACCACCCTGTATAACATGAAATAAATTTATTTAGGTAGCTATAATAATACAAGGCTTGTGCAAAGTGTGTCTAAAATTTCAGCGTTCTATGGATTCAAATAGCAGCTAAATTAAAATTTTAGTGGCATCATGTTTCGGAGAAAAAAAATGATTATTATCTTGAAAACCAGTGTAGATAGATATAGGAAACTATTTAGAAAAAATGTTCATAAAGAAATTACCATTCTATAAATAAAATAATATACAGAGTGGTCCATTAAAAATATGAAAGTTGTTATTACTTTTGAGTAGAAGCGGCAACATCGCATCGTTGAAAATATTTTAGATCGATAGAGCTGAGCAAATTACCCATGTTGCCAAATTTTCAGAAAATTCCTATGTCTCGTTTTCCATAAACGTCTAACCTACCATCTACCATCAATTATTTTGCTGTGTGACCTATTTTGCGTTTGATTACTTGTTATTTCTAGGCTTGAGTGATTTGGTGATTAACCTTTATCTACTTGCGATCTAGCTGTATTACTAAAAATTGTTAGTCAATATCAGATTTTGGTGTTTAACCATTTTAACGATTCTATTGACAAAATGTTCGTATTTTAAAGAAGAGCCCGATCAACAAGATTCAGATTACAATTTTGTATTAGAGTTTTAAGTAATTTCATTAAATATACTATTGATTTCATTAAGCTTAATAAATTTTGTATTGAACTACTAAACTACAACGCAAGACCTTTGCCGAAATACGGGTGGTACCTATGATGACGACTATGTCACCAATTTTGGACGATTGTTATTTTATAAATATTAACACTTATTTTTCCTGTAACAACCGAGAGAAACGTTGAATGGGGGGTGGAGTGGCAATATCCTGAGCTACAGTTGCAGTTTATGTAAAACTGGTGACGTTTTCTATGTCTGAGACTATACTGTGATCATTAAACAAACAAAATGACAGGTGCCAATAAAACTGTGCCAATCGGTGCAGGGTTTGTTTTCCGGATGAGCGATCTAACCAGCCTCTAGATTTGCCTGTTTCAAAGGCTAATTAATAACCGCTGAAGTTCATGTTCTCAACCACGGTTAGGGTGAGTAAAAGTAAAAATAAAAATTATTGTAACAAAAAGATGCTGCATTAACTAAAACTTTTTTTTTTGTTTACTAAAAGAACCAGATAACAACAGTATTCGAAGTTTGCAGAAATTGCCGTTTTTTTTTGTTTATACACTCTTATAAAATAAATACGCTTCGACGGGGGTTGTACATCCTGACAGGATCGTCATGTGTTGTTATGATGTTCTTTAATATATTTATATGTATATAATTCTGTACTTTTTTGGGTACTGCGCATACTGTGCCCAATTACTTAGGAGGAGAACAAGCGGTATCAAGTTTACAATAAACAGAAATTATTATTTACTACGTAGAGTCTAAGATTAAATGCTTACCTACATTGAAAAAAGATTGGTTTAAGGTTTATTATGAATGGGTAGATTACGAGTTACTAGTACCGATTTGATCTGCTTACTAGTGCAGTATAAAATATCCAGATAAGCTCCGATTGAAGAGTAAGCCGAGATCATTCTGTACAAAGGTGAATATAAAAGGACGTTAGTTCGAGAGGCAGGTAGGTGGAACACATTACTATTAAATCTTGGAACTCTAAATGGGATTATATTGAGAATCTCTGTGCAGTCGATTAAAGGCGATATGACTTTGTATAAAAATATTACAGCGTGCATCTTTCTTCTAACCTCTAAGGATACAAACCTATATTCATTCAATAAACAGTCATGAGAGGTGGATAGTGATTATATTTTCGGAACAACAAATACTTTAATAAACGTCTTTAAACCTTCTCAAGAGCACTAATGTACACAGCGTAGAATGGGCACCATACCACTGCTCCATATTCCAGTTTCGTACGAACATAACAGTTGTACAGAATAGTAATAGATTGTATAGAAAAATTCTTAGTATTTCGAATTATATAGCCTAGGATTTTGTATGCCGAATTTATTTATTTACATGAGCAAATAATGACAATTTCTTATCGAAAACTACACCAAGATCACATACAGTATCAGGTCTACCCAAGACAAACCCATCTACATTATAGTGAAATATAATGTCGTTAAGTTTATGCGACAACGAAACTACCGAGCATTTAGATTCATTGACTATCAACTTAAGCGAATTACACCAGGTGACAATGCTCTCCAGAGCGCCTTGCAGAATTAAATCATCATGATAAAATACTTATCTTTTTTGGGCTTTTTTAATGGTGTATTTTAAATTATACAAACTAAACATTTCGATAACACTTACAGTTATCTTCGTCAGTAGTAATATCTGTTAAACATTGTTTATATTTGTGAATGCTTCTATCATTTTGAAATTGCAGTTTTTCACAACTTTACACTTACATCATAACTTGATTAAATTTTGTTAAATGTGTTTTTTTGGCTGACATTTTTCATTGTTAGCTTCCGCCGTAGAGAGTGTTCTGATTTGTCATCTTTAAGGCAGTTTAACAATATTTAATTTTTAATGACCTAGTTATTCTTTACTAAAGTTTAATTTTATAGTTGGCTTTATACGTTTCTCAAACTGTTATATTAATAGCAGGCTTATATTTATGTTTTAATTTTTCAACTTTGACAAAATTGTTTACATCTTTATCAACTTTTAACAGATATTACTACTGACGAAGATAACTGAAAGTGTTATCGAAACGTTTAGATTGTATAATTTAAAATACACCATTAAAAAAACCCAAAAAAGATAAGTATTTTATTATGTGTGATAATGGTGAAGGTTTACATTTTCATAAATCATCATGATAATTATTAATTACATTAAACATACATTACAATGTTGTCAATCAAGTTAATATATATATATATATATATATATTAAAAAACAATGGACCCAAAATAGAGCCCTGCGGCACACCTGAGATTTGAATATATGGAGCTGAGTTATAACCATTGTAGTAAACTGTTAAACTGTGATTACTGAAATATGAATTAAAAAGTTTGACTAAACTGTCAGCAAAACCAAAATTTTCGAGTTCAAAAGTACACCATGGCTATGGCTAATAGTATTAAATGCCTTACGTAAGTCTATATATACAACATCCACCTGCTGTTTATTATCCAGACGTTCAGCAAGAAACGGGGTGACAAAAAATAGGTTAGTTATGGTGGACCGACCAGGATAAAACACATGTTGAGCTGGAGAAATTTTGTTAGGAACACAAGACATAAAATGACTGTGTAACAGAGTTTCGAATGCTTTAGAAAAATTACATAATAAAGAAACAGGTCTATAGTTTGTAATTTCTGTCTTGTATTCCTTTTTGTGAACGGGGCATATTTTAGCAGTTTTCCATGTGGTGGAAGATACGTTTGAGTTTAAAATTTTATTGAAAATAGCAGTGAAAGGAGTCACAAAAATGGAAGAACACTCTTTAATTAAAAAAAAAACAGGTATCTGATCAGGTCCAGACGTTATACTATTTTAAATTTACATATTTAATGACTTTAAAACTTCGTCCTCGGTAAATACTTTTATGTGGAATTCGGTGTAGGGGAAATATTTAGTTAAAATGTGTGCAGTACTCTCAGAAGAAAAGCAACTAGAAAAATACTCGGCGAATGCTACTAACTTATTTTAGGTTTACTACTACCTACCCTAAGCTTTCTAATTCTAAAGGATTAAAAAAACATGTGGCACAAGTGCTGAGACTTTCCCTCAAATAACAAAATTGTGGTTTTGCTAATGGCTTTGTAAAAACGTGAGATAATTGTTCCTTAGAGCTAACATATTCTAATTCTATAATCTGCTGATTTATAAGGTCTCGAATAAAATGGTATCTCACATCAATATGTTTTGACCTCTTATGCACGATGAAATAACGCTCTATATTCGGACTCTGCAGTTGATAATGAAACCACACTTTAACGCTGGCTTGACCAGGTAATTGGCGCCCCGTTAAAGACAAAAACCATTCCGCTTCTGGATTTTCGCGTATCTAGGCAGCCTGAATAATCAGCATCAGTGAAACCACGCAAATGAAATGGGCTCCCACTGTTTCCAAATGTGATTCCAAAATCCACCGTGCCTTTTAAATAACGAAAAATTTTCTGTACAAATTTCCAGTGTTCTGGAAGTAAGATTCTAAAAATTGACTCGCATAATTTACAGCAAACTCTGTCAGGTCTACTGATTCGTGCTGCGAAAAGGAGAGAGCCTATTGCTCCACGATAAGGTACCTTACTCTTATCCCAATTTTTAGAACTTGACCACTCTTATTTCCTGCTAAGGTAAACACCAGTTTCAGGAGGTAAACTAGAAAACTTTGCGTTTTGCATATTAAACTTATCCAACAACTTATTTACATGCACAGGTCGACAAATTTTTAGAGCAGTGCTCTCGATGTCGTATAATTTGAAAACTCAGAAATTCGCATGCACTATCTACAGTAATCTTAAAATTACTTTCAAGGTAATTTAAAACTGCAACTATTGCGCTAAAATTTTCGCACATCAACAGCCCATCATCTACATACAAGGCCAAATACTCCGCAAAACCGTTAACGACACCTACAAACACTCACTTGTCACTTTCACAACTGGCGAAACTGAATGTTTTTAGAAAACCGACGAATTTTTCATTCCAGCAACGCGGGTACTGGTTTAATCTGTAGAGGCTTCGATGTAGCTTGCAGACAGAACTATCACCTTCACAATATTCGGGCGACTGCTCCAGATATATTTCCTCTTGAAGTTGGCCGTAGAGAAACGCCTTCTTTACGTCAAACTTCATTAACTCATAATTCCGTTCCGACGCGAGTACTAACGACAACCTTACAGATTCATACCTCACGGGTGCATACGTTTCAAAATAATCAATTCCTTCGCGTTGAGAAAATCGTCTAGATACCAACCTGGCTTTATACGTTTTAAGCTTTCCAGATGAATCAGATTTAGTGGCTAAAACCCATCTGCAACTAATAGCACGCTTGCCCTTGGGTAATGCAAATAAAGTCCATGTATGATTTTCTTGAAGTGCTTCCATCTCCTCATCCATGGCTCTTTTCCACTTATCTGCATTTTCGCTAGCCATTGCTTCATGATAACTGAGTGATACTACTTCTGTATAAAAAGCTGCAGGTACACCATATCGATCAGGCGGTCTAATCGATTCCCTGCTACCCAAATTTATCGACGTGGTGGCATCTTCGGTGGCTTCTATCGGGGCTTGCACAATAGGAACATTTACTGTTTCTCATAGCTCGGTTCCTTTTACTTCCCTTGGTACTTCTATGTTGGGTGCTGAGGATTATTTGCAGTTTCTGCAGAAGCAGGATGTGGGTTGCCGTCTGTGCCAAAATTTAAACTGAACGGAAAAAAAACAGAGTTTTATGGAATAACGCCCTCATCCTCATTAAAATCTACATCACTGCTAATGTAAATTTTATTTGTTTTATTATCCCACAATCGATAATTAGTTGATTCGCCATCATACCCAACAAAGACGACTTTCCGGCTTTTTGGATCAAATTTATAACGTTTTTCTTTAGGCATATTTAGGTGCGCCTGTGACCCAAATACTTTTAAATGCTTTACCTGCGGCTTGCACCCGAACCATTTCTCATAAGGGGTTGCTTTTTCAGAAGGTTGTAAAATGACCCTATTTATAACATAACAGGCAGTATTTATGGCTTCTAGCCATAGCTTAAGATCGACGCTTCTGGCTAATAAAATGGATCTGGCTAATTCTGTTACTGTTCGATTTCACGCTCTGATCTTCCATTTTGTTCATGAATATACGGAGATGAAAATTCATGAATAATGCCTTTCTTTCGAAGGTAGCTGCTAAACTCTCTGTAAGAATATTCGGTTCCATTATCCGATCGCATCATTTTTATACTAGTTTTCAGCTGATTTGACACAAAAGTTTCAAATTCTCGAAATTTTCCGAACACTTCTGATTTATGTCGCAAAAAATATACTTTTCGAAACGACGTACATTCGTCTTTAAACAGCAGGAAATATTTTGTACCGCGTGGTGATTCGATATTTATAGGTCTACAAACATCGGTGTGAATTTTTTGGCCTGGTCCATAAAAACACGGATTGGTTAAGCTTACATGTGACTTACGCGATTGCTTACCCACGACACAAGCTTAATTTTCTCACATTGCGCATCTATTCTTACTAGATTAAGGTTCTTACACGTATTTTGAACAACGCGAAAATTTACATGTGCCATTCGTTCATGCCAAACTTTTAAAGTTTTATTCGTTGTTACGAAAGCTGCATTGCATTCGAGAGGTATTTTAGCTTTAAAACACATGCGGAACAAGTTCTTATACCGGACTCCAACCGATGATAATTTCCCATCGCCACCGCGTATTTCGTCTTTATAAACATGAAATGAAAAGTTTTTGCTGCTTATAGTACCGACCGAAAACAAGTGTCTTTTTAAATCGGGAACTAATAGAACATCTCTAAGTTCGCGCTCTATCAAACGACCGTTTACATTCTCTTCTACTAATATAGTGGCCTTACTTGTAGCTGTCAACTGCTTGTTGTCGGCCACCTTAACGTAATAGGGTTGCGATAGATTCTCTAGATGTGTGAAATATTCCTTCTTGAACGTCATGTGCTTGCTGGCACCGGAATCTGCTATCCACATATCACTAAAGGCTGTCACATTTGCCGCTACATCACCCACGTATGCTGACGCACTTGTAATGTCTCTATTATTACTCTTTTCTTAGGACACTACAACAATGTCCCTTTCTTTGCAATACACTTAGTACGATTTTTGCTTGAATTTTAAGTTTCTTGCTCGGCTTATTGCCACATTGCTTCGAGGCTCTTCCTAAAGACGCTTGCTGTACTTGGAGAGCAAGGGCGGCCATATTCTTTTCATGTTCGGAAAGTCGCTTATCTTCTTTAAATAGTCTTGCAATTAAGTGATTTTTCTTTCGTTCCGCTTTGGGCGTGCAATCCCATGCAATTCGAAAAACTGGGAAGACTACTTAATAGTTTCCAGATGATTGCTGCTTCGGAAGGCTTTTCTCCCGCATCTTCAAGCCTTTTGCATATACCCTCCAGTCTTTCAATTTGGACAGCAACAGACTCAACTTCATTCATTCTGAACGCGTAAAACGGCTCCCAGGCGTCTTGTTTCGCATCAACATTAGTATCTCCATACAATACTTTTAATTTGTCCCAAATTACTTTTGAGCCGCTGCAGTTTATTAAGTTCGGATGTAGCGTTCTTTCCACTGAACTAAGCAAAATCATCGCAGCTTGAGATGACTTTTTAATCCAGTACTTGTGATCAGTTGGCTTGATTTCTCTATCAGGTTCCGCTTCTGTGCCACCTACAATTAGTTCTTTTGCTTGTAAAAGAAACCAAGCTCCAAATTTCCACATGGAGTAATTTGTTCCATCAAGTTTTGTTAGTTCCAAAGCTTCTTGATCGGTCATGGTAACAACTTATCTAATTGGCACTCAAATACACTAAACTACACAACAAAATGTCAATTATAGCTAGATGTACAAGGAAAACCCCCGTGCGATTTTAACTTTTCAAGACGAGCACAAATTTACTCTTTATTTAATAAATCACAAGCAGAGTGACTCAGTGGAAGCATGCTGGGCCCATAACCTGTTGAATGTTTATTTAAAGGGTTAAATAAATAATTCCACCGCATAAAAAACAAATTGAATATATTAAAATAAAGGAAATTACGATAATAAAACCAAAGAATCAAACCGAAGCAATGCAGTTGCTGAACAAAACTTACTAACTTATTTGGTTTCCTACCACTAAAACTTTCTAATTCTAAGATTAAAAAATATGTGAAGATGCCAGTATCCCATTAACACAATAAGTGTTACGAATACTGAGACAGCTCGCTTTACTTCAGAAACTGTCAACTTAAATTATTATCAAAAGCGGGTAAACTACAAATTCAAAATATATAAAATGCTTTATATTTTAACAAGTAATCATTTTTAAAAGGAAGGTTGTCTCAAACTTTATATTTAATATATTGCTGAATATACACTTTTAATTTTCACATTTCACAGAAAGATTACCATAATTTATTTTATTAGTGAAAATTTCTGTTTTATTCTATTATGGCTATTCATAACTTACAAAAAAATTATCGGTGTCCATTTAGTGAAGGAATGTGAGAGGGTGTTCACAAATTTATTCTCGTTATAGAGACCTACAGAGACGGATCAAATGGGACAAAATACATGTTGTATAATAAACATGTACATTCGAAAAAATGTAATGTACACAGGGCTTTTCACGATGAGCGTTAATTAGACGTTTCGGGCAAACCAGACAACGGATCAACCTGAAAATTTCACAGTATGCATAAATTAATATGATCTACACGCCTAAAATATTTTAAATGTTGCGACGTTGCCGCTTCTACTATAAAGTAGAGACTACTTTGATTTTTCAAATAGAACACCCTGTATATAATATCGTATTATGATTTCCTATTACTTTGTCAACAACTTCTTGTACTATTTCCCTATACCTATCTATTACCGTTTAAGAGATAAATTAATTTCGATTTTTTTTTACAAAACATGTACTTTTATAAACGCTGATAATCTTGAACTCTCTGGTACTAAGACGATCAAATTCGAAATGAGCGGAGTGAACCATGAGGATCTTCACTTCGAGTCATATTTTATTTGCCTCATACAGGGTCTTTAAAAATGCAGATACTTTGTTCACATGAAAAAGGAGTGGAAGTCAATTTTTCAAATGGAACACCCTGTATATTTACACATTTTGAGTTCTACATCCAATTTTAGATTGACTTTAATCAGATAATGCTATTTCGATTTCGAACCGTTTTCGAGATAAACTGTTTCAAACAGAAACTGACGTGGTTTCCTTGTATTCATCACGTATTTTTGAAATTTAACAGATTCCGTTTGATGTTCCTTCATCAGTCACAGATAATACAATGAATAAATAATTATTAAAATACTCTTCAACCATCAAATGAAACTTCTCTTTAAACAATAGTTTTATTAACGCTGACACACGAACTGAAAATAATTTCATGAATTAGTAAGTTAATTCAATTATCAGTGTATTTCAGAATATGTTCGAACACATCTCCACCTCTACTTAAACGAACATGTAATCTCTTCAAAAGATTTTCATGTGTAGCGCTTCTGATTAAGTCTGGAGTTAAACTATTGAAAGCAGTTCTAACTCTCGATTTCATATCTTCCATTGTTGTTACTGGGTTGGAGTAAACCATATTTTTAATGAAACCCTACACAAAATAATCTATTGGATTGCCATCTGGTGTTCTAGGAGGCCAACGAAAAGGTCCATTATTATCTGTCTTCGAAGATTTCAGTTAAAGCTTCGCCTACTGAACGAGAATTATGGGGTGGAGCACCATCCATTTGGTACCATACACGTTCTCTTCTTGGCCTATTATTTAAAATCATTTGAATTCCATTTCTCAGTAAATCTTCATATTTTGTTGCATTCAAATTATCATCATAAAACTCGATATAAAAAATTGACTCATCCTTTATGGCACAAAATACATTAAATTGCCATCTTTCTTGAAAACCCCTTTGGCGAACGACATGAGGATTTTCTGGCGCAATAATGACTGTTGAAAATTCCATTTTTGTAAACTTAGCCTCCTCTGTCCATATGATATTGTCAAGGAAATGTTCATCCTCTTGAGTCTTGACAAGTAACCATTCAAAGAATTCCACTCTACGAGGCAAATCAGTCTCTTTCAAATGTTGGACACAGTAGAATTTATAGGGATGCCATTTGTGCTTATTAAGAATGCGATAAATTGTCACGTAGGGTATACCTATCTCCTTTCAGCCTCGTGTAGAGAGCATTTGAAATGCATTAAAAAATCCCAAAACTGTTATGCCATTGTCATCATCATCCACTTCAGGCTTTCTACGAATGATTTTTGGACGAAAGGTTCCATTCAACCTACAGTTTTGTAGTAGTCGATTTATCACATTATTATTCGGCTTCAGAAGTTGTGGATATCTTTCATGAAATACTCGGCATGTTCTACTTGCAATTCTATTGCACTCATCATGAATAATTAATAAATCTTCATTACTGTAACCTAATCTTGACATTTTTCTATTATAATTAGTATCACAATAAGTCAAAACCACCAACGAAAGTTTGACGTTTCAAAATTGGATCATTTATTTTTCCAAAGCACACTATTAAAAAATATTAATTTGCAATGTTGTACGGTAGAGACACTCAATACCTCAATGCTTACAGATTGTAACTTTTTCTAAGGTACATATCAATTTCGAATTGACTGATTTGAGACTGTTGAAAAACTAAATCGAAAAGAAATTGTATTACGTAGTATAAAATAGATGTTAAATCTCAAAAATAAGTGATGAATACAAGGAAACCACGTCAGTTTCTGTTTGAAACAGTTTATCTCGAAAACGGTTCGAAATCGAAATAGCATTATCTGATTAAAGTCAATCTAAAATTGGATGTAGAGCTCAAAAATGTGTAAATATACAGGGTGTTCCATTTGAAAAAATTGACTTCCACTCCTTTTTTCATGTGAACAAAGTATCTGCATTTTTAAAGACCCTGTATGAGGCAAATAAAATATGACTCAAAGTGAAGGTCCTCATGGTATCACTCCACTCCATTTCGAATTTGATCGTCTTAGTACCAGAGAGTTCAAGATTATCAGCGTTTATAAAAGTACATGTTTTGTAAAAAAATCGAAATTAATTTATATCTCTTAAACGGTAATAGATAGGTATAGGGAAATAGTACATGAAGTTGTTGACAAAGTAATAGGAAATCATAATATGATATTATATACAGGGTGTTCCATTTGAAAAATCAAAGTAGGCGCTACTTTATAGTAGAAGCGGCAACGCCGCATCATCTAAAATATTTTAGGCGTGTAGATCATATTAATTTATGCACACTGTCAAATTTTTAGGTTGATCCGTTGTCTGGTTTGCCACAAACGTCCAATTAACGCTCATCGTGAAAAGCCCTGTATACATTAGGTGCATTGTATACCATGTGATTGTTTACAGCTCCTAGAAAGCATTCCAACAAACACAACAAGTCAGTGGCGCGCCACTTTGTCGAGCACCCTCGTGCAAAAACACAAAGTGCGCCTATATACATTGATATAAAATCATTCACAAACATTGTTATAAAATAGTAGAATTTTTTTTTGTTTTTAACTTCTATCTTGCATACATTCAGCTTAAAATTCAGTTAAAATCATACGAATACTGTTATTAGAAATGAGTTAACATGGGATGTTAGATAATGGATAACATTATTTTTAAAATAATATCCAGTAATTTTAAATTGTAAAAATGTTATTCCTAAATGCAAAAATTTTAAACAAAATTGTTGGATCATTGAAGATATTTTAACAGAACTGGACTTTACGCGCTTTGTTGTTTAAAAATTGTTGTATTAACGTTTAATGTCTAACTCTTGAATTAAAGTAGGCTCGATTGAATTGATGGTAATATTTTCCAATCGTTCTTGTACCATAGTAGAACGTAAATAGTTTTTAATGATTTTTAATTTGGAAAACGATCTTTCCGCTGTGGTTATGGAAACTGGCATTGTGAATAAAATTCGTAATACCACAAAAATGTTTGGGTAAGAATAATGTAAATAATTGGTTACAATGTAATTTAGGGTAGTAATTGGCGAATAAGTGATACTTTTCTCAAAATTTTGCAAAATCTGCAATTCTTGCATATGTTCTATCTCATTTATATCAAATTCATTTCGATTTTTATCACTTAATATAACCTCAAATACAAAACTCTAGCTGTTCCGATTCAAAGTGACTGTTAACTTCCGAAATATTCCATAAAGATTTGAAAATTGCCGCATGGGCAGATAACAGTTCGAATCTATCGTTACAAGATGTTGTAGTGATATCTATCAAATAAAAGAAACAATGTAGGGTAAAAGCTATCGGTCTTTGACCACTTAAGAGCTTATCCGTAGTTTAGATAACCGTAATGTACCACTTTTTGTCTATATGATAATGTATTTTTTGTTTGTAGTATAATTTGATCATCATTGTTTTAAAATAGTGTGTCTTGTGAGCGAGACCATAAACTTAAAAATAAATATTTTGAGGAAAAAAACACCAAGTAGGCAGACTTTGACCGTAATCTAGCGTTTTTTAGTAATTGACCAATTAAAATTTTACCAAATATCGAATTGTATAAATTTACATTTTGTATTAGTTATAACTAGAGCCCGTATTTATATGCACGAAAATTAGTTATAATATATATGCATCTAAAATCTTTAACTTGATTCTGTAAAATATGCACAAAAATATGCAGCATATGCACTTACAATAATAAACAAAATAATTTTATACATTATTTTTAAAATAATACATATACAATACATATAAAACAATAATTATGGCATTAATGACTAATGAGATTAACTAATAGAATAATAAGACAATAAAAATCATTAATTATTTAGTTTATTGTTATTTACTTTAACAAAACAGTTTATAATTATATATCTTTCTAAATGCTGCATAGTAAACGATTGCCTTCTATCGGAAAGTATATTCTTGTATATAGAAAAACTTCGATGTACATCTACAGACGTAATGGGCGCATATTTTATGAAATATCGCAGGATCTACATTACTTCTTTAATTTTATTAAAATATTCCGCATAAAAAATAGCAGCATTTAATCAAGTACTCCACCTAGTAATAACAGTTTGGAGGGGCAGAGGTATATTTGGTAATTTTTATTTGTACAATTGTATTCTCAGGGGCGCTTTTATAAACACTTTTTTAACATTACTAATCAAAATATTTACAAGTCGAAACTGTATCCTTATTTCTTTCGCTACTCTATTAATCGCGTGGGCTAAACATGTTGGGTGAATTAAATTTTTATAGAATATTTTTAGGTTTTTTTTTTTTGCTTTAATCATATACGTAGCTGCATTCGATAACATCAATACGATTTTTTCGGAAGGAACCGCTTCAGGAAGAAAAAAATTTGTTAAGCTGTCGTTTACAAATCTAGTTATTGTTAAATTATCTACTCTATCGATTTCTTTGCAGCTAATTAAATAACATAGGCTAGGATGTGCCCCATCTAAGATCCCAAGCATTAGATTAACGATGGCACGCCCACAAGTATCGGTGATTTCATCTACAATAAAATAATTATGGTTTTCACCTACACGGTTTCGTATTGTTTTCATTAATATATTTTTTTCTTAATGTACTTCCGTCTGGAATTGACATTTTACAGAATTTTCCAGAAAACGCTTTCGTTTTCTAACTTTGATAATGGTATGTTTGAATTAACAAGTGCCTGACACAGTTCTGAATTAAATGTTTCCTTTCCATTATGTGTAGAACTTGCAACTACTGATTCCTTTAAGGATAGTTGTGTACCGCCTTTCTTCAATCTAACTTGATGTAAGGGAGTTCCAATGTGTTGCGTTATTTGAAATTTTTTTCCACAGGATATCTGTGAAAATTACAAGTAATATCCAATTAAGATCTAGCAATTTAAAATAATAAAACTTACTTGTAACTTTTTAAAATCAAAAAGCCACTACTGAAAATCTAATTCATAATAAATACTACTTACTATTTTGCTTCATGTCTTACAAAACACTTTTTCGCCATCGAGTATAGGCTCTGGAAAGTCCTTTATCCAAACCGAAACCAAACTATTAATTTTTACCATTATTTAAATCACAATCAAATAATCCCGCTGCGTCGATTTGGTAGTTTAATGCTCGCCACGTACTTTCCAATCAATATTCACTACAGCACGGTCTTACAAATACAGCATTACTTAAATTTAAAATCTGATACTAACCACTTTTACACAGATCCTTTCCAAGGACAAGTCAAATATTTCCGACAACTCAGGGATTAAGAATGGAACACCCTAAAAAGAAATGTCGGCAGATAACCACAATAATAGTTAATAGCATTTAAGCACGTAAACCTGCATTTCGGAAAATCCCTTAATCCGCTTGAAATATTTCTGAGCAAGTTAGTCAAGATAACAATGGGAAGGAATTAGTGATGGGAATAATCGAGACATTTCCATAATCGATTATTTTATTACTATTTATTAGTAATCGAAATATTTTAATTACCGAGTAATATCAGTAGTTACTAATTATTAGTTTGAAAATTTCTAAACTAAAGGATCATAACAAAAGCTACTAAAGAAATGCAAATTATTGAAACGAGCTTTAACCCCGCAAAATTTTGCGGTAAACATATGATTTGAAATTGTTTCTTTGAAAACAAACTTAAAATGTTAGCGTCGGGTGCTAGACTTTTGCAAAATTTAAATCAAAGTTGTAAGAAATTAAAACCTTAAAATCAAATTCTGGCTCCGTTATTTCTTTCTACACAAATTTACCTTTATATATAAAAAAAAAATCGTCGAAATCCGTCTAGTGATTATCTCGCAATCTGCGTGAACTAAATGATCCGATTATTTTAATGTATAGGATTATATAATTTCATTTTCATTTCATTTGTTTGAGTAGGTTACAAAAAACATCCTTAAACTTTTGATGTAAGCATTACGCACATTGCAATTGCTTATTAAATTATCCCGTCTATTCACCCATTCATTGAAATAAGCTCCTTAAATTGCTATTTGGAATTTGGATAACAAGTGTAATTAGTCAAACGAACAATAATAGTAACTTATTGCCAATAGCCCTCAGAACAATAAGCTACTGAACTGAAAGATTTATTGCATTCTACCTTAATGACATTCCTGTAGATAAATAAATATGCAAGAATACACATAATTTAATATAATTCCATTGAATCTCCAAAATGGGAAGAACAAAAAAAAATGGCGCGAAACTTCACGAATGTATAAAATACATGTCAATTTTCATTTTCATTATAAAAAAAATTTAAATTGGAAAAATATGCAATGAGAAGCACGCGATGAGTGAAATATGCAAAATGTGCACATCACGTAAATATGCAAAGTATGCAAAATAAAGTTGGTGTCAATCGAATTTAAATTATGTGATTCGTGTATAAACAAAATATTTTTGATGGCTTATTTATAATATAGAATCCGAGCTCTAGTTGTAACTTATAATTTAATTTTCTGAAATATAAAATTATTTTAAAAACAAAATTTTAAATTTAAAAAACAAAATGAAAAAAATATTAATACATATTTTAACAAAACTAAACTTTAGAGTCATCTCAACTTTAAATATTAAGTAACTAATAAATTTTTCATTCGTGAACATCACTTGTGTTATATATTCCCCGTTTATTAATTATTTTGGGCGCAAATATCTTCTTTACAAAATCTTTCATATCATACCATAAAATATCTTCCCTAACAGGCCGTTTCCAGTTTGTTCCACTTTCATTGTTCTGACCTTTATTTCAATACTCCCTTCCACCAGTCTCTTCTCTAAGACTTTGCCTGAAAATGTTATATTGTTGTAGCGAACAATACAATAGTCGTCTACTTTAAAGTTATTTTTGTAACAATTAGATTTATTTTTCTTTAGGTTTTCGTTAGCGTTAAAATTTTCCTGTCTTTTTCTGTTTCTCTCTTCTTGTTCTTTTTCAAGTTTCTCCTTCGCCTGTTCTTTGCGCATATGGTATGCTTGCCACTGAGAGGAAGAGGCAACAGCAGGGATGGTTTTCTTTGATTCTATTTTTGGCGTTTCGAGTGGGCCAATATAAGGCATTTTTAAATGAACTGGGAATTTGAACCCCCTCGTTATTTACCAAGGAGGGTATGGGAGATCGTTGTTCGTGTTTCTCTCCTTGTCCAACTATGTTTTCTTTTTTAATTTCCAGGTCTTTGTTCACTAATTGTTGTTCTTCGGCTTGTAAAGCTTTACTTTTTAATTCTTGTATTTGTGCTTAAAGGCCTTTGTTTTCTAATTGGATTTCTTTCTCTGTTTGTAGAACATTGTTTTCTAATTGTTCTTGGTTCTCTGCTCGTAAGTTTTCTGTAGTTTGTAGTAAAATAGGACTTTTGTGTTCAATTAAAGAAGCATCTGCGGGCACGTTGATAATGTCGTCATTTTGAAAAGGTATAATCATGACATCGTCATTTTCCAGCAAGCTGATGTCTTCCAAGGTAGTATTTTTTATCTCTTCATTTATAAGGGAATCAAATTCTGAAGCTGATGGTAACGACAAGTTCATCGAAATATTTTTATTAGTGTCTTTGATTTCTATTTGCTGATTTTGAACTAATTTCACGTTTTCATCCACATTGTTCAGGTACACTATGTCGTTATTACTTGTAATACGTACGTCAGTCGTTCTATCGTCTTGGGAGTGTATAATGTCATTTTGACTTTGAACATAATTTCCAACTATATGTTCGTTGCATATTGAATATGAATATAAAATTGAGAGACATCGACAGTTGTGTTGCATCCACGATCCCCTTCGTCCAAGGCACGAGTTTCTCATAAGGAGGGCGCGGACCTGCGAACAAGTGTAGATTCTTCCTTGATAGCCCTATGTAGAATCGCGCTAGATAGCGAGTTGATTACTTACAGTTACTAATATAAGCGGAAGAGCAGGTTCTGGAGCGCAAAATCTTGCTTGAGGCTAGTTGGCATAAAGCATCGGATTCTCCTTATAGATGTATTGATACAAAAACTAGTTTAGCCTTTTCTTGTACGTCACACCTAAATTGTATTGTTTTGATGTCACAACCACACAAGTGTGGCAATAGGAAAGCTTTGATGTGGCTAGAATAATGTACCGGGTGACCCGATAAGAATTCAAAGTGACGTTTCTCGGAAACTATTCGTCGTACAGAGTTGCGGTAAAAAATTTTGTTACTAAAGTGGACAAAAAAGACCGTGGAAAATATTTTCAAATTTGTAAGATAACCTCCAGGTGGCGTAACCGCCATCCTAAACCTTTAAAGTGATTTTTTTACTGAAATCTACTTAGTAAATGTACCAAAAAATTATATGCTTTTTAAAGATCAGCTTTATTCGAGTAACTTTTGTTTGACGTATCTATTAAAATAACGTGGCGTGGGGTGATTTTTGAATAAACAGCTGTAATTCCTAAACGACTGAACTGATTTTAAATACACTTAGTCTCGTTGGAAAGAGCATTTATTGCTCCATCAAATCCATCTTACCTGTAATATGTCTAATTTTTAGTGATGCCGCTAGAGCGCGTTTTTTGATATATCAGAAAATTGCAAAATTCTCTAAAAAATTAAGAAAGAACATTTAGTTATCATAAAATTTGAAAAAGTCGATATTAACCGGTATTTATTCTTATTTATTTGTCTTTTTCAAGATTCAATGAAAAATTTCATCATTTATAATTTTAAATAATAAAAGTTTCATAATTTCAAAATTAAATGTAATATGATAATATTTATTTTGAAAGGTATTATTCAAATTTGCGGAATTCTTTTTATTCATTTTATTTATGGTTCTAAAAAGGACCGGTTGTGCAATAATGCCTACTTAAGTAGACATTAAGTAGGCATCAAGTACCTACTTAATGCCTACTTAATTGCTTGAATTGTCTCCCATCTACCTCCATGCATTGTTGAAGCCGCTCATGCGTGGACATTACAGCAGCTTCAACTTCTGCTCTTGACAGGCTACGAATGGCCTCTCGAATTCATACTTTCATGTCGTCTGTCGTTGGTGGAGTTTCGTAAACAATATCTTTTAACCGACCCCATAGATAAAAGTCCAAACAGGTTAAGTCTGGGGATCAGGGTGGCCAAAGAAATAGACTTCCTCGTCCAATCCACCTCTGGTGATATATTAAATTTAAGTGTTCTCGCACATTGATTGAAAAATGTGCTGGGCAACCATCTAGTTGTAAAAACATATTTTAATTTCAAGAGCACATCTTCTATAAAATAGGCAATGGGTTTACCAGAAAATCAAGAAACACGGCACCATTTAGTGGTTCATCAAAGAAATAGGGACCTATAATAGTTCCGTCCAGGATGCCACACCACACATTAACACTCCAACGATTTTGATGTTGGACCTCGTGCAACCAGTGAGGATTGGTGTCAGGCCAATAATGCAAATTAACGTTTCCATCACTTTTAAAGGTGGCCTCATCCGTCCAAAGAATTTCGGATAAAAATCCTCTATTTTCCCTGATCATGTCAAATGACATTAATCTATCCGTCGGTCAAAGTTTTCGTCATGTAAGGCTTGATGTAAAACCATATGATACGGGTGCATTCTATAAATTTGAAATTACAAATACATTGTGAAACATGTAAAGTAGTACTTTCAGTGACATAAGAACTTACCTATGATGATCCTTTAAAATGTTTTGAATAGTAGTTCGTGACATATCCAACGCGTGAGACATTGCTCTCGTACCAACGTGGGGATTCAATGACACGTGTGATAAGACATTAACAATATTGTCTCCCATTCTTTTAGCCGAGTCTCTTCGCAACTTTGGTCGAAAGCTTCCAGTATTACGCAAATTTTGCACTAAACGCGGAAAAATTCTCGCATCGCGTAGACGCCGATCTGGATATCGAGCTGAGTATACTCTCTTAGCCAATGCCGCATTTTGAAGACATTCAAAATATACCGCAATCATATCAACAGCTTCATAATTTGTAAAAGACATTATAGGTAGTTTTAAGGACTTACTTGTTCAACAATCATAAAGTTCACTGTCTGTCAAATTTTAATATTTGTTTGCAAGTTTATTTTAGGTAATTGTTTTTTCTCAATGGCCTACTCCTAATATTCTGCCTATTCTGCACTTGCATATTCTATGCATTGATTATTATGCATGTTTTTTTTTAATTTTTGAAACTATGAAAACTTTTATTATTTAAAAATTATAAAATGAAATTTTTCATTGAATCTTGAAAAAAGACAAATAAATAAGAACAAATACCGGTTTAATATCGACTTTTTCAAATTTTATAATAACTAAATTTTCTTGCTTCGATATTTTAGGATAGGATTAAGATATCGAGATGCAGTTTTCACTAACCTACTTAGGGATGATTTCATCTCATTTTTATGAAAAAAGTCATATTGTTGCATTTAATTGTTTAGAGAATTTTGCAATTTTCTGATATATCAAAAAACGCGCTCTAGCGGCATCACTAAAAATTAGACATATTACAGGTAAGATGGATTTGATGGAGCAATAAATGCTCTTTCCAACGAGACTAAGTGTATTTAAAATCAGTTCAGCCGTTTAGGAATTACCCACATGGGAGTAAAAAAGGAATATTTAACAAAATAACACACGTCACTACTAACCGCTGAAGGCTATGCCCTCAACTCCGGTTAGGGTGGAGTAAATAATCAAACAAAAACACAAATTCTACGAACAGGAGATGCAACAATTTTATTAACCAAAACCGTTTTTGTTTAGTAAACGAAGCAGATAACAGAACGCGGATATTGCGTTGTTTATTTACACATTCTTATAAAAGAAATGGGTGGCTTGTACATCCTGGCAGGATCGCCATGTACTGTTATGAGGTTCTGCAAGGGTGTTCTATATAAGGAAGAAAAAGGATAGGGTTGGTTTAAATATATTCGTCACTTGAGTTCATAATTGTAGCTTTGTAAGTGGGATGTTAGTTTAATTAAAAACTGACGTAGGTGGCATGTTTGAAGTCACATCCACGATTGGTTACTTTATCGACTGTTCGATTTGGATACAACTGGAAGGTTACCTGAAGAGAGCTTCTAACTGTATATACCAATAGACCCCCTTTTTCCGTGGTTCTTCAGCAACTTTTAGCTTATTCTACTTACGTAAAAAGTTTACATAGTTTGCTTTATTATTATTTATCCACTACAAAGAGAATAAAGGCACTGAAAGAAAACATTAGTATAAAATACACAAAGTGTAAGTAATAAAATGAAACTCGCAAAGAACTTGTTTGTTTGCATCAATATCGAGTAAATTAATACAGTCTGCTGATTTTGTTTACATTAATAAGTATCAACATAAATATATCTCGACACTGAGAAACCAGAGGTCTGTTAATCAAATCTAAGTGAAAATCGCTTTGCGTGTAATTAAACCAATATTATGATCTAGTTTATCAAATGCGCACAAAGTAAGAGCTCAAAAGTATCGTACTATTATTTATTTCCAAAGCAACTAAATACTGCGAAGCTTCTTATATATAAAGTATTAATCGTACACCAAAGTAACGTAACGACAGCCTCTGCTCATAAAAGATTTATTTAAAACAGCAACAAACTGAAATTTAGCTTTTATGAAACCCAGATATAAAGTAAGTAGGTAAGTTTTAAACTCACTTGTAGGAGTAAGAAAGAAGCTACCAAATATTTAATAAAATAACACATGACATGATCGCAATTTTTTACAGACGTTATTCTTGAAGGAAAATTTTTATACTTAAATCAATCCTTTTAAACAAACGAACTGTGTGGTTTCATGTAAACAACCATTAGTGTGTGTGTATTAAAGAGAAGGTAGTGTAAAATTCAAATGTCATTAACCCGTTACATGCAGTTTTAATGAGGTTTCACTTACCAGTAATAATAAATTCGCAAACTGAAAGCTATTACGAAGATAGAGCTGGAAACAGTATATTTACATTGATATAAGACAAATTATTATGTACAAAAATAAATGCGTATCATTTTCATCTAAAATTTATGCTTATCTTTTAGTTTTAGGCCACTATTGAACTTTCCTAACCCTATCCATACCTTGTGCTCCTCCGTTTCTAGACGCTTAACGAATAAGGTACTTGATCTCCACCGGGTTCCTTAGCAACCTTTGGAACGCACCTTGTAGATTTTCATCCGGTAACAATAACGTCATAAAATAGCCAAACGTGTTTTATGAAACAGAATTCTGCCAATACACTCTTACCAGTCCCTCTGTCCTATATCGTTGCTACGTGGACTGTATATGTTTATAAAGTATCTTTTTATGTAGTGAAAAAAGTGTTTCTAAATAAATAAATTAAAGGTATTCAAATTATTACTTATCTTCAAAGTTTAAGATTTGAATTTGTTACCTTGTTTCATTACCCCTGTTTCTTGTTATCCCGACCTTCCTACCCGCATTAAGCTTGGACCCCCATGATTCGGAAAATGATCGACATCTATACAAAATTGCTACTTCGTTGCTAGTTTGTTACAGCACACCGAATTTTGTTACTCAAACAACTTAACAGGAAATCACAATCAGAGGTATGCGGCATGAAAACATTTTGTAAAAGTGGTGTTTAACAAGTATAACTACACACTAAACATGATGGAGTTTGGGCTGTGACTCATACGCGGTGCAAGATTAAATTTACCTGATTTGTTTTGGTATTTAACACTCCTGATTTGACATATTTATGCATAATACTTGAAATTGTTTCTTTTTGAAATAATATAAAATCTATTCTAGGCGCGATCCTGGTCAACCCGTCTTAAATGATTAAAAATGTATACTTTATTTTCGCGGGTCAACTGAGCCGCACCCTTCGGTCTGTCAATCATAAAATGTGTTGTCCTTAGGATAGCTATGGGGGATCCTGATTCACACATGGATTTACATGTGTAGGCGTGAAAGATAGAAGTGTTTTTGACCTGTTTTTGATCTGTTTTGGCCTGTTTTAGTTGTTTTGGGAAACCTCCACCAGTTCTTTGGACGAGAAGCGGATTTTTGTTTTTGACCTGTTTAAGCTGTTTTGGAAACGGGTACCAGTTTCCCAAGAACCGGTGTCAGTTTTCCAAGAACAGGTACTAGTTTTCCAAATACAGCTTAAAACAGATCAAAAACAGATAAAAGCAGGAATCCGTTTTCAAGAAACAGGTACTTGTTTTCTAAGAACCGGTAGCGGTTTCCTGATAAGTGGTTCTATTTTTCCAAGAATTGACACCCCTAGTGGTCGATGAACTTTGGATACTCGTCCTTCTCGTTTTCAATACTTGGTCTTGTTTTAGATTTCTAAGAATTGGCAGATCAATGAACTTTGTCCTACTTTTAAAAGTTAATAAATTTTGGCCTTCTCTCTCGTTGACCTAGAAAGAGGTGAATGAACTTAGACCTATCTATCTGTCTCTAACACGTATAAATCACTATCTGAGCCAGAATCCCCATATCTATACTACTTTTTAGCTGTTTAGCTATTTCCAGGCAATGTATTTTAAAAAATACATAAAAAATATGTTACTCTTATAATTTCGCTACTGAAAGATTCGTCGAACAATGCGTTTTCGATACCTCTCTAAGACTAAATTTGTTGGTCGCTTTTAATAACTAACAATGGATGTTAAACAATGTAATTTTGATACATTTCTAACTCTGAGTTTGTTGCTTGTTCTGAATAAATAAAAATCGTTACTTTACCCTCGCGAACCTCCTTCGCCGCTATCTTATATGTTCTTAATTAAGTAAAAAAATTGTTGCTCATATGTTCTACGGACAACGGACTTTCGATATGCATCATACGCCGAATTTGTTGATCTCACGAACTGTCTGCGACACTAACATGGTGTAAGATATCTAAGAAATTTCTTGCCCATTAGGCTTGTTGCTCGTTTTAAATAATTAAAAATTGATTCATTGTCCTCACTGACTCTTCCACGTGCTTTTAAATGGTCTAAATTAATTAATAAATTGATTTTTTGTTTTAGTTACTAAAATATTTTTAGACCAATGTACTTTAGACCAATGTACTTTCGATACAGTTGAAGCACCGAATTTTGTTCCTCGTCCTGAAGAATTAAAAATCGACACTATATGCTCACGGACGCTGCTGCCTTCGCTCTTGTACGTTCTAGGTTAACGAAAAAATTTGCTGCTCTTATGTTTTAGGTACTAAAATGTATCTCAGACAACATAGTTTCGATATGTCTCAATTTGTTGCTCGTATAATTAGAAATCATACTTGATTCTCGCGAACTCAACATATTTGTTTAGTTAACTTAGACCATATAAGAGCACATAGCAGATGGTCCGCGATGACAAAGTATCAGTTTGAATTATTTAGATGAGCAACAAATTCGGTCTTCTATGCGCATAGAAGGTGCCTTGCCAGAACAACATTCTACTACCCAAAATGTTGTTAGTTAATTTAGTACGTATAAGTTCACAGCGCAGAAGTCCGCGATAACAAAATATTTTTAATTATTTAGGACGAGCAACATTTTTGCTTCGTATAATAACACATTTCGGAATACAAGAGCAACAAATTGGTTTAGTTAACCTAGACCGTATAAGATATCGAAAGTAGATTATCTAAGGAACCTTTCTTTAGCTAAAACCAAAGAGCAACACATTTTTTAGTTAATTTAGACAAAAGTGATCGCAGAGAGTCCATGATGACTAAATATCTAATTTAAGGGGGGTCTCGATAGATAGTTAGACAACACATCAAACCCCCATAAGAGCAATGTTAAAAACGTTCTAACTTTTGATATTATTATGAAGTTATCTGAAACGTTAGAGAAACGCGTAAGACCTCAAAATAGTAACGAAACCTTATCTTTGAATATATGGTTTTTTTTTTTAATTTTAATTTCTATAATTTTTAATTAATTTTTTTCGTAGTAGTGATTAAATTGGAATATTTTTATAACTGATAATATTTTTAATAAAATCCATACATTCTGACATAGGTTTTTCGAAATACGAACTGTTAAAATTTTGAAAAAATTGTAGATTTATAATTTACTATTTAAAACATAAAAACGATAAATGTGCTGATGTCAATAAGGCAGAAATTCCATTAGAAAATATAGCGGCATGGTCTCCTCATTAAATGACCCGGGGACACAAAGATCTTCAGGTATTCCTTAGCAAGTACCTATTTCTATTGCAACACAAACGTAATCGGATTAACTTGGAATCCTTCAAACTGTTATTTACATTAAAATAACGAAAATGGTATGTACTTTATGTATGCACCTTATTAAGGTATAGTGTATTCGTATCAGTAAAAATTAAAATAAAACAATTAATTCTTCTATTTATTTTGTATCAAAGAAAAAAACAAAGTTTTCTAAAATATTGTAAACAAATTATATAGGTGAACATACAAAACAATTTAACATTTAATTGGTCATATGTACAGTTCGAAGATTTAAATTACGATATCTGCGTGGATCTACTAATTCCGGTAATAAAGACTTATAATAAAATTCTTTTAATTTTTTTATCATATGATCGTCCCAAAATGTATCATCCCTATAAAAAACAAAACATTGTTTCATTTAATGTTCAAAACATTTATTGTTACTACGTACCTTTCAATTTCTTCAACATGGATTCCTGTTACAGTTAGACAATAAAGTAGCATTTGAATAACGAAAATGGTATGTACTTTATGTAGCATCTTATTAAATTATAATGTATTGTTACACGTCCAAACCGCACTAGGCGTCGTGTATGCTTACTAATGTAAGCGGGTTGCCAAGCCAGCTAACAGGGAGATGGGCGTGGTCGAAATAATAAGTAAAATGAATGATTAATATGCTCAAACACCTTACACCTACATTCAAACAGCTCGGTCCGGGAAAATATGTCTCTAGGCGCCACCACAATCGAAACTTTGCTAAAATAATTGTCTTAAGCTGGATGTTAATTAACCCTACTTGATTGTGGAAAGTAGGATTGTGCTTACTCAGTAAACTCTTACACGAGGGTTCTAAAACAAACACTCGTCCAAAACAATTCAACTCAAACTCAAATATATTTAGTACTACCCAGGTTATTAAAAACTTTTTGAATACACCTCGTATACCAAAACTTCCAAAATAAAATTTATCACTCAATTTCAACTGCATTCACGTAAATTATATTTTCTACGTATTAATGAATAAAATATTCTTCATCAATGATCGGTAATTAATTTTTAGAATTCCTAACATGAACGATATCTTTTAAATTTAATTTGATATTTTTATAATACTTCTGAATCGTATTGACATTCGTAAATATGCGTAAGTTCTCAAAACTCCAACTTTTTGTTATACTTAATGAAATTTTAATTAACAGCTGATCCGTCACATTAGTGTACTGCGCTAATGAAACTAACATGAAAATTTTGCAATCAACCTGGCAAATATAACCTTTCAGGTTGTTCATTAATCTTAAAATCCAAAATATGCAAAGTTTACATTAACTTGTCAAAACTACTAGGTCACCAATTAAGTAAATCGTCACAAATATGTCTCATAACTGGCTAAATAAACAACAGAATAAAAATTTAACGATAAATATATATTGTCCTGCATAAAATAATAAACAAATGACAAAGAAACAAACACAAATATATTTACATATACCACAACAACGTGGTTGAAATCAAAACCACACGTCACTGTCAATATTTCTGCAAAATTCTTACTACTAACAACCCAAAACAACATAACTCGAGAACGATTATCTTTTCCTTCTAAACTAATTAATATTTACTCAACATTACGCAAATGAACTAAACAAAGAGATAATCGTGCTTTACTAAATTTTCAAGGTCCTTAAATATTTTTCTTACTTAAAATTGTCCATTTATCCTACACTTTTCTTTCTTCTTTCTTCCGTAAATCAATTATTTGTAGTCCATTTGTATTCCTTAAATTGCCTGAAGCACATAACAGTGCTTCAATTTCACAAACACTTATTCCTTTCTGTACTCACAAATAGTCCAATAACACGTAATAATCTGTACACGTTTGGTTGCCTCTTAAAATTTCTAGCAACCTTTAGGAAATTTAGTCCTTCCTTACACAAATAAACTTTTAATGTCATATAAAATTACTTAACATTGGCTTAATTTACTACCAAAATTTCGTTTACTTAAAAGGTGGTCCCATAAATAATTTTAACTCAATATCGGTACAAGAACACGCGCTGCACTCAACACTAACGTAATAACTGTTAACTTTTTATAAATCTGCTTACGCACTTTTTACTTTCTTGAAAATAAACAAACTAATTTTATCTTCAATCTCAATTTAATTAATTGTTTTATTTATGAATGTCTTATACGATTCATCCCTTTCGGGTTACGCAGTTGTTTAAACAATGACTGCCTTCAATATTATTCACAAATAAACTCCAACTTAACCCATTCTAACACACTACACCTCGCGCGCGTCTCCCCAACATTCACCACAAGCAACAGCCAAAACGAAAAGCTCCGTCAATCTCTGACTTTCCTATTTATACCTTCAGCCATCCATCTTTAAACATGTCTTCCTTCCGCGTTATATTCTCCAATAGTATTCATTCAAAATTTCATAGTCCCGACTGTTACTACCATCTGTACAACCACGCTCATATACAATACATCGCCATATTTGTTTTTACTTACAAATTTTTCAATTACTTCATGAAGAAATCATTTTCGTCATCACATTCATTCAGTAGCCACTCTGGACCATTACGCAACTTTCAACATTTATCTCCAACCTGCGCTCGATCTCCTTCCGCAACATTTGCAAAAATAAGTACCGTCTAAGGTCTCAAATCCCATATACATACATATTCTCAAAACAATTGCACAACATTACGAAAACTTTCTATAATCAACAAATAAACACACCAAATCTTTCTCTACATATTTTCTAAAACATTCTACACTTATACTTCGCATCTTCTGGTCAATATTACTCATCTAACCTCAAACATTCCATTTCTTACGGTAGCAAAACAGTAGCAATACAGTAGCAAACATTATCGTCCCATCGACAAATTTCTTTTCACATTTACATTCATCAGAATCTATTAATTCCAACACCAATGTCTCTATAACATTCAAATACACGTATCTACATACAGAATTATATTTCTCCTAAATTTCCAGTGGCGTATCACCCACCCACATACATTATGCATATACACAAAAAAATTTTTTTTTTCTCGTTCAAATTCAATACACTCGTGCTCAAAACACGTAATACACGACATTATAACATCCTACATACAGGGTGCATCAGCGCAACCTGACAGTATTCGTATCAGTAAAAATTAAAACAAAACAATTAATTATTCTATTTATTTATTTTGTATCAAAGAAAAAAACAAAGTTTTCTAAAATATTGTAAACAAATTATAGAGGTGAACAAATAAAACAATTTAAAATTTAATTGGTGATATGTACAGTTCGAAGATTTAAATTACGACATCTGTGTGGTCCACTAATTCCGGTAATAAAGACTTATAGTAAAATTCTTTTACCATGCGATCCTCCCAAAATGTATCATCCCTATAAAAAACAAAATATATTGTTTCATTTTAATGTTCCAAACATTTACTGACTGGGAAACGTTTTAGTGGCTACAATATGAGACCAACCAATGTTTTTAGATAATTTGCAACGTAAAAGAACGGGCCGCAGAGGTTATGCGAGAACAAAGTATTGAACTTTTATTATTTAGGACGAGTAACAAATTCGGTCTTTGATGTGTACCGAAAGTGTATCGTCTAAAGAACGTAGTTAAAGAGCAATACATTTTTTGTTTAATTTAGACCTATAAGATGACGTCACAAAGAGTATATGACGCCTAATTATCGATTTTAATTATTTAGACGCCGAACAAATTTGGTCTTTGGTAAATTTAGTAGCTAAAACATAAGAGCTTTTTTTATAAATTGATTTAGTCCGTATGCAGAGGGCCCGCGATGACAAAGTATCGATTTTAATTATTTACATGAGCAATGAATTCGGTCATTTATAAATATCCAAAGATTGCTACCGGGGAAACATTTTAGTAGCTAAAGCACAACAGCAACCAATTTTTTTTAGTTGGCTTAGGTTGCAGAGGTTGCACAATGGTGTATGGGGGGGTGGCAGGTTAGCTTAACGTTAATCTGGCTCTTTCAGCTTTGATCTAAGTAGTTAATATCGAAAACATAAGAGCAACTTTTTTTTGTTGACTTAGTCCATATAATAGCACGTTGCAGAGCGTCCGCTATATCAAAGATGAAGATTTTAATTATTTGGATGAGCAACAAAGGCGGTATCGATACTACGCTATATGGTACACATTTTAGGAGCGGAAACATAATAGCAGCATTTTTTTAGTCGACAGTCCGTATAATAGCATATTACAAATTCTGTATTTTATAAGTATCAAAAGTATGCTGACTGGAAAACATTTTAGTGGCTAAAACATGAGAGCAATCAATGTTTTTAGATAATTTTCAACGTAAAAGGACGCGCCGCCGAGGGTCTGCGAAATCTGAGTATCGAACTTTTGGTATTTAAGATGAATAACAAATTCTGTCTTTAATACGTTTCGAAAGTACATTGTCTGAGGAACTTTTATGTTACTAAAACACAAGAGCAATACTTCTTTAGTTAACTTAGACACGTCGCAGAAGGTATGTGCTAATTTTTGATTTTAATTATTTAGACGAGCAACAAATTTGGTCCTTGATAGAGATCGAAAGTATAAAGTGCATCGTCTGACGAACATTTCTGTAGCTAAAACATAGAGCATCAAATTGTTAAATTAGTATAGACCGTTTAAAAATACGTCACGGAGGGTCGGTTTTAATTATTTAGACGAGCAACAAATTTAGTTTTTGATAAGTATTGAAAGTGCGATATTTGGGAAACATTTTAGTACATATGAGCAACACTTTTTTTTAGTTGACTTGGTCTGCATAATAGCACGTTGTACTGGGTCCGTGATGATAAAGTATCGATTTTTAATTACCGAGGACTCTGTGCATTTTTTCCGGCTGGAGAGTGGGGGGTCGAGCTTAACGTTAAGCTGGCCTTCCCCGCTTTGATGGTGATTTTCTGTTCAACGGTTTTAGCAACAAAATTCCATCTGCAGTAACAAATAAGCAACAAGATAGCACCAAATTATTCAAAAGTTATCAATCATATTAGCGTTCCGGGGAGAGGGGGTGACTTTCCTAATTAAAGATAATTTTGAAACGCTGAAAGTTACGTGCGAGGAACCGTTTACAAAAATGAAAAAGCTATTAAATATCTATCCAAATATCATAAATAATATAGTGCCCACTTGAATAAAATGAGAAAATTTCGATTCGTGTATGAAATTTATAATTTTTTTCAAAAAGTAGCTGAGTGAAATTGGAACACGAGCCCAACCTAGTAGTAACATTGCAAAAAATATCAAATCATTTTGAGCTACAGGATGGTTATTTTACACTGATTTTGATATAACAGTGGTCATAACTTGGAAATCTCGCAATAAATTTGATAAACCTTATGTAAGGTGACTTTCCTAATCAAATATAATTTGTAACGCTAAAAGTTACGGGTGAGGAGCGGTTTACAAAAATGAAAAAGCTATTAAATATCTATCCAAATATCATAAATAATGTAATGTCCATTTAAATAAAATGAGAAAATTTGAATTGGCTCATTCTGTATGAAATTTATATTTTTTTTTCAAAAAATAGCGAAATGAAATTGGAACACGAGCTCAACCTAGTAGTAACATTGCAAAATATATCAAATCATTTTGAGCTACAGGATGGTCAATTTACACCGATTTGATATAACAATTGCCATAACTAGGAAAACTCGCAATAAATTTGCTAAACCGTATGTAAGGTGACTTTCCTAATTAAAGATAATTTTGTAACGCTAAAAGTTACGGGTGAGGAACGGCTTACAAAATTGAAAAAGCTATTAATTCTCTATCCAAATATCATAAATAATATAGTGTCTACTTAAATAGAGAAAATTTCGTTTCTGAGTCTGGCTCATGGTGTATGAAATTTATAAATTTTTCAAAAAGTAGCTGAATGAAATTGGAACACGAGCCCAACCTAGTAGCAACATTGCAAAAAATATCAAATCATTTTGAGCTACAGGATGATTAATTTACACCGATTTGATATAACAGTTATCATAACTAGGAAAACACGCTATAAATTTACTAAACCTTATGTAAGGTGACTTTCCTAATTAAAGATAATTTTGTAACGCTGAAAGTTACGGGTGAGAAGCGGTTTACAAAAATGAAAAAGCTATTAATTATCTATCCAAATATCATAAATGATATAGTGTCCACTTAAATAAAATGAGAAAATTTGGATTCTGAGTTTATTTATTTATATATATTGGAACGAGTCCAACCTAGTAGTAACATTGCTAAATATATCAAATTATTTTGAGCTACAGGATGGTTAATTTACACCGATTTTGATATAACAGTGGTCATAACTTAAATCTCGCAATAAATTTGCTAAACCTTATGTAAGGTGACTTTTCTAATCAAAGATAATTTGTAACGCTGAAAGTTACGGGTGAGGAGTGGTTTACAAAATGAAAAACTATTAAATATCTATCCAAATATCATAAATAATAGTGTCCACTTAAATAAGATGAGAAAATTTCGATTCCGTGTTTGGCTCATCGTGTATGAAATTCATAAATTTTTTCAAAAAGTAGCTGAACGAAATTGGAACACGAGCCCAACCTAGTAGTAAAATTGCAAAAACTATCAAATCGTTTTGAGCTACAGGATGGTTAATTGACCCCGATTTCGATATAACAGTGGTTATAACTAGGAAAACTCGCAATAAATTTGCTAAACCTTATGTAGGGTGCCCTTTCTAATTAAAGATAATTTTGTAACGTTAAAAGTAACGGGCGAGGAGCGGTTTACAAAAATGAAGAATCTATTAAATATCTATCCAAATATCATAAATAATAAATATATTTGTCCACTTAAAATGAGAAAATTTCGTTTCTGAGTTTAGCGCATCGTGTATGAAATTTATACATTTTTTCAAAAAGCAGTTGAATGAAATTGGAACACGAGCCCAACCTAGTAGTAACATTGCAAAAAATATCAAATCATTTTGAGCTACAGGATGATTAATTTACATCGATTTGATATAACAGTGATCATAACTAGGAAATCTCGCTATAAAATTGCTAAACCTTATGTAAGGTGACTTTCCTAATTGAAGATAATTTTGTAACGCTGAACGTTATGGGTGAGAAGCGGTTTACAAAAATGAAAAATCTATTGATTATCTATCCAAATATCATAAATGATAGTGTCCACTTAAATAAAATGAGAAAATTTGGATTCTGAGTTTGGCTCAACGTGTATGAAATTTATTTTTTTTTCAAAAATTGCTTGACTGAAATTGGAACGAGTCCAACCTAGTAGTAACATTGCTAAATATATCAAATTATTTTAAGCTACAGGATGGTTAATTTACACCGATTTTGATATAACAGTGTTCATAACTTGGAAATCTCGCAATAAATTTGCTAAACCTTATGTAAGGTGACTTTCCTAATCAAAGATAATTTGTAACGCTGAAAGTTACGGGTGAGGAGTGGTTTACAAAATTAAAAAACTATTAAATATCTATACAAATATCATAAATAATATAGTGTCCACTTAAATAAAATATGAAAATTTCAATTCGAGTTTGGCTCATCGTGTATGAAATTCATAAATTTTTTCAAAAAGTAGCTGAATGAAAGTGGAACACGAGCCCAACCTAGTAGTAACATTGCAAAAACTATCAAATCATTTTGAGCTATAGGATGGTTAATTTACACCGATTTCGATATAACAGTGGTGATAACTAATTAATAATAACTAGGAAAACTCGTAATAAATTTGCTAAACCTTATGTAGGGTGACTTTCCTAATTAAAGATAATTTTGTAACGCTGAAAGTAACGGGTGAGAAGCGGTTTACAAAAATGAAAAAGCTATTAATTATCTATCCAAATATCATAAATGATATAGTGTCCACTTAAATAAAATGAGAAAATTTGGATTCTGAGTTTATTTATTTATATATATTGGAACGAGTCCAACCTAGTAGTAACATTGCTAAATATATCAAATTATTTTGAGCTACAGGATGGTTAATTTACACCGATTTTGATATAACAGTGGTCATAACTTGGAAATCTCGCAATAAATTTGCTAAACCTTATGTAAGGTGACTTTTCTAATCAAAGATAATTTGTAACGCTGAAAGTTACGGGTGAGGAGTGGTTTACAAAAATGAAAAAACTATTAAATATCTATCCAAATATCATAAATAATAGTGTCCACTTAAATAAGATGAGAAAATTTCGATTCCGTGTTTGGCTCATCGTGTATGAAATTCATAAATTTTTTCAAAAAGTAGCTGAACGAAATTGGAACACGAGCCCAACCTAGTAGTAAAATTGCAAAAACTATCAAATCGTTTTGAGCTACAGGATGGTTAATTGACACCGATTTCGATATAACAGTGGTTATAACTAGGAAAACTCGCAATAAATTTGCTAAACCTTATGTAGGGTGCCCTTTCTAATTAAAGATAATTTTGTAACGTTAAAAGTAACGGGCGAGGAGCGGTTTACAAAAATGAAGAATCTATTAAATATCTATCCAAATATCATAAATAATAAATATATTTGTCCACTTAAAATGAGAAAATTTCGTTTCTGAGTTTAGCGCATCGTGTATGAAATTTATACATTTTTTCAAAAAGCAGTTGAATGAAATTGGAACACGAGCCCAACCTAGTAGTAACATTGCAAAAAATATCAAATCATTTTGAGCTACAGGATGATTAATTTACATCGATTTGATATAACAGTGATCATAACTAGGAAATCTCGCTATAAAATTGCTAAACCTTATGTAAGGTGACTTTCCTAATTGAAGATAATTTTGTAACGCTGAACGTTATGGGTGAGAAGCGGTTTACAAAAATGAAAAATCTATTGATTATCTATCCAAATATCATAAATGATAGTGTCCACTTAAATAAAATGAGAAAATTTGGATTCTGAGTTTGGCTCAACGTGTATGAAATTTATTTTTTTTTTTTCAAAAAATTGCTGACTGAAATTGGAACGAGTCCAACCTAGTAGTAACATTGCTAAATATATCAAATTATTTTAAGCTACAGGATGGTTAATTTACACCGATTTTGATATAACAGTGTTCATAACTTGGAAATCTCGCAATAAATTTGCTAAACCTTATGTAAGGTGACTTTCCTAATCAAAGATAATTTGTAACGCTGAAAGTTACGGGTGAGGAGTGGTTTACAAAAATTAAAAAACTATTAAATATCTATACAAATATCATAAATAATATAGTGTCCACTTAAATAAAATATGAAAATTTCAATTCCGAGTTTGGCTCATCGTGTATGAAATTCATAAATTTTTTCAAAAAGTAGCTGAATGAAAGTGGAACACGAGCCCAACCTAGTAGTAACATTGCAAAAACTATCAAATCATTTTGAGCTATAGGATGGTTAATTTACACCGATTTCGATATAACAGTGGTGATAACTAATTAATAATAACTAGGAAAACTCGTAATAAATTTGCTAAACCTTGTGTAGGGTGACTTTCCTAATTAAAGATAATTTTGTAACGCTGAAAGTAACGGGCGAGGAGCGGTTTACAAAAATGAAAAATCTATTAAATATCTATCCAAATATCATAAATAATATAGTGTCCACTTAAAATGAGAAAATTTCGTTTATGAGTTTGACGCATCGTGTATGAAATTTATAAATTTTTCCAAAAAGTAGCAGAATGAAATTGGAACACGAGTCCAACCTAGTAGTAACATTGCAAAAACTATCAAATCATTTTCAGCTATAGGATGGTTAATTTACACCGATTTCGATATAACAGTGGTGATAACTAATTAATAATAACTAGGAAAACTCGTAATAAATTTGCTAAACCTTATGTAGGGTGACTTTCCTAATTAAAGATAATTTTGTAACGCTGAAAGTAACGGGCGAGGAGCGGTTTACAAAAATGAAAAATCTATTAAATATCTATCCAAATATCATAAATAATATAGTGTCCACTTAAAATGAGAAAATTTAGTTTCTGAGTTTGACGCATCGTGTATGAAATTTATAAATTTTTTCAAAAAGTAGCAGAATGAAATTGGAACACGAGTCCAATCTAGTAGTAACATTGCAAAAACTATCAAATGATTTTGAGCTATAGGATGGTTAATTTACACCGATTTCGATATAACAGTGGTGATAACTAATTAATAATAACTAGGAAAACTCGTAATAAATTTGCTAAACCTTATGTAGGGTGACTTTCCTAATTAAAGATAATTTTGTAACGCTGAAAGTAACGGGCGAGGAGCGGTTTACAAAAATGAAAAATCTATTAAATATCTATCCAAATATCATAAATAATATAGTGTCCACTTAAAATGAGAAAATTTCGTTTCTGAGTTTGACGCATCGTGTATGAAATTTATACATTTTTCCAAAAAGTAGCAGAATGAAATTGGAACACGAGTCCAACCTAGTAGTAACATTGCAAAAACTATCAAATCATTTTCAGCTATAGGATGGTTAATTTACACCGATTTCGATATAACAGTGGTGATAACTAATTAATAATAACTAGGAAAACTCGTAATAAATTTGCTAAACCTTATGTAGGGTGACTTTCCTAATTAAAGATAATTTTGTAACGCTGAAAGTAACGGGCGAGGAGCGGTTTACAAAAATGAAAAATCTATTAAATATCTATCCAAATATCATAAATAATATAGTGTCCACTTAAAATGAGAAAATTTCGTTTATGAGTTTGACGCATCGTGTATGAAATTTATAAATTTTTCCAAAAAGTAGCAGAATGAAATTGGAACACGAGTCCAACCTAGTAGTAACATTGCAAAACTATCAAATCATTTTCAGCTATAGGATGGTTAATTTACACCGATTTCGATATAACAGTGGTGATAACTAATTAATAATAACTAGGAAAACTCGTAATAAATTTGCTAAACCTTATGTAGGGTGACTTTCCTAATTAAAGATAATTTTGTAACGCTGAAAGTAACGGGCGAGGAGCGGTTTACAAAAATGAAAAATCTATTAAATATCTATCCAAATATCATAAATAATATAGTGTCCACTTAAAATGAGAAAATTTAGTTTCTGAGTTTGACGCATCGTGTATGAAATTTATAAATTTTTTCAAAAAGTAGCAGAATGAAATTGGAACACGAGTCCAATCTAGTAGTAACATTGCAAAAACGATCAAATGATTTTGAGCTATAGGATGGTTAATTTACACCGATTTCGATATAACAGTGGTGATAACTAATTAATAATAACTAGGAAAACTCGTAATAAATTTGCTAAACCTTATGTAGGGTGACTTTCCTAATTAAAGATAATTTTGTAACGCTGAAAGTAACGGGCGAGGAGCGGTTTACAAAATGAAAAATCTATTAAATATCTATCCAAATATCATAAATAATATAGTGTCCACTTAAAATGAGAAAATTTCGTTTCTGAGTTTGACGCATTGTGTATGAAATTTATAAATTTTTCCAAAAAGTAGCAGAATGAAATTGGAACACGAGTCCAACCTAGTAGTAACATTGCAAAACTATCAAATCATTTTGAGCTATAGGATGGTTAATTTACACCGATTTCGATATAACAGTGGTGATAACTAATTAATAATAACTAGGAAAACTCGTAATAAATTTGCTAAACCTTATGTAGGGTGACTTTCCTAATTAAAGATAATTTTGTAACGCTGAAAGTAACGGGCGAGGAGCGGTTTACAAAAATGAAAAATCTATTAAATATCTATCCAAATATCATAAATAATATAGTGTCCACTTAAAATGAGAAAATTTCGTTTATGAGTTTGACGCATCGTGTATGAAATTTATAAATTTTTCCAAAAAGTAGCAGAATGAAATTGGAACACGAGTCCAACCTAGTAGTAACATTGCAAAAACTATCAAATCATTTTGAGCTATAGGATGGTTAATTTACACCGATTTCGATATAACAGTGGTGATAACTAATTAATAATAACTAGGAAAAGTCGTAATAAATTTGCTAAACCTTATGTAGGGTGACTTTCCTAATTAAAGATAATTTTGTAACGCTGAAAGTAACGGGCGAGGAGCGGTTTACAAAAATGAAAAATCTATTAAATATCTATCCAAATATCATAAATAATATAGTGTCCAATTAAAATGAGAAAATTTCGTTTCTGAGTTTGACGCATCGTGTATGAAATTTATAAATTTTTCCAAAAAGTAGCAGAATGAAATTGGAACACGAGTCCAACCTAGTAGTAACATTGCAAAAACTATCAAATCATTTTGAGCTATAGGATGGTTAATTTACACCGATTTCGATATAACAGTGGTGATAACTAATTAATAATAACTAGGAAAAGTCGTAATAAATTTGCTAAACCTTATGTAGGGTGACTTTCCTAATTAAAGATAATTTTGTAACGCTGAAAGTAACGGGCGAGGAGCGGTTTACAAAAATGAAAAATCTATTAAATAGCTATCCAAATATCATAAATAATATAGTGTCCACTTAAAATGAGAAAATTTCGTTTCTGAGTTTGACGCATCGTGTATGAAATTTATAAATTTTTCCAAAAAGTAGCAGAATGAAATTGGAACACGAGTCCAACCTAGTAGTAACATTGCAAAAACTATCAAATCATTTTGAGCTATAGGATGGTTAATTTACACCGATTTCGATATAACAGTGGTGATAACTAATTAATAATAACTAGGAAAACTCGTAATAAATTTGCTAAACCTTATGTAGGGTGACTTTCCTAATTAAAGATAATTTTGTAACGCTGAAAGTAACGGGCGAGGAGCGGTTTACAAAAATGAAAAATCTATTAAATATCTATCCAAATATCATAAATAATATAGTGTCCACTTAAAATGAGAAAATTTCGTTTATGAGTTTGACGCATCGTGTATGAAATTTATAAATTTTTCCAAAAAGTAGCAGAATGAAATTGGAACACGAGTCCAACCTAGTAGTAACATTGCAAAAACTATCAAATCATTTTGAGCTATAGGATGGTTAATTTACACCGATTTCGATATAACAGTGGTGATAACTAATTAATAATAACTAGGAAAAGTCGTAATAAATTTGCTAAACCTTATGTAGGGTGACTTTCCTAATTAAAGATAATTTTGTAACGCTGAAAGTAACGGGCGAGGAGCGGTTTACAAAAATGAAAAATCTATTAAATATCTATCCAAATATCATAAATAATATAGTGTCCAATTAAAATGAGAAAATTTCGTTTCTGAGTTTGACGCATCGTGTATGAAATTTATAAATTTTTCCAAAAAGTAGCAGAATGAAATTGGAACACGAGTCCAACCTAGTAGTAACATTGCAAAAACTATCAAATCATTTTGAGCTATAGGATGGTTAATTTACACCGATTTCGATATAACAGTGGTGATAACTAATTAATAATAACTAGGAAAAGTCGTAATAAATTTGCTAAACCTTATGTAGGGTGACTTTCCTAATTAAAGATAATTTTGTAACGCTGAAAGTAACGGGCGAGGAGCGGTTTACAAAAATGAAAAATCTATTAAATAGCTATCCAAATATCATAAATAATATAGTGTCCACTTAAAATGAGAAAATTTCGTTTCTGAGTTTGACGCATCGTGTATGAAATTTATAAATTTTTCCAAAAAGTAGCAGAATGAAATTGGAACACGAGTCCAACCTAGTAGTAACATTGCAAAAACTATCAAATCATTTTGAGCTATAGGATGGTTAATTTACACCGATTTCGATATAACAGTGGTGATAACTAATTAATAATAACTAGGAAAACTCGTAATAAATTTGCTAAACCTTATGTAGGGTGACTTTCCTAATTAAAGATAATTTTGTAACGCTGAAAGTAACGGGCGAGGAGCGGTTTACAAAAATGAAAAATCTATTAAATATCTATCCAAATATCATAAATAATATAGTGTCCACTTAAAATGAGAAAATTTCGTTTATGAGTTTGACGCATCGTGTATGAAATTTATAAATTTTTCCAAAAGTAGCAGAATGAAATTGGAACACGAGTCCAACCTAGTAGTAACATTGCAAAAACTATCAAATCATTTTGAGCTATAGGATGGTTAATTTACACCGATTTCGATATAACAGTGGTGATAACTAATTAATAATAACTAGGAAAAGTCGTAATAAATTTGCTAAACCTTATGTAGGGTGACTTTCCTAATTAAAGATAATTTTGTAACGCTGAAAGTAACGGGCGAGGAGCGGTTTACAAAAATGAAAAATCTATTAAATATCTATCCAAATATCATAAATAATATAGTGTCCACTTAAAATGAGAAAATTTAGTTTCTGAGTTTGACGCATCGTGTATGAAATTTATAAATTTTTTCAAAAAGTAGCAGAATGAAATTGGAACACGAGTCCAATCTAGTAGTAACATTGCAAAAAATATCAAGTCATTGCGAGCTACAGGATGGTTAACTTACACCGATTTTGATATAACAGTGCAGGTCATAACTAGGAAAACTCGCAATAAATTTGCTAAATCTTATGTACGGAAGCTTGAAAGGATTATCAGAAATCAAATATGGAATAAAAAATATAACGTTTCATTAAACAAAATTTTTAATATATCCTCTACGTAGGTAACTAATTTTAAAACATGAATCTCAAGAGGGAGGTTCTACGCTTTTTTTGCAATGTTTTTTGGGCCGTTCACAATAACAGATGCTTGTACACTAATTGGCTGCCCTATCTTGGTTGTTGGACATTATTTTCAATTCACCATATAATTGTTCAAAATACAATTGTTCTATTAATAAACACTAGATTCCTTTGATATTAACTATTATTATATTTATTGATGACGAAAGCTGAAATTGCTGTTAAAACGTATAAATTTTGTAAATGTTTATATTCACGATTATACTAATGTTTTTATTAAAAGAATGCAAATTTTACATTAATTCTATCGATTAAAACTAATTATAGCAGCGAAACGGCTTTAACTGCATTTTGGTCTTTCCCTTGTATAATGTTGTATTTACTATGCGTATGGGATAAAAATCCTTTTTTGGTGTTCGCATCAGGGAATACTTATGGGTATACGGCATTCTTTAATAGTGTTTAGAGGTATTAATAAATTACCATCTTCGCGTTCTTAATTTAACATTTAATTAAGGTTAATGTCGTTTAGATTTTAATATTTCGTGAACTAAACTATTTTCAGCACATTTAAATAATAAACGGTTACAGGGCATTTTCTAAAATAGTAATTTAACGTTTAATTCGTTTTTCAATAGTTATTAAATAATTATCATTAAAAAAATTAATAACCGTGTTTAGCTATTTGTGGTATATGAGGTGCGTTTCTCTTTACGCGTATCCTGCAGCAATTATATAATTATCAAACTAAATTGATTTTTTTTTCAGGAGGCAAATGGTGAACTTACGATGGATTCACGTATGTGGTCCTTGAAGAAGTTCTATATACAATTCTCTGAACTCTATTCCTGGATAAATAGCGTTCAAGAGACACTTTGTGGAAAGGAACTTAATGGAAGCGAAGAATCTTTAAGAACTGTAAGAACGATGTTTGCATTAATTCTTTTTTTATACTCTTTTTTTGTCCTTAGCGTTACATTAACGAGGTTGTAAAGAAAAATTCTCTCCTAAAAGTTTTTAACGAACAGGCTAGTCAGTTAGTTCAATTACATCCCGAAATGGAAGAAGAAGTTGCTTGGCGTGTAATGCGCTTGAATTCTAAATGGGAATCGATGGAGACCACTTTAGGACTTACAGATTGCAAGAATTGCAGTTTACATACTTGCACAGGTTTGTTTTATTACCTTTTTTTTCTTACTGAATGATAGTCGACACTTTACAATTACAAATTTGTCAATTAAAATCTGAATTTAAACTGTAAAATGATCAATAGTTGAAAGATTTGTGTATTCGTCAGTTGCAAAAATAAAGTTTTCAGCACTTTGAATCTTTACGAGTATCTCGAGCGGTTAAAATTAGTTTGACGTTTTCTAATTTATAAACGTGTAAACCAGGTGTGAGGGGGTGAACCAAGCAAAAACGAGATGTATTAATAGCATTTTGCAAGACATAATTGTTTAATTATAAACATTAGGAGGGATGTTTTCTCTATTTTAAAATTAGATTCGTACAAAGTGGAACAGGGACAGACTTACAACGAATGTTTTAGTATGAAAAATTAATCATATATTTAATTATTTTACAAAACGCGCTCATACAATCATTTATGTGGTGTAGATCTTATCTCCAGAGCAAGAACGGTCGTTGTGCAGGCCCCTTAAAAATTATTTAATATCATAAATTGTACAAAAGTTATCGACAGAAAATGAAAACGATCAGGACTAACGTCTATATTAATGTCAATAAACAAAGACTATTAAACCGTTTTGAAAATTACATTCCGAAACACTCTCTACGGACGAAAGCTAACATTGAAAAATGCTATAATAAAAAAGCATATTATAGTACATCCGCGAATAACAGAGACTAACAAACCATCTTGACAGCGACAGGTCACTGGCGTACTTATTAAACGCAGAAACTGTAAGGTCTGTAAAATATATTGTCTTTTCCGTATCTTATGTTCATATAAATATTTAAACAGAATATACTTGTAATTGTGATTATGACCTCTTAATACATACAAAAAGAAAAAAAAAATTAAGTGATTTAATATATAAGCCATACTTGTTTAATTATAAACATTTGGAGGGATGGTTTCTCTACTTTAAAATTAGATTCGTACAAAGTGGAGCAGGGACGTGTAACCACAGACTTACAACGAATGGTTTAGTATGAAAAATTAATCATATATTTAATTATTTCACAAAACGCCCTCATACAATCATTCCTCCAGAGCAAGAACGGTCGTTGTGCAAATAGTATACCAGGCCCCCTAAAAATTATTTAATATCAGAAATTGTACAAAAAAGTTATCCATTTGAAAATGAAAACGATCAGGACTAACGTCCATATTAATGTCAATAAACAAAGACTATTAAACCGTTTTGAAAATTACATTCTGAAACACTCCCTACAAACGAAAGCTAACATTGAGAAATGCTATAATAAAAAAGCATATTATAGTACGTCCGCGAATATCAGACACTAACAAACCATCTTGACAGCGACAGGTCACTGGCGTACTTATTAAAGGCCTGTAAAATATATTGACTTTTCAGTTCGTATAAAATATTTAAACAAAATAGACTCGTAATCCTAATTATGACCTATTAATACATACAGAAAGAAAAAAATTAAGTGATTTAGTATTTAAACCTTTGTCTAAGTAACCTGCAAGTTTTTTTTATCAAACCATATAATATTTGTTAACGTGCATTTAATCTGTTTCAAGTTCCAGCAGAGAAACCGTTTGTCACGTCATTATCATGTTTTTGTTTTAAATTTAGGTAAATCAATTTTGCATTTCACTTAATAAGAAATGAAGCAACAGCTCTATCTTTGATACTTACGTACACGTTGTTTGAGATTGAATTAATTTTGTTTTATGTTTAATTAAGTATGTTATTGATGAACTCTGTGCTTCTCGGGGGATTACCGTACATAGATTACTACCATTTCACTGTGAACTCAACCCCATACAGTTACTTTGGGCTCAAATAAAAAATGAAGTAGACCCTAACAATACAACTTTTAAATTCTAGTGAAATGCGACAGCTTTTAATAGACTTTAATAGATAATGTCAATGCAGAAACGTGGTAAAAAGTTTGTTGATCATGTAATTAAAGAGGAATATCGTACGTAAATAGTTGAAGAAACTATAGAACTCGGTATAACATCCGTAGGACAATATGACAGCTCTCCCGAATCGAATGAGGATGGTAAAGTTAGTTACATATCGTATTTGTTTTCAAAACCTATGGCAGTATTAAATGTGAAGAAATGAATGTAAACTACATTTATAATTATTTTGTATTAATCAAAACATCAGCATTTTGAAATCGGCACGTCTAAAATAAATAATACTTTCACGCTTTTCAATTGTTTGATAATTAATCTACAATTTTTAGTCCACTGAAATCCCAACCGTACGCCAAGGGTCGTCTTTTGTTTGCCATTTATCTGAACCGTATTTATTTAACACAATATTTTGCAAGCGGCACATGAACAGCATCTACGTTTAAACTGGCCCGGTTTGCTACTGATCTCTGTTTGCGCGCTTCTATGCAAAAAACGATACTATTTCATTAATAGTATTTATTACTCTCTGATATTCTGGGACGTACTTTAGAAAAATTATAATACCCGTACAAAAATGTTTCGTAACTACTGCAATTGTTTAAAGTACATGGAAAACAGGATGTTTATTTTTAATTTTAACTGAGTAAAACCTTCCTAATTGTCTGATACATTAAGACAGTGGCGCTGTTATACGTGAACAATTTTTATATCTTCATTTCTCTGCTTTCTACCAACCAACCCCGCAATTAGGGGATTGAGTGCAGGAATGAATAATACCCGCCCTTAGAATTGATACTTTATCTTATTTTATTATAGTTTATTTAGGTTATTTAGTGTACCAACGACTTATTACTATTACGCGACAGTCAGGCTAACATAATGGATATTTGTAATTTTCTTATACATGTAGTTATTTAAACCAAAAATCTAAACATAGAAAGGCTGTACGTAAAGAAATTTTTATAATACTTTTTTAATAATAACACTAATAATAAAAAAATGTTGCCATGTTACGTCTGAAAGAAACTACAAAATATTTTTTCATTACCTTCAATTCTTCTGCTCTCTACCAACTAACCAACACCGCGCCATTTATGTGGATTTAATTTTTGTAGTTCTTAGATAAAAATCTACTAGTTTAATTTATCGGCCTATTTCCACAGTTTTTGCTTTTATAGCGCGACGATTCTGCTTCCGTCATCAGACTTAGTCGTGAGAGAAACTGTTTTCGCACTTGGGTCGAATTCATATATTATGATTTTGTTCCAAACACTTGACTACTCTCAGATTCGAACTTGGTACCTATATAAAACTTTTTCCTGGTTGCGCAGTAATTTATTGCACATGTTGCGCCGTAACCAGGTGTATTGCGCTTAATCTCTTTGCTCATAATTGGGATCCAAATTGATTTCATTTCTACACTAGTTTGGCTTATTGAATTTTCTGCTAGTGCGACGTATGTGGCTTCTTTGAGTTTCCGACGAGTTGTATTGTCGTCATTTACCACTATGTGTATGTTATCACCTGAGCGCTCAGGGGAATAGTAACCAAAACCAAACCACACAATGAAAACCACAAGTCCAAGAACTGTGGATACGACCTACAATGCGAATGCGGCAGATCATAGATAGGAGAGAGCAGTAGACCACTCAAAATGATAACTCAGGAACATAAGGACAACATCCGCAAAGGCGAAACGGAAAGATCAAGAATCGTTAAACATGCCTAGAACGAAAACCACCGCATCGAATGGGATAACATACAGCTAGTGGCAAATGACGGGAATGCAACTCGCCGGAAACACAAAGAAGCCACATACATCGCACTAGCAATAAGCTAAGCTAGTGTAGAAATGTAACCCATTTGGATCCCAATAATGCGCAAAGAGCTTAAACTCAATTCACCTGCGCAACAGGTTACGCCGCAACATGCGTAATAAACTATTACGCAACTACGAAAAAGTTTACTGTATATATATATATAGTATATATATATATATATATATATATATATATATATATATATATAAAACTGTATAAGTTCAAAAAATATATGTTGGATTAATCAATGGCTCAGCGGTAAAGGTTTCAGACTTACAAGTGAAAGTTCGAATCTGAGAGTAGTCAAGTGCTTGGGAAAAAAATCATAATATGTGAATTCGGCTCAAGTACAAAAAGAGTCAATCCTGGACTAAGCCTGATGACGGAAGCAGAGTCCGCTTCCGAAACATCGCTCTATAAAAACAGAAACTGTGGAAATAGGCCGATAAATTCAATTAATATGAACCCACAGTTACAAAAGACTTATAATACAGATTAAAAATCTACGTTACGAAGAGTATGTCACCTTTTTCAAGATTTGATACATGTGTTTGAAATCTTTGAAACATGATTTTTGTCTAAACCCCGAATCAAACCGTGCTAGCGTCGTATATTGCTAGTAAAATTAAGCAAGATGCCGACTGACTACAATGGTCATAGGCGTGTCCGTGATAAGACGTAAAATGGCTAAAATTTGACTTCAAACACCTTACACTTACCCTACAACAAAATCGGGGATAAATGTAATATAAGCGTCACCACGATCTAAATTTATCTGGAAAATTATTTTAAGCTAAGATGTTAATCTTGCGAGATCGCGTACTGCAAGATGTTCGTTTCCGAGATACATAAAACTAAACTTTGCATAATTAACTTTGAATATAATGAATTGTGTATTCAATTCTGTATCCAACCCTGTTCATTACTGAGAGTAAAAACAACAAGCAATGTCAGAAATAAATAAATTACTTTTTTATTTAATTCCAAACAAGAAGATAAACTTAAACCGAAGAATTCACTACCAAATGTTCAAACTGATCAGCATTAACGAGCTTCTGTTTCCGTCCTTACATTCTGAAGAATATCAGGTGTTACTAGCCTACTGCACATAATAATTTCTTCCCGCAAATTATTTCAAGTAGTTGGTTGCGTCTCGTAAACTTCAAATTTCAACCATCCCCATATAAGTCCTTTGACTTAAATCGGGGGGTCTAGGTAGCCACTTTATAGGACCTCTCCTACCAATCTACGGATCTGGAAAGTTATTATCGAGGAACTCTGGTAATACTTAAGTTGATGATCAAACCGCGCTAGCGTCGTGTAGTGCTTATAAAAATAAGCGCTGTGTCGACTAACTACAATGGAGATGGGTGGGTTTGCGACATGACGTAAAATGACTGAAATTTGACTTCAAACACTATACACTTACCCTAAAACAAAGCTCAGAATCGGAGATAAATGTCGGATAAGCGCCACCACAGCCTATGTTTATCTGGAAAATTATTGTAAGCTGACATGTTAATGTTGCGAGATCGTGGACCGCCAGATGTTCGCTTACTCGGTACATAAAACTCCAAACCTCTCTATAAACCTTGTAAACTTTGAATGTAATCAGTGTAATTAACCATTTAATATCAATCCTAATTGAACTATTTGTTTCATCCTCGTAAAAAATATGAACTGATATTTATGATTACCAACAATAATCCAAAATAAATAAATATTACTTAGAAAGTAACAGCTAAATCTATTAGTTTTTAAAATGATTTGCAAAAGTATAATTCTGAATGTAGTATATTTAAAAACAAAAACAAACGTACGACTACTAAATAATATGTCAAACTTTAAATACGAATTTCGTCTTCGTTCAAACTGCATGAAACCTTCTGTGCTTAAATTATTCTTGCATTCCATCCACGTATTGTTCTTTGAAATGTTTATCATCAATATGTTACATGTCTGCAAGTATGACCTTCATTGCAGTCGAAACCTTTATTTTTATTGTTACAGTAAAAATGTTCACTAGGACAAGGTAAAAGATAAACCTGGTTTTTGCACGGCTAGCTCGGCGTGCGGATGAGGGTCTATTGGGACAAAGCAGTCTCGTCTCCGTAGTTCACGTTATCTACCAAAGTCGAAATCGGGAAAATGTCACAATAGATTCCGTTAGGCGCCAGGATATTCTAAAAGAACACACCAGGGTGTTTTAAAATGCGAATTAAACGACGGCACGTAGTGGTCCGAATACCCAACTTACCACACTTATCAAATCGTAACGCTCGTAGCTCCAGGTCTCCGCAATACTGCTTCACCTGAAAGGCTTCAACTTCTGCACCTTAATCTGATCAACTTACCACCGTGCAGCAATATTCAAATTCAATACAAATCTCTAATGTTCCACTTACGTTAAATTACTAATCTCAATATTCAAATTCAATACAAATCTCTAATGTTCCACTTACGTTAAATTACTAATCTCCCTTAAACTAATCAAAATAACACATACCAACTGACTTCAATTCGGTTACAACTCTTTTCTAAACTTGTAAATTACGTTACGTTAACTTAATCTGGTATCACAAACAAAAAAAACAAAACTCCAAACCTCTCTCATTAGAACTCGGCGACGCTTTTCTATTTGAGCAATATATCATCACCCTTTGTCAAGGCTTAATATTAGAATAATGACTCCAAATTAGTAACTAAGATAAACATCTATTAATTCAAAATAATTAAATAAAACAATTAAAATTTAAACATGTCAATTTGGATATAATGGTAATCGTATCTTCTTAACTTTTACCTCATTGAATTCTGGCCAGTAGCAAAACTATCTTAAGCTAAATTGCATTCAAAGAAATTCTATAAACTTGAATTACGTCAATCTTATATAAACTGAATAATGAAGGTAAGATTTTATTTACCTCCCTGCATAAAATATTAATGGTATCAAGAACACCTTAAATAGCTACTAAATAGACAAAGGAAACTGTCCGAGAACGTTAACAAAATGAAACACTAAATTAAAAAATTGCTTCCAACAGGTTCCTTCGTTAACACACATGACATAAAATATTCCATATAAAACACAATCAAATTTTATTCTCACAAGTCGCAAGATCAACAAACAGAATATAAATTACATTACCTAGGTCACACAGGCAAATAGGAGATGATCCTTGCTCGGCGAAAGCGTCGTGTACGACTCGTGCAGCCCACGGTCCACGATGTTACTGCTTGTCGACGACACGAAGCTGCCTTACCCCAGGTCTCTACCACGTATTCAACTTGCTTTTTTTTAATTAATTTAGAATAATGCCTCGTAACTTATTGAAGCAGCATTATCTAGCTTAAATCACTTTAATAATTTCTTTTAACTCGAGGTTGTTAAGGTTCGACAAACAAAAGAAAACACTCAACAAATCGTTTTGCACAGCTTACATTAATAGGTTTAATTACGAACAGAACAATCCTAAACAGTATGTGCGTGGTTGGGTGATCGTTCACTACGTTCACTTAAATCTTAGGAAAGGGGTTCTCTAATTATATCTCGTTAATAACGAAAATTCAATAGTCCTAAGGTTCGCACTACAAAAAAACACGAACCAAATTTCTATCATAAACGCACTCGAAGATGCCGTTCTTCTCCAATAAACTAACTTGAAGAGCGAGCCCGGTTGAAATGTTACTTCACAAAAAATATCCCAAACTTGGTTATAATCGACTAATCTTTCAAGTCTTCAACGCTCCTTAACTAAATTTCACTAGGAGCTCGCACAATGATGAAACCCCAATTCCGCTAATTCGAACGACTTCACCTACACGCACGACTTCACGCGTCAAAAGCTTAGGACAGAGTCCTCTTCCATTCAAAATTACTTTCTCGCCATATTAAAAAAACGTTCCCCTCCATACAAATTCATTCAAACAAACCAATCAACCATTTTAATTTTAAAATTTCTACCCCCCTAAATTTACGATGATCTCTCGACTTAAGGCGAAGAAACTGCCACGTTTGCATTTTCCTTCGACCCGATACAGAAATGTTATTGCAAAGGTACAACCAATCGCCCACCCATATTACTTACATGGATGAAAACCAACATTCCGACTCTCCAATTGTTCCTCTACACGAATGCGACAGTACGGCACCAATGCGATAACAACGCTTCTTTGTAATGAAACTAGGTAACAAAATTAAACGAATTTATCTTAATAAAACTCCACATATGATTCGGGCAATAAACTGAAGATTGTACTTAAAATTCCAAAAACTGCACTGACTTTTCTTAATGAAATTACGTAAGTACACCAAAAAAAAAAACGAAATTCCTTAATGCACATTACAGATTCCTAAAATTCCTTTACATACAGCGTGACCCATTCAAGCAAAACATTCATTATCTACAGTAAGCTGTTAAACAAAAAAAAATAATCTAACTTAAGTGAATAAAATTACAAACAAAATTACCCAATACGTATACAGGGTGTTCAAAATACCCTGACATTATATAAAAATGAATATGACCAATAGTGTGATAATCAGTAACTGAATATAATATCTGCTTTGTATATTCAATTCAATAAATGGGATATACGTAATTAAATTTTGTATAGGCTTATCTAAAAGAAATTTGTTTTCAAGCCAATATTCACAAATATAGCCAAAAGTGACGAAAGAATTATTACGTTTGTGATACTTTGTGTACCTGTCTACATAAAAAACACAAAAAATCTAATAAAACATTATTGATTTAACACTTTTGGCTTTTCGCTTTAATGAAACCTCGAAGTAAAACATCAAAACTATGTTAAATTTTTCCCTATTAGATCTTAAGCTAATCTGAACTTAGTAACACAAAAAAGGTAATGATTAGAATTGATTGCCCTCATCGCTTAATTAAAATTGCAATACCAGCAATCGCCCCTTTTTGTCTTTCAATACACAATAATATACAAATTGGTCTTAGTCAATAATCTCTTACACCTTTGAAACGAAGTATCTTAGTTTAACAGGGTTGAGCTCCTTCAATTAATTCTTGTAATTGTCACACTCGCGTACAATCGGCGTGTGATACTTACGTCTTTCAACGCTTATACCAATTATGCATTGTGTTTACTGAATGCCTTCGTAAATGTTTGTCGCATAATTTAATATTTTAAAACACTTCGTGATCAATTTCTTAATTTTATATAAACTAAATTTGTTGTATGCTATTAACAAACGCACATGTATTTACATCAGCATTAATAATATTTAATGTAATCTTAATTATAATTTACAATATCCATAACCTTTATTAGTCAGAAAGAATCGCTTTAAACGTTTCTTTTACTATCGTGCGGATTTTTTTTACAATAGTGCCGCGGTTACTGTTTATTTCAAATCTGTTTAAACATTTTATTTAAATTTTTGGAAGTTTCACATCATACACAAGGGCGCATTCACAATTTCCAACTCAATACAAAATCAACCATCCCTAGAACGGGTTGTGGTAGTAAACAATAATGTTTCACCTGCACGACTATTTTACAGCGTAAATTGGTACAGATCGTTATGCATTCTTTTTAAAACCACACGCGGCCGATTCAACCAAAGTTTGGCTGACAATTTCCCAGATGCCGTCTATCCAACTTTTTTATCTCATCTAGTGATTCTCGTCCATGTCTAAACAATTTAATTATTCTCCAATAGTTAATTTGTAAGGAAAATTATCTCAGTATGTAATCAAAATTTCTTCGGGAATAATTTTTAGAGTTTTCCCTTATTTTTTTCTAAGAGTTGTTTAACTCGATATTCGACTTCGTTCATGGCGATTACTGTATTGCAGTATAACAGTTTGTTTCAATAGAATGATCTGGATACGATGGCAGTGTCGAAATGAACGTGTCGCGTATTTAATCAAACTCCTTTTTGTTGAATATCAATTTTGTTATTCTCCATCTTCTTTGCTTCAATTTTCTGTTTTTTTCATCAATGTTTTCAATTAGTACTTTTAATTCCTATTGATTTAGCTTATGAGTATCAGTGTCTAACGTATGTCTCAGAAGTTTAGGCACAAAGTATTTGCCATAATTTTTTAATAATAAAAACCTTTACTGAAATTTTTGTTATTTGTTACAATTAACTATTAAATAATTAACAAAATTATTAACTTAAAACGGCCCGTGCTCTTCAACACGACGCAATTTTCTGCGAACATCGATCATTAGAGTTTGGACGGTTTGAACATCTATTTCGCGTATCTTTCTTAAAATTTTACGCCTCAGTTGTTGTTCGTTTTCAGCTTGCCACCCTCCACCAACACTTTGCGAGATAAAAGTGGCCAAAAAACTTCAATCGGGCGGGCCTGAGATAAATTGGGGGTATTATGATTTTTGGTACATAGGGAATGTTGTTAACAGTAAGCCAATTTTGGGTTACCCTTGTGTAATGAAGGACGCGAAATCGGGCCAAAACATTATATCGTCTACAACGTGATGTTGGTTTACAATTTCAACTAATTTAGCGAGACAGTTGTCCACAGCTTCTCCTTTTACTCGGCCCACATGAGGTCTAGATATCCCTCTAGTCGAAATCGCACACGAAACCAAAACCTTATCGGCGAATTTCGCATTTTCCTTGTATTTTACATTGTTAGGACAATCCTCTATTTTATCCGTATAAAAACCATCGTTTCCTTTAATTTCAGAATTGGCAGTGGTAAAATATTTTTCTTCGTCCATGGTAATAACTCTGTCGTTCGCAAGATGAACTCGCCTTAGTTGACGACAAGAATGTGACAACCGTGCTAACTGATTTGCGGTATATTTGGGACACTTACGTCTTTTTCGATATTTTTGACCACTTCTTCGTAACTCCCGTGGTGCTGTATCCTTTGAAGTACGATATTCACGCGCGACTTTCCTGACGCGACTTTAGCTCTCCTTACTAATCTTTCTGTCCTTTGTTGGGTAAAAATTCTCGGTCTTCCACTTTTAGGGCGATTTAAACAAGGTATTCTTTCTTCGCACTCGGCTATTGTGCGGTAAATGCTTTTTTGCGAGATATTTTGATTTTCAAAAATTCTAATGATTCAACCTTCGGCATTCGCCCAACTAAATTATAAATGCTTTTTCTTATTTCTAGTTTATAACACATTGGTAACGATCTAACAGTAAATTATGATTTATCTTATTGAAACCAATAAAATAAACAATATTTTGTTTCCAATGCCATTTCGATATTTTATCAAAACAGCGTACTTCTAGATCCCTGAATTTTGTGCTAAAACTTCTGAGACATACGTTACAAGCAAAAGGTTTTTGTTTTTAATACGCCCGCTGGTTTTATTATTTGTTCCGCTATGGTTTAGTAATCCTTGATAAGCTTCAGTAACAGTTATCCGTCACTTCTTAATTCTAATTATACAACTAATTAGTACCAACAACAAATATAACAATAATTACCAATTCTATTAAGCTTACTGAGATCTTTAAATGAGGTTAACCTTTAAATTAAGCTTTGCGGTAGTAAACTCTAATGATTTCTACTGAGACAAATTTAAATATACAGTGTGTCCAAAATTGGTCTGTGCAGTATTGCTATCTTGGAAACTATAAGAGATCGAAAGACGGTTAAATGGAGAAAGTTTTAGATAATTTTGAGCCCACTAAAATGCCATGCTGAAATCATGGCTATCTCAAACGTTTTTCAAAATATTCGAAAAAAACTGAAAATGGACAATTTTAATTTTTAGCTATATCTCTTTTATTTGAACAGATATAAAAAAATAAATTACACTTTGCCATTGCCACTTTTTATCCTCTATCGATTGGCGACAGAAAAAAATTAATCCGACATTTCGTCGATTATAGACCATCATCAACTTTATTTTTTCATATGGGGCGGAAATTAGCTAGTGGTATAAAATGATTCCTTTTTTTATTCTAAATCTAACGATGTATAACATTTAATGATAATTCGACGTTTCGACCCTCATTCTTGACATTTTCAAATATTTCTTTTTTTGTATGACACATTTAAAAAAAAACTACCAAAGCAATTTATTCTGCAAACCTACATTTATTTCAACTCATAATTCATAATAGGACGTTTCGACTCATCAAAAGCATCATCAAGTAATCTCTTACGAACTGTAGCTACTTATTCGTAGATAACTATTTATTACGATATCGAAAAAGCCTTTCCAAACCTTGTCTTAAACAATGACAGATAAATAACTCTTTAAAACCATAGAATTATGACTAAAAAGTAATTAAAAAACATTTTTAGCAATGAATCATACATTTTACAACCCTACAATATCAAATAATTTTTGATAGTGTTTTATATTAATATTAAATGTATTTTACAGGATAATTATAAAACCGACATTAGTTCTACATACTATTATTCAAAATGTCGACCATTTTTTTCACATTTTTTGGCGACAGTTCTGGTTACTCGACGTATTGTATTACGTTTAATATTTCCAATAATATTAATAATTCGATGTTCCAGAGCTTGCCTATTTTCTGGGGGATCAAATTGATACCCCTCATTTTTGACATATCCCCATAAATAAAAGTCTAATGGGGTAAGGTCCGGAGACCTAGCAGGCCAACGCACAGGACCACCGTTGGATATTATTCTTTCACCAAAAATCTCCCGTAAAAATGCTCGGACTTCCCATGAGTCTTTGTACGGGTTGGAACCACAAATTATTAAACTCATCAGGGGAAACAGCTTCACGAATGGATGGAATGATTTGGTTTTGCAACATTAAAAGGTATCGTTGCCCTGTTCACGTGTGGTCATAAAATGGATCAATCAGACGATTTCCTGAAATTAATTGGGAATATTAAAAAAATGAGTCGTAGTTAATTTATTAAATGTTGTTCAATTAACTCAAACAAAGCTATTACTTACGGATCATTCCGCACCACACATTAAAACCAAATCGTACTTGAAGTCGGCGTGGATCGCGAATATGTGGATTTTCACGGGCCCAGTAATGATGATTTTTTTTATTGAAGACTCCACAGTTGGTAAAACGTGTCTCATCTGTACATACAACTTTATCAAAAAAATCTGTTTTTTCTTGACATTTACGATGGTACCAATTACAAAATTCGATTCTCCTGGTCAAAGTCACCTTCTTGCAGGCCTTGTACAATTGTTGGCTTATTAGGATGATATTTAACAACTTTCAAAACATTCTGTACAGTCGATTTTAGAATATGAAACTCCGTGCCACAATTTCGTACTGAAGATTTCGGATTTTCGTCATAATATTCCAAAATGTTTCCGTTACGATTCTCATTATCGATCGCATAGTTTTTTGAAAGTGGTTTTTCAAAACTTCCAAATTCTATTAAATTTCTTAGTACATTATTAAAATGATTTCTATCTGGTTGTCTTCTTTCGGGGTACATTTGAAAATAGTGATCACTAGCTTTGGTAGCATTTCTTTCATTTTTGATATAGCACAATAATATATCAAAATTTTCTTCGTTAGAGTAATGTAACGCCATTTTCAAACAATGTTCATTAAAATGTGAGAAACTATTGCAGTCTTTTGACAGATAACATAATTGTTATACAGTAATTGTTTTAAACTCAACAAAGCCTACTACCAGAAATCTGCAATAATCGAATTCATTATTTAGCTGTAGTTAATTTTTAAGTGTTTTAATAGGATTTTTCACATTTTTCTAAATATTTTCACTTGAAGGAAATGTATTGTTAGCTGTTTACTTAAATTTAAACTTAATAAAAGAGTTATTTATCTGTCATTGTTTAAGACAAGGTTTGTAAAGGCTTTTTCGATATCGTAATAAATAGTTATCTACGAATAGGTAGCTACTGCTCATAAGAGATTACTTGATGATGCTTTTGATGAGTCGAAACGTCCTATTATGAATTATGATTTGAAATAAATGTACATTTTCCGAATAAATTGCTTTGGTAGTTTTTTTTTTCAAAAATGTTTTATAAAAAAAAAGAAATATTTGAAAATGTCAAGAATGAGGGTCGAAACGTCGAATTCTCATTACGTGTTATACATCGTTGGATTTAGAATAAGAAAAGGAATCATTTTATACCATTAGCTGATTTCTGCGCCATATGAAAAAATAAAGTTGATAATGGTCTCTAATCGATGAAACGTCGGATTAATTTTTGTCTGTCACCAATCAATAGAGGATAAAAAGTGGCAATGGCAAAGTGTAATTTATTTTTTTATATCTGTTCAAATAAAAGAGATATAGCTAAAACTAAAAATTGTCGATTTTCAGTTTTTTTCGAATATTTTGAAAAATATCTGAGATAGCCTTGATTTCAGAATGGCATTTTAGTGGGCTCCAAATTTTCTAAAACTTTCTCCATTTAACCGTCTTTCGATCTCTTATAGTGTCCAAGATAGTAATACTGCACAGACCAATTTTGGACACTGTATAGCGACATGATAACTGTACATTGGACATGTGCAGCTATCTAAAAATCATCCGTTTTTTTCAATTCTGTTCTGCTCACTTATCTTTAATCGCACCATACATGTATGTTATGTTTCAAATTATAACGCTAGACGATGAAATACGTGATAATTCTGTATTTTCTGTATGTACAGTGTCTCCCAAAATTAATTCCCCAGCCACCGGGGTTAGACACTATGACCAAACAAAGGTCGAAAATCGCATATGTCAAAATTTCGAAATATATCCAGTTTACGAAATTATGGAAACCTTAAATGAATGTATTTTTGAAATAGGTATCCAGGTAAAGATAGTTTGTTTATAATTAAGTCGCCCTTGACGAACACAGATTTTTGTGTATCAATGTTTGATTGTAAAATATTTCAATTTTAAACTGACGTACAAAGGTAAACAATTAAGTTTTCATATTTATTATAATTCCCAGGAGGTACAGAAATCAAGAATATTTAGATATGATTCAGCTATTTGGAGTTTGTAATAATAAAGCTCGTACCGCAAAGCGTCTGTACCGCCAACATTTTCCTACTAGGCGACACCCTGGTCATAAAACAATAAGTGCTGTTGAAGTTCGTCTACTTGAAACTGAAAGTTTGGCTCTTAACATGATTCATACTGGTCGTCCTAGACAGCTAACATGGCAACAGGAAGAACAATTACTCCACGAAATTGAAGAAGGTCTGTCTGTAAGTACCAGGAAAATAATCGTGACCATCGTCGTAGTGCTATTCACAGATTCATGCAAAGAGAAAATCTGTACCCTTATCACTCATAGCTGGTTAAAAAATTGCATCTTGGGGATAGTTGCGCTTACTATTCTGCAAATGGTTTTAAAATTACTTAGATACAAATGAAGACCTTTTTAAACAAGTATTGTGGGGTGATGAGGCCCATCTTAATCGACAAGAAGTGTTCAACCAGCACAAATTGCATAGCTGAAATTACGAAAATCCACATCGAATTAGAAAATAACATAAGCCAGTGCGCTAGAGTGTAAATGTGTGGATTTGTCTGTCGTGTGATGCCATAATAGGACCACATTGTCTGCCTGGAATATTAAACGCAGAGAATTATGCAAATTTTTGCGAAAACACATTACCTATCGCTTGAAAGATGTTCTTTTATTTCAACGTCAAAGTATTGTGTATCAACATGATGTAGCATCTCATTATTCTCGAAATGTTCGAGAGATCTACTTCTTGGCCACCTAGGTCCCCGAATCTCAACCCAATAGACTTTTGGCATTAGGTTACTTGAAAAATGCGGTATACAAAATCCTATCGAATAATGAAGATGACGTATTTATGGAGCTTTAACTTAAATTACAAACGACACTATACGTCGTGTTGAAAACAATTTTCTTCGCCGATTGGATGCATGCATAGAACAAAATGGTGAACATTTGGAACATTTGTCTTTGGAAATTTAAGTATTTTAATTTTATTATTTGTATGTATCACTTTGTTTAAATTAATTAACTATTTTACTGGGATATTTGGAAACATGAAATTGTAATTTTTAATATGTCCATAATTTCGTAAGGAGGAACTTTTCGAAATTTTGACATAAGTGATTTTCGACTTATTTTTGGTCATATAGTATAACCCCGGCGGCTGGGGAATCAATTTTGGGATACCGTGTGTAGTGATTGAAGCTACCATCGTCAGTAAAAAGAGAAACGCTTTAAATTTGTTTGACACTAACATTCAAACCGTTTTACTTTTACTGGCAACGAATATGAAGTTATAGACCATTCGTAAGGTAAGTATTTACAATAATGATGTACATAACTCGTAAAAGCTTTCTTTTGCATATGATCATGATCATTTAGTATTAGTTACTGCATTTTGAGTAATTAAAAATACTTCACATAATTATCATTAATACAAAAACAAAAACTACATTTTAAGAAAACAATTATGATATAATTACATAAAACTATTGTGATAATGTTTGTAATAGTATCAAGTTTTAATCATTTTCATTTAACAAAATTATTACACTCATGCATGGCGATTGTTGAAAATTGAATGACATTGTTTAATATTAATTATAGTCGCTTAATTCAAAGTTCTATTCACATAGACAGTACATAACTTCAAATTAATTAATTGCATGTGAAGATAATTTAAACAAATAAAATACAGTTGTAATGATTTGAAATTTAATTAAAAAATAAACATAGCTACTTTTCATTTTTAAGATTTTTGTGTAATTATACACATTAATTAAAATGTTAATTCACTTTGTTTATTTGGAACTTTAAAGTTAAAGAAAATATTTTATTTTTATATAATTTTAGAAAACCGGTTAAATAAGTCGGTTAAGGTGTTTAATTCTTGCTAATTAAACGTAATAATAATAATCAAATATTGTATTATAATTGTGCTCAGCTTGACCAATCGTAATAAATAAATTCAGCTTAAAACTTAATTACGACTACTTTAATTATACTTTATTTTGTAATTTAGTTTGTGAAGTTAAGATAATTATATCTATTATAATTTCATTTTAATCTACTATAGTTTACAGTTTACTGAAGTAATTGTCGTGATTTACAGTTTTGTAATTCATAATTTCGCTTACAATTTACATTTGCAATTATGTTTGCAGTTTTGTTACAATTTTTTGCATGTTAATTAAAAATTTATCTGTATTAATTTTGCTATCGTAGATTCCGATTGCTTTATTCTTATTCAATTACATACAAACTTTAATGTTAAAATTTCATGTTAGGTGCATACAACTAATTTTCTACAAACTTATTCAATTGAATACTAATTTTCATTGTATTAATTACAATAATTTTATTGCAAATTAATCATTAAGTTAAAGTATAAGTGAAAAATCTAGTAGTTGTGTGATTATACATTATATACTAATTTTAATTATACTAATTTCACACAAGAAGCTTGTTTGTAACGATAGTGATGCAGTAAAAGCTTAATTTTACGATCCAAACGCCATATCAATTTGTGAAAACGATTGTAATTTGACCTGACTAAGTTACGTAGGTACAACTTTTATTTAATTCATTAAATTGATTAGATGCGCAATAAACTTCTGCACAACCATGAAAAGTTTAATATATATATATATATATATATATATATATATATATATATATATATATATATATATAGTTCTAAAAATATATATTGGATTACTCAGTGGCTCAGCGGTAAAGGTGTCAGACTAGTAAGTGAAATCTAAGACTAGTCAAGTGCTTAGGAAAAATCATCATAACATATTAATTCGACTCAAGTGCAAAAACAGCCCTTCTCAGGACTAAGCCTGATGACGGAGACAAGAGTCCGCTTCCGAAACGGCGCGCTCAAAAAGAAAGAACTGTGGATATAGGCCGATCAACTCAACTAATTAAGAAACTAGTTTCATAAGATGCGTTTTTCTATTTTTTATTTTGCGTATTTATGTTCAAAATTTTGAAAAAGTAGGTTCCATTTAGCACTTTGTATGTCAAGTTTCATAATTAGAACAATGTCTGCAGGGGCGGAACAGAAAAATGTAGAATCCCCGAACATGTCTGGAGCGAAGACCACCGCATCCAATAGGATAACATACAGATAGTGGCTGAGGACGAGAACACAACTCATCGGAAACTCAAAGAAGCCACACACATCACACTAGCAGAAAATCCAATAAGCGAAGCTAATGTGGAATGAAACCCACATGGATTCCTATATATATATATATATATATATATATATATATATATATATATATATAAGTTCTAAAAAATATATATTGGATTACTCAGGGGTAAAGGTGTCAAGTTCGGATCTGTGAGTAAAGTGCTTGGGAAAAAATCATAACATGAATTCGACTCAAGTACGAAAACAGTCCTTCTCAGGACTAAGCCTGATGACGGAAGTAGAGTCCGCTTCCGAAACGTCACGCTCAAAAAGCAAATACTGTGGAAATAGGCCGATCAACTCAACTAATATGAACTAATAGTACAGAATTAGTAACTCGGTACGACTCCGAATTCAAACAACTTTTCAGAAAGCTTGAAACATCGATGAACAAGCTTGCACTGGAGAGAACCACCTAACCTTTCTCTGCAAAGCCCGTGTTAACAACGTAATACCCACCGGGAGATCAAAACTCCAATACACAGCCGAAAAACGTTAGTCAAAGAACGTATCAGACATCACCATTTAAGAAAATACCAACTCTAACACCAATTCAGTGAGATTAGAGAAACCATTCGAAATCGAGTGAACGAACGAGACTTGGGTAGGATAAATACGGCTACCAGGAGTAAATATTCGAAGACCAAGGCAACGCACGAGGAAACTCAGCAGAAGAGACTCGAAAAACTAATGAAGGAGAAGAAAGAACCAACCAACATCAATCGCAAAAACACTGTCATAAACATCTCTAAACGACAGTTGAACGAGAACGAAATGAAAGTTCTGGACAAAGGCTTGAACTATGCGATAACAGCGAGGTATATTCCGAAAGTAGATTTAATAACCGAAGTTGAAGAAACAGCTATGAAATTAGCTCCTGAAGAATGCAGAAGTAAGGTTAGATTAGTCTTAGATTCATCTAGGCGAACTAAACCTAACCTCTCTAACCTAGAAATGAGAGCGGTCATTTCTCAACGATCAAAATTCTCCCAGGAAACCGACGATGGTAATGGATATGGACACTTACAACAGTAAGATCCAAGAACTACTGAACGGGGGCAAGTACAAACAAATACCAAAAGACCCCACATGATCAATCGAAAGACGGATATACCTGACGCTGGCAAAACATAAGGGGGAGTTCTCTTATTACCAGAGAACTAGACTTACCCCACACTACAGCAAACCTGTATCTATATTGCCTACCAAAGATTTATAAGCAAGGAATTCCTCTGAGACCAGTTGTGAGCTCGAGAAATTCACCTTGTCACCCATTAGCACACTATCTGCTAGGCATCATCACACCCTTATCGGGAAAAACCAAGTATATGATCAAGAATACGAACCACTTCGTTGAAACCATCAGAAACTTCCAACCAAACCACGAAGAAATACTGGTAAGCTTCGACATTGTAAGCCTATTCACAAATGTGCCCATCGATAAGGCACTAACTGTCAAGGGACAAGCTGGAAAAAGATGAAACGTCATACGAACGCACGCAACTCTCGGAAAACACAATAATGGAACTTCTGACAATATGCATTAGAACTACATATTTCCAGGTAGAAGACAAATTCTACCAACAAAAGTTTGGGATGGCGATGGGTTCCCCATTATCACCCATAGTGAGCATATATATATATATATATATATATATATATATATATATATATATATATATATGTATGGAAGACTTTATGGACCAAGCGATATCCGAATTCACGGAGGAACCAAGGATGTGGCTTAGGTACGTAGACGATACCGTCGGCAACCATACGCTCGATGAATTCCTAGATCATCTAAATAGCAGCGCACCCCCCCATAAAATTCACAATGGAATTGGTGTCAGAACAAAAACTGCCATTCCTGGATGTACTTGCACACTTTCACGACAAGTGTATACAGGTAACCTACTCACACGGGGAGGTACCTACACTACAAACCAATCACCACAAAAACGTGAAGTTAGACGTGGCAAAATACTTGTACGATAGAGCGAAAACGATATGCTCAAAACAAGAGGACCTGCAGAAAGAAAAGAAAATATCGTTAAAACACTCAAATAAAATGGCTTCCCCGATCTAACACCTAACCTAAACATGGAAAGGGTAACCGAAGAAGAAGAACCTCAATATACAGCGATAACCATATATATAAGGTACCTCAGACAAAATACATAAGATAGGCAGCAAATACAAGATCGACCACAATGAAGATCAGAATTCCAAGAATTGTGTATACAACCTACCATGCGAATGCGGCAGAGCATACATAGGAGAGAGCAGTAGACCACTCAAAGTGAGAACACAGGAACATAAGAACAACGTCCTGTGGAAATAGGCCGACCATTTCAACTAATATGAAATCACAGTTACAAAACACTTATAATACAGGCATATTTTACCAAATTCGACAAAATCTTGATTTCTGTTCTGTTTGTATTGCATCAAAAAGTAATCAAATTTGGTTATCATAATGAAAATTTTAATGGTACATTTTCTTTTGGAAATAGTCTTGTTGAGAAAGATTTTCAATCTGACATATCGAAAAATTTTTGTATATGGTCTTTTATTTCCTAAACTCTGTGGTTTTATAGAGGTACCATTTCGAGTGTGCTATGTTGAAAATCATACTGTTTAATTTTTATTGCACAAAAGGGAGAAATTTGTATGATTTTATGTTGTTGGCCATCATTTTGAATTTTCGTTTGGGAAATTTTTGGGGACGGACCGGACGTGGTGAAATAGAATATTTGAATACCGTGGTCTATGAGTGTTGGTTGGCATTGGGGTCGCATGTTGCTTACCGAAAAACTCTGTTCATATACCTCTGGTTGCCTCGATGACCAAGAGCTAGGTTATGTGCCTCATGAGTGTTTGTCAGTATTTCGATCGATTATTGCCCAAAATCTATATTTATATATCAATTTCGTTGGGGTCGGGACAAAATTAGTTACCTCAAATTACCAAACGGTGACGGAGAGCCTAAATTCTGTGACCAATGAGTGTTGGGCAAAATTTGGGTCGAATCGAAAATTATGTTGATACACTTGTTTCGTTATGGACGCGGAAAATTGGGTTATTTCGATTACCAAGAGTTGAATTGTGTGGTCCTTGAGAGGCCGAATATTGCTCAAAATTGATTTATACACCAATCTTGTTAGGGTCACGGCCAAATTTCGTCGGTAACTAAGAGTTAAATTCTGTGTCCTATGGGTGTTGGACTTTAGGCTGAATTTTGCCCAAAATTTTGTTGATATGCCTTGTGAACGCGGCTAAATGGATTTTTTTGACGTCCAAGTGCTAAATTGTGTGGTCCATGAGTGTTGGTCAGCATATTGTGTAAAATGTGTATTTATACACCAGTTTTGCGTTGGTTGCGGCAAAATTGATTGTCTCATTGGCTAAGAGCTAAATTCTGTGACACATGACTGTTGGTCTTTGACACATCAATTTTGTTGAGGACGCGGAAAAATGCATTATCTCTATGACCAAGAGCTTATAAGTGTTGGGCAGTATTTGGGCCGAAGAATGCTCAAAATCCATATATACATTAGTTTCGTTTGGATCGAGGCAAAATTTATTACTGGTGACCAAGACCTAAATTATGTGACCCATGAGTGTTGGGCAGCATTTGGGCTGAATGTTGCATAAAACGATGTTAATACGCCCATTTTTGTCATTGTTACGGTCAAATGGATTCTCTCGATTACCAAGTGTTAATTGTGTGACCCATGAGTGTTGGGTAGCATTTTGGCTGAATTTTGTCCAAAATTTTGTTGATACACCCATTTCGTTGTGGATGCTTTCTACGGTCAAGTGCTTAATTGTGTGGTCTATCAGTGTTGGTCACCATTTGGGCTAAATATTGTCCAAACTATTTATATACCAGTTTTGTTTTAGTGCTAATTTCTGTTCGCATTTGGATTCAATTTGGCTCAAAATCTTCGATTCATCAATTTCGTTGAGGACGCGAAAAATGCATTTTCTCGGTGATTAAAAGCTTAATATCGTGGACTATAAGTGTTGAGCAGTGTGTGGGCCGAAAATTACTCAAAATCTAGTTATACAGTAATTTTGTTTGGACCGAGGCAAAATTTATTGCTGATGACCAATGAGTGACCTATGAGTGTTGTTTAGCATGTGGGCTGAATGTTACCCAAAACGATGTTAATACGCCCATTTCTTTGTTGACGTAGCAAAATGGATTCTTTCAATAACCAATATCTAAATTCTGCGATCCATGAGTGTTGTTTAGTATTTGTGCCGAATCTTGTTTAAATTGTGTATAATATAAGAACGGTTTGTAAATGTAGACCGTGCAATCGCTGTCGAAAATTAAAAAAAAAATTACAAACGATGTTCGATTGTTAACTCAAAAAAGCTAAATACTTATCATAAGTATGAACAAACATAAACAATTTAAAAAATCTGGTGTGACCAGCACAATTTTCTTGTGTTATATTAGCAAACTGGCGTTTCATCTTTGTTTGTCACACATTAAAATCAAAGCTCTTTTAAAAGTTAATTATTATCCGTTGCGACATGACTACTAACAAAAGATGTTTAAAATAATTTTTAAGGCTATTTGTATTCAGATAAAATTGAATGACACTCTAACACGCTTACAGTACTTGCTCTAAAGTTCAGAGTTTTTCCTATATAGGGACTTTTTTGGGACTTAGTTACTACTCTACCAAAACAATTTCATTACAGAAACTGGTTTAATATTTAATAATCTTTATTAAAAAACTTTCAATAAAATCTTTAGCGCTCTCTATAAATACCTTTCTTTGTAGATAGGTTTTAGCCAAAATTTGATAAAACCGAGATATTATAAGTAACTCAATAAACTTTCATTAAAATTGGTTACGCATTTTAGTTATTGTGGCTACAGACGTAGACACACGCTCGTTCGCACGCACGCATACACACTCATTCACGCACGCACACAAACTTTCCTTTTAGTTTTAATAAAGTTCGTAATTTTATAGTAAATATTTGTTTACATTTATTTGGGGCTATCTATTATAAAGTTATTAAACTCACCCACACACACGCATAGTCGCATACACACCCAACCTCACACACACACACATACACAGACGTGAGGTCGTCAAGGTACCTCCAAGGTAACCTGTGTATGCGTGTACCTGAGTATTCAGCGTTCACAGGAAGCGATAGAGGGGAGGTGATTAGGGTTTATGTTAGTGTATATGGGTGCTCGAAAATCCATAACAGTGCGTATGTATGGTTTGTAGGTGTGTTGTAGTGTTTTGTGGTGACAACCCCTGAGTCTACCCCGGAGGACGCCCAGTAGGTTTAGTGTTCTTTGTACACCGGGGAGCCAATTGAGGGTTCTGGTGAAGAAGATTCTTAAGTAGGTGACTTGTTGGAGTGGGAGTCTTTCTTGATTCAGGGTGGGCGAAACATTGCTGTTGGCTAGGTTTGGGAACTTGCCTTCGGTGTAGCTTGGATGTCGGAAAAGATTGTTTGGTTTTTGGTGGGATTGACGGAGACTCTCCACCGGTTCGCCCAGTTGGAGAAGTTCCGGAGGGTTATGTAACTTCGGGAATGTCGGATGCAAAAATAGTGTAAAGGATCGGGGCTAAGGCAGAACCTTGCGGTACGCCTATTATAGGTTGAAAAGGATCGGAGGTGTTTTTCCTACTTTGACTCGAACTGACCGATTAGTCAGTTACGAGAGTAGGAGTTTGGAGAAGGGGTCGGGTATGTTGAGGTTGAAGATCTTCTATAGGAGACCGGCATACCAGACTCTGTCAAATGCTTGATTAATGTCCAGAAACACAGCCAGATTTCTTTGCTTGTGGTTGAATGCTCTGGTGGTTTCCGTAAGCAGCTTCAACAAGGGATCGTGGCACGTTCGGTTAGGACGGAAGCCGAATTTGCTTTTAGGAAGAAGTTCGTTGAATTCGAGGTTGTCGCTGAGTATCCTAGCTAGAATCTTCTCGAAGCATTTTCCGAAGCAACTTCTGTAGGAGGAAGGTGTGGTTAGGTCGGAGTGGGGTTTGAGTATCATGACGGGAGGTGTGATACGGTTAGGGATTTGTTGTAAATGTCGGAGAGCAGTCGGAGGGCTGGGTCGGGTAGGTGCCGAAGGATTTTACGTTTAGGTAGTCATGACCTGGGGCCGAATTTCTTCCTTTTTAAAGTATGCGTTAAACTGGGCGGGAGTGATGGAGGCATAGAAGGGATTCTGGTTATCAAGTTGGATTTCGGGAAGGTTAAGGGTACAGAATTCTTCAAGGAGACTCTCAAGGAGTGCCTTGAACTAGTTATCGAATTGGGGATTTTCTGGGGATCAGAAATTGGATCGGAGGTGGAAACCAAAGAAGTCGGCCTTTTATTGGTCGGAAGAGATTAGGTTGCCCTGTGGGTCGGTTAGGTGAGATTTACTGTTTACTTTTCTTCTGGTCAGTCTATCGAACTGTTTCCAGAAGAGTTTCCCGTTTCTATAGTCTAGCTGGGAGGTGGCTTTGGTCTAGGAGTCTTCGGCGTATTTGTTTGGTTCTCGCCTGATTAAGGCGTTAAGGCAATTGTATTCGGTTTTGAGAGCCGGGTCTCTGGATCGCAGGAATTGACGATAAATTCGCCTTTTTTTCTTTGATCCAGTTCACGATATGCCGTGGTAGCGGTTTGCGGGAAATGTCGATGTTTTAAAGGGGCTGAGATATCGACCTTTTCCGTAATTACGAAAGTTAGACCTCCAATGGCTTTCTCGAGATCTTCGGTCTTTAAAAGATGGGGTGTTGGAAGGTTGTTGGAGATGTGTTCGGAGAACACATTCCAGTTTGTTTTTGAAAAACCTTTAACGACTGTATACTGAGGTGGTGCTGGGGAAGCTGGACCAAATAAAGTTTTGACCAGTAGTGGTATATGATCTGAAGTGATCATGGTGCCTAGAAAAGACTCGCTTTGAACATAGTGTGCAATTGGTTATGACACAATGATATGGTCTATTATTGTGGCACCTATGTAGGTTATGTGTTAGTGACTCGCAAAAGCGGCAACTATAACAAAGTTGGTGATAGCCTGATACCGTTGCTATTACTTCTAGAATTACCGAATTGGGTGTGGCGGGCATTGAAGTCACCTAGGATGACTGCATTAGGGAGGCTGGAGGCGTAAATTAAACGGTCATCGAATATGATGTTATGGCCTGGCTGGTTGTAATATGAAAAGAAAACAATCGGGGTGGGAAAGTGCGCCGTCACAGCATCGCATTCGAGATCCTGTAGGTGCGCAGGAAGATGAAATGGAATTGATGAGAAGCAATTTATAATTACGAGGGCGGTTCCGTGATGACTGTTGTTTAGGAAGGTGTGATGTGTGTTAAAGTTAAGTGTCCATTTGTTTGTGAGTTTAGTTGCCGTGATGAAAAGAGTGTGTATGTTGTGTTCGTGTACGAGGTTTTTAAGGAGCGATCATTTCCGACGAACACCCCTGGCATTCACGTTCCCTGCTAGGATACCCATTTTGGAGGAATTTAAGGGTTGGGTAGTTGGATTAGGGAGACCGTAGTACGCGTGTCGGATACGCAGGTGCCAGTACTCCGTTGGAAGTAGGATCGGGATAGCGAATCTAGGACACGAATGACCCTATTTAGCCTATCGGGAAACATGCTTAGAAGGGTGTGGGTGAGGACATGTAGGCAGTGTTTAATGGAGAGAGCCTCTGTGTAAGGACTGGGTTTGAGGTGAGCGGTGTCTTCCGAGCCGGACTCTTCGGAAGACAGGATGGAGTCAAGGATTGCCATCTTCGACGGGGAACTGGGAGGTTCCCGTCGCTTCCGACACTTAAAGGAGTAGGAAAGGTGTGCTTCCCTGCAGTTGTTACACTTTGGGTTAGCGGAGGATTTGCAGGAAGTGGATCTGAGACTTTCGCCACAGTTGGGGCAACGGATGAAGCGCGTATGATACTCCTCAGCGGTGTGCTATACCTGCATGCATGTAGAGCAATAATACTTGGGGAGAGGTTGTGGGATAAGGGAGGGTTCGCCCGAACATGACGACACCGCGTACGAGGAGGAAGTCTAGGGTGGTTTTGAAAGCGGTGATGACGCGGACTAGAGATGTGGGAGTGTTCGTGGCCTTAGAGGAAATGTATTATCTCGATGACTAAGAACTGAATATCGTGGATTATAAGTGTTGAGCAGTATTTGGGCCGAAAATTACTCAAAATCTAGTTATATACAGTAATTTTGTTTGGACTGAGGGAAAATTTATTGCTGATGACCAATGAGTGACCTGTCAGTGTTGGCGACCATTTGGGCTGAATCTTGTTTAAAATGTAAATTTTGAAAATGTAAACTTTCATCATTTTTAAATCTGTCAATACTACTGCCGACAGTAACTGTACTTGTAATCGAAATGTTGAAATGTACGATGGCCTTTGTAATTAGTTCTACTAAAAGTTTTATATATACCGGGTGTCTAGAATCTACTCACGTTCTATGGCTATCTTTGTTATTATCAGAGATACAGAGTCGGTTAAATTAGCAAAGTTGGGCAGAATTACATGATAATTCAAATACCGATAAGAAAATTCAATATTGTTGCCAACTTTCTAAGATATCTGAAAATAACTGAAAATCGTCAAAATCTTCAATCGGCTATATCTTTTTTAATATTCAAAATACGAAAAAGTTATAATAGAGACTTTTGATAGCTATTTTTACGCAAAATGGGAAAATGCGAATAAAACTTTTTTAGTAATTATTTTTCGAGCTACAACCCAAACATACATTTTTTTGAAGGGCAACTATAGGTGGCTATGGAAACATTCGATAACTTATTTTTTTCTGATTTCAAAAATCTATAGCTTTGTATATTTAATATTATTAGTTAACTCACAATTTTCAAAAAAAAAGGTAATTACAATATTTATTAAACAAATTAAAGTGTGCCGTGAACATTTAAATAACAATATAAGCTCATATGCTACTACTAAATTTGTGGAAACAACAAGAAATAATAAAAAAATTCTAAATAAATTTAACTTACAACGAAGAGTAACAGTAAAAAATATAAACAGATAACACAATCATAGAAGTGCTTCAAAATGCCCTCCATTATTTTGAACACACATTTGACATCGTTTTAAAATTTCGTTTTGAACTTTTAATAAACTTTGAGTTCTAATTTGTTGTATAGCAACACGAATTTTATTTTTTAAATTGTCTAGATTACCAGGTTTTACTCGGTACACTTTGTCTTTAATTGCATCCCACAAGAAAAAGTCCAGGGGGGTTAAGTCTGAAGATCGCGGCCGCCTAGCTATTGAACTTCGATTTCCTATCCAATTGTTAAAACGAAATAGTTACACACAAGTAATCCATTGTGTGCTGGTGCCCCGTCGTGTTGAAAATTTTGAATCACGTTCAACGGATGGTCGTGCAAAATTTCTTCAAATTCGTTTCTTCAAAAAGTTAGATATCTTTCGGAGTTTAAATTGTATTCATAAAAAACGGCTCAAGGATTTTGGTACCGATAATACCGCACCAAACGTTTACTGAAAAAGCATATTGATCTCTCCTCTCAACAGTAATATTAGGATTTTCTTGGGACCATAGGATATGATTTTTTCTATTGAAGATGCCGTTGTTTGTAAATTTTGCTTCATCGGTAAAAATAATGGTTTTCGAGAATTGATTGTTTGTTCGACTTTCATTAATCAACCATGTAACAAAACGTAATCTTTTCTGATAATCTTCAACATACAATGTATTTCCTATACAGGGTCGGCCTTTGGAAGCTGATACTATGAGTATCTGCTAAACCAAACTTACTATAATTTTGAAAATTTGGTAACAGGGTAATGATGTTAGGGCTAACTGATCTAAAATATTTTCACGTTCGTACCACTTCCGGTTATACCGGAAGTCGGTACTTAGCCGCTTATTTTAAATGGAACACCCCGTATATTAATACATTTTTGGATTCTATGCCGAATTTTAAGGTAAATTTGTTAAATAAACTAGATACGAAATTTCAGTCGTTTTAAAAAAAACCATTTTTCTAAAAAAATTGACAGATGCGGACTTAGTAATAACTCGTTAATTGTTCTGTTCCTGTCAAACAATTTGAATAAAACTTTGAGGTGTTGTAGGGAAAGGTTTATTGCAACAGTCTGCAGAAAATGACATTTGTATTTTCATAAAAATAAAATTATGAATGTCTAAACTTGACTATCAAAAATGCAAGTTAAAATCAAATGGAAACCCTATTTTTATTACTCAGATCGATTTAACGTCAAAAATTAAGGTAAGTTTGTTTAAAACTTTATTTGCCTAAACGTAACAGTTTCATACTTATTATCAAAAAGTCCCAATTTTAAAATTTGTGATAAAATGAGCTACATACTTAAATCTAGTATTCCTTGTTCGTGGTCACCATGGAAACCAAATAATTGAGAATTGAAATAAAGAAAAATATTTGAATAAGTTACTGCAAAAAATTATAAAAATTGATAATTTTGTGATTCAAGAGTCATTTTTGCCAAATAGAAATTTTCTAAGTCTTTTTTTTTTCAAATTCGATGTACAACATAAGTGTAAAAATTTAATACTTTATGAGTAAATCGAAAAAACTACTTTTTACTGCGGAGATACTTATTTATTTTGTTTTTCTTTTGTAGTCAATAATTTAATAAAATTGTTGACAGTTTTTGTTTTTCTTGATGAAATGGCTCGACTTGAATATTCCAATACAGATTATTTGAATTTAATTTTAATTCACGGAGAATGTCATAGAGTTGTAAAACGAACAGGAAGAACATTTATCGAACGCTATCCTGAGCGCCCCCGACCATCAGTAGATACAATAAGACGTGTGGTTCAAAATTTGGAACAGTTTGGCACATTTAAACACTATGCGCCTCGCAAAAAAACTGCTATTGATAACGAACAGAATGAAGTTATAACTTTAGGATATTTCCGTGCCTATCCTTGTAATTCTATAAACGACGCGAAAACAGATATTGGCTTAACACCAACAACTATCAGAAGAATTCTTAAGAAACATAAGTTTAGACAATACTGTTTACAATTAGTTCAACATTTGAAAGAAGCGGATTTCTTGAAACGTATCGAATTTTGTGAAACAATTTTGCTCAAAATACAAGAAATTCCTAATTTTTTAACTAATATCATACGGACGGACGAATCTAAATTTACGAAAAATGGCATATTTAATCGTCGAAACTCGCATTATTGCAATAACGAAAATAGGAATCCAATTCGCGAATGCCATTTTCAGGAAATTTTGAATTTTAACGTATTTTGTGCTATTCGGAATAACGAAATCTTTGACGTGTATTTTTACAACGAAAATTTGAGAGGTTTAAAATAGTTGATTATTGCGATTTATGATTACAAATTTAATTTCTAGGAGAAAATTATCTTGAGATATTAAACACTCGAATCCAACCCCGATTAAATCTAGAAAGGGAAAATTTATGGTACCAACAAGACGGTGGGCCCCCTCACAACACCAACGCTGTTTCCGTGAAACTTTATAAAATTTTTGAAGATCGTTGGTTTGCCAATAATGGTCCCTTTCCATGGCCACCTAGGTCATCTGATCTTACGCCAATGGATTTTTATCTTTGGGGTCGAATTAAAAATATTGTTTATGCTACACCACTAACGACTAAAGAAGATTGCATTGCAAGAGTGCAAAATGCCTTCAATTCTCTTTCTCCACAAGAAATTCAAAGGGCTACAAATGAAGCCGTTATAAGACGGGTTCAACAATGTCTTGCGTCTAACGGGCACAATTTTGAACATTTATTGTAAATTAATTTACGTTTGATCACGAGCAAGAAATACTAAATAAGCGACTTTATCGTGTATGAATGCACTGATAAGTATGTAGTTACTACCTCCGCAGTAAAAAGTAGTTTTTTTCGATTTACTCATAAAGTATTAAATTTTTACACTTATGTTGTATATCGAATTTGAAAAAAATGACTTAGAAAATTTCTATTTGGCAAAATGACTTTTGAATCACAAAATTATCAATTTTATAATTTTTGCAGTAACTTATTCAAATATTTTTCTTTATTTCAATTCTCAATTATTTGGTTTCCATGGTGACCACGAACAAGGAATACTAGATTTAAGTATGTACCACATTTTTATCACAAATTTTAAAGTTGGGACTTTTTGATAATAAGCATGAAACTGTTACGTTTAGGCAAATAAAGTTTTAAACAAACTTACCTTAATTTTTGACGTTAAATCGATCTGAGTAATAAAAATAGGGGTTTCCATTTGATTTTTTGAGTAACTTGCATTTTTGATAGTCAATGTTTAGACATTCATAATTTTATTTTTATGAAAAATACAAGTGTCATTTTTTGCAGACTGTTGCAATAAACCTTTGCCTACAACACCTCAAAGTTTTATTCAAATTGTTTGACAGGAACAGAACAATTAACGAGTTACTACTAAGACCGCATCTGTCAATTTTTTTAGAAAAATGTTTTTTTTTTAAACGATTGAAATTTCGTATCTAGTTCATTTAACAAACTTACCTTAAAATTCGACATAGAATCCAAAAATGTATTAATATACGTGGTGTTCCATTTAAAATAAGCGACTACCGACTTCCGGTATAACCGGAAGTGGTACGAACGTGAAAATATTTTAGATCAGTTAGCCCTAACATCATTACCCTGTTACCAAATTTTCAAAATTATAGTAAGTTTGGTTTAGCAGATACTCATAGGATCAGCTCCCAAAGGCGGACCCTGTATGAAAATGATATGGCTTAAAATTATTTTGTTTCTAAATAACGTGGGCTTCATCTTTGGAAGTGTTGCACTCGTTCGCAATTTCACGAAGAGATGTAGTAGGTTTAAATTCGACGTAAGCTAAAACTGTGTTAATTTTAAGATTTTGAGGGTTAGTAAAAGCCCCATATTTTTTTAAATTTGATTTGAGTTTGGCAAATAATCTCACATCGGGTTGTCTTCTTTCCATATAAGTTTGAAGATATAATTACGAAGCAGCATTAGAATCTCTGTTAGACACGTAATAGCAAAAAGTATATCATTTCTTTCTTCAGACGAATAAGCCATTGATAAATTAATATTCCCTATTTAAGTACGAACTACAACTGTTTAAATAATTCAATATCTACTATTTGACAGTCAATCAACGAAGAGTTTTGTTTTTAATTGTCACAGCAGTAAAAATACTATAATTACAATTTTTTGAAAATTGTAAGTTAACTAATAATACTAAACATACAAAGCTGTACATTTTTGAAATCAGAAAAAAATAAGCCATCGAATGAGTCCATAACCACCTATAGTTGCCATTTAAGAAAATGTATGTTTGGGTTGTAGCTTGAAAAATAATTACTAAAAAACATTTTTATTCGCATTTTCCCATTTTGCGTAAAAATAACTATCAAAAGTTTCTCTTATAACTTTTTCGTATTTTGAATATATAGCCGATTGAAAATTTCGACGATTTTTAGTTATTTTCACATATCTTAGAAAGTTGGCAACAATGTTGAATTTTCTTATCGGTATTTGAATTATCATGTAATTCTGCCCAAGTTTGCTAATTTAACCGACTCTGTATCGCTTATAACAACAAAGTCGCAGAACGTGGGTAGATTCTAGACACCCTGTATATTAATTTGGTTTAAGACAAAAAGAGAAAAATTCGCTAAACTGGTTGATCTTTCTATAAATTTACTGGTATTATATAAGTGAATTTTTAGATTGCTCATATTCTTACCTGGTTTTGATTTCTTGCACATTAAAAATATTTGGAATCTTGAAATCATTGCAAATGCCCAATGTTATATAATACTCATGATTTCACACATTAGTTTTGTTGCAGTGAGTTTAATTATAAAAAAAAAGATCCATTTGAGACATTTTTGCCGTTTAGAAATCACTTAGCAAGCCTGTATTGGAAAAAGCATTAGTAATATGATTGCATATATTGTTTTTGTGGTAATTTTTATAATATAACGATCGAATTACGACTAGTTTTAAATGAACATGTAACATTAGAGAATGTCAGTGTGTCATAATTCATTTCGTCTAGGTTATAGCAAATATTATTTTAAACACTTTTCAAACGGAGAATGAATACGGTAAATTTGGTAATAGGGGTTGGAACGGTGCGTGATAATAGTGTGTTAGAAAAGAGGGTAGGTTTAAAAAACTTCCTTCTGGCGTTAGAAATTCAGTACCTAGAACTGTATATTTTTCTGTTTTCGAAGTAAACGCCACAATTAGTACAATATGTCTAAATACTTTTTTAATTATACTGTTGTTCGATAACTGAATCACTTTTAATTTGCGAGTTAACGTACAGTAATGATTCATTTAATCAACAAAAGTAAACAGTTAAATCTATAATTATTCTTCCATTGAAACTTTTTTCTAAATACCTTTACGGTTAAATTTCGAATGACCATAATCACCATTAATTTATAAATTAATTAAAATAAGTAATCGTTTTAATCTATTTGAAGGATATAGTTATCCTAACTTAAAAGTTGTAATTTTTGGGTTTAATTATAGTTATTTCCCACGTGAGAAAGGTTTAAGAAAAGTTATGGATTAACAAAATATCTTTTCGGAAAGAGGAGTATGCTCGTCTTTTATTATAGCGGTCTCAACCTTATATTACAATACAAATTTATCATTAGCATATGCTACGTTCATTTAAAAGTTGTATAGAATGTAAAGAAAAAAGATCGTGCGAAGACTTGAAAGGTAATAAATAATTGACATAAACTCACAGTATTTATAGCGGTACAATGTTATAGTGTTTGATTATTATTTTGAAATGTCCCTTAATAGTCTTCCGATAATCTATTTTCTTTGTTAACAACTTTCTTCCTCATATTAGGTACTTAACCTGTATGACATACTCACTTTTTCTTGGAAATTTATGGTAAACAAGTGTATGGGTATGGGGTTTAATCAATACTGTATCCGTACAAACAATTTAAATGTAGCATTAGAAACACTACATAGACAGATTTAACAACAAAGATTTAATTTGAGGAAAGTCTTAGAGTCTCTAACGTAGCTTCTCTAAATACATTGTAAATTATCAAATTTGGAGCAAAAAGCATATTAAGGCCACTCGTATAAGCTTTAATAACATTTTTAGATATGTTTCAATTGATTTTATCGCTTCCAGTTTTGCCAAAAATGGCCTCAATGTTTCATTATAAAATGGGACACCCTGTATATTTTTACGTATTTGAATTCTACGTGCCTTCCTACGTACGTACGCAAAGTTTTATTACTTTCACAGACTTAGATTTCAACCTTAAAATAGTGCTTAGTTGACGTAACAACCGGAAACAATTGCTATGTGATTGTTTTTTTAAACGGGACCACAGCTGGTGAAAGATAACAAAAATTGTTTTTCTCAAATAATTCAAACATTTCAAATATCAGTCTTAAGAGCCACTAAGATCTGATAGAAAAATTTAACATCTATCGAACCCTATCAACTTAGTTATCTTTATTCAAGTATAAAAACTGAATTTCTTAAATAATTTTAATTCTAAAAACAAGATAAACATATGAAAATGTAAACGTTCACCATTATTACGCATAATTAAAATACTTAGCTTTTTTGGATTTTTTAATGGTGTATTATTATATTTAGTTTTCGATAACAGTTGAGGAGAGTTTTTTCAAACCCAACAAAAATAAAAATGACTAAATATGTGTTAATACGTGTAAATATATATTTTTTGTGTTCTGCATCGATTGCCGCACTCAAAATACATCAAAACTCAACAAGAAGCACGTTATCACCGTGTGAAATGTTTGGGGTATTGCAATACTCAACATAATCATAATAGTACCTGCGGTACGTCAAAAAAAACCGCAGTTGATGTTACAAGCAAGCGGTTTTGCACAGTTGTTTTTTAGACCGAAAAAAACGATTTGACCCGTAGCACTCCAAAATTCACCTTAGGGGTGTTTAGGGAGTGTTTTCTTATTATTTTAATAGAATTGTCGCTATTTTGCTTTTTTGTGTACGAATTTGTTGCAATAATTAGATTTAATACTTCAAAAATATATTGATAACTTAAAAATAACCCGTTTCAACAATAATAATATTATTTATTTAAAAAACGGCGGTCTAAATGGCAAACAACCTACTTTTACAAAAGTACGTCGAGTAATATATTTTCTGGGATTTTTAGGGTTGTTAAAAACATTTATGTACACAGATTTAATTTTTTTTTCTTATATTTAAACTGCTAAGTTAGTTGAGTTAAAAAATACAAGTTAATATAAATATGTACATATTGTTGATGTTGACTTAAAAGCTTTAGTCGTCACACGGCAAATCTTGGATAAACAGTTTACTGGAAATGAAATGAAAATTTGAAAAGTATAAAGTTTCTGTACTTTGCAGTAAATAATACAAACCGTTTGTTGCTGCAAGTTCCCTGACATTTTTTGCACGCAATAGTACAGGGTAACTGATAGCGACGGCAAGAGCACCGCAGACTGTCACAAGCCAAACTGCACCCGCATCTGTCCAGAGCTCGACAATCTGCCCAGATTTCTGGTTCGCTTGTCCACAAAGGAACCCAAAAATTTTCAACAAATTTCCAACCCCATAATGAAGACGACGGTGGAGGAACTGGGTGTAAAGCAGTTCCCCACACAAGACCGGCTTGTTATGCCGCTCGTTTTATGTGTTGCAAAAGGGCAGCTTGGGTAGGTGGAATACTACTGACTGCTTTGTTTTCGGTGACAAATAAGTGTTTGCGTGCACCATTAACACTTGTGATGTTTTGATCTTTGACACCATACATCGTCACGACAAAAGATTCAAGTAAACACAGCAACACTTCGTCCACTTCTGTGATGGAAGGATCACTCAATTTTTGAAAAGCAGCAGTGTGATCGTCTTTCCAAGCAGCCCAAGCAGATTTCTTTCCTTTGGGCCCAAACCTCCACAACCTCGTCGTTCTCTTGTGGTGTTTTTTAAATTGTGTCCGAGTACAGATCCCAAACGATGTCTATCCTTTTTGCTCCAACCTGATCTGCCATTACTTGAATGTGACCGATCAACTGAACGACATACTTATGGAAACTTTTTAAACCAGGGCGAGGTTTAAAGTTGTGAACAACTAATCCCCCGTCGAAAACTAACCCGTCACAGACAGTGGGGCAGCTCAAAGTTGGCGCAATTTTTTCCAGGATTTGAACTAGTCGAGCCTTATCGCCAGATCTCATGATTCCATCGACGACAGATAAAGAAGGCGGGCACATTTGGTTTTCATGTTGGAAAAATTTGTCGAGATCTAAATTTCGTGACGTGCTAACAAGAAAGAGTCTTGAAAATAGTTGAACGTCTGATTTTAGCGACTGAAATTTCATCACTGGTTTTAATACAAGCTTTTTCTTAGAATGAAACACTTTAAACTTGTTTTTATTAATGACATCGTAGACGCTTTTCGTTTTTTCTACAAGCCGCTCTTTAACAAAACTTTGGTACAACCCAACTCCTTTGTTTTCTGCAGAATACAAAGCATCGACTTCTTCTTCATCTACTGCAATGCGCGAGTCTGACGCAATCATTTCTTCTCCTTTTATCAAAAAAGGGTTGTCGCACTCAAGAAAACTGTCTTTTAAAGCAGTGAACTTAGATGAAAATCTTTTTTGATAAGAAGTTGTTTATTCGTGATGAACAGATTCTTCTTCATCTGCGCCTTCTGGTTGAAACTCTTGCAAAAGTCTAGTAATTTCTAGCCCACCTATGGTCCATCGTCGTAACGCTGCTGGATCATGAGTCAATCCTACAACTCCTCCGTTGCCTTTAACAATGGCATTGTTTTGCTCGTGAGCATGATCAATGCCTAGAGCTGAAAACGGTCTGCGCGTTTTTTGTACCACAAATTTTCCTGAAATGTAGAGTTAATAATAGAATCATTTTATTTCACTTGATTAAAATACCCAAATTTTTTGTTTGTTTTGTCATACCAGAAATAATTTACTTTCGGTAGGTAAGCGCAAAAAACTAAAATACTTTGTTCTTACCCGAAAGAAATTGCTGATAAACATCAGGTGCTTTAAAAGACAGTTCTTCTAGGTCTTTTAAATGTATTGTAAGCCATCTTGTATAGTTTTGATGATCAAACTAAAAGTACCACGGTAGCATGCTTTGAATTGCTTCTTTAAAGGCTATAAAGTTTCCCTGTGTAAGAGAACGCACAAATTTCAAAAGAAGCATTTGCAGATTTAAAACCAAAAACCAATAATAAAAAGTAGGTGAGCTTTTCGACTGATCAATTCAATCTTCAAAAGCTGTGCCACAATCCGGATGTTCTGTTGCGTAAGCCTCAAGCATTAAATTGTGAAGAACTGCTGCAGTAACTTGGTGTATTTCTCTCGCACTCTTGATATGTGTCACCTAAAAAAACAAATTTAACATTTTTAACCTTCATAATAAAAGTATTATTCAATTAACAGAAAAAAATTCAATCTTTTTAATGACACCTTCATCATTGCTTCTGCAGAACCAACAGAGCTAATTTCTGAATTTGCTACAATAGATATCCATCCAAACCCTTCTAAAAACTGTCCAAGCAAGCGCATATAAGATTGTTCTATGTGAAGTGGTCCCAGCAATAATACTCATTTATCTTCACCATATTTTTGAGGCCAACTCCACTGAATTGTTTTTGCTAAAGCAAATAATGGCTGATCGGCGCATAAAATAGGAATCTGACCTGCATTTAAATGCTGAGTAATGCCATGAGCATTATCATTCCGTGTTTTATCATTGAAGGCGATGATGATTTTTCATGAAAAAGAGGCTTACCTGGTCGCAGGTAATACAGTGGGCGTCTCTTCTCTAGATGCATCAAATGACGACCATGAAATATTAAGCGGCGAAACTGACTGGTCTTCTGATAACTTTTCATGAATATGCTGAAGCCACATTGCTTCGTTTTTCCACAGTTGTATGCTAAGCTCTAAACAAAAAACCATAAGTTCAGATTTGCTTTAATTTTGCTATTTAATAAACGTTATTTTACCTTTAGAATGCATACGTTTCTCTGTTTCTGTGTTACATTCAGATGCCAGAGGTTGTTTGTTTGGCAAATTGCAATCTTTTACTATTGAGTAACTCTGGAACACTGCGCTCTCCACCGGAAATGACATCAGAAAAAGACATTGAAAAAGTATTAATTTGACCTTCTTCATCTTTGTTGCGGTACTGAAAAATTGATAGACCAGTTCCATTTGACTAGTGTTGCTAGATGTCTTAAAGTCAATGTTGTCTAGCGCTGCTACAGTAAACAACTCTCTTCTCAAATTTGAAGGACAAACAATATGTGCTTCTTTTGCTCTTTAAACTACCATTCTACAAAGCTGAGAAGTAATCTCTGTAACTCGATTTGATGAAATACTGAGCCCTTGACGATGCATTTCGTCGATCGCAGCCCGATCTCGATTTCGGCCGTAACATGACAAAGCCATATAAATAGGCATAGGAGGCTCGATTTTTTTGCTGTGTCGAATGACATCTCCTTTAGGTACGGTGTTGCGATAATTTAACATAATTAATTGACAAATTGTAACAGCCGGTTTTGTTGCAGCGCAATCGTTTGTTTCAGAAGAGCCATAAAGTATAGTATTGACAGCAGCCAAAAGAGGTCCAGGTATACATTCGACTTCACTATTTACAGCAAAGCTACCGTCAAAAGAAACATGTGGTGCAGAAATGCAAGACCTAATGTTTTTTGCAAATCTATAAAATGCCAGTGCGTCGTCATCTTGATCTTCATTTGAAATGTTGTAGAATATATTAGCGTTTGATTTCATCAATACATATTCTTTTCCAGATTTTTGAGCTTTTAATTCTGGGAAATGAGCTAAAATTTTTTCTCTCATTCGGGTTGTATGTTCATCGGACATTTTCTCATTGTCTCTACCAAATAACTGAAAAACTCGAGAATTATAAATTTGCATAAGCTTTCCCATTCGAAAAACATGTTCACCAGAAGATGCCAACTTTCCTTGCATGTAGATCATAAGATCTGCAAAGGCCATTCCTTCACACAAAATGACATTTTGATCTACATCTGTCTTACACTTAGCTCTTTTACTCTTGTTATAAAGATGTGCTAGACAGTTGCAGTGATATTTTGCTTCTTGAGCAACCAAATCGCCTTTAGTTTCTAGCAATGCTAAAAGTCTAGTATCTCCAATGGTCTGAGCAGATTGCTTTACGTTCGGATAAACTTCCTCTGTTTCGCAGCGTCGGAGTGGTTTATTCCATGCTTCTGGTTTGCCACATAAAAAGCAAGAGTCATTCTGTCCGCTGATTGCATCATTAGAACGTGTTCCACGCCGGTTTTCTCCTGCATGTAACTTTTCATCTTCGGTATTGGAAGTTTGCGACTTAGACTTAGATGACGTACACGCTGTTCGTAACAAACTTTCAAATTTGCTTGATTGATATTTAACAACACAACGTTTGTGCCATTTAGCACGTTTTTCTATCAAATTAGCAAGAATGCCATTGCCTTCATCCAAACAGTTTACATTGCGCCCACATTCCAACACATAATTATGTACTTTTAACTTTTCTAAGTTTGAAGCCAGCGATTCATAACCAGAAGTTCTTCTAGATACAATAAGATTTTTAAATGGGCAATTTAAAGCATCTCCAACTTTTTGGCATTTACAGCACAATTCCCAATTCAACTGAGCAGTAACTTCCTGCAGGGAAAGTGCCGCCACCACTAGCTTTTTAGACATGCTACCAATAACACCACCACCGTCACCATTAACCAGATTTCTAAAGAAAAATATGAAAGTCTTGTTTTATTTTGTAAGAAATTTAAGAAAACATTATTTGATTTATACTACTTCTTGACATAATTACAGTGCATTTTCTAATCTAAATGATCTAAGTTATTAGAACAGTTTTTTGCATAGGTTTAAAAAGTTTTGCATAGTAATTCTGCAATTTGAGATAAATAGTTAATGTTATACCAATAAAATATAGCCAATAAACTGTCCCAAAGCATAGCTTAGTATAAATTATTTTGATGTACTCGCCGAAAGTGGTTTTTTCAACACAAACAACTCAAATTTTTTAACACAAACTTCACAACCTTCTGTATCTACTTCTTCACAGCAAATGCACAAAAATCGGGAAATAAAGAAAGGCGTGCAGAAACGTGTTGTCACCTGATATCAATTAATAGTTTGTTTTGGCTAGCACAATAAAACACATATGGCCCAGAATGTAAATTGGGTTGCATTGAATAAATTCGGAGAAACACCAGCTTTAGCAAAAATAAAAATCCCAATATTGATATGTCCACATACAGTATTGCATTACAAAGGAAAGAAAGGAATGTTTGGATAAATCCTTAAGAGCGGGAGATACAGAACATAAGTATTTCTTCTTTGTTTTTTTAAATAAGTGCTTTAAAAAACTCACGTATGACGGGTATTATCCGCTTGGATATTATAGTTCTCAAGCGTGTTCTCGCTTCAAATTTTATCTCCGTGGGTACCATCTTTATACGCTAAACGAATGGTATAAAATTACCAATTTATTATTGCTGCCTACTTTTTTAGTATTCCGTCAACATTTTTTTTCGCAAGTTGACCAAGATCGTTTTCTATTGAAATTCATGAATATCTCTATTCTTGCCCCTCAGAAAAAGAAGGACTGCAATAATCCAAAACCAAGGTCAGTAGTAACGAAAAGAAAATAATGGTGAAATAGTTCAGTGTGTGCAGAGCTTTTTATGAATATCACAGGTACCTGCGTACAATAGTACGATTAAAATCCGTGCTTTAGTCTTTGGATTACTAATTTAAATATACTGGGACTGTCATTATGGACATTTCGGAAACAAAATATAACGTATTTCAGGTGTAACAAGTAATCGATTGGCGATTCTGGCTCGATACTTTTTACATTCTGGTGAAATGCCACAAGAATATCGCGGAGGAGATCGGTCAACAACACAAGATAAAGAAATAACTCGTTTAATTAAACCTCAGATCGAGTCATACAAGTGCCGAGCAAGCCAGTATTCTAGAGCAAAAACATGCAGGTCATATTTACCGCCAAATTTAAATATTAAATTAATGTGGAAGCAGTTTTGTGACAGACAGCCGGCAAAAAATCATGCTCCTTTGCAAAATTTAAAAAAGTCTTTTATAAGGATTTTAATGTCTTGGCAATCATCCCACAGATACGTGTTGTTGTTTCTATTAAACAGACCACAGACCTAGGCAAAAGGGGAGACCTTAGAGCACAATTAAGACTACAAGCTCGGAGCAAGAAAATTTTATCAACTCTTAAAAGAAGAATCGTCGATCACCATTAAAGTGGTATTTGAACATGCAGCAGAATCAACCACTTCCTAAACTTTCTGTGGGAGAAGTGTTTTTTACTCGTCAAGTATGGTTGTAAAACCTTACTGTTATTATTCATAAATCAGAACAGGAAAAGAAGTATATTTGCCATTATGTATGGCTAGAAACTGAAACCGGTAGAGGAGCAGATGAAGTCTCCAGCTGCTTACAACATTTTTGAAACGTTTAGAAGAAAATTTTGAAGAAATACTAGGTTTTAGACCAGAAGAAGAAACAACATCAAAACTCTCATAAAAATGTGAGATGTTTTGCAAGGTCATATGTAGGAGAACCATTTGCACTAACAATAGCACATAAAGGAACATTAGGTTAAATGTATGGAAATAGATATTGACATCTCATCTAAATGTCAAAAAGTTAAATTTGACAAAGTATTCAAGTAGCAATACGTTAGATAACCTTTTGTTAATAAAAAAAAACATTTACAAAGCTTTCTGATCATATTTTTCAGATGATGCTGTTGAAGCGCTTTCTAAGGGCGGATATTTTGCGATAATACCAAGATTGATGAAATAATTTCCAATGTGGCGAATTCTATTAATTCGGTATCTTTTGATGCTACCATTGAACTCAGATATAAAACTGTTAACATATTACGTAAAGCAAAATCTCAAAAGAGTATCTTAGCCTTCCTGTCAGCGCCGTGCTTTATATGATCTTCAACGTAATGTAAATATAATATTACAATAGGGATAAAAGTAACGCAACTGTTATATTAAATATGAACAACTGTTGGTACCACAGACTACCAAAAGATCCTACAAAAAAGTTTCTGTGGAAAAGTAGCGAACTTATTAAATTATTGTCTATTCCTCAAGAAATACAAAAAAAATCTGAAACTCTTCCACTAATACTATATGGTCTATCAAAAATCCCAAAACCTAATGTTCCTTTAAGTCCTATTGTTAGTGCAGTTGATTCTCCTACATACAATGTTACACAACATTTTACATTTTTATTACAACCTCACATAGGAAAAACATCCCATTATATTAAAAATTCTGCCAACTTTACTGAAAAAATACAGAATTTAAAAATTTAAGAGGGTGATATAATGGCCAGTTTGAGTGTTTTACTTTTTACAAAAGTCGCTCTAAAATATTTTTACAACGGATATAGCAATTCTTTTTTAGCACTGTTTTACAAAGATTAATTTTTTGTGGAATAATAAATTCTATCGACAGCTTGGTGGTGTAGCAATCGTTAGCCCTGTTATAGCTCATTTTCACATGGAAAATTTTGAAACACTTCCGTTAGAAAATGCACCTAAAAAACCTTTAGTTCGGTATAGATATATATATATATGACATATTTGTTATTTGGAGATATGGAGAAGAAGCACTACATGAATTTTTAATTTTTATAAATAGTATTCATCTAAGTATCCAGTTTACCATGAAGAACGTTTAAATAAATTTTGGCATCTTACAATTTAAAAAAGGTACAATGAATTTTAATTTTAGAGTTTGGTCTGTCTAGGTTTTTTGCTGTGTTTTTTCCTAGTCCTTGAAGTGAATGCATTACCAATTATATGTTGTTACCACAGCACTATAAAAATTTAACGTATGCAGTTAAAATTAAAAATCATATTAAACGAACCACATTGTGTTTTCACTTGACAATTACAGTTATTAACTAAAAACTTTTTCTTTGTTAGATTTGACTAATCTTTAATTGATATGTCAAGTTTCTATTTGTGAATGCTTTTATTAATTTCAAATTAAAGTTTAACTAAACAACTTTACAGTTACATCATAATATGATTCTATTTTGTTGAATTTGCTCTTTGATTATGACATTTTTCACTGTTAGCGTTAGATCGTTAGACTGTCTGACGTGTCATCTTCAAGGCAGTTTAATAATATTTAATTTTATTAAGGATCAAGTAATTCATTACTAAAATTAGATCCCATAGTCGGCTTTATACGTTTATCAAACTGTTATATTAATAGTAATCTTATGTTTACATTTTCATATTTCATAAATTTATTCTAACATCTTAAACAGTTTTTTAAGATATTGCCACTACTTAGGACGATAACTGTAATTGTTATTGAAACGTATAGATTAAAAAACCCAAAAAAGCTAACTTTTTTAACATGATAAACAATCCCTTACTTCTAATGCGTCTTGACAAGATATTCTTAAATATTACCGTTTACTAGTAGGGCGAAAAATCTAATGAATCTAAAGTTATGGTTTATTACCTTGGTACTAATAGCGTTAATTTAGCGCCTGCTCTAGAATTAATAGAAAATTGTACATGTCGATTTTTTTCGAGGGACTCTGCTGCCGTCATCAGGCTTAGCCCTGAGAAAGACTGATTTCGCACTTGAGTCAAATTTATCCATGATTTTTTCGTAGTTACGCAGTAGTTTGTTGCGCGTGTTGCGCTATAACCTATTGCTCAGATAAATTGCGTCTGAGCTCTTCGCGCATTGTTGGGATCTATGTGGGTTTAATTTCAACACTAGCTTCGCTTATCGAATTTTCTGCCTATGCGGTCTACGTGGCTTCTTTGAGTTTTTCTCGCACTTTCCCACTATCTGTATTCGGTGGCCTTCGTACCAGACATGTTCGGCGATTCTTGATATTTTTGTTTCGCCTTTACGAACGGGGTTTTTGATCAATGTAATAGACATTTTTAAAGACGGAAAAGTTTAAACACCCCGTATCATGAAAACGGAGCATTTCCGGACCCATGTTTATATTAACTTTATTTCATATCTTTAGTTGTAGAACATGCCCTTAAATGTTACTCACTACATTCTTCTGTCTGTTATTATAAGGTTCACATATTGGAAAGTCACGTTTCAAATGAGGACCCAATATACCGACCTCACTTTGCAGACCCTTTTCATTTAACGTTTTATCGGAAAACTATTATTTCTAAAAAATCTCAGGAACCTCATAACCGACGTTTAATGAAAAAAAAAGGATGCATTTTAGTTCAGCAATTTTACTGAAGAGGGCATCCTATTTCGAGTATATTTTCGATACCTGTATAATCGTATGCAACGTATTTATGATCTACTAACCACGTGAGGACCACAAAAATACAACTGTATGGTCTTCACATTGCACCTGAAAATATTTAAGTTTATGAATATATTTTGTTATTTATACTTCTTATTGTTAATCTATACGTTTATATGGGAACTTTTTCACATTTCTTGTTCTTAATAGTTACCGTATTTTTAATACTAATTTCTGCTTCTCGTGATTCGAATTCGAATCACGAAAAGCAGAAGTAAAGTGACTTCAAAATGGTAGATGCGATTATACCGAAACGTCGTCAATTTATCAAAATGGAGTATGGAGGAGAAAGAACGCGTGACAACACCCGGAACGAGTCTGTGTGGGTGTGTGTGTGTGTGTGTGTGTGTGTGTGTGTGTGTGTGTGTGTGTGTGTGTGTGTGTGTGTGTGTGTGTGTGTGCGTGTGTGTGCGTGTGCGTGCGTGCGTGGGTGCGTGCGTGTGTGTGTGTGTGTGTGTGTGGGCGCGGGCGCGCGCGCGCGTGTGTGTATAACACATTTTTCTTGGAATCTTGTGTAATTAAACATAAAAATAATTTTAGGTTTCCGAAACGTTCTTTGTTCCCTTTGTCAAAAAATTATTTTGACAATTACAGAAATTGAAGCAAGGCAACTATTTTGACAAGTACATAATATGAAACAAGGTAACTAATTTAAATTCAATTTGGACGAGCGTGTTTGACTTCGGGTAGTTGGTCTAGTATGGTATGTAGAAGGTGTAGAAGTGGGGACGTCTCGAATCAACTTGTTTAATGCGGCATTCTGGAAGTGTGGTCTCGTTTATTGAGGGCGTTAGGTTTCCTTTAAGTTTCAACTGCTTCTGTAATAATTCGTTCCTGTAAGGTATGTAGAGGTGCAACTAAACGGATATTGTTAGGGTTAATTTGGTGTCATGTGTCTAAATGATGTGCACCTAAACATGATGAAGGATTGTACTGTTTAATTGCTAGTTTGTGTTCATCGGTTCTCGCATACAATATTCTATTTGTTTGTCCGATATAAGTTCCTGGACAGTTGTTTCACAGTATCTCGTACACTCCTTGGTTTTCACTGGAAATTTTGTCTTTGGGGTTTCTTAAATGTTGGAACAAAGTTGAGTATGGTTTGAATACCGGTCTAAAGTTGTATTTTGGAAATTTCCTTGCTATTCTGTTTGTAATTTCTTTTATACAAGGTAGAATAACAGGAATCTTGTGTTCATTGTTTGACAAGTTTCGTTATCTTTGTATCCATTTTGAAGTAATATTAATAATCTTCATTTCTTCCATTTTAGAATTTTAGCCAGACAAGTGGCAAGAATGGAATATCAAAGATTTCATAACGCTACGTAATTGAGCAGGATGGTGGTGCGAAAGAGGGTTCAGGTATCTATTCGTATGAGTTGCTTTTCGATAAACTCTGTGTAAGTTTACCAGAAAACTATTCAAGTTTTCTTTTCCATGGGACTTCAAACTACAAATGTATCGTCAATATAATGAAACCAAAATTTTGGTTTTAAATGGAAAAGAAAACTTGGATTAGGACACATTAACCAGATTCACGACATTAAATTTACTATGGAAATTGAAGAAAATAATTCACTCCCTTTTTTGGACTCCCTGGTAACAAGTCTTCCTAATGGTAAATTTACACACAAAGTTTATCGAAAACCAACTCATACTAATAGATACCTGAACTCTCAATCGCACCACCATCCTGGTGAATTACGTAGCGTTATGAAATCTTTAATATATCGCTTTTACCACTATCTGACCAAAATTCTAAAGTGGAAGAGATGAAGACTATTAATGAAATATTACTTCAAAAGATCAAGAAATATCGAAAATTACTAACGAAATAAGGAGACCTAGAAATAATAACTTGTCGAACGGTGAACACAAGATTCCTGAATTATTCTACCTTATATAAAAGGATTTACAGACAGAGTAGCATGGAAATTTCAAAAAAAAAAAACGATTTTAGACCGGTATTCAAACTACACTCAACTTTGTCTCAAATTTTAAAAAACCCGAATCAAAGTTATACGGAGAGTGGGGATACTTTAATCACCTTCGTTTTTTCAACGAAATGCTAAGAATTTTAGTTAAAAAAAATTATGTCTTTTATTTTAGCTTTTATAGGCAAATTTAGAAAGTAAGGGAACAATGATAAACCTGAAATTTAAAAAATAAACTTTATTAGAAAATTTAAGCACAACTTAAAAATAGTTTGAAACAAAACATTTCTTATAAAGACGCTATGTGTAGCGACACTGCATCCTGACAGTAAGTCGTTTCTTCTTCCTCTCAAGACCGCTAGGCCCGCCAAATCTTTGTTCTCTTAAAAGACTTGTTAAACCAGACTCAACGATTTCACCAGGAAGTGCCTGAAGAACAGTGTTTAGATTAAGTGGGAACAAGCCACAAGCATTAGTATTCCGTAGTCCGTGTTGTTACGCTGTTTAATGTATGTAAAAAATTTTTGAACAAGGTGGGAAACATGTCTTTTGGGCACAGTATTTAGTCGCAGAATGCCACATCGAGTGGCTGGCAAATGTGTCGAATTGGCGACTAAGCATACAAAATCAATGTCGTTTTCATTGCAAAGTTGTAGTACCTCGGGGTCCATATGCAACAAGCCTTTCTAGAGCATGAATCTTCCCCAGGGTCATTTGTTTTCCACGTGTCATATAATGAACATTTTATAAATGACGTAGAGTGGCAACAAATGCCATCTGCACAGCCGAAAACCATTATTGTTGTACAGCTTTTCATATATGCAATTTTTCTTCCCTGGATCGTCCGAAAGGTTAGATTTATTGTAATTAAATATGTTTGATGAAGGGAAGTTTTTAATGACATTTTCTGTATTATCGAAAAACTGTTCTAAAGTTTCTTTTGAAACGACAGCTCTGGATCTCTTAATATTAGTTGCTACTCTTTGACTATAAGTGTTTTTGCCTTTCGAGCAAATTATATGCCCAGTCAGCTGCAGGTATATTAGTTTGAAATCTGGCAATAACAACTCTTTTTCTATCTAAATAGTATTTTGCCATCATGCGTATATCGAATAAGATTAAAGGAAATCCCCAGTTTCCGTATTTTGCTGCTGCTTGAAGAATTGCTTGCTCCTCCTCGTAACTAAATATGGGAGGCCGTCCAGGTTTTCGCCCATACATTCCTTTGAATTTGTTATAAATAAAGTCCCAAATGGAATTTTGTACTTGTCAGATGGTGCTCGAATGCTTAAACTCCCATTGGCTATTTCCTCAAGGGCCTTTTCCAACGTTTCTGGCAAATAATCTGCATAAGAACGAGATCCAGGTATTCTTTTGTGAGCCATTTTCCACAAAAAAAACAACATTTTTACATTTAAAAACGCTTGGAGTATCATTGATCACACGCATGCTGTGTCCAATGTTACCCCATACCCCCTGGCAAAATTACCTCAGTCATTAAACGGAATTGTTACGCCACTGTCTATACATATGGGTCTGATTTAATTATGTAAGCAATTGTACTAATAGTCAAACAAAAGCCTAAAATCTAAAACTTACCTGTGCAGTGGGAAATTTATTTCACTAAGAAAAAACACGTAAAATAATGGCTGACCTTGTATCACGCTTCGTCTGCGTTCAACAATCGACTGTACCACGCGGCCATTGAACGTTGCTGATAGGACCATGCAAGTGTAAACCTGAGTGGGAGAAATTGATCACGTTCGAGAACTAACGGTAAGGGAAGCTCTTTTGTATTAGGGGAAAGTGATGGTCTCCATTCTACGCTACTCATAGCGACATAAATGAGTCTTCGCAAACAAGTAGTGAACTGCGAATAAATTAATATAAAGATAAAGTTGGCCGGAGAACAAATTTTATGTTTTATTCGTATAAAAAATCCATTTTCGGGAAAATTGACATTTTTTGTACTAATGGAACAAATGACTATTTTTTATATTTCATTAAAACATAACTTATTTGGTATCATTAGATAGGTGTTTTAAAGATCTTACTGGCCCTTGGGGCTGACATTTGAAATGTGTGAATTATTTGAGAAAAACATTGTCATCTTTCACCAGCTGTTGTGATATAAAAAACAATCAAACAGCAATTGTTTCCGGACCTTACGTCAACTAAGCATCATTTTAAGACAATTTTACTTTCATTATTTGATATCTAAGCCTCCGTAAATAATGAAACTTTGCGTACGTACATAGGAAGATACGCAGAATTCAAATACGTAAAAATATACAAGGTCTCCACCTGTAAAAATGAAAAGTTGAGGTCACTTCCGGCGAAACTAAGAGCGACAAAAACAGTTGAAATTCTCCAAAATACTGCAAAATACTTACTGTATAGCTGTACAAAAATTAATTCTAATAACTTTAAATATAAATGTTTTATTATAGTTTATAAGATTGTCTACACCCGATATAAACCAAAAAATGCAACGTTATACGAGCAAAATATGTAGGGATATTTTTAAAGGTGATTCAATTTTAGATACGTTTTCTTAACGTTGCTTTCGTAAATATATCGAAAATTTAGGGTAAAAAGTGTTGGTTCCTTTTTTCAAGCTAATTTAATTTTAAACAAATTTTCTTAATAGAAGTTATTCGTAGGTAATAAATAATCCCTAAAAAGGTCAAACTTTAAATAAATTTCAAAATCTTTGCAATAATTTGTATTTAATGTTAAGGGTTACACACCAGGGACAAGTTTCGACAGTAATATCATCAGACTAATACAGTACATAAAAAATTACTAAATATAAAACAATATTGTTCACTGATAATGAGGTTTTGTTTCGTTTGAACCAAAAGTGATCAAACCTTGGCATACAATCTATAAAAGGGCTGAAGTTCGAATAAATTTGAAAACAAGATCAACAAGTCTTCACGCGTTTAGCTCATGTTAATTAAAACACTAAAGTACTAAAAACATTTTGAATTGATCGCAGTAAAATTGTACAAAATCCAACATTATATGACATCTTAATAATTCATGAAAAACCTATTTATGAAATCAGACATTAATGTATTCTTACAACAATTTATTCAAAAACAAATTAAATTCTCATAACGCCAAAAATACAACAGTCGTAAAAAACCTTCATTCAAAACAAATTGAATTCTTAAAATACGGTAATTGTGAAAAACATTTTATTAAAAAAAAAGTGCTTATAATTGACGCAACAAAGATATTTAAATAATGAATTTTCAACAAATATACTAATTTACTAATAATTTAATTATGATGAAGTTAAATGCAAATTATCGAAACTCACGGGCAATGTTTTTTTTTTTATTTTAACATAATAAAATTGTATCAATTAAGTATTATACATTTTACTATTAGAGTTTTTAGAAGAATATTTACCGTATCAAATTCCAATAATTGTGTAATATTGAGAAACAGCTTTGAATTTTGATACCACATCGAACTTTCACTTTTAACGGCTGTGATTTAACTTGCGCCATTTGAAAAAAAATGATTGTTTTGATGTTAACGTACAATTTGTAACGCCATCTTGTAGTATAATTTAAGTTAGCCACCTTGTGGTATAATTAGAACTTAGCATACAGTCTGTGACGCCGTATTATGGTATGATTAGAGGTTAGCATACAGTTTGCAACGCCATCTCTTGCAATTTAAAATTTACACTTCCAACTCTAAATACCATTTCATGGTATAATTGGAAGTTAACTTCCCAAACAATTTTTCGGTTTACAAATTTTCACCAGGGTTAAAAAAAAGTTTCATGTGACACTGATATAGTCGCTATAGTTTAAAAAGTTAACACTAAAGATAGAAGACGCCATGTTTAAAATAGCTTAGCTAATAAGCAATTACCCAATCAAGCACCAAACATACCAAAGCAAATAACACATTTCGAAAAATCTAGTAGCAAACAAGTACATACGCAAATACCTGAACATACAAACAAAGAAATAGCAATAAAGAAAGCACAAAACATGTAAACACCATAAACATACAAATCCTCAAACAAACAAAAACCACACATATGCACGCACTCACTTACACACCCGCATATCTACATACCTTTACATAAACACACTCTCGTACGTACGTACGCACACACGCGTGCGCGCATATTTCACATTTCACATTTTTAGTGATTACATAATATGCATGAGTCACTGCTATTTCCTGAATTTGCTTTAAGGGTATATGTAATAAGTATGAGTCATTTTAATGGTGTAGCGAAACGGTAGAAGGGTGATCCATCGGTGTGTCGCGAACATTCGGGAAAACACTGTAAAATAATTGGTACCCACCCCTGGATTACGCTTTATTTCGTGAAACTCAATAAACCATAGGCGTGACCTACCGATGGGTCACGCTTTGTTAAAAAAACTCAAGTGCGCCGTGATGGGTCTCGTAACATATCAGGATCATATTCTGATAATTATTTTCCGTAATCAGAATTTGATTCTGCACATGCACGCTAATCTGATCACGCTGGATGCTGCACTGCGACGATAGACCAAGATGCTGTGCTTGAATAAGGTCTTTTGAATCTACCGGTGGAGTGCGCATGTGTTTTTTAACGAATAAACGTCACCCACTAGAGGGATATGCTTGTATATTTATTGAAATAAGGTCTTTTTGAGTACCACCGGTAAACCACACTTCTATTTTTTGTTCAGTACCATTAAAGTAACTAATGCTTATTAGTTAGCCTCAAAAATTTCAGGAAAAACCGCTGACTCATACTTATTATCTAATTACTAAACATGATAAGGTCTGATTTGAATGCACGTTTGCGTATTTACTTGGTAGCTAGTTTCTTTGTTTGGACTTTTCGTCTTTGTATGCTAGCACAATGTGTTTGTTCACGTGTTTTTATATGCGTGTGTGTGTGTGGTGAGGTGCTTGTGTAATTGTTTGTAATGTTAAATAGCTTGTTTTGGGGCGGTTTCTAATTAAATATTCTACCTTCATTGGTATGTTTTCTTGCTTGTTTCGTACAAGTTTGATGCATTTAGGTGTTAGTTAGTGTTCATTTATACTTGTTGTCTTTGTATGTTTAAGGGGTTAACTGTTTTATGATTGGAAGGAGCTTACTTCATCGTTAGTTTTTTGTTTGTATATATGTGGGTTTACGTGTTTGGTTGTTTGCTTATATGTTTGCTAGCTACTAGATTTTTGCATGCTTTACTTTTTTTTGTATGTTTTCATTTAAGCACGGTTTGTTTGGTTGTTCATTGCGTAGTTTCTTCTGCTTTGAGTGTTGCGTATTGCATATGTACTTGTTTGTGTGTATATATGTTTGCGGGGTTTACATATGATGTACTTGGAAACTACATTATTTGTTTTGGGGATACCTGTTTGCGTGATTCTATTGTTTATTTATTGTTGACGTGTTTGTATGTGTGTAAGTGGTTAGGTGCTTGTGTACTTGTTATCATATTAAATAGATTGTTTAGCTTCTTTAATTTGGCCGTTTGGGTTGTTTCTTATTGCATGTTTTATCTTCTTTGGTATGTTTTCTTGCTCGTTTCGTACAGGTTTGATGTGTGTGGGTGTTTGTTGGCTAGTTTCTTTTGTTTTTGGGGTTGCGTGTTTGCGTGCTTGCTTGTTTGTGTGTTTGTATTCTTACGGGGTTTACATATTTTATTCTCGGCGTTTAGTTAATTGCTAGTTTCTTTGTGTGCGTGTTTGTGAATTTACGTGTTTGTGTTTGCGTATGTGCTTGTGTGGTACTAGATTCCTTAGCTTATCTAATTTGGAAGTTTTGTTTGCTTCTGATTGCTTGTTATAGTTGCTATGGTATGTTTTCATGCTTGTTAGGATATTTGCGTGTTGGCTAAGCTGTTTTTAGTCGTGGTTTTTTCTATCTTTAATGTAAACTTTTTTTAAACTACAACGGTTTCATACCAATGTCACATGAAAGTTGTTTTTTAACCTTAGGGAAAACCCGTGAAAATTGTTTCGCAAGATAACTTCTAATCGTACCAAGATATGGTGATTCAAATTATTTGCTAACTTTTAATTGCATTACAAGATAGCTGTACACCAAAAGAGAGAAATAGTGAATGAACTCGTTAAGAGAAAACAACAGAGCCCGGTAAAGTGCATTTTACATCATCAGAGCCTATAAAGGAAAAACTTTATTAAACAGTGTAAAATATAGAAATACATTTTTCTGAAAAGTAATAAAAGTTGGAGATGCCGGGAATCGAACCCAGGACCTTATTTTATGTATGTGTAAAAATGGTTAAAGTTTACACTTTCATACTACTATGAGTAGACTGAAATGAATGACAATGAAGAGCGCTGTCGTCTGCAAAGCAACGTATCGGGTTAGTCGTTGAAGAAACAAGATCGTTTATGTATATAATGTGTAGAAGCGATTACTGATCCTTGTGGCACGTCCCCGTTAATGCCAACTTTTTTGCAAAAAAGCCATCAAATACGACCCGTATTTGTCTTTTACCAAGAAAACTGAAAACCCAATTGATGAAGGTACCCAAACGAGGTGAGCTTGATAAGTGAACACTTATGCCAAATTTGGTCAAATGCGTTTGAAATATCTAAAGCGACTAAAACTGATTTGTCGGAGCGTTCGGATCTATTGTTTTAATGTTAGGTCACATGTGAAAGAAGTTTATCTGTTGAACGACTGCCTAAAACCATATTGGTGGTCACTAGGGAGTTTGTTAGATTCAGGGAATGAGAGTAGTTAATGATTGATGTTTTTTTTACTTGGCTAGACAAAATGGAAGTGATGACAATTGGTCTTGTCGCCTTTTTTGGAAATATGTTGAGCATTTGTTAACTTCCATGATTGAATAGAGCTTATGTAGGACTGTTACTAATTCGGGGAAGCCTTTAAGACGATATCTGAAATGCCATCTGGGCCAGTCGCCTTAGGGGATTAAGTCCGCTGAGCATCGATTCTAGGAGCTTGTATCGAAAATGAATTGGTTTGTAGAGTATGAAGAAGAGTTGACTAGGGGCACATCTGTTCCAGAATCATCAAGAACGAGTTTGATGCAAATAAATCAGCAACTATATATATATATATATATATATATATATATATATATATATATATATATATGTATGTATATACATATGTCAAAAATGTCATGGGAGTAAATGCAGATGTAGCTAGTTCATTGCATTTTCGTTGTTCAAACAATTTTTTTGCTTTAGTGATAACACTTTTGCAAATGGCCAACTTAGTCTACATGTATGACTCTCGATCGTTTTATTAGATTTCTATTTGGTTTAAGGTTTATTTTTAAAAAATATTGTATCAGCACAAGCCCTATTGAATCAGGATAGGTACACTAGAATCCTCTATACGATTTTGTTTTTCGGAAATGTATAACTCCATGCCCATCACTTCAGACATTGAAAGAGCAATCCCCAAAGACTAGAAAGACTTAAAACAATATTCACCCCATGGAAAGGTTGCAAAGAAATCCCGTAAACCACTGAATTTAGCTGATTTAAAACATCACAAGGTTCTATCGTTGTTGTGAACAGCGGAGGAATTAGTGACACTAGAAATTATTTCTATTAGAAAGAATTGAAGTTTTATAAATACATGGGATGGATATAAGAAAGAGGTCTAGAAAATGTATAGTATGGTTAGTGTTATCCGGGATTCTTGTGGGTTCAGAAATCACGTGAAATAGCAAATAGTTTTATACTAAGACCAGCAGGATTAGTAGTAGATGAAAATTAAAGCCAATTGGAGTTACGAACATTAAAATCTCCCAGAATTCAGATATCGTATTGTGAGATCTATAAATGCAACAGTAGAAATTCTGAAATTTAGAATCAGAATGTTCGAATTTTTTATCTCCCAAAGAAGAAATTCTTTTGCGAGCGATGTTGTCCTTGAGATAAAGTAAAGTTAGAATGAAGATTGTATTGGAGTAATTGCAGCTTTCAGAGTAAACTTGGGTTTCAGATAGAAACAAATGTCATGTTGTAATTGTTCAAGATGTTGGTGAACAGCATTAAGATTAGACCTGATACCACGGATGTTACAATAATGGATCAGAAAGTGAGTACTTTCGATCATCGATGTCGGTTGGCTGCTGACCTTCCCGACATCCGAACGTGACAGGATTTTACGCCTGGTATTTTTTACCCTAGAAACATCCATTATTTTTTTTAGTTTTCGACTTTTAACCTGATAGAAAGACCATTGTGGCGAGAAGAAGAATAGGATGAGAATGGTTTAAGGATAAAGATACAGAGACTGGCGGCTCGTATCAAGCTCGGAAAATACCCAATATTAAGAAGTCCATCGTAAGGGTGGTTGTACCTCGAAGCCTTTTTAAGTGATACATGAAACCAAATTTTTCTTTGTACGTCTTAAAAGCAGTGAATCTTGGTTGGCAGCTTGTGTGCACTGCACTGTAGTTTATCTTAAAATTTTTTTCTAGAGAAAAGTCAGGGATTTATTTCATCATCTTTTTCATATGGAAACATTTTCTTCTACTTTTTACATTTTTAAATGTGGGTTCAATATCGGCTTCATCCGCTAGTTCTCTAGCTGTCACTAATGCAGAGACAAATCCATTAAGTCACTTAACGAATGTTTTCAAATGTTGAACTGCTGCATCTAAATGCATATTAATATTTTGCCACATCTTACTGATAGCATGTATTTTGACCAGGATGTCATACTATACTACAATTGATACCACGAATTCATATGATGATATTTCATATTCCAATGATTGACATTCGCTGATCAAAACAGTCCGTACTTCTTTCTTCGCGTGAAGTTATGAAGGCTTTACAAACATTACTCACTTGGTACCTCACAGCCTTTATTAACTCACTTCTGCACTCCCATCTCGTCTCAGGAAGAGGTTTAAGAGTAATATCAACATGTGACTTGACTTGAGAAACCCAAAACCAGATTCCTGTTGTGACTCCCGCAAGGAACAAAGAATGCCAAGGGATTTATATTGAGTCGCTGGCTTTGTACACCACTCCGTTATCCTTGTCTTGACTTCTGCAGTTTGAAAGGGACAAGCCAAAGTCATTTAATTCATTAATTATATAGTCAGCCAACTTCCCGCCTGTAGTTTTCTCAACAGCTACCAATCCCACTTCGGCTGTGTCTTTATTCACTATTATGATGATTGAAAGCTGCCCAATTCGTGCAATATCTCGAATGCAATCAAGGATTATAGCAAAATATTTAATTAACTGCACAGTGTGGATTATTTTTTATTTTATGTGGTTGCGCATTAGCTCGATAAATTCATTCTGAATTGTCTTACTCATGTAGTGGGTTTTACTCAACCCTGTCCCATCGATAACCTGTTGCAAGTGCTCTTGAAGTGTACAGTCAAATCTAGCTATTAACTTGATCAAATCCAAAAAGTTGCCGCTTGAAATGAATGCAAGAATTCTTCGTGTCCTCTGAAAGACAAGTTGTAGACAAATAAGAACGTAAGGATTGCTAACAACCTCTCTAAAATATCTTTCCACCGCTATTGTTCACTTCGAAGCTGAATCTGGGTTTCAGCATCAATAGTATTCCCTCTAGACAAGCGTTTAGTTAGAACCAGCCATTTCACCATACATTCTTTATGGAATTTATTATTTTCATGAGATTTTAATTTATCAAGCAAATGTTACCAGTCGTTGAAGCCTTCATAACAACCAAGAGTACCATAGAGTTTGATGTTGGAGTTAGCAGCAAACAAACGACATGCAAAATAGTAACTCGGAATAAACCATCTATCGCCTATCCTGTCTCTCATCATACAAGTGTTTTTGTATATCGGACTAAAATGTTTTCCAGTTTCGTGTAGGGGGTAAGAATTTATCTTGACTTTTACGGGTCCATTTTTAACAATACTTGTAAGATCTGAGTTAGTTAATGTTTTTGGCCACAGAAATGGGTCACTGAAATTAAGGTTAGTTGTGAAGGGGAAATTGATGTTGACAGTTTCCTCGTGTGAGACTCTCGGCATTTCACTGATATCATTGTTGACCAGTAGGTATTCCGCTGATTCGGAATATATTGTATTAAGTTCCACATGAGGGTTAATTACGCCACTGGGACCTGCCACATCAGGAAATACACAGCTCACTTTTACTTGGCAGTCAATGGACTCAGAAGGGGAAACTGGAGATTTTGAGATTAAAACTAAATATATCACTATCCCTATTTTTTTAAATCTAAATGTACCAAGATGCAAACACGAAAACCTGATAACTAACCACGGCCGATTCTGGTAGGAAACTAAATACCGAGTCGCCGCAAGACAGCCGACTCGTTCCGTGATCGATTAAGATCTATCATGATATGTTAATTTGAATGTATTTTTCCATTACCAGTATTTTAAGTCGAGTCTTACGGGCAATGTCTATTGAAAGTTCGAAATTTATACCTAAATTAAAATTTTCAACGGCGCGGGGCCCTGGGCGGCCGCCCTTCTCGCCCACCCTTGGATCCGCCACTGCTAAAAGAAGTAATTGAAGAGGTAACACTGTTGGGCATTTCTGAATGGATAACAAAAGTAGACAACCGGAAGGAATGACAGAAAATAGCAAATACTGTCTAATCTCACGGCTCGTTTGTAAGCATACAGTCGACAATAAAGCTTCATTTGTGAATGGATCCATTAATTAGTATTTATGGCCATTAATGAGTATTGGAGATATATGGATAATAACAGGGTAATGATAGTGTAGAGGATGCGGATATAAATTGCAAAATAATGGCATCATAAACTTTGTTTTTATTTCTTTTCTTAATATGTTCTTAATTTAGATTATTGATAAGCGCGGCTTCCGGTTTTTATGACGAGCATTGATTAGTTGTAGGCCGCCAATTTGCTAGCAAAAGAGCACCGACAACGAACTCCCTTTTTTTTAATTTGGTGATTTCCTGGCAGAAGTATAATTATGTACAGGAGCAATAAAAATGATTAAAAAAAATAAAATAAAATGCAGTTGCACGTGAATGCTTACCCAAAAATAACTAAGAAATAGAGGATCTAAATGCCAGTGAGGTCAGAACTCCTACATTAAGATAGCCAAACATAAATAGAAAAAATATATTAACTTAGTTAACGAAGTAATAAAAAAAAAAATGTATATCAAGTCACGATTTTGGTTTTGGAAATTTAAAAATATTTTCTAATCCTGCATAGCTTAGTTATTTTTGGAGAAACGTGTGTTGCCGGAATAGAATGAATGCACTTGAATATTTTAGTTCCACTACATGGTCCTTATTAATATCAAGTTTAGGTGCAACTGCGATGAAAGTTTTATTTTTAACACAGCGCCACTTAATTACTTTAGGACATTAAAAGTGTTCATCTCGCTTAGTCTATTTTGGAATGCTTTTTGGCCATTTCTATTTCGTAAGATTTGAAGTTGTAAAGCTCACTTTTACCCATTGAACTGTATAACTTATACAGTTCAATGCTTTTACCATACAGGTACTTAACCTCAAAATCACTAAGAAGTTTGATAAATATTAAATATTGATCTTTTCTATTAAGAATTAGCATCCACTTGATTATGTAAAGCGGGTAAATTTAAAGGTTTTTCACATCGACCTGATTACAGTAGAATTTACATATATCTTCAAATTGCATTAATTATTACAGACCTCAACATTACATTACTGTAACTTTTGCATACATGTGATTACCATCAATTTATATAATTATTTAAACATGAGAATTAGATCGACACATATATTACGTTCATTCTTAAACATTCAAACTGGAATTATCTACTTTATAATAGATAATTAAATCAATTAACACAAATATGTGTGCATAGGCTGATTGAAAACAACTTGTACTTATTTTTTTTATATTTAAAGTACTTCCTATTTTAATATTCATTATTTTTATTAATTTTAAATAAATCTTGTGACACTATCGACCATTTACAGTAGATATAATATAAATTAATATTGAATCGTTAATTACATTTAGTAAATTGACAGAATATCGCTTGCTATATTAACATTAATACCACTGTGTTTAGAAGGTATAATTTAACTTAACTTAAGTTAATCTTCACGCCATTCCCTTGCGTAGTAAGCAAAACAATCCCTGCCTCTTATTTATTTTTGATTCACAATCTTTCTCCATGCTTTCCTATCTCCGCATACCTCCCTAGCTTCCGCAAGATTCATATATTGTCTCTGACATGCCCTTTTATTTTAAAATCATTATCTTTCTTTCCTTTATCATAGATTCTACTACATTCAGCCAAGTTTTACGCGGCCTACCAGGCCCGGCCTTTCCTCTAACCTCACCCACATATATTTGTTTCGTTAATCTTGCGTTGTTCATTCTCTCAATGTGACCAAACCAACGTAATGTACTACTTTTATATCTATCCATCATCGTCTTTTCCTCACCACACTCCGTCATTATGCTTTACCACATGCGCTTCTCAGGAATCTCACACTCACGGCATTTATTTTTCTTTCGTGCTTTTTTTGACACACCCATGTCTCACTTCCATACAGTACTGACGGGACGAATACGCCATTATAGATTGCTCGTTTCGCAGCTAGGCTCATGCTTTCATTTCTCATTATCGTCCACATACTTCCAATCACTTTCCTTCCAGCATTGACCCTTCGTCCAATCTCGCCCTCCATTGTACCATCTGCAGTAAACATTCTACCGAGATGTACCAGCTCGTTCACTTGCTCCACAAACTCATCTTGCAGAGTAAATACTCTTCTCTCCTTTCCACCTTCCCGATTGAACACCACAATCTTAGTTTTGTTCACGTTTACCTTTAGGTCCATGCTCTCACAGACTGTATCAAACTTCCTCAGAGCGGTTTGCAGCTCATCCACTGTCACTTAATAAGACTGTGTCATCTGCATACACCAGAGTCGTACATTTACGTCACCAACCATTACACCATTTGTATCGTTACATGCTTGTCTAAGCACATTTATCCATGTATACATTGAACAACCACGGTGACATCACACAGCGTGGTCGCACTCCTTGCTCAATATTAAAGTATTCACTCACACCTCCTCTCACCCTAACACATGCCCGACTACAGTTGTATACTGCCCTTATTCCATTTATTAGACCTTTATTTACGCCATATTCATTTAATATTTCCCACAGCTTCTCCCTATTTACTCTGTCGTATGCTTTTTCCAGATCTACAAACGCACAGTACAACTTCATTTTTACCCTTAAACACTTTTCGATCACCTGCTAGAGCGCAACCATCTGATCGACACATCCTATCTCTGGCATGAAGCCACCTTGCACATCCCAAATCGTAGTTTGTGTAGTTTCTCGTACTCTATCAATCAGTATTCTTCCAAATACTTTACCAGGCACGCTGAGCAAACTTATTCCTCTGTAGTTCTTACAATCACTCTTGTTCCCCTTACCCTTATACAGTGGTACAATGATCGCGCTCTTCCAATCCCTCGGCACTTTTCCACACATAAGGCATACATTGAATAATTCACACAATCTTCGTATAAGCTTTGCACCACCATACTTTAGCATTTCACCAGTGATTTCATCTACGCCGTTTTTCAACCTTCCTACCGTTTTCTCTACCTCATTTATCCCAATATCCTTCTCAGTTTCATTCATCATTCCTTCTATATTCTCCTTATTTAACCCTTCAGTCTTACTTTCCTCACTACTGTACAGCTTTCCGAAATATTCTTGCCAGCATTTCCTCACTTCACAATCGTCCCATACTATTTCGTTGCTAATATTCATCACTCCTGCAGCGTTCTGTTTTGGGCCACGTTTTGTATTTTTGACCCATTTCCAGAAGAGTTTTTTGTTTCCCTCAAAATCATTCTGCATTTTCTCTCCTTCCACAGCCATCACTTCCTCTTTACTTATTCTCACTGCCTCCTTCGCTTCTTTGTTTCTTAATCTGTACACCTCATACAATCGCTTCTTCTCAGTCTCATTTTTTGCAGCAATCATTGCCATGTACGCATCTTTTTCTTACATACTGCCTTTTTACCGACTCATTCCACCAAGCACATTTTTTCTGTCTACCTACAGTCGCTCTTCCACATATTCGCACGGCACAATTGACAACAGAATTTTTCAAGCTTATCCATGCACTTTCAACGTCAGTGTCTTTTATTTGTTCGTTCCACACTGTTTCATTCACATTCAACTCTTTACTCACAGCATCTGCGTATTTCATTCTCGCACCATTATCCACTAGTTTGTCAACCCTAATTCTGGACGTTCGCACTACGTTTGCTTTCCTTCTCCAGACCCACTTTTGCCCTAAACACACTCTCGATACAACCAAAAGTGGTCCGATCCACACTCCGATCCGCGCATTACTTTTGTGTCTTTCACCAGGTTTCTAAGCCGTTCATCATACACTATCAAGTCTATCATACTTTTAGATTCACCTCTTTGCCATGTGTACATGTGCACATTTTTATGTTTAAACCATATTGGATACAAACACAGATGTTCACCATTCTCATTGACTCTTTGGTCTCCGAACTTTCCTAGAACACGTTCACTGTGTTCTCTTTGTACACCCACCCATCCGTTCATATCCTCCACTATCATCACCCTTTCGTTTGGCTTACATACGTTCAACACGTTCTCTACTTCTTTCCAGATGTTTTCACGCTCCTGGCCTCTTTCTCCATTCACCGGTGATAGCATGTAATACGAAAAATTCTTCGAAACTCCACTTCCATTCTAACCCATATTACCCGGGGAATACCAATTCGTACTGTTTAACACATCTTTTCGCTCTTTCACTTATGATCGCCCCAACTCCTTTTCGCCATGCACTTCAGTCTCAACTCCTGACCATAGTGCTAGGCTGTTATCCTCCATCTCCACAGCATCTTTTCCTTTGCCCCTTGTAGCCAGGTCGATCCGAGGCAATTGTATTGTTCTCTTGAGTACTACCATAGCGAGCAGACCGGTTACTGGCCAAATCGTGCCTCGGACGATCTAGCATTCCCTACTAACGGTATCGTCCTACTACCAGACAGTTATTTGTCAACTGCCACGACATGTAAGGAAGTAAAAAGTAGAAATATAGACAGAGGCAAGAAAGATATAATCGTATACTTACTGTATGAATCTCAAAATGTACATATATACATGTACATTTTTCTCTTTTCATACCCTTCAATCACACCACGGTTCAACCAGATTGCTCCCTACGCAATGCCTGGCTTCGCGCCACTCACCGGACTTGCTGTTATTTATTAGCGACCAAATGATTCAATTATTTTTTTTTAGCTTTCCGAGTTATAGTTATTTCTTTGTCATTTAATATTTATTTATCAAATCCGTTTTATTATTGTCGCGAACCGTGACAACTTAAACGTTTCCATCCTCTAGGTTTCTTTTTTTATTATATTCAAGGGTACCCATAATGGCCCTGTTGGCTCTCCCGACATTAATTGTTTACTTTTAGGATTAATTAATCACAATTAAGATCATTTTGTTTAGTAAATTTTTATGTCCCCCCTCCTTTTATTTTTTTAACGGATCAAATTAGAGATTTTAAACCTGGTACAGGGTAAATGGTACATAAATACTGTGACGTGCGTAATTTAAATTTCGCTATTTTAATCCACATTCACAATTTGTTTAGTAAATTTACAAATAATAACTGGCTATTAAACACTATTAGAAATGTTTCCCAAAATACCCAAATACAAGGCAGCAATAAAAAAATAAAATTACATTATAATATTAAACGTACAGTGCCTCCCCCCTTTCTATTTTTTGAACGGATCAAATTAGAGATTTGAAATTTGGTATAGGGTAAATACTGTAAAATACTGTAACGTGCGTAATCTGAATGTCGTTCTTTTAATCCATATTTACAATGTCTCCCCTCCTTTTGTTTTTTTAACGGATCAAATTAGAGATTTTAAACCTGGTATAGGGTAAATGGTACATACTGTGACGTGCGTAATTTGAATTTCGCTATTTTAATCCACATTCACAATTTGTTTAATACATTTTATAATAATAATAATTTACCCTAAGTAAAACTCCTATGTTACGCCGTAGACTTTTGTGTATCATTCTTACTATGTGTTCCCTTATTAAATTGTTTTCTATTTTGAGAGTATTATCGTTTTGTATTTTTATTGTTTTGCTGCTACATTGAAATTAGCGTAATGACTTAAAATTATGTAAATTTTATAAACGTTTGTGACATCTAGTGGTAGAATTAGACTCTAATATATAAAAGATATTTAAATAAAAACGTTCACTGGAATTCTATGTTTAATTCTTAATACTCTATATCGAATAAGGGCTACTATATAAATCATATCAACGAGCTTTCTCGAAAATAAAGTTTTTCATATCAACATATGTGTTCAATGTGGTAAGTTATGTTACATTTCTTTAATTGCACGTGAAACCTATATCTGGTATTGTTTTAGAGGACTTTCATTGAATTTTTGCTTTTCTGGACTCTTATGTACCGTTTCTGCCCTTCTGATGACATTCTGGTCATATCATTATGATTACTTCGGAAAATAACGTAAACGATTCTTACTTAAATTACATGATCACCTTTTACCTATGCTGAAGGTTGCTTGCTGCAACTGTAAACTCCATTATCTACACACTACCGGTACACCTGTGACTTTCATATCTCTCATTGAAGACATCTACAATTACATTCATTTTACCTGGTTATCAAGGCAATCAATTTATGATCACTAATTATATACACCAATCTACTGCCTGTTTGCACACGTGGATATTGAACATAGTGATTTCCATTGAACTATTTAGTTGTACCATTTGTACTGTTATCTACAACGTTACGAGTCGATTAAATGAACCAATTCTATCTATAAAATTTACCTACTTGTATATTCTCTAATTTATATACATAACTGTTAACATACTTATTTGATCTGTCTATTCACATTACAAGATATATCAGTGACTCTTGTAACTGTCCGTTAGTGTCTCAATATGTATAAATAACCTTAATGTAAATTCTCTTTTATCTGTATTTATCTTCCATTTAGGGTAAAGACTGTGCCAATACAGACAGTTTCACATGAGCTGGATGGTCTACGTTTCCTTTATTTCTACTTATAACTTAAAATCTGATTTCTTTTTTTATGTTTATTAAATAAACACCTTTTTAATTACTGAATACTTTATTTCTTGTTTTGATTTATCTGTGTTTTTATATATGTGCGAATTTAAATGTTCTCTTTTAGCTCTCTTCTCGCTTTACTCTCTTTTTGAATTTTTAGGGTTGTATTTTAGAAAATTCATGCAGCATACTATTACTATTAAAAAGTCTTACTCTTTCCAACGTGTAAACTAGTCCAGTACAAATAATAAATCTTCTGACCACGCATCCAGAGTTCTCTAATTACTTCGCTAGCCTCAGGGTTATCTTTCTAGATTGTGCTGGGTTAAAGTCTCCAAGTCATAATTGTTCTACGGTATTGTAAAGGGGTCATAGATAGACAAATATTGGCACTCGTTACAATACTACGTTTTAGTGTAAAGTTGGCAATTGAAAAGTTCAGGATGGTGGCTAGGTGCCATTTTGAATTAAAAATTTAAATGAAAAAGTAAGTAAGTACTTTATAACCCTAGAATATTAAGTCAATATCTTTACAAAATGGCGGCGTTTTAACGCTGGGAAACAAAAACAATTAAAAGTTACACATTCAATTCAAAAGATGCTGGAAATGATGAGCCTGTATTTCTTGTCGAACATGTTCAAACTGCAACGGGCGTAAACATTGACCAATTCCTTTTGTTTATTTACACTCGCTCAAAGGAGAAATACCAGAGTTTTTTTACAATTTTCAATAATTTTAAAATCCTTTAATAAAAATTCGTATTGTTTTCGTGTGAATTTAAAATGTTTACCTTTTAATTTAATTTGGGTCGTTTCAACTCGCAAAGATATATTTCATTAATTAAAATTTAACTTACTTGCTATCAGGTTTCGGTCTGCGTAAATGAAACTAATGTTTGATAAACAAATTCCTTCCTTGTCTGGTTGCGCCGGCTAGCTTGTTTATTAAAAGAAATGATTATCGTTATCAATTACCAAAAATATATTCAAATTGATTCTCTTGAATGTATATGAAAATTGTAACTTCATTGAATTTTACTTCCTTCAGTATTAAAGCTTTTAATATTCGTAATAGTTAATAATGAAAATAAATAAACACTCATTTTTATTATTAGTTTTGTTATGAACGAGTAAGTTCAAAGTGGGGATAATTTAAAACACAATTTAAGGTTAATGTAATTAAAAATTATTATTAATTTTATTAAATACATAAATAAGAAGTTTACCTTGAGTAAGATTTGAACCTACGACCTGTACTTTGCTAGAGTACCGTGATAACCAACTGCGCCATCAAGGTTCAAACCCCAATCGATGTAAATTTTGTCTTTATGTATGTAGAACTGATGTAAATCCTAAATATAATGAGATTACAATCAAATTACTTATACTAATGGAATGTGAGCCTGCAATATTGCAAGGATTCACACATACCAAAGCAACTTGACTAATATTAAATTATTATAAGTTCTTGTTATGAACGAATAAGTTCAAAGGTAAATATGTAATTAAAAATTATTATTAATTTTATTAAATACATAAATAAAAAGTTTACCTCGAGTAGGATTTGAACCTACGACCTGTACTTTGCTAGAGTATCTCGCTACCAACTGCGTTAGCGAAGTACAAGCCCCAATCGATATAAATTTTGTCTTTATGTAAATTTACACTCATTTAATTTAACTAAACTAAAAAATGCACAAATGCTTTGTTTACAATAGCGTATAAAAAACAATCCTATGATAACCCCTGGTTACTATTATGATATTTAGTATTTCTTATGATCTAACATGCACATATAATTTCTTTATCAGCAGTGAATGAAATTTGTTCCATTCAGTGGGGATAATTTAAAACACAATTTAAGGTAAATAAAACACATAAGCGTTTATTTTATTACACTGTCATTAATCTTACTTGTTTTGGCAGATATCGTTGAGTTGATAAGTCGTGGATACCTGTTTGACCCAGGAGGTGTATTCCTTTGTTCTCCACATATCTTTTTTTAGAAGTTCTTAGCTGATTCTACACAATTCCAGTTCCCCGTAATCTATTGATACCGTTAATATCTTCTGGATGAATGATTGTATCAGTTTTAATTATCACTTCAAATTGTCATGTTTTCACTACAAACCGCCTTCAATTCAAATGGCAGTGTGGAATCGCATAAATTAACCATTAATGCTTTCTGGTTATTGTTCTTTATCTACTAATTTATAACACTGGATCGATTATCGTATTTTATATTTTTCGTTTAATATTCAAACACAATCGTGGATGACTTCCAATATGCGCAAAACACGTTACTTTCAATTATTGCATCACTTTTCTTTTTATTACTTATTTAACAATGTGCGCACGCTTTTTCACTTTAATATTTTATCTTTTAATAAGAATAGTATTCTATTTACTTCCCTATTACAAACTAACTTTTTTTTTATTTTGTATTCTCAATTTAGAGGACTATATACTACCGTCACTGGTTCCGTTCTTTTATCCACTGTATAGGACTAACTACTTACTAAAAACTTCAAGTCACTTCAACAACCTATTTCCCCTCCTTCTACAATTCATTTATGCATTCATACTTTTCCGCGTTTAATTTAAATGTTTTCTGATTAAATATGTACATAACTTATTGGAGTAAATTCAAGCTTCGCGTATCAATACTAAATCAACTTATATACAAACAACAAACAATCATTTCTCATTCTATAAACTACCATATAACTATAAAATATCTTACACTTTAGCGCGAAATTTGAAATTTCTCAGACACCCGTTACAAAAGACACTAACGTCAATATTTCGACAAACGTTTGTTATCCTATGAAGTAGATCCAAAATAGAAGCAGGTTTCGTTTTAAACATCTTTTCTTTTAAACAGCCCCGCAGGAAAAAATCCAAAGGGGTCAAATGAAATGACAGAGCAGGCCATTCCGTGGGATGACGGAAAGTGGAGTCTAAATAATTACGATCATTCCTGGAATAATGCGGAGGAGCTCTATCCTGTTGGAATATAATTTCCATATCGAAGTCATTTGGATTCCCCTCCATAATTTCGGTAATAAGGGGATCGATAGCATTTTCCAACATACCCAGATACAATTATCCAGTTTTGCTCAATGAATAGAGGTCCAACGATATGGTTTCCCAATGTGCCTACCCAAACATTAATTTTCTGTGGATACTGGGTGCGGGTCGTCAGAAAATTACCGACAATTTTGTCTATGGGGATTACTATTAAAAAATGTGCATTCGTCGCTAAAACAGATATTGTGAAGATAGCTAGGATATCTTACAATTCTTTCCATCATGTTTTCGCAGATTTCTATTCTTTCATCTGGGTCATCTTCATTTACCTGATGTACCGTTTGGATTTTGTATGGATGAATTTTATTCCTTTTTAAAGTTCTCCATGCAGTAGAAGGAGAAACTTGACAGACATCCGCGACATGTGTAGTGGATTGTTTGGGATTAACTACCATTTCATCAATAATCTTAACATGTTTTTGTTTCGGGATGTGTTGATTTACGACCTGGTGGCTTTTTTATTATTCACACTACCAGTAGCTGTGAATTTAGCTATAAGTTGCCTAAGGCATTTTCTACAAATGGGGCGTTCTGGTAAGCGGTCATTGAAAATTCTTTCAGTCGTGAAAATTACGCATTGTCCCCTAAATAAAAATTGCTTCAATTTTCTCTTCCAATGAGCAATAATTAACCATTTTAACAACACTAATTAGAACCAGAAACACTACTTAGGTCCAATAACTGAACTAAAACAATAGAGGCAATACAATGAATAACTGACGCATTTGTCAAATTCTCTTCCAGTATCATTTAATATGAATGTGTAAATGTTAATTGTTTTTGTTTCATAGCATTGAAGATGCCGCATTTTGTACTTTGTTATGATATTGACTTAATATCCTAGGGTTATAAATTACTCACTTATAGGTTCAAAATGAGGTATCGCAAGCCCCCTTTTTCCATCTTGAAATTCTCTCTGTCAATTTTACACTAAAACATAGTATTTATGTACCCATTACTTTATACCAAGTTTTAAAGCTCTAATTTGATCTGTTCAAAAAAAAAATAGGGGACAAAGAAAACCACTGTATATTAAAGGTATGAATTTTTATGATCTATACTTTATTATTCATTAAAAATCTCTGTGTGGTACTTAAGTTAAGTCATCTCATTTTATTTTGGCCGTTGCAATTACAACGGCGAACAAGAATTCTTGGTTGTTACGGTCACTAAATCACAACAGCCAATTCCATCACGATGCGTTCGGATTTTTCAACGTATAACGTATTTATTATCAACGTAGGAGATGTTAGGAAACGTTTGAATGGCATTTAAATTACGTAAATGCGTGTTTAGAGTCAATGAACTTTTTATCGCATAAAGTATAAAAGTTATGAATACGCCACTGGATATATTTGAAAAGCAGTAAATTTTATTTGAATGTAAAAGGAGAGCACAGTTAAAGTAACATTGTTTTATTTAATAACTTTTATTAGGGATTAATAAACCATTTTATTTGTGTGCATACAATTAAATTTGATGACGACAGTTGTTATCAAATTTTGCGTAAAGCAATAAGTGACGTATTTGAAAGAGTTTTGCAATAATTTGTAGTAAATGGAGAGCACTTTATTTAAATGCATAATCGTGGTTTTACTGAGATATTTGAAAATGTAATTGTTTACAGAAATCGGTTCTATTCCATCGAAATTATTTAAAGATTAGGTATTCAAATTACGTAGAAAATGGTTGTGGTAATTGATTTTCGATTTAAGCTTTGCGTTGTATAGAAAATGAAGCTTTAATTAATAATGTGTCAAAGATTGATGAAATGTTGATCGCTTTCAAAAGTAGAGGAATTCGATGGGACTCGAATATCATTTCACTAAAAATTGCTACGGAAACACTAAATCTGTTATATTTAATTGAAATTATTTAGAGATTAGGTATAAAATTGTTATGGTAACTGATGTTAGATCTAAGCTTCCGTTGTATAGAAATGAGGCTTTAATTACTAATTTGCCAAAAATAGATGAAATGTCGATCGATTTCAACAGTAGATATATGCAATGGAACCCGATAGATATCGAATTAAACGCCAACCGTATCGATTAATATTATTGACTAAATTCAAATTTAGGGACGATATAGTACCTTCATAGCTTTCATGTATCTGAGTAGCGCAATGCAGTAAAAATTACGGAGTCCATTGTTGGGCATGTTAAATTCAAGTATAACGTAATCTCAAGTAGTTCTATTTCAAATTGTTAATATCGTGTAACGCGTTAAAATTAATTAAAAATTATGTGCGAAAATTTGTAAAGGAAGTCGTTTAGAAATAAGTAAAGCGCGCCCAGTTTAGTAAAGTTTAAATCCCTGACACATATAAAACAAGTAAACCGCAAATAATTGTTGGAGTGTATATTAAAGCTTAATTGTCATCTATTGAACATTTAAAAGAATTAATATTCATGTCCTTAAAACACCTCGCATAAACAGTAGTTAAGGATTGAGTAATATTAAGAGAACCAAGTTTCGATATAACGAGCTATTGAGATAAACAAGTGTGAATATCTACTGAAGAGGATTCATCGATGCTGACAAGCAATTAATTGTTGAGCAAGTGCGAAATTAGTTAAAATTCGCCAAGTGTTTAAAGTGAAAAATTATGCAGGATGCATCAGTCTTGGACGAACGAACCTATTTAGAGTAAGACTAATTTTGTTGATTGTGTAGTTGGATAACAATTTCATATAAAAATTATCCGTATTATTTTATTTTTAATGTCACTGACCTTAAACCTTGATTTATGCTTTTAAAGAGATAGATTGATTACAGTAAGTATTAGGAAATTTAAGCATTATTTAAGTAACGTACAGTTCAAACATGTGGAAAGTAATGGTATAAATATGTATAGGGTGGTACAATTAATTCCTTTGTAGTTTATTGTTTGTTATTTTTCTTTCTTGTTTGTGAATTAGGAGTAGTTCGAAATGAATATTTTGGAACGAACTCATCTCCAATTTTGAATCAATTTGAAAAGTTTTACGGTTACATTAAATAATTAATTATTTACTGGAAATTTTAACGGATTTATTTGGCTTGACGAATTTATTTTCTTCTATTGGTGTCAGTGATTATACAAAATTTACAACTTTTGATCGTTTTTGAGTAAATTATAAAATATGCAAAATTTTAGTTAATGTGCATGAATCAAAATGCAGATTAGTGATATCAATATTAATTGACTCCTATGAATGGCTTTCGGCAGAGTGGGCGGACATCTATTCAACATGAATAGTTAAGTAATGCATTTGTTAAACTTGCAGGCTGCCGTATTCACAACGTTACATTTTGTAAATGAATTTCACGATTATTTATTTACTACTCTTTGCACGAATTGTAATCAGTGAGCTATTTACAAAAGTTTTATCGTTTTTGTTCTAAAACTAAAGTGGAATTTAAAACTCTATGTATGCAATTATCTAAACCGGGTGAGCTACTTTTTAGATTCTATAGTCATATGAACTATAACACTCAGGACCTAATTCCGTATACATGTTTTACTGTCAACCTATTTTACACATTTGGAGCCAACGTATGGTAAGCAAATGTGTTAGAATTATTTTAGAAATTCGCCCACTTACAACACCCACGACCTTCTCTATGAGTCTAGACCGGTACGCTGCTTTCATAAGTAATTACAGCGTCTAGTGCAGATTAGCCCTTTAACAAACGGGCACTCGTCCTCATTGACCGTAGTGATCATGTGGCGATCACAACGGTCAACCGTCGCTGTAGTCAGAACGTCCACACGTTACTATGTCTACAATAACAATAATAATTAACCCATGGTATATTTACATATTTGCTGCGTCCTAACGAGTTCTTCTCTCTTGAAAAAAATGTACTATAATCGGCTCTTTGTCCGATCGCCCAACCGTTGTTGTGTCTGTAATTTCTCTTCGACGCATAAGAAATCAAAATTCGTTTTTTGCATACTTCGTTGGGAAAGTCGAATTATTCTTCCAATTTTGTCTGAAAAAGAGAGAAAGTCTAACTTCGCTTCCGCATTACTTGGCCAGTCAATATGAAAACTAGCCAACAAGAATTGCAAACCAAAAACAAAAAACAAAAACAATTTTTTAGAAATAATTTGCAAAAAATGGAGTAAACGCAATTATGCGATTGTTGAATTCTGCACGTTAAACCATTCATGTAGTATGCGCACCTTTCACTTTTTTGTGGTAGGGAGCACTCACATGCCATCACTTACAACCAGTACTGCAATAGACGTTGTTGATTAATTATTCTATTCACTTGCATTACGTAACACCTTTGCTTTTTTTCGTTAAGGTTAAGGTTATTGATGACAGGACATTCTAATTAAAACGATAAATTATTAAAGCCGCGACATATTTTAGAAGTTAACCAAAACATCCCAGAAACTAACAGATACGTTACTCAAACACAGCTTCAGTTACTCGAATGCAAACACATGTACCGAACTTGTAACAAAACCTACCAAAGCATATTGAAATATTAGCGGTAATTTCAATGCTGGAACTTGGACGTTGAACCAAAAAATCGACCCTGTTGAGATATGCAAGCGCTAATTTGACCCAAAAACCGTAAACCACCGGTGCATCACTCCTGTATCTCATTAAGTGACCGTTACCCATCAGTTGGCGACACCTGTGTTTTGTTGACCCGCTTCTGTGTGTACTACCTTCGATAGAGTCTTCGAATAAGGTCTTGTGTATACCATCGGTATATACACATACTTCAAATGCCTGGGATAAACAGACTTAAAATAAGGTCTTATCTGGGTCCCACCAGTGGTTCAGGTTTTGTGCTTTGTGCTTATGCTCAAACATGCACGCAACCAACGAAACTGATAAACAAATCAACACCTGTACTCAAAAACAAGTAGACCCTCAAGCATATAAACACGCAAACGAAGACACTAGCTTTCAAGCAAACACCAAAATACCGCAAATGCGCAAATTATTCAACAATAAAATCGTAAGAAGACAAATAAATCTCCAAATACACGAACCAAAAAGTGAGTTAATGTACGGGGTGGCCAACTAAGAATGCGAGGTACTGTATCTGGGAAACTATACATCGTAGAGGCTTGTAGAAAAAGAAGTTATTACTAAAACGGCCAATACAAAAACCTGGAAAATATTTTCATGTTTCTGAAATGGCCGCTAGGGGGCGTAACTGCAATCTTGAATCGAAAAATGTGATGTTTCTGTGAATTCTGCTATATTAACCTAATAAAAAATAACTGATCTTTAAAGTCGAGGATAGTCTGAACTTTTTTTGTTTGGCACTTTTTGACGTATGTCTAAAAATAAAGTGGTGGGGGGTATTCAAAGGTTTCCTTAAATAACCCCCTGTATCTTCGAAACGGCTAAGCCGATTTTAACAAACTTGGGCGCGTAGAAATGAGCTATTCTTGGGCTACAAATGTTATAATATTTGAAGTTTTGTTAGTTTCACATGTCGTCGCTAGAGGGCTTTATTCGACATTGCGACAGAAACGGTTAATTTTCGCTAAAAAGTGAAATGCATTGGTATGTAGCGAAATACTTTCCTGGTAAAATTGAGATTTTGGGAATAATCATTCGCCTTAGCGGAAAAATTGAAGCGATTGGCCTTTTTAGGTTCAGATCTTTTATTAGGTTTATAATATTTTTCAATCTGCTGAAATGACATCTCCACTCCTTCAGCCTTTAACGAATATTCGGAGGCTTTTGGAACTTCATTGATTGGTTTTAAAGTATCACATTTTTTTTTAAAAACCACTAAGGCCACGGAATGGGTTGTATTCTTTCCATCAATTGTAGCCTCATTTAAATCAAAATTGTCAATGCTTGCATGTATGTAATTCAGTTCATCGTATTCTACCATTTCAAGCTCATAAGGCTTGTAACATTCACGGTCAGTATTTAAACCCTCTGTTGCTAACGCAGTCGGCATACTTCTTAAGTCGCTGTAGGAACCTGAAACCATTTTAGTCATTCTGTCTTTTTTCCGCCACTGTCAATATTCTCAGCAAGCCATTTTTAGTAGGTTTATTAACGAAGCCTTTTTCGCAAGGTTCTCCACAAATTAAACAATTTATAAGGTCAGCCATATTGGTCTATAAACAGTCAATAGCAGAAGATATAGAAATAATGGAAATAAATATAAGTATCTACATTATAAGAGCAAAACCACAATGAGTTAAACTCAACAAACACATAAAGCCAATACGTCAATAAGTACACCTACTCGAGACGACAATCTTTATGTACTGTCCACTTGACCTGAATTAACGCACTCACACAAAATACCGATACGTCGCGCGGCGCTTCGTGATAAGCTTGCGCGCATTTTTGAATAAAAATTCATATTTATGTAACTATTGAAGGTAGCGAATTAATTTTTTTTAACTTTCTACGTTTTCCGGCTACATTTGACTCCAGATACATGAAATTTTCAATAATTCACATGGCTCGCCGCAAGGTCTAGTTTTGTATGCCCGATTTTGATAATTTTATTTTAAAAAAACTATAAAAGTTTTCAAAATTCCTGAATTGTTGTTAAAAGCGCTCATATTTCAGGTATCGGAATGCAAAAAATCAGAATTTTATAATAAACGCTTAAATTGTTACAACGCAATGGTTAATGTTAAGAGAAACGTAGTTTTCCTAACTCGACCTCAGTCACGTTTAACCGCCATTTGCAATGTTCGGTCCTACTAAAAAAAGTTGTACATTTCCATTTCCTATGCCCCAAAGTATCCTCTACAAGATGGTATAGGTTTTATTTGTTTATATCTCGATGTCACTCAAAGTCATAATTTCACTGCGATTTTATTCCACTATAGCCAAACTTAAAAAAAAAATTATTTTAAAACTATTAAAACTAAATGTGGTATATTTTTCTTGAGAGAGAAAGTAATTCTGAAACGGTTTGAACAGGCAACAATATTAATTATCTGGTTTTACTGTATTCCAACAGTTTTTGGTATTCAACATTAACAAACTTACAAAATTCCTTTAATTCTTCAACACGAACAGAATGTATAAATAATCATAGAATTGCACAATGCCAATAAGCAAGCAGTCTGCTGATGTTTGAATACAGTTATGAAGGATATGAGCAGCACAGTTCACCCCAACTAAAGGTCGTTTAAGTCACTGCGGAACTTTATGAATTAGCCATGTCTTGTTGCTGCTTCAAAATTGCAATGTGTGTTGTCAGCGCACATTACCATTACTTTTGCTGTTAATTCGTGTTTGTTAACCGTTTAGTAATATATTTGGATATAATGTCTGAAGCTTGACCTGGATGATCTTGAACTTCCAAAAGTTTTACTTGAATACCCTTGTCTTTCATAAAATATCTTACGAGTATAGGATAACTTTTTATGCTCCCATGATTTGAGCAATCAGTTTAGATTGTTCTAAGATCGTTTTGTGCGGAGCTTAATGATTTATTCTTTTGTAAAATTTTACATACAATACTTTAGATTCCATTCTAGCACATGCAAATTTTTGTTGGAAGAAACTTTTGATGCTTACTAGTTCAATCCATAGAACGAAAGGACTGATTGTGGATTACGTTGTGGCATGACTAAGTAGATTTAATCGCAGCTAGCTCTTGTTCTTCATTTCCAAAAGTATCCTTTCGAAAAAAAAGACACTTTGCTACTACTAGAAGCAGCAATATCTACCATTTATGTTCTTAAGTGTCGATATGTGTTGAACAATATTAACATTTTAAGCACTTTACATCACTATCCGACGTTGTCTTTTTAATAAATGAATATTCACATTCCAAATCTCTATTAAATGTGCACTTTCTTTTTGGTATTTTCTGATTGCCTACCGTCCTACATACACACTACACTGTAATGATTATTTATTTGAAATCAGTTATTTATTAACACTTAACCTTAACTAAGGAACTAATTATATTATATTTATTTACACGCACAGGTATATTTATTTTGCACGCGTACAAGACACCGTCGTAAGCAAATTCTTTTCGCTCTAGGCTTGATACTTAAGGGGGTCTCGATAGGTAGTTAGGCAACATATTAAACCCCCACAAGAACAATGTTCTAACTTTTTATAGTATTATGAAGTTATCTGAAACTTTAGAAAAACGCGTAAGACGTCTAAATAGTCCCGAAACCTTCCTAAATGTATTAACATAGGGTTTTTTTTAAATTGTAATTTATATAATTTTTTATTGAATTTTTTTCCCATTAGTGATTAAATTGGAATATTTCTATAACTGATAATATTTTTAACAAAAGCCATATATTCAGACATAGGTTTTTCGAAATACGAACTGTTAAAATTTTGAAAAAATTGTAGATTTATAATTTACTATTTAAAACATTATAAAAACGATCAATGTACTGATGTCAATAAGGCAGAAATTCCATTAGAAAATATAGCAGCATGGTCTGCTCATTAAATGACCCGAGGACACAAAGATCTTCAGGTATTCCTTAGCAAGTACCTATTTCTATTGAAACACAAACGTAATCGGATTAACTTTGAATCCTTCAAACTATTATTTAAATTAAAATAACGAAAATGGTATGTACTTTATGTATGCACCTTATTAAATTATAATGTATTCGTATCAGTAAAAATTAAAATAAAACAATTAATTATTCTATTTATTTTGTATCAAAGAAAAAAACAAAGTTTTCTAAAATATTGTAAACAAATTATAGAGGTGAACAAACAAAACAATTTAAAATTTCATTGGTCATATGTACAGTTCGAAGATTTAAATTACGATATCTGCGTGGATCCACTAATTCCGGTAATAAAGACTTATAGTAAAATTCTTCTAATTTTTTTACCATATGATCCTCCCAAAATGTATCCCTATAAAAAACAAAATATATTGTTTCATTTAATGTTCCAAACATTTATTGTTACTACGCACCTTTCAATTTCTTCAACATGGATTCCTGTTACAGTGTAGACAATAAAGTAGCATTTGACTCGTTTGGTAATATGTAAAATTCCTTGCACTTGATGTGATAATTATGGTTCCTCTTTAAGTTAATTTTGTTTTCGGAATCTACAACATAATAATTAATTAAATGTGCCTCCACAGGATCAATGTCGCCGCTTTTTAATGAGCTTTTTATTTCCACTACTGCATCTTCTACTGGTCCGTCAGGCGAACATTCTAAAAATGGTTTTTCTTCGTTTATGAGGAGTCCTCATGTAGTGACTTTTAACTTGAATAATTGTTGAAATATTTGCATCGATTGGGGCTTGAATCTCGATGGCGCAGATGGTTAGCGCGGTACTCTAGCAAAGTACAGGTCGTAGATTCAAATCCTACTAGAGGTAAACTTTTTATTTATGTGTTTAATAAAATTAATAATAGTTTTTAATTACATTTTACCTTTGAACTTATTCGTTCATAAGAAAACTTATAATAAATTAATATTAATCAAGTTGCTTTGGTATGTCTGAATCCTTGCGATATTACAGCCTCACATTCCATTAATATAAGTAATTTGATTGTAATCTCATTATATTTAGAATTTACATCAGTTCTACATACATAACGACAAAATTTGCATCGATTGGGCCTCGAATCTCGATGGCGCAGATGGTCAGCGCGGTACCCTAGCAAAGTACAAGTCGTAGGTTCAAATACTACTCGAGGTAAACATTTCACATCTCAATTGGTACCAATTTAAAAAAAAAAATTGACTCTCTTACCTTCTTCAGATTTCGCAACTACCGAATTATATGTTTCTGCTGGATTTGTATCGGTATCGTAGAGCAAACTAGATGCTTGGTCTGCTAGTCGTTATACAATAGTGTTTAGTACTGACAACATTCCGCATTCTAAATATACATCTACCAAATCCTCCTAAATTAAAAGAAATACTTTAATAACAAACTAATATTATTCAAAAATATTCTTGACATTGGTCGTGTCTGCCCAGAATATGCAAAGGGCAATTTAATATATCTTTCTTCAAATTTTCAATTTTGCTATCGATAGGTCCATTTTCAACTTTGCGGTACGCTAACGCTGTTACAACTGCATTACGGAAAGGGCCTAAATTTAAAAGATTGCATATATAATCTTTTCGCCTTTTTGGATATCGACAGTCTTTATTAAGATCGCTGAGTTTATTGATGTAATTACGAAGCAAATGATTCCGACATTCTATTTTTCTTATATAAAATTTATTTAAATAACACTTTATGTTGATTACGTGTAATTAAAGAACAGGATGAAGTTGAGGTACCTACCCAATAAAATAAAAATGACGTTAGTTTTAAAAAATTTTATAAAAAATAAAAAAAATTCAATTTTATTGCAAGTTAATTTAGTGTTCATGTCTTCTGTAAATTAGTGAAAAAATCATAAAGGGATTTGCAAAAAAATATTCTGAATATTGATTTAATCCCTCCGCTGCAGAGAGCGCTGCGATCGATTTATATTTCGTCAAGCTATCTAGAGGGGCCTTAATCTGCGCTATTTATTTAAGTCAACAAAAGTGGTAAATAGTCTCGTAAATTGTGCAACTTGTGATGTCATCCTTTTGTGTCTTATCTGAAGGTCGCGCTATCTTTTTCGTACTTTCTAACCGTTGACTAATTCCTTCTAAACAATGAAACGTCAGAAACGGGACAAAAACGAGACTTATTTATAAATACGAAACATTTACGTAATGTATTAAGGGGAGACTGTACCTTTTAGGCAAGGAAAATTGCATTTTTTGTTTTTTATCCCAAAATAATCTCAATTTCTTTCTGATTAAGAAAATATGTAACAGTTAGTATTTACAAATCACCTTTATAGTAAAAAAAAAAAATAAATAAGATAACTCTGCATTCATGTTTATTAGTATTTTAATAGTATAGGGTTGGCATTACTGTTTGTTATTGTCAGCAGCTGTATTTATCCTCGTTTGCTGAATTGTGTTAGAAATACGTTTTTTGTTGTGCTTAGTGTTTGTTACCTAGAAACAATGCCCAGGATAAAAAAATTTAGTTCCAGACGGTTTCATGGAAACCAATTCAGCAAATCATCTTCAAGTAGGCCTAACCAATCTGTAAGTACTAGTAGCTCTTCAGCAACCCCAAGTAGACCTATGCCTAAAGTTGAAATATCTCCTAAGTTGTCATCCAGCTCTAAAAACTGACTAATTCCCAGTTACCAAAAGAGTTTGAGAGTGGTGAGAAAAATTTAAACATGATTGTTAATTTGTAACCTATTTTTAATTTGATTCAGTCAGCCACGAAGTGTAAGTCGTGCGGTGAAACAAATTGTCTCGAACTTGAAATCGATGATGAATTTAAATCTGGTTTGGCACACAGAATTTTACTCATGTGCTGTATCTGTGGATTTGAAGCAAGCTGTATAACCTCGAATTGTGTAAGGAATAAATATGAAGTGAATACAAGATATGTGTATGCACTTAGGTCTATTGGCATGGGATTGGAATCAGGTAGAATGTTTTCCGCAGTGAGGAATCTGACACACCGAACACTAGGATAGCGGGATACAGCAAGATACTGTCTAAAGCTACTTCTGAGGTATGTGAGGCTTCCCTTAGGAATGCAGCTGCTGAAGCCAATTATGAAAATGAAGGAAACGGTGATGTAACCGCCGCTTTTGATGGCACTTGGCAGAAGCGAGCCTTAACTTCACTGAACGGAGTGATGCCAGTAACTTCTTTCGATACTGGAAAAGTGTTGGATTTTGAATGCTTGAGCAAGTATTGTGCAAGTTGTGTACAAAAACCTACCCAAACTAGTAAGCTAGGCCTTCGCTATAACCGTTATTTGGGAGACGCAAATTCAAAAGGTTTCTCTGCAGTTTTAGACGATAAGCTTTATGAGGTTGATGTAATAATAAGTAAAGTTGAATGTGTCGGACACGTGGAAAAGAGAGTTGGAATCAGATTGAGGAAGCTGAAGCGTGACATGAAAGGAGTGAAGCTGTTAGATGGAAAGGGGCTGGGAGGTAAGGGTCGCCTAACTGATGCAGAGATTGACCAACTCCAAGTTTATTATGGTAAGGCAATACGTGGTAATGTAAGTAGTGTAGAGGACATGAGACGGGCCTTTTATTTTCATCGCCTTTCAACAGATGCAGCGCCTCAAACCAGTTATGTCCACCTGGTCCTGAATCCTGGTTTAAATTTAACTTGCTTACAAACACAACCATTCTTTTCCCAGTCCTGTCGTCACAGCCATAAAACCAATGTTCTCTGCGCTGTCCAGACCAGATCTTTTGAAGGGTTGTGCGCATGGGAAGACGCAAAATCCTAATGAGAGTTTCAAGAACATTATTTGGAAAGGAATTCCAAAATCTGTATTTGTAGGCTTGGAAACTCTTAAAATAGGAGTTAATAATGCTGTTATCTGCTTCAATGAAGGGTGTCTTGGAAAAGCCAATGTTTTAGAACGACTATGCATTAGACCAGGGAAATATATGCTTAGTGGCCTTGCAAACTGCGATACTCAAAGAATGAAGAAAACTGACAGATAAGCTCAAGAAGAAAATAAAAAGAAGAGAGTAGTGAAAAGACTAGCCAAAAGGAAAATAGAAGATGATGAGAGCAATGAGGACTGTCCAGGAGGGTTTTAGTGGAAGTTTAATACATGAAGAGGAGTCGTGAACTTTAAACTGCGTTTTCCGAAAGATTCAAATTTTGAAACTTTGGATGCATCATCCTAGTCACTTGGTGAGATAATAATAGTTAATATAAGTATCACAATATATATATATATATATATATATATATATATATATATATATATATATATTTTAATGTTGTCTAAAAAAATAATAGATTTTAAAACTTTTACAAATCCAAAAAATATTTCTTTATTCTAAGTTAAATTGGGTTTAACATGATGGGCTGGATGTGTTTAGTATGTATACAGGGTCCGCCAATAGTGCGTGGACGAAGCTTTATGAGATTATACAATATCGTTTTCAAAATTATTTATTGCAGGATGGTGTGGGATCTTTCGGGTTACAATTAGAAAATATTTTCGCAAAAATTACTACTCGTATACAGGGTATTACAACACAAAGTTATATTTTTTTAAATGGAACATACCGTATATTATTATAAATTTGAATTCCCTGGTTAATTTTAAGGGCACTTTATTCACTATATGAGGTATCTTAAACGCGCAATTTAGGCGCTGCATTCAATTTTTTGAAAATTTAGAGGTTGAAAAGAAAAATTGTAACAACCGTATTGAGAAATGTGTAACACTAAAATTTTAATGGTTGATTAGTCATAGACTGTGCTACATAAAATCGTAAAAATAGTAATATTATTTTTTTTAATTTTCGAGATATCGTAATGCAAAGTATAAGATTTTCAATCATAGATAACTTGATTTTTTTAAATGGAAAGGTTGTTTTACATTGTTAGATAGGACATTTAATTACATTTTTTTATGATATAACATTGTTGGTATTTATGTTTTGCCGTTTTTCGATAATCCAGCTTTTTTTACTGAATTTGCAAAGTTTAAGATTTTTAATCATAGATAACTTGATTTATTTAAATGGAAAGGTATACATTGTGTTACATTGATAGATAGGAAATTTAATTACAATTTTTTTGATATAACATTGTTGGTATTTATTTTTGCCGTTTTTGATAATCCAGCTTTTTACTGAATTTATCGATTTTGGAAGAAAATAATATTAAATTAAATGTTAAAATTGTCGACCACGCTGATTTAGACAATACTGAATTCTTTTAATAAAAGAAGCTTCAACCCAATCTAACATATTAGGAGTAATTGTAGCAAAAACATTTCTAATTCGCAATTTCATATTCTCAGCAGTTGTTGGTTCTTCCTCATATACTTTATTCTTCACAAAGCCCCAAAGAAAAAATCCAATGGAGTTATATCGGGAGATCTAGCTGGCTGAGGTATCGGTCCTTGTTTTCCTATCCAATTTTCGTGAAACGTCGAATTTAACCACTGGGTTACAATTTTGGCGTGATGAGGAGGTGCCCCGTCTTGTTGGAAATACATACCTCTTCTTTGAGCCAAAGGTACATTCTCCAATAAATGATATAATTCGTTTTCTAGAAAATTATGATATTCTACCCCAGTGAGTGTGCCATTGAAAAAAAAAGGACCAACAATAGTTCCGTCGAATATACCTGCCCAAACATTCACTGACCATTTATTTTGAGAGACTAACCGAAATTGGTGTGGATTTTCATTTGAATAAAAATGAAAATTATGTCTGTTCACAAATCCATTTCGATGAAATGTACATTCGTCGGTAAATAATATCCCCGATATAAAATTTTCGTTCGCATTTAACTGTTGTTGAACCCTGGCAAAGTTAATTCGATTTTGAAAATCTTGTTCTTTCAGCTCTTGATGTAATTGTACATGATAGGGTGAAATTTATTTTCTTTAACATTCGTCTCACGGAAGTTTGACTGATTTCTAAATTGTCACTTAATTTCGGAATACTAACGTGGGGTTTTCAACTGTAGCTACAAGTACACGAAATTCATTTTCTTCATTTGTAACAACTTTAGCTCTTTCGTTTTAGGATATCCAACACTTCCAGTACTTTCAAATCTTTCTAAAAGATTGCGAAACGATTCTTCTTGGTTGTCTTCGATCAGGATAACGCTGCCCGTAGATTCGACGGGCCAATAAACAATTTTTGTTTGATTCTCCAAGCACAAATATCATGTCAACTAATTCATTTTGCAAAAATTACTCATTATAATTCTTAAATAAACGTATTACGTATATGATGTTCGTAAAGTTAAGCGTCCAACATTCAAACTGCAATAAAGTAATTAACTCAGGTACGTTTGAACATACACGCGAAATGACAAAACAGATACTATTGCTGAATTTTGTTTCTAATATTCTTTTGTTTTCATAGCTTGATGTGATTTAAACAATTATACATACATATGTAAACCTACGAAAATCGACAAATTCAGTAAAAAAGCTGGATTATCAAAAAACGGCAAAAAATAAATACCAACAATGTTATATCAAAAAAATTGTAATTAAATTTCCTATCTATCAATGTAACACAATGTATACCTTTCCATTTAAATAAATCAAGTTATCTATGATTAAAAATCTTAAACTTTGCAAATTCAGTAAAAAAGCTGGATTATCAAAAAACGGCAAAACATAAATACCAACAATGTTATATCAAAAAAAATGTAATTAAATTTCCTATCTATCAATGTAACACAATGTATACCTTTCCATTTAAATAAATCAAGTTATCTATGATTAAAACTCTTAAACTTTGCAAATTCAGTAAAAATCTGGATTATCAAAAACGGCAAAACATAAATACCAACAATGTTATATCAAAAAGTATGTAATTAAATTTCCTATCTAACAATGTATACCTTTCCATTTAAAAAAATCAATTTATCTATTATTGAAAATCTTAAACTTTGCATTACGATATCTCGAAAATTAAAAAAGATAATATTACTATTTTTACGATTTTATGTAGCACAGTCTATGACTAATCAACCATTAAAATTTTAGTGTTACATTTCTCAATACGGTTGTTACAATTTTTCTTTTCAACCTCTAAATTTTCAAAAATTAAATGCAGCGCCTAAATTGCGAGTTTAAGATACCTCATATAGTGAATAAAGTGCCCTTAAAATTAACCAGGAATCCAAATTTATAATAATATACGGTATGTTCCATTTAAAAAATATAACTTTGTGTTGTAATACCCTGTATACGAGTAGTAATTTTTGCGAAAATATTTTGTAATTGTAACCCGAAAGATCCCACACCATCCTGCAATAAATAATTTTGAAAACGATATTGTATAAACCCATAAAGCTTCGTCCACGCACTATTGGCGGACCCTGTATAAAAATTACTTGATATCTTTATCCCATTTAAAATGCATTGAAGCTGAAAAACTTAGTCTCCCCTTAAAATAATTACATATACTAAATGATGTATTTAAAAAAGGGACTATCCCGTACCGTACGTGATATTGTTTATAAATACGAAACATTTACGTAATTTATTAAAATAATTAATTAGTTACATATACGAAGTTTAAAACAGGGACTGTCCCGTATAATACTAGGCGAATGGCCGCCTTAGTATTTATAGCGGCCTGATGGTTACGTTTACGCACGTCATATATACGGCTATTTAGGCGAATACTGGGACAGTCACTCCGTTCCTTCCGATTCTATCCTGACCGTACCCATCCATAATTCCACCATGCGTACATACTTTGTTGGGAATCCATCATTGCTACTGAAGGAGCTTGGAAAGCACAAATATTCTGCCATTCCCCTTGGGTAGGGAATGAAACGTCCCAACTTTTCCTTTGTTGTCTTCACAGAGGTTATAATATTTAAATGATATGACTCTTTATAACCTGGGAATATTTCTGCTCTTGTTCTTTCCCAAAATATTCTCTATTTTGGCCATTTTTCTAATCAGAAATTACACTCAATGTGCGTGCGAACTGAGAGTTCTTAATGTAAAAACTAATGAGATTAAATGTCTGTTAAGCCTTAGTTTTATTTTAATAAAAAAATATATTACTAGATTTTATGTATGTATATGTATCCTGCAATTAACTTTACATTTAAGCATTTATACCTGGCATAGGAATTTAGTTTACACTTGAGAAACTACTTTTACGTATGGGAGGTAATTGTGAAATTACTTATGAAATGTAGTATGTAACACCGTAACGTACCCTTTATAAGCCAGTAACGTCATTTCACTTCCTGATGTGTTAAAAAATAATTTACTTTTTTCGTTTATTATGGATTATTAATTATGTATTTTCAACTTGTGGAAAGTCGGCAGAACTGGTTTTTATATACCTTTCATTTTTGGACATGAACATAATACTCCTTTGAATGTGTATCATCTTTGATATGTTTTGAATTACATTGAGATGCAAATAGAGATAAGCTCGTTTGAAGTGCTATCGTATCGTGTATTGAATCTTAGAAAGTACAGTAACTATTTGGATAAAGTTATACTAAACAGACCTTTCATAACTCAAATTAAACATGAAGAAACTTTTAAAATCCTTAAGTGTGAAGCGATTAAGATAGTAATAGTGTCAACAATTTCTACTGATTCATAAATTTCGGATAATTATATACTTTGAACACGATTGTTTACTTGTCTGTTATCAATTTAAGGGTTACTGTTCTTAATACAGTATCGATCAAATTCTGTCCTCGTTAACAAGTAGAACTAAAACACTAAAAAAAAAAACTAATAATAGGTTTTAAATTAAATACGTATGTTCACTTCCTTCCCCTTAATACAACACCTAGAGATCATTTCATTTTTAAATCTTGCCACGTTTCGGTACTTATTTTTACCTTTCCATTAGTGTTTTTTTTTCTTCATTTCACGGAAACGTATTTCTACAACATGTGGAAATAATTATGTGGTTTAATTAGTGTAAAACATTTATTACAAATATTACCTATTAAAAATTTAATCGTCATAATGTACACGATAAATTCCATGAACTTAAATATAACTAAAATCTAAAAACAAACACTGTTGAGGTTGGAATGACTGAAGAAATACCGCCAGAAATAACTACAAAAAAAAACGGTTTCACACTCAATGGACATACGTACAAGTAGATTCCTCGACGAACCATTTTATCTTATTTAACCCTGCAGTAAGTGTTTTTTTTTTTACTTAATTCAAATTTTCAAATTTATTTTGCAGATATCCAACACGAATTGAAAAGGTTACGAGCGTGGATGAAAAATACAGAAACAAGATTACAACCTTTGGATTTTAGAGTAAAATGGAGCAAGACTGAAATTGAAAATAAAATTTTGGAACACAAAGTAAGTAATTAAAAGATAGTGTTGTCTAATGAGAGTGATTATACGTGAGAAGGTGTATGAGTAGAGTTGAATTTAAATGGCGGAAATTAATTTCCGCTATTGTTAACTTGCATATTTAATTGTTCATGAATTATGAAATTTTTGTTTAATCATTAAATCTTATATAAAAAAAGAAACACAAATACCGCAATTTTGAAATATTGTGAGTAATACAGCTGAAGGGTATGCTTTAATCAATATTCGTTTACAAAGTCAAGTGCGACTTTACCTCTTGTTTTAATAAGGCTCTTCATTAATCTCATTGTCATGATGCCATTTTTTCCGTAAAAAAATTGTCTGCGTTTTATTTGCGAACTAAAGAAACTCGCCTCAAGGTTTGCAAGTTAGTTAATGAAGTAACATCATTTTCATTTGCAAGGCATGCTCAATTATGTAATTTAATTAATGGGATAAACAAAAAAAGTTTAATTATTAGTTATTCTGTAAATATATATAAAAACTGTTGGAATTACAGTTACAAGTAAACAAACGCAACGCGACAAGGTTGTAGTTTGTGAACCTCATCGCTCTATTTCATCCATGACGAGTTGAATATTGTTAAGACAGAATATTTTTTAGTAGGAAAGCTCAAAACACAAAGAAAACCGTTTATTTCATATTTTGTTAATATGTTTTATAATGCATAATTTTAATTGTGTGCTGAATAAGCGGACCTACCCAAAGATGCTTAATGCAATTGTTTCATACATACAATTCATTTTGGTTTTGTTTATAAATTACAATACGCAATTAAGCAAATTCAAATATTCAGCAATTGACCTACTATAAATGTAAATAATGTAAATAAAACACACACGCAGGTTTTCTTTTAATCTACTTGACAAACGTCCTATATTACGAAAGCCAATAAAACTTAAACTTGACCAATAAATTGATATGCATTTTTATTACACCTACTATCTTTAGACAATATAATTAGCGGCTTAACCAAAATGATGAACCCACACGTTGATCTTGGAAACTGTTGTAACAAAATGCAAACTTTCACGATTATCACTCATTAAAATACTTTTCCTTTCGGTTTGGAATCATGTATTTTTATTTGTTTTACACAAATTTATAGGTTTATTAAATGATGACATAATTCAAATACCTATCTTTTGGAATTTTAATGGTGTATATTTTTATATTAAACTGATGAGGTAAAATCTACGCGTGATGCACTACGTATTTAATATAAAAGAGCCATAAGAAACGCAAAAATTGCGGCAAATGACAAAGCTATATTTGAAGCAGGCGATCTGGCAGGTTATTAATTCTTACAGACTGACTACCAATGTAGCTGAGGATGTTAAATAACTTTTAATTTCTTTTTTGTTAATAAAGCAAGTATTATTGTAAAGCAATTACCCAAATCGCATCAGAATTGTTTGGATGTATGTGCGGTAAATCAAATGTAAAATTTTGCTTTACAGTGCGAAGTGAGAAAAATACTACAATCTTTAAAAAACAGCAAAGCTAAAGATGTTTACGGTTTTTCTGCTCACGTAATAAAAAACAATATTAACCTGTTTGTAGCTCCCCTAGTATTAAAACGGATACTTTTCCTGACCTACTAAAAACTGCCTTGGTCTTGCCAATATTTAAATCGGGAGATGTACACTGTGTCCCATTTTGGTTGAAATTCTAGGGTATCTCGTTTGTGAGCAAAGATAGAAAAATGCGGTTTTCGCGACCCTGTTCTACTTTTTCGGGAAACGAAAGATGCCACCAACAGAATTGTCATAGTCCTATTAGTATTTGAGATACAGGGCGAAATTCAAAATTTGCACATTTTAAGCACCCCGCGTAACTGCATTGCCTTGTAATTTATCGAAATGGCGAAAAGTGGGTCCTATACAGAATTTTCCTTAGAATTTAGTGGCGTGACATAAGATTTAGATCTACAAATGAGTGAATAAGTTATCGGTTTGAGTCTTACTAAACATTTAAATAAATATTAAGTTAGTCGCCATGTCAGCAGGACCTGACATACGCATTATCGTTGTTGATGAATTAACTGCTTGAAACTTACTACCACAAAACAAATATGTTTTTATTTTTTTACTCAATTTCATCATTACACAACATAATAATTATAATAATAAAACTGTTTTTCTAAAGGGATTTAAATTGGTTGTTTTGCCTACAGAATGCATTGAAACACCTTTGCCCTTCAAGTTCTTGTTAAATTGCTGTATACGACGGTATTTGCCTTAAAAATTTTATGGTTACGCTCAGGTACCACACATTTAAATTCCTCTAGCTTCACCACCACCCTCTCGCGTACTTTATTGACGTGATGTCCATATTGAATATCTTGTATTCTATCCTTGTCTCTAAATCCTTACCATTTTTAACAGGTTTAAAACATGTTGATGCATTCAAAGCAGTTAAATCCATATCTCTAATTATAACACATTAAAAATCTGCACAAGTAAATAGACAAAGTAAAATAAAATAAGGGCTAAAACCAAGTACGATTAATTACCAGTGTAGTTGATGATGGCGGAACCCATTGAAAATTCGAAAGGAGAGTGTATAACTGTAACTTCTTCCTTATTTATACTTATGTTGTATCCACCTTTCTACGCCTTATTTATAAATATAAAATACTTAAAGGTTTTCGTAATCATTAATTTAAAATCTCGAGGTCGACTTTCACATCATGCTGGTATAAATTCACTGTGGTTTAAAATACTTTCACTAAAGATGCGAGAAGCCATTTCTAAAACAGCTGCTGCATAAATAGACGAATTACTGTTAAAGATAAAAAGTTTAAAATGGGATCTGGAAATTTATGGTGTTCAAAGAAGGTTGCAAAAGATGGATCTCAATAAACGCAATACTAGATGGCTCAAGGGATTGACGTAACCAATAAAATATGTAATAGTACAAACACTGTAAAACCCATAAATAAATAACAATAGTCACGCAACCCCAAAAAAAAAAAATAAACTAACAAACTGTTGCAAATACGTCAAACAAGCAAGAAAACAACGGAATCTCATCTAATGGAATATTTTCAAACTAATGGAAGATTAATGTAATTGTAATTGATTAAATTTGAAATGTTACTAAATTATTTGTTCTGGGCTTTGAATTTCCACGGGCGTTCGTTCGAAATAAAAATATTTGAGAATTAGCCATCGAAAACTAAATTAGAGAATTAGAGAATAAGCGAGAAATGCATTGCATATGATGTTAATTGAAATCACTACCTTCGATTAGTTGTCTATTAAACTCTTCATATAACCCGTCAGTAGAGAAAACCCATTATATATTTTCAGTTCACTGCTAAAGTAATTGCTGTATTTTGGCGAAACAAGCTTCAAGTTACATGTCTAAGATGTTGATTTCAAGTGTTGATTTGGTGCGTCATACAAAGGTGCTAAGATCAAATTGTCCGCAGACGTTTGACCATTTTCAATGAGGAGTTTATGTGACGAGATTGCTGTATTTATATTGAAGCAAGATTCAAGTTGCAAGTCTATGATGTTGATTTCATTTGCCTCTAGGCATTTATCCATTTTCCATAAAAGAACTTTGTGTGTTCAAATTTGTTTATAAATCTAAGACCCTTTTGACAGAGGTTAGTTTCAAATCTTACATTTGAATTTTAAATTTTGTTTTGATATCAAAGATGATTTGATAGAAACTGGTTTGAGATCACCATCTTAAACCCTTTTCGGATATTACTGAACGCTTTAATTGGAAATGAAAGTCAACTTGTTTATTTACCCTCAGGCATTTGCCCATTTTCAATAACGACTGTGTATTTCCTTGTGTTTTCCCCACAAAAAGTCAGTTTCTTCGCAAAAAATCAGTTTTTTTATGGAACACCCTGTATATATTTTTTATTAAATATATATATATATATATATATATATATATATATATATATATATATATATATATATATATATATATATATATATATAAAACCTCCAGAATGAATGTTATGTTAATTTAGCATTTTGATGATATAGTTGGACATGAAACCGATAAACTCAGTATAAACGCGTATTGTCTTGAACGTTCAAGATATATTTGAGTATTAAAAAAGGGATTCTAGATTCCTACTGCTTTATTTATAATTATAAATATGTAAATACGCGATTATAATAAATCTAAGGACTTTTACGCACAAATGCAAAAATAATAACAAAAAATTAGGTACAATAGTTTTTGAAACATATTCAAACTGGCAAATTTGTTTTTGTAATTGGGTAAAATCATGTTACAGCTGCAGAAAAAAATATTAATGCAATAAAACTTATAAAGAATACTTTATATCTAAATTTGTAAGTAAGCTGGGCCTAGTCTGATCTAAATTGACCTGTAATATCTGATTAAAATTATTTTTGTGCAACAATCGTATTGTTTGTTCATTGTGCCAAATATGGCAGAAAATCAAAATTTTGAAAACTTTCAAAAATATGATATGCTGATTTGCTTTGGACAGAGTAATGAAAACGCCGAGGCACCAATAAATTTGTATTTTAACAGGTAAATGTATTTTCCTTGGTATTAATTTTGATAATTAAGTAACTTTACATCTATGTAGGCTTCCAGAACGGAAGCAACCTAGTAAAATCACGTTTTATAGATTAAAAAGAAATTTAATTAATTATTAATTAACCCAGGTCAAAAAAATATAAAGAAAGTCGAGAAAATGATGAGGTTACCGTTTTAGCCAGTGTGGAAGGTAATCCTATAAGTTCTTGCAGAACTATAGGAAGTAGTATTGGAGTTTCGAAAACAAGAACCCAAAGAATACTTCGCCACCATAAATACAAACCATATACATTTAGACTTGTTCATCATCTACATCCCAGCGACGCTGAACGTAGGTTAATATTTTGCAATTGGTACTTAAACATGTTAAATATAGTACCCAACTTGGGAAGAAATGTCATATGGTCTGTTTTAAACAGGCACAATAGAAGAGTCTGGTCTCAAGAAAATCAACACCAAATATTCCCCCAACAAGGACGGTTGGGACTAAACGTTTCCTGCTTTATATTAAGATCAAAAATAAAATTTTACATTTTCAAAGATAACTTATCCGCTGCTAGACATTTGGACATTTTAGAAATGGTTGTGCCTGAATTATTAGATCCATTTCCAACAGGATGGAGCCCCATCTCACAATTCGCAAGTTATACGCCCGTTTTTGGAAAAGAATTTGGTAATGGGTGGATTGGCACTAATGGGCCGATAAGATGGCCTCCTACGTCTCCGGACTTTTCAGTCTTAGATTTCTTTTTACTTGCAAAATAAAATATACCATACTCAATACGATAATATTGAACGTTCGACAAATGCAGTTAGAGAAGCTTTCAGACATTTACAAGATTACCCTATTATTGTGCTTAATGCCATAGAATGAATTCGAAGAGTGTGTGAAGCATGTATAAGACAGAATGGTCATCAGTTCGAACATGTCTTTTAGTAATTTATATTAGACTTGTAAAGTTGTAGGTATTATGTTTTTTGTTTTGTGTTTTTGCATAAAACTTCCCAATCCTTAACCTTGTTTTTTCATGGCCAACTATATCATCAAAATGTTAAATTAACGTAACATTCACTTTTGAGGTTAATAATGCAAATAAGTGTTACACAATAGATATATTTTGAAAGCTGAGAGTAAACTCTATTATATAATAAAAATATATACAGGGTGTTCCATTTAAAAAACAAAACTTTGGTTTATTGCGAAGAAACTGAGTTTTTATGGGCAAAACTATGCACGCCTCTAAATTCTACGGAAAATTCTGTATAAAACCCACTTTTCACCATTTCGATAAATTACAAGGTAAAGCAGTTACGAGGGGTGCTTAAAATGTGCAAATTTTGAATTTGGCCCTGTATCTCAAATACCAATAGGACTATGACAATTCTGTTTGTGGCATCTTTTGTTTCACGAAACAGTAGAACACGGTCTTTCTATAATAAAATACTTATCTTTTTTGGGGTTTTTAATGGTGTATTTAAATTATGCAATCTAAACGTTTCGATAACACTTACAATTATCTTCGTCAGTAGTAATATTTGTAAAAATTGTTAAAGATATTGTAAACAATTTTGTCAAAGTTGAAAAATTAAAACATAAACATCAGCCTGCTATTAATACAACAGTTTGAGAAACGTATAAAGCCAACTATAAAAATTAAATTTATATTTTAGGAAAGAATAACTAGAGGTCATTAAAATTAAATATTGTTAAACTGCCTCAAAGATGACAAACCAGAACACTCTCTACGACGAAAGCTAACGATGAAATTTGTCAGCCAAAAAACACATTTAACAAAATTTAATCGAGTTATGATGTAAGTGTAAAGTTGTGAAAAACTTCAATTTGAAATTGATAGAAGCATTCACAAATCCAAACATCACATCAACGGTCTTTCTATCTTTGCTCGGAAACGAGATTCCCTGTAATTTCAACCAAAATGGGACAGTGTACAGGGTGGTTCATTTTTGATGTTTTCTTATGGGAAGTACCCTTTCTATTACAGATAGAAAAAAAGTAATATGGGGTCCTTGTGCTCGATTTTGGTGTTAATTATGATTCAATAATCATAATCAAGATATCTCTGACCGTTATTGCGCAATTAGCCAAAATTGAAAAAATGAATTTGAAAAACTTGAATAACTTTTTTATTTCTAAATGTGTATTCACATTTTTAATACCTCCTTAATTTAAAATGATAAGACGTAAAGTTATATTTTTTTTATATGGAAAGCATAGTTGGCTGACATTTTTTTTGTGATTTTTAAAAATATTTAACACCTCCATGCTATTTTAATAATTAATTGTTTTTTTTCTTAATTGGTATATTTATTAAAGATAACAGTTGGCGTAGAAAATCAGATATGAAATTGAATGAAGATATTCTACTCAAAAAAGAAATTTCACTTCCAGTAAAATATTTTAGAGATATTTTGTAATTCAAGTAAGTTTAATTGTAATATTGTTTTTGTGGAATGGTAACAAATTATAAAATCTAAAGATTGAATATAAAATTATCAAAAAACCTCAAATGCAAATTGAATTGAAATGAAAATAAACAATATAACATCATCAGAAATTATGAAAAGCTAACAGCAAATCAATTTTTATACGTATGTAAACATCTAATTCTATAAACGAACAAAAATATGAACACAAAATATCATATTAAAAACACTAAAACTACAAATATTTTTCAAACTGCGCGTCCTCTTTTTGGATGCAGACTCCGCATTGTCTTCTAATTGAATTTATAGAGTTATATATAGATAATGGTGTTAATTGTGTAAAAGCCACACGAACACTTTCTTGTAACTCATTCTCAGTATTTGCAGTTCTTTTGTATATAATGTTTTTCAAAAAACCCCATAAAAGACATCTAGAGGTGAAAGATCGGGTGAACGAGCAGGCCACAAGATTGGTGCTGTCGTTCCCATACAGATATTAGGAAAACGTAAATTTAAATAGTCACTAATTACACGGGAATTATGTACGGGAGCTCCGTCTTGTTGAAATATGACATTGCAATATTGTGCTAAAGGAAGACTCTCTAGAAATCCCTCGCAATTAATTCGTAGAATATCGAGATATTTCATTGAGTTTAATGTTCTTTCATACATATGATAATAAAAACGTCCGTTTTTAATGCAGCACCATACATTTATTCCAAATTTCCCTTGCCTCCTGCGGACTACACTGACATGAGTTAGTATCTGCCCAGTAAGGTAAATTGTGATTATTAAAAACACCATCACTGCTGATATGCGCCTCGTCTGACCATGCAATAGAGTTTGAAAGATTAGGTATATTTTGGCACTTATATATCAGTTACAACACTTAGTACGCCGCTTTCTGTCGTCTATAGTCAAAAAATGTTCTTTCCGATATCTATAGCAATGGTATTTGTGTTTCTTTAAAATTCGAAGGGCTTTGCTTCGACACACGCCTAGATTAACAATTTGTCTAGATGAAGTCGTTGGCTCTGCTTTGATTTGCCCTAAAACGACCATTGAATTTTCTTTAGAATTTCGTTTAAAGTAAGTTCTTGGCCTGGGATTTTAAAAGAACCGTATTCAATTAAATTCTTCTGTAACCTAACATTAATTAAGATATTGTTTTGAGCTAGCAAAAATTTTAATTTTTATTAACTATACCGTTCAAAAATATTTTTATTTGGCTGTTAATAACTAAATTCCAAGGGCACTTTGTTGCACACTTCTAATTTTTAATTTATTATTTGACATATAGGTATCATTTGTTTTTACTTAAATAAATCTCAGCTTCCTATGCCTACTGTGTATTCTTAATATAAAACGTAAATAAGAAAAACTTAAAAAATTAATTAATTATTAAAATAGCATAGAAGTGTTATATATTTTTGAAAAGCACAAAAAAAAATGTCATTTGAAAATGTCATAGCCAACTATGGTTTCCATATAAAAAAATACAACTTTATGTCATACGTTTTTAAATTAAGGAGGTATTAAAAATGTGAATGCACTAACGGATTCTACTTAAAAAAGTGCTTTAAGAATGTTTGTCGATACATTTAGAAATAAAAAAGTTATTCAAGTTTTTCAAAATCGCCATTTTTTCAATTTTGGCTAATTGCGCAATAACGGTCAGAGATATCTTGATTATGACTATTGAATCTTAATTAACACCAAAATCGAGCACAAGGACCCTATATTCCGTTTTCTCTATCAGTAATAGAAAGGGTACTTCCCATAAAAAAAATATTGACAATGAACCACCCTGTACATAATATTAATAATTGTAGACCAATTTCTATCTTGCCCATTTTTTCCCAAATATTTGAAAAAGCACTAGATACACAAATATTCAATTACTTTGAATCGAATAATTTGTTTTATAATAAACAATTTGGCTTTAGAAAACAGATAAGTACGGTAAATGCATTAATTAATTTTGCTAATATGGTTTTGAACGGTTTTGAAACAAGTGAGTATACAATCACAATGTTCATGGATTTATCCAGAACATTTAATTGTGTATCACATAACATTTTAGTAAAATGCTGGAAAGAGTTATAGCTTTGACGGAAACAGCATTCAATTGGTCATCTCTTATTTATCACATAGATACCAACATGTCTCATTCAATACGGTTGTATCGAATAAATTGCCAGTCAGTAGAGGAGTTCCTCAAGGATCCATTTTAGGTCCACTGTTTACAATATACAGAATCGGCTTTCCAAATTATATTAACATGTATGCAGATTATATATTATATGCGGACGATACAACTCTTATAGTTAAACTACATAGTGAAAAGGAAGTGTTTTCTCTCCAGAAAAAAAGTTGAAAAGTTAGCAATGAACTGGTTTGTACTAAATAAACTTAGTGTTAATCAAAATAAATCGGATAAGTTACTTTTTTCACTCAGACCACATTGCAACCAAAATACTGAAGAAGTTAAATTTTCATACATATAGATCCATCCTTAAGCTTCGTGAATCACACAGAAGCAATAAGCAAAAAAATCTGTAAAAACACATGCATCTTACGAAGGCTATGCGATAATGTCTCTAAAAATGTTCTAATTACCGCTTATTTTGCTTTCATTTATTCGGTCTTCAGTTATGGTATTATGGGGAAACTGTGCTACATCTAAAAGAGTATTTGGCCTACAAAGACGAGCAATTAGAATTTTGTACTCACTAAAGTATAGAGAAGACTGCAAAGAAGCTTTTAAAAATCTAAAAATTGTTACGGTACCGTCAATTTTTATATTACCGTGTGTCTTTTATGGGAAGGATAACGTTAAGGAATTTAAACTGCAATCAGAGGTACACGACCACTTCACCAGACACAGAAATGACATAAGAATCGATTATTATTGTAGGTTAGGTAAATCACAGAATAGTCCTAGGGACATATCCAAAAAGTATTTAATCGATTGTCTCTTCAAATAAGGGCCCTGAAGAGACAAACACTAAAGGAAAAATTAAAAATGTTCCTAGTAAATAAAGCTTATTATTCAGTATACGACTTTCTTTGTTCTATATTTTATATCAGTTATTATATTATAAATATTGTTTGTTGGTAGGGTTATTAGTTTGTAATTTATAATATGTGTGACGTAGTCTTCTTTGACTGTTTGTACCTTCTGACATATGTAAGTGCTTTGCACATTAGCATGCATTAAATTATTATTATTATTATTACAAATCTATACGTTTCTATCACTTACATTTATCGTCCTCAATAGTAGTAATTTTTTTAGAATTGTTTAACCCATTAGCGCCTAGAACTATTTTTTTTTATTTTTTCATAAATTTTCATATAATTGAACTAATATGATCCTAACTAGATGCAAAAAAATAATAATAATAATAATAATAATAATAATAATAATAATAATAATAATAATAATAATAATAACCTGTATTGGCCAACAGCAAAACCCAATTACAGAGCAATCTACATCATATAACATACATACAAAAATTAATATAAATATGTAATCAATCAATGTGAGTAGAATTATGTGTAATACCAATGGATAATATATAATAACAATAAAAATAATGCCCATAAACAGAGTTAAATCACTATAAACACCACATAGAATACGATAAGCTAAAAACAAAAATTAACTAAAAATAGGACACATATTTTACAATAGGACAATCGTTTAATCACCTTTTAAACACTATAACTGTAGTGAACATAGCAATCAATTAAGGACATTAATGAAGTACAGAATATGTCACAATTAGAACAAATCTCATTGTACAATTGACTCATTTTAACTACTGGTGATTTTAAGAGTACATTAGATTTGCAAAATGAACATGAAATGTACACTTTTGCCTACTTTCTAACCTAGGAATATGAAAGCAAATGTTTGTTAGAATAGAAGCACAATCAATATCATCATATATCAATTTGTATAAGAATGAGAAAGTTATATTCCTTCTACTTTCTCTACATACCTGCAGTTCCAGCTAAAACTAAATCATTGTCATTTTGCTGTACATTCACAGGCACAGCGTCCACAATATTGTCTTTTTTCTTAAAAAACTGTCTAATATCTCCAAACTTCTTCATATTCAATACTGATAGGAACAAAACAATAAACAACAAAACATTCAGCACTTAACCTCAAAAAATCATTGTTTGTTTGTATGTGTATGTCGGTAAGTAGGCGTACTGCACAAGTTGCATAGAGTTCCGTTGGAATCAAAATTACCGACCAAACCGCTAGATGCACTTGAAAAAATTCAGGTGTTATTATGTTAGTGACTTTAAAAAAAATACGGTGTTTCCGAAATTTTTGGGGGTGCTAATTCAAGATTTGGAGGTGCTTAGCACCTCCAAGCCCCCCTTTAACTTCGCCTATGCATAACACTAGTTATATTATCCCCGAAAATATCTCAGAAATTAACGATGTTAGCTATAGAGAGTGCTTAATAAAAATGAAAGAACATAAAGTGTATTTTCACTTTTTAAAATAAAATACAGGGTGGTTCATTTGAAAAAATTGACAAGCCCCCCTTTAACTTCGCCTATGCATAACACTAGTTATATTATCCCCGAAAATATCTCAGAAATTAACGATGTTAGCTATAGAGAGTGCTTAATAAAAATGAAAGAACATAAAGTGTATTTTCACTTTTTAAAATAAAATACACGGTGGTTCATTTGAAAAAATTGACAAAATCATGTGTTCGCTCTATATTCAATTGGTGCTATAATAAAGAAATAGCACTTTCTCATAACACTGTACCAATGTCAAAAAGTTTTGCCTGGAAAAAATTATTGTTAGGTTGTTCTGACTAGGGTATACAGGACGTTGAAATGAGAATGATTTTCGTGTACAATTGACCATAACTTTTGAAATACCCTGTATAACGTAATGAAACCGTATATTGGAAGTATGAGGGAGATGAACTTTATTTAAATTTGAAATAATGTATAGGGTGCCCCATTTAAAAAAAAGTATGTTTGTTCACCCTGGTAATATGTAACACCTTGTAAATACGAAAATAATTTTATAATGTGAAGTTTCAAGTTGCCTATAATTTTTGTAAATAACTCTTATGGATATCTCCTTTAATAACGGATATATCGTATGGTTAATGGTTGATTTTCCTCCTGTGAACCCCGCTTGTTCTTGTTATGCTTTGATTCCTTTTTGATTTTCTATACATTCTTCCCATCATCGTTATTACGCTTATTTCCCTACGCCCTATAGTTACCTCATATTCTTCGATCTCCTTTCTTATAAATTGATGTTATATATGCTTGTATCCATTCACCTAGCATTTGTTCTCCATTTGCAACTTTTAGCTTCTGGTCCAGCCCATTTATTATTTTTAATTGACCTTACCACTTTATTTATCTCCTCTTGAGTGACTATAATTCTTTCTTCTTTTAAACTTTCGTTATTTAGGTCGTCCTGTGTTTTTTCTATTATAAAATTTTCGCACTTTTCTGTTAGTAGATCTTTATAATAAATTTAAAATATAAATATAAAAACAATTGTCGTTTAATAGTTTACTAGTAGTAGCGTCGATCCAGTCTTTTATATTGTTTTGTAAAGTGTAAATCGTTACTGCAATAGTCAGTGTTTATTCAAGTAGTATAATATACAAAGTTGTATTCCAATTGCCTTTCCACTTCACAAGTCTTGATCACTGGTTGACGAAGTTTAAACTACCTTAATGATAATATTACTGATTATTTACTTATAATTCAAACTTGTCTCCGTTGTCAATATTATAAAAGTCCGATAACACCGTTTAAACTTTATAAGTGGTTCATTTAATATCCGCTGTTTCACACAGTCAACAGTGCTTTTGGCAGAGCTTAATTTTAAAAATATCTATTTGCCATAAAGGTCCGGCACGTTTGAATTTATGTCAATTTTTTACTTCCTTAATAAACAAAATAATCGTCCACTGGCAAAGTAAACTGCAGAGCGTTAGGTGAGCAGAGGTTTCGTGCAACCAGTGACGTCAGATTCTAATTTTACCCAAAAAACCATTTCCACTTGCATCGAGAAATAAGATTGCATCATAATATGTAATTTCGTAACTTACATCAAAACCAAAACTTCGACTGAAAAATTACTAGCAGAAAGGTATACGTTACACATCGCAGTAATACGGGAATAATTGATTTGTACTATACATTTTGACAATTTCTAAGCACCTAACAAACCACAGTTTATGTGAACTCAAAACGAAAATACACTTAACGAGTATAACCGTATAGAAAAATAATTAAACTTCATTGTAACGTTCCTAAAGAAAACATGGTTTATCTTATAAGCATAATTTTAATCAAAAAATTTAAACAACTAATGATCAGTAGTATTATAATAGAAAGAGGCTTGTTAGTAATTGCGTAAACGTACATTTCATAGCATTTTGAATACAAAAACCATTCAAAATACTTCCTAATTTTAACTGTTTTAATTAGATTCAAACAGCGAAAATAAGGGAAATTACTATGTAACGCTAACCGTGAGTATCCAACCTTCAACGGACCATCGCAAATGTATTAAAATATAATAATATATGAATAATAATTAAATTATATAGTTATAATTAATTAACGTGTCATTTTGTTTCTTACTCACCATAACCTCTTTAAGTCCCTAGTTACAGATGGGTAATATACCAAAAATAACTATGTAAATATTACACCCAGAAGAATTCATATTTCGTGTATATGTGTACCATTCCCTCATACAACTGTGTATCCGCGCTGCCACGTCGTGATTGCAATTTGTGTTCTGGTGAGTTAACAAGGTTAATGTGACATTTTTTTTTGTTTCTAAAACAGGTAAGTTGAGGTTCTAATATACTTTTTGTTTAATGTAGACCGTTTAATTAACGTGCGCATAATGATATACCTAAATTTTTTTGCTACATACGAACTTTAGTCTTTAGGTTTATATTTCTGATAAAGAACAGGAATGGTGAAATGCACATATTTCTAAAAGATGTGTTAATAAGGTGTCGGTAAATTTATAGGTAGCAGGGCGTTGGTGGTTAATTAACAGTTATAACATTACATTAACAAAGGGTAGTGTAAATCCCTCCCTTATTTTCTCTAATAATTAATGTTTTAACCTCAAAATTAATTATTTAATAGGTTCATTAGGGGTGTTGTTTAAACTAGATTAAATGACGTGCAGTTATTTATCAGGTATAAAATGAAACGTCCGTATCAATTATAGCTATCAAACGTTCGAACAAGCACTATGAATCGGTCGTCTTAGATATTTCACCAGAATTATTGAATTCTGAAGAGGGGGTTTAAAGCACAGCTAATCAATTACGAATTCGGATATCTGTAGAAGAGAAGAACAGAAGTACCAACAGTAATGATAAAAAATGGAGAGGTCACAGAGACTAACTAGTCCGCAATTGAAAGAAGAAACAAAAGACATATATCACTTAACTCTTTGAGGCACGGAAAATTTTACACTCATGCGCAAAAGTACTCAATGGCTCTTTACTGCAACATGTTATACATGACGCACTAGCACTGTCTAAACCTCAAATACCAGCAGTCATCTGTTGAAAGCTTTAAATTACCAAGAACTCTTGTTGGTGATACATTAAATGCATTAACAACAATACTTAAGATGTTTTGGGTAGGAAAAATGTACTACCTGCCAACAAAACTACAAAAAGTGGCGTTATAAACATATGTATCACCAACCCTGAAAAAGTAAAAGATAGATCATATACATTCAACACAACACAATTCCTAGCTCTATGTTTAAGCATTCATGCATACATGTAATAAACAATAAATATTAAAACTGTTCATTTTGTTGCACTGTTTGTTGTAAGCGCAACATTTCGGGGATGTTCTATTTACTAAGTCTAAACCGATTATAATTGTCAACAATGTTGACAACCGGTATTGGGATTAGAACGCAGTTATTGTTAGGAAGTTGTAGTTTTGTGTTATATCTCACGTGCTTTGATTATATGGTGGAGATTAGCAGTATCTATAACAATATACTAATGAGCTATTAATTAGGGTTTTCTTATAATTTGTGCAGTTTTGGCACAGTTGCGCTATTTAAATATCAGTAATTAGTACACATAGATTCAATTATTTTGTCTCAGTGGGAAGTACGAATGTCTTTCGTATTCAACATGCTATAAAAATATTCATTTTACCCATTGCATGGTAAACCTCTACCTGTGGCAACTCCCTTGGCAATTGGTTGTGGGAGCAAAGTTACCCTTTTATCTAAATTTTGTAATTCAAATTAGGCTTGAAGATGGAGAACATTTTCTTTAGGAACGTCACTACGTTCGAGTTAATCATTTTTTTATACTTATGCTTAAACTCGCTAGGTGTATTTTCGGTCAAGTTCAACTGCATTGTAGTATATTAGCCTTAAATTGACACTTATAGTGTATATCAATTATTTCCGTATCTAGAAAATGTTTGTGATCGTAGTCTTTCGATTGAAGTTTTGGTTTTGAACTAAGTTAGGACATTACATGTTATGAGACAATCTTAATTCTCGACGACTTAGCGCTAACGGCAATAAATAAAGCGACGTTCCAGGCCATATTCGAATCTAATGTCATATTAGATATATTTTTTTGTTATTTACTCACGTTACTTTAATTTATGTTGTTTCCAGTGGACTGCTCAAAAGTTGTAAAAGTAAGTTGCACGAACCTTTCACAGCTCACTTAAGGCTCTGTAGCTTTCCTGGCTGGGGTTCGGGTAGCATGCTTGACTATTGTGGTCAACTGTTGTTTCAGTTGTTTTTCAAGTTATGTCAAAAGTACTGTTGACTGTTTGAAGTATGGAGTATTTAATTCGCCACTTAAGAGGCTAGTCGACTTTAGCGGACTCTACTGCTTACCAAACAGATCGACGGATTAGACTTTTTTTAAGAATGTTCTCATATGGTTTTCGGGTTGGAAACGCGAGTATTATTACGCACCGATCTTTTGTTACTGGTGTGCTCTGATGATGTAGTGTAGATTAACGTTATGTACAACAATCTATTAATGCACAGAGCGTAGAAAATTCCCAATTAATAACTCTATAAATAATCCAGGCGCATTAACTTGAAAATTGAACAATCTACAGCGTACAACGTAACAGCGAATTACATTGCAACAGTTAGGTGTGGCGGTGGGATAATAGAAACTAATATATTTATGGTAGGCTTTGAACAGCAAGTGATATCGTAAGTTGCCGATAACTATATGGTCGTTAACCTGTAAGGGTTACACCTCAGAGTTAGTCGTCTGGTCTCGGATAGCGAGCTAGTAGAGTAGTGGTGCTTAGCATTCGGGAGGTAATGGGTTCGATTCGCGTTACCGCCTACCATGTATGAAGTTTTTTAGGGGGTTTTCCTCATATACATGTAGCGGCATGGTCACTGCGTATACGCACACCAGGTGTGGCTACTTACGCGATTGCTGGGGTAGTATTTTTCCCTTCAGAACCCTAACTCCGTTCCTTGCGATCGTATCCTGACCACACCCATCCTTGATCTCACCATATATATATATATATATATATATATATATATATATATATATATATATATATGGTGCGTGGGTGCGTGTGCTTGTGTGTGCGTATGTGTGTGTGTGTGGGTGTGTGAGTGTGTGTGGGTGTGGGTGCTGTGTGTGTGCGTGTGTGTGGCGCGTGCGTGCATGCGTTCGTGCGTGCGTGCGTGTGTGGGTGCGTGCGCGTGTGTGTGGTGTGTCGTGCGTGTGTGGGTGTGCGTGGGTGTGTGGGGATGTGTGTGGGTGTGTGTGTGGGGGTGTGCGTGTGTGCGTGGGTGGGTGCGTGCGTGTGTGTGTGTGTGTGTAGATTAGTTTTTGCAAACAGAGGCATATGACTTAGCTTTTGCTTATTGTAAATCGAAAATGTACCATTTTTTCAACGTACATTGTGATTTACGCTCATTTTATACAACAATTTAACATGTGTTTTACTGGGCAAGTGAAATAATTTACGCTATATTATTGTGCTTTGGCAAACGCTTGAGTATATGATAGAAATTAACAAATAATCAATCTTTGAGGTTAGAATACCTGAGAGTAGTAACTAAGGAATACGAATCTCAGAACTGTAATCAGCATCGGCGAGTTAAGAAGTGGGGGGTAATTGATTTACATTTTATTCGAATTACTATTGTATTAGAAATGTTGACTTTATTTAAAAGAAAGTAAGCAAAGGTGTTAATTGGTTAACGAAATTGGTTTATTTATTTCTTAATACATTTAAAAAGTACTGTGTTAGGTGCTAATGAACAATGTCAATATTAAACTTTCACACTAAAATTTAACAACTGTATATTTAGTAAAGATATTGTCCTGCAAGGATGAAGTGTTTAGTTATTAGTGAATAAAATTTCTTGAAAAAAATAAATGCTTTTATTTACCCATTAGCTTCTATTAAGTGTTTGAATGTATTTTATATAAATGCAATTTGCTCTCGTGTCGACATCTGTATTAAATCAGAAATTGTAATCGTTTTCTAAATCAATAATAACGGTATGTCCAACGTGCGTGAAATTTGAAATACGCATATATGAATCCATATAAGTGACTCATGAAGTAGATTTTGTTGATGACTGCACAAATGGCACTCAACCGCTTGGGGATTTTCTGAAATGAGGATTTCTAAATGTTATGAATTATGAATTAGCTAGCCATTTTGTTTGGTACACATTTAATAGTAATAGGGATCTGGTAGTAAATTTGGAAGCGTATTTAGAGGAAATTTGTGGTTGTTGTCTAAGCTAGAAGTTGCTCATGGTTACATTGTTCTTGTTCTGGGTTTAGTGAGCCAAGGTTAAATGGTTGTCCAAACTAAAGGAGGCGAAGGTAAGATTGTGGTAACATCATTTTTAGTTTAAGACAACTACGTGATCTGGGATTTACAAGCTCTCACTGTGACTGACCTTTAGCCTTTACAACTACCACTTGAAATACGTGTTAATGGAAGAATGAGCACCATTGTAACGGAAGTACATCAAAAGAAACCAGGTAGACAGTATAAGAGAATTTGAGAAACGACTATAAAACTATAAATAAAAAATAAGTCAAACCCTATGGATCCAATTTTTCTGGATATTATTTCCCCGATGTTCCGCTTCTGCTCTCCTTTTTCTGATGCCCTCTATTTCGCCAGTCTTTCTATTCCTTAGTCTTTTAACATCATTCTGTACTTGCTAAATTACCATTTGACTTCATATACGTTTCTAAGGGAGCCACCAGAGTGAGCTGTGGTAGAACCGAATATCTACTATAATATAATTGTGAGAAAAACAGCACCAATGTTTTAGAAGTAGAACGAAAAAAAGTAGACAGATAGTAAAAAAGAATTCGCAGAACAAATGTAAACTTTTGTAGTCTTGTGTGAATTGCTTAAATTATTACATAAAGATGAGTCTCTTCTTCTCTAACCCTATTTACCAAATTGGGGCGTTTCTATTCAAGAAATGTGATGACAGCGATTTATCTGATATTTTTATTAGTTTTTCTGCCTCATTAACTTTTTTCGAAGATCTCTCTCAAAAATGGCGTTTTGCTGCTTTGATTTTTTTGCGCCTGGTTTTTGTTAATTATCCAGTTTCTGTAGTGTAAGTAGGGCTGTTATTGCTATACACCCATTCACTTTCAATTTATTTTCATATTATTGATTTTATTGTAAACGTGTTCAGTTTTTTTTCTCTGTATTCATTTTAATCTCCCCATCGTTTGACGTTATATTAGCTCTTGGTTCGTTATTACTTTTTCCAATTTCTCCTCGTTTATTTTGATTTCCGTCTGCTCAGATTAACTATGTCAGTAATTACTTGCATCCTTCTCTATTCATGCATTTAATAATTCAGGGATTTACTTATTCAAGTGTTACTAATTTTTTGTCACTTGTTTTGATAAGATTATTTGTTGTAATATAGAGTGATGTCAACTTTCCATTTTGTCATTTATTCCCCTACTTTATCGATTAGTTGATCTTCACAGTTCCCAGACTTATTACCATATGTAATAGTGGTATTTGCGAAAGCCATATTAATACTAAAAAAGAAGTAACAGTGTTAATGTTCAGATAATGTTGATTGAATTCTAACGTGTCTTTCGCATTTACTCGCTTTTTGTGTGATTACCGAATGGTCCTCTACTAACGTTACCCTTTATATTTGAATCTGTGCACGTACGTGTATGTCAAGTAATAATTAATTTTATCTTTATCATATGGTGTCTAAGCAATTGCTACTTGTTTACTGGATAAGATTGAAGTGCAAGGATTGGAACAGCACTTTCAACATTTTTATAAATTAATTTATAATTTGAAAATACGAATCTAAATAATATAAAGATATCTCTTACAGCTCATTTGAATACTATTTACACTTATCATATATCCTACTCATTAATTATTTCTGTCAATTGGATAAATAGTTAATGTTTGATTAACTGTGTTGTTTAAAAATAAATAACGTAAAGTGTATTTGTTAGGGACTGATGAGTAAGCGGCTGAACGCCACGCCCATTTACAGTTCTTATTTATTAGACTAAGGCATTAGATAATGCAGATAATTGATTAGCTGGGTTTAAGAACACATGTCAATTTTTCTTGTTGAAGATAATTTAAACGAATGATAAAGAGGTGAAGTTTACCGGTTTTCTAGTAAGTTAGTGAAATTTTTACTCAAGTTGGAATTTCTCAACTTAAGCTGTTTAGTTACATATTTATGTACAAGTAAATTTTATTCCCAAAGTGCTGTAAATAGTGATAGATATATTAATCCAAGTCTAAAACGTAAAGCTGATTAGGTAATATTGACTGGCAATCTCCAAGTTCAAGTAATAATTTGGTTTAAATATCCATCTAATAAAATTCTGCATACTTATTATTCATTTGTACTATGCAATTGTATAGTGTTAACCAAATTCTGAAATAATGCCATTAAATAAAAAATAATCTGTTAATTTATCTTAAAGAGGTTATGTTGGTTTATTTATTAGTCATGATTGAGTATACATATCTTTAGCCTAAAATTTGTGTTAAAATTTACTGCCGGAGCCAGTATCAAGGAGATAGGGTATGCGTTCAAGATCAAATAATAGCTAAATTAAGCATCTGTCTAAAAACTCAAGTATCTAACACATTATTTAATAATTAACTTATTAGTTTTCAGTCGTTCGGGAAAAAATTAGAAATAGCAAATTCAATCATTGTATTAAAATTAAAATTACACTACAAACTCTAATTTGGTCTTAATGCCCTTTGAAAACCTTGTTATAAAAGCATCCACTTCAACATTAATGTCCCTGTGAATATTTAGAAGAGCGAGACCTCAAGACGTTCTTCTGCCATGGATGCTCGGAGCCAGCTTTTTACTCGATACAGAGTTATAAAGCTTTGTTCTCCAGCAGCAGTAGCAACACTTACTGGCAAAGTGGCGAGAATTCGAAGCAGGCAGTTAATAGCTGGATATAAGTCCTTGTCACATTCTTCTATTATATTTAGAAGACAAGTTGGAACGGCTTGTATTAGTATCGATTGTGACAGTCGCTTCCATTTGGTTACCCACAATTGGTATTCCGCTACAAGTGACGGAACTGTCGCTCCCAAAAGCGCATTGTAAGCCTCGGCTACTTCTCGCACTATTTCTATATCTTCATCAGTGTAAGAGGTTCGTTGCAAACAAAGCTTCATTATGTCCGAAGATAAGCGGTCCTTCAAATCAGATATTACATTGTCTAACAATGTCATAAGTGTTCCTTAGCCGAGTTTGCAGGGGCATTTGCACGCTGAGTTTGAAAAGGTACTGTTCGAGGCATCTTAATATCACTCTCCAGATGTGATGTGATCACGAAATAAAGTGGACCAAATACTGTTGTTGCATTGAACCTCTTTTCTTCCAGCACAGCCAAACTTATTTTCTACTGTGGTTTACTCTTATACGAAAAAATTATTTTACTTTTTCTGGTGTATTCAGGTTTTCTCCTGACAAAAATTCTGTATATGTAATGTAATTGCTTCAGTTTCGGGATAAATAAATAACCAGATTCTCGTTTTGCGCATGCGTGGAGAAAATGATGTACGTTCTTGAGACACTCAGACTGCGCGACCCACTAAATGAAGGTTCAGAAATTGGAACTAATAGTATTTGTATTAGTTCCAATTCGCATTTAATCACATCATAAGCCTTATGTGATTGATTGATTTAATGGTTTTACATTTTACCAATATAAATTACAGTTTCTTCTAGATGCTAAGTAAGAATACTTGTATTATTTGTAATTGGGGAAGGGGGTGTCTTGACCCTCCTTCCCCTCTGGGACCGCCCTTGTAAAATTATAGACTAGACTAGTAAGGCAGTGTCAACATTAATATTTAAGTACTCTGCTTGATTTAATTTCATTATTGATTTCTGTTTTTCTTAAATTTACTATAAGGTTTTTTGAGCTATCTGCTTTTTTTTCAAATTGCCAAATTTATGTTTCTGATTCAATATAAATAATCTTACAAATTATAGTATTGATTCATGTTTATAGTAACTTCTTTTAATATCTCCGATTAGTACTAAAAATTATTCTAGGTCTAGACTGACGACAATTTAACTGTTACATGAAGTATTTTAAAAAATCAAACTGAATAATGGAGTGCTTATAAACACTGAATAGATGACATTAAATTTATGGTTACAGACAAAAACTAAAATGTTCAAAGCGATTTGAGATTTGATTGCTGATATCGCCATCACTTATTTACAATGAGCACCCTCTGAGAAGAATTTCATGCTTAGTAATAAATTTTTTATCTCGCCTACTTCTAGCATATTGTAATTGTAATTGTAATTAAGTTATTGTTTTAGCATATGTTACATCTGACGTCAACTCTTGAAAACCTATTGTGAGAACACAACATGAACATTTCTTTGTAATGATTTTGATGTGTACTAAAAGACTAAAGTTGTAGACTGTGGTTCAACAAGCAAGACAAATATCATTTCTGTAATGCTGACATCTTGGGCTTAAGCACATAACTTGAAAGGACTAGTATTCCATATTACGGAGGTGCAGTTATTCATGTGATGAAATCATGTTGTGAAAATGAAAAATAAACCAGTAACTAACTAAAGACTTATTTCAGCTTTAGGAGGCAAAACTGATTCTGTAATATTGATATCTTGGACTTACGCACATATAAGCACATATTGTGGAGGTGCCACCATTCGTGGGATGAAATGGCGTGGAAACGAAAAATAAATCGGTAACTTAACTAAATAGTCAGCTTTGGAAAACTTTTAGGAAGCAACGTTTATTTTGTAATGTAGACATCTTGGACTTAAAATATATCTAGAAAGAATAATATTCATATTGTGGGATGACATTATGTGAAAAAGAAAAATAAATCAGTTGTAAAAAAGATGAGTAGACTATGTTATAAATCCAGAGGACAGATGGTAGTAACCTTACATCTCCTGGATTTAAATAATAGCTGAAATTTGTAAAACTACTAGAAGATAATTTTATAAAGCAAAACGGAGAGTGTTCCAGGTAAAGATCAGGACATTGAATTGCACATTTGTGCTTTTCATGTATGTACATATTTCTAATTATTGGAGAACGAAATATCGAAATCGATACTACTATGTAACATTCTTATAGCCATTTCAACAGATTGTAAAGTTATTGGAAATATTGGTCACAAAATGAAGATAAAGGATTTGTAGTAGCCTCAAGAAAAGAAAATGAAGATGCGCACTTATTAATCAATACAAGAGTAACAAGTGGCTGATTTCTTAAACATTTTTGTGATTCAGCAAACTGTTTGGTGAAGTCATATTTGTAGTTGTATTCACATAGTTATTTCTTAAAATTATTGTCCAATGATCTTAAATGATAAAAATTGAACCATGTTAACGAAATTTAATATGAAACGCTGTTATGTATTGTATTGTTACGATATGTTTGTTCATAAACTGAACAAAAATGTATATTGCTTGGTCCTTTGTATTCAGTATTGTTCACAAATTTTGTCTAGTTATCCTGAACATATTTGCTTCTGGTAGTGTGCAATGTTGTCATTATTTATACCGTGTTGGCCTGGAAACAAACATTGGAATATTTTTGTTATTGTTGATGATGTGCTGTGAATTTTGTACTTACATGTTATCACACAGGCTAAAGTTAATGGCATGTAGTATTCACATAACAGGACCTTGATTCAACTGAAAAACATATATATCATTAAATATATTTATTTAACACCACACATGTCAAACCTAGGGTGAAAAAAATTGCCAGTTTGAGTGCCTAATACATGTTAGTCTTGTTATTACATTTACTTGTTTATTAATGTTTTATTCTAATTACTTATGTTGCAAAAATTGTATAATCAGTTTTAAGATATTTTCGTTGAAAATCAAATGTAAATAACTGTACATTTTCTTGTTCGTAATTACTTTATCGAAATATGAAAAATATACAGGATTAAAAGTAGTGTTTTGTATACAATTTAACCAAAAGATCTATTTATTACGGCTTGTACACTGCTATTAAATTTAGCATGTCTATTTAATAATGTATTATTACAAATTTCATAGTAGGATAATAATAACAGATATATTTATGTGTTTTCAAACTTGTGCATAATGTAGTATATGGCATTTTGATATTAGATTTGATTTGTATTAAGAAAAATCGGGATATATGGCATGGCACAACTCACTATGTACATTTTGGCAGTTTACTGTATTCATTATGATTTGAGTTAAATGTTTGACAACTATTGACGTAACGGTTTTCACATTTTTCGATTAAATGTCTATTGATAAGCAGAGCTATCGTCTACATTTTGAAATTTTTACATAAATTAACATGTTATAGTTTTTTCATTCTTGCTTGGCAATCATGGTATTGGAAATAGCAATTTTGGAACTGAACAATAGTTATCGTTACTGCAATGTTTGTTTAACGTAGAGAGAATTAAATAGCAAAAGAAAATTACAAGTAAGTTAAGAATAAGTCCTTATGTGTAGGGATTTTTTTTATACCGCCTGAAAATAAGCAACCCTACTGTATTTATATAACATCAGTCTTATGTTATTTCTATTACATTATCAGGCAATGAATGTATTTACAGCTTGAGTTTGCTTTAGAAAGCGCCTGAAAGTAGGCAACTTTTTAAACTTTAAGTATTATTAATAGAATTTTCCTTCTCTTATTATTCGGCATTTTCAGACATTAATGAATAGGTTATTTGTAATAAAATAGAGTGTTAGAGAAGTTTAAAATCTGAAGAGAAACATGGCGTTTTTAATAAAATTTTTAAAAAGTGCGCGCTATTTTCTGTTCCTTCGTCTTCTGTATGTTTTTGTGAAGCTACTTATCTGATTGTTTTTGTCTCACATGAAAGCGTGTAACCTCTCAGTGGCAACTCATCTTATAATACCTTCAAAAAGTAAAGTAAAAATAATAAAGCACAAAGTACATGAAATTGTACAATGTAAGAATTTGAGCACCCCAGCTCCCTTTTAAGAGCTCAGTACAGAAAGTGAAGGGTGGACGAGACGAACAATATTTTTTTGTTTGTGGAGTGAAAGGGTGTAATTTTTAGTTGGTGGAATGTCAGGTGTTGGCAGGTGAATTTCTTCTTACTATCTCTACCACGACTACTCCTAACCTCTACAACGAAATTGTAATGCACTTTACATAAGTGGTTTACGATTACTTTTTTATCTTATTATGAGTTATTCACATCATTCAATGGCATCATTTTCATATTTTGAAGTTTTTGTGCTACTTAATTGGATAATAAAACAAGTATGCAATTGGGTTATTAAGTTCTTTAACTCTTTCAGAAATTCCTTGGGCACTTGAAGAAACTGAAAAATTTGTAGTTTTTTGGAGGTCTATCAGGAAGTGGTTGAGTCATTTTCAGAGTATCAGACTTTTCACTTTCACAAGTTTTAAATCACTCCCAATTTTATAACATTAAGTGTACCTTTATGTCATCATTTAAAACAATTAGCTTAGGAGGAACAATGACATAATAGAATTAAGCGTATTAAACCTAAACTGCTACTAGTTAATATTATGGTTCAATTATACTCTTACATTTACAAATTTGCTTTTTTTGGCTCTTGTAAAATTACAACTTTTGCAGTTTCATCAATGTTAACATTCGTCAGATATACAGAGTGGACCAATAATATTCAATAGTGCCCGAGTTGATAGAAATACAAAAAATATTTATAAATTATTACAATAGTACAACTAGAGTCCTTATTCTTTACAATTATTTCAGGTGTACAATAAATTGTGTTTGAGTACAGAGTGAAGGAAAATACAAGCTTATAATTTTTGAAAATTATATTACAAGTTAAAGTTCTGTTAGTGGAACTTTTATTTTATACAGTATTCTTTGTATCTAAAATTAAGAATTATAGAAATATTGAGAATTTTTACAGAGTTGCACGTATGGGTTTTATTTATTGCTTATAAATTAAATACAAAAAGGTATCTTATCACACCATAAAGTAATTCAATTTTTTTTTAAATAGAATACACATTATTTGCGACGGGGATCTTGTTCATTTACAGGGGGAAAATTATTCTGTAGAATATCTAAATACACTCGAAAGCTCAATTACATAATCACCTAGAATGTCTCCTTAGCCATTTAGCAACCATTTTGTTTGGCTTTTAGCAGCTATGAAATATGGATTCGATGTGGAACGATAATGAAAGTTCTGCCCATTTTTATATGTGTTTTTGTGTACGATCTTCAAAGAGCACAAAATAGAATTGTTTACTTTTTTGCTGAGACAACTCACAAAATGAAGTCTTCCGCAGAAAATTATCTATCAATTTCAACAATTTTTTGAATGGTACCTTAACTAACATTATTTTGATATATTTCTCATACTAATATGCAGATTTCCATTAACATTCAAGTAATACATTTTATTCTATAATAGCATGTATTTCTACCTGTTTTTCGTCATAATTGAGTGTATCACTGTGTTCAAAACAGTCAGCGTTTTAAATGCTGGTTTATTAGGCTCTTCACATTTAGAAAAATTGTCGTGGTGTACTTTTGTGCACTTTAATCATGTTAATGAATTCATTTTAAAAACTTCTTAATTTAAAAGAAAGTCAGAATAAACTTCGTAAAATAAGATGTATACCATTACCATGATAGGCTTATATGTATTAATAGACATTGTCTTCATAACCCTTAATTTTAGTTATAGAAAATGCTTGACGGATTTGAAAGTGTATTAATGTGGTTTTCATCATAATATACATGATGTTCTACTTAAAGAAAATACGAAAAGTCTAACCTAGCATTTTGCCTCGTCCTGTACACATATGCTTTGCTCATTAGTGCGTCAAAGTGCGATATCTCAGTAAATATGAGGAAATGTTTCCTATCCAAGTTTTTGGTGTTTAAGAGGTGTCTATTTTAAAATTATTTTCCAATATACGGGTGCGTCATAAAAGTGTGGTAGTAACAAATTATGTTTTTTAAAATAGAACCCCCAATTTTTTTTGCCATATTCGGATTTATCGTCAAATTTCAATGTTAACTTATGTGAGATGTTTTATCTTTAAAATGGACCGTTTTCGAATTATTTGGAAAAATATGAGAATTTTGACAGCTGCAGAGTTCCACAAAAATCAGTGCTGTATCCTGACCTCTGCGAATTTCGGAATGGGTATTCTGGGTCTCTAACAAAACCTAATAAGCTACGTTTTGACGTATTTTAATTTACGAAAAAGTCCTCTTCAACCCTTGAAACATTCATCCGCAGCTGCATGATTTCAAACTTCAATAACTTGCTTATTTCAAATGGAATACCCTAATTTTTATACCATTTTCGTATTTATCGTCAAATTTTAAAGCCAGTTTATGTAAGGTGTCTTACCTTTAAAATTTACCTTTACCGAACTTTTTAATTATTATTTGATCAAGTCCATCGGCTACATGTTTTTTTTTTTTATGATTGTGGACCTGAACAGGCAAAATTTTACCTATCGTGCTAAACCACTCAGGATCACTTAGGAGGATGGATAGAGGGATAATGAACATCTACCATAAATTTTCTCATATCATAAGTGAGAGAAAAGCAGGAACTAGGGAGATCATTCCAGAGTTTAGATGCCGTGTAGAAAAATGTGGATTGCGCCCGTTTGGTACGACAAGTGGAGATTTGTACTGCATACTGATGATGTGAATGAGCGAACCGAGTGTTTCTCGCAAAGATAGCCCGAGAAGGTGTCAAAGAATATAATTCAGCAGCACAATAGCCATTGTAATAACGATAATACAAAGAAAGAACTGAAACCATCCTTCTATACTCAAGGAACTGTATGTAAGAAGTTAAGGACGGGTCATTTCTAAGCCTAATCGCTCTCTTTTGAATACGATCAATGATATCGAGAGCATATTGGGGAGTACTAACTCAGAGGTGAGAATTATATTCCAGATGAGCCGGAATTTGGGCCTTATACAGCAGAAGGAGTTGTCGAGAGGTAAAGTACTGCTTACATCGGTACAAAAAGCCTATTTTACGAGCATCTGTTTTGGTAGCTGACGGAAGATGGTCAACCCATGAGAGATTTGAAGATACAGTCATACCCAACAGAGTAATGGAGTCTGAAAACTTAAGAACTGAGCCATTCATACTTACAACAGGAAATGACCGATCTTTTTTGGCGGACACAAGGCAACGATGAGTTTTGTTAGCATTAAATTTAACTAGATTATTGCTTCCCCATTCGAGAATACGTTGAATGTCTTTGTTGATTGAATTTGCCATTTCAGCTTTAATTTCTTGATTTGACATAGAAGGTGGATTATCACTATGAGTAGACTGAGATGAACTACAGTGAAGAGTGCTATCGTCAGCAAAGCAATGGATGGGGTTAGTTGTTGAAGAAATAAGGTCATTTATGTACAGCAGAAAAAGTGTAGGCGCTATAACGGATCCCTGTGGCACACCCGCGTTAATGCTAACTTCTTTTGAAAAAAAGCCATCAACTACGACACGTATTCGTCTTTTATCAAGTAAACTAGAAACCCAGTTGATGAGCGTATCATTTAACCCAAACGAGGTGAGTTTGGCAAGTAAACACTTACGCCAAACTTGGTCAAATGCCTTTGAGATATCTAAAGCGACTACAACTGTTTCACCGGACTGCTCCACTGTATTGTTCCAAACTTGGGTCACATATGAAAGAAGATCGCCTGTTGAACGACTTTGTCTAAACCCATATTGGTGGTCACTAAGGAGTTTGTTAGTTTCAAGGAACGTGAGCAGTTGCTGATTGATGGCTTTTTCCATGATTTTAGACAAAATGGAAATGATGACAATTGGTCGGTAGTTTGAGGGATCGGTCTTATCGCCTTTTTTAGGAATAGGTTGAACATTTGCTAACTTCCATGATGAAGGGAATTCCCCAGAAGACATAGAGATCGTATAGAGCTTAGATAGGACTGGTACTAGTTCGGGGGAACATTTCTTTAGGACAATAGCTGGGATACCGTCTGGGCCAGTCGCCTTATTGAGATCAAGCCTACTGATGATCGATTCCAAGAGCTTGTACCTGATAATGAATTGGTTTCATAGCGTATGAAGAAGAGTTGACTAGGGGCACATCTTTTTCAGAATCATTGAGATACGAGTTTGATGCAAACAAATCCACAAAAACATTGGCTTTGTCTACAGAATCAACAATTACCAATCCGTCAATAGACGTCGGGGGATGAAGATGTTCCAAAGTTTTACTAATGGCTTTAGCTAAAGACCAAAATTTACTACTGTCTAAAGGAGATGTAGCTAGTTCATTGCATTTTCGTTGTTCTAACAACTTTTTAGTGTTAGTGATGACACTTTTGCAGATATTTCTAGCACCAACGTATTCTACATGACTGTCAACCGATTTATTAGATTTCCATTTAATGTAATATTTATTTTTTAAAGATACTGTATCGTCACAAGCCTTATTGAACCAGAGTTGGGAACGTGAATGACCTACACGGTACTGTTTTTTGGGACTGTATAACTCCATTCCTATGAGGATGACTTCAGATACTGAAAGAGCGATGTCCGAAGAAGAGGACGACTTAAAACAATATTCACGCCATGGAAAGGTTGCAAAGAAATCCCGTAAATTACTCCATCGAGCTGACTTAAAACACCACAAGGTTCTATCGGTTTTGCGAACAACAGTGGAATTAGGTACAGTAGAAATGATTTCTATTAGACAATGGTCGGAAAGATCTAAAGACGAAAGAACGGACGTTTTATAAACAAGAGGGTTTGATATAAGAAAGAGATCTAGATGTGACATGGGAACAAAAAAAAATGTTTGTTTATTCCTATTGATGTCTGTCTTTTTTCCGAAAATATCATAAAAAGTTGTTGGTAAGTGACACGTAGTATTTCATTGTACGTTCGTTATTTCGTTTTTTTTTTTTAATCCAAAGACATTTTTTAAATATCTCTTACACTATTTTTATAGTTGTTCATTATTATCCACTTGGTGAGTAGTTACGCGCTCGTTTTGCATTTTTCATTCTTATCTCATATTAATGTTTGTATTTAACTAAATACAGACGAATTTCGGAAGAACGGAACAGGTTGACATGATCTTCGTTATGGGATCTGCTGATCAAAATTATTTGCTAACTCAAAGGATGTATGCCCAAAAAAAATCCGATAGAAGACAACCCTGGGTTAGAAGTTTAGAAAAACTTAAAGAAAGGTTATTAGAACAGGCAATGTGAATTATGAAAAATGTGAAAGGGCTTAAGAGGACAAGCGACGAAGACCAATTGAATGTTTTGTTGTCTGTAATTTCGGAGCCTTCTAGCAGTTCGGCAACAATATACAGGAAAACTGATATACCCCGATCTAGCGTTAATAAAAATTTAAAGAGGAACAAGTATCATGACTACAGTGTATCCTTTCATCAAGAACTATTTGATCTTGATTTGGAGATTAGGATAAAATTTTGCCAATGGGGGTCGGCAATGGAAAAAATAATACCCAACTTTTTACAAAATGTATTAGTCTCTGACGAGTCAACTTTCACTCTGGGTGCTAGCCCAAGCCGTCATAATCTTCACTATTATGCAACGGAAAACCCAAAAATAGTGAGATTAGTTAATTTGCAGCGACAGTGGACTGTAAATATTGGGTGGTTTTATGGGTGTTTTTTTTAGTTGAACCACATTTCTTTAACGTACATTTGAATGGTGCTGAATATTTGTATTTTTTGCAAAATCATTTGCCCCAACTTTTGCAAAACAATCCTGTTGTTTTAAGGCAAAATGTGTGACTACAACTTGACGGGGCTCCTGCGCACTTTGCGTTAAATGGCAGACTACTTAAATCAAGAATTTGTATATATAAAATGCGACGTTGCCAAGTTATTTAACAAAAATGTATTTTTTTCCTGAATGTAAGGTTAGCAATAAAAATTAATTCTTGGTTTATTACCTAAGTTGAGATACCTTGGACACATGCTACATATATAGTTTCTATAATTTCTGTTCACATAGAATGTACGTATTGATACTTTTCTATTATCTCATATTTTATGCAAATAATGCTATACTTTAACTCAGTCTTAGATAAGGCCGATTAAGCTCCCTCAAGTTAAGCTCTTAATTAATGAATGGTTGGTTGATTTTTGTTTGCAAACTACATAAGAATTAAAGAGCTAATTATTTCTTAATTAAGTGATTTACTAACAAAGAATTCGGCCTTTTCTAAGAATAGGTGTAGAAATATCTGAATCATTGGAAAAAACCTATCAAAAGAATTACAGGGTCAGATTAGTTTTATCTGGGCTATCAGGCATGGATTTGTCATATACACATGTACTGTAAATAGCAATAAGAAAAAATATTTTTAGTGTAGCAATATAATATGTAATCTAACAAGATTGATTTAAGTTCTAATTATACCTAGAAACAATCACACCTTTCCATGCACGCTACATATTTTTTTTAAAAGTGGATGTGTGACAGTATACCCAATAACAACTTTAAAGAGCTAGAGACAGTAAATGCAAAAATAAAGCTTATACCATTGCAATTTACTCTTGCCATTTTGATTACATTTTAATAAAACTTTTTCTCAAAATAAAGGGGCTACATATAAAAGAAATTGATGTGTAACAATATTTGATTTACATGATTCTAGAAACTATAGGTATTAACAAACTAGTTATTATTGAATTTATGTTTTGTTATTTTTGCTTTTAAACTAAATCCGTGAGGTTGCCAACCAAAACCACTCGCTTACAGTGCTTTCAAAATCCGCATCCGTCATTGCAGTCTTGTCAATAACATTTCAGAAAAGTATGTTAAACACGCTATACATACATTGTTTGAAGTTTACTTTTAACTATATTAATCAATGGAGCCCCTAATTTACATTTTCCCTGTAATCCAAGCCATGAAGAAGACTGTCCCAGGTTTATTGCTATACATCGTTCTCAAACAGAGTTGCAGATCCCTTCTACCTATTTTTTAAATGTAATGTATCTATAATATAAAATTTCCGTTTAACACTAATCAATTTTTTGTATCATACCAGAGCTTTAGAAGTGAAACGCGTCTTTTTCAAGTGTGCATAGTTTCTTATGTACTAGTTTCAAATAATAATTTTCTATAAAATTTCATACATCTTTTCTGAAATCAAGAAATTGCTTAATAGTAGCCTTTGAACAATTTAAACTTTTAATAATATTTAAAAAACAACTTCAATTTAAATTTGATAATTGTTAAATTATTCTTACGAAATTTTGCGTTTGATTGCTTTTTTGTAGAGCTTGGTACTCTTGATCTGATTCAAATGCATCTTCTTCCTAGTGAGAGCATTTATAATTTGACATTTCAATGTTCTGAGGTATCGCTCACTCATTATTCACTTCTAATGGATTCTCTATAATAGGTTTTGATTCCTTGATCCAGTTAAACATAGTGTTTTAATTACAACAGTTGTTACTAGCCAAACACTCACTAGAGCCTCAGCTCCTAAAGGTAAAGTGCAAGCAACCGGCATAGCTCAGTGGTATGGGTGGGTTTCTTACATATCACTCCTAATTGGCACTCTACACAACTCAATAACGTCAAAATCAGGAAAATAGTTCACAAAGGCGCCACCTGTTAAATACATTTATGCTGGGAAAAACGTCATGAACTAGATCTTAAAATAATAGCCTAACAGGAAACCATAATGTTCACTCAAAATAAAATACACCTCTATCTAAAATTGTACTCCAAAAATATCTACACAAACTAAACTTCAATAAAATCTTAAGCTTCATTTAAAGTGCGCCAAATGGCGATAATAAAACTCAAAACTCATTATACATTTCGATAAACTTCACCGTAAAATTATTGACTCAAATAACCAAAAATAACTGGTCAATACGCTAATTAATTATGCAATTCAAAATGAATATACGCCACCACAACAAAATAAACAAACGCGCTCAAATCCTTATGAAGTCCTCTAAATTAATATACGTCAATATCGGGGTCGTAATACCCAATGCGAGAAATTCACAGCTACGTACCCAACAACAAACTTGCTTACCTTTAATTGGTCGCAAACCAGGTAAAACGGTGTATACAACCGGTAAGTTGATTCCTAAAAATACCTTCAAAATATTTGCGAATACTCGCAACACAAACGCTGGCGTGCAGATAAGCCAGATGATCGATTAACGTTACGTTAAACTTAAAACTTATCTTCAAATGCAATTATATTAACCAAATCCAAAGAATTCACTCGCAAATTATTACGTTAAAGCTTGAATTAAAAAAACATTGAAAAGTAGTCAAACGTTGTCACTGTAAAGTTAAGTAAATCAACAATTTCCGCAAACAAATAAATCACGGTAACTTGAATGTAATCCGAAATATCCAATCTTTTAAATTTTGATCAACGTAATTAATAATAACTTTGTGAAAGAAGAATAAGGTTACAAAATATGTACACTTAAAAAAATAATACCAGAGTTCATAAGCACTATTCATCTATTATCCAAAATTAAATGTAACAATCGGCAAGCTAAAAAAAAATATCAACAATTACGTACAATCTATTGTTAAATTGGGAATGATGCTTGCAAGCCCATTACTCCCAAAATAATCTATAGTAGCTTAATTTTAAATACACCAGGAATGAATATTGAAACCGTCGAATATTTAAATATTTAACAAATTTTGTAGCGTAATCAGAATAACATACAAAGTACAATATGATTCATTTGCGGATGAATGCACTTCATAAACCGAAATAAAGCGTCTGAAGGACTACTGGACAACATAATAAACACGAAGCATATTCATCCGCCTAAGTAAAGACTAATAAACACTTTATTAAAACCACAAAAGTAAATATAGAAAAATAGTTACCTTCACAATGCACAAAATGATCAATCGAAACTTTCTCCTTTCTGACAACGGTAACGACAATTGACCTTTTCGGTATTGGAAAGATGAAACCAATCTTCTTAATCTCTGCAATTCTTAAACTTTATTTATACGAACTTCATTAACGACAAATCTTTAAACCAAAAACATTATGCTTGGAAGACGTTTTCATCTGGTTTAACGTAAATATTACACAAATATATTTGTATTTACAAGCGTTCTTTGCCCTGATTTACACAAAACTTTATTACGCTATATATGGGATCAGCACTAATAATAAACACGTGATCCTTCCTCAATGAACTCATAAAGCATCACTTCTGACAAACGATATAAAGTTCACGGGGTGCGTGAATCTTCAAAAATATCCCCAAAACAGCAAACGGAAAAGATGTCCTGCGGTAAATTTTATTCCCAGGTACCTCAAGCACTTTTACCAATGTAACTTATTTTTCGACACTTAAACTCTTTAAAAATTTAACCTTAGGCTAACATGTAATAGCGATCAACCTATTTGTCTTAAGACTAAAAATTTATCTACATACACGGACGAACGATCGGTCGCCAATTTAATGTTTTCTAAAGCAATCTTAATACAAAGTAATCATTTTCCATGACGCAAATCTTTTATTTAACTAACTATAATTACCAATACTTAAACCATTATTTACAGAAAATAGTAATAAACTCCCCTCTAAACTAGTAAAAGGGATTTCACTAAAATTTACCATGTCAACGTGTGGAAATGAATCGTAATTTTTAAAAGAACTTCAATTTATAAATGACAAACAACCAAAACAATATATCATTCACAAAAGTGGGATTCTAAATTTTAATTTGTAACAAGTCCAGACATCAAACAACGTAGAAAAAGTGTAATTAAATTAATGCTTCCAAAATTTATAATCCAAAATGTCCAATTTTAATAATCTTGACGAGTCAACTTTCACTCAGAGTGATAGCCCAAACCGTCATAATCTTCACTATTGTGCAACGGAAAACCCAAAAATAGTAAGATTAGTTAATTCGCAGCGACAGTGGACTGTAAATGGTTTGGGTGGTATTATGAGTCATTTTATAGTTGGACTACATTTCTTTAACGGACATTTGAATAGTGCTGAATATTTGTATTTTTTGCAAAATGTTTTGCCACAACTTTTGCAAAACATTCCTGTTGTTTCAAGGCAAAATATGTGGCTACAGCATGTCGGTGCTCCTGCGCATTTTGCGTTAAAAGTCAGAGACTACTTAAATCGAGAATCTGAAGGTAGATGGATAGGCCGTGGCCTATGGGGTCACATAAAAAACGCTGTATATCAAACTGCTTCGACTACTTCAGAAGATGTGAGACAACGCATAATTCATGCGTTTAGATATAGCGTAAGAATTGAGATGCTACGAGAAATAGGTCTTTTCTGGCAAGACCGCAATTGTGTTATAATCGAAATCGGGGACAGTTTCAGAATCTGTTATCAATACCTCATTTGTCTAAAAATAATGTTCTGCAGTTTAATGCATTTTTGGATTGTCAACATGTAGCCGGTTGACTTGATCAAAATAAAAATTAAATAATTGTTTTTAATCTTGCCGAATAATTCAGAAACATAAACTAACCTTAAAATTTGACGATAAATCCGAAAACGGTATAAACATTAGTGTACTTCATTTGAAATAAGCAAGTTATTGAGATTTGAAATCGTGTAACTTCGGATGAATATTTCGGGGGTTGTAGAGGACTTTTTTATTTATTTAAAATAGGTCAAAAGGTAGCGTATTAGGTTTTCTTAGAGCCCCAGAATACCTATTCCGAAATTCGCAGAGGTCAGTGTAAAGCATCGATTTTTGTGGAACCCTGCAGCTGTCAAAATTTTTCAAAATAATTCAAAAACTGTAAATTTGTAAAACATTACATAAATTAACATTAAAATTTGAAATTTCACAATAAATCCGAATATGGCAAAAAAATTGGGGGTTTCTATTTAAAAAAACATAATTTGTTACTACCACACTTTTATGACGCACCCCCTATACTTTAAAATACGTACCTCTTAAACACCAAAAACTTTGACAGGAAACATTTCTATGGGGCACCGTTTGTGTCAAAATAAAATATCAATATATTTTCATTTTAAGGCTAAAGATTATTGTTTTTGAAACATGTATACATATAATCACAATACTTATACATTAAAATCGATTATATATGTATGAATAAATCACAAATGTTTATATATATATATATATATATATATATATATATATATATATATAGGCGTAAAATGATTAACGTACATTTGGGAATGCTGTACTACGATCTAAAACTCAAAACATCAAAACCATGGATACAAGTGAAAACAAAAAGTGCAATTTAATCTTTTTTTTAAGGAGTTTTACATAATGGAGTGAGAGGTGTGAATTGTTAGAGTACCTAATTAGTTTAACTTCATTAACCATTTTAACATGGAAAATTGGTATCCTTATCATTTAGCAGAACATCGAGACCAGAATCATTATTGAGTTTGCAGTTACTTAGATCTACTGTAAAATGTTTAATTACAATTTTACATATTAAAATTTGTTAAAATATTATATATATATATATATATATATATATATATATATATATATATATATATATATATATATATATATATATATATATATATTTGTTAACGTGTTGAATAATGAGAATTAATAGCGTAACAGAGTTGTAACAGGAAAAATAGATTGGTGGTTATTTTAATATGTGATCTGAGACTGAGAATTATCTTCATATGCCATTTTATATTTTTTTTACACTCGCAAGACTAAGTTTCTACAATGACAAAACAGGGAAATAATAAAAACTTGCTTACGTTTATAGATATTTATTATAAACCAGATAGTCAAATTGTTGTCATGATAAAATTTTATTCTCTACTAACATGATTAAAGTTATTAATGTATACTCTTAAACCAGTTAAAAGTTAGGTAACTGTTTGTGTGAATGCAAAAAATAGTGTATACACCTCGAGCGAAATTCCACTTTTCTCTCGGTGCTTGGTATTCCTTGGGCTTTGCTGTCAGGGTACAAATTGTACTGTAGGAAAAATGATACATTTCTTTCACCTGATGTGTAATATTCCATTATAAATTCATTGTGTGTGATTGTTGTTGGCAACCCATTTTATAAACACATGTTAAATGTGCTGCTACATAATCTCACTTATGTTATCAGCACACCTGTGGCACTATATAAACAGCCACACGTCAGACAATGTCAAATTACATACATTTTAAAAAACAGTGTTATGCAGCTAGTATGAGAAAAAAAATCATGTTTTGTAGTTGAAGATTTTGGTAGGATTTCATATTTAAAATCTAATACTTTTATGATAGTTGTAAAATATTAGTTTTAAAATTATGTTGACTTGTCAATATTAATGCCTATGCCTTGACTGCCTACTAAATTAAAAATCTCGCAATACCAATATAGCAGTGAAGTTTTACATTAAAGCACTTGTTCACCTGCAGTAACTTACCTACTTATGAAATAAGACATATTTTAATAGAAATAAAACATTTTAGTTTTAAGTTTCACTTTAATTTTTATAACTACATAAAGTAGCACTTAACCAGTTGAAAATAGTAAGAAAGCTGCAGAAAGAATATGCTTAACAAATACAATGCTGGGTCTTTCATTCACACTAAAGAACAATGAAATTTTTATTTACCAAATTTACACTTTTTTATTCTATTTATTTTTCCAATACCTTGAACTTCAGCAGATCTAAATTACATGTTGTAGTGAAGTTAGCTTCACAAAATTTGATGAAAATGAATGATAATTCAAAAATGTAAATTTGACAAATTAAGAAATTGAGTGTTTTATACGATTCTTAAATAATTTCTGAGTGGGTACTATAAAATATATCCTATATCTTTCTACAACTTTTGCACTATCTTGAACTGTATTCTTGTATCATTTAGGTATGATTAAGCAAATGCAAAATCCTTAAAATTTCCAATACCAAAATCCATGCAATTTTTAAATTCTAGGTAACTGGAATGTTGAACAGGAAGGTGTAATTCCAATGCACAAGTGTTGGCGATCGGATAAAATGAACTGCTGTCATGTAAAAATAATAGTTTTGGTTTCCATGGAAACCCCAGAGTAGGTATATTGTCAGCTCTGGTAGTAAATGAAAGCAAATCAGTTAACGATACTTCTGTTTCATCTTCTAAAAAGCATCATGTAGACTTACTAATGAATATTTAATAGTTTTGTATAAGAATTAATATTGGTTTAATATCTCGAAATTTAATAAAAATGTTTATTACCTTCACTGTCAAGTAGATAATCTCGAAAAAAAGTCATAATACAGTTTTTAACTTCTCTTTTACTGCTTCCTACAACATTATAAATAATCTCAACAGAATATTCCAGTGTGTTTTCTTTTAGCTGTATTTTATTATCACACATAATTGTTTTAAAACAGTCAATCAAATATGTTGCATTTTTAAACCTTCTATGAACAGATCAAGTGCTGGACGAATCCTATACACACTATAAAACTTCTTCACTCCTAGAATTTTGAAATAATTTAAATTTTTATTGATAAGTATATGTAGAGTAGAAACAATTAACTGTTTGTGGTATGCATAATAGAATAAATTGAATTTAAGAAATTACGTTAAGGAAATACAAAATCATTACATGAAAAAAGCTAGAGTTCTGAATAAAAAAGAAAATTTACCATCAATAACTCTGTCTATTTCAGTTTTGTCTGTTATTGTATAAATTCCAGCAATGGAAAATATTGATTCCTCCATTATAAATCTTTGTAAGTCTGTCAGATGCTCTATTTCTACAAGTTTATCAATGTTTTCTTTTCCTCCATTTTCTAAAAATTCTACTGATGGGTTACAGCATTCTAGGCCTTTTGTACTCACAGTTATTAGTGTTTCATGAAAAAATTGGGGCCCTGAACCACCATGAAGTAAACTTAATGCAATAAGCCTTCTAGCATAAAAATATTCTTTTTTTTTTCTAGACAATGTATGTTAAACATTTTTTATCGCTTCCAATAAATAAAGCGGAATCTCTAAGACGTTCCAATACTAACGGAAACAATTCACCTTCTGATGTACCTTCAATGTCACTAAATTTTACATCTAACTTATTAAATGGATCAAAACTTTTTCTTTGCATTGCTTTTATGCAACATTCAAAAATATTTTGTCGATATACATTAAAATGATTAACAGTTTCTTTTACACTTGCCCTCAAATTTTCTAAAATTTCTTCCTTAAAATTTCTACCTTCATTAGCACTGAGTTCTTGACTATCACTAATTGAAATTCACGTCTGGTCTAGACTTTCACTAACAACTAACGCCTCTAATGGGTGTATATAAACAACCTTTTGATAAAATATTCTTTTTAATGTTTGCCCATCTAACTGAACTTGTTGTAATGAACTTTTTGTCAGTCTACCACCTATAGGTAGAACTAATTCAAAGTCAACATTAATTAAGTGAGTGAATAGTCATTCATGTGCTTTTATTTCTTCAAATGACCATCTACTTTCAAATTGTACATCTGATATTGCAAACCCTATAAATTATAATTTACTCCGGTTTTAAATTTTATAATTCAATTTACCTTTATCATACGCCGTAGATTTCACGGCACTCCTTAATGTGTGAAAATAGTTAGGTGACTGCAATAAAACGACATCTTTGTTCAATTTTAAATTGGCTGTATGCCTAGTTACTGCTCTGATACGACCATTTCTGCTGGTACTTCTCTCACAAGCACGAACACTACGAAAGAGACGATTAATTTCTCCTCTCAATAACCTTTGATCAGATAAAGCTGTGACTGGTGATGCTGCAGTATAAGTAGTATGAGGACTGACAGTGGTTATAGATCTAACAGAATTTTCCAAAGATTCTATTAGTTGTGGATTTTGTAAGATTTGGTACACTAAATTTAGAAGGTTGTCAGACATTACTGCTCTAAAAAATATGTATATTTAAAATATTAAATATATTTAACCACAAAGATAGAAACCAGTTAAAAAAGAGGAAAATTGTAAACTTTTTACGCAGTAATACTCACGCATACTAATAATAAGTGGATGTATAAAATTTGTATTGTACAACTTACTTGCATGGTGCACTTGCACTATTAAATGCTCATTATTATTAGTGCAAATGTAAAAAGATCCGTAGATTAAATTATTATTGTATATACCTATGTTATTATGTATGTTTCCCAATAGCATAAAACTACTGTTACCAATTTTAGCTCAAAGCTAAGCGTGTATGAATACACACGCCCATGCCTAGTTTCACAATCTTAATTATGTATTTAATCAATTTTAAGCTTAATACAAAAATCTGGAACTGTGACAGGGTCTGTAACAAACAAAATACATCCACGTACCACACAAAATTAAAAAACACCGAACACGATTCAACAGCTAAGCTATCATCATCAGCGGTCGACTGCTGATGATGATAGCTTAGCTATTGAAACGCGTTCGGTGTTTTTTAATTTTGCGTGGTACGTGGGTGTATTTTGTTTGTTAAGCTTAATAGCCTATTAATTTCGAGTAGGTTGAACTACTTTTTTTACATTTGGCAAATCTCATTGGCTAATTGTTAGATTTAACAAATCTATTCACCAACTATATAACTTAACCTTTACAATGCCCCAACTTGCTTTAAATTATCAGCCTGTTAGGCTTAACAGAGTTTTAGTACTTCACAAAGCTTCACTTGCTTAACAAAGCTTAACACATTTTCAATTTTGAGTAGGTTGTGGTTGAATCAACGGAAACATTAAGGAACACGACTGTTGAAATTTGTCAAATGTAAAAATTTGCAATGAGATTTGTTAAATTTAAAATTGATCAAACTTACTAATGAATGATCCATTCAAGCTATTTCAAGCAATAAAATGGGGTTTATTTACAAAGTAATAAATTGTGTAGTTAAATTACCACGTTTTATTAGTAGGGATATTTAACATTCTAGTGACATTCATGTCAATCTTAAAAATTAAGCTGCACTTAATTCCTTAAACTACGTATGCATTCCTTGATACACCCTACTTATACTTAGTTGGGTAAGGAAACAAAATATAATATAAGTCAAAACTTTTGCCGTCGAGTTGGAATTTAAGTTTAAAAAAAAATGTTGGCAATAACTGACAGTTAATAATTTTGAACATACTTTAATAGACACTTTGTTTTTGTATTTGTTGTTTTTCTTCCAAATAATTTCAGAATATCAAACGTTATTCTGTTGTCAAACACCGACCGCTGTCGGCGCAGCGTCTGAATTGCCAACTCTTAAATTTCAAAAATTAATTCGCACTGCCTTCTCGGCGACAACAGCTATTTGTATAACAACGGAGCAAAATGCACTATTTCCTCCCGCGGTTAGTTTGATACCCGACGTGAAGCGTAAGGCATCAAAATCCAAGGGAGGAAATGACATTTTGCTCCAGAGTAATATATATGATTTTTTCTACGACCTCTTATTACGTTTTATATCAATTTCTTTATTATTTTTTTTTGTGTAATTAACGATAATAATAATATTAATAATTATCCACCTTGTATATCATAACAATTAAAAAACCAGTGACGTATTATGTCAAGAAGTCATATTATAATAGTATATTAAAAAATAAGTTTCATCAGAACAGTCTTGAAGCAGGAATTCAAGTTTAAGGAAACGAGTGGCATACCCACGAGTTACTGTATTTTTTTTTAAATACGTTTATAAAGCGAATCACATTCGAAATCATTTTCGCGAAATTTCATGGTATCTGAACTGAAAACTTTCACCAAAACCTCAAATGAAATGGATTAATGGAATAAAAAATGTTTCCATTAGGGCCCTGAGACTTTTATATTTTGTTCTGCTTCTAATATGTTTCTCAAAATACGCGAGGATAACAATGTCTTTTTCAAGATTGATTACAAATGCATTGTACGATGGTTGCTATTTATATTTCTAGCCTAATAATGAAAAAACAAATAGTTATGAGCGAAATTAGTTTTATTTTTTTTGCAAAATATTCTCCATGAAGATCAATAAATACACTTTTGCATGTGTTTTTCCATTCCGATGGAAGTAACTCCAAAACATCAACCGCTCCTTCGGGTGTCGTAAATCGTTGACCACGTAATTTGTTTTTGATATCAGGGCTGTACGGCGGATGATTCATCAAGAATGATTCGCATCTTCTTTAACTTTTTCCGAATTTCTCGAAGACTTTTGGCAAACAAATGGTCGAGTACTATTTAGAATTGACCGTCCTACGTTACTCTAACGCCACTATCACAACATGACCGGTAATACCGAAGACATAGGCTTCGATGTGCTTCTTCCGAGAACAACTTTTGTTGGATTTTGCTCATTTTGGAAGACCTATACAGTCGATTATTGTTTTGTTTCGGGCTCATATGCATAGATCCATGATTCGTCACCCGTGTAGAAGTTATACACAGCCTGTGATGCATCTTGATATTTTTTTCATTTCCTGCACCAATCTTTTGGGTGTTTGTGAGAATGCGGGATCCAACGCGAACAAATCTTTTTTACGGCCAAATGATGATGCAAAAGTTTTTTTAAACTTGAATTCGTGCTTCAAGACTGGTCTTATGAAACTTGTTTTTTAATATATTTATAAAATATTTTCATAACCTCAAAACGAAAATTCCAAAGTCATTTACAAACCTTACAAAACAGCAAGCTCAGCTGAGGTAAATATCTGAGTTCAGTCTTAAATGTTGTCAGCTTATCTTCTGCATCATTTTATTATTGATGGAGCCTTTTTACTTTCAAATTTTGACATTAATAAGTGAAAAACTTAAAATTAAAATATATATGTTTAATATAGTCATAAGATCTTGACATACTTTGTTTTTTACAAATTCTCTAATTAATATTATAAATTTACTTATATTACTTACGTTCGTAATCCTACTCAGTAACTTTATCATCTAGCTAGATTTTTTAAAAATTGCAATATTTTGAGCTAGTACAGTATATTCTTAAACCTAACATACCGAAATGGTTTGACTATACAAATGAAATCAAATGATGGGCTTATGCTTACATACTTAAATGATTCATGTGTGTTTAACTACTCACTTTAAAAATATTAATTAATGTATTTCCTATTTCTCTTTTGCCAATATTTTCAAACTTTCCAGCACCTGCAAACTTTCATTTTCTTCTCTCTTGTACCTAATTACCTTCAACACTTTGATTTAAGTAAAAACTTAAAGATGTAATTAAAATGGGACTTGTCATAGAATGTTATTTTGTGGCAGTAAAAAAAAGTAAAAATAACATGGCACAACTTGAGTATAGTAGAAGTGTCAAACACGTTTCTCGTCTTCACATATTTAAATATCTACAATTACTTACTATATAAAACCAAACCTATAACATTAATATTGATGCTACTGGATTTTTATTTCAAGCAATACCAAATAAATTACAATAATCAGAATGAAATCCAAAAATACAAATAATACATAAAAAATAAGTATTGTCTTCATATGAAACATTATACTACAGATTTTAAATAATTACAAATATTCAAGAATTGAAGGATGCCACTTGGCTCATCAGATCTGGAACTATATTGTTCAGGCGTTGTTCAAACGCTATTAAATCAGTACCTATTTCTGGAACCACTACATTATTATCTGTAACGATTTCAGGTAATGGTCCCTCATGATCAACACCATAGTTTTCATTGGATTAAATATAAAAGGGATCTTTATCCATGCTTCTAATCATTACAATTTGCCATAATTGAAAAGGTGTCTGAGCATGCATAGTGCTTAAACTATGATTATTCCATTGTTCGACTTACGAGATTTTTGTATATGTGGAAGATAAACAAACCACAAAGCAAATAAATCAACTTCATCTAATTCATTCAATATACCTTCATCTTGCATTGACATAAATAACTCTTTAAAATGCTTTGTGACAACTCTATGTACTTCTGCCCACCATCTTTCTATTCTTTGGTTATGTACAGAGCGACCAGTAATATAACTCCCCCTATTATGTCCACGATTATGAATCATATACTCAGCGACCAATCTATTCTCTGTTCCATAGTCTCCCCAAACCCTATTTGGCATACTAAATTTTTTAACACCATCTTCGAATAACTGTAATACTGTTTTGGCTTTATTATCAGTTAAACATTGTACATATATAATACATCTACTGAAACCATCAATAGCACCGTGGTACACAAATCGAAAGGATACAAATTTATGATTAGACTCCATATGCCTCAAAATAATTTGAGGAAATTAAATTAAATTTTTATTTTAAATGACAATGAAATAAAGAACAAAAATTTTTTTAACAGGACAGAAATTTGTTTACACACCATAAGTAATTTGGTCCTTTTACTTTATACTCTCTCCTTACTAATAAATTAAGATTGTCCTAATAAGATACCTATAGGATTTATCAAATGTAAATGTTCTCGAAGTTTCCAACGTTGTACATGTATCCCTCTAGATCTTATACCACCCATTACATAAACTTCACCAGCATTGGGAGTTTGTGATAAAATGTCTTTAATCACATCATCTAATTCAATATCAGTAACATACTTTCTGGGTTCCACAAATTGCATGGTTTCACGATGTCTGTATAGTCTTTTAGAAATGTTTAATATCTTTGATATTTGTGTCCATTTTACACCTGATCTTCTTAATACTTCTAATTGCTCTTTACATATTTTATATCTGGAACGTCCAATATTACTTCTTTCCCTTGGGCAAACATAGTGATATTCTTGATTAACTGAGGATTCCAAGTTGGTCTCAATGCGATTGTAAAGATTCCAAAAAAATTTCATACATAGAAATTAACATATTACTTAACCTATCTTCTGCAATAGTTGAAATAAATATATTTAAAATACGACAATAGTCTTCCACTTTTCTATGTAATTGTGGTAATACATTGTCGTAAGAAAATTTTCCACATTATCATAACACTGTATTAATTCAAAAAAAAAAATTCTTCAAGAGAAAGAGCGTCATGCTAAAATTAAAACATGTTTCTATATCTTGATAGATCTCAAATTGAGAAAGCTTTAATTAAATACAATTAATTCTCTGATTCAAATATTTCAAATGTTTTATTTATTAATACATACCTACAAATAATTATGTAATTTGAGAATTTTGGTTAAAGTTTACAAATTAGTACCAGTCTGTATTTGTTTAAAATACAAATTGTGAAGGTTGGTAGTTCAAATTAGATAGTAATAGATTATATAATCCATCGAACAGCGTTGCCATGTCCAAATTAATCGTTACAAGCCCTCTTGCGGATCTTCCTAAAAGTCTAATATTACAAATATATTTGAATTTTAATCAAAGTAAAAGTATATGTCTAAATGTGGCATACGTAGCAACGTTGTATATGCAAATATGGTAATTATACTTATATATTTGAAATGTGACAGATACTACATTTAAAATGTACATATTCTCAGATTTTATTTTGACACAAACGGCGCCACATACATTTGCTTCTAAAACTCATATTTACTGAGACATCGCACTTTGACTCACTAATAAACAACCCTGTATAGTACTATTTTACTTTATTTTTTATATCTACCCTAACTCCTCTCATCCTCAATCTTACTATATATACATACTAAATTTACGCATGATTCTGGCTAACAGAGCTAATGTTGACTTCTTGTTTTTCTAGTATGAAATTACTGATTTTTATCATAGTTTTGACTAACTCCTTTTTATATGTGACCACGAGAGAGGAAATGAGAAGGACAATATTCCCCTCTCATTAGAAAACAACTCTTCTATGTTCAATGGAGAGTATGTCAAGTATTAATTGCCAGTATCTCAAAAGTTAAGGTTAAGAGTTGTCGGGGGGTGAAGTATTGCTTAGATTTGTAAAAAAAAGCCTAGTTTACGAGCAGCTGCTTTAGTAGCTAATAGAAAATGGTCAACCCTTGATAGATTTGAAGATACAGCAAATCTTAACGTAATAATAAAGCCACTAAGATTTGAGCCAGCGATAAACAGGAAATGATCGATCCATTTTGGCGTACACAAGGCAACAATCAGTTGTTAGCATTCAATTTAACCATATCGTTATGCTGAATATCTTTGGTGATTGAAATGGTCATTTCGGTATTCATATCTTGATTTTATTTGAAAAGAAACCATCCACTACGACACATATTCTGCTTTTATCAAGAATACAGGAAACCCAAATCATGAACGTATCAGTTAACCCTAACGAAGTGAGTTTGGCAATTAATCACTTATGCCAAACTTGGTACCAAAAGTTTTTAAAATTTGTAAAGCGAGCAGAAGATCACACGTTGAACGACTCTGACTAAAAACCATAGTGGTGGTCACTAAGGAGTTTATTAAATTTTCTTCCTTGACGTTAGAACAAAATGAAAGTGAACTTTATACAAAATGCAAGTTCTTATTGAGTTTTAAATTATGTTCATAGGCATGATTCATTTTCTCTTTTAATTATTGCTAACAAATTTTTACTCAATCTCTGTCTCTGGGCAGTTTTTATGTGGTGCTACTTTCTTCAAGTTGGTGGCGGTAGTGTATTATCGATCTGGATTTTTATATTAAATCAAGTGCGGTGCTTGCTTTTATAAATTACCGACGGAATCGGCTGGTGCTTGAGGTGTACGTTATGCCGTAAAGGACTAGTGTTAGTAAGAAAACCTTTTTTTTTTGCTGTGCGGGGGCGGTTTATGTATTATGCGTGGGTGTTCGTTCTCACACATTTACGAAATTGGAGTGTTTCTTGTATGTTATCTTTTCGCGCCATATCCGAATGCTATATCGAGATTGGAGTGTTTTTTCTAATTTTATTCTAATACCTTAGTTAAACCTTTAATCGTCCCCAACCACTATTGACCTTAACCTGAATTGGCTTAACAGACTCTTGTTTGTCTGTTTACTGCTAAGAAGAACCGATCATGAAGTGACCAAGTCTGGATTAACCCTTTCGTGCAGTTTACCTCATAGATCTTAGCTTGCACTGTTTAAATTGAGATTATCTGGATTGCCAAATTCTCTTTATGCGATTCCTTGGCAAGCATAAGGTCTGGATAAAACGACCCTTGTGTTAATACTAGATCACTTCGGGTATTTCATACGCTCAACCCAACTTAAATAAGACGAAATTAAGACTTAAATAATTCTTAGATACACGAGGACCACCCTAGCTTTATAAACACTTTAATCCGCCTCTGCACGAATGCTTTTCCTACGGTTATTTGAAAGAAATTATTTATATCTGGGATATTTATAATACTCTGCGTTTAAAATTTGCTGTCTACGGTTCAATATTTGGGAAATTTGTCGCTGCTCACATAGTTTGTATTCGATTGACTTACACAGTCCCTCCTTTCCTCCACTTTAAACTCTTATGCAAGTACCAGTATTATGAGTGTTAACAAACATTTTTAATGAGATTTGAAATTTGTTCTAATTAATATTTATGCAAACTTTTCCTATTCATATCATTTATCCAGTTAATTTACTTCATTAAGTATAATAGGTTACTGCATAACTTTTCTGGATTGGTGCTTCGCCGAAATTCTCCAAACATATGCCTTAATTTGTATAACAATGAGCACCACTATGATATCCGCAGGTAAATTAAAATGTTAATTGACCGTAAAAGAATTTAAAACTATTTAATTGCAATAACGGTACTTCATCGGAATTATATTTAACAAAAAATACCATAGTCGGTTTTGTTAAAATTACTCTGGGTGTATTGAAGAGATTGTAATTGTCAACTTTAGAAAACAATTTACCAAGCCACTAGGCGCACATCGCTTTGTCTATATATTAATCATGTTTTTCCCTCTTACGTAATTGATATCTCCATAAAATATCATTATGGCAAGTCTTCACGTTTTGTCTCTTGTGGAATACCCCTACTTTCAGTTTTAATAAACGTATTTTCGAGAAAACATGCATTTAGTAAAAGCAAATCATACAACACTTTAAAGATAATAGAAAATAGAATAGATCGGTATCGCAGTTTTCGCTCAAAGCATCTTAAAAATATAATTGAAGGTATGTTTCTCAAAGCTTTTTGTATGGGGTATGCAGGTGAGTTCTGTGAAGAATGGTAGAACGAACTGTTGGGAAGAAATTTTAAGGTGCATAATATGCACACATTTTTTTTGGCTCATATAGTCCATATAGACTAGAAATATAACTCCTGTAATTATAAAATTTTTTCATGTTGGGTTTTCATCTTTCAACAGACATAAATAAATATGTAATGTAGAGTAGGGTTTTCAACCGACTATCGGGAAACAACTCTGGTTTTATTTCGATTTTGTACAAAAAATGACATCGTAGTTTTACAAGCAATAACTGTATTATGCAAAGTTTTTATATTGGACTGGCTTTTAGACCTATTACATAAGAAAAACTTTGTTTTCATTTAAATTGTGTGATGAGTAGACCTCTGGATAATTATGCACTTTAAAATTAGTAAATATGCATGCATTTATGCACTCAAAACTTTCAAAATATGCACTTTAATATGCACTTTGAAAACAGCAATTTCTTACATAAGAAGTATTTTTTGATTAATTAATAATAAATATAATTATAAAAAAAGTAAAAATTAAAATCGAAAAACTATACATCAGAATTCATTTATTTAATAATTACAGTTTTTTTTAATTTTCAAAAAGGAAACATTGTCTTCTTTCACTTAGAATATACTTGTATTCCGAAAATACACGTTCTACATTACATGATGTAAGAGGAGCAAATTTATAATTCGCAATATCAGTAGTTTCGTAATCTAACACACTACTTAACTGTTACAGTTTACCATAACCAATATTTTTTTCTAAAACGTAACTGAGTTTTTCTTTAACACTTTGCTTAGGAACAGTCCACCACATTTTTAACCATTTTTAAAGATTCACTAAGTAAAAGATTGCGTTTTTCTAAAATTATCGCTTTTGAAATACACATAAAGTGATTTTTTTGTAAACATAAAATCTTCTCAAAGTCCTTTCTTCTTAAAAATTGTTCGAGCTTCTTCAATACATTTCGCAAGAATCAAAACTACACTGGCGGGCCAAAAATTTTTCACTTTAATTAACTTAAGAAACTACAAATAATGTTAAAAATAATATTAATCAGGGTGTCGTATGTGTAGTAGGCGGTGAAAGTTATACTGTTGGGGTCTGTCACATTCTGTCACCGTATTCGCAATGTTTATTCAACAACAAAAATTAGTTCTAAGTAAACATTCACATTTCGTTGCTTAATTTTCAGTTAAGTGTTAATTTTTTTTCTCTAAAACCTATTCGTTATATGGTTTATTGTGGGTAGTGACGGTTTACTGTTCTTATTGTTTATTTACCAGGCCATAATGCCTCTGTTGTGACACGAATTGTAGCGTTGATACAAGATGGTAGAAGACAACATGAAATAGCCAGAATTGTTGGTAAGAGCCTATGTGTTGTACAAAATGTGTACCAGCGCTTTCAGGCGAATGGTCTTATAACCAGAAGACCCTGTTCTGGGCAAAAAAGAGTCACGAGTCAAAGAGATGATCGGTTTTTGTTGATGTCATGCTTGCGGAATAGAACATCGTCTGCGGTTTTGCTGCGAAATCAGCTTCAAGAGGTTAGAGTTGTTAATGTTAGCGAATGGACAGTTAGAAGAAGGCTTCGTGCTAATGGATTGTCTTGCAGGAGGATGGCTACAGGGCCAACATTGAACCGCCAGCATCGAATAGTAAGATTGGAGATTTTGCTCGAAACCACTTGGCATGGAGCAATGGTGACTGGAGGAAGGTACTCTTTACATATGAGTCGCGTTTTTGCCTCAATGGACCATACTGACGTCGACAAGTATGGAGAATACTCAGAGAAAAATACTCCTCCGTTTGTATTGACGTTAGACGTAAATTTGGCGGTGGGTCTGTTATGGTTTAGGCAGGTATCACTTCAAAAGCACGTACAGAGTAGTTTTCGTAGAGAATGGCTCTCCAACAGCTCACAGATACATAACGGAGGTCCTGGAAGATCATATTATGCATTTCATGGTCAGTATGGGCGAGCAAGGCATTTTCATGCATAACAATGCAAGACCACGCGCTGCCAGGATTGTCAGCGAATATCTAGATGAAGTAGGAATTACGCGGTTTGATTGTCCAGCATGCAGCCCAGATATGAATTTCATCGAAGATATATGGAATGAGTTAGGGCGACGTATCCTAAGGGCTGGTGCCCAAGAACTGCCCAGGAGCTGAGAGATTTGCTATTGCAGGAGGGGAATAACATGCATCAGAATGTAAGCCTTACTTTAATTCAGAGTATGCCTCGTCGAATGCAAGCAGTCGTTAATGCAAGAGGGGGTAATACACGTTATTAATTATCATCAATTTTTGAATAATGTTAGTTTTATTAATTCATTTCGTTCCCAATAACAATAATCGACCTTCGTTTAAAATGTACAGTTGCCCATTTTCTAGAATAAATCATAAAAAAAAATAAATTGTGTTGTCTGATTCTATACTTAAAGGCTACGAAAATGCAGTAGGTAAATTTACAATATGCAGACATAAGCTGATGCATTTTATTTTTAAAATTATTTGTAATTTCTTTAGTTATTTAAAGTGACCTAAATTTTTTGCACGGAATTGTTTTTACTATCTCAAAATTTTCTACGTAATAGTCTACGTACCCCAGGTAGGTACCCTACTGCGTAACCATAGCTTCTCAGTGGAAGTGCTAAATCCAGTGTTTCTCCTGTAAAAGCCACAACTCTGCTTGGAGCCTTTACGAAAACCTTTTTTATGATAATTGTTAATTGTTAACTCGTATTCACTGCGAATGGTCTCTGCAACGCGATGTAGTCCGTGATCTAAACGTGTTACATGCACCATTTTCGAATACAAAATATTTAATCCTTCCATAGCTTTAACCGTGTAGGATGCGAAATCCGTACAGACCAATAGTACTTTGCCGTAATTTATACCAGAAGGCCGCAATAAGTTCAAGGACTCATTAAAAAACACTGCAATTGTTGATTGGTTTACTTTTTGTAACGCGTCTATTTGAAACAAATAAGACTGGTATTGTTATTCTTCTGGGGAAAGAATACCAACAACAAAATTTGCAACATATCGCTCACGTACATCTGTTGTTTCATCGAGTGCCACCGGCTCGCTTTTGTTGCCAACTTTACTTCTTATTTCTTTAATACATTCTTCGTATATTAATAGAACATAGTTTTTTATTAGTGTGGATTCATTGGGAATATGCTGTTTTGTATAAGTTTCGATTTAATTTTTTATTTTTCACTTTGTTCAAAGGTATACCAGCCGCAGTAAATGCGCTGCAAAAACGATTAAAATGTTCAAATATGCATGCAATACGCAGATGTATAATTTTCCGGTGTCTGGTGGTAAATTGGCTGTTCTTACCATATGAACAAGGTTTTACACTCACATATGTCTAAAAGCGGAGTTATCTTGGTTTTATTAAGTGAGAAACCCTTCTTTTTGTGGAAAACTGTTTGTTTCATGGTTTCAAAGTTTAATAACTAAATTATCCAACATATTGGTGTTAAGCAGGATAACTACTAGGTAATAATAACTATAGGTAGTGTTTAGGTGTTCAGGCGGGTTTTAGATTTATTATAAAGAAAAAAAAAGTGTTCATTCTGATTTCGTACATAAAATGGACGAATTTTTTGATATTGCGTAAGACTCCAAGTGCACTGTACGAAAAAAAACTTTGGTCCACTCTATTTTTGTACAAAAAATTGGTATTCCCGTAGTTTCGACAGACAATAAGTAAACTGTATATTGTTTTGGAGTTGTGCAGGAATTTAGCCCATTGTATGGAAAAACTTGTATTCATTTTGGTTTTGTGGAAAAAGTAGTTGTGCTCATGGATTCAACGAGATATAGCTAAATCATACAACGTTTCGCTGGTTAGAACGGATTTAGATCCACATTGAAAACACACGTACCCAGTATTGTTAAAAATTAAGTGCAGTACTGTGATAATTCGGCAACAAGAAAACATTGATAATGTTGTACTTAGTTATAAAATAAGAGAAGGCATCATATTTTTTCAGTTGATGATGTAAATATGAAGGTATTAGTCAGTTTATAAACTATTTGATTTCTTAACTCTTACCGCCATAGTGGCACAAAAATAAACCACCAAATTTTTCACACAACTGACGCGGTGGAATAATATTTAAACCACCAATTAATTTATTTTCCTACTTTCGCAGGCGCACACACTTTAGCGAATAGCTGGTGAATTGCAGGCTAAATTTCCGTAGTTAATTTATTCTGTATAAATGTGTGTATATTTATAAGAAATTACGTTTCATTTGTGATTTCTTCTTTGAAATAGTGTTAAGTGCACCACTCCAAGTAAGTTGTATATATTGTTTTACTAATTTTTTATTTTGATAAACAGTAATTTGATATTTATTATCTGGTTCAATATTTGTACCACCGCTCCACTAGTAAATTTTTTTGTGCGAGTGAAAATCTCAAAAAAATATATTTGTCTGCAGGAAATGTCAGGCAATGACCATCTATCAGGAAGAGCTGGACGCTTACTCCTTGCCATCTGGTGACTAGTCAGATTTAGGTGACGACGTGGATGAGGAGATAACCATAATATATACATCAGCGATAGTGATCCCGATGACAATGAACCGTTATCTGTGCTTCAAGGAAGATTAAAAAATTTTAATGCAGTTCGGCAACCACCCATAGTTTTCGAAAGTCAGTTCTTCGAAAATCAATTGTTCGAAAATCAATTGTTCGAAATTCAATTGTTCGAAATATGTTGAAATGTCTCAAAAAATCATAGTTGATAAGAAAATATTCCGAATAGAATACAAAAATAGATATATTAACTTTAAAGTAAGTTTTTATTTTTTTTAACATTGCTAAATGTTCTAATATTTCTCCTTTTATAAACATTCTTGCAGGGCAAGGGAAATAGGTATCAGAATAAGTGGTACCTAGCTGGTTTAACTTACCAAATCTTCGAAACGTTAAATCATTTGACATTTTATTGTTAGATTTATTTATAATTTGGTAAAAATAGGTGGGTAGTGTTAGTTTAATATTGTTAAGCATTTACCTCTTAGAAATCTAAATTATGTACATAAATAACTATTAAAGTATGTTTTCTAAACAATGTATTATAAATCTGTTTTAAATTGCTCATTGTTACTGTGTTTATCGTTAACTGCATTTTTCCGATAAGGGTAAATCCTAATTACCACCGTAGGTAAATCTTTATTGTTATTATATTTAGAAAGTTTAAAAGGGAGATTTATCAACATCTCATTATTTTTTAATTGAAATTCGGTGTCCTCTTAAATTTAAATAAATCTATTATATTTCAGATATTTGATTTCGAACAATTGATTTTCGAATAATTGCTTATTCGAAAAATTGATTTTCGAACAATTGATTTCGAACAATTGATTTCGAACAATTGATTTCGAATAATTTACCTGTAACGGGGGTAAAATAAAAAGACTTTCTATTCCTCCTCCTTTTGGCGAGATCAACGGGATTCGGGACGAAATAGCCAATTTAAATCTGACGCCATATTCTCTATTTAAATTATTCTTCGACGAAGATTTTGTAGTTAATTTAGTTTTTCACACGAACCGGTATGTCGAGCAAGAAGAAATGCGTACTAGAAAAGCTTACAGGAGAACTACATTCCAGGAAATAAATGCATCCTTAAGAATACATTTAGTAATGGAAATCAAGCATTTGCCAAGTTATAAAGATTATTGGTCCAGTGCCCCAGACCTTCACGATAGCTATATTAGCTCCCTTATGCCAATAAACAGATTTGGTTGACTTTTGGGGCATTTGCATATCAATGATAACTCAGTTATGCCTAATCGTGATTCGGAAGAATTCGATCGCCTCGACAAGGTACGGCCGTTGCTAGACCATTTAGGAAAAGCTTTTGAGTATCCTCTTTTACCAGGTGAACTATTAGCATTGGACGAGTCGATGATCAAGTTCAAAGGCAGAAGTGCTATAAAACAATACATGCCAAAGAAACCGATCAAGAGAGGTTACAAAATATGAATGCTCTGCGACAAGTGGGGATATTGTTTGAAGTTCTACGTTTATACCGGAAAATCCAAAGATTAACCTACGGAAAAGAGCCTAGGTTGTGAACAGGCTGACTGGGTTTTGAAGGACAAAACCACCGACTATTTTTTGATAATTTTTTTAACAGCGTTGAATTAATGCACGATTGGAAGCAACGCGGGATACATGCGGTTGGAACAGTAAATATATCTCGAAAGTACCTACCTAATAGTAACAATTCTTTTTACATGAATTTACATCTAAAAGAAATAAAGGTTAAGGATGGTATGGAATTTTGAAAACCAGTTTAAGTATTAGAGAATTTTGTTGTAAACGATGATTTGCTGCATTAATTTATATTTGAGGTACACCAACAAGAACTATGCTAAATATGTGAATATTCTTTTTTAATAATTGTGGACCTGAACAGGCTAAATTTGGCCTTTCATGCTAAAGCAATTAGGAACACTTAGGAGGATGGATAGAGGGATATTAAATTGCCAAGAGATGCCTATGAACAGCTACCTTAAATTTTCCCTATTTTGGTATGTAAACTAAGTCCTTTGTTGAAATAAAACTGAATGTAACATAACCTGCAATGATCTGAAATGTGTATATAATTAAAAGTAACAATTCTGTTTACATGTTTTTTTTCAATATGAATGTTTAATAAACTAATAGAAATAAATATTAAGGATGGTATTGAATTTTCAAAATCAGTACAAGTATTAAACAATTTTGTTGTAAACGATAATTTGCTGCATTAATTTATATTTGAGGTAAGCTTTGTACACCAGCAATAACTATGCTCAATATGTTAATGATTTATTATACAAAGTGGACCAAAAGCCTGGAAATGCCCAATTGTCTCGTAAATTGTTGGTCCGAATTGTACAAAATTTGGGATAAGCCTATTTTGGGATACGGAGATTTCAGATTTGACATTTGAAATGTTGCCAGATTTGCCGTTTCTCTGATATTATTTAGTCACTTTGGTTTTTTAAATACATCACCCTGTATATGCAGTCATTATTGGAATCTCCTCTTCAATACGAGTTCAACTATGTAACACTTATGATTTTATATAGTCTAAAAGGTCTTAAATACATAAAACAGAAGTCTGGCAACGCCTAATTGTCTCAATAAATTTTTTAACACAAACTATTTTCAACTACATTAAAACATAACAATTGAAAGACTACAACATTTTTAACATAATGTTTACTTAATGAAGCGTTCAAAATGTGCTCTATTTGTGAGTTGACGGTGCCCTATCGATGGTAGAATGCGTCTACCACATTTCTCCATGATTGTCTAGAAATTAATCGAGATTCATCGGTAATTCGTTGCCTTAGCTCTGCAAGATTTGCTGGTTTAGTTTTGTAAACTGAATTTTTCAAGTACCCCGAATAAAAATCATCTTTAGGATTAAAATCAGGTGAACGTGGAGGCCATTCAATACCTCGTCTACCAATCCATTGTCCGTGAAATATCTCACCTATATAACGCCGGACATTTACTTCAAAATGAGCTGGAGCTCCATCTTACTAAAACCATATCTGATTAAAATTGGCTCCAAACAAGCTTCTCAGTGTTGGTACTGGATGCCAGATAATAACGCAAGGTGCTGTTTCTCGGAAACTATTCGTCGTAGAGAGTTGCGGTAAAAAATTTTATTACTAAAGTGGTCAAAAAAGACTGTGGAAAATATTTTCAAATTTGCAAGATGACTGCCAGGGGGCGTAACCGCCATCCTAAACTTTTAAAGGGATTTTTACGGAAATCCACCTAGTAAATGTACAAAAAAATTATATGCTTTTTAAAGCTCAACTTTATTCGAGTAATTTTTGTGTGACGTATCTATTAAAATAAAGTGGGGGGGGGGGGGGATAGGTGATTCAGTGATTTTTTAAATAAACAGTTGTAACTCCTAAACGACTGAACTGATTTGAATAAACTTAGTCTCGTTGGGAAGAGCATTTATTGCTCCATCAAATTTATCTTACCTGTAATATGTCTAATTTTTAGTGATGCCGCTAGGGCGCGGTTTTTTGATATAATATCACATATAGGGGGATAATAATCAATGCATAGAATATGCAAGTGTAGAATAGGCAGAATATTAGGAGTAGGACATTGAGAAAAAACAAATACCTAAAATTAACTTGTAAACAAACATTAAAATTTGACAGACAGTGTAATTTATGTTTGTTGCACAAGTAAGTTCTTAAAACTAACTATAATGTCTTTTACAAATGATGAAGCTGTTGATATGATTGTGGTATATTTTGAATGTCTTCAAAATGCCGCATTGGCTAAGAGAGTATACTCAACTCAGCTCGATATCCATATCGGCGTCTACCTGATGCGAGAATTTTTTTCGCGTTTAGTGCAAAATTTGCGTAACCAAAGTTGCGAAGAGATTTGACTAGAAGAATAGAAGACAATATTGTTAATGTCTTAGCATACGTGTCATTTGATCCTCACGTTAGTACGAGAGCAATGTCTCTCTCGTTGGATATGTCACGAACTACTATTCAAAATATTTTAAAGGATCATAGGTAAGTTCTTATGTCACTGAAAATACTATTTTACATGTGTCACAATGTGTTTGTAATTTCAATATTATAGAATGCACCCGTATCATACGGTTTTACATCAAGCCTTAAATGACGAAGACTTTGACCGACGGATAGATCATTGTCATAGGATGTTGGGCATGATCAGGGATCAGGATTTTTATCCGAAATTCTTTGGACAGATGAGGCCACTTTTAAAAGTGATGGAAACGTTAATTTGCATAATATCCATTATTGGTCTGACATCAATCCTCACTGGTTGCACGAGGTCCAACATCATGGTCGTTGGAGTATTAATGTGTGGTGTGACATCCTGGACGGAACTATTATAGGTCCTTATTTCTTTGATGAACCACTCAATGGTGCCGTGTTTCTTGATTTTCTGGTAAACTAATTGCCTATTTTATTAGAAGATGTGTCCCTGCAATTACGGCAAAATATGTTTTTACAACTAGATGGTTGCCCAGCACATGTTTCATAAATGTGCGAGAACACTTAAATTTAATATATCACCAGAGGTGGATTGGATGAGAAGTATTTCCTTGGCCACTCCGATCCCCAAACTTAACCCGTTTGGACTTTTATCTATGGGGTGGATTAAAAGATATTGTTTACGAGACTTCACCAACAACGAGAGACGACATGAAAGTACGAATTCGAGAGGCCATTCGTAGCCTGTCAAGAGCAGAAGTTGAAGCGGCTGTAATGTCTACGCATGAGCGGCTCCAACAATACATGGAGGTCGATGGGAGACAATTCGACCATTTAAGTAGGCATTAAGTAGGTACTTGATACCTACTTAATGCCTACTTAAGTAGGTATTATTGCACAATCGGACCTTTTTAGTGCCATAAATAAAATCAATAAAAAGAATTCCGCAAATTTGGAATAATGCCTTTCAAAAATAAATATTATCATATTATTACATTTTATTTTTGAAATTATGAAAACTTTTATTATTTAAAAATTATAAAATGGTGAAATTTTTCATTGAATCTTGAAAAAGACAAATAAATAAGAATAAATACCGGTGTAATATCGACTTTTTCAAATTTTATAATAACTAAATTTTCTTTTTTCGATATTTTAGGGTATGAATAAGATATCGAGATGCGGTTTTCACTAACCTATTTAGGGATGATTTCATCTCATTTTGCTATTCCCTGATATTATATCAAAAAACGCGCTCTAGCGGCATCACAAAAAATTAGACATATTACAGGCAAGGTGGACTTGATGGAGCAATAAATCCTCTTTCCAACGAGGCTCAATTTATTAAAATCAGTTCAGTCGTTTAGGAGTTATAGCAGTTTATTTAAAAAAATCACTGAATCACCTCCCCCCCCCCCTCCTACTTTATTTTAATAGATACGTCAAACAAAAATTACTCGAATAAAGTTGAGCTTTGAAAAGCATATAATTTTTTTGTACATTTACTAGGTGGATTTCAGTAAAAAATCACTTTAAAAGTTTAGGAAGTCAGTTTCGCCCCCTGGGGGTCATCTTGTAAATTTGAAAATATTTTCCACGGTCTTTTTTTGACCACTTTAGTAATAAAATCTTTTATCGCAACTCTCTACGACGAATAGTTTCCGAGAAACAGCACTTTGCATTATTACCTGGCCACCCGGTACAATTTTATTTCGAAGTAGCATTCCGTACTTATCTGACCTTAAATTTCCTTCGATAAAGAACGACCCAATTAACTGAGTACCCACTATACCCGACCATACATTTAATTTTTGTGGTGTTTGAGTATGGTTTTCACACATCCAGTGTGGATTTGCGTCACTCCAGTACCTTAAATTATGCCGATTTACACTCTTACACACTGTAAAGGTTGCTTCGTCGGAAAAACATACGTTGTTAACGAAATTTACGTCACTTTCAGTGTTATCCATCATTACATCAGTAAACTCTAATCTCCGGTCGAAGTCATCTTCACTTAATTCTTGCAATAAATGAATATTAATATTAATATCAATACGAATTATCGATTAATCTCGATTAATTTCTAGACAATCATGGAGAAATGTGGTAGACGCGTTCTACCATCGATTAGGGTACTGTAAACTCACAAATGGAGCACATTTTGAACATTTGATTAAGTAATCATTATGTTAAAAATGTTGTAATCTTTCAATTGTTACGTTTTAATGTAGTTGAAAATAGTTTGTATTAAAAAACTTATTGAGACAATTTAGCGTTGCCAGACTTCTGTTTTATGTATTTAAGACCTTCTAGGCTCCATCATTTCATGAGTGTTACATATGGTTGAACTCGAGGAGATTCCAGGAATGATTGCATATACAGGGTGATGCATTTAAAAAACCAAAGTTACTAATATTATCAGAGAAACGGCAAATTTGGCAACATTGCAAATGTCAAATCGCGAATCTCTGTATCCCAAAATAGGCTTATCCAAAATTTTGTACAATTCGGACTAACAATTTACGAGATAATTCGACATTTCCAGGCTTTTGGTCCACTCTGTATTTACAGTAACCATCTGTGTTTTCATCACATCGATTGACGGCCTTGTTTCATACATTGGAAGATTGTCTTTTCAACAGTGTGGAGTTTTCAAATTGAATGCAACAATAACTTTCAGCCTAGACAATTAGATGTATGCCGAAATAACCATAATATATCTTTGTGGTGAATTATTCCTGATTAATGTAATGTAATCATTACGATAGTTAAATAAGGTGTTAATGTGCTCTCAGATTATCCCGTTCACATTTTGTAGAATACAACGTTTGTGAACTTTTGAGAAATTCCTTAGTGTCAATTGTTGAGGTTAGGTAGTATTCCTATATTCTAACTATAGTGGACTACAATTTATTTAATTTTTGTTTGATTTAATATATTTAAGATCGTTTGTAATGTTGTATTACCAAATTAAATTTTAAATAATCTGCTTTTGAAAGGAATTTAAACAGACAAATATTATTGTTACCAACTTATATTCAAAACTACGAAAATTGACAACTGTAAGGTGGCAATTGGAAATTAATTTTGTATATAAATATAAATACAGAAAATACCAAAAATATTATAAGAAACTCATGTCATAAGACGGTTTATCGACGCGTCCAGTAGAAAACTCGTTGCACTTGGATTCGTGTGATAAAAACGCATCTTATGAAATTAGATTCTTAATATACCTACTCTTTAAATATATCCCTCGTAATTTATATAAAAAATTAATGCAGTTCAGTTTACTAATAAGATCCCAATATTAAACTATCTCAAATAAGGAAACAACAGTTACTCATAACTAAATCCGTATTTGCGGTTAAGTTACACATTTATAGCGTGACCACTGTATTAGACGCTCTATAGTAGGTAAACTGAAAGGAAATAAATCGGATAGACGCTCTAATATCGAGAACATGTACGAAAAATATACGTGTAGGAGCCCTTAAATGGTTAGCCAAAACTTTATTTCTAATGAAATTTAGAGTATACGATGTTAAAATAAAATAGAATAAAATAAAATGTTAAAAGGGCAATTGGCCTTTTTATCCGAGGATACATAACCGCGAGAGCCGGCGCTACTGGAGTACCATTAAACCCACCTTATGGTGCCATAGCGCACGTACTTTCGAAACGGTGCCTAGCGTCTTCCGTACCCAAAACAAAATACTTCTTTCAAAATTTAGATCTTTTACCGATTTTTGCTTATATTTTCCTTAACCATTTGAACACAGCATAAAGGCACACCTGCCAGTACAAAAATGGACAGGTGGGTCATTAAATATTAATCACTGTAAGCTTTGATAGGTGAGCGTACAACTTTTCATGAATTTCATTACTTATCAATTAATGCGAGGGGGGGGGGGCACTGTTAAAGAAGTATTCATTTGTTTATTATTATTGTTTTTAACAAAATTAAGTCAATGCATTTAGCTAGATTTTGTTTTTTCTTTATCCTTTTATTAACCATAAAATCATTTCTATTCGCCTGTTCATTTTGCAATGGACCAACACCAAATTTGTTCATATTCTTAGTATATAAATGCTCTGGAAGGGTTTTGCGTTAAATTTATTAATGTGATAATCCGATAATTGTTTAATGGAGAGGTTTTGTGCACTTTTAACTTTAGACAGGTTTTCGCTTAAAGCATTACTGTAAACGCGGGTGTATTGTTAGTTGCCTACTACGTTTAGTAAATCAATTGTAATGTTGTTATGATGTTTCGCTTTCTGATTTTAATTACTTTGATTTGTATATGCATTGCGATAGTTTGAATAACTGATAGTGTAAATATTGATTTTTAAATATGTATATAATGAATAAGTGAACTGCTAAAGGCAGGTGAGGCTATTTAAAATGTTAGTTACTGTACGCTTGCGTAGATGATGACGCTTTTTAAAATTGTTGTCCCCGAATTTGTGTAATTTTTTAATGAAATGTACGTGGTTAATTTTAAGAGTTGGTTCTGAAAATATAAATGCAGTTTCAAGTTCGTGCTGCAGGTAAAAATGTTTATTTTTATCAGTGATGCCATCAATTCACTTAAGTGTTTTACTCGTATAATTTCGAAGGCATTCGTAATGTAACGCCGGCTAGTTTTTCCTCTTAGAGAAACAGCCGGTGTATTTGAGTGCAGTCTGTAAATTATGTTCGGGTGTCTCTGTTAGCGATGTGTCTCTAAGCGCGTTTTTCATGATTTTTCATATATTCGGCGGTTGGAAAATTATGTGATAATTTGTATATGTTGAAGAGTCAATATTGACTAGCTTTCTTGCTAAAAGCAGGTTTGTGGTTTTTTATTTTTTTTTTTGCTATGTGTAAAGCAATCCTTCTATGTGTATTTACATTTGAAAACAAACCAAAACGGAAACACGATTCGACTTGTCTTTGACCAAGGGCTTTTGTTTAAAATACCCTCTTCTGTTGTATTAAATTTGAATACGTTTGAGTTTGTTATAGTGTAGTATACTTAATTAATAATATGTTGAACAAATAACGGCTGTTGGTACACTTCAACTGAAAAGTACCTGAAGAGAAATAACCCATTTTAAATGGTATCTGCACACAAAATTTGTGAGCTTTTAATTAATTCAGAATAATTGTTGTATTATACCGTTTATTTCCGTAATTATCTATGAGATTAAGTGTAGATTGAGGTCAGTATCAGTATAGATTATTTGTAAATACTTCAAATTCCTAAAGATTTTTGTTAGGGAGGGCCGTATGCAGATAAAATTTATAATTAGCCTCTGTTTTAAACTTGTGCAGTGAAAGTGTCGTATGTCGAGTCAAAAATAGGTTGAATTCAGATTGTTTTGACTTATTTCGTTTCACTCTTTAGTACTCATCAGGATAAAAATCTCTCGGAAATGGTAGTTCCAGTAGGATGCAACTATAAACTAAGGAACTACATACTATTAAAAGAACTATCGTCACCGACAAATTCGTATTCTATTTTTGTGGTAATTATTTTTAATAATGCAGTCAAAAAATAAATGCGTGACGTCGGAGAGTTGGTAACGTTTTTATAAAGAGACGATACATTTAATTAGATTAATTTTTAAAAAAGCGATCGGCTTTGTGGTAATTGAATAATCGTTACGGAAATTTAAGAAACATTTTGTGTAATTTTAGATCTGAGAAATTTGACTTCACCCACAAGCAAAACGGGATTACCTACGGGACACGTGTCTAGTGTACCCTTTTGAACTAAAAGCAAACATCCTCTTTTTTTCTGAGCATTGATGCAGATGCAATCTGTATTGTATCGTGACTTTGCAATTTCCAGTTATTCAAATAATTCTTAAATTTAGTAACCCGATCGTATCTTACAATAACCTTTATTTTTATATTTGATAAAATGAAATAGTATCGTAAATTTGATTATTGTCTGTTTTTCTAACGGGGTCAGTACAATTTTGATTGTTAAATAATGTAGACAGATTGCAGCATATTTTGAGGCTGAATAATAGGAAAGTAACATTGCGTATATTTGTATTTTAAGTGCATCCTGCACTTAATCGGCATTAGGTCACTGCTCACATTTTATGAATCAGAATGTTTTTTGGTGAAATATTTTGGGCAAGTTTGTGGGTGTTATATATTTTCCAATTACAGCAATTTCTCTAAATTTAATCCCTTTCGCTCCCATCACTGATAATAGTGATAATCCTATAATCCTATGTGATTATCAACCAATCCTAATAGTGGCATCACTTTTTCTACCATGCTGACTCGATGTGTTTTAGCCGTATTTCCTTTAATTAAAAGAGACACGCTTTGGTAATAGTTAACAAAGGAGGTAAAGTTGCAATTTGGTTTTCAACTTAAAAAACCTGCTTGACTTGTCTAGGTATAAATGTTACTTAATTACCTACTCATCACGTATACAAGAAAAGTTTAAAATTTTGAAACTTTAAAATATTATGTCAGTTAGAATTTGACTCGGTAAGTTTTGAAACCGAAATTTTATTGCCATATTATTAATCACCGTTATGAAATTGTAGAAAAAGCACGCTTATAAACTATACACTTGATTACATTGCCGAATTTGCCACGCTCATTAGCAAGTATTGTCTAGTGCACAACATTCTAATTTATGATTAGAGACGGGCAGATATGCTGCAAAGATGGTGCATATATGCACTTACATATGCTATAAAAAAGTGAAGAAATATGCACTCAATATGCAGTAATATAGCCATATATGCACTAACATATGCGCTAAAAAATTTTACTTTTATCAGGATTTTAAGAAAATTCAATTTTTTCAATTCTTGTTTATTATAATTATTACTAATTGTTACAATTATTTATGTATTCCTAAAAACTATATAACGAAATTAACAATAATTATTTATTATATTTTATTGGTTATACATTACATACATAAAACCCATAACATAATACAGCACAAGAAGAAAAATAATCAAATTTAGAGATCGTTGCAATAAATAATCATATTTTTCTCAATTGTTTCTATAAGTAAATTATGGCGCTTATCTTCTAATATGTGCTTGTAATGTTAAAAGCTTCTTTCTACAACACAAGATGTAATAGGACAATATAAGTGAGCATTTTGAACAGAAAAATTTGTTTCGCAATTGTCATTTGGAAATTGGTCATTTAAAATGTCTCTAACAGATTTTATAGTTGAAAAACCAGCATTTTTCTTTATTAAATTGTCTAATTTGTCGTATATTTTTCTACAAACTTTGTTTTGGTCTTTACTTAAACTAAATTTGAAATCTTCTATTAACTTTGAAGATTCGGTAAGAAGCAAATTTTGAGATTCAAGCTTGGTAATAATCGCAGAGATATCTTGAAAGTAAGCTTTTATGAAACAGAGCTGAGACTGTAACTCTGGAGCTTGCAAAACACTTTGACAGTCTTCTACACTTTGATCCGAATCTGTTTGGAGAGAATCAATTAAATCTTTAAAAGCATCAAAATGTTCACAATAAAACAGAGCCGCTTTTATCCAAGTTCCCCATCTAGTAAGAACTGGTTGGGGTGGCAACGCAAGCTCTTTTAGTTGTTCCTTGTAAATTTGGATGCAAGCGGTGCTTTAAGAAATACTTTTTTTTCATTGTTTCTTAATTTATTTACTAAAGGAAACTCCACCCGAACTGCTTCAGCAACTCGATTAAGCGCATGTGCCAAACAAGTATTATGAATTAAATTTGGAAAAAATATCTTTAGATTTTGACCTGCTTTTACCATATATACTGCACCATCGATCACCATATTTGATTAGGCAAATATAAAAATGCTAAGGTGTCATTTATAAAACGTGAAATTGTTACATGATTTGTTTTTTCTAATTGCTTGACGGCAACTAAATAACTAAAAGAAGGGTTACCATTTAGAATACCAACAACAAAGTTTGCTATATATCTTCCTTTAGCATCAGTCGTTTCGTCGATACTAGACCAGATATAATTATCTGAAATACTATCCCTTATGTTTTTAATAGTGTCTTCGTATAGTTGTGGAAGACATGACCTGGTAGCTGTACGTCGAAAAAGTACCTTTTCTTTAGCATATTTTTCTAAAAAACCTGTGAATTCAGATTTTTCCAAATTGTGGAATGGAATATTGCACGAAACTATCATTTTCCACAGGTTTTTGTTAAAGTTATTGACATTTTCGGTTTGGCTCACATAAGTAGGTAGGTAATAGTTGTTGTGCTGGTCGATTTTCATTTTTTGTTTTCTGATGTGGACCCGTATTGACATGTTGATCCTTTTTGTTGACTTTTACCTACAAAAATATTAATTTTAAAATATTTCTAATATTAGTTATTTAGTAGGTGTATATAAGTCAAAAAAAAATGTGTTTGTCTACTGAACTTGAAGTTGAATGTTAGAAAAGACACATTAATAATTTCAATTTATTATTTTTGAGCTAATATTTCAAAACTATCTATACATTTTCATTTATCTTTAGACTAAACACTGCTGTAAACATTGAATTAATGTTTTGTTGTTTATTTAAAGCATTATCCAAAATCTTTATTAATTTATTATTTTATTAATTGATACAACAAAATAAATATGTGAATTTTATTTCACAATTGTAAATCCAAAATTATATGTACAAAACGAAAAAATTATCAAAAGACGACTATTGGTAAAAGTACTTAATTAATTAATTAAATTATTGCAGGGCAGCGAAGAACATATTTTAACAAACACGTGTTTAATTAATGTATTTGCAACTCATTTTTTAATTAAATAAAACCTTTACAAAATTTTGTCTAGAATAATAAATGAGAATTACCATAAAGAACACAACAACAGCTTAAAACTATTTAGCAAGATTTAGGTTTATTTAATATGAGTACAATATCACTAGAACAAAGCGTGCATGTCATACATACCCCCTTCTCGCAAATAATACAAAACACTACACTTCCATCGTATTTAAAATACGAATACGATTTCAACCACCTTCTAATTAGATCGTTCCTAGAGCTGCCCACTTTTGGCATGTTGACTTCAAACGGCTACAAGCGAATGAAATTTTTGCAAACAACTACAACCCCACCAGTCTTAAACAAAAAAAAAACGGAAATTCCAAGATTTTCAACATCAAAAATACCGACGTACCTTCGTCAATATCTGCAATGTAGTTATTGTGCATATTACTAAAGTACTAATTAACGTAGTTCCCAAATATCTAAGCTTCTAAAATGTTTTAAAGCGGCTTAAAGTATAAAAGCAGGTATAAGATTTGAGTAAACAAATCTTTGTGTCTGTTAAAAATAACTTCTAGAGAGTTGACGAAATTACAAGCTTAAAGTTTTAAAAATCTCGGTACAAATATTGGTAAATTTATTTTCTAACATAAGAAAGAACGGAAAAAAGACGCAAACATGCACTTTCATGCTGTTACCACCTCGTATATGCTCTAATAACGTAAAACGCCTTATATGCAGTATATGCAAAATAAAATTTGTGATTTTGGGGCCTAAATGTTAAAAAACGCACATATTCTTAAGAAAAAGTTTCGTATGCCCAATAACAACAAATATGCATTTGGCCGTCTCTATTTATGATACATTACCGTACAAATAACAGTGGCGCCTCGTCAATCTATTAATTTTGAAAACTAACTATTATTTTACACGGGTTACATAATTTGGTTTTTAACTGCATAAATAATGTGCAGTCAAATAAAATAAGTTAACATAATTTTTATTTAAATTTGTACTTACCAAATAAAACACACTTTAAATGGAACATTTTTTGTATTTAAGTCTAATTCACAGCAGCAGGTTTTGATACCTAAACAGTAATTAGTTAATTTTTTTAATGTAAAATAACGTATTTTACCAATTATCGGCAAGTGTTGTTTATTGATTTTATTTCAGATACCAGTTCACATCGCTTTTAGCACTTTATTCACACTTCTTCTTTAGACCGTGATTTAAAATCTAAATGCAAAATAGATTCAAGTATTTTGTAGATACATTAGAAGCTGAATGAAAAAGTATATTAGAGTATAGTAAGTATATTTAATAGTAAAAATATGTTTGCGTCAATAGATTATTTGTGAAATTCAAATTAACATTATTGTATGGAAATTATGTAACATTATATTCTACATACAATTAAGGTAAATTTGGTGAAATATTTCTGTAATACATCTTAAACATGTAGAAAATTATCAACCACTGTACTTTGAAACAAAATGCAACTAATAGTATAACGTTTGAAAACATTGTTTCCCGATACAAGTTTGATCACTGTTTAGGACATTTAAAAAAATGGTGTATAGTAATCTACATGTCTGTACGTTCATTGTCTGCTATATAATTACAAAACTACACTACTTAGAAAGTTACGGATTTTTTTGTAATAAATTCTGTAGTATTTTGTACATTAAGAAGCATGTTCAGTTGTTTGAATAAGTTTTTTTTTGTTTTTTCAGATTTTTATGTTGATATTGAATAAAATACTTGTTGAATATAACTTAAAAAATTGTAGCTAAAGTACATATATTTAGTTGTGGAATATTTTTGCGCAAATATATTATTTGTACAACACGTGATCGCAAATTAAAAAAAAATTTAAGCTAAATAATAGTGTAATTTTTTAAAGTTACTTATATAACATTGAAAAATATATAATTAAGAAAGTAAAAAATCTTAATTTCACTGATAATGCACAATAAACATTATAACTTCAACAAGGTAAACTTCTCCCTACTGTATGGTAGTCGTACGAATAGTAACAACTTGTCATTTCTTAACCACTATTCTGAATTTAATGCAGCTGTATCCGAATTCTATAAAATCTTAAATTCAATTTTGAATGAGCATGTGCCTCACTTTAAACCATTTAAACTTAAATATCCTAAATGGTTTTCTAAAGAAATTATTTATATATAGGCTCATGGCGAAATACCACTGTAAATTAAAAAAATCTTATTGCAAATCCCAATGATTCAAAATCATTTTGCCAGTATATCCAGTTTAAAAAAGGTTGTTCTAGAATACCTGCTCAAATATGCATTAACGGCTCAATTTTAGCTGATCATTTTTACACTGCATTAGCTGCATCTCAGTAAACTTTTCTGAAAATGAAATTAGTCTTTAAAAAAATTTAAAAACTCCAAAACTGTTGGTGTTGATCTACTTCCCAGTTTCCTATTAAAAGATTGTACTCCCATCTTTAGCTGCCCCTACTGATATTATTCAATTGAATGCTTAAAACCTGCACCATTCCAAATATCTGGAAGGTGACAAAAATCTATCCAGTATTCAAAGGTGGCGACTTGCATGAAAATAAAAATGGTCGGCCTATTGCTATACTGTGTAATTTTGCTAAAGTCTTTGAAATGGTGCTGTACTTCCGAATTTGTCCGATGTTGTCTAAATATATATTTCCATTCCAGCATAGATATATGTGTTAAAAGTGTTCTACTGTTACTAATTTTTATGCACTATGTTACGCCTATTATCGATAATCGAGGACACATAGACGTGATATACGCCGATTTCTCAAAAGTCTTTGATCGAGTTGATCAACTGCTGTTGACTAAACTTGATCCACTGGGGTGTAGCATATTTTAACGCTTTTGTCGTCCTACTTAACTAAACGAGTACAAAAAGTAACATGTAATGGTTATGAGTCTCAAGAATTCCTTGCTACTTTAAGGATCGAATATAGGACCACTACTGTTGCTTGTGTTCATAAATGACATCTTAGATACAATTAGATCAAATAAACTAATGTTTGCAGATGACCTCAAATATTTGTACCGGTTAGCTCTCAGAAATTCCTTATTTTTTCAAAACCATCATAATGTGACTAATAATTGGTGCATGGATAACAACCTCAACTTAATGACTCGATGTTGCAATAAACATTAATATTATTAAATATTCTACATACAATTACAGATAATTTAGTGTAGCATGGTGAAAATATTTGTGTAATATTTACATTTTAAGCATTAAAAAATTATCAAATTTTATTGTTTTAGAACATTTAAAAAAATTATGTATAGTAACCCATATGTACGTCCGTCTGTTTATAGACTCAAAAACTACACTACTTAGAAAGTTGACTTTATATGTGTTGATATAGAAAAATAGTTGTTAAATGTAAATTAAACAAAAATTAAACGTCTATAAAATTATAAGTATTATAAGTATTTTTGGCACAATCAGTCTACTTTGAAACAAAATGGAACTAACAGTATAACGTAAAAAATAATGATTTCCGACACAAGTCCATGATAACTGTTTTACAGTATTTTAAATAAATGATGTGTGGTACAATTGTGTAATGTAGGTACAACCGTTCTACTTTGAAACGAAATGGAAGTTAACGTAAAGAAATATTGTTTTCGGACACAAGTTTAGGATCACTGTTTTAGAGCATTAAAACAATGGTGCATTGTAATCCACATGTCTTTCCATTCGTCCGTCCATTGTCTGCTTATAGACTCAAACGTTACAGAGATAGTTTCAGTTTTCTGTAATAAATTCTGTAGTATTTTTTTATCTTTTATGCAGACTTTAAAACATATTTGTTGAATATAAGTTTAAAAAATTGTACGTAGTATGTTTAGTTGTAAACATATTTTTGCACAAATAATTTGTAAAACACCTGATGCAAATTTAAAGAATTTAAACAAAATTGTAGTGCAATTTTTTAATATTCAAAGTAAAATTGTGTGGAAATTATATAACATTACAATATTTTACATACAATTAAGGTAAATTACGTACAGCATGGTGAAAATATTTGTCATAGTTTAAATTATCAATTTCAATTTTAAGTATGTTAGGCACAACCGATCTACTTTCAAACAAAATGGGACTAACAGTATAAGGTAAAAAAATATTGTTTTCGGACACAACTCACATGTTCATGATCACTGCTTTAGAGCATTTTAAATAAATGTTGTAATATAATCCACATATTCGTCTGTCCGTCCATTATCTGCTATACACTCAAAAACTGCAGGATTATAATTAGCTTATGCTTTAAATTTTGGCAATGAAAGTGTCGTATTTCGAGTCAAAAATAGGTTTAATTAAGATTTTTTTATGTATTTCGTTCACTCTAGTACTTATCAGGATAAACATCTCTCCAGTAGGATGCAACGAGTGTACGGAACTGGATACTATTAAAACAAATATCGTCACCAACAAATCTATATTGTATTTTTGTGGTAGTTATTTTTAATAATGCAAATAAGTCCAAAATTAAATGCGTGACGTCGGGGAGTTTGTAACGTTGTATAAATAGACGGTACATTTGATTAGATTATTTGTTAAAGAAACGATCGGCTTTGTTGTAACTGAAATTTGACTTCGCCCACAGGCAAAACGTCATTACCTGCGAGACACGTGTTTAGTGTATAATTTGAACTAAAAGCAAACATCCTCCTCTTTTTTTTTGTAAGCATTGATGTAAGATGCAATCTGTATTGTATTGTATCGTGAGTTTGCAATTTCCAGTTATTCAAATAATTCTTAAATTGAGTAATCCGATTCAAATTAAAATTGTTATATAAAAATTATGTAACATTAGAAGATGTCACATACAATTAAGGTAAATATGTTGCAGCATATTGAAAAAATTTGTGTAATACTTCCATTTTAAACATCTAGAAAATTATCAAATTTTAATTTGAAGTATTTTAGACACAAAAATTTAGAAAGATCCGGTTTTGTGTAATAAATTCTGTAGGGCTCGGTTATTGTTGCTCGCCGTGAATGTTTGGGGACGTTAAAGTCAAGCACTTATGAGAAAAAAAAAGTATTTCGAAGTACATCTCACGTTAATCAAACTACCATTATCTGTAAATAACGCGAAAACAATAAGGGATCATTTGAAGTATTTTATATAGTTTATAGACCATTAGATCATTAAAGTCATAAAAGAATATACAAATTATGACATCTTACATTTTTTGTTTGATTTTTATGTGTATTGGCACTCGAGTAGTACTTAGGGTGTCCTTGGTATCACACTGTTGAGTACGGACCAAATCGGTGATTACCAAATGTTTATTTCTGTACCGATCGCATTGGGAAAACTTCTAAATGTATTGTTTTACTGGATAAAGACAGAGGTCTTATGAATATTTTTATATGTTGACATCGTTAAGAGCAATCCGACCCGCATATAAACTCAATGTTAACTGTATGCATGATATCTTAAAAACTATAAGAGGTAAACTATAAGAGGTAACAACTTCATTTTTTTTATTTTGAAGGTTGGCTCTTTATCTAGTTCCGTACGGAGGGTTTTCAAAATAAAATAAAAATAATTAATTTTAAAATTTTGTTTAAAAAGTACTTAATTTTAATGAAAAAAGAATTATTAGAAATTTTTTTCTCAGCCGGGAATGTAAATTTTGCAAAACCCTTCCGTACGGAACTAGTAGTTGTTGTCAAAAATATACGAAAAAAATTTGGTAATGATATCTTTATTAGTATTGGCTACAGCTTACATCAAAATTGTCAAAAAGCAAATTTTCAGAAAACGTCAGAAAACAGTGAGGGCTGAACAAAAAGTAAGTAAGCATACGAGGAATGCCCAGAACTGTAGGATGGGTTGTCCTGGTCCTCCTCATCCTCATATAAGTTTTTTAACTTCCTTTTTCCCAAACTTCTGACCTGTTGGATTTTTTTTCAAGGTCCAACGCAGCTTTTTCCGCCTTGCGACCACGGGCTATATCAAGTCTTGTCATAGCTTTTCAAAGGCAAATATTTTTTTTATTCTTAGTGTTATATATGGTTGTAAAGAGGAGATTTGAGAGAATAATAATCAATTAAAACCCAAAAATTGAAAAAAAAAAAAATTCCCGATCGGACTGCCCTTAAATAAAAGTGAATCATATCAACACAAAACTTTTTTTACAATTACAGAACCTTAATTTACTGTTCAATACCGATATTGCTTGGGAACTTCATTTAGTTTCTGAAAGAGGTGAATATCTCTGCGTTCCAGATCACGGCTGTATGTAGAAGATGCAAAAATGTTCCACTTAAGACGTTGAATCAACATGCCACGTCTTTTGCTTTGTATTGTACATTTCCGCCGTTGAAGGGTTTTACAATATGACGTTAAGTTTACTGTTGTTTCTCTTGACATTAAGTTTACGTGGATTAAACTCTTTCTGCCTGAAAAAATTGGTGCCATCAATTTTCTTGTATTCAAATTCGGGTTTTATTTCTTGAGTTGAGGACGAGTTTGTGAGATCCCACTCCATAGACCGGCGCTTGGTTTCAACTGTTTTGTAAGAAACCTAATTTCCATCTCCCGTTAATAATGCGGTCGAGAAATCTGTCACCGGCATTGTCATGTTGAGTTAAAAATTCAAGCGCTGCTCCCATCCGTTCCATGTTGTGGACGTCAGTTAACACTTTAGGTACCCATTGAGTACACATTCTAGTTTACCTTTTGTGCCACTATTTTATGTAGGAGAGATTTTGAAATTTGTTGCAAACTTTTATGTATGGTGCTCAAAGTGAAACGTCGCTTATCCTGAACTTCTCCGTAACAAGTGATGACGTTCCACTCCGTGCTTAATCGTGTACATTGGTCATTCCTTGATTAAACATTATGCACAATTTCTTCACTGGAGATTCGTTCATTGTATTGTCTCCATAAACATGCTTTATTTGTCTATAAAGTTCGATAGGCTGAAGATGTTTTCCACTATTTAGCACATATTAAATACAAACGTTTGGACAAGTCTGCCGTACGCTACATATGTTTGATAAAAATCATGTAGTAGATAAAGTATCTTTAATCAAACATGTTAGTAACAAGTACGAACTTGATTGCTATGAAAGTTTAGAGGTCTTCAAAAAAAAAAAAACAAATTCTAATGAATAATGACGGTCAAGGATCTTTAGGCTAATATTCAGAACTTATTAAACTTGCATAACGGTCACTTTCACTAGATAAGCAACGAAGTTGTGGTATATATAATAGAAATTTCTCTAGTTCGCTCCTGTCGACCGCTGATGATGATAGCTTAGCTATTGAAATACGTTCGTTGTTGTTTAATTTTTGTGTCGTACGTAGATTGTTGCAGGTTCTGCCAAAGTTGTAGTGTTTCAGATTTGTCAGATATCTAAAATGTATAAAAATTAAAATTAGAAAGTGGTTAATTATTGGGAACAGGTTTGAAATAAATTTAAAGACATGATAGATTTTTGGATCCACACGAGTTCAGAATTTTGGTAAACAACATATCTCCAAATGTAAATGACAACGTTTGCAAACCGCAAGAATTGACTAAACTCGTCATATTTAAATTTAAATTAAATTTAAACATATTTTGGGCCACGTGTAATAAATACACTGGTAATAGTAATTTGTGTAACTAGAGAACTCTTATCAGTTCAATATTGTTAAAACCACATTTTGGTCACTTAAAACCATACATGCCACTTACATAATTTTCAACAACTTTGTAATACAGTATATACAAGTCAAACATTAAGAAACTTGAAAATAAACACAAATAGCACATATGTTATCAGTTACGTAAAATACTTTAGTGAACAAAATCCTCCAGTAAATTCACATAACAACATGTAACGTATCCAATACGTATAATAAACATTGAGACCGTTTTTTAAATACGCCATTACGGGAAGTATTTAATGAAGAATAAAATAAATTATGTAAATGTTTAATTATTGTGTACCTTGATTTTTTAGTTGTGTTTTCCGAGACCTTCAATCAAATGCTTTACCACTTAAATACCGGACGAGCAATTATTAATATAAATAGTGGAATTTGGTAGAATTTCTTTTAAATTTATTAATTATAATTAGCCTTAAATTCTGAAAGTTTACAAAATATGAATGGTTAGTTTTATCATTACTTTTGAAGGCATTTCATTGGAGTTTATTAATCCTTAACTTACGATGTCTGCGTCAATTTCCAAAATTTAGGTCTTTAAGTTACTATTTTGCAATTTCCATTAATGCCATGGCATCCAGGCATCCAGGCCTAAAGGTGCGTTTTTATGTGACATTAAATGTCATTGAAGTCATGACGACGCGACACTTTAAAGGCATTTTTCACGTAAATAAATGTCGTGGCATTTGTTCTGCGTAAAAATGGCGTCAACTGAAGTGATTTTGGCTGCTACTCGTATTGTTAGTGCAATTATGAAGGATGAGGTTAACAAAAATAATAGAAAATGGAAGAAGAAAGTTTGGATTAGGCGTTGGATCTAACGCAGGCATATTTTAGGAGCGTCTAATGCGCTTTTAAAGGAATTAAATGTAGAAGACCCCACGAGCTTCCTAAATTTTATGAGAATAAATGAAAAAATGTTTTTTACTCTTCTGGGAAAAGTTAAAAACAGCATACAGAAGAAGAATACAAACATGCGTGAGGCATTCTCAGCACAATTGCCCTTCATTATCTAGCTGCTGGAGACTCCTTGGCTTCTTTGCAATATCTATATAGGGTGGCAAAGTGTTCTATAAGCCATTTTTTACCAGACGTATTGGATGCTATATACAGGGTGTGGCGCGAAGAATTCTGATTAAAAGTAATGGCGGATACAGTTATGTTAAAAATCTGAAATTACGAAGCTGTAGATTTCGGATGACGCTGAGTTCAAATATAATATTGTCCTGAATGTGGCACGTCCGGTTATACCGGAAGTAGACGTCAACTTTGTTATTTTAAATGGAACCTAATATTTTTTATTTTATTTTCTAATTCTAAAAAATCGAAATATCTCGAAAATACTTCATTTTTGGTATAGGACACTGTGCACAAATTTTATCTAGAATTTCATCTAGAATTCGAAAATAAAATAAAAAATATTAGGTTCCATTTAAAATAACAAAGTTGACGTCTACTTCCGGTATAACCGGACGTGCCACATTCAGGACAATATTATATTTGAACTCAGCGTCATCCGAAATCTACAGCTTCGTAATTTCAGATTTTTAACATAACTGTATCCGCCATTACTTTTAATCAAAACTCTTCGCGCCACACCCTGTATAAACCCATTAAAGGGCTACATACAGGTACCTACATTCAATTATAATTTAGGGTGATTTACTAAAACACTGTAATTATGAAAATGTTTAATGAACAATACATAAAATTAATTATTCCACACTATTAGCCACTTGACCAATTACAAAAATATGTAAGCAGCTGTCCATTGTCATCTTGTACTTGTATTTGAGTTGGGTTTTCAGGCTTTGAATTACCTCGATCATCATAATTCATTGATGTACATGTAGAAGTACTTTGAGAAGCGCTATACATGCCGATTACTGATGCACATCGAGAGTTAGGGTCGGAATTGTCGGAGGAAGTTCCTTCATTGTAAATCAGACGTTTTGTGTTATTAAATATTGTATGTCCACCTGCAGTTGCAATGCAAGAGGTAACGGCAGTGTTTGTAATTGCATAGCTACTGAATTTCCAAAAGCCAAAAACTCATTACTTACATGTGGTTTTGCAATTGTTTCGAGGGCTGTCACCGCTTTGTCAATGGATGACTCTTGGTTCTTGCGGAACTTGGCTGTAAGGACGTTCCTGTGTCGCGGTTGTGCACCAGGTGTGGATTGAATTGATGAATTATTACTGTCGAGTAGGGGCATTTCTGAATCTTCTGAAACAACATTGCTTGCTAGAGCTTCTGTAGCTTCTTCTTCCTCTTCTAGATTCTGTAACACACAAAAATTTCTTATTGTTTTAGGTTCCTAGAACTGAAGCTGAATGAAAAAGTATCAAGGCTGTTGGACAAAATGAAATTTTCCCAACTGCGTAGGAGCGTTAGATGGGAAACACGTTATAATTCAGTGTCCACCAAATACAACGTCGTTGTATTATAATTACAAAGGAACATTCAGTATAGCACGTTTAGCTTTAATGGACCACAATTACTGCTTCCCGATGATAGACGTGGGAAGCTATGGAAGTCAGTCAGATGCAGCAATTTTTAATCATTCAAACTTAAAACATGCCTTGGAATCAAATGTATTAAATGTACCGTCTAAATGTGTTATCCTGGGAGATGATGCATTTCCACTGAAATCTTATCTTATGACACAGTAACCCAGGCATTTTCCAAATGCTCCATGTGGAAAAAAATTATAATCACAGACACTGCCGTTTGCGTTTAGCATACTTGCTAATCGATTTCGGGTATTTAGACAAGTAATATGTGTAACAGAATCTACAGCAGTGAAAATTGTACCAGCTGTTTGTGCACAACATAACTGGATTCGAAAAAGCGTACGAGGAAATGATAACATATCTGTCGATGTCGAAGATATTGAAAATGGAAGAATAATACCCAAAAATTGGCATTATAGCAACGAAGAGAAAGAAAAGAGAAACAATTTTGCAACTTATTTTGTTGGTGTAGGAGCTGTTAGCTGGCAAGATAAAATGGTTATATAATTACTTATGGTTTATGTATGTAAGGGAAACAAATAAATACCTACAAAATAATTTAAAAGTTGAAAAATTTCATTTTTACATACCAGGTTTGCCTGTGAAACAATTTCTGTCGTGGTTTGTAGGAATTGATCAGCAATTTCAAACCAAGAAAGCTTGGGAATATACACATCCTATGTTCCAGCACCACTTTTTTAGAGCTTTTAATTTTCCTTACTTCTGTGTTGTATGTCCCACGAGTGCGTCTAATAAAGCTTTCTCGGCGTTGCCTCTTGTAATTCTATCCTTAAAATCAGGATTAACTTTATTCCACAAGCAAGGGCGTTTCTCGTATTCACATAAAAAATCTGCAATATTGAAACTTCTTTTTCCTTCCATGTTTTGAATATAACCGTTGATTGAAGTATGTAGAAGTAGATAAAACCAATATAACCTTACTTTAAAAAACGTGCCTGTACCAATTTGTTAGCGTGGCGGTCGTGACAGTGTGACAATGTCGAATTTGATCTCGCGACATTGATGTCACGACAGCAATCGGGTGTCGTGACAATGTTACCTTTAAGTTTTCACGTGTCAAAAAGTCATGACTTAATGTCACATGAAAACGTACCTTAAATGAACCTACATATACGTTCGTGGCATTCATAAAAGTTACACTGAGGTAGTATTTCGTTTGTAAGTCGTTGTACTTTTTTTGTTCTTCTCTTCGGAAATACTAACTTTCCAATCACCCAGAAACATTGTTTAGGCTCAGACTTGCAAAACGTTAATTTAGATTCATACGTGGATATTTCATGACAACTGCTATACATATTAGAACCATGTGACACGTTGATATCAAAAACAAAAACATCTTGAAACAATAGTTTTATAAGTATGAGCAGAATTGCGTCCGCTTCGGGCTGCAATTCTGGTCACACTCGCAAAACTATCGTTTCTGGCCTAGTGATACAAATAACTATTTTATCGTAACCCATTTTGCGAACAAGCAAAAATGATTACATGTTTTGATCAAGAATCTTATCTTGTAGAGGATTGTAATGCTAACATTTCAATTCGTATAAAAAGATAACGTGAATGTCCACCGAAAGTTAGAGGCAGTAAACACAAGTAGTTTACCCAATTGCTCTATTCGAACGTAAGTAGGTAACTTAGGCGTAAAATCGAAACAAGCAATTTTATAATCTGTGGTAAGGTAATGTTTCGCAAATTCGGTAATTATGATGGCCGTGTGGTGTTGTGATAAGGGAGAAAACTATTAGGTTTGACTCGCTAACACGGGCTGATTACGTATAACACTACGTGTTACTAATTCAACCTTGATTCAGTTTTTAAAGTAGAGCTATGTATAAATACGTGTGGTTGTGAGAAAGAGATGCCGTTGACGCTAAGATGATTCATTATATGGACCATTCAGTGCTTGCCGGGTGTTTTTGGCATCTCGTTTCTTGTACCGTGTAATTTAATAAAAAAAAATGTTTAAAATGGCAGTATAATAATCACATATTAATTATCTACTATTATTATTAATATTATTAGTATTAATAATTAATTAAAATGCCCACATTTATTTCGTACGGAGTTGCGTCCGTAAAAAGTGTTATTCACGATGATGTATAAATTGAAATAGTGAAAAGCAGTACCTACGCCTCTGTACGTCTGTAAAACGAGATTGTAATCGGATTACGCTCAGCCTAAATGTTTCAAGACGGAATACTGATCCCCCTGTGCAACCAACGTTTTCGCCAGGCAGAATGACTTCATGTACACATTAATATTTTACAATATCTACATTGAGTCAACCCTCCATAGGGAAAAAGCGTCACAACGTCACACCCTTGTGTACTTATGCCACCGACTTTACTTAAAAAAAAGACAGAAACAAAAAAACGTAAAAATTTTTGAAATAAATTAATAAAGTTTGCTTATATCAAGTTCGAAATAAAGTTTTTATGCTTTACTTTCGAAAATTTCTCACTAAATATGCACCAATATGCATATTCTACTGCTGAACTTTTATTTCCCGACTTCCTACCGGTAAAAAAATTAAACAAAATTTATGCGTTTTTTTTTCAAATCAAATCTCGAACTCGAAAATTATACGCAAACATAACACTAAATAGTATGTTATTATCTGTAATTTCTTATATCAATTCTCCTAATCTCTGTTTATAATCCAAACTGAAAATATAAACACTCATTAAACAAAATTAAAATTGTAACCTTGTCAATTTTAATGTCACCAACATTTACACAAGGATGCAATCTAATATTAATTAATTTTTTAAAAGATACAAAAATAGTGTTGCAAAGAAGGTTAAAGTTAATTTAATTATTCGGTTAGTCATAATTATTTTACATTCAATAAAAAAAATTTCTATACATGAAAATAGGTAGTATAATTGCACCATTATCCCAAATATTTTTTACCCCAATTTCGAGAATTTTTGAATTAAGTTCATTTAAAACTGGATGGTGATGTCCCAGAATGTATTCAAGATTTTGAAATACAATGAAATTACTTTCATATTTTGGTAAACTATCGGGACATATTACAAAACTGAATATGTTTACTCGTCCAATCCGCACTAGGCGTCGCGTATGTTCACATTAGTAAGCGGGTTGCCAAGTCAGCTACAGTGGAAATGGGCGGGGTCGAGATAAGGATTGAAAAATGATTGAATGACAAGCTCAAACACCTTACACTTACCATAAATTCATAACTTATGCAGCTCAGTCCGGGAAATATGTCTCTTGGCGCCACAACAATCTTAAATTTTGCTAAAATAAATCGCCTTAGGCGAGATGGTAATTTAATCCTGTCTGATTGTGGAAGACTCAAAGTCAAACACACTTCCAAACAAATCGACTCAAAACTTAGTGATACACGGGTGGTTATAACTTACTGAACACACCCTGTATAACTGTATAAACAGAAACCCCAATTGATAAAAATAAAACGTTAACTTATGTAGTTTTTAAAATGTCCCTCGTATAAATTTATGTTTCTGTTATAAAACTTTGAGTTAAATAAATGTTCCCAATTTAGAAAATTCTAAACAAAATCGCGTCACATTGTCCAACATGGACTCAATCACGCTACTCTTATACAACACTCGCCGCCATCTTTATTTTACGTGAAAATTTATAAAATCTCGAAGAAATCGTCTATCCTCACCATATTCATTCAGTATATTCACCAGATTATATCTCAACTTTCCATGCAAATCTCACATGTGCGTGGATTTTATTTCCGCATCATTTTCGCGAAATCATCCCATTCTAATGTTCCTTTACGTACACATATGCATTCACTTTACCAATATTGCACAACATTACAAAATTTCCACAAACAAAAATATGTGTACATATTCCTTACTGTACATTAATAAAATATACCACAAACTCACTCATTCATACGTCTACATCCATTTCTTTTAGTCCACATTCCTCCATACACAGTAGCAAAAGTTTTACCAGTGTCGTATCAATAAAAATTTACCCAAAACATTATTTCTCAACCGAATATAACGTTTTCAACACGAAAATCTTTCTATAACATTCAAATGTTCCTTCATACGATAACTAAGGCTTCATTATAAACCCAGTGGCCTATCATTTACACAACTTACATTACGCGCACACAAAAAAAATTCTTTTCACGCAAACTCACTTCAGCTGCACTCAAAACACGTTACATACGTTATCAAAATTCATGGTGCGTCAAAATAACCTTCAAATATTTGCATATATTATTTAATGTGTAATGCAGTATGCATAAATTTATTCATACTTATATTTTGTGTATGTTTAATAAGAGATGTCTGTAGTCGATTTCTGTATTTGACGGTGGCTTCACTTTTGATTATTGTTACTTGTTAATACCGGTTTTATATCCTTCAGATATTTAAAATCTGATGTGTATTAAACATGTTTTATCTTGATCGGTCATTAAGCTAATTTCTTTGAAGTTATACCAAATTCTTGCATTTTTTGTATATGATAATCTGTTGAATACGTATAAAATTTTTCAAAATGCGAGGGTGGTCAATCCAGCCAAGGCAAATTTTGTCTTGCATCCCTACGTTCAGGTAGTATGCAGGAATAGTGACTTTGGATTTTTTCTTATGTTGATGGAGGGATCGCCATGTAATAGGATTTGTTAATAATAGGGTCGCCATATGAAGGAATTACTTTATGCAGGATGCCATGAGATGATAGGACTACATTATTACTACTCCACTCTAATGCTCTAACGAACCTTCCGTGATTCCAACTTAACTCCTATTGTCCTACTTACACTTATAAATTACTAATCTATTGTACATTTCCTTCTCTTATAAAAATCTTAATTAACAGAATTTTGATTTTATTCTTCCAGGGAAATTTACAAATTTGTTAATCTTAAACTCAAAAAGGTTCCTATTTTACGCTTTCTACCTTAATAATTAATATTAACACTTTGTAGTATACATAATTACATGTTCAACTTGCTTATTGTTGTAACTTGAAGCCTTTGGCAATTTAATACTCTTTCCTATAGTGTACTTTTTAATTAACCATCAATACCTTTCAAGTTATTCCAATAATAGCTTGCATTTTTCTCATTATCTCAATGACTTCACTTGCTCATTGTTTATTGCATACATTTTTACTCATATTTAACCCTAATTACATTAAATTAAAATACAATTTTTAATTTTAGTTAGTTATAAAATTTTCTTACGTTTCCTTCATTTTTACGCTAAATTTTCTTTGTCCTTTTTGTACTTCTATGGGCAATATACGATTATAACAACCGTATTAATAACTATTAACACTTCTGCTATTTTTTCTACCTTCTCCCACCATTTACTAAATTATAACCTTTTGCAAAATGTCTTGCTTCATTTAAGTGTGCTATTTTCCATTAATATTTTCAAATTTATTTATGAATTTAAAGTTATGGTAGAATTACGGTAGGAATTACTAGTTTGTTTTAACCTAGATTTAATTATATTATGGACTACATTATGACTACGCCAATCTAATGCTCTAACGGACTCTCTATTATACCAACATAACTCCCACTGCCCTACGTATACATTACTAATTTATTAGGCAACATTCCCCTCTTTCATAGAAGTTTTGTCAGTTTTTTATTTTATTCTTCTATCGGGGAAATTTACAAAGTTTCTTCCTCTAACTTAATTACGTAACTCAATTGTAATGCAATGCGTGTACAAAATAGATGGGGTTTTTCAACTTGTGATTGAAGGATTAAAGGTCCTAGACAGTTGACAGCCAACCTCCGCTGTCAATTTACAAGGCTTGCAGAAAAGTACTGCAAGAAACAAACATTTGAATCTATCTTATTATAATAAAAAATTGAGCTTATATATTTAATATATTAAAATTAAGAAAAAGTCTTAAGTTCTTTAAATTACATAAACGTCAAAATAACGAGTTTGAATGTGTATATAATTATAAAAAATATTGTTATATAAATTACATAAATTAAATGTGTTCAATGAAGCTTATGTTCTATTATTGCAGCTATTTATAGATAAAATGAAAAATTGGAGATTGTTTTAACTTACATAAATGTGATCAAGCTAGAACTTATCAATAAAATCAAGGAGGTAAATTGAAACCTCAATTTCTGTACTGTAAACTGAGAGTTACTCGAACCTACCGAACGTTTCCGAACTACCGTTCAACTGATTTCTATTATAAGAGTTCAACTGATTTCGACGGATTTCGTGACGATTTCAGGATTTCTTAATTACTTTGTACGATTTCATGAAATCAGTGACGATTTCTGCGAGTTCCATTGCAAAACGTACATGTATTTCGGAAGTGGGCACCCCTTCGGTGAAAGATTTTTTTTTAACTATATACAACTTTTTTTGCATTAGAATAATCTACAAATGACACATAAATTTTGTTTAGTTGATCGTTAAGTCAAGGTTCCCTTACTTTGCGTCTAATTAAGTCATTCGTATGCTTACATCAGCCCCGATGGCAATGTGGTTATTTTTACTTCACATTCAAACGAACATGTGATGGTGGCCCCTACTAGGGGCGGACAACCGGGACATTTCTCCGGTGCGTCAAAATTTGGGGGTGGCATTTTGGCTGCAAGTGTGAGAAAAATATTTGTGATAAATAACCAATTAATAGAAAATTTCACATATCGATTGATTGGTTCGCTAACAATTTACAGTGCGTGACGCATTTATACTGTTTATGTCTAATTTCTATCTGTTGATTCACAATCCATAATAGAGCGATGTTTAATAAAAAAAATAAATTTTCGGTTCGAGGGGAGAACGGAAAATCTTGGCATTAATTTACTTGGGTGCGATTTTGATGCATATCACAATATATACAGTTTTTTATTTCATAGATATTAAAGATTAAACGGTGGTTCAGTTTTAACACGTTTGTTACGGCAATTTATGTTAAACACATTAAACAATAGATCTTGACTATAAACTTAAAAAATCTTATAACAGAGCGGTTTTATTACACAATAGCATTTTTCTTGCTATTACGTCGGCAGTGATAACAAATGGAAGTTCATAAAATTTATTTCAGTGCCATTTCTTAATTTTTGATAAGTACATCTATAATTAAGCTGTTTTTTAATTTAGTAGGTACTGGTTTAACGTAAATTGTTTATCGAAGCAATGAAACTGTTTTTAAATAAAGTACATAACATATTTATCCAATAAGGGTGTTTATTGAATCAATCAAACTTGAATATTTTCTGTAGGTATAATTATTTATATTTTATTTTATGAAATAATTATTTCAATCAATAGTATGACATTTGTTATGTTCATTGCTACGATGAAACGCGTTTTATAATAATATATTTGAATAACTGAGCTAAATAAAATCTCAAAGTCAAGACATAAAATTGTTTTTAATGACTATGATTTGCGGAAATATGTGTTATTATAAAATACATCTATAATTACACTAGACTTTCTGTACGTTGACAGGATCAGCAAGTTTTACGTGACTCGCTGCTTACTTTAAAAGAGCACGAAATTTCCAAAAATTGTGGCTGGAAATCAACCAAATCTACATGCTACAAGTTGTTTAAATAAAATAACGGTAATTTCTTAAGAATTGTTGAATTACTATATGAATATGATCCAATTACGGAAGAGTAGGTACGTCCGTATAGTGCTAAAAAAGAAGAGACTAAAGCTTCTATCTCGGGAAAAATATACAAAACGAGATAATAGGTCTGCTGCATCAAAGTGAACTGTCTCATTGGTGAAATGAAACAATCCAAATATTTTTTCATAATTTTAGACTGCTTTCTTGCCATAGTAAGGTAGAGCTAATGACTCTTGTAATCAAATATGTTTCAATCGATGAATTTGACGTTGATGTTGAAATTAAAATTAATGAAAGTTTTTAGGCTTCTTATCAGTCATAAGAACTACAAGAAAACAACCTTTTTTACTCAAGGGCCACATTGTAAATTTTTGGAGGCGAGGCGTTCAGGTGGTCTAGCCCCCTCCCAATCCTCCGCCCAATTTTTCTAGAGATTTTCTGGGCTTAGTTGCTGTATGTTAATAAGAAAATTTTTACTGATTTGTACCCATTTTCTTTTAAAATTTCAATAATTATTTTAAACAACCATAAATATGTATTTATTTTTTCACTTTGTAAGCTTCCCACGGAACGGACAAAATCTGTTCGCGGGCCGCATGTGACCCGCCGTTCGTAGGTTGGAGACCCCTGTTATAATTGGAAGACTTAATGAGTTCGGTTTAAATTTGCAGGTTATAAGAGGGCAGGGATATGGAAACGGGTCCAATATGAGGGGCGATGAAATAATTCGCATTCCGTATAGTCACTCTCTCAATCTTAATGATATGACAAAAGCATCAAAATCTAGTTATTTTCTTCCGGCATCTACTTTTCTACGGACAATACTTTTAAAACATGTTCGAGGATTAATGTTCCACTGTTCTTTTTTTTGTAATAAACATTTTAAAGTTGTGTTCTTACACTCGAGTTGTATTATATTTGACGCTGAATATACCCGATCAAAGTAATCCCCCGTCATGAAACTTGGCATGAAACAAAAATAGCTTGGCTGATTTACAAATGGAGCGAGAAAGGTCAGTTTAGGTACCAGATGAGTACTTTGCCGCATTTTAAAACAGCCGATCAATGCAGTCTCACTTGCAGTACAACTTTGATCAGCAACAATTTATTTTTTATTTCATTAATTTTTTCATAAAAATTAAAGTTCTTCGGCACTGTACAATGTACAATGTACGTGCGTTGGACAACACGCTGCATTTTTTTACGTCTGATCACCGCGCCGTTTCTACGCAAATCAAAAATACATTCTGAAATTGATCAATCACCCCACTTTACGGTAACCTTGATTATACGTAACCTGAGTTTACTGGTTGAACCATTAAGTTAGTCAACATTAGTATTAAAACTGGTGTTTTTCCAGATATCCTGTTACTTTGAATGTAGCTTTAGTTATTTCTTGACTAAAAAAAGGCTTAGGTGGAAATGATACTAACAGCTATAGGTCAATTTTTGATCAAAATAATTGAATACGTTCTTTCTAAGCAGCTAATACATTTTTTTTAATCTAATAAACTTTTCTATCAAAATTAATACGGGAGTAGAAAAAGTAGGTGTACATCTGATGCCATCACACTTCTCTTGGCGTTAATGCTTTGAAAATAGACAACATACGGTGCTTGCCTTTTTTGACATTTCCAAAGCTTTCGACTGTGTCTGCCATGATACATTAGTACATAAGCTTAGAGAGGTTTATAATTTTAGTAATCTTAGTATGCTTTTTAATGACAGTATCCAGCAAATTGTCCATTAAACATGATGTACCGCAAGGTTTCAGTCTTGGGCCTCTCATGTTCTTGATTTATATTAATGGCCTCCCTACATCTTTGCTGTCAAATGTGAACTGGATTTTATATGCCAATGATGCCACTGTAATTTCAAGTAATCAGATTTTTAACACTGCTTACCCCACTATACAAGAAAGCGTTAGTATTAGTGGTGTACTGCCAATACTATAAAGCTACATTTTTCAAAAACTATTATAATGATTTTGTCCTTAAGAAATGATATCGTTGATAATACCTCCTTTAAAGCGACACTAATAGGTTTGCGCCATTGATGCCAAACTGGATTTCAAGTACCACTGCAATAGTGCAACTAAAATTAATATTTTTACTTAGCAGGTTGCGAAACATTTCCTCCAAAGTTACTTTGAAAACTGCTTATTTTTCATTTGTTCATAGCACTCTCTGATATGCTATTCTTTCTTGGGGCATAGCTTTCATTAGAAATGCATATTTAAACGGCAGCGTAGAGCTACTCGCATCATATTTTGTCTTAGTTATAGACTGCGGTAAAATTTTTATCGATTTCCAGATCTTGACATTGCCATGTATTATATTCTTCAAGTTGTGTGCTATGCTAAGCGAAATATGTCTTTTAGTACTCCTCATTTCAAAGTCCATGATGATACCAGATTGAAGAGTAATATTCGTGTACAGTTATGTAGACTATCTAAGTTCCAAGCTGGTATATTGTACCAATCTCAATTTTTATATAATTGTCTTCCTACAAACATTAAATCTTTGCATCCTCCATTATTTAAGACGCGAGTCGACGATTTTCTTTTACTTAACGCTTTTTATTCGTTTGATGAGTGTGTTCTAAAGTGCATATGTAGTAATTTTTTTTTGTTATCTTTTTGTTAGATAGTACTTGCTTCTATGCTATTTTATTTATGGCTAGATAAGTGTAAGAGTTACACATTCCGCACAATAAATTAAAAAAAAAACAATAATAAAGATGTGCTCATATGGAATCTTTATTATTTAGGAAAGGGCAAAACCTTTAGTTAACGAGAAAAATGTATTTTAACGTGATGCTTGATTCAAAACCCAGGTTAGAACCCGTGAAATCTCGCGCCAGCAGGATATTAGTAACACATCCGTCCGAAGAATACTGTGTAAAAACAAGGTGCATTCATACCATATCCAGTTGCACCAAGAGTTACTCGACGGTGCCTATCCCAGAAGGGCTCGGCGATAAATTCACAATCAGGTGGATTTCGTTGATTTTGCCCTTTTCCATTATTATTCAACAAGTAAGCTTATAGCAGCTTATAATCAAACTAGGTGGTCTTTTGGGTGGTATAGTTGGAGATCACGTAATTAGACCACATTTTTTTCGATGGAATAGTGAATGGTCTGGTTTATTTTGACTTTTTAGAAAATCATTTACCATTATTGTTGGCAAACGTTCCTCTTCACATTCGTCAAAGAATGTGGTTGTTGAATGTGGTTGTTACAGATGGAGCTCCGGTACATCGCACTAGATTAACTCATAATCATAATAATGCCCGTTTTCCTGACAGATGGATGTGAAGCGGAGGGCCCATTGGATGTCCAGCTCTTTCACCAGAGTTATTATTATTTTTCTTTAATTAGTTTATTAAAGTAAGTGATTAGTTTACATTATAATACAAGATAAAAATAAAACAGGGTATAAAAGTAGAATCAGACAGTTTTTGCACCGGAGTGGAAGCTACTTGGTAACATCAGATATCCTTAACCACTAACATTTATATGGATTGCACTGTTTAACAATTTTTGTTTATTTCACTCGTAGCTTGATCATATATTGATCCAGTTCGTGTTTGAATTTTCCTAAACTGACTCTATCTTTAATATCTTTTGGTAGAGAGTTATAGTCGTTGGTAGCTTTACACTGATTTTTTCCACTGTTTGTCCTTACAGAGTTTATATGTAGATGATTTGCAGATCTTGTCCCGTATTGATGACTATCACTATTTTTATTAGTTGCAGGTTTTATTTTGTTTTTCCGAGTAGGCATTTATGTGCATAGATAACGTTGCTTTCGAAGATAAGCTCTTCTAGTTGGACATTTTTTGTTAATTCATAAACTTTCTGCGTTCCTGTCCTAATGTTGAGATTATAGAGTATTTTAGGCTTTTAGTGAGTAGCCTTGCTAATGAGGATCTATATAAGGAACAAAACTGTGACTAGATCGTGATACAATATACAGGGTGGGTGTCTACTGCGTGGACGGAGGATTTCTCCTTAACTATTAGAGATATCAAAACCAATTTTGGTGTCGTAATACACGATTATTGGACCTACATTCTAAAAATATTTAGGTATATACAGGGTGAATGACAAAAATATGCCAACCCAAACCTGTTTTTTTTTTAATGGACCACCCAATATATTTTTGCATTTTTTGGATTCACTGTTACACTTAGAAACTATAGAAATGTGTATCTGTATCACTAACCGTTCTGCAGGTATCGTCACTTTAGTACCAAAATAGAGTTAACTTTGGAACCATGATGCGAGCGTTGCCACCACGATTTTATAAATCTGTTTATACCACCGACTATTAATAATAGTCTACTAACGAACAAACTGAAATTTTTCCAAATGTAACAGTGAATCCAAAAATGCAAAAATATACAGTGTGTTTTATTTAAAAAAACACAGGTTTGGGTTGGCATATTTTTGTCAATCACCCTGTATATACTTAAATATTTTTAGAGTGTAGGTCTAATGATTGTGTATTACTACATCAAAATTGGTTTTGATATTACTAATAGTTAAGGAGCAATCCTTGTCCACGCAGTATACACCCACCCTGTCATGCCGAATGATGAATGAGTTGTATATTAATTTATTTGCTTTCTATGGAAGATGGTTACATCTTCTCAGCGCGCTTATTATAGGGATAAGTTTTTTTCTAATATTATTTGTGTGATCTTTTCAATGCATATTTTCATCTAACGTTATACCAAGGTAGATTGACGTTAATTAATATTAATTTCTTTATGTGGGGTCATGTGAAAAACCTTGTGTCTCATATATCTCCAACGACACAAGATGATATGAAGAACAGAATAAAAGAGGCATTGGAGAGTATTAATATAGAAATGTAAGCCGACGATTGCAAAATCGACAGCAATGCTGTATTGATGTTTTCGGTGGCCATTTTGAACATTTATTATGAAATGAATTAAATTTTTATAACTATTTGTCACACTGCCATTTGTCCACGGCTAATTTGTTATAACAGAAATTTAAAAAAAAAATCGCTTTCTGTTATTAAATTGAAAATATCTTAGAAATTAATGACTGTCTATAGGGAGTGATTAAGAGAAAAACAAGAACATAAAGTGTATTTTCACTTTAAAAAAAAATACAGGGCGATTCACCTGAAAAGAATGAGAAAATCATGTGTTTCAATTTGGCTCGCCCTATACTAAATTATTGCAGTATTATAAAAATAGCACCTTCTCTTAAAACTGGAGCAATGTCAAAAAGTAATGCTTGCAAAAAGTTTGTTCTGTCTAGGGTATGCAGGACATTGAAATGAGAATAATTTACATATACAATTGAGCATAACTTTTGGAATACCCTGTATAACGTATGTAACATATTGGAAGTATGGGGGAGATGAGCTTAATCTAAATTTGTAATAATATATAGGGTGTCCCATTAAAAAAATGGTATGTTTGGTTGGTAATATGTAACACCCTGCAGATATGAAATAACTAATAACTTTATTTGATATCTTCTATAATAACCGATGTATCGTACTTCGACGCACTAATGGCGCACCCTGTATAAATCACTTAAAAAATGTATTTTAAATTCGGCATTTTATAATTCAGTGGCGTATTTACAATTTGACTGTGGGGGGCTTGGCGATTTCGGTACTCGTTAGTTATGTAAAACGATAACAAAAAACGACGGCAAGAAATGTGGTAAATACGAGTTGCACAAACAAATAAATCAAGCAAGTTTTTTTATTAATTGAATATGTTAATAACTTATTGGTATGAGCACAAACATAAAACATATTAGAGTAAAAGAACAATTCTCTAAATAATAAATTCTAATCTTCGAGGTTTAGCTGCCGATTCATCGATTACCTCATCCGAAGATATGTCCATATTTGCATGTATAGAACACATGGCGAGTCCATTGAGTCGTCCCTTTAAACAAAAGCGTCTGTTAATTAATTTAACCAATTTGGTCCAAAACTCACAAAAAAAATTGAGATTTACTGCTTACCTCAGATATAGTGTTTCTGAGATAGGATTTTATTCTCTTTAAGGTAGAAAACAATCCCTCTGCGGTTGATGTTGACACTGGCAAGCGCCATATTTTTAATAGTTGAAAAATATTCGGGAAAATCTCTGAATTACAAGTGTAGAGAGCAGCCATTGCGTTTTTAGGCTTATCTACGTCATCCATCTCCAAAATCTTTGTGGGCCATAGTATAAATTCAGATTTTGCATCATCTTTACAAGTATTAAGATCGGCTTCATAAACGTTGAGCAGACTTTCAAAGCCCACAAGATCTTGTTCGTTAGAAGATTTTGGAAACAGTGACTGAAATCTAATCAACAACTGATGATGATTAAGAATACGATCTTTAATTTGCATAATAAATGTGTTTAAAAATAGGCAGAATATGGTTATCCTAAAGTAATCCTCTGGGCAACTCGAACTCAAGTGAGGATTAGCTTGTAAGCCTTGGAATAATCAGTGAAACGCTGAGTTTATCACCAATTTTTACAATTTTTTAAAAATCTGTTCTGAATCCTCTCGAAGACTTTCAATTTCTTTTAACGTCGTATCAGCCAAAAACACTGCTTCTTTCAAATGTATATCTTTCTTTTGAAAGCTTTTGCTTAAGGGTAAGGTAAGACTGAATATTTTTGCTGTAACAAACGAAGATACCAGAAAATCGCATTGGAGTATTGCAGAGTGTAAAAAACAGCATTCCTGGAAGTCTCCAAATCATTCCATTCCGAGATTGCATCCAAAGATGCTAAAACTGGCACGAGTAAATCAATAAAGTCGTTAATGGAATGGAATCTTTCAATCCATCTAGTAGCACAGTTTCTTTTTAACGTTCTGGTATGCTGCTATTCTATAAGAGTGTCAATATGTTTATTTAAAACAGCTTTTCGTTTCGGAAATATGAAAAAATCGTGTGCTTTACCGACAATGCCAATACAGTTTCGAATTGATTGAATTTCGCAAGATTTTGATACCACCAAAATCAATCTGTGCGCAGAACAATGTACATCTTGGGCTAAAGGATGAGATTGTACGCCATTTATTTCTCCTGCTATGATAGCTGCCCCATCGTAGCCCTGTCCACTTAAGTATGAGGTTTCAATGCCAAATGATTGAAGCGTTTCTAGAATAAGTTGAGCAAACCTTCGCCAGTAACATCAACTGCAGGGACAAACTGAAGAAAGTCTTCTTTTAGTACACATTTTTCCAAATCCACATACCTTGTACATATGGATACTTGCTCAACACCACATATGTCGGCTGTTTCATCGAGAACCGTGAAATACTATTTACATTATTTACAATTTTTTTAACATAACATTATTGCAGGTCATAAACAATTGCATTCTGACCTACTCCCTTCAAGAAATTTTTTTGTTGTTCATCGCCATGTGCACGATATCGTAAAATTGCGAGAAAATTCCCTTCGTTATGGTCAATGTGTTCATTAATAACAATAGCGCCCCCGTCTCTGTGACCCCGAAGATAAAACTTCTTGTTTTCCACATAAAATTATGGCGTCAATAATTAGCATATGTTTTCTATTTTATAAAATCTGTTTATTTTGTCCAGCGTCCAATTGGTTTTCTATAGATAAACTAACATTTTTTGACACTTTGAGAAAATCATCAGCATCGGTCACACATTTTAGATGATATTTTAACGTTGCGTGCTTCTGCAAGACTTCTACTACATGTTTTCAGTTATAAAATTGCTTTTTAACCAAAGCTCCCAATTCTTGCGAATTTACACCGGCACCTGTTTTCGCAAAGAGACAACAATATTTGCAGAATGACCCATCTTTTTTTGCCGAATAAAGCAGCCAGGCCAACGCACTAACCACGAGTGTTGAAATTTTCGCTTGTTTCTAGCAGAAAAATAATTTGGTGAAGGTACGCATACCTTACCGAGCAGAAGACTTTTTTCCGAATTGTCCATCGGACTAGTGTTAGAAAGGCCAAATTATAGATTTTTGTGTTCTGGCACTAAAGATTTCAATTTGGGCGTCGTTTTGGACATCTGTATGTGGATCGCTAGAACTAGAAGCATGAGCTGATTCAGGTTGAATTTTTTCCGACCTCTTTTGTTTTGGAGGTACAGGTGAAAAAAATGCAACATTGTTCTTGGACTTTTTTGTGCTTCATTGTTATTCATTGTAGGTACCTATTATCTGTAAACGTATACCGATTTTATTCGAAACCCAAAGTACTAAGTTAAATTTTTTTTTACTAATACCACTCACTATGCCACGCACAATTAAAAAATAAAATGGATATTATACTTTAAACTTAAACTTACACGAAAGATGTCTGGCTAAAGACTAAATTGTTGTTTTGTAACTTGCTAACGTGTTACTTGCACTGCACATTTGTTTGAAGTTATCGCGTAAGCGCATGTCGACCGACCTTTCGAGTAGCAATAGCACGAACACGTTCTCCGGGATTCGTGGAAAAGGAAGTAACGGACAGCGATTACAACTACTAGTATTTGTTCCAAATTGTTATGAATTTAGCTATAAACGTTTTTGTACTCGCCGCCTGGGAAATGACGTTTCATATACGTGTGTAGCCAATCAGGAAATTGTTATTCCCGCATCAATTCAGGAAAAATTATGAAAGACACTGGTATTTACAGACATTTAAATAATAATATTATAATGCAACTATGATTTGTAGTTGTTAAAAACCGTTTTCCCAATGTTTTTTATTAATAAAAACAAGAAGTAAACTTAAAAAATCAATTATTTATGAATGTGCTCAGGCCATTTGTTTGATTGGTACCGTCTGGGGGGGCTTAAGCCAGCTGAGCCCCTTCCGTAAATACGCCACTGTTTTCTATTAATACTAAGTGTATAAATGTATTGTCGAGGTTGGATTAAATTACAGGGTGCTCTATTGAAATTGACAAAGCTATAACAGACTGATAAAATGAAATTATACACTGCGGTATAGAACATCCTGTATAAATTTTGGAAAATGTAAATGTCGCATATGGAAGTCGAAATCTGTTTAGTGTGTTTATTTCAATAATAAAAAAAATATCCTTGATATGGCACATAAATTTGGAACACTATAAATTTCTAAGTAATTTTAAAATTTTCCGAACAAAGCGGTCCTTTAACATGTACACTCCGTGCCGTTGAGTGTAGCTCACCCTGTACATATATTTAAAGGGCGTTGTCTTTTTGTCCGGCCCGAAATAATAGCAAGAACGGGCGCTGGTATCTACTTACCTTAATCTTATATCTGTTTTCGGTGAAAATTCTTTGAGCTTCCACCTAATTGCGTTGTACAGAAATTTTGACGAGTTGAATGACTCCCGTTACTTTTATAAAAATGTTACTTCTTAATTCATGTAGATCGTGTTTGTATGGAAGCCTTTATTAATCAAAATGCTTTTATGTTTGGCTGCAATAGTAATAGTGACTATTCATACCTATTCAATGTGCATAGGTTAGAAAGTGCACGATAAACGGTAAGAGTATTGTTTATTAAAAGCATAACTACCACGTTCTTTTAAAAAGCGTCAATTAACAACATAACTTTAATGAATTAAAAGCATTAATTAAACATTGTCGTCTGTATAAACTACAACGTTTCACTTTTCATTCTAATGTTTTTATCACATTTTTTGGTGAGAATGGGCTAAAGCAGCAAAAATCCTACACGTAATGAAAGTTTGCGGTACGTAAAATGTACAGCAATTTTAATTGTTCTTTTATTTCGTAATTAGATTTGGTTTCAACTTGTCCTAGACCATAAAATTGTAATATTATGCTTTGGGAAAGTGTGTTTACATTTAAACAACCTTGAGGAAATCCGATTGATTTGAAACTAAATTTAGGGGTGATTAATTTTAATCGTGATTGATTTGATAAGTTACCGTGTTCTCTGACAGTCACGAATATCACCCCTCAGTGTTTGTGTGTTATGGTGTACCGATTAGGAGATACACAAGAAGGTAAAAATTTACTTATGGAATCATAACAAAAAGTGAAATTTTTTATAAAAATGTTCGTTATTGTCGGATTTCAATTTCAATTCCAGTAATGATACGTTATGATTATAATGGTATAAATTTAGTAAATTTGACATTGTGTTTTCAACTGCCAATCATTATGTCCAATACCATTTATGCACGAAGTGAAACTGGTTTGCAGCTGCTAATTTATCATGTTTGCTTTAGTAATAACTGCAATTAATGTTTTTAATTTGAACAACTCATGCTGCTGGTAATTGGTGGATGCTACGAATCCGTCTAATCTAAATATACATGACCGATCTGTAAATAATCATTCCGCGTGATGTATAAATATTGATTTCACTTCAGATCTCATCATTTGAACATTATTCATGCACATGATATCAGCAAGCTAATACCGGAAATGTTTGCCACCAATAAACTTTTTATTATTTATATTATTTTTTGCGGTCATTCAACGAAATCATCCACATCCTTGTTTTCTGTTTAAATTGAAGCAACTTAAAACTTGATGCTTTTAACTTATTTTTAGAACTTACTTTTATAAACAGATCCAAATTTTCATTTTTTACAATATTGATCACAATTTTGTGAAGTAAACCTTAAATAAATATTTTCACATCTAAATGTAGTCGATGATGTCACTACAATTGTAATTTAAAGCACTTTTTTTTTATAAAAATCCGGAAACGGAAATTAAACTTTTTTTTGGTAGTTTAATTACAAAAACGATTTACCAGATTATGAAATGTGTTGTTAAATGACATTTTATAGAATACAAGCGGAAGCGCACATATTTTTGTTTGCTTAACCCTTGAATGGTAACATCAATTTTCAGCGCCTGTTGATAACATCCGTCTCTCAGACGGATTCTTCCATTTTAACCCGTAGCTACTATAGTTGTTTTCATGCACGTAATTACTATGGTGGGGTGTCTGGACACCCCATTGTTTATATATGTGCATAAACAATATGCTTTATAATGCTGCATGTTTTATGACATAGGTGCTTACATTGGACATGCATAGAGACGCAGTACACAAAATAACATTTATTGTCTTTCTAAAAACTACAATAAATAAACATTAGCAATTCTATACACATATAACCAAAAAGAAAACAGTATTCTCTTTATTACAAAATATCCCAAAATCAACTTTAGCTATCGTTCACTTATCCATTGCATCATTGCACCATTGCTCCTTAAGTCCTGTAACAGAAAAGTGAATACAGAGTTGAAAACACAAATAACAACAAACACGTTTGAAAGGAAAAATATATTATTGAAAAATGGGCAAAAATTATTTCTTCTTACCTATCTTCGCTGCAGTTACTGCAACGTAAAAAACTTTCGGAATGCTCTTTGCAAATGTGCTTTTTGCATTGTTGACAGGTTGATTTCACCTTTCGGTCTTTTTTCCTGGGACATATAACACAACGACCGTAGGACCTGGGAAGCATTGATGGCCCGGGTTCGTTTGGATGTTCCTGCTGATCAGGCGCAGATTCGTCCAGTATATTTCTAACTATACATAGTAGATCTCTAGACAAGTTTTTTGATTCCAGTCTACGTTTTACGTGATCAGGAATCAGCGACATGGCAAGATCAATAGTAAATTTACGACGTGATATTTTGATGTATTTCGGAGAAGCTGCTACGTAAATTATGAAATTGTTGCATCTTGCAATGTCGAGCATGGCACCAAATACAGCCATAGGCCATCTTTTGATTCGCCTTTGACAGGAATAAGTAGCGCACCTTTGATCCAATGCGTTCACGCCACCCTTTGTAGAATTGTAGAAGTTAATTATTTCGGGTTTCCCATTCTCCTCTACAATTGGCGCATGGTGCATAGTTGAAACTAGTATAACCGATCTATTTTTTTTGGGAACATCTGACACTATTGTGTCATTACTTGTAAATCCGAAAATAGAAGATGCTTCTTCACGTTGTCTGTTTGGTAGAAATTGTTGAGGAACCTCGCGTTTAATCTTAGGTAAGGTTCCAACGTAAGTTAAGCCTATATCACGTAGTTCCTCCATTAACTCAAGGGAACTAAACCAATTGTCCCCCGTCATATTGCGGTTAGTGTTTTTGATCGGCTCTACTAATTTTAGGGTACTTTGAGTGGGAACTGATAATTTCTTTGGATTCGGCTCTTTGGTTTTTCCGCAGTATATATAGGAATTTATCAGATAATGCGTTTTGGCAACGCATAAGCACATTATTTTTAATCCATATTTTCGTGGCTTGCTCTTCATAAACTGGCGGAATGAACACTTTCCCCTAAAACCAACCAGCATTTCATCTACTACCGCATATTCACTGCACGAATAATTAAAGTGATAATTTCTGTTGCTTTCAATTCTTTCCTGACGAGTAGTCCAGTCATCAAACCTCAAAGCAGTTAACAGAAATAGAAACCTTTCTTTAGACATAGTACCTCGAAATATATTTCTTCCTATGCTATCAATACCAAAAAAAGATTTTAGATCTTCGTGATTAGATTTGCATACTCCAACTAGAAGCAGTACACCCAAAAATGCTTTCAATTCTAACTCGTCTATATGTCCTACGAATGTAGCAGTCGAACCGTAATTTACACTGAGGTCTGTAATTTTAGCGTTGGTATGCTCTACAATTTCAGATAAAATTTCATCGGTAATCAAATGTGACCAACTTTCTAATGGAGTCTTTGGAAAAATTTCAGCTGCATTTCCTTTTAGACCTGGAAGATGGATTACTATGTTTTCTTGTCGAGTTCGCGAAGAAGCTGGTGGGTCTTTACACCACTTAAATCTATTTTCTCCATAGTAATATCTACCAGTATCTGGTAGATCGTCAACCTCATATTCTTCGTCGTCCGTATTGGTGTAATGATCACTAAGTTCACTCACAGCATCACTTAGGTCACTATCACCTTCATCATACAATTCACTCTCCACATCGTCATAAAAGTTTTTTGCCAACTTTTGAAGTTTTGTTTTTGATAAAGACCGATCCATTACTGTACACTACTCAAATATTCACTACACGCATTTACTATGCTGGGGTGTTCTGGAACCCCACCTATCACTTATACAACAATCCACAAACAGTTAGAAAATTTTAATGTCACTATTATCTTCGTAATGGTGATGTAGGAGAATACCTGAAACAAGAAAAATGTACTTTCAAAATTCTATACCTAACGAATAAAAAACCATGAACTGGGGTGTCGGAGCACCCCACGGTAGTAGTTAAGGGTTAAATGATATTATCCAAATCGGAAGTTTTTTTGCAAGTGTGTGTGTACGTGTGTGTGTGTGTGTCGTTTGTTCAACGTTAAGCTGTTTCTACGACTAGGGGCTACTGCCGACGCCAAGTTGCAGTTTCACCCAATGAAACTGAAATTTTAGTTTGTAGCTTTTTAGGAAAATAAGAATTAAAAGAAATATGTAATTGAAATATACTTAAATTTATGTCTTTGGCAAAAAATAATGATCATTTTGAGAATTGTATAAGTTCATAATAAAATTAAGCTTGTCCCTCTATTAGTCTATAATTTTTGACAGCACAATTTACAAACTTTGTAGCTACATTCAAGCAGTTGTAACTACTTTCAGATTTTGACGACTCACATGATTCATAGATGATTTTTGAATTGAAACAGCTGACTGCAATCATGTTATAAAATACAGCTAGAGGCCATCTCCTTGTTCTTCTGTTAGGAGAATAATTAGCAATTTTCTGGTCCAGCGTATCAACTCCTGATTTTGTCGAATTATAAAAACTTATTATCTCTGGTTTATTATTTGTTACGTCTGTGAAGCGTGAGTGATGCATTGACGAGATCAATTAAACAACTTTCGAGGGTTTTGGAACGTATGACAGCAGCGTACAATTTTTTGTAAAGCCATACATACTTGAATTGACCACTCTTTTCTTATTGACATGGAATTCTCTTATTTTTCTTGAGCGTTCCTACATAAGTAAGGTGACTATTTCTCAGCTCTTCGATGAGCTCTAGGGACGAAAACCAGTTACCGGCAGTGATATTTCTGTTAGAACCATTTAGTGGCTTTGATAGTCTAACAACTGATTGAGAAGGTTTAGATAACTTCTTTTCCTCTTCAGAAAGCGTTTTGCCATCACTGTCCTTACCCGCATATATATATATATATATATATATATATATATATATATATATATATATATATATATATATATATATATATATATATATATATATATATATATATATATATATATATATATATATATATATATATATATATATATATATATATATATATATATATATATGAAGTTGATGTTCTTCCGGGCTTGCTCTCGCGTAGATTCTCCTCCATGGTTCTTAAAAGAACCGATGTTGAAATGACAACGTTTCGGCATGATCTCATCTGCCATTTTCAAGTCTTCGTGTTCTGCTCCTGGTAACTCGAACTGAACTGAACAAGTTCAGTTCGAGTTACGTCGTCATTTCAACATCGGTTCTTTTAAGAACCATGGAGGAGAATCTACGCGAGACCAAGCCGGAAGAACATCAACTTCATATCCAGCACTCGTGGAAACCTGAAAATTAACATATATATATATATATATATATATATATATATATATATATATATATATACATACATGCGTTAAAAGATATGAATTTGTTGTATCTGTCAAACACATTATTTTTATGCCATATTTGGCGGGCTTGTTGGGTATATACATACGAAAAGAACACTCCCCTCTAAATGGCAATAGCATTTCATCAACACAGGCCAAATTACCTATGGCGTAGTTATTTTGACAATTTTGTATAAACTGATTGTAAATACCTGACACTGCAGCTGCGGCATCGTCAATTTTCCTCAAGTCCCTCGTAGTTCGATCATCGAAACGAAGTGCCAATAACAGAGTTTGGCATCAAAAAGTTCCGAATCGTCTATATGAATATCAGGATGTTGTTTTTGAAAAACAGTTAATGCTACGAATCCTCAGTGTTGTCCATTTATCCACATAGACTATACAAGTGGTATAAAACATGGTCAATGACGTTACGGCTAGGTCTTTTCCTTCATTTATCAGAGCTACGAGCATAGTGTTATGTATATATATATATATATATATATATATATATATATACACACGGGGTGTAAATCAAATAGGGTGTGACTTTTGAGTGGGTCGTTAGATTTTGTTCAAGTTTTGATGGGTTATATTAGAGCCAGTTTGGGATTTTTTTACATAAAAAAAACAATATTACCGATTTCCGGTTTCACCGCAAATGGCACAAAAGCTGAAAATTTAAATGGAACAACCTGTATATTTTTACATGTTTGGATTCTACGGCTTCAAATACATACAGTTCATCTGCGAAATGTCAACTCAAACGCCATCTTACTTTGACAGAGTCGGCTACAGGAGCGTGTTGTGTTAATAAAAATTAGAATTTTAAAAATTACTGCTTTATTTAGGAACTATGGAAATTACTATGCATATCGTTTTACTAGTGCTTGAAAGAGCTATTTAATATACAGGGTGGCCCATGTATGTTTCAATTGGGAATAGTGAGTCTTAGTTAAAAACCCGTAATTTTTAAATTTGATCGTTAACAAACTTCACAAAAATTAATTATTAGGAAAAATAATATTGTGGGGGTAATTGTACGTCAATAATCCATAATTTAGATGACGTCAGATCATTAGATCTAAAATTTAAAAAAATATTAAAAAAAAATTAAAATGGCGTCCGAGTTGACATTTAACAGATGAACTGTACGTATTTGAAGCTCTAGAATCCAATTATGTAAAAAATATACAGAATGTTCCATTTAAATTTTCAGCTTTTGCGTCGTTTCAAAAGTTACAGGGGTGGCCCCTATTTGATTTACACACCGTATATAGTGTGAAGCACTGTAAGAGAAACAGTTAACATAACAAATAACAAAATAAATCGATACTGTATACTTATACTGGGGCATCAGTGTTCACGTCGGACGTTTGTATGTTTACTCGAGAAGGACAAACACCTCTGACTGTGCTTGAGCATCACTCCCCAAAGGTCGGTCGCAGTTCTAGCCTGGGCTAACGCCGCTGCGACCTTGCCATTTCCACATCTTCCGAACAAGCCTAATGTAGAGTCGAACCCGAAGGCGGGTTGGGAAGGCTGGGTATCGACAGGAGGGTGTCCTCTTCGGTCTCTATTTATCTTCCATCTTCTGTTATGGCGAAAGACGATGTAACAGACTGCTTGGTCCGTATGGGGTTTAGTGTATTCACTGGTGTGATGACCACCGGTGCATTTGATACAGCGTACTGCAGATCTGCTGCAGCGCTGTGTCTGACGAAAATCCTGACACCGGTGACACTTTCCGATGCAAGTATTCCGTCCCTCAACGGTGTCTCGAAATCGGGCGACTTTCTCCACCTTTCGTATCTTGTTAGCGTTCGCTTCCGTTGGCAGTTCCACCAGCACGAGAAGGATTTGACGTTCTGACTGCTTCATTCTGGAGAAATAAGACATTAACATCACTTGGAGGTCACGTCGTTCTCGAAGATTTCTACGGGCATGCTACGTAGAACCACCTTATTCGTCTACCTCGGTCCAGGTTTGAGACAAGCTGACTCCGAATTTCCTCGCTGATGACCTTAGCCCTCGTTTAGGCGAGTCGGTTGATTTCTCAGAGAGGGCGACCAAGTTCTCCTGATGAAGGATTATCGCAGTTACTTTCTACCTGGTTTTTTTTATCAGTATAACCTTCATAATTTGTACATCGTGTGTAGATAACTCACTACTAGGTATTTGATGTAAATTGGTAGAAATATTAACTGTTGTGTGGTTGAAATAACCCAGTTTAGGTTAGTTATAACAGAACTTTTATGAACCGCATACAGGGTTGTGTTAGCGGGATCGTCCATTTTTATGGTTTGGGAACTAATACCGTCTGCACAGTAGCCTAAATGTTGTCATCATACCGGTTATGTTTATAGTTCTATTTATGTTTACGTCAAAATTTAACGCGGGATAATTCGTTTTTAAATTTATCGTTTAGATTTAAGTAGGATGTTCTATTGTGAATTGGAATGTTCAGATTATAGATTATGTCTGTGTATTTGCATATAAAAATTAAGATTAGGCCAAGTGTGATCTGAAAGTTTTCTCTAAAGAATATTTATCTGAGGGTTTGATTATTATTATTACGGGTGAAGTAAAACAATGGCATTTTTTTGCAAGTTGAAATTTAATCGGTTGTAGTTGAACTTCCCTTTTAGGGTTGACACAGTGAAAGATCTTTCAACGAACCCGAGAGGCGTATAAAGTAATTATAAGCATTAATTAATTTTAATTGTTTTGGCTGCTATTAGCTAAATGATGTGGCTTGACTCGTCAGGGTGTACTCGGGGCGAATCCTTACATATGTTAGGATATAAAATTTGTCTAGTCGTTGGGGAAAACTTTAATATAAATTAGTGTTATAGAGATCTGCTTGTGATAAGATATGTGTGAACCTTATAGTTATATTTATTTATATGTAAAATTTGTTTTTTTTTCATCTGGGGAAAATTTTAAGTGGACATCGGATCATACCAAACGAGTCTAGTCCTTATATTGAAGTTTTGAATAAATTAAGATTATCTAAGGGAACTGGTGTTTGTTTAATATTTCTGTTTCTTCTCTCTCAAACTAATTTAATTATATTCTACATTATCAACACTCCAAAACTTCCCACACCAACAAAGTGCTTTATGATTAATTTATCGTTAAACTGAGTTCGCAGCCGCGCTATTTTCTCTAACACAATATTTCTTTTTATGTGACGTGGTAGGTTAGACACGTTACAAACTCGTCTTCGATTGTGGCTCAAATATTGTTCCTACAATAAAAAACTTCTTCACTATTAGTAGTAGAAAATACCAACGGTATTAATCCAACCCATTTCTTTTTCTCAGGTAGATTTGAAGGAAAACGGAAAAACTGACAGATTCTTGCGCTACAAACCGTCATATGTGAATATTCATTATCTACTATTTTAAATAATAAATTAATATAAAAATAGTTTAAATCTGAAACCTCTGACGTTAGTATTTAAGATGAATAACATGAAAATGAAAAAGTAACATGACAACATTTTCTTTACCAGTACAATTTAAATTCAGTTATACCTACCACGTATTAAATACTTACAATAAATACCAAAGCAACTGCAGAAATTTTTAAACTAACTAGAAAACCTTATTTTATATCTTAAAAGTGCAAACGCAATAGAAAGATCTCATGGAAAAATTACGAAATATTTCGAATTGTTTGAAATTTAGTGACGTCACGACTTAAGTTACACATTACATTTATAAGTGCATTATATCAGTGTTAATGTGAATTTTATTTTCTATGTCCAGAATTAATCAATGATATGCCCGCGCGTTTCCATTACTGATATGACGACCCCTAAGAGGGCTCTCCCCAAAGGCTCAGAATCCCTGCATTACAGCATCAAACGTAATACTACTAATCCAAAATATTTAATAGAATGTTCGAAAATTCCTTTATTACCAGGTTAAATATTATTATGCCAGCGGAATGAACCTTTCTATAGTTTATAGTATAATTAATATATTCAAAAACCTGTTTTTGGCAATTTTTAATTAATATTAAAATGAAATCCCTTTCATCACTTTGTTACGTCCTTGTGAGAAACTACGATATCACATACTTAACCATAGTCTTCAAAGTACGCTAAAACGTTTCGCATCATACAGTATTAAATTCGTATGATGTGATGTGGGTCAACTTTTGGTTTACAATTAACAATCCTCTAATTTGTTGCCAGTTATATGGTCTTATTACCGAAGAACTAAGAAAACGTTACTTTCCGAAATATCGCTTTAGGCATATCTGGGTTAAGGTAAGAAACATCTTATGTGTAGGGGGAGATGTTAATTGCGCCATAAATTAACTATTGTAAACAAAATGTATCTCGTGGGAGATTTCATTATTAAGTTTCGTTTCCAATATATTTATATTTAGATTTGTTTACATATACCTTGTGCTCGTGTTAATAACCGTGTTAAAAATAGTAAAATTTATGAATTCTTTTTAAGGTTTATTTTCAAAAAGTAGACATCATTTCCATAGGTGATTATAATAATACATTAATGTGTAATTGTAAAGTATCACGTTGAAAGGGAATAAACCTTATGCTTAATATTAGTAACAACGAAACCACTTTTTTATTATGTCTAGCTATTTAAATGTTGTGTTACAACTTTGTTGTTTAAAGTTTAATTATTTTTATGGCCGGGGTGCTTGCTGAAGAGTAAATTAACGTTGCGGCTTACTATACGCAATTATTTACAATTACACTTCATATAATTCATGTAGGTGGACAGGAGCAATAAACTTTAGGATATTGCGATAAATTAGTGCTTTATTCGCACTACAATTGGATTGTTTAGTAGTGTATGTACTTCGATCAAGGAATAGTCAAATGTGTAACTTAGTGGTTTTTTTGACCCTCTCCCTTCAATTGTTTGTAGAATCTCGAAAATACACTTTTGTATCGCGCCGAAACACAATAGTGTTTTTTGTTACTAATACTACATTTGGCTTATTGCTTTACAACAAATATTTTGATTTGTAGCAGACCAAACAAAAGAACGGATTGTGTTTGGTTAGTGGAATGTGTGTTAATTAATTAATTTTTAATAATATCACTATATTTCGGTGTTGAAGCATAAGCAACGGTCTGTGGGATATCGGGTATTTCTCCGTATCGGATAAAGCGCCCCTTAATGGAATCAATGTTTGAAGTGTCTCTCTTTCACTCCCCTCGATTTCAGTCCCGGTTTGAGCACGAACCTAACCTTATAATGCTAATAACGCATTCTAGATTTTGTTTTCGGTATGAATTTTTAGAAGTATTTTTTTATTCATATAAAGTAAACTGAAAATTGGAAGCACTCGAGGATCGGCATCAAGGTAATATTTATGCCTCATAAGAATTAACGTCTATGTACGTCAATAAAGTGACCATCCCATTTTGCTTAAAATAACCTATTTTTAACCATAATTTTAAACCAACTTTAATAAATGACGGACTATTGAAATAAAATTTTCGACCGGCTCCTGAAAAGCGCCAGAATAAAATCAAAAGTGGGGTGCTAGCTTGACCTAGCAATAACCGTTTGGCATACCACTCATTTCGTCTATCAACCTCCTATTGTTAGTTCTACCCGCATCATATCGCAAATATGGAATCGATGTAAACCATCATTTTGGACTAACTTTAGACTGATTTCTTCACAATCAATTTTTTCCATTCTTCAATGAGATCAAAAATCCTAAAATATACAACTGGTTATATTTAAAAAGCTATAAATAATATTAGTTAGATATAAAAGGAGTAGAGTACTCTTATTAAAGTATCTGATTGATTTGTGCAATCAATGTTTGCATAACTTAAACTCTTTTATTGTTTAGTATAAAATAAAATTTGATAACCTCACGTATTCATTTTTTTGTTGCTTTTAATGTAAAAGCAAATACGGGACAGACATGCAAAAGGGTGTAACTATTTCATTAAAATTGCCTAAAAGACGTACTAAATCAATTATATCTAGCTGAAATTAAATGTAATCTACGTAGAAAATTGTAGTCGTAATAGATTTTCGATTTAAGATGAAACCCAATAGATATTGAATTAACTATTAATTTTATTGACTAAATTCAAATTTTGGGTAAAGTACCCTGATGACTGGTATGTGACCGGGAAGAAATAAAAACAAGTCGCGTGTCAGCTATTCAGGAGTCTTTAGTCTAATGCGGTAGACTTTGAAGCCTAACGTCAAGTGAAATACTAACGGGTCATAATTAATTAAAAGTTATGTGCAAAAAATATTAATTTGTAAGTTTACAAATAAGTAAAGCGCTTTTAGTTTAGCAAGTAAGCAATATAATTAACAAGTAGGCCGCATATAATTATTGGAGTGTAATGGCCATCTATTGAACAGTTTACGTAAAAATGGAATGAATGTTAATGCCCTTTACACATCTCTCTATAAAAAGGTTGTAGTATTAAGTAATGTTAAGAGAACACGGTTACGATATAATGAACTATCGCGATATCACAGTGTATAAATACATATTATAAAAGCACTAAAGGCAGAGATGCACAATGTAAAGCATTAAGACAAGCCTGGACACCTGTCCAGGTAGATTGAAGTGATTTTATTATCGATGCTCACAAGCAATTAATTGTTGAGTAATTGCGAAATTAATTAAAATACGTCGAGTATTTTTAGTTAAAAATCACGCATGTCAATCCACACATCTGGATTATATATTGGTGAAATCCAATGATAAGAATACAGCAGCTGTGGATTAACGAACCTATTTACACTATGACTAATTTCACTGCGTGAGGAGTTGATAGCAATTTCCTAACTAAATTGTCCCTCAGTTTGCGAACTCAATTATGCTTGAGGTAGGATAATTGTTATTGAACCTGATTTGTTAAGTTGTCAATAGATTTATTGAATCCTTTAACGTATTCTTTTCTGTTGAATGTCCCTGACCTTAAACATTTATTTGTGCATGGGTTTAGGTCGAAGTTAATAGTATAGACATATACACGATGATACAATTAATTCATTGTAGTTTATTTTTTGTTGTTTTTATTCCTTGGATTTTGTTTGAAATGGCTTGTGGCGAACTCACCTTAAATGTTGGATATGAATAACTTCACACCTACACTAAGTAATTAATTTTGTGTTTAAAATGTTAGCGTAACTATTTGGTTTGACAACGACTTTAAGAGGTTTAACAAGGATACCGATTATTTTAGTTTTGGTCACGATTTTCAAAACTGTAATTGCTGTGTTAAGTGTTGTATGGCATTCGGTCAGGTTGGGCGAACTCCTATTCAACGCAAACAAATTAAATAATGAATTAAAGTCAAAGGATATAACAATATTTCAGCACTGCTTTAAAACGAATTATTTTCTGTGGAATAATAAGTAACAGCCTGATGGTGTAGCAAGGAGTAGCCTTTTTAGTCCAGTTATAGCTAATTTTCACATGGAAAAAGAATTCGCGTTACAAAATGCAAAAAAAAACCTTTAGTTTGGTATATGACGTGTTATTTGGAGACATGAAGATGAAGCACTACATGAATTTTTAATTTTTATAAATGGTATTCAATTTACCATGGAGAAGAAAACTGATGAGAGGTTACCATTTCTTGACATACTAATATCTAAAACCACTAATTCACTATATTTTAAGCTTTACCAAAAGCCGACACAGATCGATAGATACTTTATTGGTGTAATTAAATCTTTAGTTATTCTAGTAAAACGAATTTGTAATCCTGAATTTTGAAAAATGAATACAAATATTTAACAACATTACTACAAGCTAATGCATACTCACTTTAAGATGTTAATAATGTTATTGGACCAGCTAGACATAACCTTAAAGAAAAACTCGTGCTTAATGTTGGTACTGTTTTTCTTCCTTTTGTAACTAATGTTATAGATAGAATTGAAAAATCTTAATTAATCATGGCGTTGGACTGTTTTAAACCTACAAGAAAAATTAAAGAGCTTCAAGGTCATCTAAAGATGTTTCAAACCCATTGTCGTCTTCCGGAGTGTATAAGTTATCTTGTTCTTGTCGAAAAGTATATATTGGAACCATAAACCGTAGCTTTGATACAAGACGTAAAGAACATATGATGCTTGGTGGATAGGTCAACCGGAGCAATCCGCGGTGGCTGAGTATGCTTTAAATAATTTAAATCATGACATTCAATTTGATAATATGGAAATATTGCCAAGACAAACTTATTATGTTTGTTTACAACGTGATGCTATGGAGATTATAAACATCCTAATCACCTCAATAGGAATGAAGAAAATAGGAGATCTTATAATTTAAAAATGGCACATTGATACGTCTTAATTTTAGCTTTTTAGGTTTTTTGCTGTGTTCTTTCCTAGACTTTGACATAAATGCTTTACCAATTATATGTTAAGACAGCTCTATAATAATTTTAAAAATCATATCAAACGTACTACAGTGTGTTTTCACTGTAAAGCGACAATTACAATTATTAACAAAAAACTATTTGTTTGTTTTAATTGATATGTCAAGTTTCTATTTGTGAATGAGTTTATCAATTTTACACTTATATCATAACTTGATTAAATTTGTGCTCTATGACATTTTTCATTGTTAACCTTCGACCGTAGTAGTAGTGCTAATTCTTAAAGAATTAGCACTACTGAGTACGATAACCGTAATTGTTACGTGCAATAATGGTGTAAGTTTATATTTTCAAATTATTAAACATTTATTAAACTTAAAGGATACTTCATTCAAAATATTACGTTTTTCAAATTAATTTCATGATTACTTAAGCCCATAACAAAGATACCGATTATTTCATTGTCGTTTGCTTTATTTTAGTTTTGGGTAATTACACTATTTTTAAAATTTTATTAATGTGTATTTGTGAATCCTAATTAACTCTACTGGATGACGTTTGGGCAGGTTGGGCGGACATCTATTCATCGTTAATTAATTAAATGCATTTATTAAACTAAAGGATACGTATTCGAAACATTACGTTTTTCAAATTAATTTCATGATTATTAACTTTGGCACGAATTGAAATGAGTGAGTGTATGTATTTACGAAAGTTTTATCGTATTTTCTAAAGCTAAAGTATTTTTCACTGTAGTGGCGTCTATTGGCTTATTTTAACGCTTTTTAACTAATGTATGGTAAGTGAATGTTGTTGGAATTATTTCAGCTATTCAGAAACCCACAACAACCGCACCTTCTACATTTAATTTAGTCTGGCAATTTGATTTTATATGTAATTAATTACAGCTCTTTGTGCGGATCAGCCGTGTAAAAATTTACGAATAACAATAATTTTATTGGTTGATCGCGAAGTGGAATGAAAAATTAATTATTTTCGTTTATCTATCTCTATTTTATGAGATGTAGAAAATACAAAAGTTAGCTAAATAGGAAAAAAACCAGTTTGGTTGGTCAAGACATCTAATTATTTTTGCTTCATCGTGGTGTGTCGAGTATTTGTCAAAAAAGATAAAAATTTATTTATTTTTTACTATAAACATAATTTTTTGAATTACTGACAAAATGTTATTTTTTGAGCTGTCAATAGTGTTTTTATATAGGATAGTTAATTTTTGATCTATATTCCTGTTTTTAAATTAAAATTCACGATTATTTTATTATCGTTTACTTAATTTTAAGTTTCGATAATTATACGATTTTCATGATTTTAATTAATGTGTATAAGTGTCAATCCTAATTAACTCCGTTGGATGGCATTTGGATAGGTTGGGTAGACTTCTATTCAACGTAAACAAATTAAGTAATGCATTTATTAAACTTAAAGGATACCGTATTCAAAACATTACGTTTTTCATTATTAACTTTGGCACTAATTGAAACGGGCGGATGTAAAGTGTACACCAAGCTACCTGAGGGATAACTCCGATATGTAATCTGTACACCAAACAAAAATAGTTACAAGAAAGGTGCAGGTAAAGTGTACACCAAAAGGTAAAACTCATTAGAGAAAATTTACTCATGCGTAACGTTTATTTGCCAAGGTTCTTAATATAAAGCGAAATAAATGTAAAAATTAAATAAATGTGAGTGAAATTGCTTAATCTGTATTATAGATATTTTTATAGAAGTTGGCGGCTTTGGAATATTTTTAATTTAGCATCTAGATGTCTATTAACCTATATCTGACATGAGGTTTTAAACGTCTGTTTGACAAAGATTCTTGTTTTTGTTTGTACAATGTTGCCTATTTTCGTAATGAACTTATTATAAAAGGGTTAAATAATAATTATAACAAAACTTCTTTTAATTTCCATTTTGTAGGTTGGATGGTCGTGCTTTTCCACACCAGATATTTAAGTTTGCATTATTCCCAATTAAAGTATCACTGACAAAGGAATAACTAACATTAGTTTAAAATAAAGAAATGGACATTAAGTAAATACAATGTCTCTTTTTGGAAAGCTTCAATTGGCCATAAGTATTTTCTTCACCCCCTAACCACCTCAATTTTTTAATCTTAAATGGAACCTCCACCCCCTTGCGATACATCACTGGAAAGCTCTTGAAAAGTACTTTTGATTGATAAATTAAGCTTTATTTAACAATAAACTGATCAGATATGTACTCGAAACTTATGTGATAACTACCTATATCTAGTAAGTAAATGACAATAATTTTATTTATAAGACATACATTTGTGTATAGAGATTACTGAGCCCCGAGGAGGTAATTAAGGGAATTCCATATTGAGAATTTTAAAATCCAGTGTACAGTTTACCTGCATGATTTTGAGGACGCTTAATTACAGCAGGTAACAACTCATTAGTGGTGTACAGTTTACGCCCGCCCATTGAAACCAGTGACTGTATTTACGAAAGTTTTATCGTATTTTTTAAAGCTAAAGTATTTTTCAGTGTAGTGGCGTCTATTGACTTATCTTCCCGATTTTTAACTAATGTATGGTAAGTGAATGTTGTTGGAATTATTTCAGCTATTCAGAAACTCACAACCACCGCACCTTCTCCATTTAATTTAGGCTGGCAATTTGATTTTATAAGCAATTAATTACAGCTCTTAGTGCGGATCAGCCGTGTAAAAATTTACGCATAACAATAATTTTAATGGTTGATCGCGAAGTGGAATGACTAATTATTTTCGTTTATCTATCTTTATTTTATGAGATGTAGAAGATCCAAAAGTTAGCTAAATAGGAAAAAAAAATTTGGTTGGTCAAGACATTTAATTATTTTTGCTTGATCGTGGTGTGTCGAGTATTTGTCAAAAAACATAAAAATTATTTTTTTTTACTATAAACAAAATTTTTTGAACTACTGACAAAATGCTATTTTTTGAGCTCTCAATAGTGTTTATATATAGGATAGTTAATTTTTGATCTATATTCCCGTTTTCAAATTGAAATTCTGGATTATTATATTATTGTTTACTTAATTTTAGGTTTCGATAATTATACGATTTTCAAGATTTTAATTAATGTGTATAAGTGTCAATCCTAATTAACTCCGTTGGATGGCATTTGGACAGGTTGGACAGACATCTATTCAACGTAAACAAATTAAGTAATGCATTTATTAAACTTAAATGATACCGTATTCAAAACATTAGGTTTTTCATTATTAACTTTGGCACGAATTGAAAACAGTGACTGTATTTACGAAAGTTTAACCGTATTTTCTAAAGCTAAAGTATTTTTCACTGTAGTGGCGTCTATTGACTTATTTTCCCGATTTTTAGCTAATGTATGGTAAGTGAATGTTGTTGGAATTATTTCAGCTATTCAGAAACTCACAACAACCGCACCTTCTCCATTTAATTTAGGCTGGCAATTTGCTTTTATAAGCAATTAATTACAGCTCTTATTGTGGATCAGCCGTATGAAAAATTTACAAATAACAATAATTTTATTGGTTGATCGCGAAGTGGAATGACAAATTAATTATTTTCGTTTATCTATCTTTATTTTATGAGATATAGAAGATGCAAAAGTTAGCTAAATAGGAAAAAAAAAGTTTGGTTAGTCAAGACATTTCATTATTTTTGCTTGTTCGTCGTGTGTCGAGTATTTTTCAAAAAAGATCAAAATTTAATTTTTTTTCTACATATTTTGTTTTGAACTACTGACAAAATGCTATTTTTTGAGCTCACAAAATAGTGTTTTTATATAAGATTGTTAATTTTTGATCTATATTCCCGTATACCTAAAAAAGAAAATATTTACAAATACTAAATTTCTGAAGTGTTTGCTTTCGTTGTCTGATAAAATTTTTATCAGTTTACGTGGGTAATATAACGATTGCATAGGAGCCATATAATTTCCAAGGATAAACGGTACAATTAATTCCTGTAAAGAAAATTAAAACTGTAACAATGCAGTTTAGTTAAACGTCTTGGTACTTTAATGAAAACCTATAAAAGTTATGTTATCATAACGATTATCTATTTGTACTTATATACATACGATCTAATCTATTTTTAGTTCGAAGCCTCTATGAACAATATACCGTTTTCTATAATTATTGTTTACAATGACGAATGTATTGTCAAATTAACATTTTCACTTTTTTTGTAGCCTGTTTTCTGCATGAATGGTGCGGAATATTTTGTGATTATTATGTGTATGTGGTTGTCATGTTTGTTCATTACGTACATGGTACACGATAATTACAACTAATTTCTCTGTTAATAAATTTACTTTCTCGTGGTGTTCCTTAAAACAACCAAATTATTTTAACATTTCTTGCTAATTTCACTTTCATAGTGAAATTTCTGCTTAGCGCTAAAAACTATATTGAACATACCTATCGCTTCTACATCAGGTGTAATCAATAGTAGACAGTAATATTTATGGGCTAATTTATCCAATAAAACTCCCACATATACACATTTTTAATTAATACTTTGAAGCTATCATGGCGTGACGTGACTATAAGTGTTCACACTTTTTCTTTAAACTTGCCGTTAAAATATTAGAGTGTTCAGTAAATACTCTAAAGTCAGTTTCATTATCATTAGCCCAAAAAATATGCGTGTTCTATCCTAATAGAAGAATAAAAGGTAAGTCTAAATATAATTAATTTTATTTCTATTATATACTCAACTTTCGTATGTTGTATTTTTAATTTTTGACCACGTTTCCCTTTTTAGTTTTTGTAATTTTATTTCTAAAGCGAAAGACCATCATTAAGCATCATTTTTGTATACGACCTACATTTAATTTTACCAAGCTTTGTATCTAATACATCTCAGAAATTAACGATAGATAAACGGAGAAATTTTATTTACCTTTTTTAGAAAAATGGTTCAATTACATTTTCTATTAAATCCAATATTTCTGCATTTTATCGAGATTTTTCTTTCTTTTGCGGGCGCCACTTTATTATGAATAGGAACCATTATTATGCACAACTGTGAAGCTGGCACCTTATTAAAAGAAAACTTTGTTACCCTAAATAAGAATACCGGCGTAAATTATTTAGAAAATGAAATGTGAAAACACTTATAGAGAGGGTTATTACATGCAAATTATAATATATATGGGCTTGTAATGCAAATTTGGTTAACTGCAAGCATTGATTGAATAAAGACTTCTCGGATTTCAACCTGCCATCTGACTTTCTATTTATTTTTTTATCCCTGCCTTTGAATATAAATTTATACAGGGTGTTCCAGTTTTTTGTAGCAGGACTTTAATAGCCGATAGAGCTTTCAAAATTAAGACAAAAAGTTCATATAAACATAGGTTGCCAAACGTTTAGTTTTGGAGATACAGGGTTTCAAAGTTTTAATTTTTTTTTAGTTCTTTTAATTTATCTTCAAAACTATTTAAAATAATAAATCCAAATTTAGTACACATATTACACTTCTTAAACTCAATATTAAGAGTAGTTTAATGTTTATCAATATCTACAGGGTAGTACATTTTCTGGGGTGGTACACCTTTACCCCGAACTTTTTCATGCGACGCCTCTAACTCTTAAAACCAAAATTTAGATTGCCAATTTGATTTAGGAACTTTGTAGTCTTCAGCTTTTTTTTCGAAAAATGCATAGTTTTTGAGATAAATTACCTGTAATCCATGAACAGCTTCCAAATGGTAAGTAAAGAACGTCTGATGCTCCCGCAAAAAATAGTGTGCCATGAAAAGAACAATAATAAAAAAAGAATCAAATTATGTCAATTCTCACGTTTTTTTTGTCTCTTAATAAAAAGCAGTACTCCACTGATTTTTTCCTAACTTTTCAGTTGAATTAAATAAAGGAAAATAAAAGTAAAACAACAAAATAAATATTAAAAAAATACGTATTTATTGGAAAAAATTAGAAAGAATTTCTATTTAAGATTTTAACAAGAACGAAACGAACGAAATAAATAAATTAAACAAATAAACTTAACCTGTAACAACAAAACAAAAACGCTATCGTAATAATAAATAAATTTAAAGAAACTGTTCAAAATGTGAACCATTTTGTTGAATGCATAATTCACACCGACGAATTGCACGTGAAATATTAACTAAAAATTGTCTTATTTCATTACACGCATCCCTAATCCTATTAATGAGTTCATCTCTTGTTGTCACAGGAGTTGCATACACCCTTTCTTTTGAACACCCCTACACAACAAATCTAAGGGATTTGGTGGCCAGGGAACTGGGCCTGCACGACTGATCCATCTTTCTGGATAATGGTTGTCTAGCCAGTTTCTAACGATTCTGCTATAATGAGCTGGACAACCATCAAGCTGGAACCAAGCCGTTCTTCGTAAATTTAAGGGAATATGTTCCCACATATTCTCATGTTCATTCTCTAAGAATTCCAAGAAATCCACAGCATTCATCCGAGGTGGTGAAAAGTAGGGCCCAAAAAGGTGATTATTGTAAATACCTATCCAGACGTTCACGCTAAATTCTTGTTGGAAATGTCTCGGGCGAACTACATGTGGATTTTCATGTGCCCAAACGTGCTGGTTGTGAAAATTTACCAAACCACGGCGAGTGAAGCAGTATTCATCGGTCCATTAAACATTATTTAAAAAAACCTGGATTGTTATTATTTTCAGCAAGAATCCATCGACAATACGCAACTCTACGTTCTGCATCCCCTGGTTGTAGTCCTTGAACAGGTTGTAGATGATAAGGATATCGGTTATCCCGTCTTAATGTTCGGTGAATAGTAGTATTTGAGACTCCACCTAAAGCTACGGATACTCTTCGAATGCTAGTTGTAGCATCTCTGTCGAATTCACGCTAAATTCTACGTGCAATATTTATTTGCTGCCTATGATTATTATTTTGACGACCATGCACATTATTTAACCCCTGACTTATAATTTGTTGGTGAATTCTTGCAAATTCTGAAGGATGCGGAGCTCTTCTAAAAGGAAATCTTTGCCTATATTCACGGGCTGTTGCTGCTGAACTTCCATTTACAAAGCCATAAATAAAATGGATATCCGCTATTTCTTGATTAGAAGACAAAAATGGCATTTTAAAGGATCACTTTTGCAATAAAAATTAACACAATAAAATATGTAAGTCGTATTTAAAATAAAACGTGAGAATTGACATAATTTGATTCTTTTCATGGCACACTATTTTTTGCGGGAGCATCAGACGTTCTTTACTTACCATTTGGAAGCTGTTCATGGATTACAGCTAATTTATCTCAAAAACTATGCATTTTTCAAAAAAAAATCAGAAGACAAAAAAGTTCCTAAATCAAATGGGCAATCTAAATTTTTGGTATGAAAAAGTTCGGGGGGAATAAAGGGTGTACCACCCCAGAAAATGTACTGCCCTGTAGATATTGACAAACGTTAAACTACTCTTAATATTGAGTTTAAGAAGTGTAATATGTGTACTAAATTTGGATTTATTATTTTAAATAGTTTTGAAGATAAATTAAAAGAACTGAAAAAAGATTAAAACTTTGAAACCCTGTATCTCCAAAACTAAGCGTTTGGCAACCTAAGTTTATATGAACTTTTTGTCTTAATTTTGAAAGCTCTGTCGACTATTAAAGTCCTGCTACAAAAAACTGGAACACCCTGTATAAAAAACCTGTGTTAAACCGATCATGTTAAAGATGTCGGTAACACTTCATATAATGTGGAGACAGACGTTCGATTCATATAGCGTTAGACCATTTTATGTATTGCGTTTTATCTTCGTTTACCGAAAGTTTCATTACGCTTATTTGTAAATGTTATGTTTATTACTCCGTAACCTCTCCACTAAATTTTGCTGGAGATATGTAATAATGATAATAATAAAAATAATAATGTACTTTATTATGCACAAAACAAATAATATTTATGTTAAAAAAGAAAACAATAAAACAAATAAAAAAAAGAATAGTCCTCAAACTCAGGGTGAGGTTCAGTGGTACTGATCTTCCACCTAAACCCTGCGTAACTAAGTATCAAATACATAATATCGCCTACGAGAGTATGAACTAATTATCAATATAATATACAGGGTGCGGCATTAGTGCGTCGAAGTACGATATATCCGTTATTAAAGGAGATATCAAAAAAAGTTATTTACAAAAATTATAGGCAACTTCAAACTTCACATTATAAAATTATTTTCGTATTTACAGGGTGTTATATATTACCAAGGTGAACCAAACATACTTTTTTTGAAATGGGACACCCTATATATATATATACACATTATTTTAAATTTAGATTAAGCTCATCTCCCCCATACTTCGAATATACGTTATACAGGGTATTTCAAAAGTTATGGTCAATTGTACACGAAAATCATTCTCATTTCAACGTCCTGTATACTCTAGACAGAACAACCTAACATTAATTTTTTCCAGGCATAGCTTTTTGACATTAGTACAGTGGTACGAGAAAGTGCTATTTATTTATTATTGCACCAATTGAATATAGAGCGAGCAAAACTCAAACATATGATTTTGTCAATTTTTTCAAATGAATCACCCTGTATTTTATTTTAAAAAGTGAAAATGCACTTTATGTTCTTTCATTTTTATTAAGCGCTCCCTGTAGCTAAAATCGTTAATTTCTGAGATATTTTCAATTTAATAACAGAAAGAGATTTTTTTTTAATTTGTATTGAAATAAGTTAGTCGTGAACAAATAAAAGTGTGACTAATTATTATAAAAAATTGAAAAAACACCGGTTATTAAGGCAAAATTCTTATAAAATTAATTAATTTCATAATAAATGTTCAAAATGTCCACCGAAGACATCAATACAGCATTGCAGTCGATTTTCAAATTCGCGACTGATATTTCTTAACATTTCTACATTAATACTCTGGAATGCTTCTCGTATTCTATTCTTCATATCATCTTGTGTGGTTGGAGGTGTTTGATACACACTTGTAGAAGTCAATTTTACTTAACTTTGGTGAACGAGCTGGCCATGCAATGGGTCCTTCTCTTCTCACCCATCTTCCAGGAAAATGGGTATTAAGATGATTATGAATTATTCTGTGATGTACCGGAGTTCCATTGTGTAACAACCACATCCTTTGACGAATGCTAAGAGGAACGTTTGCCAACAGTAATGGTAAATGATTTTCTAAAAAGTCCAAATAAACCTGACCATTCACTGTTCCATCGAAAAAATGTGGTCCAATTACGTGATCTTCAACTATACCACCCCAAACATTCAAAGACCACCTAGTTTGACTATAGGTTGCTATAAGATGGGGATTATTTGTCGAATAATAATGGAAATTGTGTCTATTCACAGTTCCATTTTTATGAAACGTGGCTTCGTCTCCAAAGAGAACAAAATCGAAGAAATCCGCCTGATTGTGGATTTGTTGTTTGGCCCATTCACAAAAATAGTCTTCTTCGAGTAGCTCTTGATGCAACTATATATGGTATGGACGCATCTTATTTTTACGCAGTATTCTTCGGACGGACCTGTTACTAATATCACGCTGACGCGAGATTTCACGTGTACTAACATGTGGATTATGCGTAACTTCAAGCATCACGTTAAATTCATTTTCAGTTCTTAAGTTTTTAGACTCTATTACTCTGTTGGGTATGATGTATCTTCAAATCTCTCATAGGTTGACCATCTTCTGTCAGCTACCAAAACAGCTGCTCGTAAAATAGTATTTTTGTACAGATCTAAGCAGTACTTTACCTCTCTGCAACTCCTTCTGCTGTATAAGGCCCAAATTCGGCCTCATCTGGAATATAATTCTCACCTCTGGATTAGTGCTCCCCAATACGCTCTCGATATCGTTGATCGTGTACAAAAGAGAGCGATTAGGCTTATAAATGACCCGTCCTTAACTTCTCACATACAGTCCCTTGAGCATAGAAGGATGATAATACAGCCTATTGGCAAACCTCCAGCCACAGACTGGGTTATAAAAAAATACACTTTGTGGTTTTGGTTGCCGCAATTGCCTGTTGCATCAATAAACATTACTTCAGAACATTGAGGCAATTCAATTGTTCTTTGCATTATTGGCATACAATGTGCAATCGCATATTCTCCATTTTTCTCCGATATTTTAAAACGAACCGAACTACTTTTTTCATGAAATTTTAGCAACTCGTCAAGCTTAAGTAACATATTGGGACCTGTATAATCACCATAGTGTTTTTTAAAATTTAATTTCCATAGTGTAGGAAAAAAAAGTTTGGGAAAATAATGTCTATCAAAAACAAAATTTTCATAACTATCTCCTAACTCTTCCATTTTCATACAACAATAAGTATGGTAAGCAGACGAGACTGAATGGCCCCTTTCGAATAATTCAATTTTTCTTGCTTTTACGTCAAGTCCTACAGGTCTTTCTCGAAGCGCTTCAGCAACGTCCAGCCTATGGCTGTGTTTATTACGAAATTCAACGATACAAGAATATTCTTGATCTATAGCTGATGTTTTATTGCTTTTAATAAATCGGATTGTGCAGGGCAATCGCTATTTTTAGATCGCTTATTCCGAACTCCTTTTGTAACTTTACGTGTAGTCGTCTTAAAATGGCAGTGATATATCCTTTTAAATACATTTCTGGGTCGATCAGAGGCTACTTTAAAAGTTTTTGAAATTGACCAAGATTCTTTACTATTTTTTTGGTATTCTTCCACCCATTTCTAAAACAGAAGAAAAGCGGAATTGATTTACCACAAAAAATGCGATATTGGCTTTTAAAAAATATAAACTTTTGTTTCTAGATACTGCCCAAACTGGCAACGTTGTAAGCAATTGAAAAACATTTTCATTCTTTGTTTAAAATTAAAAAAAGGGATCGATTTATCACAAAAAAATGTTGTTGTCTTAAAAAAAAACAAATTTTGTTTCTTCTACCCAAACTGGCAACGCTGCAAATCTACTTATCAACGAAAAAAAAATATAAATTACAGTTTAAAACCCAATAAACACGCTTTTAATAAGTACACTAAAAAATATCAAATAATCTTGCTGCTCTCCATGCTCCTCAAAGGAACGTTACCAAAAAGAGCCCCATGCTTTTATACTTATCAGTGGTTAAACATAACCTAGAAATTTTGTTTACCTACCTCTACATCTTCTTTTGTTTTTATTCCCAATTCGTAGGTTCCATTCCAATCATACTGCTTCGGAAACCAAATTTCACTTATTTTATTCATATTTATTAAGTTATATTTTCTTCAGACGGATAAAAACCTTTGACATGAACCTCTACGAAATACAAATTGACAAAGATGCAGCGCTTTGTTTTACTTTTTTATGCCAATCAATCACGCGTATGTAGGAGACGTGTTATCAGTTTTAGTTGTACGACGTCTCTTACATACAAATTGCATTTCCCGATATTATCTTGCGTCCGCTACATACAAATATGCGTGCAGTAAGGGGTTAAATTATTCTAAAATACTGTATATACACTTACCTACTTCAAATTAGTTTCCATTTTTCACTCATTTTTTTCAAATAGATACTTTTTCGACTCATATAACAAACCACAATGAAAGGTTATCTATAAATGACATTTAAAACGGTTAACCCATGTTTTAAGGTTAGGTTAGTAGTGCCATCTATCCCCTAAATCGAAAAGTTCAATAACAATTAGTTCTTTTCCTAAGCGCAGTAGGCGTTACTTATATGTAACGCATGGATTTGGTATTTTGAAGATTATGCTATAATTTATATTTACCGACGTTACTAGTGATTTTTCTGTTAGAATGAAAATGATTACTGGAAATGGACTGCCAACTTTCATACCGTTGATTTAACTGTTTGTAATTATTAAAAATAGGTACCGGAAGATACATGTATCTCTTACAAAACTGTATATCAAAAATTATAATTATGTTTTGGCTAAGGTGAAAATCGTGAATATCGACTTCACCAAAGGTTTTGTATGCTAATTGCTAGCATACGTTTTTTTTTTCTAGTATTTGCTAAGTCATTTTCTTGTTACAAAAGATTTACTACAATACCATTGTGTTATGTCTGCATTGGAGTAATATCCAAAGTGAACGGTCACGTTGAGGTGTTGTTTATCGTCGTACACATAAACTTTATTCATTATATTCTATGTATCCTGTAAATTAATTAATTTATTGAAGCTTTTAATTTTTTTTGCAATTAGCTGCTTTTATAATACACAATAACATTTCTTATTATAAAGAGGCACTGACCTTCCATACTCTAATCCATTGATTTTAACAAAAGGTATTTTAATGATAAGGGACTGGAAAATTCGTAATGCGGACTATTACATAAAAGACAAATTATGTTTTCATTAAGTTGATTAAAATAATAATTGCTTGCCTTTGTCTTAAGACGGAAAGAAATTCAAATTCGACCGTTAAATAATTAAAGCTAACTACAACCTTCAAAGCTAATGTTTTATCTGTATGCAAGACGCTAGGTACCATTGTTATATAATGACTATAAACACCTTGGGTCAAACAAATTATACTTAATTTACAATAAAAGTAATTAATGCAAATCCAATCTTACACGTGAAACTTCTAAGTGAAAGTTGAGATTAATTTTGCGTACACTATGAGCTGCAAATGTAAATTTTAGTGGGTTGGTTGTGGTTTTTGATTTCTTTCATAAGATAACTTTAAGACTTTTTGCCGCACCTCTCATCTCTTACAAAATAATATTTACAGGGTTAGACATGCGTGGGTACCACCAACACAACAATTAACATTGCAAAAAAATTGCACTTTAAAAATATACACATTTATGTACAATTTATTCATTTTAAAACCAACATCCGTTCTTTAAACAAGTCACATAAAAACCACGGTACAGTTAAGCAAATTTTCGTCTTCCGTTATCAAACCAACCATTTTTTCTCAAATTATGTTTTGATACATTCATTTAAAGGACCATCGAACACGATTCTAGGGAAAAAAAGCCGGTATATGAAACATATTTGATTAAATTTCATTCATTTTTATAAAGTAATTATTTTTTATTCCATCTACATATTAACCCTCTACCAGGCCAATTTTATTTCCAAAAAAAAAAAAAATTTACAACGTGATAGTTTTTGACTTACAAAAGTCAATAATGATTTTTGTTTTGAGTTTTGAGTTAGCCATCTAAGGGAAAAAATTTCAAACCACTTCTAGGCGGGCCTGCCCAGATGAGTAAACATTATTTACACCGAGACGCAGTTAGTTATTTTGTTGTATTAGAAAAGTAATAAGCAAATACAATAAACATAAGTAAATGAAAATACAAAACTGGTAATAGTACAATTAGTGGCGTCTAAGAAAGGAAACAAAACAATTCCTTTTTGACGAAAAACGTAAATTAATTTTACATTTGGAACAAAACACTTGGGTCTCTGATTTGCAGCCAGGTACTTTGCATGTCTTTTTTCCCATCCTATCAAGAAAGGTTGGTCAGTGCAATGTGTGTAGAGATGGTCTACCAACTGGTTTTCTCTCAGGATTTGCCTGATATTTGCAAAGAACATCAGCCACTACAGTTCGAAAATCTGGAAGGTTTACAGTATTTCCATGGATTCTACGGTCCAGAAGATATGCATTCACCATGGTCATATCGACAAAATGATAAAAAAGGCGAAGTGAAGCACTTTTTGTCTTTAGTCGGATGCCATATCGGCCAAGTAGGCCATCCAATAGATCTACTCCACCCATGTGATAATTATACTCTGAAAAACAACGGAAAATATAAAAGAGACGGAAATATTGATGTGGACGTAAATTACCTCTAATAATATTTGGACAATCAAGCTCCAGATATTTCGTGTTCTTTCTATCATATCTGACTATTTTTCGTGGTGGCTCTTTTGGAAGTGTAGATGAAAATGGCTGAACCCCAACATAAGTAGACGCTAATCTCACGTTTTTGGTATCCTTCCAGTGTACTGCGGTCATGTCAATACCATACGCAGTACCAACGTACTCATATGATTGTCCTCTTGGTAAATATTTAGCCTGTTTAACTTTGTCCGCAGCAACCTGCAATTAGGAATTCTATCACGACGAATAGTGCCAAGTGCATATATTCCATGGCTTCTTAGATATACAAGTAACGGCAAGGACGTATAAAAATTATCAAAAAAAATTATATGATTAGTAAAGTGAGGAACAGTTTTTGCTAACCGAACAACGACATTGGCTGTTGCACCCAAATCTGGTTCCCTGGAAGGACAACGTTATCACCAGCACCAGTATAAACTTCGAATCGATATGCAAACCCATTCGAGTCACAGAGAACAAAAGTTTCATTCCCCACTTATGGGGTTTCTTTGGCAGATATTGACGAAGTTGTGAACGCATCTTCGTTGCGCACATTTGCTCATCTACACACAAACGGGGCTGTTTTGGTATAGAATCAAAACGGTCATTGAGGTGATCGATGACTGGTCTTATTTTGTAAAGTGGATCGTATCCAGGCTCACCTTTTTTCTTCATCACAGAATGATCGTTAAAGCTAAGGTGTTTACGAATTGCAAAAAATCTTTTAGATGTCATTATACTTCTAATAGCGTTGAAAGCGTGTTTCCCAATAGTACTCCACAGTTGGATAACGATACAACGACATATAAAGAAGAATACCCACATATTGTCTAATTTCTAAAGCAGTAACTTTGAATACAGTGTTTATATTTATTAATCGTGCATTCATATTAGTGTTTGCAGCTATACGTTCATAGAAATCATCCGTAAAAAAATAACTGAAGCACTGGTGTGGGGTTTTCAAATCTTTAAAACTGTGTGGTAACTCTTTGTTACCCTGAAAGACTACCTGGTTTTTATGTAGTTGTAAGGATTTTTGTTTCCAAACTATCTTTTTAAATTCGTCAGACGTGGTAGCAATATTTACTGCTTGACCAATAAACCCACCATTGTTAGGTTGTAGGGACCGTCAGGCTCATTCTCGGTAATGGTGACCTTACACTTTTTTTAGGCTTTCGATCTAGATAAACAACTCTGGACTGGTTATTTGCTACCGAAGTTGATGGTTGAACATCTTTAGATTCCGTGGCTGCTGCTGATAGAACACCTGTTGTTGAGGGAGACAAAATATCTTCCGGTGTTGTCGGTTTCGATGAAGGTACTGGAGTCGATGTCATTGAACCGGAACAACCACTAACATTACTAATATTCAAATTTAGGTGTAAAGATTTTCTAAGAAATTCGGCCGATGTTGATCTTTGCATCTCTGATACACATTCGATAATCTCAGTTTTTCCTCTTTGTAAGTTCATCTTCTCTTGATGAAACATCGTCATCAGCTTCAACCACGTAATCGGAGTCGTCCTCAAATTCGCCCTGGTCACAATCTTCGAGTTCATATTCTTCGTCTGTTGAAGTAGATTCCATCATTTGTCTAATTTCCTCCTCGGTCATTCGAGAAAAATCAATTTTGGAATTACGCCATTTATTGCCTTTTTTAGAAGACATTTTGGAGAACTGAAACAACGAACAATGATCAGAATCCAAAAAAATCGTTAGAAGAATTATTCATAATGATTCGCACTAAAAACGAGAAATCCACAAAGACCGGCAACACCGACCAGAGATGGTCTATGTTCAAACAGCTTCTATGTCTTTGCTATAAATTTTTACCGCGACTTACTTTATCTACACTAAAATACATATATTTATATATTTACCAATAATTTTTTAGCAATAAAATTCTCGAAAACAAACACTTCAAATAAGCGACGAAATTGAGGTTCACCATAAAACAATTACTATGACCATCCGCTACAGAATTTCAAAGTAAACTGAGAAATAAACACAGCAAACAGCTTTGGCGCCAACTAAATACGTATAAGTACATTGAGTGGTACAAGACCAAAGACCGTTTTGCCTGCCGCAGATATAAAAATATTTTAAAGAGACTTTATGCTGATAGAAAATCAAACCGTCTGTGGGCGGTCTTGCCTACTAGAGGGTTAATCACTCCGGTCTTAATCTAATGGTATAACTGACAGCTCTCAAAAAATCTTCTAATAAACTGCGCTCGCTATTTGCGTGTTGCCAACCGCGATTGCATTACTTTGCAAGCATTCCTTTTCTTCTTTTTTGAGTTACTCCAAGATTTTGTTGTTCAACCTTGGTACAGTTTTGAGAAAAAATTGTTTGTGCCGTCACCGAAATGTTGCGCATTCTAATCTCCCCCTCCCCATTTGCTTGATTACCAACTCGCCTGAAGGTTCCGGAAACGTAAGTGGTATCAAAGTAAATTAAGAGATCTTCAGATTCCGGAGGTACAATTTCTCTCAAGTACGCCATTCCTTGTTGTATATCACCCAGAGGCAGAAAGGCCAAATCATCCATCATACCGCAAAAATGGTTGAGGTTATCGTTTTCTCTGTACTGGATTTCAAGTCCCCACTGTTGCATCTTACGATGGGCGCTTTGAGCCAAATGATAAAAGCACCCCTGTATGGTAGAATAACATGTTCTCCACTAATAGTTTTCAGGGCTTCCATTGTAGCTTTCTCGAAGTCGTAAGTGAATCGTCGTAGGATCGGGATACAGGCATCTCTGGCTACACTGATCAGTGATACATTGTAGCATCCCTTCATACGTACTTTGAGTTTTCCTTTCTAATAAACAGAAAGCTACCGTGATGAAAACTCTATTTACTTGAATCCTTATTACATACAACTGCATGAAGAGGGATGGCGCAAGCGAAAAGTTTCCATCCATGTAACACTCTGTTGACTTTGACAGATGTTGTAAGGCCGAATCCGTAACAAAAATTATTATTCTTTCTGGAGCCTCAGGACCATCATCACTCATCAAAAATCTTTCAGTTTGGATTTCTCCAATAGTAGTCCATTCACATAGAAAAACATAAATAATTATTCACATGACTATGTCAGTAAGAAAAAGACCGGCGTACCTTCAATGACGAGGCTTCTTAAAGTTGATGGAATCTTCGGAACATTTCTGGACTTTTGATTCCTGAGAGTTCTTCTTGTAGAATCTTCTAAAGGCAATCGTACACGCGTGGAGATTTTTAATGATTGTACCGTCTTTGCTACTTTGACGGACTCCACATCAGTAGGATGATTGTGTTCATTTTTTAACACAGGATTGGTTTTATCCACACTAGTGATCAAGGAACCCGTACACTAGAAACTAATAATTTTAGTATATTTTTGGCCTTGCAAAATTTGATGGTGCACATAGATATCAGTGCTTCTAGTCACATAAACATCTCCATCGTATAAACCCTTTGCAGTTCCTATGTAATACATACATATATATCCTTCATAGCACACTTTGTCACAATCTTTATTCGCCTTTATAATTTCCATGATGCGACCGCTACCAAAGAAACTTAACAATTTGTTGAAATTTAAGAGCTAGCCATTCAATATATGCCCTTAGAGTAATTGTCTTGGAATTGTACTAATTGCTTGTTTTATCTATGTCTTATTAACCTGAGTATTTGGAATTTCTAAACATTTGTATTAATCACCAAACGACGGTAATTATATTTGATTTCATTTTTTCTCAACATAATCGGTGTTTAAAGATTGAAGTGGGTATGAAATTATGTCCACGGGTATCATGAATTTTATTTTTTCAGGATTACTTATTACAGTAATAACATATTATTTCTTTGGACTAAGAGGGTCACTTATATACTGAGTGAGTACGAAATAATGTTCAGCAATCTAAAATCCAATTGGAGCGTAATGATGTTCAATATGGCGGATTCACACTGGTGATAAATAAGATCAAATTATATTACTTAGTGTTTACCAATCGTAATAGGACTCCTATTAAAATCAGTGTATAAAGATTATTAATATGGTGGATACAACATTATATCCACGGATATCATGAAGTTTAAATTAGCTCCTCACAACAGGACCACTTATATATCTTACGAGGCGAATACACCTTTTTCATGAGAAGGGTTGTGTTGCGTTATGAATCTTGACATGCAACGTTTTTGGGGCGCTCACGTTGCATGTGGCCCTTACTGACAACGTCTCCTTTGTATTTTACTGTCTTACGGCAAAACTGGTGTTTGTTAAGTTTTATTTTTGTAGAACAGGTGAGGTTATAAAGATGTAATAACTTACTTTATTTGGCTGATATGTGGCCGGAATTGTGTATATCATTTATATAAGTCATTGGGTATATTATAGATGTACCGCAGTAGTTGTTCATCGATAATACGGTAGTTTGGAGAATGTCGATGCCACGCCATTTCTGTTTTTATTTTCTATGTTGTATACGGTCTGCTGTCTGACTGGCTAAGGTTTGCAGTTTTATATTGTATGGATGTTTGGTCAAGTCGGAGTCGGTTGAAAAGTCTCGGGCAACGGACTGTATACTAGGGAGGTGTTAATTCAGTTTCTTCAGGTGCTGTAGAAGAAGCAGTATCTGCGAAAGGTAAAGTACTTTCCAAAACAACAGCAGTTGAATTCTCAAAAAGAAAATCATAAGTTGGTGAGATATATTGGTTAGGTTGGGCCGCAGAGACCATTGATCGCAGATTGTCAGAGGTCAGTCCAATAGCACTGTAGCTTTGACCGTATGTTATATCAATATCAGCTATTTTCGGTGTTCAAAACGGGATAGGTGGCCTGTTTTCAGTTTCCAGTAGGAGAAAATATATTTTGAAAATCTAACAAAAACGGGTCTCAGTTTTGCTACCGGTGTTTTTTTATTCCGATTCACAACGTGGTAGTCCCGAAAGAAGGGTAACAAATTATCCAAAGGTATAGGCAACTTTCAGCTTATCGTGTGTCCTTTCTCCATGAATCAGTATGTCTGTTGAAAGAGGTGTTCCAACTACGTACGTCGGATCAGATGCAGCGGTGAGAATTTCAGTTGTGTTGACGGTGACTTACTAGGTAGGCTATACTGACATTGCTTAGCAGTAGTTGTCATAAATCGTGAAAGGCACAGCCATAACACTGAGAGTAAGCTGTGAAGAAAATATGGAATGTAGAACGGATGTCCTCACGGAGGAAGAAGCTAACGTGGTGACATAACGCAGTTACTAATGCTTCCAAAATCAAATCGGATTTGGCAATATCATACGCCCAGTTACCGCGATCATCATTGTTATTCTTTTAACAAAATAGTGATCTTTCCGGTTTTGTACAAACATCTTCAAAACCTAGTTCAAATCTTTCAAATAGCTAGCTTGGGCGCCAAATATGTGATCATTTTACTTTCAAAATGAATTATTTCGTGATGCAATTGATTTGGGTATTATATATATATATATATAAAAGGCGGGCGAATGGGGTGGGGCATGGCCCCCCCCTTAATGCTAATTGCCAATACTCGCTTATTTTACTTCTTTACATTTTCTCAATTTTATATGTCGATAAAGAAAGTCAATTTTAAAGTGTTATCGCTATCCACTATTACTTATATGAATATCTAATACAGAAAACCGTAAACCGCACATGGCCACACGCTCACCCCTTAAAATGTTTCAATCTCTTTGTAATCATACTTTCTCCACTCTCAAGTTACGACAAAAGAAATTTTAAGACTGACCATTAAGTATTGTTTGGGTTCTCTGCCCTTGTACCGGCATGCGATTCGGCAAAGGGATGTGGACGTTCTATTATTCTGCCCCCAATCAAAAGTCTGGGCGCGCCTATCGTCAAAATGGTTTCCCTTTAAATGATAGTGTTCTGTACATTTATTTAGTGGAATATGCCCAATCGTATGGCGTGAATATGATTTTTTAGTTGTACTCATAAGCGGCTCGTTTGGGCGGACTATTGGACATTGTTATTCATAAGTTTTTTGTTTTTCAAAATTTCGCAATTTTAACATAAAATTTGAAAAATTTCGATTTTTTCATGAAAGAATGATACTGTTGTCTGAAGTCGCTACAATTTCGAAATAAATCGATTTGAACTTTTCATGTGTTAATCATAGTTTTATAAAATTAACTAACGTATTCATTTACAATTATGAAAGATGGCTATGGAAAATAAACAAAATAACAATTGCGTGAACGTCAAACTGCTTTCATGCCATAATTTAATTTTGCTTTAGAAAGTAAGAATAATAATCGTTTTTAATACAAAAAAATGTTGTTGATATAATTAATAATAAAAAGATTCAAAATGACAACTGAAAGCATGAAGCACAAGACTGAATCTACAAAAGATGCTCCACATGACGACCATCCGTTTCTATGCACAAATTTATTCGTTTGTGTAAAGATTGCCGAATATTTGCAAAAATTCCCCTATTGTTCCTAAATTCGTCGCAAGCATCCTGAATTCTTCTCCAAAGCTGATCGCATGTTTCTATTGGTTGGGAATAAAGATATCCCAAAACACAAAAATCGCAAGGGTTTAAATCTGGAGACCTTGTTGGCCAAGCAACCGGACCACCTCTTCCGATCCATCGCTCTCGGTAATTGTTATCTAAAAAAGTACGAACAATTCTGCTATAGTGAGCCGGACAACCATCATGTAAAAACCACAAGTTCCGCCGAATATTCAGATTAATACCATCTAATAAATCCGGTAAAGTATTTTGTAGAAAGTTGAGGTATTCTTTGCCGTTTAAACGATTAGGCAACTCTACAGGTCCAAGCAAATTATCACCAAGAACACCTATCCATACATTAATGCTAAACATTTCCTGATGTTTACTTTCCCTTATCTCATGAGGGTTTTCATCAACATAAGTGTAATAGTGTGCATTGTGCATATTAAAAATTCGATCTTTTGTAAAAGCGTCTTTATTTTGCATTCAATTGGAAAAATCAACACGACCAGGAAAATCACCTGCTTACAAAGCCTGGACTTTTTTGAAATGAAAATCATACAAGCCTTCCTTATGTAAAGTGTTCCACACAGAAGATTTTGACACATTGAGCTACATTGCAGCCAACCTTCTTAAGCTTATTTCGGGATTGTACTCAATTTCCATTAAAATATCATCCTTATAGTCTTCCATTACATCAGCATGTCTTCCCGTTTCATTATTTTTAGGAATTACCGATCCTGTTTCCCTAATTCTTTGATGAAGAAACGTAAATGATTTAGGAGTAGGATGTCTTCTACCTGGAAATTTATCTGCACATCTACGTGTTGCTGCCCGAGCGTTGCATTGCATTTCGCCGTACACTAAATGCATATCGACATATTCTTCGGTACTCAACGAAACCATTCTAACAATATTCAACTTTTTGTATTTACGGTAATGTAACTAAACAATAAAAAATCTTTCACTTAAAACTTATTTGACACTTTAACCTCAACTAGTATCTGTAATACTAGTTATTTTGATGTTGACGCAATTGTTATTTTGTTTATTTTCCATAGCCATCTTTCATAATTGTAAATGAATTCGTTAGTTAATTTTATAAAAGTGTGATTAGCACATGAAAAGTTCTAATCGAAATTTTGAAAAACAAAAAACTTATGAATAACAATGTCCAATGTCCCACCCAAACGAGCCGTTTATGAGTACAACTAAAAAATCATATTCACGCCATACGATTAGACATATTCCACTAAATAAATGTACAGAACGTTATCATTTAAAGGGAAACCATTTTGAAGATATTTGAATTAAACCGATGTTAGAGCGCCATCTTCCAAGAGCTCCAGTTCTCTTAGGAAGTATTTCTGTATTAAGGTAATTTCGTTAAATCGATATAAAATCAGCTCTAGAATCTGCATTTTTCTTTTTTGAAAAGAGTTTGTGGCCACCCTGTATATATATATATATATATATATATATATATATATATATATATATATATATATGTATACATGTATATATGTATAGGGTGTCTACAAAAAGTTGGGACATAGATTAGCTACAGACTGCTGTGACAGAAATAATACGAATTAACCCAATTTACCTATATCCAATAACGTCTCGTTTAAATATTACAAAGTTTAAAAGTTTTTGAAAAAAAATTTTTGCTTATAAAAATGGTACGTTTTGTCCGATTTCAATGATTAAGCCACGTTTGGACAATATTCTGATCATCAGTAATTTGTAAGTGAACTAAATTCAACGGTCATAAAATTTGACCATAGCTTTTAACATCTACACTGACAATTTTTATTTTTGCTTCCTCAAAACACTTCTTTCAGAAATATGTATACATGGCAGGCATAACACGACTTAACCGAACTTACCTTTACCTAAAACCGTCTCGTTCAGACACTATTAAGCTCAAAGATTTTGAGAAAAAAATTTTGCTTACAAAAATGGTAGTCTTTGGCCGATTTAAAAAATTTTTGGTTTAGCACATATTGTGATAAGTTACGTTTAGACATTATTCTGATCATCGTCAGTAGTTTGTAAGTGTATTAATCACAAATATACTCAAAATTTGGCCATAACTTTTGAGTACATAAACTGAAAATCCGTATTTTTGTTTCCTAAAAACAGTTTTCTTTCAACATTTTTGTCCTTTTGTAGTCTTTGATATCGGTTAAATCACAAAAGAAAAGCAAAATCTAACCTGATAATCACAGATCGAGTTAGCCTTTTTATGTTGAAAATCAACAGATAAAAGAAGCAAAATAAGTACGAGGGTGGTATGATAAATACCTGTGTTCAGGAAAACAAGGCAATTCGTTTATATTTAGTATATTTATTTTTCGACATGATCGCCTTGTAGCTCTATACACTTGATCCAACGATGTTCCAACTTTTTGAACCCATCCAAATAATAAGATTTTTCGAATTCTGCAAAATAGGCCTCTGTTTCCGCAATGACTTCTTCATTTGTCGAGAACCGTTTTCCACCAACCCATTTCTTCATGTTTAGGAAAAGAAAAAAGTCGCAGGGGACCAAATCTAGCGGATATGGTGGATGGGGCAACACTTCGTACCGTAACTCAACGAGTTTTGCTGTCGCAATTGCCGATCAGTGAGCAGGGGCGTTGTCATGACAAAAAATGATTTTTTCTTCGCTAAGTGTGGCCTTTTACTCTTTACTTCAGCGTCGAATCGGTCCAATAAATTGGCATAATACTGACCCGTTATCGTTCTTCTCTTCTCCAAATAATCGATTAAAATGATGCCTTGCGAATCCCAAAAAATGATCGCTAGAACTTTTCCGGTTGATGGAATCGTCTTTGCTTTCTTTGGTGCACGTTCGCCGGCAGCACCGACTGTGCTGACTGACTTTTGGTTTCCGGCATGTAGTGATTGATCCACGTCTCATCAACGGTCCCATAACACCGCAGAAACTCACTCGGATTACGCTTAAACTTCTCCAAACATTTCGTTGAAGTTGTCACGCGGTTCCGTTTCTGATTAATCGTCAGCAGCCGCGGCACTCATCTCGCCGTTAGCTTTCTCAAACCTAATTTGGCGTGCAGGATATTTTGTACACGTTCAATTGAGATGTTTACCGTCTCAGCAATCTCTCTTATCTATATCCGGCGGTCTGCTAACACGATATCATACACTTTATTAATCATTTCATCCGTAGTGACTTCACCGGAACGACGACGGATCTTCGGCCACGTTTAAATTCATTATATCATTATCTGATGGTAGTCATCGATGGTACATTATTGTTGTAACTGCTTGCAACTTTTCACTGATTTCTACACTCGTTTTCCCATCCAAAAAAAGAAATCTAATCGCTGACCGGTATTGTTCTTTTTCCATTATTGCAAAAATACCTACACTAATTCACTTTCAACATCTATAAAAACTAAAGTACTCGATGAATGTCGCTAAAATTTTGACAGACGTGAACTAAAGAATAATACTCACAGTTGGTAATGCAGATTTTCACACAAAGCGCCATCTGTCGCCAAACACGGGTATTTATCATACCTCCCTCGTATACCAGACAACTTATTATCGCAGTACATTTTTTATTAGGCCAGATTTCATTAACATTGTCATGTCACGTTATGGCCAAATTTGATGATGATATTTGTGTTTAATACACTTAAAAACTACTGATGATGACTTATGGTCAAAACATATTGAGTCATTCCAAACATCATTAAAATTGTTTTAAGGAAAAATTTACCATAATCACTGTTGTCCAAAATTATAATAAAACATTTTTTTTGGGAAAACCTCTATCTACAATGGCAGCTAGATCTTATTTCATTTCCTTTGGAATTATTATTTAATAAATACGCTTACAAACCCAAATCTCTGAGGCTACGTAATATCTGAAGAAGACGGTATTGGATGTAGGTAAGTTGGGTTAAATCGTGTTATTTTTGTCACAGGTTATAATGTTACATCAGGCATAAGCATGTCCAAAATTATAATAAAACATTTTTTGGAAAACCTCTTTATCGGCAACGGCAGCTAGATCTTATTTTATTTCGTTTGTGTAATATAAGTAAGGAAATGTTCAAATGTGTTAAGAGGCTCAAATTCCCGTTCTAATGTTATTATTCTTCGAGTGTAATTATCTATTAATTGGAATTATAATTTATTTATTTCTCTGAATACAATATGAATAAATAAATGTGTATTGTGATGATGGACAAAAATAGTGAATAATTGAATAAATATGTTTAAAGCGGTTGTATACACAGGTATTGTTAAAATACAATTGTTTATAAGTTAGTATCCATTGTTTTTTGTAAACTATATTTACACTTGTACATACTTGACAGAGAATTATTAATATAGAATATTTATTTATTCATTACGTTTTTTATAAATCTGTCATGCATAAATTACAATTATTTGTAATAGGACTTTCACTAATTGTTTAGTCACCATAACGCTAGTGCTAGTATCTAGTTCCTCTATAGTCTCTCATTAAAGATTGTTTGCCCGCCTTCGGTGATGTGAACGGCCGCGTTGGTGTAAACAAATTAGAAAAACATGTGCAAATCCTCCTTTACCATAATAATCACCTCTCTAGTATTATTCTTAAACACATACAGATCTAAAAAATCTTTAAACCGTGTAAGCACACAATAAATCGTTTTTTTAAGTAGCATTAAAACATTAATTAGAAAACAGATTTACTATTTACTTTCTCGATCAATTATCCAATTTAATTTACCTTCTATTTGTTCTCCAGTATCTAGATCGTATCTACGTAAATTACAAACTGTTTTTCTTTTTTTTTTTTTTTGCAAATTTAGTTTTATAAGCTGCATTGGGGAAAGTTTATGTCTATATATAGAGTATTTGGCAATAAGATCGCTTCTGTTTGTGTTTTTTTTGCAACTAGGCCAAGAATGCGGAATTTCTGAAATTTAAATTTATTCTTTTGAAGTTTTCAAGTACTGTCGAATTGCTAGTGAAACGAGATGGAAAATAATACTTTAAAAACGATGTAATTATACATCCTTATTTTTTATTTCCTGCCACTTCGAAGTTTTTTCAAGGGTTTTTGTACACATTAGTTATGTATATTATTGCGGTAATTAGGCAAATGCATCCAAACTTAGCCCCAAACTTAATATTGCATACATGTTTAATCGTAAAGCAGTGTGCTTGAACAATCCGACCGTTCTATTAGAAGATAGAATTAATGATACTTTTCCGATTAATGTAGTCTTCTTTTTGGCGTTTAAATTTGACCAAAATTTCTTCATCCGTGGAATTGCGTAACCAGTAATGGAATTTAACCAGTCTTTTCCGGTTCCGGTTCGATACAACCGCTTCCTTGTTCTTCAAACAATGCTTGTACAATTATTTCTTTCTCTTCTTCTTTTTTGTCGAGCATGTGATGGTTTTACATGTTTTCAGCATTTTTAAACGATCTAGACCAGTGGTATGCGGGGTACGCAAAGCGTATCCCGATGGAAGGACACAGAAGCTTCTCGTTAATATACAGTGGCCGTCAAAAAAATCGCATACATCACGAACATCTAGCAACATGATTTTTATATTTTTTGTATCTTATACAGGGCTTTACACGATGAGCGTTAATTAGACGTTTCTGGCAAACCAGACAACGGATCAACCTGAAAATTTGACAGTATACATAAATTAATATGATCTACACGCCTGAAATATTTTAGATGATGCGGCGTTGCCGCTTCTACTATAAAGTAGCGACTACTTTGATTTTTCAAATGGAACATCCTGTATATAATATCATATTACGATTTCCTATTACTTTGTCAACAACTTCATGTACTATTTCCCTATACCTATCTATTACCGTTTAAGAGATATAAAAATGTACTTTTATAAACGCTGATAATCTTGAACTCTCTGGTACTAAGACGATCAAATTCGAAATGGAGTGGAGTGATACCATGAGTATCTTTACTTTTATTTGCCTCATACAGGGTCTTTAAAAAATGCAGATACTTTGTTCACATGAAAAAAGGAGTGGAAGTCAATTTTTTCAAATGGAACACCCTGTATATTTACACATTTTTGAGCTCTACATCCAATTTTAGATTGACTTTAATCAGATAATGCTATTTCGATTTCGAACTGTTTCAAACACAAACTGACGTGGTTTCCTTGTATTCATCACTTATTTTTGAGATTTAACATCTATTTTATACTACGTAATACAATTTCTTTTCGATTTAGTTTTTCAACAGTCTCAAATCAGTCAATTCGAAATTGATATGTACCTTAGAAAAAGTTACAATTTGTATGCATTGAGGTATTGAGTGTCTCTACCGTACAACATTGTAAATTAATATTTTTTAAAAGTGTGGTTTGGAAAAATAAATGATGCAATTTTGAAACGTTAAACTTTCGTTGGTGGTTTTTACTGATTGTGATACTAATTATAATAGAAAAATGTCAAGATTAGGTTACAGTAATGAAGATTTCTTGAATTTATTAATTATTCATGGTGAGTGCAATAGAATTGCAAGTAGAACATGTCGAGTATTTCATGAAAGATATCCTCAACTTCCGAAGCCGAATAATAATGTGATAAATCAACTACTACAAAACTGTAGGTTGAATGGAACCTTTCGTCCAAAAATCATTCGTCGAAAGCCTGAAGTGGATGATGATGACAATGGTATAACAGTTTTGGGATTTTTTAATGCATTTCCAAATGCTTCTCTACACGAGGCTGAAAAGGAGATAGGTATACCCTACGTGACAATTTATCGCATTCTTAATAAGCACAAATGGCATCCCTATAAATTCTACTGTGTCCAACATTTGAAAGAGACTGATTTGCCTCGTAGAGTGGAATTCTTTGAATGGTTATTTGTCAAGACTCGAGAGGATGAACATTTCCTTGACAATATCATATGGACAGATGAGGCCAAGTTTACAAAAAAATGGAATTTTTAACAGACACAACAGTCTTTATTGGGCGCCAGAAAATCCTCATGTCGTTCGCCAAAGGGGTTTTCAAGAAAGATGGAAATTTAATGTATTTTGTGCCATAAGGAATGAGTCAATTTTTTATTTCGAGTTTTATGATGATAATTTGAATGCAACAAAATATGAAGATTTACTGAGAAATGGAATTCAAATGATTTTAAATAATAGGCCAGGAAAAGAACGTGTATGACGTGTATGGTGCCAAATGGATGGTGCTCCACCCCATAATTCTCGTTCAGTAGGCGAAGCTTTAACTTAAATCTTCGAAGACAGATGGTTTGGTAATAATGGACCTTTTCGTTGGCCTCCTAGAACACCAGATGGCAATCCAATAGATTATTTTGTGTGCGGTTTCATTAAAAATATGGTTTACTCCAACCCAGTAACAACAATGGAAGATATGAAATCGAGAGTTAGAACTGCTTTCAATAGTTTAACTCCAGACTTAATCAGAAGCGCTACACATGAAAATCATTTGAAGAGATTACATGTTTGTTTAAGTAGAGGTGGAGATGTGTTCGAACATATTCTGAAATACACTGATAATTGAATTAACTTACTAATTCATAAAATTATTTTCAGTTCGTGTTTCAGCGTTAATAAAACTATTGTTTGAAGAGAAGTTTCATTTGGTGGTTGAAGAGCATTTTAATAATTATTTATTCATTGTATTATCTGTGACTGATGAAGGAACATCGAACGGAATCTGCTAAATTTCAAAAATAAGTGATGAATACAAGGAAACCACGTCAGTTTCTGTTTGAAACAGTTTATCTCGAAAACGGTTTGAAATCGAAATAGCATTATCTGATTAAAGTCAATCTAAAATTGGATGTAAAGCTCAAAAATGTGTAAATATACAGGGTGTTCCATTTGAAAAACTGCCTTCCACTCCTTTTTTCATGTGAACAAAGTATCTGCATTCTTTAAAGGCCCTGTATGAGGCAAATAAAAATATAACTCGAAGTGAAGATCCTCATGGTATCACTCCACTCCATTTCAAATTTGATCGTCTTAGTACGTGAATGCGCGACTTAAAAAAGTGCCTTAACCTCTTTTATACCAAGTATAGTTTAAATGATTAAAAAAAACAATTGAGCCTTTTTTTAAATGAGTATGGTCTAAAGAAACATAAAAGAACAAAGATTTTTTTAAAAAATTAATTTTTTGGCAAATTTATAATGTTGTAACATATTTGATACAGTGGTTTATTAAAACATCTGTTTCACAGATGCATTTCTAAAAAGCAATTCTTTTTTTTGTCAAGTTTGACATTTTATGCAAAAAAATGAAGTCAGACCTTTACAAGATGGTTTTTTGCACCTCTGACGATCTTTTTTCACAACTGTAAAGTGTCCGACACTATCTCTTCTTACAGTCGCGTCTGATAAAGGTTTCGTCATGCCTCGTTTCTGTTTTGCTTCATACTGTCGTTCAAGCGAAGCAGATGATGGACGACCGCGTTTCGACAAATTTTTCTTCCTCTTGCACAGTACTTCGGCAATTTCAGACTTGAAATCGAGTAAATCCATAATATCTTGTTTTTTTATAGTTGTGTTGCTTGCAGTCACGTTTGTATAATAGCCAACTATTTACGACTGCCATGTCAATAAAATGAAAAATAATCTTAGATAGTACTTTTTCGACCTTATTGTCGTTCTATAGTAGGAAATCAGTCCATCCACTAAATCTACACCTCCCATGAAGGAGTTATAGGTACTTATATTAGAAGGGCAAGGCACCCATGTGTATGTTTTGGCTTTTCTATCATACCTTTTTACTTCCTTTGTGGGATACGCAGCAGTCAATGTAGAAACTATTATCTACCCATTTCATTGCTCGTAGTTCAATCCCATCAATTTTTGTTGTACGTTCTTCCAAACTGCCTCGACCTCTTTTCTGCGTTTCTTTATCAGTAGAAAATGTTAAACCAGGAAATCTTGTTATCCTTACAGTGCCCAAGCTACCGATTCCCATTTGGCCAAGAACAGCAAATAATTCTGGAGATGCAAACCAGTTATCGAAGAACACTAGATAGTTTTTATGGTGAGGCACGAGTTTTGTCATATTCAGTACAACATTTGAACAGACACCGATCTCTGGAAAGTTAGGATTTGGGGTAGATTTTCCAGTATAAATTTGGAAGTTGTGAATGAATCCTGTAACCTCACATAAAACAAAAAGTTCGTATCCCCATTTATGGGGCTTTTTAGTATTATACGGAACTATTTGCTCATCCACGCACAAATGCTGCTGTGTAGGAATCTGTTGACATTTCCTCAGAAGCATTTCCATAAGCGGTTTGAAAAGCCGGTCAATGTTGTCTTTGTCAATCATACTGTTGTCATTTATATATAGATTGCTTTTGAACTCTTGATATCAATTTCGGCTCATAATGTCTGCTATTTGAGATATTCTTGTACGACGAGCCCAGTACATTTGAGTACGAGGTAAACCATAAATCGACATGTACATACAAATCCCAAGGAATTGCTCGATCTCTTGTGCATTTGTTGAAAAGGACTTTGCAGGATTTTTTTGTATTACAAACAAATTGGACTGATCAACTAAATGCTTTATCACATCCTCGTCCAAGAAAATTTCAAAGTAAGATATCGGAGTATCCACTTACCTACCATCCGGCAAGCTGTCTTGCCAGATTGGTGTATGCTTTGGGCTGTCTTTCGGTTTTACTTCGAGCCACACAGGAAGTTGTTCTTTAGTTGCTGTATTTTTTCTTCGAGATGGTTGTGGTACAGGATCATGTGAATTTGAAGGTAAATCTGAGTTACTTTCAGTTTCACTTTCAAAAAGTCACTCTCATATTCATCTGACGCTTTAGGGCTGTATATAGGGTCATCCTCACTGTCATCAAAATTACTGTCGACAGGAGGAAATGCAATTTTCTTCATTCGACTCATCTGCAACATAATTTTTCCTAATAAACCACTGTTACATATTAGATACAAAATAAGAAGCGGGTTTTTCCACTGAACACCACAGTTGCAAATTTGATACAATACTAAACAGGACTTATTTACACATACGGATACGTACAATTGCTTCAAAATTGCAAATATATGTACCTCAGTGTATATAACAACCCCTAATATTTTTGTATTACGTAAAACTTACCGTTTTTTCACTTCTTTAGCTTCCAAAACTTACATACACAAACAATTACAAATGACAGCTGCCATTTATAATTTAAAGGTTGATTCAGTTTAGATTCCATGTTACAGCAGCGTGGTGTGTTCACAAACTATTACAGAATGCAGTACAAATATGATACAGTGGTTAAAAGTGGAAAAAATGTTCTGTGTAATGAAATTTAATGATATGAAACTGTTGTATCGATTTTGACACAATGGTATAAAAGAGGTTAAGAATGGTTTTAGAGTTTGTCGATACATTTAGAAATAAAAAAGTTATTCACGTTTTTCAAAATCGCCATTTTTTCAATTTTGGCTAATTGCGCAATAACGGTCAGAGATATCTTGATTATGACTATAGGATCTTAATTAACACCAAAATCGAGCACAAGGACCCCATATTACTTTTTGTCTATCTGTGATAGAAAGGGTACTTCCCATAAGAAAACATCTAAAATGAACCACCCTGTACAAATATACACTCAGTGCCAAAAAAAGTGACTCGCTTGATTTTTGATCTAAGTTTAATGTCTTATATTTTTAAACTAGTGGGCCGATTTTTAATTTTATTTTATTGGTTCATAAGCAATTCCTGTGTCTTTAAAAAATAATTAAAGAGGTGGATTTTTTTCATAGCCTCCTGGACGATTGTGGAAATACTCGAACCATGTTTTTTTTTCGTGATTATTTACTCGCCCTATGCGGTAATCAAGCAGTGATATAGAAAGTGCTTACACTCGATATAAAAGACACTTTTTTACGAGCATTTTGTTTTTATTCATTGATTTATCTCCAAATTTGCCCGATTTTTTTTGCTGAACCTTGCATATTACCACCTTTCTGAATTTATTGAGAAAGTTTTCTAGTGAAATAAACTGAAACGAATTTTAAAAAAACATTTTTATTAAACACAAAATTATAAACTGGGATAACTGCTTAATACCGTGTACCGTGTATTGCTTCCCCTGGCAACTCTACGAGTTTTTATTCTACGCGACATACATGAAATTATGTTTCTTATCGTTTCCATTGATATACGATTGTATTCTTCCACTAATGCATCTACCATTTCTGCAAGACGGAGATCTCTCGCGAGAACGTACCCTTCTCCCTAATTCCTCCCACAAATGTTCTATAGGGTTCATATCGGGGCTTCTCACCGGCCACTATAATGTGGTATATCCGCAGCTTTTAAGAAATTTCACACTATTGCTGCGGTGTGTGGTCGGGCATTATCCTGCATCGATGTAAAACTATTGTCCACTAACTTTCCATGAGGTAAGACGTTTCGCTGTAATATGTTAATAGGGATTTGGGCTGTCATCCCATCCATTCATTATAATCCCTCCCCACACCATAACCGACCCACCATTAACACCTTCGGATTCTGTTATTAAATTCTGATTAAACCTTTCACCAGTCCTCCACATTCTTTTTCTTTCATATGCCATTCTAAGGCAAACCTTGACTCATCCGTACATAAGACATTTCACCATTCAGGAATATTCCATTTTTCCATAATTTTCAACGAAATTTCTTCTAGCAATAATCTCCTAGCTTTTAAAGTAACTTCTTTTAGACGTCTACATACTGTCTGCTTACTCCAACGCCGCGAATTTGACGAAGATCTTGCTGAACATTTACCGCAGTATTTGATCGATTCCGTAAAATTCTTAAGAAGCAATCATATATTGGAGAAGTTTGCCGAGGACGACCAGAACCCACCTGAGCAATGCTTCCTATTTGTTCGTACTTCAGGATCGCTCTATAAGCAGTTGCGCCATGAACTACTTCTACACGAGCGTCGTAACGTTTACTACGCCTATCGTTTCGTTTACTAAGCCACAAATCTTGCTGCTTGTTTAGGATTTATTCGAGGCATTTTACGGTTCAAAAATAGGAGGTATACAACAAATTTATTGCTATGGCAACGGAAATTATTTTCAAAGGCGTAAGGTTTCAGCAAAAATGCTGTAAGTCGTACAAATGTAGAGATAACTAAATGAATAAAACCACAAAATGCTCGTTAAATAAGCGTATTTGAATAGAGTGTAAGCACTTTCTATATCATTACTTGATTAACACACAGGGTGGGTCAAAAGTTAAGAAAAAACTTGGTTCGAGTTTTCCACTACCATCCAGGAGGCTTTGAAAAAATTCCGCTTCTTTCATTTTTTTGAAACGAATAACAGCATTTAAAAATGACCGATTGGTTTGAAAAATGTGACGTTGAAGTTAGGTCAAAAATCAAGTGCGTCATATTTTTGGAACTGCATAAACAATAAACGAATTATTTTTATCGGAATCTGATAATCCTGTAAAGCGTAAAGAAACTTTAATTGCAATTCAGCTGCGCAATCGGAAGGTTTCAATTATTCCTGTCATTACAGGTTTCCGATTAGATTTAAGCTCAGTTACTCCATTAGATATAGAATAGTTATAATAAACAGCCAAGCGTAACACTGATGTATATTGTACTTAGCGATAGGGCGGTACTAAACGTACGTTGCACTTATGTAAACCCACGGAAAAAAACTGCGATTATAATTAGTAAAATGTCAACTATGATGGCAGCCATCTTCTGGCGGTTTGCGATTATATACAATCATGAACAAATAGGTCTATTCTTGGCTAATCGTCATTGGAAACTTCAGTTTATATCAAAAAGTACAGAGATCTTTTCTAGCGCACAAACTATTCGTAGGATAACAAAGACGCTACATTTCTGGTTTATTGTTAGAATGGGGGGGGGGGGGGGGGAGTCTGGGCGCCATTTTTTTGTGACGTCATAGGCCACGCCCACTTTCAGCACGTGACCCAGTCCCTTTTTTCGCCTTCTTTTCCGGCTCCATTTTCACCTCCTTGATGACGTATTTATGATACTTACCCCATAATTTAGTGTCCTTTTGGTAGTATTAAGAGCCTTTTTGGCAGTCTAACCCCTGGAGGGTAGGTAATCGCACAAACCTTGCGCGCGCATACAGCGAGTTACGTGGCCTTAGGGACATGGTCAGTCACGTGACCCGATGGGAGAACGAGTAGGGCAGGTCAAAGTCTAATTATTTTGAGTCATAATTAAATTGCGCCGCCATCACGAATGTTTTCTGTAATAGAGGTTGATCATGGCTCCATCTAGAGGTGGTAGTATATAAGAATTAAAAGTAGATTTAACTATTATGGCGGGGAATTTGAAATAGTATGGGGCCCGCATACTACCTCATAAGTCAATCAATCAAACCTGTTAATCAAGCAAAAGAAATCAAGTGTTAACATACTGATTTGGATGGACGTCTAAGATGCTGATTTGAAATCAACTTCAGCCATCCTTATTCGATTTAATACAAAAACAAAACAAGATGCAAGTCTAAGATATTGATTTGAAATCAGCTTCCGCCAACCTTATTTGATGACTTAGTATGAGGATGTTTTAATAGAAGTTCATTTCATCAGCATCTTAAACTTGTTTCTATATTACTTGTCGATTTAAAATTAAGAAGTAATTAAAAATCTGTTTATAAATTTGATTAAGAGAAACAAGATTTAAAATTCAAGTCTAAGATTCCATTTCGTAAGGCAGCTATGTTTTATTTTACCAAATGTTCATCATCATCATCATTGCACAACTAGGTTTAGACCGAGATGGGTAGGTGGTGGTGATAAATCATAACATTAAACATTTGTACAAGTAATTAAATAAAGTAAATAAAATAAGGGGTAAGGGTTAAAATATACAAATACACCATTAAGAAACCAAAAAAAGATAAGTATTTAATTAATATAAAGTAATTATTTTCTGGATTTTCCAGTTATATAACCCCAATAACACCTTTTCACTATTCAAATACATTTAGGGTTTTTTTGTGTGCACGGCGTGGGGATTTCTCAGTTATGTAACCAACAATAGTATACTTTCATTCAAATACCTCTAACGTGTTTGGAAATACCTGCTAATTACATACAAGTCGACTTTCATTTACAATTTTGATAATACACTACATACCAAATTGATTTAACTTACAGCTTGCAAAACCTAACTTTCAATTCTAAAATACTGGCTTGATTTAAGTTACAGCAAACACAAACTCAAACACGAACACAAGTACACACACACGGACACGCACGTACGCCCACACGTGTACAATATTATGTTAGATTAATAACCTAACCTGCGGTTGTCTACCATCGAGGGGTTGGACTGCCCAAAGGCTCTTAATACTGCCAAAATGGGCCTAATTATGGGGTAAGGATTATAAATACGGCATCAAGGGTTTGAAAATAGCGCTGGAAAAGAAGCCGACAAACAAGGGCGGGAAATGGACGGGGCCAAATGGTCAAAGTGGGCGTGCCCTATGACGTCACAAAGAAAATGGCGACCAAAATCCCCCATTTATTTTTATTATTTCTTTTTTGAGATCGATATAACGGCTTGCATTATCTGAAACGTTTTTTCCCTTTTTATTTCTTAAACCTTTATTTTAATAGGATCTCCTTGTTGTCTTCTGACATACTGTCAAGTAAATGACTATTCAAATTCCCTCAAGATTGCCACAATTAGGTGTTAAATGTAGTGTAGTAATAAAAGAATTAAATTTAATATGATTGAATGTTGGGCGCTGCCTAATTTTTTTGCTTTTCCACTTTTGTTGAAGGGATCGTCTGATTTTTAATGTTAAAATCAAATTCTTTCGTTTTTGTGTAGGTCATCTCCTTGTTGATACCTGATCACTTCTTATTGCTCATCAGTATTGCGATTCTGTTCATATTACAGAAATTGATAAGGATTTGCTTATTCCTCTTTCGTTCAGGTCAGTTATGACTATTAGTAGTTCTAACTTCTTCCAAAATGTTTGCCTTTTGCCTAGTTCATTGGGCCAGGCCTTTTTTCTAATTCTAGTTTCAGGACTTGGTCGAATATATATTTATATTTCTTTATTCTCTCAATTTGCTTGTTGAGGTCTATTTGTCATTTACTCTGCTTTATTTTCTCTTCAAGGTGTATTTGTCTTCTTCGTCTCTGAAAACCTTCCATTTCAACTAATTCATCTTTTCGTTTATACCGAAATAGGTCAGTGGTAACACGATCAGCTTAGCATTCGGGTGATAATGGGTTTGATTTCTGTTACCCTCTACCCTGTATGAGGTTTTTTCAGGGGATTTTCTTCATACACATACAGCATCATGATCACTGCGTATACTCCCATCGTGTGCGGCTATTTAGGCGAATGTTGGTGTAGAACGCCTCCCTCAGATTTCCGTTCCTTCCGATCCGTTCCTGACCGCACCCATCCTTAGTCCCACCATGTATACATACTTAATGTATGTATGCTGGGAATCCATCACTGCGGCTGAGGGAGCTTGCAAAGCTCAAACAGCCCACCCTCCCACTTGAGAGAATGAAATACGTTGCTTTTTCTCTTTCCTTTCGTTTATATCCATTTGTGTCACGTTCAATTTCTAGCTTTTCGTTGCCTGGTTTTTAGTTCCCGGTTAATTTTTTGATTTCGCGCTTTCCTTTGAATCGTTCGATTTTCTAACCCCACCCCACCCCGCTCCTCTTAGGAATATTTGATTATTTCTTTGTTTATTCTTGGCTGCCCGTATACTGTATCATTTACCATCAATTTGTTGATCCTTAAGTGTGGTTTACCTCTACTGCTGTTTAAATTTTGAGTTAATTTTGCCCATCCATCCGTCTTTCCGCCCTGTACTTCTAAACCGCATTACGTTTGTTGCATATTAATCTAGAAAGACGTCATCTTCTCCTACTTTGCAGAAAATTAAATTCTACCTCCAATTGTGCTCGAAAATTCGCACAAATCCAACTTTGTTTTTCTATTACGTCGCTTCTACAAAAGTAAAAGAGACACCTTGACTGCGGACTAACGTATTGTGTAAAAACAACTAGTAGAAAATTTGAACGTAAGAGTGTTAGGTGCGGTCACTTTTGTACACGTTACTGTAAGATAATAACTCGACATTTATACCACCTATCTACTTCTGATTTTCGATATGTACTCTAGTTTTGCAAAGTACAACAGCTTTTCAAAATTGGGAGTGAAGCAGTGAAAGATAAGAATGTTGTCCAAAAGCTAAAATAAAATATCTGGATGAAAAGAGCAACATATCCATGAGTGTTGCATTAGGGCTGAATGTTATCAAAAATCTATATTTATACACCCATTTCGTTGGAGTTGGGGCAAAATGGATTTTCTTGATAACCAACAGCTAAGTTATGTGTCCCATGGGCTGATTTGTTGTCAATTCTATATTCATACATTAATTTCGTTGGGGTCGTGGCAAAATGAATTTCCTCGTTGTCCAAGCGCATTCTGTGACTCATGATTGTTGGTCAGCACTTTGGCTGTAATTTGCCCAAAATCCATTTTGATGTACCAATTTCGTTGCAGACGCGACAACATGAGTGTTTGTAAGCATTTACAGGCTGAATAAGTTCGGTAGTGTTAGAGTTTTCAGAAACTAAAGAAAATACTCAATTTGTTGTCAACACACTGTTTTAAGACGAAAATAAAATCTTTGCCCTAAATCTTAAAATTTTAATGGTGTTAATTATTTCATCAATTTCATCTTGCTGGTCGTCATCCATTGTTTCAATAACTTTTACGTATTCCTGTTAAGGTACCATGAAAACTAAGTTAGCGGTCCAGAGTTCAGTTCCGGGTCGAATAGTATAAGCATCCTTTGGACTAGAATGTTTATTTCCCTTTATTCGTACAAAAAAAAAACTGAAATTTACTCTTGATTGTTCATTCATTGATTCTTGTAATAACAATGCAACGTATATTTTAGAATCTGACGTGAAAAATCCAACAAAGAAATATGTTAATTCTTCTTTATCTAATGAAATATGGTATTGTTTTGGTTATTTTAATGAACACTTTATTGTTTTTTTCTTTGCGGAAGCAGTCAATACCATAATTCTGTTATTGCAGTAGAAAAGTAATTTGGTCTGGTTCGCAGAAGTACTAAGTTAACCTTGAAATTCGAGTGTAGATACTTTTGCGTGATTCACTCATAAGCAATATAGTTCATTTTATTGCCGTTAAAGTTTTATCTGTAGAAAATTTAATTATAACGTAGAGGTTAAGTTTAATTAAATTTTGAATGTAGATCTTATAATTCTAGATAATTATAAATTTGACTTCTTTTGTTTACAACTTCAAGGTAAGTTTTATCTGTTGTAAATCACAAGCATATAAAACGTATTTGATTTAAATTTAAAACGCATTACTCATATATTAAATACAATAAAGTTATGAGTGTTGTGGCTATTTTAACATGCATTTCGTTTCCAGCAAATTGTATAAAGAAATAAAATATTTCGGCCTAATTTTACAGCTGTGTTGAAACATATTTTTTTAGTAAACACATCCGTCACGTAAAATATACGATATAGGAAAGTTTTAAGTGCTAAGAGTAGTGTGTTGCCTATCCGTTATCCAGAGGACCTTTCAACACATAGGCAATGAAGTCAGATCAGAAATCATAAATAATGCTATCAATAACTAGACATGGATAGTTCATTAACTGGGTGAGTCGCCATTGGAAAGGAACGGGTTAGCTCGATCACGACTTCGGCCGTTCAGCACTTAAAATGAAAAAAATATGTAATTAAGGTGTTTTGTATTTGGAACCAGCAGTATTAAAATTGATATCCAGTTACAATAAGTCCCAATTTTTGTAATCATTTACTTTTGCCAAATTAGTATTGGTTGTACCACTAATGCATCTGCTGCTACCAGTGTAATTATTTTGTATAAGTGTATCAATGTATTGGTTAAATTTACGAGTTAGAATTGTAGTATCTAAATAGAGGAACTGAAAGTAAAAAGGGAAGATAAGGGACAAGCATAAGAATTCGTCTTTACAGGTTTTGTCGTATTCGGGTTAATTACATGTAGGCATCACCCTATCTTACTATCGGTTAAATCGTACGTAAGTACAAGGCGTTAGCATCGATTAAGATAAACATGCATCTCTCCAGTCCCATGATAGAATCTGAAATTACAATACTTCAAGACGCACAGAAAAGAGAAATACTCAGTCATGTGCGTTTGTTCACATTCTTAACTTGTATTAGTTAGGTAATTCTGTATACTGGTTTGATCCCCAAATAATAGTAAAAACAAACAAGAAACTTGCACCTCCTACTCTGTTCTTATAATACTTTTTGGGACGGCTTTTCCGCACTTAAATGGATTATTCAACCCATGACGTTTACTTAATTTGTTCAATTTAATAATGTGAAATAATGTTAAATAAAACGCATGGAAAATTTAAAAAGAAATCAGTAATAAATTAAAAAAAAGCAATTTAGGTTACAGAGAAAACGATGAATGAAAAGTCAAAGCGCACATGCAAGTGACTAAGTGTGAGTTCATCATGGCAACACTCTTGTAACCTGCAATTACAACTCGCGCCACTTTCAAAAGTAAAGGGAAGGGGTTAATTAACGGCACATATTATCGTAAGTAGCGAGGACCGTGTCAGGGAGTCACACCTAAAGGTGAAGGGTTGAGTCACACTTGTCATCTGGTCACACTAAGCATGTTTTGACCACGAAATACGATCTTTACTCTGTCGCCTTGAAATTAAAAGGAAATAAGGTAATATGCGTTCTTTCAGTGGAATCAAAAATTTTGTATACTCAAGAAAATTTCCTTCTTGGCAATCAAATGGAACATTTCACCTTTATGATATGAAACAAAATTTTGTATAATCAAATTAATCTCATCTTGGCAAGCAAATGGAAAATGTCACCATTTGTGATATACTTTTAATATAACACAAAAATGTTTATACGACGATTGTCATTTATGTATCCGGAATAATAACAAAAAAACATTTATAATTGTTTTTTTCGTATTTTACCAAAAACATGTGGCAAACAAATCGTTATGTAGCATTCAGAATTGACCCTTCTACGATTATCTAGTGGCTTTGTAACTACCTGTCTATTTATCCTTAAAAAATAGGCGACCATTTGTTTTTAAGTGCCCTACGCGAACAAATTATTTTGAGTTTGGTTCATCTTGGATGATCGACTGCTGCTTACTTTGTGGCTTATATGCAAAAATCTAAGATTCTTCACGGCGTTTGACTCATACACAGGTTACTCCTCAGGTACCCTAGTGACCTCACAACACAACAAGCCGAAAACCTAAATTAAAATCAAGCATCGCTGCGATCCTTACACAACTCCTTGATGACCTCCCCGAGGAGATAGAAGAATCCGTAGATAACATCCCATATGCCCTACGCATCCCCCCGTCTATTCGATGACGACCTAGCATTAAACCGGACAACGAATCGGATTAACCACACTAAGCACGCTACACCCCACCAAACAATACACACACTTAAACCAATTAACACATTATTAAATATTCAAATAAATCTAAATTTTTTTTCCCCTTTTTTTACACCAAAAATAACCACATCTGATGATTGTAAACTATACAATAACACAAAACATCGCAACATCAACAAGCATGGATTGACCAGGGCGGAAGAGGAGAAGGACTCCTGAACAGTCTACGAATAAGATATATATATATATATATATATATATATATATATAAGCTATAAATAAGTGATTACTAACAATACACATGAGCATACTAAAAAAAGCACTATGGTTGTATTTTTGAAGGATTTCAGTGCATCAATCGACTCGAACTTGTTTTTGAGCGAGTTTCAAATTATGCGGAATACAACGCGTGCAGATTCTTTTCGGTTAAATCTACATCTTAAATCATATTAATGTCCAGGGATGCCTTGTATTTACGGTATGTCATATGACGATATTGCATTATTAGATCAGACACAACCATCAATTTTGCACAACCTTGTTTAAATTCGGCCGTGAGCGAACGACGGCTTCTTCTTTTTTTCGCAATAAAACAATTGAAAAAGGGTTATGTGAGAAAGCAACTCGATGTTTACCATATTTGGCATTAAGAAAACGTTAAAGTTATAATAGTTAAAGTAGTTATAGTAATTTAACTGCCACTCCTACTCTATCGTGATTGCCTCACGATTCTGTCAATTGAAAAATAACGGCATTGAACAATGTTCAGATAAATGTGTCTTAAGTTTTCTAGTACATTCGCCATTCTGAACCCTAGTGTTTTCCTATTTCGTCGTTACTAGAAAAGTAAAAGATAATTCCTTCCATAGTGCACACCATTGCAGCACTATCATTTGGAACCTATACCATACCTTAGTACTAATTTGTTAGCATAAACATTTTTGGTTCGTTTATCTTTAACAAAAAATTGAAGGCTGTATCTGTTTAACATAACGTTGTAACCAATCCCCAAGTACTTAGTTAACAATCGTATCGTAATTTGGTGTTACTTTGTTACCCTAAAATAAAATTGGTTGTTCTTATCTTTCATAAAATGTTTAGACTAAAACATGGAAATCACAAAAACCTTGTAACATAACACGCTATCAAGATGATTGATTTATTAAAATTTATTGCTAATTTAGTGCTACTTTGTTACTGTGAAATACAACTTGTCTTTCATAAAATGTTTGGGGTAAAACGTAAAAATTACGAAAACCTATACTATAGTTTGTCTGATGTCTATAACAATTACCACTAAATTAGTACCAAATAACCCCAAATTATAGTATCATTCCTACTGATACCATGTTTTGTTATGAATAATTAAAAAAAAAAATGCTGGCAACAAATTTAATTTTAAAGTTATCATGGTTTGTTATAGAGTTTTCGTGATTTGCATTTCGTTTTAGCCCAAAAATTTTTTAAAAAATACGAGCAACAAATTTTATTTTAGGGTAACAACGTAGCGCTAAATTATAATGAATCAATCATCCTGATACTGTTTTGTTATAAGATGTTTGTGGGCGTGATAATGTTCTTGCGCAAACAGTTTATGAGCCAAAAAATTTCAGTTTTGGGTAACAACGTAGCACCATATTATGATACATTAATTATTTTAATACAATTATTTGCTGTGCTAACTATATGTTAAACAGGCACAACCATCAAGTTTTTAATGAACAATAGGCTCACGAAATTGTTTGATTTTAACAAATTACCACCAAATTATGGTATAGGTTTCAAACGATGGTGCTGCAATGGCTGTGGTGCTAACTTTAGGCGCGTTCGCATATGTGAGATGGGCTAGCTTTAACCATAGAGTCTACTTGAATGAACTAAAACTGTGCGGATTTGTAAACTTCAAATGGGTCTAAACAGGATTATTTTTATCCTAAGCCAACCGATTACATAATTACAATTTTTTTTTTAAATACATGAGAGCAAACAAGTCTCTCAAGAAACTTCTCAGAACGGAAGTGTGTAAAAATACGTTGTTAATTCAACAAAGTAGCACGAAATTCGCACCAAATTATAATAAATCAATCACCCTGATACTTTGGTTTGTTTTAAGGTTTTTCTGAGTTCCGTAATGTTTTAGCCCAAACATTTTATGGAAATTAATAGCAAAAAAATTTCAATTTAGGGTAACAAAGTAGCACCAAATTAGCACTAAATTATGATATGATACATAAATAATTTTGATGTGATTGTTGGCTAAATGCTTAGACATTGGCTGTGCTAACTGTGTGTTACGCAGACGGTACTAAATTTAGGCGCACCATTATGTTTTGTTTTAACAAATTTGCACCAAAAGTATGGTATAGGCTTAAAACGGTTATGCTAAATTTAGGTGTGTTCGGATAAGTGAGATTGGGCTTTAACCATAGAGTCTACTTGAATGAACTAACAATATACGGATTTATAAACCTAAATGTGATTATTTGTATACTATCAGATAATTTAAAAAAAATTCAAATTATGCACTGTATGCGAGCAAAAAAATTCAAGTCGGATTAAGGAATTTCTCTGAACCGAAAGTAGCACTAAATTTGTACAAATAATCAGAAATCAATCATCCTGTTAATATGTTTTGTTACAAGGTAATGCTTTAGCCCAAACATTTAGGAAAAATAAAAGCAAAAAAATTATGATACATAAATGATTTGCGTATTATAAGTGGTTTGTAACTTTCGGAAGCGGACTCTGCTTCCGCCATCAGGCTTAGTCCTGAGAAGGACTTTCGCACTTGAGTCGAATTCATATGTTATAGTTTTTTCTCAAGCACTTTACTCTCAGATTCGAGCTTGGTACCTTTCACTTACTAGTCTGACACCTTTACCGCTGAGCCACTGAGTAATGCAATATACATATATTTTTTAGAACTTATATATATATATATATATATATATACATATATACAGGGTGTACTTTAAAATCACCGACAAACGAAAACTTTAGATTCTATGATTCAAAATAAGACATACTTGGTATTTTTTCGATTCGGTACCCCGTTTTTGAAATATTTTGCATTACCCCCACACAAAAAAATCCAATGGGTTTAAATCTGGCGATGGTGCCCGCCACGGTACTTCACTTCCTCGTCCAATCCAGCGTCCAGGGAACCATGCATTTAAAAATTCTCTGGCGTTTCGTGTAGAGTGTGGTGGTGCACCATCATGCATGAAATACATGTTCATTCTAACATCTAAGGGTACGTCGTCAAACAATTCTGGCAAATCTTCTCTCAAAAAATTTAAATAGAATTCGCCAGTAAGTCTGAGGAAAAACGGATAGGTCTGATTAGGTGATCGTCTAGTATACCTATCCAAATATTTTCGCTAAATCTATGTTGGTGGGCTGTAACTACAGTTGGATGCTGATTTTCATCTAACCATTTGTGAGAATTATGCAAGTTTATTATTCCATTTCGGGAAAAAATGCACTCATCAGTGGTCAATAAGTTTCTAACGAATTGTACATCTCAGAATTTTTATTTAAAAACCATTCGCAAAAATTCATTCGACGAGGATAGTCAGCAGGCAATAATGCATGCTCTTTTTGTAGGTAACTTTCCAAGACTTGCTATGCGACACACCACATTCTAAACCTAACTCACGCGTACTTATTGATGAATTTTCATAAACTCTATCTAAAAATTGTTCCTCAATTTCAACTGGTACACGAGCATTTTTCTTTCCTTTTAAGCTTCCATACTCTAACAAGTTACGATGAACGGTTCTAAACGTAGTATGATGTGGATGTCTTCTATTTGGAAATCTTTGTTCATAAAGTCGAGCAGCTGCATTACCATTGCAATTATTATTACCATAACATAAATGCATATCGACCAGTTCTCGTTTGGAATAATTCATTTTTTCACAGTAATTAGACACAAACAATGAATTACAAAACACACGTAAATGCAACTATTTTAGCAAACATAAGATACGTAACTGTCAAATGCAAAGCAATCTCTGATTTATTTAATTTGGTTATTACTGAATAATGTAGTCGTTTATGTTAATGCAAAATATTTCAAAAACGGGTGCCGAATCGAAAAATTATTATTTTATTTGCAGAATTAAATGTTGAATTTAAGAAAAAAATATTTCTTCAAAAAAAGCAGGGACGTGCGTTTTTTTTACTTAAAGTGATTAACTTAACATTCTACGCCACTGGATGGAGTCAGTTGACTCAAACTCACCTGATTAATTGTACTTAATTAGACGTTTAGGTGTACCAAATCTCAGTGTAATATCTTTTGTAGTTTTAGAGGAATCTTAAAAAAATTATGTTTATCAACCTGTATCTCGGTTAGAAAGCATTTTCGGAGAAGCGTTTATGATAATTTTTGTCTTATTTTGCATCATAGAATCTCCAGTTTTCGTTTGTCGGTGATTTTAAAATACACCCTGTATATATATATATATATATATATATATATATATATATATATATATATATATATATATATATATATATATATATATATATATAATAAATCTTTTCGTGGTTGCGCAGAAGTTTATTGCGCATGTTGCGCTGTAACTTTTTGCGCAGGTGTATTGCGCTTAAGCTTTTCGCGCATTATTGGAATCCATACGGGTTTCATTTCTACACTAGCTTGGCTTATTGGATTTTCTGATAGTGCGATATATGTGGCTTTTTTGAGTTTCCGACGAGTTGTGTTCTCGTCGTTTGTCACTATATATATATATATATATATATATATATATATATATATATATATTAATCTTTTTCGTGGTTGCGCAGAAGTTTATTGCGCATGTTGCACAGTAACTTCTTGTATGTTATCCCATTGGATGCGGTGGTCTTCGCTCCAGACGTGTTTGGTGATTCTTGATCTTTTTGTTTCGCCCTTGTGGACGTTGTTATGTTCCTGCGTTCTTACTTTGAGTGGTCTACTGCTCTCTCCTATGTATGCTATGCCGCATTCGCATGGCAGGTTGTATACACAATTTTTGGAATTCTGATCTTCATTGTATGGTTTGGTTTTGGTTAGTATTCCCCTGAGCGTTCTGGTCGATTTGCTGTTTTCTCTGTGAATTCGGAAATCGCTTGGTTTACAAAGTATATTTTGCTCACTATAGGTGATAGTGGGGAACCCATCGCCATCCCATACTCTTGTTGGTAGAATTTGTCTTCTACCTGGAAATATGTAGTTCTAATTCATATTGTCAGAAGTTCCATTATTGTGTTTACCGAGAGTAGCGTGCGTTCGTCTTAACATTTCATCATTTTCCAGCTTGTCCCTTATGATAGTTAGTGCACATTTGTGAATAGACTCACAATGTCAAAGCTTGCCAGTATTTCTTCGTGGTTTGGTTGGAAGTTTCTGATGGTTTCCACGAAGTGCTGCGTATTCTTGACCATAGACTCGCAAGATACGCACTGCCTTCAAATCGACCAGAACGCTCAGGGGAATACTAACTAAAACCAAACCATACGATGAAGATCAGAATTCCAAGAATTGTGTATACAACCTACCATGCGAATGCGGCAGAGCATACATAGGAGAGAGCAATAGACCACTTAAAGTGAGAACGCAGGAACTTAAGAACAACGTCCGCAAGGGCGAAACAGAAAGATCAAGAAGCGCCGAACATGTCTGGAACGAAGACCACCGCATTCAACGGGATAACATACAGATAGTGGCAAAGGACGAGAACACAACCCGTCGGAAACTCATCGCACCAGAAGAAAATCTAGTAAGCCAAGCTAGTGTAGAAATGAAACCCATATGGATTCCAATAATGCGCGAAAAGCTTAAGTGCAATACACCTGCGCAAGAAGTTACGGCACAACATGCGCAATAAACTTCTGCGCGACCACGAAAAAGTTATATATATATATATATATATATATATATATATATATATATATATATATATATAAGTTCCAAAAAATATATATTGTATTACTCAGTGGCTCAGCGGTAAAGGTGACTAGTAAGTGAAAGCGAATCTGAGAGTAGTCAAGTGCTTGAGAAAAAATTATAACATATGAATTCGACTCAAGTTGCGAAAACAGTCCATCTCAGGACTAAGCCCGATGACGCAAGCATAGTCTGCTTCCGAAACGTCGCGCTCAAAAAGTAAAAACTGTGGAAATAGGCCAATCAACTCCACTAATAAATGATTTCGATACGATTGCTGGCTAAACACTTGGACGTTGGTTGTGCTAACTGTATGTTAAACAGACAGGTCACCAATTTATGGTATATGTTTCAAACGGTTGTGCTGCAATGACTGTGCTAACTTTAGCCGCGTTCGCGTAAGTGAGATGGCCGTTGCCGGCCTAAAACTGTACGAATTTCTAAATTTCAAGTGGGTCTAAATGGGATTATTTTTTTACTATGTTAGCCAATCAGATATGTAAACAAATTTCAAATTATACATGAGGGCAAAAAAATTAAAGTCGGCCAAGGAACGAATGCGTATAAACAGACATTGTTAATTCAACAAAATAGTACCAAATTTAATTAATTAATTAATATTTGATATGTTTATTATGAGTTCCATAATATTTTAGCGCAAACATTTTACGAAAAATATGAGCAAAAAGTTTCAATTAAGGGTAACGAAGTAGCACCAAATTAGCACTAAATTATGATACAGAAATCAGTTCGATACGATTGTTGGCTAGACACTTGGACATTGGATGTGCTAATTGTATCTTAGGCAGACAGCCCTCAATTTAGGCGCACCAATTTTTTTTTGTTTTAACAAATTAGCACCAATTTATGGTATAGGTTTCAAACGGTTGTACTGCAATGGCTATGCTAACTTTAGCTGCGTTCGCCTAAGTGAGATGTCCGTTGACGGCCTAAAACTGTACGCATTTCTAAATTTCAAGTGGATCTAAATGGGATTATTTTTTGACTAAGTTAGCCAATTAGATATGTAAACAAATTTCAAATTATGCACTACATGAGGGCAAAAAAATTAAAGTCGGCCAAGGAACGGATGTGTATAAACAGACATTGTTAATTTAACAAAATAAAAATTTAATTAATTAATTTTTTTTATGTTTATTATGAGTTCCATAATGTTTTAGCGCAAACATTTTACGAAAAATATGAGCAAAAAGTTTCAATTTAGGGTAACAAAGTAGCACCAAATTAGCACCAAATTAGCACCAAATTATGAAATCCGTTCGATACGATTGTTGGCTAAACACTTGGACGTTGGATGTGCTAATTGTATCTTAGGTAGACAGCCCTCAATTTAGGCGCGCTAATTTTGTTTTAACAAATTAGCACCGATTTGTTTGGTTGTGCTGCAATGTCTGTGCTAACTGTAGGTGCGTTCGCATAAGTGAGATGGGTCCGTGACGGATTTCTAAACTTCAAATGCATCTAAACAGGATTATTTTTATACTAAGCTAACCGATTAGATAATTTAAAAAAATTCAGATTATGCACTACATGAGAGAAAAACATTAAAGTCGGTCAAGGAACTTTTCAAAACGGATGTGTATAAACATTGTTGATTCATAATTTGATTTATGCACTGGTACATACCAAACAAAATTCATTAACATTTAATTTACAACAAATTCATCGGTTTAAGAATGGCACGTGTCAATTGGTTTAAGGCACATAAATTTTATTTTAATTGATTAATACAGATTCAACAGTTGTATACGATTAAAATTTAAATTAGTGTTGCTGGTTACAATAGCAGACTAATGATGAAATATTTATGTATGAGACCATCTGCATTCGAGCAGCGTGTTAAATTATAAAAAGGAAACGCTCTACAGCTATTTTTGGACAAATATCATGCGTTCTCTTATAGATGAGCGTCAAGTTTACTAGAACATGCTTGGGGGATAAATACATCATATGTTCCATATAACGGGGTACTTAAACACGCACCACAATAAACGATATACCGTCCGCCAGCGTGTAGCATAATCCTAATTTGGAATTCCAGCTGCGGAAGAATCTTTCCAATTCTTACCTCGTATGCGAAGGTCGTTTTAATTGATGTTCGGTCACGATTATGAAAGGAAGTACGGTAAAACTCAAACCACTGTACGTATTGCGTGATGTTAGAAAAAAAAAACTTTTTAATTAGAAATGCGGTAATTCGAGATCAGTTTTATTTGCTAAGCCTTAAGCGTTTAAATGTTTTACTAATTATAGGGTTAGTTCACGCATATGTAGTACATGTAGTAAAACAGTTGTGAATGTTCTATCACCATGGTTATAATACAATTGTGGTTGTTCATCGTGCCCTCATTGTTTTATTAACAAAATTTTTGATACGCGTGCATACATTCATTTTTCTAAAGAACCTCACGGAAGTTACGCATGAATTCGATTATAGGTAAACGATTGAATTGTAAACTTGAACTCATTTGTCATAAAATGCTTTCGAACTATTAATAATTATAGTTTTTTTTTTGTTTCAGGTGTTGCATCGCGATATCGAGAGTCACGGGAAAACTGTAAGTTCGGTGGTAAAATTATGCAAGGCAAACAATGAGGTAGGGAACGAAGAAGTTGGTATTAAACGAGCTGCTAGAAGTTTGGAAAGGCGTTGGCATTTATTATTTTTAAGATCTTTAGAATGGCAGTGTTATATAGATTCTTTATACAAAGGTTTTGTTGGTAGAGTAAGTATTAAATGTAATTATTCGTGTCAAAAATTAGACATTGCGGTTTTCAGAATCACAACGTTCTTACGGAATCTTCTGATAGCGAAATTGATAATGAACCGCTTAATAAATACCCTCGATTAGGTGATAGTTTCAATCTAAATATAGTCGATGACAAGGTAGTTAGCTAATTATACAATTAAAATATTTTAAAAACTCTGTGTGTAGGATACGTGCGAGCCTGGGATTGACAATTCAGAAATTATCGATGAGCAGGTCACAATGGTAAAACCTAAAGTAATTGACGAGGGTAGATGCAAGAGAGTAAACCAAAAACAAGGCGAATTACTTTGTTTAACCCCAGATCGCATTAAATGCACGGAAGATTCATCGGCATTTACTAAGTATGTAATTGTGAAATATTTAATCATTTTGTTACTCCTTTTTACAATAGATCAAACCGCAGAGCACCGAACTTAGGCACGTATTATTTCAAGCACGAAGATACAACAGATTCCGAAGTACATACATCAAATAGCACAAAAATGAAATCTCTCACACCGATGGAAGACAGTTCCGAAGAAGAATGGACTTACACAGCAAACGATAAAAATGATACAGAAAAAAAATGTATTGTCACGGTTCAGCAAACTAATTCCTCAACGTCAAAATCGTCGTGCCAAGATATTCAAAGGCTCGTGCAAAAAGCTGAAGAATTAGTTAGAGAATCTCCGGTAAAAAAAATTAAAGCGAACGTCGATGTACCGTTAAATAAAATGTCACGTGTTAAACAATGGCTTAATATGGAAAAACCTAGTTATAGTTGTGATGCGAGTTGCGAGGAAGAGGATAAAGAATCTGAGTCTTCGGAAGATTTAAACGAAAGCGTTGCTACATGTCGTGCGCCTCAAGATGTTTTAGCACAAAGTGTCTCTGTTGATAGTGATAAGAATGAAAGTACGCCTAAAGTGTTAATGAGACAAAAGAGAGTTGATCTGAAAAGAAATCGTCCTTGGAGCATAGCATCTATTTCTCACTTACCTTTTGCACTGCCTAGGTACAGTATCTATATTAATAACTTATTGACTAATATTGTAACGGAAGTGTTTCCTGCCATAAACGTCTCACTCGTTTGCAAATAAAATTTTATGTCGCGTTTCCTACAAACTACTGCTGCATTTATTTCAACATACATCGTGTGAGTTACGCGAGCAATCATCTAAAAAAGAAATTGATAACTAGGTAATGTTTCCTATTATTAAAGCACAATTATTTTCCTACTTGACAGGAACGGAATAAGGGTATAATTATGTAAGCGCACGCGTGATTGATGACTATTATTGAATGCATGGGTTTGAAAGTTTTTGTAACGAAAATAATCTAGTAGATCATTTATCATTAAATCTTGTTGTTTTGATAGATTCCAAACGGAAACTTTTGTAGGTCTTCTCTCCGTCAAAAGTTCCGGCCTATCGAATTAATACAGTGCACTACCTTTTTAAATTGTTTACACCACCATATTTGCAAAAGTATGAGATACTCTTAACACATTCCAGGTATTACTTAAGATCAAGATCGAGATTATAACGTAAGACAAGAACGGACCTATTGAACTGGTTTATAACGTTAGTACCATCTGGTAATTACTGACCAATCAAGCTACCTTACCGCGTTAACAGCTCACTCACCGGCTACCATTTGATTTAAATTGTTATAATTGACTTAATTTAATTTAAGTAGCTCACTGATGTATCTTGTCGTTTCCCATACAATAATTAAGTTTATCGACATGGAAGAAGTATTTAATGGTAACTTAATATTTTAAATATATTGAGTTTCCTGATCATGATGAGTGTATTAATTTCCGGCATCTCAACTAAAATATTTATGAATCATGGTTATTTTTAAATAATTGCTTCATTAACGATGATTAAAAATTAAATTGAATATGACAAAGTAGTTATGTGAAAATTATTTTAATTAAAACATTGTTGAAAATTGGCGTTTTTACTTTTAATAATTAACGTATCTAGCGTGCACGCGTGAAATAAAATATATTTCGTAATCTTAAAAGTAGATGGGCATAACCATGGACACAACGAGCACAAAATTTTGAGGACGCTAAAATTGGGAATGGTAAAATTTTAAATTATAAATGTTCAAGTAGCTATATATATATATATATATATATATATATATATATATATATATATATATATATCTTGCGACAGTTAGCCTCTTGTATGTAGTCTAATTTGTAAAGTACCTGAAATATTGCCTCAAAATTCACACTTTCTCTCAATTAAATCTCACAATCCATAATATGGGTCACAAGCGCCACTACGATCAAGATTTTCCCGTAAAAGGTCTTGTGCGAGATGTTAAAAATCCTTAATGATAGTAGCTAAGTATCCACTCAGTAAACTAGTAAGTCAATTTCAAACACAATATTTGGAATATTCACTTTAAATTAGAAAATGCAAGATTTTTTTTAATAAATAAACTTTATTTGAATCCAAAATAAGGAATAAACGATCGTTAAATAAATTTTGTCAACATTAATGTTTAAAAATATTGTCAACGCTACTTAATGCTTATTACACCAATAATTAATTTTGTGAAAGGCAATTAGTAAATGTCTTCCTGTATATTCATACATGACATATATATATATATATATATATATATATATATATATATATATATATATATATATATATATATAAATATATATGATAAATGAGTAAATTTTCAAATATCATTAAACTAATTTTGAAAATGCACTAAAAGCGTACAAACGAATGCTAACTATAATGTCGGTAGCATTTAAAGATATTCCTATATGTAACATCAAATTTAATTAATAACCTTTTATATGAAATAAGCTTTGTTTTAATTTGATTTATCGTAATTGTGAGCAACGTAAGGCTTTGTAATTGTTTTAAAAGCATTAATTAGTTTATTAGGCTTCTGTATTTTACCCAAATTTACATTACAACGGTATTCCCACAATAAGCAGTAATTAAGAATGTAATTCCTATCTTTAACGTTACTTGAACATTTTTGTATTCCATAAAATGTTAATAATATCAATATTCTGCAAAGTAACTTTTGACGTAACTTCATAATTTAGTGGATAGCTCGTCTTTATTAAGGTTCAAATATTGTACCATAATGAATTTAAATCGTAACTTCTTATCATATTTGTATAATACTAAACAAAGAAAGAAAGAAAAGAATATGATCTGTAAATATTGAAAATTAACATTTAAGAAAAAAAATTGCTTTGCTATAGCTAGTCACTTCAACAAAGAAAATAATTATGACTTATAGATAAATACGAAACCCCATTATGACGTATAAAAATGGGTTTCTACCAACCACCAGTGGCAACACAGTCTAAAAATTAAATGTTTTACTCTACTTGTTTTCCTAAAAAAGTCTGTGTTGCTTTTATTGGTGAACACTTCCAAAATTGTCTAAAGCAGCCGGAATCGGTTGACAGTCCGTTAGATGTTAAGGGCGTAAGCGGTTTAGTAGTAGATCGTTATCCGCGTATCGTTCACCTCCACGACCACCGCTTCATGAATTTAGACGCGGCCGAATGTGCCTTTAGTCACTCAATATTTATGTCACTGATCGAACCTTGAGTATCTCCAAAGTGTCTCACTCATAGAAGTTTATTTCCCAAAGTATTTCCAGCGCAACTTACTTAATAGAATTTATTCTACATATGTAGTGTTTACCATTACAGTATTACAAAAGATCAAAATTAAACTTTCCTTTTTTCTCTTATTTACGAAATTATGAATCTGTAGATACGTTAAATATTTTTGCGTTACATTTTTGCAATAACGGCATCTTTTAACAAAACTATCGTAGACACACTTTTACAAATTGGAATGGTTTAATTAAACTTTAAAACAATTCATTTGTCAATTAATTTTTTAGGCACATAATCTTTATTTATTTCATCCTACACGGGAATAGGTAGCTTTAAAATCAAGCACGATATGATAGCAGTTCACGTCAGTCTTTATGTTCGGCCGTATTGAATTTTGCACAATAGGTTTACGTCGTAACTGTCTAAAAATTGTGTCCAGACTGAATAGTGACAGACTGTTTCCAGCATCCAATTTGTAAGCGCTATTTCGCATTTTTACTTTACAAAAACCGATAGTACGGAGTAGCGTTTCTATAATGTTTAGCTTTTACCAATTTCACTTCTAAAACAATTCCTTAAATCAGACAAATACTTAGATTCTAGGTTCAAATATCATCGTGAATGACACTTAATTGGTCAGAAACGTAACATGTCACGTTTCGTACATTTTTCGTAAAATTTTTTTCGTACGCAAATATTCATTATGTGATTACAAAGTTAAGTTACATGTACGGTATGGTACCATATATGCGATATTGTCAAAATATTCTCACAAACTAATCCGTTGTAGTGCGAGTCTTGATCTATCTACTTAGCGTGCTTATCCTTCGGCTCCGTGCATTCTCTGTCACTCAATCATTGAGAACTATACAGCTAGATAATGACTGGAAAACTATCTATGCGATACAATGTTTTTACTGCATAGTTTTCATCTTTTCACACTAATAATGTGTGAGGTGTTTTGAGGGTGTATTGTTAAATCAAAATAATCTCAAATAACTATTCAACGGAACGTTATGTTTTGGAGGTGCTAATGTTAATGCTTGACAGTTTTATTGATGGCTCGATCATATTTCTAACGTGTTAAAGGCTTTATAATGTATAACAGCCATCAGCAAGTGTTTATGTATGAATAATCAGCAGTGCCAAACTAAACGTTGGAATGTTAGTATTACCCGAGGGAAACCAAAAAATATTTGTATTGCATAATATCAATATTTAAATATACGATTAATTAGTGTTTGTTGGGTTTATCGTCTAATTAAAATAATCCCAACTCAAACGTACATTTTTGGGGGTACTAATGTTAATAACGCCCCTTAGCGCTTATGGTCTTCGTCAACCTTGCACCTAAGTTCTGAGGTTTTGTGAATTAATTCTTACTATCGGTGATCATGTCGTTGTCTACCGGGCAAGTTCTACTAGTCAAGTCTAGGCGGTCGCTTAAGGGCGTCATCTGGTAGGGGTCGCCTGTAAGTGAAATCATTTAAAAATTCGCTGTTGAGTGAAAACCTGCACCCGCCGTAAAAAAAAATAAAGTATGAATTAAGTACTTGATACATCAGTATGGAGTATGTACAAAAAACTTGCATTGTAAAAATTTAATATGGTTTTGTAAAAATTTAATATGGTTTTTTGTGCTTTTTCACATATATAAAGTCTATGACACACCGAAACACAAAGAAATAGTAATGATTCTTCGCACGCTTCGTAGATAGCGAACATTCTGAGGCATAAATTGCTTCCTCTTAATTTTTATTTGGCTCTTTAGTCTGAAAGACAAATGCGCAGATCAGTAAATTTGTTTTACCGATTATATTCTGTATGAGAAACGACAGGGGTAAGAAGGGCGCGATTTTTTTTTTGTTCGCTTAGGGTGGCAACATACCTAGAAACGACCCTGCTTGTGACAAATGTTTCCGCAGCAAATATTATCTATGGATAATTAGTATTTCCAAACTAAAAATATTAACGTTTTGTCTGCCTAGGCTTGAAATAGGCTTCTGGACAATTTTGACGATAGAAAAATTAGTATTGCCGGAAGGAAACACAAAAAAATATATTTGGATTACATAATAATATTAAATACATAGGTTTATTGTTTAATCAAAATAATCTCAAATATTAAAGCGGACGTATATTTTCGGAGGTGCTATCATTAATTTTTGGCGCCGTAACGCCCCCCTCCCTAGTTACGCCTATGTCCATAACTTATAATTATTCAATAGAATAATTACCAGTAAAGTATCCATTTCTTCCTGATCATTATCGAAACTATTTTTATTAAAATAAATTATAGCAGGAAACAACTTCGAATCGACATACATGAATTTAATTGTTACCTTGGTTACAGAGGAAACAAATGTACTTCAAATTTTTCAATTTCTGAATCTGCACTTCACCAACTTACCTTAAGCCCAAAATATTCTAAAAGTCTGACAGCGAGCGCAAATAGTATTAGTGTATATCAAAATAATTCTACCTCATCAACAATGGAAGAAGGTGGTACCGTTTTAGTAGAGCAGAATAACGCGCCTTCACGCCGAAGGCGATTGAAACTGAGGAAAAAAAGTACTGTAAGTAATTATCTAAATTTGAAATATTTCGTAATCCTACATTTCGTATTATAGTCTCGAAGAAAAGGCTTGAACGACCCAGCACCCATCGAAAATACTCGCGAACGTGTTGGAAGGTTAATTAAATCGGGATCTTTCTCTGGTTCTAGCTACAAAATTTCAAATAACGAACGACATACCTCCAGCGACCCTTCAACAATACATTATGGCCACCGTGGAATCTATACACTATCAAATTATACAAGTGATGCTGAATCAGATGAAGATAGGCATAATAAAGGGTAAGTTAATAATTTAATTTGTAGTTAGATTTTCCGTGTGATTTTTTTATTCTTTTGTTGTTGATGGGAACTTTTATAATTGCCGAACAGAATTTCAAATTATGATTCCGCATATTTGACCCGTAGAAGAAAAATGCATAGCACGGGCCAATTTGTGTTAACATTCTTGCCCTATATCTAAGATTCTGGAAAAACGCCAACTCTTTTGCAATTTTATGGTAAAGTCTACCTCAATGTAACCTAAAAACCTATGTAATTAGATAATATAGATTAGTTCAATAAAGTGTGCCGTGTTAGTAGTTCGTTTAATTTGGTTTTATTATATACAATTAAGAAATTTAAATAACACCGGACACTTTTTTATATTGAGAGCGACTTAATCAATTTCTATCCAGTTTAACCGTTAAAGCAAGGGCAGTGACTAATTCATTTGGAGTTACTTTTTAGTAATGTAGGTTCTTTTTTCTTGGAAAAAATCTATTATATTGGATACACCACACCTGTTTCTATGAATACCACAACCAAATTTGTCATATCTAAGTTTTTAAGCAGTTATATGGTTGGGGGAAACGATAATCGTACTGACATATGCCTACTTTTTTGGTTTTTTCTTTGTTACATTAATGGATTATAATATCGTGGTTTATTTCTGAATGTAATCGCCAAACACAAGCGTTATAAAAAAAACAAAAGAATAGTAAATGTAACCGTATGTAATTACGGTCGCGTGTCGTCTGATTGCACCCGTTTCGTTAAAGACATTTAGAGTTATATAAAAAACAGGGACTATACTTGCGGGCTTTACGACTATTTTTAACACAATTATTTACAATACCAAATATAAATGTGCAAAATTTTAATCCTTTCTATACGAGCCAATCCACAAATCAACAAATTAATTAACAACTCAAATTCCGAAAACTAAACATGAAATTTAAACATAAGTGTATGGGGAAGATTAATTTATTCCAATTTCCCATTTTGAGTGTCGCGTATCTCCCAATACTTTTATTAATCCAAAACATAGATACAGTAGACTCTCAGTAATCCGGCACTATACAGGGAAAAGTAGTGCCGGATTAGTGAAATCGCCGGATTAATGGAGCATCTCTAAAATTAAACATTATGTAATAAAAAATTGTGTAAATATAAACACTTACAATGTTGTATAATAGCACAAAGCAATGGTTAAACAGTGAAAATTATTAAAGACAAGAATATAAAGCAATAAACTTTTGTGCGATCCAAGTGCAAACAGCGTTGCAAACAACGCGTACATATTATGAACCGCAAAACACAGGTCGCGGCCTGAAAGCATTGCAATTTACGCCATCATCCCCGCTCTCAAACCACCCGATTACTGGACGTGCTGTACTGGCGCACGGCCTGATTATAGAGAGTCTACTGTACCAGCATATCAACAAGTTAAAAAAAAGGTAAAAACGCATTTCCATGTAAATTAGCAGTTGATTTACGCAAAAAATTTTAGTCGTCTACCAAAGCAACGCTATTAGATCTTATCGAGCAACAAATTTTAACTGTTGTCTACGAAAGCAACATTATTAAATCTTATTGAGCAACAAATTTTAGTTGTTGTCTAACACAGCAACACTATTAATTCTTTTTCCCATGAATTTCGGGTTTTCAATATCTGAGATCCAAAACCGTAATTAAGAGCCATTTAAAGCCTAAACATTTTATTGCCACCATTTACAATATAGAACATTTGACTTACGAAATTTAAATTGTGACAACTTTTAGCCTTAAATGCCAGTGTGCCTTAAATAGGTAGTAAACTGCTTCAATCCAATACTTAGTTCGAGTTGAGTCACATTTATTAAATCGTACAGAAGTTATGAGTGAAACAAGCTCTCATTGTGGTAAATTCGTTATTATAAGAAACGTACCATGTCGGTTTTTGAACTGGAACTTTTTTACCAAGTCATCTCTAAAAAAACCCTTTCTTGGTTCAATCTTCGAAGTAATACTGAATAATAGAACAGTAACCCAGTGTTTTACATTTTATGAAAATAAAAAAAACCGTAAACCGTACTAAAGGACACCCCATTGGTATCGTAAACGACATCTTGTGCATAAACCGAACGCTACGACCGAATGCTCATGATACTTATTCTTCGCTCTTGGTCATCAAGGTAATCCATTTTTTCGTGACCCCAATATGGGAAATATTCGATCATGGGTTATTTGGGGAATACATTTTGACGCGTACTCAACGAAATTGTTCTATCAACATCGTTATTGTGCTAAATACGTTTCATCTGATTGAAATTGCTGTAAAAAGCAACCTTTGGGCAGGATACTTCCCAAATTTAAACTGATACATTTATGGACAATAACTCTTGATCGTCACGGAAATCAATTTTGTCGCGTCTTCAACGAAATTCTTGTATCAACATGGTTTTTGGACCGAAATCATTCCAGCCGTGAATTTAGCTCTTGGTCATCGAGGCAACAAAATTTGTATATAAATACAGATTTTGGTCATCATTCGGCCCAAATATACACTCACGGACTACACAAAAAACTACAAACGTATTTCCATAACTAGCAGTTGGTATTATTAATGGTCTTGGAAATTTACCTTCTTATTTTTCTCATATTGGATAATAATGGAAGTTACAAATTACATGGTTTTGAATATTGTATCTGACAAATGTCTACCTTCACTATCCACACACTGCTGCATCCGTTTTCTGAAATTCTCATGCACTCTTTCAAGCATGTCGTCTGGCATTCTTGCAATTTCAGCTTGAATATTGTTCTGTAGATCTTCCAGGGTGTTGGAACGGTTGCTATACACCTTCGACTTCAGGTAACCCCAAAGAAAACAACCGCATGGGGTTAGGTCCGGTGAGCGTGCGTGCCAGTTGAGTTCCCCCCTTAGAGAGATAAGCCTTCCAGGGAACGTTTGCCTCAAATGATTCATGTTAACGCGTGTTGTATGTGCAATGGCATTATCTTGTTGAAACCAGGTATCTTGTAATTGCATTGCCTCGAGAGCCGGCTGGAAAAACTCTTGCAACATAGTTAAGTTACGATCGTGATTCACAGTTACGGCACGACCATTTTCCTGGAAAAAGTAAGGGCCAATGTTGCCTACTTGTGATATGGCGCACCACACAGTGACGCGGTCTCTGGTGAATGTCCCTGGGGTTCGTTTTCGCTTCAGTACCGCTATTCTGTTTGTTTACACAACCACTGAGGTGAAAATGTGCGTCATCAGAAAAGAACACATTTGCCTCACGGGGTATGGTTGCAAGCATGTATTCACAAGATGTTCTTCTTGTTACATAATCCCGTTCTGACAATTGCTGGACCACGCACATTTTATACGGATGAAAATTCAGTTCATTATGAAGAATCCGATGGAGAGAGCGTCTTGAAATGCCAAGAGCAAGTGCTTGTTTCCGAGCAGAGAGTTTCGGAGATTGCAGTACTGCTGCTCTAACTCCTTCGACATTTTCTGGTCTGGTAATACTTCTCTCAGGTTCTCTTCGTACAGATGACACATTCCCTGTTGTTCTGAATGCATTTACCCAATTTACAATTGATTGCCGTCCAGGAAGACGTCCGCGTGGGGGAACTGCGAATCGCAAACGAAACGCACGCTGCACAGTGGGAATTCGAAAAATACACTTCAACACAAAATGAGCGCTCCTCACGCGTCTACTGCGTTATTACAATTGAACAGCAGATGAATACAAACCTCCCGTCGTTCACTATAAACCACGCCCACTCTCCCCTCTCTTCAACCAACAGCGCCGCCACAGCGTGAATTCTAAAAAAGAAATTTACCACGCTCCACCCTGTAGTATGTTTACTTTGACTATGTTATTTACGAAATTTAAACTGTTTCAACTTTTGGCCTTAAAAGACCAAGTGTGCCTTAAATAGGTTGTAAACTGCTTCAATCCAGTAATTAGTTTGAAAAGTAGTCACACTCTTTAAAGCGTATAGAAGTTATGGGTGAAATAAGCGCTCATGTTGTTAAATTCGTTATAAGAAACATGCCATGCCGGTTTTTGGGTTGTAACTTTTTTTACGAAGGCTTCCAGAAAGAAACCCTTCCTTGGCTCAATACTGAAAATGATACTGAACAAAATTAACCTGATAGATCTGCATAACAATTTGATAGTGACATAGTGAATAAGACAACAGCGCATTATTTTACAATCTTTGTTTAAACAAAAACCGTAAGCCATTGTAGAGGACCCTCCGTTGGTATCGAAACGACACTTTGTGCATAAAGCGAACTTCGTACTTATTGTTAGCCTCTTGGTCATCAAGGTAATCCATTTTTTCGTGAAATTGGTTCGAAATTTGTGAATAAATATGGGAAACATTCAACTCAAATGCTCTGACCAACACTCATGAGCTATTGCTATTGAGGGACTCAACTTTGGCGCGTCCCAAACTAAATTGTTCTATCAACATAGTTATGGGCTAAATTCGGCATAAACGCTGACCAACACTCTTGAGTTACAGAATTTATCTTCTGGTCATCGAGACAATCCGTTTCGCCGGATTGAAATTGCTGGATACATATTGCGTTTGGGCAGGACACGTCCCAAACGCTCGTCAACATCATGAGCCACATCATTTGACCATCTAGGAAATGCCGCGACCTCAACGAAATTGTATTAATGTAGATTCGGCCTAAATTTTAACTGATGTACATTCACGGACTATAATATTTAGCTCTTGGTCATCAAGGAAATTTATTTTGCCTCGTCCTCAATGAAATTCTTGTATCAATATAGTTTTTATACCAAATTCGTCCTAAATGCTGGCCAACACTTTATGGGTTACATAATTGAGCTCTTGGTCATTGAGGCAATCCACTTTGCGGCAACTCTAACGAAATTTGTGTATAAATGTATATTTTGGTCAACATTCGGCCCAAATGTTGACATACACTCACGGACTATAAAATTTTGCTTTTTGTCATCAAGGGGATCTGTTTTGGTGTGTCCACAATAAAATTGTACCAACAGCAGTACTTTACCTCTCGACAACTCCTTCTGCTGTATAAGGCCCAAATTCGGCCTCATCTGGAATATAATTCTCACCTCTGAGTTAGTGCCTCCCCAATACGCTCACGATATCGTTGATCGTATTCAAAAGAGAGCGATTAGGCTCATAAATGACCCGTCCTTAACTTCTCACATACAGTCCCTTGAGCATTGAAGGATGGCTTCAGTTCTATCTTTATATTATCGTTATTACAACGGCTATTGTGCTGCTGAATTATATTCTTTGATACCATCTCGGGTTATCTTTGCGAGAAACACTCGGTTCGCTGATTCACATCATCAGTATGTAGTACAAATCTCCACTTGTACCAAACGGGCGCAATCCACATTTTTCTACACGGCTTCTAAACTCTGGAATGATCTCCCTAGTTCCTGGTTTCCTCTCACTTATGATATGAGAAAATTTAAGGTAGCTGTTGATAGGAATCTATTGGCAATTCATTATCCCTCTATCCATTCTCCTAAGTGTTCCTGAGTGCTTTAGCACGATAGGTCTAATTTAACCTGTTCAGGTCCACAATCATAAAAAAAAACAATTTTTTCGATCAAATTTGGCCCACATGCTAACCTACACCCATGTGGTACAAAATGTAGCAATGGAAGTAATTTCATTTTACCGGAGCCCTAACGAAATTGGCGTGATAGATTTTTGGTAACATTCGGTCCAAACACTCTTGGACCACAGAATTTGGCTCTTGGTAATCGAGGGAATCAAATTTGCTGTGTCTACAACGAAACTGGTTTATCTAAAAAGTTTTTGGGCCAAACTCTGATCAACTCTTGGTCACCGAGGGCAAAAGTCGATACAAATGACGATTTTGCAAGGAAATCGGTGTATAAGTCTGGATTGTGGGCCCAAATGTAGACACTCATGGACTATATATTTTAGTTCTTTGTTATCGAGTGAATCCATTTTCCGCATCCACGACATCGGTATATCATCATAGATTTTGAGCAGCATTCGATCCAAATGTTGATCAAAACTCACGGTCTACAGAATTTGGCTATAAGTCATCGAGATAATAAATTTGCATCGTTCACAACTAACTTGGTTTATCAGTTTTTGAGAAAAAATTCGCCCAAATACTGACTCACACTCATGTATCACAGAATTTAGCTCTTGTTCATCGAGGAAAACAACATTGGTGTAACAACATGGATTTTGCTTACCAAAACTGACGTTCCACAGAATTTAGCTCTTGCCCATCGAGGAAGTCACTTTTGCCGCGTGTCCAACGAAATTGGTATGGTTTTAAGTAACGAAAATGCTGAGATATACTCATGTAGCGCATAATTTAGTTCTTTGTCATCGAGCGAACCCACTTGGACACGATATGTCCACGGATAGGAAAGTTGTTTTTTATCTTTTTCCTTTTTTGGATTTTACCAAGGCGCTTACTGTTTAGTAAGTTTCTTATTTTGTTTTACTCTACGTTTTCTATCTCGTATTTTTACTACCATACTGAGTAACCTGCTTGAAGACCTTTCTGCCATCATCGTCGTTGTTTATGGGCGTGGTTTGGTTGGATGCAATCCCCAGCTTTATTTTGTAATAAAAAATATACTGAGAAAATTTCAATATCTTATTACAATTTTATTAAAAGTTAAAGCGCAATCAAAAGTCATGGCGGAGGAGCGAGCGAGCGGGATTTACTTTACAGACGAAGATTTTCAATATGACAAAAGAAACGTGGACATTATTTAATGTGTGTAACTAAAATCGGACATTTTATTTGTAAGGTTAGTATAATTTAGCATCCATGTTTCTTATGTAATATTGAAAATCACCAATTTTAAGCGAAGTTTATTGTTTTTTTCTCTTATTGTCTCGATGCCCAACTAACCAACTAACTAGTTAGCATTTGGTCCAAAAGCTTTGTTGATGCAGTTAGTTTTGTTATGAATGAGCCAAAATTGAGTCCCTCGATGACCAAGAGCCAAATACTGTGGTGCATGAGTGTTGGTCAGGGTTTGGACCGGATGTTGCCCAAAGGATATATCTATTTTTACACAATTTTGTTGAGGTTTCAGCAAAACGGATTGTATCGATGACCAAGAGCTAAATTTTGTAACGTAATCAGTGTTAGTTAGCATTTGGTCCGAATTTGGACCAAATGTTGCCTTGATTCACTTTCGTTGTGGATGCGCCAAGATTGATTACATGTATTATCAAGAGTCAAATTCTGTGATCTATTAGTGTTGGTCTGGGTTTGGACCAAATGTTGTTCAAAAACTATATCTATACACCACTTTTATTGAGGTCTCAGCAAAATACATTGTCGATGACCAAGAGCTGAATAATTTATGCAAAGCCATGAGTGTTAGCTTTTAATCCGAATTTGGCCCAAAAGCTGTATTTCTTTTCTTTTTTGATAGCCAAAAGATGAATTTTGCAGAATGTGTGCCAGTATTTGGGCCGAATATTTTACACAGTCTCTGTTCATGCAAGAATTTCCTTGAGCTCGCGGCATTTCGTCGAAGTTTAAGAGCCAAATTCTGTGGTGCATGAGTGTTGGGTCAGTATTTGGGATGTATGCTGCCCAAAAGATATATGTATGCGGGAATTTCATTTCGTGTTGCAATAAAATGGAACGCCTCGATGATCAATAGCTAAATTCTGTAATTCATGAGTGTTGGTTAGCATTTTTACCCATTTGTCTGAATAACCATGTTTATACGATTTCGTTGCGGACGCTGCAAAATCGATTCCCTCGATGGTCAAGAGTCAAATTCTACGGCACATGAGTGTTGGTCAGTATTTCGGTCCAATGTTTCTGAAAATCTATTTTTACAACAATTTCGTTGGAGTTGCGGCAAAATGGATTGCCTCAATGGCCCAGAGTTAAATTTGGTAACTCATTAGTGTTGGCCAGCATTTTTGTCGAATTTGGCCCAAACACTACGTTGGATTCTCTTGATGATCAAGAGCTAAAGTTGGTAGTTCATGAATGTATGTCAACTTTTTGGCCGAATGTTGTCAAAAATCTATGTTTGTAAAACAATTTCGTTGACGTGGTATTTCGTCCATGACTAAGACACAAGTTCTGTGGCTCATGAAAGTTGGTCAACATTTGAGACGTATGTTGAGAAACTGTAGCAGTTTATTGGGCGTCGCAGTAAAACGAATTGCCTCGATCACCAAGAACTGAATTCCGTAATTTATAAGTGTTGGACAGTATTTGACCCGAGTTTGGCCCAATAACCATACTGATAGATCAATTTCGTTGTAGACTCACAAAATGGATTCCTGTAACCTTCCATAAGAGATGTCGGGAAATGGATTGCCGTGATGCCAATAGCTATATATATATATATAGGACAAAATTGCATTAATAACCTTCATGCTAACCGACAAGGTTATTTTGCGTAAAAGTGTAACTAAAGTTACGTCTATAATGGGTTTTTTTATAACTTGCGATATATGGAAGTGAAACTTTATTTTTATTCAGTTTTATAACACTGGAACGACCATGAGCTAAATGTTGTGGTCTATGAATGTTAGTCAGCATTAGCAGTCAGGAGCATAGTTCAGTTTCAGGAGTGTTTCTCGGCATTTGGGCGCAATTTTACCCAAAATTATTTTGGGGGCTCAATAAAATGGATTGCCAGGAGCGTTCTATGAGCGATTGTCGGCATTTGGACTGAAGGTTGCCTAGAACAAATTTCTTTGTGTTGCCTCAATTACTAGGATGTAAGTTCTGTACTTTGTTAGTGTTTTTTAACTCTTCGGCCGAATGTTGCCCAAAATCTATATTTATATGCGATTTCATAGGGGTCGCGACACAATGGATTCCTCGATGACCAAGAGCTAAATTACATGCCCCATGAGTGTTTGTCAGCATTTGGACTCAATTTTACCCAAAATCTATATTTATGCACTAAATTTCCTGGGAACTCGATTTCCATAGGATTGTGGCTAAATCGATTGCCTAGAAGATCAAGTTCTGTGGTTTTTACCAGCATTTGGGCTGAATTTTACCTGAAATTTATACAATAATTTGTTTTGGTCGCGGCCAACCGGATTGCCTGCTTAATTCTGTGGCGTTGGTCAGCATTTGGACCGAATTGTATGAGGACGGCGGCAAAATGGATTATCTTGCTGAGAAAGGTTGTTCCCTTAAGTGTTTGTTAGCATTGGGGCCACATGTTGCTCAAAGTTTATATTTATAAACCAATTTCGTTAAGATTGCAGAAAAAGCGATTCCTCTACGGCTAAAAGCTAAATTGTTTGCTTATTCGTACAGTAGATTTGTTTGAAAAAGCGAAAAATTTACTTGGCTTTGATTTTTTACTTTTTTAAATGTTTTTCTTTAGACAAAATGATCTGTGGTCTTTTACTACGGAGTACGAGCTCTGGTTGTCAAAATTTATTTTCATTAAATTTTTATGTATTCATCTAGAAATCCGTTCTATATATTTATTTAGACAATATTTGTTTATAATGATTTTCAGTACTTGTGATGAGTTGTTAATGCCAAAATTGATTTACCTTGAATTTTTATTTAAATATCTCAATTAAAGTGAGTAACAGTACGATCTCTTCAACGTTTCCACGTGTATTAGACAGTTTTATGCTGACGAGGTTACAACGGATTAACCGTAGCGATGTTTGTCACAACGGCCACTCAGATTGTCGTATTAAGTCTTTACCATCAAACAGTATTACTGTGCCTTCAAATTAGAGACGAGATTTATGAATTTTGATCAGTTGTGGTGGTCTAAAAACACAACAGTGCTGTTGTGATCAAAATGCCGAATTCCGCTATGACAGTACGGTTGTGATCAAAAGTAGTAGTATGAAGACCGTAAGTGATAGATACAGCCAGAGCGTACTGAGAGTAAAGTTTATTACAAAACTTAGAGGTATGAATTTTGTTGTTAGAACTGTGAACAGCAAAACAAATTATAGGTGTAAATCATGACCCACCTATGTTTTTGTGCATTTTGCGCCTGTTTGTGTGAAAATAAACCACAATACAGTTTTTTTACCTCACAATACGAAAGTATTGGGAGGTATTGTAATCGGTCGACGAAATTTCGAGTACAGCGCTTTAGTTTTTGTGAAATATCGCAAAATAGAAAATAGATAGACAGTAGATCCAAGCGTATTATTGAAGAGGTTTAAATTTCCTTTAAAATGAGCCACCATACCTCAAAATGTATGTCTCTCGGTCTGTATGTGTTCCAGCGCGATAGCGACCACAAAGATAATCAGATCGTCATGAAATTTGGTGCCCAGGTTCGGATCCATGAGTAGACGGAAGGATGAACTTTTGAGCGAAATCTGTCCAGTCAAAATGGCGGAATTCCAGATTTCGACTATTATAGAGTGTATAAATATGAACGGCTATTCATAGCAAACCGGCACATCTTTACGTAGGCAACTAAGTGAACCATCCTAGAATTGAATATGTACCAAATTTTTCGTTGTGGCAGCGCGTTTGGTTGATGTCCCGGCGTCTTGGGTTCAAGACGCATAATGTACGAGGTTTTTTATCTTATCTAATTAGACGTGTTAAGGCATTTCTGGTCATTTGAAACGATTTTTGGGGCATTTTTTGGCCCTTTGCTAAAAATGTTCGAAACATTTTTTTTGCATTTTTACACGTTTTGAGATATTTCTGACCATTTGAGATGATTAAAAAAAAAATTTTTTGGCCCTTAGGTCACAAATTTTCGAATTTTTTTTTGCATTTTTACACGTTTTGAGCCATTTCTGACCATTTGAAATGAATTTTGGAAAAAAAAAACTTTTTTGGTCGATATGAAAAAACTAAAAAATTTTTAGTAGCAAAAAAAAAACACTAATTATAAAACATCAAATTCTTTCAATTTTATTTGTTCTTGTTTAAATTATCAATTACATTGTATTGTGAGGTCATGCGTCGCACACACCAGATTTTGTTATAGATAGTTGATTAACGTGTTAGTACACAGTTTGAACTAAACTAATTAATGGCAGTTCATTCTGTAGGCGTATTTTGCTTCGCATAGACTGTACTACTTTATAATATTAGTTGTTATTAAGCTGCCCGCGGCATATCATTGTTTTCGTGTATGATTCGGCACGTCAGTTCCGTCCACATTACAGTAAAACGGTTTAATATTTTTGAAATATATTATCGTCCTTTAAGAACGTGCATATCCTGTTTTGACATCTCAGTTGGAGGTCACTTATTATGTTAAATATCAAGGTTAAATAACTCCAAATTACAACCTATTGTAATATGTCCACCTCTTATTTAGTCCTTGATCCGGTGACGTTTACTGCAATAAAAGCTCATATCTAACAAATTTTCTGCCGGCACCTATTGCAATGTGTGTCATTCGAAAAATCAAAAGAATTGTTTGTGTTGATATTCCAAATGAGTATTTCCCTGACGTATACAGTTTTACGTCCCGCGCGACATAGTATTATTCACACTTAATTGCGATTAAAAAAAATAGTCCACCTATTTTGTCGCGAATCGATAACATAGTTCCCATTTTGACCTTAATCGGATGACACCTAGCGAGTCAAAGGTCATATTTTCAAATTACACTCTCTGACAATGTGTTCCATTCGCACTTGAGGTCAAAGTTTAAAAAAACGCTAAGTTCTGTTCCTACTATGCAAAATATCAACGTGAAATAACCTTTTAAATTATGTGCTATCATGATAATATTTATTATATTGTCTTTGATCGAGTGACCTTTCCTGGGTTTTCTACCGACATCTATTGCAATGAGTTTCAATCGAAAAACCGAAAGAATGTTTTGTGTAAAGTTTCCAAATGTGTAATTTCATTTATCCCTACACATGTTTAATTCGTCACAATGGATGAACCCTACTCGGTCAGAGGTCATATTTTCAAACTACACTCTGGCAAATTTAGATCAAAGGTAAAAAAACGCTAAATTCGGTTCCTGTTATATAGGATATCAAGGTTAAACAACTTTTCAAAGTAGGTATAACCTAGGATAATATGTTAACTTCTTATTTCGGCCTTGACAGAGTGACCTTTCCTGGACTAAAGGCTCGGGCAAAGCTTAAACATTTTCTACCGGCACCTATTGCAATCAGTATCATTCAAAACATTAAAAGAACGTTTTGTGTAGATTCCAAATGTGTATTTCATTGACGTCTACCCATGTTCGTCACAAATTGAGATCAAAGTGCGTTAATCGCGAATGCAGAAAAACAGCTCACCTGCTTTGAAATATTTATCCACCAATGATAACATAACAATTAAAGATGTGCACCACCAATTTTGACCTTAAACGGATGACCCCTACTAGGCCTAATATACTCATACACTCTTGCAATATGGGCCATTAGAAATTAAGATCTAAGTAAAAAAAGCCTTCATGAGGCCTGGTACAAGGCCTTAGATAGATTGACCCGTGCAGGTAATGGGCATTTCTCGTTTTCCAGTGTTCGCGTTTACAGAAAAAAAAACTGCCCAATTTCAAATCCGTTTTCACCAATCAATAGCATACCCATTAAATTGACCTTCGCAGCTGACCCATTAAAGATGTGGACTTCCTATTTTGACCTCGTTGTAAAGAAATGATATTTTGGTATTAGGTCCAATACAGCGGCATAGGGGGTAGTAGGGGTAGAGCAACCTTTTTGTTATTTTTTTGATATCTCTTGTGATATGGCAAATCTATGAGAAAAACTATATGTTAATTTTGCGTGTATAATTATTACTAACAACCGGTCTCCCCTTTCTTAGAATTTTGAAATAGACTAGTAGTAGGTCCAAAACATCAAATATGCGCTAGAAGAATTAGAAGGATGGTGGGGGAGATCGAATTTTTTGCTATTTTTTCGGCAACTCTAGTGATACGGCAGATATTTGGGAAAAACTAGATTGTAAATTTGACCACCTATTTTAACAAAAGTGCCTGCAACCAGCTTGAACAAGAGGGTCCAGATTGCTAGGGCGATGTTCTAAGGGGTCGCAGCAAGCATTTTGTTAACAAGAAGGCGCTTGCAATTAGCGTGAACAAGAGAATTTCCTATCTGCCTCTTCCACTCGCCTGTAAATTCCGAGGAGGGTTAAAATCTCCATAGTTGTGAATATTCCAAGTAAATTTTTCATTGACTCGTGTCTAATTCGTCACAAATTGAGGTCAAAGTATCATGTTACCATTGACAACTAGCAAAAGGCGCGACGACTTCGCATAATATACGGGGTGTCTGTTTTTCGGTGCCTGCATGAGGACCTCGCTTATCTTTAGAGATAAACAGTTGGTTAAATTACGGACAAGTTGCGCATTTTTATGTTGAACAAAATTAGAGTTGTCATCTGTTGTTTTTGAGTTATTGCAAAAAAATTAAAATTTTGGTTTTCGTTTTCATTTTTTTAAACAAAAACCGTTAATAAAGGTAGACGCTGTTAACTAGAACATTGTGAATGCTCTTTTCCACAAGGAATCTAAATATGTCATCGTAATTTCCATGGCACCCTAGACGCAAAGATGCAACAGCCAACTTCATATTTTCTTATGGGTGTGATTTTGGATATTTTGCATTTTTTTTCTGAATATATTGATGTATTTTGAGAGGGTTGTATTGGAAAGATTACAACGTTCAATTATTTTAACGAAAAATTTGACAGTTCCGCCATCTCTTGTGTGTAATTCTTGCCGCAAAATTGCCTTTTTCTAATGAAGAAAAAGAGATACGCCGCGAATTTATTATGCGTCACATCGAAATGCAGTAGTCTCTGCGGAAACATATTGTATTATTATACATATTGTTATATAACAGGATTGTTTTAACGCACACCTAAATACTAAGTATACATTTTTTTATTGGGTACAAGGCAGTCCTTCTGTCTCAACGAGGGAAGTTGCAGATCAGCTAGACTTATCAACCAAGTCGTTTGGAGATCACTAAAAAAACATAAGTATCGGCCTTACGCAATCCATGTTTCGCAAGTTCTTCATACAGGAGACAGTGGTCAAGTTGTAGCTCTTTGGACGTTTCTGATAAATCAGCTACAGAACAATCAAAATTGATTTGATGCCATATGGTCTGATAAGTGCAAGTTCACTGATGTAGGAATGTTTAATCGCCACAATGAGCATTAATGGTCAGTTGAGAACCCACATCAGTTTCAAAAACGACGACCACAAATACCTTTGGCCCTAATGTCTGGGTTGGTTTTTGGGCGATACAATAATAGGTCCATTCATCTATGAAGAAAATTTAAATGCCGATCGTTACCTGAATTTTTTAAGGTCTGGTTCCAGCAAGGTGGCGCGCCGCCGCATAATGCTAGGAGGGTTAGAGAATACTTGTCGGAAATGTTGCCCAATCGAGTTATTGCTAATAACGGTGACGTACACTGGCCAGCACGGTCTCCCGATCTGTCTCCTCTAGACTACTATTTGTGGGGGGTAATGAAAAATAAAATTTATAAAGCGTTACCAGCTGATCTGAATGAACTTCGCGGAAGAATTTTTACCGCTCTTAGACATGAGAAGGGATGTATCAAAAGCAATAGCTAATCTAAGAATAGCGAGCGGCGTTGTGCCTTGAAGTGGAGGGTGGCCAATTTGAACATTTGCTGTAATTTTTTTGACCACTTTTTCTTCTTGTGTTTAATATTTTTCTTTTAATAATGATAATTATTTTCTTTGGAAACTTTGTTTTGTTGTGTCAAAACAATGGTGCAACTGTCAAATTTTTAGTTAAAACTGTCGAACGTTGATATCTCTAAGGCGGAACTATTATGTGTGATACATCATTGTATTCAGAAAATGCAAAAATACAAAATGGCGCCAATAAGAAAAAACATAGTTGAATGTTGTATCTTTTGTGTATAGGGTGCCGTATCTTTTGCGTATAGGGTGCCATGGAAATTACGATGACAGATTCAGATTCCGTGTGAAAAAGTGCCTTCACAATGTTTTAGTTAAAAGCGTCTAGCTTTAATGGTTTTTGCTCAATTTTGCAATAATTCAAAAACAAAAGATGACGGCTCTAATTTTCTTTTAGATTATTGTTCAATATAAAAATGCGCAACTTTGGCATAATTTAACCTACTCTTTATCTCTAAAGATCAGCGAGCTTCCCATGCAGGCACTCACAAAACCGACGTCCTGTATTTTTAAGTGGCTGTATCAGTTTTGTTATTGGCAAAGTATCTTTCTTGGAACTCTTGATTGATTATAAATTCCTTGTCACTAGAAAAGCGTAAATTAGTTTTAGAATTTTAGTCGGAAGTTATTGTTACTTGAGCCCCATTTCACCATCAGAATTGATTCTCTGCTGTCCTTTTCAACCCTCTCTAATCTGAACCTTCTTAATTGCTTCACTCTTCAAATGAGCAACATTTTCTACCTACAATCCGCTCTTCTCACATGTTTTCCAGTTTATGTCTTATCCAGCTTTATACTCTGTATAACCAGAACGTTCATTATTTGTTTGCCTTTCTTTAATAATGTTCACGTTACACAGAGATACACAGATATACACCAAAAAACAAATTAATTTTTGAGATTTTTACTCACCATTCCAAATCATTGTATCGATGCCTAATAAGTAAATATACACATTTTATATATGGATTTTGACCAATAGATGTCAAAACCGTTATACATGCACATATTTCGTTGGAAGTGCATCCCAAAGCATTTTGCATCGTTAACCAATAAGAGAATTTTATGTAGTTTCTTTGAGCACATTAATTTTGACTAAGAGGTCAAAATTGTTATTTTTGCAATGTTGTTGGAAAAACGTTCCAAAGCCCAATTGGTAAATTTTATACGTTATTTATGTACCTATTTCGTTCGAAAGCATTATATCATTGTCCATTAAGCAGATTTTCTGTTTTGCCTTGAGCACATGGATTTTGTTCAGAAAATGTCGAAATCGTTAATTATGCATAAATTTCGTTGAGAACGAATTGCATAATTGGTCTGTAAGTGGACGTTATGAATTTTCCGTGACCATATGGATTTTGCCTAAAAGATGTCTAAATCGTTATTTATGCAATCATTTTGTTGGAGAAACGTTCCAAAATATTGCGGGTTTTGGCCAAACGAATTTTATGACTTTCCATTGACTACATTGATTTTGACCGAGATGTCAAAATTCTTCTTTCTACACCAATTTTGTTGGAAAAACGTTCGAACGCAATAGCATCAATGCCCAATAAGTAAATTTTATACATTTTTTGTGATAATATGGATTTTAGTCCAGAGATGTCAAAATCGTTATTTATGTACAAATTTCGTTTGAAAACAGTCCGAACACGTTGCATTCTCTATAAATTGACGTTATGCATTTTCAATGAACCTATGAATTTTGACTAAAGTATGTTAAGTGTTATTTCTGTAGTAATTTTGTTGGAAAAACGTACCAAAGCACTACAATGATGCCAAGTTGGGAAATTTCGTACATTTTTCATAATAAGCGGGTTTTCGCCAAGATTTATCAAAATCGTTACTTATGCACCTTTTGTTTGGAAATATGTCCCAAACACCGTTGTTGTCAAATAAGCGTTTTCCCTTGGCCACATGGATTTTGATCAGGAGATCTTAAAATTGTGAGTGTGCACAAATGTCGTTAGAAAAACGCCAGAACGCATTGTATCATTGCTTTATAAGTGGGTTATGCATTTTCAATGGATTTTGAATAAAAATGTCAAAATCATCAAGCATTGCGGATTTTCGCCAAAAGCTGTCAAAATCGTTATTTATGCGCTACTAAAGTACGTCTCTAAGTGTTGCATCCTTGCCCAATAAGCGAATTTTATGCCTTTTCCTTGACCACATTGATTTTAACCAAGAGATGTCAAAATTGTTACTTCTGCACTAATTTTATTGGAAAAACGTTCCAAAGCACTACATCAATATCAAATTAGTAAGTTTTATAGATTTTTCATGATAAACGGATTTTCATCTAAAGATGAATGTGTGCACCTAGTTTGTTGGAAATAAGTCCCTTAGCATTATCGTTATCCAATAAGCGAATTTTATGCGTTTTCCCTCAACCACATGGATTTTGATCAGGAGATCTCAACATCGTTAATTATGCAAAGTTTGTTGGACAAACGTCAAAACGCATTGCTTTATTGTCCTATAAGTGGACGTTATGCATTTTTAATAACCACATAGATTTTGACTAAAACATGTTAAAATCGTTATTTATGCATCAGTTTTGTTGTAAAAACGTTTTGGAGTTGCATCGATGCCCAATAAGTAAATTTTATGTATTTTTCATGATAATGTGGATTTTCAGCAAGAGATGTGAAAAACATTGCATCATTGCTCAATAAGCTAATGTTATGAATTTTCCACATTAATTTTGACTAAGAGATGTCGATATTGTTATTTCCTCAACAATTTTGGAAAAATGTTCCAAAGCATCGCATCATTGCGCAATAAATCAATTTTATGCATTGTTCTTGTCCACATTGATTTTTACCAAGAGATGTCAAAATTGTTACTTCTGCACTAATCTTGTTGGAAAAACGTTCCAAAGCATTACATCGATATCAAATTAGTAAAGTTAATAGATTTTTCATGATAAACGGATTTTCACCGAAAGATGGATATATGCACCTAGTTTGTTGGAAATACGTCCTATACCATCATCGTTATCCAATAAGTGAATTTTATGCGTTTTCCCTCACCCACATGGATTTTGATCAGGAGATCTCAACATCGTTAATTATGCAAAAAATTTTCATGATAATATGGATTTTCAGCAAGAGATGTCAAAAACATTGCATCATTGCTCAATAAGCTAATGTTATGCATTTTCCACATTAATTTTGGCTAAGAGATGTCGATATTGTTATTTCCTCAACAATTTTGAAATAACGTTCCTAAGCATCGGGTCATTGCGCAATAAATCGATTTTCTGCATTTTTCTTGTTCACATTGATTTTTATCAAGAGATGTCAAAATTGTTGTTTCTGCACTAATTTTGTTGGAAAAACGTTCCACAGCACTACATCGATATCAAATTAGTAAATTTTGTAGATTTTTCATGATAAACGGATTTTCACCTAAAGATGGATGTATGCACCTAGTTTGTTGGAAATACGTCTCATAGCATCAGCGTTATCCAATAAGCGAATTTTATGCGTTTTCCTTCAACCACATGGATTTTGAGCAGCGGATCTCAACATCGTTAATTATGCAAAAATTTCGTTGAAATAACCTCAAAACGCATTGCATCATTGTCCTATAAGTGGACGTTATGAATTTTTAATAACCACGTGGCTTTTGACTAAAACATGTCAAAATCGTTATTTGTGCACCAGCTTTGTTGTAAAAACGTTCTCCAACAAGCGAATTTTATGTATTTTCCTTAACAACTTGGATTTTGACAACAGGTCAAAATTGTTTATGAATAAATTTCGTTGAAAACACTTCCTAACGCATTGCATCAATGTTCAATAATTGAACGTTATGCCTTTCCTTGACTATGTACATTTTGACCAGCAGATGGCTAAATCGTTACTTACGTACCGATTTTGCTGTCAAAGCTTCCGAATCCATTGTCTCAATGTCCATTTGACATCTGCTATTAAAAGATACATTTTGATAACGAATCAAATCTATTCAAAGTAGTTGTTTAATTTAATTATAATCTCGAATTGATTTGATTTTAGCTCATTTTCCAGTGGAATTATGTGTATTTTTGCATTTATGCCCAGTTTTCTGAGATTTCTGTTTTCACAAGTGCTGGCCACTGGGAAATTCCACTATACACACATCGAACCCGTTTTGTTTCCCCTGAGTTTAATCTTAGGTCGCACGCTCAGCCTCTATTTACTTTCCGTTTGATTATGGCTTGTTTTAACCTGAGTTCAGTTTCAATTATTCAAACAGTACGTAGTCACTGTTGATGTCTGCGTTAAGTAATTCACACGCAAGACACTGTTCTCAGATTATTTCTTTTTTTCGTCATAATAAAGTGTCTTTCATAACCTCATTATTATAAATTTGCATACATAATGATCCTTAAGATCATTTATTGTGATATACTTGTTAATAAAGCGTAATAAGTTAGGATTGTGCAATAGCTTGAACAAGCCATAACTTAAATAGAATTAAACCTAGTACGTATTGAAAAAATAATTATTTCTTTTGTTTTATAATTGTACTTGCACTTTAATTTAATAATGAGTACGTGTTAACTTAAGATACGTTGACTAACGAGACTTATATACGTTTATTGCTGAATTTATTATTCCCTTTATGCTGTAATTACTTGTTAGGAAAACATTTTTTTTATTGCTTCTAATAAATTATTGCCCATAAAAAATAATTACAAAGATGTGATCGTTATAATTTAAGTTTAATACACTTGAATCATATCAGTCATTTTGTGGATTTTGATTTTTATGAAATTTAAAATAATAACAAGCATAGTTTATGTATCATATAAGTAACACGAGAAATTTGTTATGTAACAGCAGGTAACTAAATTATATTCAAACTGTTTTCGTTACTCTTTGTTACCACAGAATAATGAGTATGTATTGTTGTTGCTGTTTGTGCACGGTCACATAATTTTCGAAACTGCAGTTAAGTTTTTTTTGAAAATTGCAGAAATTAAAAGAAGGTTCTTTAATACTGATCACTTTCTCATTATACATTAATGTGTTATACTTTATGGCTAATTTTAAAAGTTTTTGACATATTTTGCATGTGTTCTATATTTATATTTTAAGTCATTTGGGTCAACCTTTAAGCTTGTATAATCACGAAGTTCCAAAATTAAACATTTGTTTTATTTATATAGATTTGGGAATACGTGGGAGCGATTTTTTGTGTGTTCTTTAGATTAATGTATTTTTAATTTTTACTGGTATGTGATATTGCCAGAGTGATTGATCTAAAGGTGCCTTATATGTTCTGGTAATTTATTACGTATGTCAAGCACGATCCGTATACTATTGAAGACAAGTTCCGTAATTGTTAGTGGATTATTAACCATAGCCTATTGTCCTATCCATTCATTCATAATAGTTTCGTTTGGCTATCTAGATGTAAAAGTTTTGGGCGTGATTAAACAAATAGACTTACATAGAGTTTACGGTTCTTTTTTATTTGTTTCAGAATACCTATCTTTAAAATAGGCGAGGCAACTAATTACCTTACATCTAACGCAAGAGAAAACAGCCCCGGTAAAATAAGTCTGAATAATACTGAAGAACAATCGAGTTCCTTGTCCGAGCAGGCTTGGGATAGCTATCAGGTAGGTAAAATACTTTCTTTTTAATTTGTTTAACATGACGCGCTTCCTAAATTGACGTGATGCTGAGATCCTCATACCAGTAAAATTGTAACACTAATAAATTTGAAACTGTGGACAGCTTTATGCTAATTAAGTTTATAAATCAGTATAAATATTTGAATACCAAATAGAAACCACGATTATGCAATATTAATGTTCATTGACCGTGAGTCCAAAATTATGAACTAGTCATTGGCCAAGTTTTTTTTGTTAAAACAAATCATAAATTTTATGTGTAGGTGAGTACTGACCATATCCATGACGTAATAGATTTTTTATTTAAATCAACTGTATATGAACGGGTATCGCGATAAAGTAATTAGAGTATGATGCATTGTATTTTTTAATGAAATCAATGCAGCTGCATACTTTCTAAACCTACTTTCAGTAATTTGATTTATTTTCTATCGATAACTCTGTGCTATACTGGTTTTACCAATTTACACAAATTGCTGTTAATATTATAAATCATTAACGTATATAAATACAGTCTTTACTAGCCGCCCCCCCCCCCCCCTGCCAATTATGTATCTTACGTAATATTTACACTATGATCAAGTGCAAGTTCATAAAAAATATACGTTATTGCCATTAAATAATTTAATTTTTTTTTAAATTAGCTGTCAAAAACATGATTACTAAACGACTCTCTTTATGGATATCTAAATATAATCTTAGAAACTATTAAATCTTGGATTAAAAAATTTGGGTACTTGATTAAGTAACGTAGTGGAATGTTGTAATTCTGTCTAAACATGATTAGCTAAAAAATTATTGTATTTAATTTTAATTACTTCACGTTCGAAATTTTTACAAGCATTTTTGTAACGGGTTTCAAATACCATTTTGATGTTTTATATATACACACGTGCTAGATTACTGTGGTAAGTAAACCAACTCTTACGGGAACATGTAATGAATGGGTGGATAATACATAAAAAGTGTATTTATTGTTTTATTGTTTGTATTTTATTCGTATTCTGTTTTATGCAGAGATTGAAATGAAAAAAATGCATTTAGAGAAACGTGCTATAGTTCCATTGCGTGACTTTATACAATAGTATTCGTCCTTAACATTGCATAACTACAAATTAAAGGTGCCCCTCCAGAAGGAAATCAACAAAATATACGTATTTTAATTTTATTTAGGTTATATATTAAGTTTTGACGTACGTATATAACGCACGCGGGAGAGTTGAGGTCTATTTCCAGCTGATTAAACACGTTTTGTATTATTTATAAGTTTTAATACACATTATACACTTTATTGTGATATATTTATAAACGTAGCCGATAACTACGAAATATAGCTTATTTATGAAATGTGCTGATAACTTTTTGGATTATCAGACATTAGAGACATTAGTAGAAAGTGAGCAAGCACCTTCCTGCACCACTTAATTTCCCTAATCCCATCATTCCATCTTGAATTCCGCAAGGACAAGGTCATCGAATTTCTCAATGTAATGGCTTGCCAATTTCTTAAAGTCATCTATGGAATTTCGTCATCTTGGTGTGTTATATTAAAGTTAGTGTATCAGTAGTCAGTCATATTGAGTCACGTGTTAAAAGAAAATATACATATAATAGAAATGCCTTTATTTAGACATTCATAAGCATAACCATGCAAGTACTGTAAGAGCCTCTCTAGTATTGATATGTTCACCTTTAACGCACAAAATATAACAGACTGACCAACCGTAGGTGTGCATGTGTTAGTAAAGTAAATAGACTAAAAGATAGCAATGCCATTACACATAATTTCATTTACAATAATTAGGTATTAGCAAACAATTACATTTACACCAGGGTTCGTTTAGGGTAAAAGACCCTTTACAGAAAAAAATAATTGCGCCCTTCTACCGTTCACGTGTTCCTTTTTAAAGTAAGTTTCTAATAGCATATGCTAAATGTACAGCAAGCACCGTCGATTTAGAATGCCGCCCTCAGGTTCATTTAAGGTAAAACACCCTTTAAAGTAAAAATAATTGCACTTATTACCTACCGTTTCACATTTTCCTTTTTAGAGTAATTCTCTAGTAGCACATACTACATATGCACCAGGCGCCGTCGACTTAGATTACCGTTCATGGGTTCATTTAGGGTAGACCGCCCTGTAGAGAAAAAAATCATTGCGCTCTTCAGACCTACCTTTTCTTTTCTAGGGTAATTCTCTGACAGCATATACTGCATATACATCAGGCGCTGTTTACTTACATTGCCGTTCTGGGGTTCGTTTAGGGCAAATTTCCCTTTACAGAAGAAAATCACGGCACCTTTCTGACGGCACCTGGTGTGCTACTAGAGGATTATCCTAAAAATGAAAATTTGAAACAGTAGGTCAGAAATGCGCAATGATTTTTTTGTGAAGGGTGTTCTACCCTAAATGAACCCCAGAACGACATTCTAAGATGCGGTGCTTGGTGTTCATGTAGTATACGCTACTATATTTTTCTAGAAAGGAAAATGTGTAAAACGGTAGGTCAGATGGACACAATGATTTGTGTTCTACCCTAAATGAACCCCAGAACAACATGTAGATGTAGTATATGGTACTAGAAAATTGCCCTAGAAAGGAGAATGTGAAACAGTAGGTTAGAATGGCGCAATAATTTTTTTCTGTATATGGTATTTATCCTAAATGAACCCCAGAATGGCATTCCAAGTCGACGGTGCTTGACGTTCATGTAGTGTATGCTACTATAAAATTTTTCTATAAACGAAAATGTGAAAAAACGCTAGGTCACAATAATTTTTTTTCTGTGAAGGGTGTTCTACCCTAAATGAACCCTTGAACGGAATTCTAAGTCGACGTTGTCTGGTGTACATGTAGTATATGCTAGTAGAGAATTAACCTAGAAAGGATGTCCGCCTAAGGGTATTCGGGTATGTAGAGTATTCGAGTAGGTACATCTGTATTTTTATGGTGCTCTTTCGTTGCTGTCTTCACAGAGGTATATAACAGCACTATTCACACAAACATTTTATTACATACTGAATATTTAGTAATTTCGAATACCGCAAAACGGGGATAATTTGCATCCGTTTGTGTGGTATTTGACAAATTTTGTAAAGGTGCCACGATACTAATATAAGGAATCCACTAATCCACTAATGTAAGTGTAATAGCACCGTTTTATAGTTTTTTGTATTTTTTTATTTTGTTCAAAAGTGGTGCAAAGTTACCTATTGCTGTGGCTGAAGGAGAGTAGAAAGCTCGAGCAGCAACCCCTTTGGGGAGGGAATAAAGCACGTTTTTCTTTCCTTTCCCTTTCTCTTCTTCATCAAAATTAGTAATAATACCGGGTACATACGTCTTTCATACAAAACGACTACATGAGAACCAATTTCTCGGTGTAGTGATGAAAAATCCATAATGGGTTGTCTCCAAAATGGCACGTTATGGATCAGCATCTGATTCGTCATGGAAAGAAATGTGTTCACCCTCATTACTTGTCTACATACTAGTTTCTTCACGACTTGCTGGTATTATGTACCTGAGTGATTCCTGACCCTGATGGTTCTTCAGAAACTACTTGCTCGTGAACTACACTTACCAATCGGGGCATTGATTTTCTTTCCCTTCTTCAGCTGTCTCTTATCACCTGTGCGTTCACTTCTTGTAGTTGCTAAAGTATTTAAGAAGGCCTCACCCACAACACCACTATCTTCAACTTTGCGATGGACGCGATCAAGTAACGGTTGTGCATCACAATACCACATTTTCGGAAGTCACTTGTAAGATTCGTAGAGATATTATCTCAAGTTTTTTCAGTAAATGAGAAAAATCTTGTTTCGGCAGCACAGCATGCTTTCACTCTAACAAAGCATTACGCCAAGCAATTTTGAAGGGAGGGAAGAATTCCATGTGCAGTCCTGGGTGAGGTGTGTGCTGTTTGGTGAGAGGCAGATAAAGTGGATGTCTTCGTCACGGCAGCGCTTAAAAATGGAAAATGATGAATTATCCCCGATAACTTTTTTCCCAGTTAACCTTCTCAGTACCGGCACCCTTTCGGTTCGCCTACCACATAGACGGTCCATAAATTAGTAGATTTTTGTATCACATATGGAGGTAAATGTCATCTCGCCACACTTTCACAGAACATTATGGAAGTAGAACTTTTTGAGAAATTGCATATTCTTTCTGGACATTTCATGCCTCACCGAACTATTTTTGGCCTGGAGTATCTCCAATCTTAGTCTCGTCGAAATTAAGTACGTTATCTGGTAACTCCTTCCATTGTACTTTCCAAGTTTTCAGTGTATTTTGTCACACATTTTTCGTCAACGCCGGCTCGACTTCTCCTTTATGTTAGCAGAAAATCTTTCAGAAAGTCTTTTATTTTAATAAAAAGCTTTTGGTCCAATCTTTGCCGGGTAAATTATTAGGAAACCTTCTTTTTTGCGTCCAAGGCGATCCAAGTATGATATGTCCCAGATCTTCAGAAATAAGGGAAATCCCGAATCACTCAAAGCTTCAAGGCATGAAGCGAAGCTTCCTCTTCATCACTGGCAAAAGCTGGATGGCTGCCTGGAGATTTCTCATGACCCTGTAGATGTTATTGGCTATTGTCTGTGGTATGAATTTCGGTAGGTAGGTAAGGATTTTCGGATGGGGTTACTTTTCATCAGGCGTGATGCAGTTACACCATATTTTATTGAATCCTAACCTATTTCACTATAATGTTACAAAAACACAAATAATACGTTTAATAACGATTGCTCACACTGGATTAGGAACATATTTTAAGCAATATAAAAAAAATATGCTTACCTGTAGGTGACTCTTGTATCCAGAAAACCGAAGTTAATTTTTCAGGTCTCAAGTTACCGACACGCTGTTGCTCTTATTTAGGCGCAAGATATTTTCTATCTCATCCACATCTAAGCATTCGAATAGTAATCTATTAAAGTAGTTCCTTATATCGCACTTAATCTCACCTTCATAGTTTCGTTAAGATTACCGTTAGTTCTAACATATGTCGATAAAGGTTTTTCCAGCCAGCGATGCAAAGATACCCGTGTGGGAGCAAATTATCCTCGCTTTACGATATCGATATTGTTATCGATCGTCTCTATTGGACCATATACCGTCATATTTCCCCTATGTTTCTACACAACGAACTCGACAAAAAAAAGAGCGCCATTTTCGGAACCACCTTGTAGTAGTCAATTGCCTTTTAATTCCTTTTTAATGACCGGATTGTGTTAAAGGGGTTTGTAATGACAGTTAATTTGGTAAAGTATTTTTGATTAGTAGGTTTGCTACATACTCTTTCGTATCGTATTGTATAAATAACGCAACTTGTGTGACAGATTATTATTACGTGAAATTCTTTTTAAGTATATCTGACGAATGTTACGCTACCGACAGTCGAACGTATCTCATAATGTTGTTAATGGTGTTAGTTGAACGTATAGTAAAAATACGTGATCGTTTAAGAAATTTATTTTTAAATGAAAACTTAGAGAAGTACCGTTTCTTTTTTTTTCAAAATTACGTAAAAATTTGGTTTACATTGATGAATCACGCTTATGGGTTAGACCCAATATGACCCACTAATGGATCACGGTTAATCCCGGCGGATCACCATTATGCGTTAAAAACGTGTGACTCACCTGTAGACATAAAAGCCACAAGAGTGACTTACGAATATGCTTTGAAAGCAAGCGTAGCCCACCGGTGGGTTACGCATACATGTTAAAAATTGGTGGGTAAGGTTTTATTCGATGAAACACATAAACACAAGTGAGACCTGGTGAGTCGCGTTTTATTCGATAAGGCACAGTAAAACACAGGTGTAAGCCACCCATGGGTCACGCATATGCGTTAATAACAAGTGTGACAGCAAAACCCAAGTGTGATCAACCGATGTCTTACTCGTGCGGCCAGGCTTATGCGTTAAAAGCACAAGTGACCCACTGTGTGATCCATCTATGGGTCGCGTTTTATTTGATGAAATAGTTAAACCTAAGTTGTCCCATCGGTGTGGCCACGTTTATGCGTTAAAAACATAAGTGTGACCTACCGGTGACTTAAATCCTATTCGATGAAACGCACCTAACCCCAAGTGTGGCCCACCGGTGAGTTGCCCTTTGTCCCATGAGAGTCAGTAAAACACAAGTGTGATCAACCGGAGGGTGGTAACGATAATTAAAACAAGTTTCACCCATTCGTTAAATAATTTTTGATTTACCGGTCGGTCATGTTTCATTTGATGAAATACAGTTACACACAAGTGTGATCCACCGGTGGGACACGCTTATGCATTAAAAACACAAGTGGGCTACGTTTATGCAAAAACACGTGTGACATTTCATAGGTCTTCTGCGTGTGACTTACCGGTGAGTCACGTTTTATTCGATAAAACAGTTAAAACAACATAAGTGTGACCCACTCATATGCGTTAAAAACAAGTGTGGCCCACCAGTGGGTCACGCTTATGCATTAAACAACTGTGGCTTACCGGTGGGTTACGCAGTAATGTGCATGTACAGAATCAGAATCTGATCTGGTAATTGTTTTCTGTAAAGTACCCGTACACATATGATTTTTTAGGAATCTGCTGTTGATGGGTTGTAGCCATTTGTTAAACAAAAAAAAAATATTTAATAAAATATAAACATTTAAGGATTATTTTGGTTTATTTCAGGTGTTAGTGGCGCCCACCTCGCTAAGTCACATTAAGGTTGCATTTGCTTTAAAAATGGATTTTATATAACGTTAAGGAAAATTATGCTTCCCTAGCTTACATTGAAAGCAAGCACCCCACTGCATGCATGGTGATGATTGCAGATTTATTGTGGGTTTTCCATACCATAAATACGTTGTAAATAAACAAAAGTTACCGAACTTACTTAACACAATCAAAAATTGATTATAACGTTATTCTCCCACATTCGGCATTTTAGTCTTCAATGTGTGGGTGGCAAATACAAAAATACAGAGCAGTTGAGTTTAGACATGTATGCACTTTCTCCATTACTTCATGTTTTACCTGCATTTGCTTCCAACATTAATATTTCAGTAATCAATATTTTATAGCATTACCGCACGTGGTCCACCATAAAATTTTGAACTCTGGATAGTAATAGGGATATTATTAAGGTTGCCGACCCTTGTTGTAGAACATAAAGAGCCTTCTTGGAAATACAGAACAGTCATTTTCGGATTTCTCATCTCATGAACACTACGTAAACAATAGAGTTGGGTGTATCACAAAATATAATTGTAGTCAAATTGTACACATTTTTAAGACAAATAATTTAATTTATATTCCTATATGAGTAACAGTGGAAAGATGATCATCTACCGAGAAAGTGTTTTTACTTGGTAATGTCTGTGAAAAGAGCATGCAGAACTAAATATAGATAAAGCGGAAAATCGCAGCGTTGTGTGGTTTATAATACGATTAACCATTAAAATTCCAACTTAATTATTTAAAACAAGTTCAACTGATGCTTATTTATAATAATATATTATTATTATTATGATCTTTCAAAACATACGTTTTCTAGGCAGAAAAAATACCAACACTAATGGTATACTATTAATTACAACAGACAGGTACATCTTCCGGAGTAAAAAATTAAAGAAGCAAAATTTAGTGTAATGGTTCGTTTAATACTATACTCGCGTAATTTGAGGCCACTGAAGTGATACAACTGCAAATTAAAGACAAATATTCAAACATTTTACTATATTTAAATAAAAAAAAAATGCAAGAATATAAATTTTTGGATTTGGGTACGCACCAACCCGCACATATAGACAAGTCTTTGTTGATAAAATGAGTATTTAAACTGCTTTCGTGCAGAAACCTTTAAATATGCATTTGAAAACATTACTATTAATAGATTAACGCTTTTATGGCGTTCCACATAAAATGTAATGGAGCAGTCATAAATAAGATTTCGTGAAACTACATCATTCGTAAACTACGAAATTATAGTTTAACAACCTTTAATACAAATAACTATTACATGTCTTCATTCTACACAAATTCTCCATGTTTAGTACTTATACCGGGTGTCTATTTAGTGGGTAATTCTTTAATAGCTCCTCTGGTGTAAGCGATGGAAAAAAAATGTAAATACCAAAATTATATTTATATTAATTAGTTTGAATGTACAGTGCGATCCATAAATACAGGGTAGATCAAGCTTATGCTTTTCGATTTTACTGGTAGTCACCGTTCTTTTGATACATCATACTAGTCTGTTCTACTGGGTGTTTTAAGTGTAGTTTCTATAATTAACAATGTTTAAAGCAAATCGCTAGTTGCATACAGAGTGATCCAAAATGTAAATTTCTTAATTTTACAACTAAAACACCCTGTATATTATGTTATCCAATTTGTTTGTCTTTCAATGTCTTTTAAGTTTTATTAAGCATACCCTATACTTGCACTTATTATTTACTGAGATATTTTCAGTTTTCTCTAACAATTACTAATACACTTTCATTTTTAATTAACTTTTGAATTTTTACAAAATAATTTGACAAGACGAGGCGCGGCTAAAGTTAGCACAGCCATTGTAACACAATCGTTAGAAACATGTACCATACTTTGGTGCTAATTTGTTACCATAATGAAAAATTTGGTGTGCCTATCATTAACAAAAATTAAGGGATGTAACTGGTTATCATAAAGTAGCACAGACAAAGTGCAAATAATTAACTAACAATAGTATCGAATTCATTTCACATTTGTCATAATTTGGTGCTACTTTGCTACTCTAAACTGCTTATATTTTTATATTTTTGGACTTATGAACATCATGAATACCCTATAACCCTATAATCAGGATGATTGATCTATTATAATTGCTGTTTGGTTATCCTAAAACAAAAATTGTTGCTCGTAATGGTCATAAATTTTTTTCCCCACCGACCTATAGTAATTATTTATCCGGATACCATGCTTTGTTATAAGGTTTCGGTAATTACCATAGCGTTTTAGCGTAAATTTTTTTATAAAAATGCGACCATCAAATGCCATTATGAAGTTAAAAAATAGCACTCAATTATGGCGTATCGTTCATCGTGATACCATGCTTTGTAATAAGGGTTTCGTGATTCCCATGACGTTTACCCCGAAAATTTGATGAAGAGTACAAGCAACAATTTTTTTTTTAGTATAACCAAATTGCACCGAATTAGCATGAATTTATAATATATCAATCAATCCGATACCATGGTTTGTTGTAAACTTGTAGTTACTTTCATGACGTCGTAGCCCAACAAATTTATAAATTATACGAGCAACAAAATACATTTTAGGGTAACAAAGTAGCACCAAATTTACACAAAATTATATTATACCAATCATCCTGATACAATGTTTGATTATATGCATTTTATAATTTCCCTAACGTTTTAGCCCAAAAATTTTACGAAAAGCTAGAGTAAGAAATTTCATTTTAGGGTAACAAAATAGCACCAAGAAAGTACCAAATTATGGTTTATTAATTATACTGGTGCCATTATTAGTTGTTAGGTTTTCGTGATTTTCATAACGTTTTAGCCCAAACGTTTTATGCAAAATACGAGCAACAAATTAAATTTCAGGGTAGCAATTATAATATATCAATCATTCATTATAGGATTTTCATGAATTTCATTAAGTTTAAGCTCAAAAATATTACAAATAATACGAGCAACAAATTGAGTTTAGGGTGGTAACAAAGTACCACCAAATTAGCACAAAATTACAATATAAAATACTTATCTTTTTTGGGGTTTTTTAATGGTGTACTTTAAATTATACAATCTAAACGCTTCGATAACACTTACAGTTATCTTCGTCAGTAGTAATGTTTGTAATACATATATATATATATATATATATATATATATATATATATATATATATATATATGTTGTGTGTGTGTGTGTGTGTGTGTGTGTGTGTGTGTGTGTGTGTGTGTGTGTGTGTGTGTGTGTGCTGTGTGTGTACAGGATGTATTTTAAAATCCATCAACAAAGGAAAACTGGAGATTCTATGATTCAAAATAAGACAAAAATGATCATAAACGCTTTTCCGAAAATGCTTCCTAACCGAGGTACAAGTTGATTAAAAATAATTTTTCTCAAAAACTACAAAAGATATTACACTTAGATTTGGTACACCTAAACGTCTAATTAAGTACAATTAATCAGGTGAGTTTGAGTCAACTGGCTCCATCCAGTGGCGTAGAATATGTTAAGTTAATCACTTTAAGTAAAAAAAAACGCACGTCCTTGCTTTTTTTGAAGAAATATTTTTTGTTAAATTCAACATTTCATTCTGCAAATAATATCATACTTAGTATTTTTTCGATTCGGCACCCGTTTTTGAAATATTTTGCATTAACATAAACGACTACATTATTCAGTAATAACCAAATTAAATAAATCAGAGATTGCTTTGCATTTGACAGTTACGTATCTTATGTTTGCTAAAATAGTTGCATTTACGCGTGTTTTGTAATTCATTGTTTGTGTCTAATTACTGTGCAAAAATGAATTATTCCAAACGAGAACTGGTCGATATGCATTTATATTATGGTAATTTTATTTGCAATGCTCGTGCAGCTGCTCGACTTTATGAACAAAGATTTCCAAATAGAAGGCATCCACATCATACTACGTTTAGAACCGTTCATCGTAACTTGTTAGAGTATGGAAGTTTAAAAGGAAAGAAAAATTCCGGACGAAATGCTCGTGTACCAGTTGAAATTGAGGAACAAATTTTAGACAGAGTTTATGAAAATTCATCGATACGTACGCGTGAGTTATGTTTAGAATTTGGTGTGTCGCATAGCAAGTCTTGGAAAGTTTTACAAGAACAAAATTTACATCCCTTTCACCTACATTATTGCCTGCTGACCATCCTCGTCGAATGAATTTTTGCGAATGGTTTTTAAATAAAAATGCTGAAGATGTACAATTTGTTAGAAACTTATTGACCACTGATGAGTGTATTTTTTCCCGAAATGGAATAATAAACTTACATAATTCCCACAAATGGTTAGATGAAAATCAGCATCCAACTATAGTTACAGCTCACCAATATAGATTTAGCGAAAATATTTGGATAGGTATACTAGACGAACACCTAATCGGACCTATCCGTTTTCCTCAAAGACTTACTGGCGAATTCTTTTTAAATTTTTTGAGAAGATTTGCCAGAATTGTTTGACGATGTACCTACCCTTAGATGTTAGAATGAACATGTATTTCATGCATGATGGTGCGCACCACCACATTCTACACAAAACGTCAGAGAATTTTTAAATGCATGGTTCCCTGGACGCTGGATTGGACGAGGACGTGAAGTACCGTGGCCGGCACGATCGCCAGATATAAACCCATTGGATTTTTTTGTGTGGGAGTATCTGAAAGCTCGTGTCCATTCTGTTCAAATTGATATTCGAGAGCAATTTTGGAATCGCATACAGATGGCATGCGATGAGATTAGGGCTATGCTACAAATTTTTCAGCGTGTTAGGTTTCATTTGCTAAGAAGAATACAAGCTTGTATTCAAAAGGACGGAGGACATTTTGAACAATATGTATAAAAATAATTATTATGTTGTTTTTGATTCCTTCAAAGCTCTTTAATAATGTACCTAATAGTTAACTGCGTTATTTTTTTTGTAAAATAAAACAAATTTTGATTTTTATTGAATAATATGGTCGTTTATGTTAATGCAAAATATTTCAAAAACGGGGTACCGAATCGAAAAAATACTGAGTATGATTTTATTTGCAGAATTAAATGTTGAATCTATCAAAAAATATTTCTTCAAAAAAACATGCGGTGTGCGTTTTTTTTACTTAAACTGATTAACTTAAAATATTCTACGCCACTGGATGGAGTCAGTTGACTCAAACTCACCTGATTAATTGTATTTAATTAGACATTTAGGTGTACCAAATCTCAGTGTAATATGTGTAGTTTTTGAGGAATCTTAAAAAAACCTTAAAAAAAGTATTTTTTAATCAACCTGTATCTCGGTTAGGAAGCATTTTCGGAAAAGCGTTTATGATCATTTTTGTCTTATTTTGAATCATAAAATCTCCAGTTTTCGTTTGTCGGTGATTTTAAAATACATACTTGTTTTGTTATAAGGTTTTTATAATTTTCATAAAGTTTTAGCCCAAAAATTTTATGAAAAGTGCAAGATATATCATTTTAGGGTAACAAAATAGCACCAAATTATGGTTAATTAATCATCCTGGTACCATACTTAGTTATTACGTTTTCGTGTTTTTCATGACGTTTTAGCCCAAATATTTTTTGAAAAATACGAGCGGCAAATTATATTTCAGGGTAACACAGTAGTAGCACCAAATTAGCACCGAATTATTATATATTAATCATCCTGATAGCATGTTACGTTATAGGATTTTCATGATTTTCATAAATTTAATTCGATACAATTGTTAGTTAAGTACTTGTACGTTGGCTGTGCTAACTTTAGGTTAAGCATGTACATTGTACAGTTTTTAATTTTATGTTAACAATAGATGCACCAAATTGTTTTCTGTGATTACAAATTAGCACCAAATTATGGTATAGTTTTCAAACGATTGAGCTTCAATGCTGTGCTAAGTTTAGGTGTGTTAAGACAAGAAATTCCGGAATAATATCTGCTGAAGTAACAAAGTCTACTGTTTTTGAAGAACAAACAATATTAAAGTAATAAGTATGCGTATAATTAAATCAAATCAAATGTTCTTAATGCATTCCCATTTGTTGAATGCATTTAAGCATTCGGTTCTTAAATAATGCCCTAGTATTATTCAAAATAAGAGACGTGATCTTTTCTGTAGGGGCAAGAAAAAAAATGCATTAATGTTGTCAGGTGACCGGGGTGGCCAGTGTGTAGTTATTCTACGCCCAATTCACTTAATCGCAAAACATTTAGTTCAACTCTTCGCGGACTTCATGGAAAAAGTGAGCTGGTGCTCCATCCAACTGAAACCACATATCGTTTTTTATTTGATAAGGTATACGAGGGTCAGGTGAAAAATTCTGACAATGAAAGACCGTGTCTTTCAGTTAAAAAATGATTTTGTTTTTCTACGTAACCTCCCTTGACTTCAACACACTTGCCCTAGCGTTTCTCCAACATTAGTATTCCTTCCCGGAAGTGAGAGTCTGGAAGGTTGTGAAAATATTCATCTACGACCCTCTCATCTTCTTCATTGGATGCGAAGCGCTTCCCAGAAATAAATTTCTTCAAGTTTGGGAGCAGGTGGAAGTCTGAGGGTGCGTAATCAGGAGAATAGGGGGTATGGCCGAGCAAAACCCGCAGTTTCCCATCGCCAACGTACCCTTGTATGCTGGCGCGTTGTCCTGGTGAAAAATGATTTTTTTCTTCTTCAAGCCAGACCTCTTCTCCCGTATTTTGGCATCCAGCTGGTCAAGAAGGTTGGAATAATATTCTCCTGTAATAGCTCTGCCTGTTGCTAGGTAATCAATTAACAGGATCCCTTTTGCATCCCAAAAAACGTTTGCCATGACCTTTCCTTCAGATGCGATCGATTTTGTTTTATTTGGCGCTGAACCACCGGCTTCCACCCACTGCTTGGACTGATGTTTCGTTTCTGGCGCTTAGTGTTGGACCCATGTCTCATCCATGGTGGCAAATAGCCGCACTAAATTGGTTGGATCCCCATTGAACGGTCTAAATATTGCTGCGAAAATCATTTGTGAATTTGCATTCATCAAATGCGCATCCCTAATTCTTTGTGCAAGATGTTTCGCACCCTTTCTTCCGATATCCCCACAGCCTCAGCTATCTCACTCCCCTTTACTCGCCTGTCGTCCAACACGATATCATGCACTTTTTCAATGGTTTCTGGTGTCGTTGCGGTTTTTGGCCGTCCTTCACGTGGGTCATCTTCGAGAGATGTGCGACCACGTTTAAATTCAGCTGCCCACCTTTTAACGGTTGACATGGAAGGAGCAGAGTCTCCGTAAACTTTTGTCAACTTCGGATGAATTTCCTTAGGGGTTAATCCATCCAAAACGAAGAATTTTATGACCGCACGATATTCAAGTTTATCCATTTTAACGCAAAACACGCAAGACGTCTACTGCAAAAATTTGTGTAAACAAACTACTTCAGAGAACAAGTTGAAACTTGTCATATGAACTAATGACACTTGCACCCAGACAGGAAACAAATTTTTCCTGATTTGAGCGCCATCTCTGTGTCAGGCCCAGAGCTATTCACATTACCCTCGTGTGTGTTGTTAATCTGGGAAAATCTTGCTTTAAAAATCGTAGAAATTCATCACCATTTAACACTCAAAAAAATATAGTCCCAAAACGAAATTACCAATCCCACTCCACACATTTATGCTCCACTTATGCTGAAAATGATTCATTCGTGGTAAATGTGGACTTTCGGTACTATAATAGTGGATATGTCTGTTTACAAATCAATTTTTTTGAAACGTACTTTCGTCAGTAAACACAATTTGACTTGATGTCCTTTTTCTCTTAATTGAAATTGCATCAATTCACAAAACCTTAATCTTTTGGTATGATCTTCTTCCATTAATTATTGGTAAAGCTGAATATGATACGGGTGAATTTTATTACTTTTGAAGCATTTGTTAACGGAAGACTTTTTTATATCTAAATCTTTGCCTACCTCTGTAAAACTCAAATCGGGTTTTTCATTATTCCGAACGGTTTCTGTTGGACTGGTTATTTCGTATTTTACGATTTTTGTTTTCTGAAACGGTTCTTTTAATATTCCGAAGCATTTTGCTTGTGGATGACCGCTATTTGGGTGTTTTGCGACATACAAACGAGATGCCAATAAACAGTTTTCTTCAGCCGCTCCAAAAGCGTACACTATTGTAATTAATTCTTCATTAGTGTAGTTCATTTTTAAATGTTTGTCGTTTTGATAATATTAAAGTTTTGAATAATTGGGTTAATAACATTTATAACGCTAAGCTAAGCAAAATTACTTCGAACACTACAAACGTCACAACACATTAAGAAATTCTCATGGATAACTAGATTTTCTTGTCAAGATAATTACATTTTATGCCAGAGTTCTCGTCGTATTTTCATATATCTTATGCAGAAGAACAATTCCAATGTTGTTCTAATTGTGCGTGGGCCTTTATCAAATAGTACCACAACAAAATTAAATTTACGTAAAAATGGAAATTTTAAACTGAACCAGCAAAATATAAAAATGAAAAACTAAAAATATCTAAAATAATAAGCTTAGGTATAAGGAATGCTTTATAAAACTTAAAAGGCATTGAAAGACAAACAATTTGATAACATAATATACAGGGTGTTCAATTTGACAAAATACAAGAAAATATAAATTTACATTTTGAATCATCCGGTATGCAACTAGCGATTTTCTTTAAATACAAATTATGTTCTAGAATTAGAGGGATAGTCTTAGTTTTTTACTGTGTTTTTATATTTCAATTTTTTCATTTAACGAGGTAGATTTGGACTTGAAAATTGCTGTAGCGCTTAAAACTCCAGTAAAACATATTAGTAGGATGTACCAAAAGAATGGCTACTACGAGTAGAATCGAAACACATAACAGTATGTTTCATTAAAAAACCATAAGCTTGATCTGCCCTGTATTTATAGATCGCACTGTATACTTGAATCTAATTTTAAAATATTCCTCTCATAACTATATGTATGTATAATTTTTGTATTTACATTTTTTTTCTATCGCTTACACCAGAGAAGCTATTGGGGAATTACTCTCTAAATGGACACCAGGTATATCAACATTTAATTCTGAAATAATTAAATAAGTCGAAAAGACAGATTACATGCACGCAACGTCGAAAACTACTAAAAACGTTTATTTTAGAAAATTCAATTGTAGAAAAATTATGGTGAGAAGTGGAAGAAAAGGGTCCCCCGTAGGTCCGTCATTCTTTAGTTTATAAATTCATCATTTAAGGATAAAGGGTAAAAGAGGCAGGGGTTGCTTTTCAATTTTCTGAACTATATGGAAAATTGTGAAAAATTTATTTGCTTAGCAGATTTCCATTTGTCACTTTCGATACGAATAACGCTGAAAGCATAGGTCATGATTACGGAAGGTCCGAAATATTAAGAATAATCGATTTAAAAACAACTGAGGCCGCCAGTTAATAAGCTTGATTTATACGTACTGTGACGTTAAAGGTCGAGGTAGAGGTCTATAGATAAAATTGTGCATCGAAAAATAATTATGTTTGACTACTTAGTAGGCATTGTCATCAACTATCCATCCATACCACACATTTTTCTCTTCACACTTTGCTGGTACCAGAAGCGTGCCATATGGGCAGCGAGTCTTTATTATCTTTAGTAAACTAACATTTTTGTAATTGTGGACTGGTAAACGCGTTTGAGTGTTTTAAAAATAATTAACAGGATTCTTGATTTTCCATCCCTAAGATGCATATTGCACTAGTGCATTATGCAAGAAAAATCTGGAACACTGAAACTGTGGCAGGATTTGTAAGAAACAGAATACACCCACGTAGCTATTGAAACGCGTTCGGTGTTTTTTAATTTTGTGTGGTACGTGGGTGTATTTTGTTTGTTGCAATATGCAGTAGGTTAAACAAAAACTGTGTAAATGACATGGAAATCTATAAAAAACTTACCTCTTGTTCAAACTTACGTCCAAGTTCTAAAATGACACCAATTGTTTCCGTGATAAGTGCTTCCACAGAACGTGGTTTTTCAGCACCGAAGAGAAATTTTATGAGAAATTCCACAGGGCTGAAGAAGAAGACTTTTTCATTTTGCGCCGTTATTTATCGAAAAAGAGCCGTTTCATAAACATTTTTGTGAAATAAGATACCTCCTAATTTCAAAAATGTGTATGGTGTATCACTAGTCCAGAAACGATAGTTCTGCGAGCATGAGCAGAATCATGCATTAAAAATATTTTTGAAGACTCCATCATATTTTCAAGGTGTCAAAAACTAATGTGATAGTCGTCAGCAAATGTTTATGTATGAATAATTAATACTGAAAAAACTAAAGATGTTCAGGTTTTGTCTATTTAGGCCTAAAACAATGGGCTTGTGGACGATTTTGAGGATTAGTAAGTTAGTATTGCCGAAGGAATGCACAAAAAGTTGTATTAGATAATATAATATTAGCATTTAAATAAATGGTTAATTACTTTTCGACTTCCGTCATCCAAAATGCCACGTTACGCCACTGTCGCGATTGTACGGATCGAAAAAATAATAAAAAAAGGAAGAAATGGCTCGATAATTCCGGGCTGGTCAGAAGGAAAGCTGGACTAACCACTGAAACGTGTCTCAAAATACAACAGTGTTTAGTTGGTGTGTCGGGCGCCAGATATGCTCAAGGCATATCAAAAATAAAACAAAATGAAATAAAGTAATAAGTAATAAAATTATCAAGCACAGTCGCAGCTGGTTAGTGGTAGGCTGATGTTATCTTATTCTAGCAATAAATAACACATATAAGCGTTTAATATCATACAGTGTGTTATTTAAATACGTGGCCAAACTTCAAGGGGCGATTTTTTGACCGATTTTAATCCGAAAAGTGTATATAAACATAGGTCCAGTAATGCTTTGTTTTCAAGGTGCAGGGTGTGTAAACTATTTTTTATGAATTGTTTCGTAAAAATCCTAATAATCCTTCAGGTGATTTCGCTGAAGTTTGACAGGGTTGTTTATGGTCGAAAGGGACTGTAACTAGACTAAAATTATTAAATCCAGTTGCAGACCGGGTAGCCCAATATTTTTGACGAAAACATGTGCGCCACAGACTTTTTAAAACTTTATTTTTTTTTCATATTAAGCAACTAAAAATACAAATTTGTTATTTCTTGAAGTTTTTTCGTATCTTTCTTCGTGTTTGAAACAAAAAATTACTAAAAAAAACTACCAAAACTATCAAAAACTGGGATGTACCAGTTATTTTTTTTCATGGCAACTCTTCTAAGAATATTTGCTGAAAAAAAAATTAAAGTTTTAAAGGTCAGTGGTGCTCATTTATTTTGTTAAAAATATTGGTTAAGGTTTTCCCCGGTGCTCCACCGGATTCAATAATTTTAATCTAGTTAGGGCTAAATTAGCCTTTTCTGCCACAAATTTCACCGCCAAATTTTAACACAAAGTCGACTGAATGATTTGATACACGTTTGAAATAATTTTAATTTGTTTTTTGGAACCCATAAATTAAGCATTACGTTGCAAATTATTAAAAAGTCTAACGCGTGCTTGCTAGAAATACGTTAAGCCTTTTTTTTGTATATTTGATTGTTCAAGAACAATTTTAAGGTTAGAAATAAATTTAAAAACTTGATACGAGACATTGTGGAGTCACGTGATATTATTAATGGCGTGTGATACAATTTTTTGGTTAATATTTGATTGTTTAAGAAAAGAATGAAGGTTAGAAATACATTGGATAACCTGATATAAAAAACTGAGTCAGGCAATATTAATAATTACACATCATACACTGATAATCCTAATTTGTGTAACTAAACTGCATTTCACGAATAATTAAACCTCTATAATATGGCTGCCATTCCACTATAAAATAACTAAAATGCTATAAATGTAACATTGTAATGAAAGGGATATTTCAGTTGGATACTCTGAACCGCATTTTCCATCCTTTCCTACAACATTATAATAGTAAAAGACAAATATAATAACAAATACGACCTTCAAACGTCTTAAAATATTATTTGCCAACTCAGTAGCGTATCACGCGGAGAGGTAACTTAGGTTAGTAAAATTTAAATTTTTCAATTAAATTAATTATTTTAAGAAATAGACATCGTTAAAATAAAAGAATGTTCCAAACAAATCTCATTATTGTTAAGAATTTCTGAAAATTTACCATTACTAATTCGTAATTAATGTTGAAACTGCAAATTACTCCATTAGCATAATGTGAATTAGAAATGATTAATGACTACTTGCTTTGCTTATAAATGTGGAATCAATTTTCCATTTTGCCATTATACTGTCTGTAAACAATAATTTGTAACGGTTGTAGTGATTGTGTAGTTTTTATACTAAAATGGAAGAAAGTTTTGTTTTAACTGAAGACGAGAACTTTATTGAAAATTTGCACAGTTATAGTGCAACTTCGGTAAGATTATGCAATATTTTCTTAATTGTCATATTTTAACTGTTATTATTATAGCGTATTTTAAATGTTTATAATTCTGCGATTTTTAATTACGCAATAATTATTAATAAAAAAATAATTTACTACATACTTGTTCATTTTTTTAAAATTTGTATTAAAAAAGTTAAAATAGTATATAATAATAATACTAGGCGAGCGTGGTGATGGCGAATTTATTAATAATAAATTTATTCAAATAAGTTATTCACTTTTTTTATGACAAAAGGTACTACGCCAATGAGTGCTCCCGCGCTTTATTTGGTGACGAATTTAAATGGCGGCCATATTGCAGAGGTCTAATTACTCGTGAAATGCACTATACTTCTACAGTTCTATATAGCAATGTTTTGATCAGATGACTATAAATTAGTAAGTTGCAGTGGTCATCTTTTTTTACAGTTTTATACAATTTTATATTAAATGTATAAATAATACATGATACAAAATTTTGTTAACTCATTTTCGAATAAATCGTCAGACATTTAGTAGTAGTAGTAGTTTTGTAAAGTGCTATAATGTATTTTTTTTTCTGATTCTTTAAATGTCGTAGCTGCGGTCACTCGATTGTATCAATTTTCACCAACTGAAATTGAGTTTATTTAATGTTTTATAATAAAATATAAGATGGCTAGAAATAAATTTAAAACTTTTGTGTAGGTATGCGGACGACAAAACTATGACATGCATGCTGGAATTGGGTTCGTAAACATTCGGGTGGTTATAATTAACCATTTCAACAAACAATTCAACGGTGTACTTTCTACCAGGAGATTGTCAAAAATTTTAATAAATGCATTAGAAATAATAGGTTCATAGTATGTGTTTTGCAAAACTCCTGATGGGTAATTTCTAATATAACAAGGATTAACGAATTTGGTATTTTAATTTGTAAATAATATACTTTGGCAATAAAAATTTAAAAGCGTGTAGCGTCCCCCATGTACTCTATCTTTAAAAGCGTAATTTGAACTTATTTGCAATAATGCAAATTCAAGAACAAAAACATTCGCTAAGTGATTTATCTTGACTTGACTGACAATAATGTTACTATCACCCAAATTAATTGCCTGCCTTATTTTGACTTTCCTGGCAATAATTAAAACATTAGAAAACATTAGTACATTAATAAATCGAATAACACAAAGAAAAACAAAGAAAGGGTTAAATATATAACAAAACGCCATTAAATCAGGTTAAAGTGCGTACAAAATTATAACATTAAGAGAAAATGAATAAAAAGCAGTTTAGTTACATAGAAACACAATAAAAAAACACATGTAGTGACACCCACTATTGAGTCATAAATAATCATAATAAAAATTGTAATACCAAACATGTGGCCCTTTAAAACCAATCATGCCGGTCTTTAAGTAAATAAACACATAAAACAATAAAGCAAATTACGGTACGTATAAAATACAACAACAGTAAAATTGCACGTGTGATAATAAGGTAAAGGAAATAGACAAGGAATTTATACGTACCCAATTGTTTAGTGACCACACATACAAAGAGAAATTAGTTCGCAGGCAAACAATCTTACTTAAACAAATTGACAAAAAACTCATTAAAACAAAGCCTTACAAGGGTAAGTTATAAATAGGTCCTAACAACGTGACCGGTGTATAAGTTTGAGTGCGTTAGAAAAATACACGGCTCCTTTCTCAGGTTACACATTCGGTTACACATTCATCTATACAACAAATAAAAACAATAAAAATAAAAATTTGAGGTGTATAATGGTCTGGTCCGGGAGTGTGTACCTACTTGGCAATTGCCTTTTACAATTAATAACCAAAGCGGTATCATGTATCCGTTTACCAGCCACCTCTACACAAATATAAATATGAACAACCAACAGCAATGCTAATTTACACAAATATCAGAGTGAGAGAGCCCTGTACTGTTTTTTTTAGTAGATCTACGCTCACTGAGCCCGCGTCCGAATGAGATACCTTCGCAAGGCAATGTTTTATTCTTTTAATACGTTACATAGGCTGTTAAAATGATTCGCTGTGAGCTTTCATTTATATAAAAATACCTACTTACACTAGAATAAATATTCCTTTAATTGAACAAAGGTACAAATTGTTAACCTACGCGGTTTAACTTCACAAAGGGTGACTTATTTATAGATTAATATTTGAAAGACACATTACAACTAACCCCCGAAAGAAAAGACAACTTAGTGTTGGCGAATTCAAAAGAAAATGTACACGCACGAAATATTTTAAAGACAAACGGTTTACAATGAAGGTATTTAATTCACTTCAAATCAATCTGGCTCGATTGACACTGTAACTGTAACTCACTTTCCTCCGATTTCACCTAACTGTCTTTACTCCTGCAATCAACCCCCATTTTTTAAAAGTAATAAAAAAAACAAGAAACATTAATTTACGTTGGAACACTTTCATATTAATTATTGCGCGACATTTTAATTTTAAAAATATTGATCGACACAATTACTTCCTAAACTAGTGACATTTTTACATTAAGAATCGGCGCATAAGAAATTCCAATGATTCGTTACGCTCCTTCGGTAAAGCAGTTTTAAGCGTACACCTGCTAGTCACACCCCAACATGAGTTTTTCAACCCTAACCAAATATCACTTACATAAAAATATATAAAAATAAAGTATTATGAAAGAATTAGCAAATTACGACGTATTATCAAGATATTAAAAATCTACTAATTATCTTTTCTATCGCGGTAACAATGGCGATTATTACAATAGTAAAATTTTCGCGGTCCGCTACCTACAAGCGATGAAGTCGTTTTCGTGTAACAATTTAAAACAATAATCTGTATGAAATCTGAATGAAATTTTGAAAAGTTTTAAATAAAATTCTGCAAACGTTTACTATTACGCTTAATTGTGAAGATCTTCTTCAATCTTCCTTACATTGAAGTTACATGTTTATCTACAATATTACTTTTAAACTCTATAACTCGTGACAATAGTAGATGGAGAAATGAAGATCGCAACAGAAACACGTTAAAAACTTAGATCAAAGATCGATCGCAACAGAAACACGTTAAAAACTTAGATCAAAGATCACCCGTCTTGTGAGAAAATTGCACCATTTCTTTTACTATCTATATTATAACTAAATGTTATTACCATCAGCGAATCCATCAAGTTATATTACTACTAAACGCATTTTTCACAGTTTGAGTGTATCATGCATAAATATTATTGCAATGCTTAACAATTTCGGGGCAATTAGGAGTTTAATAACAAACCCCTTGACAAGGTTAAGAGTGGCAGAGTAGGTGCCCGTGACGCCTAGAGAATCATAAACTTCGAGATATTGATGCATCAAATCTTGGAGAAATTGAGCCGTTTTCGATTTATGCTACTGGGGGACGGCGAGCCAGACTATCAGAGTGAATTTATAAGGTAGCTTTCATTCCGTTGCTTTACCTAATTAACGACAGTACACCCACACACGTATGTGCACAAATTTTTTGAAATTACTCGAGAGTATGTGAGACTTATCTTAAATATATTTTGTTAATTAAACAGAAAGTTTATTCTATTCTCTTGTAAATTACAACGAGCTAGCATTTCTTCCGATCCTATCCTGACCGCACCTATGCTTAATCCCACCATGCATGTATACTTAATATATGTATGTTAGGAATTGATGATTGTGGCTGAAGGAGCTTGGAAAGTTCAAGCAGCCCGACCTCCCCCTTGGGGAAGGGAGTGAAACACGCAGCCTTTTCCTTCTCTTTGACTTGTAAATTACAGATGTTATTTTATAATTACAAAAATATGTTACTTGATTTCAGACATACCCTCGAGCAATTTTTAATTAGTTTGTACTGGCGTGTGTAGGTGTAGAGTGTCCCGATTTCGATGTTTTAGTCGTTTTTTAAAGGTATCTTTGTTATTATCAAGGATAGAAGTTTGCAGTTTTTACATTGGCGTACTGACCTAAACTTCATCGCAAAATCGAAAATTTAGTATCTTTTTTGTTTTCGACTTATAGCCAAACGTTGATATTTCTACACGTTTTTCAAGGTTTTATACCTCGGGTAATACTATTATACTGATGTATTTCGTCAACGGTACTGGTATATTGCGAAGTGCCGAATTCAGTGGCGTGTTTAGAATTTTTCTAGGGGGTGCGGTTTTTGAGTAATACCTAATATAAAATTGCATTTTTTTAAATAGGAACCATCATTCGCTTGGCAACCGTCAGCTGCAGTTCTTTCTTAGCTTTTCAAAAACATAAATATAGACATTCCTGAAAAACATCAAATATTCAACATCAAATACTTTTTTTCAACAAGACGGTGCCCCAGCGCACAATGCTTTGGCAATAAGGAATTACTTAGAATGCCGTTTTCCAAATCGTTGGATTGCAACATTCAGCTCGGTATTATGACTGTTTTGATAAGTTATGTTTTTCAGAAAACCCCATAGGAAGAAATCCAGTATTGACAGATGTGGAGATCTTGGCTACAAATATAAGGTTATTTACTTGTGATCTTATTTGAACAGGATTATGCTGATTTTATTGCTAATTTCAAAAATGTGGTGCCCTCGCATTTTCTAAATGCTTTAAAATTGGTACCTCTCACCTTGTATCTATCTGCACAACCCAAAGTACCGTAAAACGGGATTACTTGGGACAATTTTTAACTTTCAACTAATGTAGGGCTAGAAGAAAAAGGTATGATGTCAATTGAAAAATGCCAAAACATGAATCTGTGAATGAACATTACCCCTGAGTATTGATCTTTGTGATCTACATACTATTAATTAAATAAAACAATAAAAGGTACGTGTGTAACACCACTAAACGGTGTTGCTTGGGACAATAGTTTATTCTTATTAGAACTTTAAATAAATCTTTTTATGGGGATACTTGTGACATTAAGGATGTTTTTTAACAACTGCAAATATCACAATAACACAAACATGCAAGATAGAAACAATTTGTACAAACATTTATTGAAATAAACGATTATAACGTGAAATTTTTTACATTTTCATTATAATTAGATACTGGCAACCAGGCTTAAAACTTAAACTTAAGATTATTAAGCTAGGTACTCTAAAAACTACGCTATAAAAACTTCAAACTATATTACATAGTAATGTTTCACCAAAAGAAGAAGTCTTAAAACAGTCCCTTCCTTTGCGGACAATGGTTGCCTCCGGTACTGCAGTACGCACTTTTTTACGGCTACAATTGGAAAAATGAATGTACTGTCGCATTTAGAACTAATTCTTCCTTAAAAAAGAACAATAAAACTGATCATTGTTATATGGTTGTTCTATCACTTTACAAGCAAAATACTTTTCAATCGATTTCTTACACAGTTATCCATAATTAAGTTTTATAAAAACGAAGTCCTCCTCATTGATGTTATTCACATCTTGGGAGAGAATTTCCAGCATATGACAATGTTGGCCACTAGAAGTTGAGGAGGATTCATCTAAGACTTCTTTTCTCCCTGAAGCTGGGGCCATCAGTATTGTGCTCCAGATGGTCTCGAAAATGCTCGACACGATCATTCTCTCCAGAAGCTGCAGACACCTTCTTACGCGACATTCCTTGTCTAGGGTCTTTTCCATATCGTGCAGTTTTTATTATATGTACAAATCTTTCTCGCCATGACATTTCCATTTGTATCAACTGAAATCTCTCCACTAGCCAATGATTTATTGTGAGTATCTGGGAGCATTTTCCGGGCTGCATTAGGACAAGAAGGAAATATAACACAAGCCTTAAATCCTTCTTTGAGATTTTGTCTTTTTTGCCTCAGACATCCTATCCAGTGTCCGCTTCAGCAGTCTTGGAGACTTGTCTTTAGATATTAACCCTCTTCCACTCTAAAAGTTGAAACGTCCAGGAACGTTCCAGATATCTGTAAAAGGAACCGTCAAGGGACTGGCATGAACGTGTACATTTCGGCCGCAAGAACACAGATCTTAAATTATTTTCTTCACATGCTGTTAGCACTTTCAGGGAAATATGACTAGCTAGATTGTCACCCAGCAAAAAGTTTTGCAAGTTTCTCATTGTGATGATCTGTTTTGTGAAAATAAGGCAAGGCTACCGTAAAAAAAATTAGTATTCAAATAATATACCTTCAAACCAATCACTACAGCTAATAGTGTTTCCGACGCTGAACCTGCAAACATCACAGACATACTCCCCGACGAGTTATCGCCTTGGATCGCCCGGCATCATCAGTCACGTTTGTCTGGTCAAAATTTATAACTCTATTAAGTGTTCTATTTTCAAGACTATTACTCAAGTTTATAAAGTAAGTGTTCAACACAGACTAGCTGACTTCAGCTCGTCTCCTTTTGATGTTATCACATAACCTAAGTGACAATTCGTTATTGCGTTCTAAAGATGACGTATACCGGTCAACTCCCAGGAAGGTTATTCTTGAAAGATTTTTGGTTCACTCGCATTCTATCAAGATACCCTTTTACAAGATTACGAATGTCTAAGTATGAAAATGGGAACCCAATCCAACAGGTAAGCGCTACAGGTTTACCCCACTTACCGGTGCTGAACCCTTTCAATTTCCTTTGTACCGTGAATTTTGATATCCCGTACTCTTTGGACGCATTTATTATGCTTAGAGTTCCTTTTAAGTTAACTGTTTCTAGTGAATCTTAAGAATAATCAGCATATGGTCGACTTCCAAGTTTTCTTTTGTATTTGCGTCCCATTTTCTCTTTTGAAATGGAACTGAAACAAATGTAAATATGGTAAGTCTGTAACACCTAACCCCTATGCAAAAAAAGCCATAGGATGGAATGAAAAATGATAAATGTTTTAGCTGTATACAAGCACCTAATTTTGGAGTTACTTTGGATATGCCCCAAGTAACCCCAAAATTAGAATTTATAAGGAAACATTTTTTTTCCAAAACAGCTAACTACAAACCTTAACCAAACTTTTGTATGTTATCTTTATATTATAGGTTGTGAACTAATAACTAGTCATATTTAATACTTACTGACAATGTCAGTAGCAAATTTATTATAGTCTTTTAAAAATAAAGAAAAACGCTGTAAATTGGATATAATCCAATTCTAAAAGTTAGTATATTATGTGTCAATAGCTTCAGCAAAAATCAGCTGTAAAATATGAGATATGAGGTACAGCCAACCTTACAAAATAAAAGACCTTATTTTATCCCAAGCAACACCACTGTCCTAAGTGACCCCGTTTTACGGTTACGGTAAGTTACATTTTTCGCTGACGTTTCAAAGAGCACCGCTCAGAATGAGAATGTAGATTCCTGTAAACAGCATTCAGTTTTCAAAAGTTTAATTCCGTGAAAAGGTAAAAAACAGTTTTTAAAGTAAAAAGAAATATGTTTATCTGTAATTTTATTATGTGCTAATTTTTTTGGCAAAGTACTTGATTTAGATATGAATTTTATATTACACGCAAAATACCCAAAGATCAAACAGCTGTTTGTAGTTTGTATCCTTTCTGTTCGTAAAACAGCCATCCACATTTTTCACTCAATTGCGGGTGCATATCAATTATAGATAATTTGCTTCCTGTATGATATTTACGGTAGGTTTATCGTTTACAACGCACACGTATAATTAGATGGGCATATTCGAACGTAGTCCTTTTATGCTTTAATAGCACAGTCTTTTAAGATAATTGCAAAAGCCATTACCAGGTGTACAATTTTCTAGTATGCTTTGATTTAATTATAAGGAAAATGATTAAAGCGTATTCTTTTAATTACTCCTAAATTCGCTTGATGTAACTATAGCTTTACGTTACATCTTACAACTTCGTATTTTATCGAACGGATATCTTTGTTTTATCCTTTATCGATGAGGTCATTCTGTTAAGTTTGTTGTTCAGTACCGTTCTGTACAAAACTCCGAAACTAACACGAAACTCGATCTAAAGTTTTGTATCCGTCATTATTTGGAAGTGATGATCAACAAATAATCGTAAGTCGAAATTTAATTCTACCTATTCGTGTTAGCGAATCCCTGTTTACCGAAGACTATTATTTTATACTATTGCATTCTTATAATTGTAGATTAGATAACACTTTAAAATAAATTTAACTTAAGTTCATTGACTGTATCCCTTGCGTCATCTAAACGGATCTTTTCCTCCCTCACGCAAGGCTTAATACTGCAACGTGAAAGAAATCTTATAATTATCTTTGAAAATTAATTGAATAGTATTGGAAAATGTTCCAAATCCTTCTTTGGTACTTTGCATTAATATTTGTAAATGACCAATTCTTAAAGGTTTATAGTACGTGAAGCCCGGATTTCTTTCTTGTCGGGAAAATTGGAACAGTGAACAATTACAGATTAATTGTGATTCCAAATTTCATACGAATGGTTTGCAGCAGTATACCATCAATAGTGATTAATGGTGTGACAAGTTATAGAAACGTACATGTTATTACACGAAACAATATGGACAAAGAAAAGCAATGAAGAAGACGATAAAATGGCAGTTTGGTTTTGTGGTTAGGTGCGCAAAGGCAAGCAGCTAAACCTCGATAAATGCAGGCCAATCACGCGTTTCCTTGTTTGACAACTTCGTAGTTAGGTATAAAAATCTATACGGTATAATAGGAAAAAAAAAACATAAACAACACTACTGTAACCTAATAAAAGTAGATTAGATAAACAAAACTACTGTAACCTAACAGGAAAAAAATTGCATGCGCCGGGAATCGAACCTGTCTCAACCGCGCCGCGTGTCAGGCGACCAAGGTACCACTAGACCAACCGTGCTTTTCCATTTTGACGTTGAAACTGTTATTTAAACCATTTATTGGAACGCATCAATTCCCGTAGCTCTAATTTACTTGCAGCTAATCTAATTCTATTACTTCAATATAAATAACTAAAACTATACATTCAAAGCTATTTCCTGTTAGTCCACACTTATCGAGATTTAGTCGTTAGTGCGGAAAGGAGTTGTTTGTCAGTACCATAAGTCAAACTGTATGTGGATAAATGCAAGCCTTCCTTCTATGGATGGAGAATTTAATGCGAAGGAGGTTGGTTTTTATAGAGATTTTGAAGCGAACGCGAATAGTGAAAAGCTTTATAATTGGGATTATTGTAGAATTTTAATTGATTTTGTGATTTACATTGTATACAAAAAAAATAAAATAAAATAGCTTGTGAGGCATAATTAGGATATAGTAGCATAAACCTATAAAAAGGTAGTATTGCATAGGTTTCTTACTCATCGGAGACATAAATTAAAATATTTCCTGTAAATTGAGATTTCTTTTTCTTATAAACAGGTCTCAGGGCACGTCGGAGGTATTTCAAGCTATAAACTAGATCCTTGCTATTTTGGGTTGAGACGCCACTCGTTTTGTTTAGATACTTAAAATACACAAAGAACGAGAGATGTATACTTTAATATCACATGTAAACTCATTAAATGAAAACTGTATGTATACATTATACATACATATATTCAATTAATCAAATATTATAGTGCGAACCCAAATGTAATTGTTCGTAAAGCTTTACGATATAAATATAACATATCTTTACGTAGAATTATTTCAAAATGAAATGTGTGATAATAATTTGAATTCATGACTTATGTCAACATGCATAACACTCATTTAGGTATGTTTTTATATTATAAAACTGAACTGAAGGTTTTTTTTTTGGTTATTCAACTTCACTGAACATTAATAAAATTAGTTTTACGTCAATTTTTGTAAAATATTTTTATCTAATTATATCTAATTAAATTATAATTTTTTGCACATAAAAATGCTGGACAAACACCAGATTAGGTACATACTGCAGAATGTATTCGCTTCTTCACCATAATGTGTGATGAAACGGGAACTGAAGGGTACAATATCATCGACTTAAGGTAAGCTGTACTGTTTGGTTTACAACGGCAGACATAACGATTGCAGAGACGACCTATTCAATACGCAACTGAGACTATCGCTATTAGTTTCGGGGTTTCTAAAGTTATACACTTATGGGATTTACGATTTTTCTAATTTACGGGATAAATATAACAAATTAACACAAGAACAAGAAAAAATAAATACATACATTTACAGGGAATATTCTAAATACACGAGGCAATATTCATTATAACGCAACGTTCAACGGGAAATGGCGCTCTATGAATGGCTTGCGCACAAACAATAACTAGACGTGGTCAACTGAACAACAACTTGTAATATAAATATACGGTGCGTTCAGAAGGGATATCAATATATTACACGAAATCTAATTATTAAGAGAAAGAAACATTCACATCTTACATAATGTAAAGAAATTTATAAATAACAACAAAAATTCAAAATCTTATTATTAGTAACAGCAGCTAAAAAGTGGCACTTTACAATGGAGTAACTAGGGGAATCTAATCTGGATACGAGATTGACAAGAAGGAATACGGTTTTTTTGCGGCGAGGAAGCGTAAAAAAAATTAATTTTAATTTGCTTTACTCAAAACTAATAAACTTAGCTTGATTAAAAATAGCTTTCTCTGTTCAATTAATTAGGCTATAAACTATTCCCATCTACTTCTCTTAGTGGTCGATAGATGACGCTTCTTAGAAAAAACCGCAAATCTTATCTTTTTTCAAACTAAAGATATTTACGAAAAAGACGGTCAAGAAAGATCACGTTGCAACCAGTTGCAACAGTTTATAATTTACTCAACAATAATGTAAATTACAACGATAACAGTAAATTATGAAGAATAACTGCCAATGATAATCACCAAAATTACACCTTCGTAATTTAACACGGGTATGCATTTGATTTACTAGTAACCGGAATTTGAACTTATATAAAGCCCATACTAGGCACCAAATAATCTACATTGGACGCTTCAAGTTGACCATCAGAGTAGTGGTGTATAGTGTGTTTTTTTATTTTTCGGGGTATCTCGGCTGAGTGAAGTAGATGGATATGGTTTTCGTAATTCTATAATTTTTTTTTATCAAACGAACGATGGCGTTTTCCTAACTGTCGTAGCCTACGTCGTTTTTAAGATATAGGGCAATATTTTCAGAAAAGTACTGATTTCTCGATTGTTTAAAAATATTGATATATAGTATTATATATTAGCGAAAATTTTTAAAACAGGCGCATTCAATAAGCTGAAAATATATAGGGTGTCCCTTTAAAAAATCATGTTGGTCGATATCTTAAATTTGTAAAGTGTATTTTAAAACCAAAAAAATCTTCTACTGTTAGTGACCGTATATTTCTATAATGCAAACATTTAATTCAAGTATTTTAAATCCTGCGTTACAAAATAATTTCATGCATACTTTTTATCTGGAATTTTCGGAAGCTGGCATCACAATTGACACAGTTGTATTTTTTTTATAAATTCTTAAACAGTATTTAATACTACTTAAGTGTCTGTATCCATATTATTAGATATACCTAGAATTAGTGGAAAACAATAATGCAATACTTAGAATGAATGTAAAGTAATACTTTTGTCATAAATTTTGACAGTTAAACGTGGAGCCACACTCCGGTAAGTTGCTCAAATAGAAGTCATAGTAGCACGTGCAGTATCAGAATTGTTGTGACCATGACTAATCTAACAAGTTACGTAAGTACAAACATTGTATGCATAATATCTTATACAGTATGTGTGTCATTTCACTCACTTTATTTCGATTTCAAAATAAATTGTAAAACTATCTATTATCACATTTCAATTTTAAAAAGATTTTATTTTTAAAATCACTGCGACATGAAAAATGTGTGATAACTTCTTGCATTTCTTTGGAAAGCGGTAAGCTTTGTCATGAAATTGCAGAAACGTTGAAATAGATAAAAATACTTCAGCAAACTAGGCACTAGGACTTTAGCAGTAAAATTTACCCAAACAAAATGCCCCACGAGTTTTTGTGTAGGTTTTCTCCCAGAACTCGAAACAGCGTAGATAGCGGCACAGCCGACAAACAGAACAAAAGCAGTTTGACTGAAAGAGAACACAGTTACTGATACTAATCTTGTACTATCTTAACTATGCGAAGGGTAATTAATAATTGAGGTAGGCAAGGGAGTAATAAAAAACAAAACCAAAATTAACATGTATTTATTTATGGTAAGCAAACCATTTACAAGAAAACAATCACCCTAAGGCAGTAAACTTGTTATAATTAAATTATAATGGTTAACTCGAGCTAATCTCACATTTATAGTTGATAACTTGATATAATATATGCTGAAACGAAACCGCTAGTTCGATTCCAGTTGAGTAAATCAAATAATATCCGAAACGTGCAGTATCTTGGAGCAACGAAAAGGTCCTCAAAGATGTCATGTAACAAATCGGTATTGAGATTACGAGACAGTAAAAAATACCTAGCTAATTCATCGAGATGGTCGTGGGTGGTAATAAAACGTTTAGCGGCGTTTATATGATACGACTTTGTCCGTCGCGTCGTAAGCGGATAATTAATTATGGACACCACCATATTTTCAGATTAATTGCAGATGAATGCAAATCGTGTGTACTGAGAAAAAGATGGGAAAAGTAAGTGAACCTACCTTGTATCAACCTCTCTGGTCGTGTGTCTCTCTAACTGTTTTATCGTACCTGAAACTTTATGCTCCAAAATACCAAGAATGAATAGCACAATAATTTATTAGCACTCGCTCAGATTTATGATTTTAATCGAATGTAACTCTGTGAACTGATATGATTCAATTGCTTAATAAATCAAACAGACATTCACCCTTTTTTCGTACGCTGAAAAATTACTGTTCGCTTTGAAAAAAAAACTCTAATCTTCTGCACTTATCTGTATCAAGCACCTAGAGCCCTATTTTTACATATATTAACTACACCATAAAGAAAACAAGTCTTAAACAACATGTATCTATTGGTCTGAATTACGTTTACAATAATAAATATCCCGTAAGTACATAAATTTCGTCAAACGGCGAAGTCGAAATTCACAACCTTTAAATTTTTACCCATTACTCCATAAGCGCTTTTAATATCCAAGGGAGGCCACCAGCCAATTATATTCTAGGTCACTTTCCTCAGGCGTCACGTCGGTTACATGTGACCGCTGAAATATACACATTGATTTTTAGTCAATTTTCCTTTTAGTTTTTGTCCATAGCATACTTTGCAATATCTTCGCACTTTTACTGCCAATCCTTTTTTCAAGAACATATGCATTCGCATGGATTTTCTTGTTGTTTGTTCGTTTGTTTCTTTTTCAAGTAAATCACAATCACCCAGCTCGATGTTTCCCTTCAAAAGTGTTCTCGAAATTCAGTAATTTTCATTTTCTGGTCAGCTAACTGGTTGCAAATAATATGGGCATTCACCATAGTCGTGCCCATTAGAAATTCGATAGCAAGCTTTCGGTACCAGTTTATCGATTTTCTACGTGGAGAACCATAACTCGACATTTGGTCGGACAAATCTGTTGAAGATTTGCCTTCATTGTATTCTATTATCGGTTTAGGTTTTTTTATTGGTCCATTTCTTCTTTGAAGATCTACAGTCTCTGTCGTGTGTTTTGTTGTCGTTTTCGTTTTCTAAGCCAAGCACTTCACGTTTTTTGAGATTTTTGTTAACCACTTCTTTGGGATTTCCCCGTCGACTTGATCTCAGTGTCCCTATATAATGTGTTAAGCACTTCACGTTTTTTGAGATTTTTGTTAACCACTTCTTTGGGATTTCCCCGTCGACTTGATCTCAGTGTCCCTATATAATGTGTTATTTGCGATAATGGTCCTTCCAGAGTTTAGCGCATCTTTAGATAAATTGATCACAATATTTGTCAGAACAAAAGCATTTCCCTTATCCTTTTCCTGCATAAATCCGTATGTTGCAAGAATATCCGTTGTTGCTTCAAAGCTTGAACAATTTGATACCTTTCTTGTGGGTTTTTTGGGGAATATATTGTTTGAAGAGGACTCATCTGTACAAAAAGTCCTGTCAGGCGTGTATATAGCTTGGTAGTTTGCTATCAGTTTTTCTAATACAGGCTGAACTTTGTGTAAACTGTCTCCCTCAAGACAAGTAGTATTGTCAGAAGAATGCTACGTTCTCAACCAAGGGTTGAAATCTGTTTCTTGACATTATTTTGGGAATAATACTATTTTTGTGCAGCTCATCTTGACTCCAATATTTCTCGAGTGAAGGCAATTTTTCTATGCCCATGTAGCCAATACTTGCTAGAAACCGTAACATTTCTGTTCTGTTTGTAGTAACCCATTGATGAAGTCTAGATTCCTTACTGACGTCCTCTTTGTTTGTCAAAACCTGTGTGGCGTATAGGTTTGTTTGTGTCACCATTTCGTCAATCATTTGATTATCGACAAATGCACTGTAGCAACTATACGGTGTAAAATTATTGACGAGAACGCTTGCGTAGTTCGGTGCCAATCCAGCTGCTGCAGAATAGTAGATCGTGTGATTCCCACGACTGCTGACAGTTTTTTTCAATTTTTGTAATGAAAAAAAGTATCGTGCATATAGACAATGCGAAGTCATTTGTATAGGCTGGCAACAAGTTCAGACACTATTGGCATAGAAGGCTATTTTTGTCAAAATGTTAATGGCGGCCAACCTGTCTGTCAGAATACTTCAATACATCAAACTTTTATTACTCGTAAATAACTAACCTAACCTAATTTTAAATTTTAATGTCAGCTAACAGACTTTAATAAACTTAAGCGTTACTAATATGTAAGAAACTAATATGTAATAAATGAGAAACAGCTAGCTAACACAGTGTGACTAAGCAATTCCTACAAAATATATGCGAAAACACATAAATATCATTAAGTGATAGCGTAATGGTCATCACTGTGAGAACTCTCAAAACTTGTGTTTTATAAGATGCACAAGCGTGGCTTAAAATTTAATAGGACTCCCACAATGCCTTGCAAGGTCCCGTATATTCGGCACGATAATTGTTAATTGATCATAAAACAAATATAAGCGGCGTGGTTTCACATACAATAGTTACGGTTTAGGTTGTTAAAGATAAATAATAATTAATTAAGTCATAATAATTATTATTAATTTTATTAAATACATAAATAAAAAGTTTACCTCGAGTAGGATTTGAACCAACGACATCTACTTTGCTAGAGTAGCACTCTAACCCATTGAGCTATCGAGATACAAGCCCCAATCGATGTAAATTTTGCCTTTATGTATATGTAGAACTGATGTAAATAAATAACAAAAGTTATAATAAGTCATAAAAACGTTCAAGCACAATTAATATGGGTAGTAAAAATATATTGACAATAACTAATCTCATATTAGCTTTTACAAAATTGTGAAGCCAACGTAAAGAGGTATATCTAGCAGTAACTTTGAGTATATATCAAAATCTACAAATTCCAAATGTATAACCTGAACAAATAATAGCTGTAAAACAAATCATGTATAATTTTATTTAGAATAATTCATTACTTCAGTAACTAAATATATGCAAAAACATAAATAAAATAAAGTGGTAGCGTACTGATCACCTATGTGAAAGCTCTCTCAACTTGCGTTTATAATAAGAGGCGCAACCATGACCCAAAATTCAATAAGATTCCCAGAATGCGCTACAAGGTCCCGTATATTCGGTGCAATAATAATTAATTGGTCATAAAACAAATATATGCACAGAACCCCATCGGCGTAGTTTCACCTACAATAGTTAAGATTAATGTAACATGGCATAATTAACCGCCTTAAAGAAATGTTAAAGATAAATAACCAAGTAATTAAGTCATAAAGCATTCAATCACATTTACTATGAAATCAATCTAAAGGGCTATACATCAGATACATCCGGTATTAAATATCTAAGCAGTAACTTTGAGTATATATCACAACGTACAATTCCAAATGTATAACCTTCACAAAGAACAGCTTCAAAACAAATCATGTATAATTCTGTCAGAATAATTTTTTATTTCAGTAACTAAATAACCATGGCAGAAAGATTACAGAGACGAAGAGTCAACTGTCTAAATTAAAAATAAACGATTCCCGCGAGATTTGGTATGTTCAACGCATTCAACTTGAAATTGTCTATAGGAATAATTCAAATAGTTTCATTGTAGTATTTTGTATTGCATATGTTCACAATTTTAGTAAAGAAAGAGTTTTTTATTCTTGTAAGAGTGAATGACTATATTCACAAGAGCGAAAAGATGATTAACCCAAGTACGGCAGATTTACTGAATTCCTTGCACTTAACAAGTGTGACTGTAATAAGTGTATATATAGTGGTACTACTTATATAACAACAAAAAATTGTATGTACTACAGATAAAAACTACAAAACTATTGGCAAAATATTTTAAACTGCAAGACACAAACAGATAATAATTTTTGCACAGATTGATATTGAAATTAAAGCGGAAGATAAAAAAATAAATATTATTAATGTTTATTTAACGAGCAATAAATTGTAAATTTACTAAATTCACATCAATAGACGTGCTTTCCCCAAAAATAGGTAAAGTGTTGTAATCGTACATATGACCTGAAGATTTGATGATTATGCCTACTTTTTAGACGCTTGTGATTAAAAATACATTTAGTAAATATAGAAAGTTTCCAATTATTCTTTTCATAATATGGATGTTCACGATTTAATATTATTAATTTTTTTGTTATAAAACGTGTTTTGCAATTCTAAGCGTGTAGACAGTTTAAATATTCTTTATTAGTTTTTGTTGCTCTCAAACTAGTTTTAACTGATTGTTCTTCTTTTATTAATATGTATAGTTTTCTCAGCGTAACTAATCACGTCACAGTTAAGTTTGATTTGCAAGTTGTTTTTTTGCATTTAGAGTATTACGTGCGTGAAGTTACGGAGCGTTTTAATGAAGTATAGTTTTCTTATGATAGTGAAACTTATCTGTTGTTACTGTAGTTCTAAGATTAATATTAAAAAAGTTAATTGGTAAAATTTGTAATGATACTTTGAGGTGTTTCGCATCGCGATTATATTTTCATTTTGGAAAAAAGAAATATTACAAAGGATTTGTTACGCCACTGCGTCTGAATTTTGATTTGCGCATTCTCGCGCCCGTCTTTATAAGACGAGAGTGGGAAATTTTGTTGGTGTATGTACACTGATAAATCACATATGTATGTATAAACACGTGAAATAGTTATATTAAACAAGTAAAAATTGCTATATATTTGCTAAACTATTTTTAATTTCACCAGTGCCTACAAATCATAATAAACAAACTTACATTGGTCCATACGAACCGGATAAAATAAGAATTATTATGGTTAATCCTGATAATTATAATTAATAAGAAGAATATACAACACATGGGCAGCCAAGCCTCGGCTGCATGCAGGTCGACGCGATTGCAGTTGTGACGAAATAAGAAATACTATATTGTGTTTTCCAGGCCGGATTACCAGTAAGTCCTTTCCATTATTTAATAAATAATATTATTTGACGGTTACTAGTTTTCGTTTTTGAGTGATACTTTTTCAAACATTTCGTTTAACATGACTGAGGAATTTAAAAAGTTAAAATTTACAAGAGGCCAATTTAAAAGGTCGCATACTATGTTTAAAAATACATTGACAGTATAAATTTAGAAAACTTAAGCGCTACTGAGACAAAAATTTAAGACTTAGAGTTGACAAACTTAAATTAGATTTTCAATGTTTTCAAAATGCGCAATTCGAAATTGAATATTTGTGTGAAATTAATGAGGATTTAAAAGATCAACAGATAAGTGAAATAGCTGAAGGGAGAAAATTAATAATGAGTATTTTGAATTACTTTCTATTATTGAGGATGTTTTAGACAACATCAAAACACAAAATAATAATAGTCTATTAGGTCAAATCCCTGTTGCGACAAACGTGCCGCTACAAATTTTAGTAATCAAAAAATTGATTGTTTGCCTCCGCCTAATATTGCTAAATTTTCCGGTGGGTTTGATAAATGGTTAGAATTTAGAGACGCATTCGTCTCACTTGTAGATCAAAACCAGGTTATTGACGATGTTAGAAAGTTTCATCATTTAAAAGGACTTTTAGAGGTGAAGCTTCGGCTCTAATTGAATCTATACCGATAACACAAGCTAATTACAATTTGGCTTGGGGTCTATTAGTTGAAAGGTATGAGAATAAAAAACTTATTCTGCATAACTACGTAAAGGCTCTTTTTGAAACCCCAATTTTAACAAAAGAATCTTATGCTGATTTACGAAAATTATTTGACCATTTTAATAAAAACTTAAGGTCTTTAAAACAATTAGGGCAACCTACAGACTCGTGGGACACCCTATTAATCTACATGATCTCGATGAAATTAGATCCCAGAACCCGACGAGACTGGGAAACTTATAAGTTAAGCGGTGAGTTTGCTACTATGGAAGACATGCAAAAATTCCTAAAAGGTAAATGTGAAGTTCTAGAAAAGCTGGAAGTGTCAAGGATTGACACCAAGGCTATAAAACCACCATTAAAAGTATTCAATCAGCATCAACCGTTCTCAAGTAGAACGCATGTAAGTTACAGTGGTAATAAAAGTAACACTAACAAAAATACCATTAATTTCTCTTGTTTTTATTGCAAAGGAAATCACTCCATTTTTAAATGTGAAAGTTTTCAAAAAATGAACGTTGATTCTAGAATTAGCGAAATAAAGAAAATGAAACTGTGTTTGAATTGTTTTAACCCAAACCATGAGCTTTCCTATTGCGATAAACCCCCGTGTCGAAAATGTCACAGACTACATAACACCCTGATACATAAAGAATTTTCTAAAGATAATACGAGCGACCGCTCGCATACCAGGTCAAACGAAGTAATCAGCCACCACGATGGCACAGCTGCTGCTGGTGGTGGGGCAGCGACAAGTCATGAACGCGAACGTATCGAGAAAACGAATACCGCCGTAATGTTTGTAAATTGTATAAACCCATCTTCAACGAGTACCGTGACAAACGATAATGCGGAATCTTATGCGTTGGAAGCGGAAAACCATGTAAAAATAACTAACGCGCATGCAAGTAATTTCAAAAACAAATACGCACTTCTTTCGACTGCTATTGTTAACGTTAAGGACAAATTTGGAAACTTACAACGAGCACGTGTTTTAATAGATCCCGGAAGCCAGAGCAACTTCGTTACGTCTAAATTTCATGACAAACTTAATTTAGAAAAGAAAAGGATTAACTATCAAGTATCAGGCATAGGTAATAATAGTATGTTAGCCGAACATATGGCCACTTTTACGATTTATTCGCATTTAGGACATTTCTCTAAGGAAATATCGTGTTTAGTTCTCAATAAAATTACGGAACCTATGCCAATACGCGATTTTGATGACAGTTTTATTAATATCCCGAGTGATATCAAGTTAGCTGATCCCGACTATAATATAAGAGGGGAAGTAGATATATTAGCTGGTGTTGCGCTATTTTATGATATTTTATTAATGAGTCAAATAAAGCTCTCCCGGATAACATTACAAAGCACTCGACTAGGGTGGGTTGTAGGAGGCGAACTTGATTTCATATCATTTGCCTCTAATTTGCATTCGTTTCATTCAATGTCTACGGATGACGCTCTTAATAAGAGTTTAGTTAAGTTCTGGGAACTCGAGGAGTATTCCGCTCTGCCTAAAACGGACAATTATTGTGATCAACATTTCCAAAAAACGCATAAACGTGATCATGAAGGTCGATTTATAGTGCAGATACCTTTCACTACTGAAATAGGGAAATTAGGTAAATCTAAGGGCATGGCCCTTAAGAAGTTTTTGAATTTAGAAAAAAGGTTAGAAAAAAATGATGACCTAAAATTAGGTTACAGCCAGGTTATTAATGAATATATAAACCTAAAACATGTGACAAAACTTGATATTGATTACAAGAGTCTAAGTGAATACGATGCTTATTATTTATGTCATCACGCGGTCATAAAAGACTCTTCCGAAACCACGCGTATTAGGGTGGTTTTTAACGGTTCCGCCAAGACAGAGAGCGGCCTGTCATTGAATGATGTTCAGCTACCTGGACCTACCATTCAAAACGATATAATATCAATTCTTTTAAGATTTAGAAAGTCCCAATATGTTTTAAATGCCGACATTTCCAAAATGTATAGGCAGGTCTTGGTAAGTGAACATCAGCGCAAATACCAGCGTATTTTTTGGCGGGACAATCCGAAAAAGGATATAGAATGTTTTGAATTAAATCGGGTAACTTTTGGCATGGTTTCATCTTCGTATCTCGCCATCAGATGTTTACATCAGCTGGCGCTAGAAAATAAAGCAAAGTATCCAGTGGCCAGTGACGTCATCGTCAATGACTTTTATGTTGACGATCTTTTGACTACGAATGATTCCGAAACGGAAACTTTAAACCTGCAAAGGGACTTATCGTTAATTTTGAAACAAGGTGGTTTTACCCTATGTCAATGGTTGACTAACAAACCCGAACTGTATGAGAAACTGAATTTAAACCCTAATCGTGACGGAGATAAGTTGTTAAATTTTGGAGAAAAAGAAAATAACAAAACTTTAGGTATTTTTTGGAACGTTTCCAATGACACTATACGGTATAAGGCGAAGGCTATCCGACAACCCTTAATGGTCACTAAAAGAACTATTTTATCCACCATATGTCAGATCTATGACCCCCTTGGTTTATTAAATGCGGTTGTTGTCGGGGCAAAAATTATTATGCAAAGTCTATGGCGCGAAAAAACATCATGGGATGAACCTATCTCAAAGGAGTCAGAAAGGAAATGGAAGGCTTTTTGTTTCGATTTAAGGTATATTTCAAACATTACTATCCCACGATTAGTTTTTATACCCCATTTTGACATCTCTGAATTATTAATTTTTGGAGATGCGTCTCAAAAGGCGTACGGCGTATGTGCATACATAAAATGTCAAAAGGGAAATCAAATATCTTGTCATTTATTAACCGCAAAATCTAAGGTCGCGCCTATAAAGCAGCAGAGTTTAGCAAGATTAGAATTATGCGCTGCTGTCTTGGCAGTTAATCTTTCTAAGAAAATCGTCGACTCCTTGAAAATAAATTTCCATAGAGTATATTATTTTAGCGATTCCACCATCACGCTTCATTGGATTCATGGGGAGCCTGGTAGGTGGAAGGTGTTTGTTGAAAACAGAGTAAGTTTAATAAGGTCTGCATCCTCTGTAGACCAGTGGTATCATATAGGGACAAAGGATAACCCTGCAGATTTAGTAAGCCGTGGTTGTTCCGCTGCCATTCTGCAAAATAACAAATTATGGTGGAAGGTCCTACTTGGATAATAGCAGACTCAGCTGATTGGCCTACCACTCATATTTCGAAATTAAATGCAAGTTCACAGTCCACACCAGATAGTTTAATAGAACAAAGAGTTTCACTTTGTCACATAAATGTTTTAAATAATTTTGATATATTTTCGCGATATTCAAGTTTAACGAAGTTAAAGATTGTTTGGGCATATATGCAACGTTTTCTTTTTAACACACGTAATAAGATTAAAAGAACCGGACGTTTGACTACATCAGAAACTAATGAATATTTTTTAAGGCTTATATCACTTGCTCAAATGCAATCATATCCTCTAGAGTTTCATAATTTAAAAACTCAAACTAAAATATCAAAATCAAATTGTCTAAAAACCCTTAATCCTTTGTTGGAAGATAATCTGATCAAGGTAGGTGGTAGAATACAGTTAGCTAACGTTCCATATTCTCAAAAACATCCGATTGTTCTTGACCACAAGCATCATTTGACTAAATTGATTATGGTTGATGAGCATCAACGATTATTACATTGCGGACCCCAGCAGTTGCTTTATTCTGTAAGAACCAAATTTTGGCCTACTTGTGGTCGTAGTCTAGCCAAACAAGTAGTTCATACATGTGTTGTTTGTTTTAAAAATAAACCCAGATCTTGTAAATATTTAATGGGAAATCTCCCAAAGGAACGGGTTACAATGTCTTTACCGTTCACTTATACTGGATGTGATTACGCCGGACCCTTTCAACTAAAAGACCGCAAAACTCGTAATGCAAAAATATTAAAATCCTGGATTTGTCTGTATGTCTGTTTAGCCACTAAGGCCATACACTTAGAAATCGTCTCAGATCTTACAAGTGAGGCATTTCTTGCATGTTTCAAAAGATTTGTATCGCGACGAGGCAAACCATCAAATTTATATTCTGATAATGCGACCACGTTTGTTGGTGCTAATTCTGAAATAAAGAAATTTCTAGATAATGAAAGTCCTAAATTTTCTTTTAATCTCTTAAGGGAGGGAGTACAATGGCACTTCATACCTCCTCGCGCCCCTCACTTTGGAGGTTTATGGGAAGCGGGAATACGTTTGACAAAGTATCATTTAAAGCGAACACTAGGTAATGTCGTATTACATTTCGAAGATTTTCAAACCATTCTTAACCAGATAGAAGCAATCCTTAACTCGCGACCGATATCTCCTTTATCAAGTAACCCCAACGATTTTATCCCTCTTACGCCTGCGCATTTCCTGATAGGAAAACCCTTAACCTCAATCCCTGAACCGTGCCTTTTGGAAATGTCAGAAAATCGCTTAACCCACTACAAAAGACTCCAACAGTTAGTACAGTCGTATTGGAAACGTTGGAATCGTGAATATGTCACCGAGCTACAGCAAAGAGTGAAATGGTTTGAGAACGCATCATCACTAATCAAGATAAATGATTTAGTTGTGGTAAAAGAAGACGGCTTACCACCTTTGAAATGGAAGACTGCGAGAGTTTGTGAAATTCACCCAGGCAAAGACGGTATTGTCAGAGTCGTTAGCTTGTGTTTTAGTGATGGCAGCCATATGAAGCGTTCTGTGAACAAATTATGTGTACTCCCTCTTAGTGATCTGCAGTCCGAAATATGTGACTCTTAATTTCCAAATTTATGAGTTTTTTTTGTGAACAAATTAATTATTGACCAGTGCTATGTTTTTGGATAACTCATTCGTTTTCAATTGCATACTTAATGTAGAAGGTATTGCGAACTTTTTTTTTTTTTTGAAATTCTTGATTTCAAGGCGGGCGATATGTTACGCCACTGCGTCTGAATTTTGATTTGCGCATTCTCGCGCCCGTCTTTATAAGACGAGAGTGGGAAATTTTGTTGTAGTATGTACACTGATAAATCACATATGTATGTATAAACACGTGAAATAGTTATATTAAACAAGTAAAATTGCTATATATTTGCTAAACTATTTTAATTTCACCAGTGCCTACAAATCATAATAAACAAACTTACAGGATTATTGTTTAGTATTCTAATAATAATAAAATCTTTTTTTAGGAAAAATATCTATCCGAAGCATATAGTGAAGCACAGGATTCAGATGCAGCAAGGCGTTTACTAGAATTTGGAGAAGATTATCGTAATTTCTTGGATAGTCAATCAGATTGGTCAACGAGATCTACAAATCCCGAGTTTTCACCACCGTTTAAACGAAAAAATTTATCGCCGTTTGAAGTGCTGGATTCAGAAAGTGATAATGATGACGTACGAAATTTACTACAACAATCTCGTGATGAATTAATGCAAATGATTAATATTTATAATCAGACCTTCTCTTCTAATCTTCAGGAATACAAAGTGACTAATGATGTAGGTATCTTACATAATTTAATTTAAGCACACAATATTTTTGTTTAAGCCATTGGGCTGTCTTCACAGATTTTATCAAAAGTAAGATTTATTATTTTATAAATGTTTGAATTCACGCGCTACTTTTCCTGTACGTGAGATTACTGATATAGTGTAGTTATTCGAACTTTCCCTAAAGTACTTGTGCAATTATTTTATAAAAACGGAGATATATCATTTTTCTTATCTATGTAGAGACTAATCTCTTACTGTAAAGCTATACATTTTCTGTGCAACAGTAAAATTCTTGCTGGTCACACTTTCATATACAAGGAAGGGTAATAAAATAAAAACTTAACAACGTGGAACAATCTCCTCCCCTCAAATATAATTGCACGCCTTACACATAATTACAAGCGATGTAAACTTGTTTCTCTCTTCAGAAACCGTATATAACAGGGTATGGAAAATGGCAGCAGTTATTAATAACAAATATAGTGTTTGTCGTATTTAGATAACATCGCTAACGGTTAGGGGAAATGCTTGACTCACAGTTGGTTAAAGTCCAAAAAGGCACCATCATTTCTTAACTTATAGCAAATTTGTAGAGTACGCGAGTCTGTATCTCATTAATAAGCCGACTTAGAATTATTAAACAATTTGTACAATTCACGCTTAAATGTTTTACTTCACTAAATATCTAATTAAATTTACGTGATCTTTGCGCTTTAAATGTTCAGAATTTTAACCAAATTTCAAAAATAAGGTTATATATAGAAGTACTTTATACAACAAACATTATTAAACATGAAATACGCTTAAAGTTTCTAATACTTAATTACTATTACTTTAAACATTTTGCTTTAACTAATCAAGTAAATGTCCAATCTAAACCAAATCAACCATAAAATTCAAGAACATTGCTTAAAATTTGTAATATATGACGCATTGTAAATGAAAACTGATTTCATCCACCTTGTGTATTAGTTTAGTTAGTTTTAAATTTTATTTAAAATCATTAATCTGAATCTTTTCAATTAAATACAAAATAAAAGGGTGAGTGTTTAGATAGAAAGTTTACTTTTAAGTTTTGAAAAATAAACGATGACTAAAATAATTAATACTGACCTCGCCATAAAATTTAATTGCACAATGCTAATAGATGATAATCATATAAAGTAAAACTTACGTAAAACAAACACTGGAAGTAGTAGAGGTATGCCATTTCTAATTCACACAGGGAAATTACGTAAGAAAGAGAGAGACGGCTTCATAAGAAATGTATCCAAGAGTGATAGAGAGCAGAACTCGTTCGGTTCTGATCTGCACTAAGGTTTATTTCTCAACTGAATAGTTTTGTTTCTGAACTAAGCTGTGGTTATGTTTGAAACTCGACTAAGGTCGTATATATCTAAATAAACGGGTTTATATTCTGTGCTAAACCTTATTTCTGCTGATTTTTCTATGGTCATAGGTGACACAACATGGATCTATTGTTATCCAACAGTTTACAGCTTGCAGTCGTTTCCAGGAATGAAATGTAGTCGAGTATGATAGTCGGGTAGCACACCTTTAACTAAACATCCGCACTCACTTTAGGATCTCGAGATTGCAGTTAGTTTAGAAATCAACCTCCACCTGTATGTGAGAAACGAATCTTAGCGGAGACTCACTTAGCCTAGAAACAAATCAGGCTACGAAACAAACTCTTGATAGTAGTCCATACATAAACCAACCTTTTAGTGGAAACGCACTATTCAATATATTAACCGTATGCTTTAGTACGGAAGCGAACCTTCACCTTATTCTATTAGCATCGGATTTTTTGTATTTTCAACTTTTTCTTTAAGATCCTTTATTTAGAGTGTTTTAGGAATGAAAAATGTTATATCAAAAATTGAGAAATCAACGGTTTGCTAGTATTTCACAGTTTTCTGTAATAGATCTATCTCTTCTCATAGCACGAGAAACCGCATAACTTTTTATATCGTCACCAAAATCTCAGTAATGGCGTTTAGTTGGAAAGTTGTAGTAATATTGCAAAAATAATCAAATATCATTTGCCGTTATTTTGGAATGTGGATCGACGCGACGCTGAATAATTTTGTTATCTACTAATTCTTGAAACATTTTAAAATGTTTGAATTTGGAGTAATCAGAATTGTTGAACAACCTGTGCTAAAGTATTCAGGAACACTTTGGAGGATGGATACGGGGATATTGAATTGCCAAGAGATGCCTATGAACTGCTACCTTAAAAATTTGTCATATCCTAAGTGAGAGGAAAATAGGAACTGGGAATATTATTCCAAAGTTTAGAGGTCGTGTAAAAGCATGGATTGCGCCGGTTTTGGCACGATAAGTGGAGATTTGTACTGCATATTGATGACGTGAAAGAGTAAACCGAGTATTTCGAGCAAAGGTCGCCCAAGATGGTAAATCCAGCAGCACAATAGCCTTTGCAATACCGACAGTACGAAGAGAACATTGAAACGATTCTTCAATGTTCAAGGGACTGTATTGTGGAGCACCAACCCACCAACCCGACGTGAGGTCGAATTTGGGCTGAAATATTTGTTGGAAGGTACAGTACTACTAAAGTATATTTAAGCAGCTGACAGAAGATGCTCAACGTAGTAATAAGGTCGGAAAACTTAAGACCTGTTGCTATTCATTCTTACAACAGGAATTATCGGTCTTTTTTGGCAGACACAAGGCAACACTTGAGTGTTTGAGAATTTGCGAAAATTGAAGATGATTTGTTTTCAAGGCCGCTCCTTTTATCCAATGAGACCGAACTATCTTTCTGTTTCTTTCAACCTTACTTAAATCCAGTTTTGAATATTTCTTGTTGGATTGCTATCGACCTCATAAACCATGCTAGTTTTTCGTTATTTGTTAAACCTAATTCAGTATTTACTCTTGGCTGGCGACCTGTGAGGTTATCCACTAACGTGTAAGACATAATTATGCTACCTCATATTCAAAATTAACGCTTCCAGATTCGGATCTAGCGTCTGAATAAAAATGTCACTCTCCATATCATTGTTGAACACCATCAAAAAGTTAAAATTCAATTCTATAATAAAATAAAGATGTATGTACCTAAAGCGCCTAGCGTTACGATATGGGTACAACAAGGTTTGCTATCTTACCATTTCGGCGTCTGCACAAACCACACATTGTGCACTTTAAAATCTATTTATTAAAAATCACACACACGCGTGCGCGTCACACACACACACCTCACAAAACGGCAAACGGTGTCGTACTAAATTGTTGTTTGTGTTCGTTTCTCTTACGCTTTAATCGTTAGTAATACGCAACATCTCTTCTGGATACAAATAATATAGTTTAAAATGCACACTCATTGTGCATTTACAATACGGTAACACACGGCGCTATTAGATTAATCTAGCATTTATCTTAGGTATGCATTCTACGTCTTAGTCTGGATATGAACCTCTTACCTTGGTGTATAGGTAAATAATTTTTTTAGTTGAGAAACTAACCTTTTTAACAGGGACACATTTATCCTACATGTGTACCTCTTGTAGATGAGAAACAAATCCGTGAGACGCACTTGTCCGTCTGTAGTACAGAAGCAGACCTTCACTTTAATCAACTTTCATCATACATATGAATTTATGAATACTATTTCTTAGTCTAGATATCCCCAGCTTAGACTAGATTTTTCCATCTTAGCTTAGAAATGCATCCTACATGTGATCCCCCTACCTTAGTCTAGTACAGGAAGAAGTCCCTCTACCTTGGCTTACATATGAACCGTACGCCTTAAGCTAGATTTGAACTACTTACCGTAGGCTATATATGAACCTCTTCATTTAGATGAATCCTTAGCTTAGATGTGATGTTGCAGGTGAGAAAAGAATTAACACCGGTCATAGCAGGTAACGAAGATGTTGCTACTGTTCTGTGGGAAATAAGGGTCGCAGGGGTTGTTACATAATTTTAATAGTCAGGGTAGCTCGCCGTATTATCATAATTCGCAAATTGGGTTTAAGTCACGCTTTAAATATAACCAAATTATCATTAATAGTGGACGCCAGGCTGTTATAATCAAAATCGGGAAAGCAGCTTACGAGGCCTCCAACTCTAGATGCACGATAATTAAGGTCCAGGATCTCTACCTGTAAAATCTTCAAAGTATCTACACACCTTCAAAGCGATAAAGCGTGTTATCAAAACAGCTGTTGAGTTAACAGCCCCCTTTAACCTATATTTACGTTAATGCAGACTCAAACGCATTTAAAATCATACACGTAAACAAACACTAAATGTTTCGTGAATTATAGCAAAGTTAAACACTCGCGAACAAAACTAATTATCTAATGGAACTTTTTATCATAAACTAACGTAAAAAACCACAAAGCTAAACAATCGCTATCGAGAAACTGTCTTAATTTATTACGTTAAACAAAAGCTTTATTAAAAATCATATCAATTAAATTCATGAATTCAGAAACACAATACAACAAAAGCAACTTAATATTCGCATCTTATATTTCCCCAAACCCTTTTTAATTTACTCAACAATAAATTGCGCTTTTAATTTTAAAACTCTATTCTAACCAGCTAAACCTTGGAAAACTTTTATAACTTCAATTCCAACAATTAACACCAACGAAAAAACATTTTAGATGTGAACGAAATTTGATTCGAACTACAATACTAAGCTTTACATTGAGCAACAGAAATCTACGACAAAAGACATGTCAATTTAATTTTTAATTTATAACCTTTTTAACACCAAAACTCGATGAAGTGGAAGAGAGAGAAAAAAAAATGACACTCACAGCTTCCACACATGACAATGATTCCCACAACTTAGTCTAATATATCTTCCAACTTAATAGTTTCCAACCTGGCCACACCTTAGTTTAGAAACAAACTATTTAGTTGGGAAGCGAACTTTAGTGAATATTTGAATCACTATTCTCTCTCTCACTCTTGTGTAGTTTTTCTATGATGCTGTCTTTCTCTTCCCCATGTAATTTGCCTATGTGAATTAAAAATTACATAGTTATACGACTATGACAAATGTATTTGTTTATACACAGAGAAGGAATAAAGCTTGTTTAAAATAAACCTTTAGTTAGTTATTATAATGATTTAAAAAGTAAAGTTGAAACACCAAATTTTATATTATGTAATTATGAGATATATAGATTCTTTTGTCTGAAACATATAATCATGATTAAAAAAACTAGTCCCTTATCTTTCATTATTATTGCCAGTATAATCCAATAATAAGAATTATTAAAAAACTGCAACTAGTTTTACGACTTCTCAATGTACCGTATTTGTACTCATTTTTGTAATGAAATATTATGAAAGAGAGAAAAAAAAAAAACAAATCCACTTTCTTAATACATTTGTTTTTCATTTATTTCTGTCATTGTTGCGATGTGAAATAGTTAATTTTTTTTCTGTCTATTCAAAAAAAATTGTGTCCTTTTGAAAAACTCAAAAATGTATATTAAACATAAGTTTGCAAGGTTAAAGTTATCTCATTGACATACATAATTTTTTTATGAGTAATTAAATCCATTTATGCTTAATGAGGTGTTTAAATAAAATTTTATTTTGTAATTTAAATTTCTGTTTGTGATACATTTGCAATTATGACCTATGTTATTGTTTCAGACTGATATAATAGCAACCTGTGATCGACATATATACTGCCTTCATTTAATTGAGAAATCCCCTGAAGAGTATTCATTAACAAAAATCGATAAGGGACGTAGTGCAGGTATGTAGACACAATTAAATTAAAATAGTGTTGGATTTTTAGTTGGTTAATATTTTGGGCTAATGGAAGTTGACCAATTTTAGTTACTTTGTCGTGAATTATAAGCGAATTTATATTCCTCTTTACTCGTTGCAAGTACACACTTTGTAAGCGTAATTTTGTGATATTACAATATAAGCACAGTAGACTAATCACGCAATAAGCAAGCTTTGTCACATGATCGATGCAATATATGAAATTTTAAATAGTGAGCTTATTATGTCAGCTTAAAGATTCGCTTGCATTGAACACTATTAAGTTTATGTTTTTGAGAAATTTCAACCGTATCCTGTGGTTCTACAACTGCAAATCACTTAATTTCGTTTCCAGTAAATATCGTGACAAGGTTTTCATATTTTGAGATGTCTAAAATATAACCTTATAAGATTTGATTTATTGAATTATGTATAGTCAACTAGGTATTAACCATATTGAGAAGAGAATACAAAAAAAAAACAAATCTTTCCACACACTAACACTTGATAGTTAAATGTTAAACAAATCCCAGAACCGAGGCACTCACAGTGTAATAAACATAAACACCAAAAAAAACAACCTACAACGAAACCTTTTGTTATTCTGACAGAGCGATTACATATACATTATTAAATAAAAATTAAAATGAGGTGTACTTAATGTAACAAAATGAAATGTATTCTATTCTAACAAACACAACTAAATAAAATTTAAACTGAAGAGTGCATTAATAAAACATAAAATAAATTTTTTTTAATGCTTACTCTATGAATATATAATACTTTATTTTTACTCTTTACATGTATTTTGTAGTGTTAACAAGTATGATTTAGTACTAGATTTAAATGTGGTAAGCGACGTAACTTGTACAGTTTCAGGTAACTTGTTACATGACATAAACATCGTTTAAATAATTGAGTTCTACGTATAGGTATTTCGATTTATTTCGCAAAAACGTGTGTCTGATGTCAATATGTTACTTTTTTATGTAGAGACATGACTTGCTTTATTACTATAATTCTATGATAGAAACATAAGTTATGATGTAAACTTCTATTGTTTAACCACTTTAACTTTTTTAATTTTCACTTGAGATGTTCTCATACACAAACCGAATATTAAGCAAATATAACAATTTTGTGTTCTTTGAATTCGTTTTTTAGATGTATTATCCAAGCAAAACGAAGAAGAGTTAACAAGGATAATACTAGAGCATTACAAACAAGTTTCTTTTCTTTCAATGACAAAAACTTTCAGAATCTATAAACTAATTTTAAATTACAAAATTCTTTCGGTTTAAGACTGTCCAGATGCTTTCTAAATCTAAGTTTATAATCTAATGTAATGCCTAAATTCTTTATACAATATTTAATTCTAGATGTTTTATTATTAATTATGATTTTAAACGAGTTAGGCAAATAGTCCAGCTCTTTGTTTGATCCAAATAGTATTAAGATTGATTTTTTTACATTAATTATCAATCCATGATCATTGGCTGTATTTACAAGGTTGGTAACATCCTCCTTTAACTGTTTATTTATTTGGTGAGCTTCCTTTGCCTTAAACGGCAAGTATGTGTATCATCTGCATACATTATTGACGAAGAATGTTTGAGTGTGCTTGGAAATTTTGAAGTATATAAAGTATGTAGAATAGGATCCACGATCAATTTTTGTGGAACTCCGCAGGTTAGGTAAAGGGGTGATGACATTTTATTATTAATTTTAGCAATTTGATATCTATTATTTAGATAATTTTGAAATAACATTATTGTGATAGGCCCCAAACTAATATTACTCAAAATAACCAACATTAGAGAGTGATTGTAAGTCATAAGCTTTAGAAAGATCTAATGCTATTAATACCATAGCTTTTTTTCTATCTTGTTCCATAATCATCAATTATGAAAATGTAAAGTAAAAATTAGCTATCAGATCTAAGGCATCATCACCAAGAAACTTTAAAACTATTCCGATGGATTTTTATCACTTAATTTTTTATTAATTCGGCGTTTACCTAAACATTTATTTCATGCAGGGAACTACAAGATATCCAACCTTTATTCCATCTTGGTTCAAATGATTTCGTCATCTGGAGAATCATATTCAACTTTTGGGATATTTGCAATGCTTAAATAAATTGCAAATGTTCCAGCTATCTGGATATTGTAACTGGTTTTCTGGTACTAATTTATCGTGACCAACTTCATTTGTCAACTTGTGATTAGGTGGGATATAACTAGCATCAGCATATGCTACTAATATTTAAAAAAGGTATAATTATTAAGCGATTACATTACATACCTCTTTCCATTCTATTTCTAACTCACTAGTCCTTTTTCTAATGAAACACAATACAATGCACTGCTGTACATCTAACAGCGGTTTCCGCGTTTTTATACACAGGTACTGTGCAAAATTTTACTTGCAGACTCGTCTGAGCTACTAATTATTGCATGAATCATCACAGCAGTGTGTAAATACACCACTATACCTTCAAGCTTGATTGTGTTACTTGAATATTTTATAATACATTTCTGAATATCTCTCATAAAATGACATTAGAACAAGACATTGCAATAATAAAATTAAAAATAGTAGAATAAATAATAATTTATATAGGCCTTCATATATGTTGCAATACTGATAGTGATTTTTTTACCTTTGATACCAAATTTTTAAACCCGCTGAATGTATTGATTTTTTTTTATTCTGCACATTATCAATAGCAATGTCTTTCTAAAGTATCATCAATATTTAAATATTCTGTAACTACTATCTAATACATAGTGTGTAAACGAACCATTGGGACCAAATAGGTTAAGCCATTTGGTGACCCAACTAACATTTAAAATATTTTTGTTGTATTAGTTTTTTTATGATAAATTAGGATTAGATAAAATAAGATAAAAAGATTAATAAAAACTTTGTTACATCTTCATTTCTCCGTATGACATCCTTTGGTGGATTTGTAGTTGCTGATTCTGTAGACAAAGTCAATCTTTCTGTGGATTTATTTGCAGCAAATTCGTGGCTTAATGGTTCTGGAAAATATGTGCCCCTTGTCACCTGTTCCTCATACATTATGAAACCAATCTTTTTCGATACAAGCTCCTAGAATCGATCATCAGTAGGCTTGATCTCAATAAGGCGACTGGCCTAGACGGTATCCCAGCATTGTCTTAAATAAATGCTCCCCCGAACTATACAAGTCCTTTCTAAACTGTTCGATTTCTGTCTTCTGGGGATTTCCCTCATCATGGAAGTTAACAAATGTTCAACTCAAACCCAAAAAAGGCGATAAGATTGATTCCTCCAACCATCGACCTGTTGCCATCACTTCCATCTTGTCTAAAATCATGGAGAAAGCCATCAATTATGAAATCCATGAAATACTAAACTCCTTAGTGACCACCAATATGACTTTAGGCAGAGTCGTTCAACAGGTGATCTTCTTTCATACGTGACCCAAGTTTGGAATAATACATTAGAACAATCCGGTGATGCAGTCGTGATCAGTGTAGATTTCTCAAAAGTATTTGACCAAGTTTGGCATAAGTGTTTACTTGCCAAACTCACCCCGTTTGGGTTAAATGATACGCTCATAAAACGTATCGTAGTTGATGGCTTCCTTTCAAAAGAAGTTGGCATTAACGCGGGCGTGCCACAGGAATCTGGTACACTTTTTCTGCTATACCTAAATGATCTTATTTCTTCAACGACTAATCCAGTCTATTGTTTTACTGAGGACAGCGCTCCTCATTGTAGTTCATCTCGGTCTACTCATAATGGTAATCCACCTTCTATCTCAAATGAAGGCTGTATGGCTGAAATGGCAATTTCAATCAACAAAAACATTCAACGTATCATTGAATGGGGAAGTAATAATCTAGTTAAATTTAATGCTAATAAAACTCATGTTGTCTTGTGTCCGCCAAAAAAGATCGATCATTTCCTGTTGTAAACATGAATGACTCGATCTTAAGTTTTCAGACTCTGTTACTATTTTGGGAATGACTGTACCTTCAAATCTATCAGCTTCTCGTAAAATAGGCTTTTTGTACAGATCTAAGCAGTACTTTACCTCCTGACATCTCTTTCTGCTGTATAAGGCCCAAATTCGACCCTATTTAGAATATAATTCTGACCTCTTTGTTTCAGTTCTTTCCTTGTATTATCGGTACTGCAATGGCTATGGCGCTGTTGAATTACATTATTTGAAACCATCTCGGGCCACCTTTGTTAGGACTACTCGGTTTGTTAATTCACACTATCAATATACAGTACAAATCTCAACAGCGTACTAAATGAGCGCAATCCACATTTTTCTACACAGTTTCTAACCCCTGGAATGATCTTAGTTCCTGTTCCTGTTCCTCTCACTTATGATGTGAAAAAATTTAATTCATACGCATATCTTGGCAATTCAATATCCCCTATCCATCGTCCTAAGTGTTCCTATGTGCTTTAGCACGGTAAGCCAAACTTAGCCTGTTCAGAACCACAACTGTTAAAAAAATGCCTTGCAGCAATTTAATTTACAGACTAAACATCCCAGAATAGACTGCTTAAAAAAAGGTCAATGTTGTTTTGTTTGTAAAGACTGAATGTGAATTTTTTGCTTTTCTATATATGTTTGATTTCATTACCTTCATTTATGTAGAATGTAATATAATAAATACAACAAATTCGTAAATGTGCTAAAGGTGTTAGGCAATTATCCTATCTAATCTATAAAATTATTAAAGTAACACTAAGAGTGTTAAATTACAGTTAACATGCCTGGAAGGTATTTTTAGCATTATGTTTTAATAAAATGTCATCAATCAAAATGTCTACTAGCTTAATTAACATCAAGTAAATTTAAACCTAACTTCACTAAAGTTATTAACCCATTAATTGGCAATGTTGCATAAACGAAACATTTTACACATAACATTTTTTTCTAGAACTAATAGTATTTGTATCGATTTATTTGTTTACCATTGTTTTAATGGAAGGTTCCAGAGTTACAAAATATTTTTTTCCGATTTCATTAATTTCGAACCGTCACGTATGTCTTTTTTGTATCTGTGCCTTAATGAAGTGTATTAGTAAACCTACCTTATTTCATGATAGAAATACTCCTTGAAGTCTGCTGATTTCGAATATCTATATATAATTTTGATTTTGTAAAATTAAGAAAGAAAAGAACTTTTAGAATGCATTGAAAATTTATCCGACGACGAAATTGATATTCCTTATGTACCGTCCGACATAGACACGCTTACGGATGAAGTGGACGCCGACGATGATGAAATAGGTGACAGTGATTTTCTGGAACTTTTGAAGTATTTACCAAAAACGAAGATGATACAGAAGACGCAGTAACCACACAACAGCCCGAAAAAAGACTAAAAATTACCAAAAAATCTGAATTGAAACCGAATTGGACAAGAAATATACCGACATATCCTTCACAGCCTGTATTTAATGAACAAGAAAATATCAGTCTAATAAAAGAAAAGGTTGATGGTATGTCCCCCATTGAACACATTTTCACTTTATTTTGATGATGGACTACTGGAGAAAATAGTAAACTATTCTGTGAAATATGCCGCTGGGAATAACCGATATGGATTTGAATTTAACGTGGTTGATCTGAAAAAGTTTTTGGGAATTGTTATTCTATCAGGCTACCAAGCGGATTTATATTGATCTGCCGATGAAGATAAAGGATTTCCATGAGATAGACCATGTCAAGGAACCGCTTTCGCGAGATACAAACAAATCTTTGATCTTATGAACAAAAGATTTTTACAATTTTGAATATTCAGTGATAACTTGTCAATTGACGAAGAAATGGTCCCTTATTTTAGTCGACATTCGGCAAAAATGTTCATTAGAGGCAAGCCGGTGAGATTCGGATTCAACATTTGGTGTTTAGTATCTCCCAGTGGTTGTTTATATAAATTTGAACTATACGGCGGTAAGAATACTAGAATTATTGATTTAGGGTTGTCCTAAATTTGCTGTCAGTTGTGAAGACTCCAACCGCCCACGGGATTTCCCCTTCTAAATAGTTTAAAAGAAAAATGACTTTTTGCTACAGGAACAATCCGAGATAATCGAGTTAATCTATAGCCAAAAGATAAAGAGGTTATTATTAGACTGTGTTTGATTCACAATTGAGTTTTGGTGGAATGATAATTCTACTGTGACCATTGCAGCGAATATTGGAACTGTCGAACCTATATTAAAAGTGCAACGATACAGCAGAACTGAGAAGAAAGATATTGCCATTGAGCAACCAAACGTCATTGCAGATTACAACGCCAACATGGGTGCAGTTGATCTGCATGATAATGGCGTGGCGAACTATCCCATAGTTTGTGGTAAAATGTGGTGGTGTCCTCTTTTTACTAATGTAATTGGAAATGCTTTAGTTAACGCATGAAAAATACATACGCTAGTCTGCAATGAAAAGAAGATGTCACAGCTAAACTTCCGTTCGTATGTGGCAAGGGGTTTGATGGGTGCCGAAGCTAAAGTATCTGTCCCAGATGAACCATGTTGTTCGAGAAACATAGGCTTAGGTTGACGATTAAAATTCAGTCTTCCTCTATAAATTCGATACGATAACGTTGGACATGTCATTATGAAACATGAAGAAAAACGAAGAAGAAAATGTAGAGTCTGCCACAATTGCACTGTGTTTTTATGTAAAAATGCCAGGTTCATTTACATTCGGAGTGTTTTGACAATTTTCATACCAAATAAGGTTTAAATGTGTTCTTTTATTCTTTCAATATTTGTTAATTATTATACATTTTTGTAATAAAAATCGAAAAACCCGTAAAAGTTTTAGTTTTCCGCCAACATTCGGTATACGAGACATTTTGTCCTGATATATATATATATATATATATATATATATATATATATATATATATATACAGTGTGATCCAAAGTAGAGGGCCATTCAATAACTTCTTTATTTTACCATATATAAAAAAGAAAGTTAAATTATTTTTTGTTTACGGCCATGTGCTACATTTCATAGGGCTATCAAATATTTTTTTTCATTTCCGGTTAAACCGGAAACGAACACAACTATCGTTTTTTAAATGACACCGTGTATATTTTTTTAGACTATCTGATTCCTCATTATTTTTTCTTTCTGTAAATATAAAATTTTATGGGTATTATATCAGAAAATTTTGTTGTAAATCGCAAAAAACTGTTTGAAGGAGTACACGATCACTATTTAAAAAACAAAATTGCTATTGCCATGGAAAACGGAAACAACTGCTTTTATTATTAGTATTTATTAGAATAGTAAGAAATCTGGAAACGGATACATAAACAAAATACAAAATTCAACAAGTAATAAGCACGAATTTTTTAACTATAAAGATGGTATGCAGGAAAATTATTTTATAAATTGTTCAAAATTACCACCATTTTGTGCAACACATGCCTCTATCCGCTTTAAAAGTTCATGATGTGTTGTTCTATGTATCACATCAGGTGTTAACTGCATACAAGCCAAGCGGATTTTGTTTTTTAAATTCTCTACATTTTGTGGCGGATCTGCATAGACTAGTGTCTTAAGATAGCCCCATAAGAAATAGTCCAGAGGTGAAATATCAGGCGATCTTAGCGGCATCTCCACTGATTATGGGTGGCAATTAAACGGCCATTAAAGGTTTCGTTTAGATATTCACTAACAATGTTACTAGTATGAGCTGGCGCTCCGTCCAACTGAAAGTACATAATTCGTCGCAATGCTAGTGGAAAATCTTCTAACATGGTCAAAAGCTCAGTATTTAAAAAATGAAGAAATCTTCTTGCAGTGAGAGTTGCGTTATAAAAAAAAGGTCCCAATAATCTGTCTCCTATTAAACCGCACCAAACGTTAGTACCCCAAACGGTTTGATAGTTTGTATTTAATGTCCAATGTGGGTTTTCGTCCGACCAGAAACGATTATTTTGTTTGTTGATAACACCATTATTGGTGAATTTTGCTTCGTTGGTCCACAAAATTCTGTCTAAAATACCTCGATCATCTTCCAGTTGTTCCACTAACCACGCAATAAATGTTAATCGGCGTTAGGGATCTGCTGGACGTAGGTGTTGCACTAAATTTGGTTTATAGGGGTACAGCTTGTGCTTTTTTAATGTCCTCTGAACATATCCAAATGATGTTCCTACTTCTTGAGCTACATACCGAATAGACAAACGTGGATGTAGTCGAACATACGCTAAACTCTGCAATTCTCGTTCTTCGTTTATCGGGTTATTTCTCTGGGGTTCTCTATTTTGGATTTTTACTCCAGAAAATGTTCCATGTTGCCTTAATGAATGTTCAATTTTGTGTAAGTAAGTATGTGGAGGGTGATACCTGTCAGGAAATCTTTCTGCATAGAGTGCGACTGATCTTCGTGCGTTGCGATTTCACTCGCCAAATATTGAACATTAAATTGATCTTTTCACTATTATTCATTATGTAGTTGCCTAATAATTGCATACAATAATGTTGTAATTATAAATGCCGTCACAGCTTAAGTAATTACATATAAAACTAATTTTGAAAGATGTGAAACAATCTGAAACAACTTTACAAAGCAGTTGTTTCCGTTTTCCATGGCAGTAACTATTTTGTTTTTTAAATAGTGATCGTGTACTCCTTCAAATAGTTTTTGCGATTTACAAAAAATTTTCTGATATAATACCCAAAAATTTTATATTTACAGAAAGAAAAAATAATGAGGAATCAGACAGTCTAAAAACTATACAGGGTGTGATTTAAAAACAATAGTTGTGTTCGTTTCCGGTTTAACCGGAAATGAGAAAATATAGCCCTATTAAATGTAGCACATGGCGTAAACAAAAATAATTTAACTTTTTTATATTTGTAAAATAAAGAAGTTATTGAATGGTCCCTCTACTTTGGATCACACTGTATATATATATATATATATATATATATATATAATATATATATATATATATATATATATATATATATATATATATATATATATATATATATATATATATATATATATATATATGTTTAACTGTAAAATGTGTTCTTATGTTACTGACACTGGGTTATATGTAAAAGGATTAAAATGAACCATTTCAATGTTCGGCGTTTAATGTGTCAATAGTTGTAGAAACGTTTCTCATTTTCCATCCAAAAGAATAATGGATTTTCCTTTTATTTGTACACCACTATTAAACCATAGTTGGTTATAGTTGTATGAAGATCAACTTACACCCTTCAATATTGAACAGAGAGACAATAAAAAAATATGACAATATTACTTTGCATATTGCCACAGATCTTTGAAGTTTAGGCTTTTCCTTACTGTAATTGCAAATAAAATTTATTTATATTTATTAACGGGCAAACGTCATCATAGAAAGAATTATAATCCTTATACAGCCAGTTCAAAAATCGAGCAAACTTTTAAACACTTTCAATTACGTTTATAGATTGTTGGTGATAAGAGCGCCATATTATAGTCTAGTATTCAGGAATTGGTTTAATTATAGACCAAATAACATCTTCATAGTGGATTCTGAAACGTTTGATGAGTTACGAACCATGAATCCCATTATCTTTAAATATTTATTTGTTCAAGTCTCAATGTGTTTATGAAAAGGCAAACTACAGCTTATATTTACCTCTAAAACCTCATTAACTCTTTTCACTTTCGCTGTATTTATTGTATAATTGAAAAATGTCATATTTCTAAGTCTGCTAAAAGAGATAACAGCACTTCTGGATAATTAAAGACATTATTAGAACACCAATAAACTAAATTGGACAACTGGGTTTGTAAAGTGATAAGATTAATCCAACTAAATGTCAGCAATATCATTAATAAATAAATTAAAGTTTGTATGGATAACATCCACTTGCTTATTTTTGTCAAAGGTCATTTTGTAACACTAAAAGATTGTTCCTTTTGAAAAATCTTGTCACTAACTTATGTTAATATTTTTATTCACTTTGTAATTTTTTGTGACTAAACAGTCTTTTGGGTAAAGCAAATTGGTTACTAATACTTCTATCATTTTCTATATCACCTTTTTGACCAGATTTAAATGTTCAAAATTATATAGCTACTTATCCTTTAATCAAAGCAGTTAGATAATAATAAGTTGTTGGGAAGTAAATAAATAGGTAACACAACGACAAAATTGATTGGTTTAGCATAAAATTTGCTATACTGTATGGTTCACAACTAAAGGAATCTTTTAAAAATATTATATTATCAAATATACCACAAAGATCAATAGATAATTTATGAATATTAACATTAGATAGTAGATAAAAATTTGTATCGGAATAATTGGCTCGGCATATACTAAAAAAAAAACAGCAGAGAAGTTCAACTGATTCTCCTTTTATAGTTTGCATAACATCGGTACGAATTTTTCATTTTCTTCTCCAAAAACAAAAGACAGTGTAGCAACTATGTTCTTTAGAACGTTTGCAATTCATGTGAGTTATTTTGTCTGTAGTATGGATTTTTTAATTTACGATTCAACCAACTTGCAAAATTAGACGGTTTTGTTAATTTCATTGGGACAAATATGCTTGTAGATAACAGACTAAAAATTATTGATCGCACAATCAATATCATATCCATGTAGTATTGACATTATTAAAGTATAAGTTCATGTTGTAATAATTGACAGATTTAAAGTTATAGTACTATTATCAGTTTTCGACAAAACAAATATATATATATATATATATATATATATATATATATATATATATGCAACATAAGTGCTGTTATCATAATCAATCAATCAATGTTATATTTGGCACGTTAAAGATCCCTTACCAAAGTAAATTACAGTGATGGGTAGGTTATCTTAGCAGTTGGTGTGTGACTTTCAGATTTTGAGCGCAAATACGCTCTCGATATTATTAATCGTATTCAAAAGAGAGCGATTAGGCTTATAAATGACCCGTCCTTAACTTCTCACATACAGTCCCTTGAGCATAGAAGGATGGTTTCAGTTCTTTCTTTGTATTACCGTTATTACAACGGCTATTGTGCTGCTGAATTATATTCTTTGATACCATCTCAGGCTATCGAGAAATACTCAGTTCGCTCATTCACATCATCAGTATGCAGTACAAATCTCCACTTGTCGTACCAAACGGGCGCAATCCACATTTTTCTACACGGCTTGTAAACTCTGGAATGATCTCCCTAGTTCCTGTTTTCCTCTCACTTATGATATGAGAAAATTTAAGGTAGCTGTTCATAGGCATCTATTGGCAATTCATTATCCCTCTATCCATCCTCCTAAGTGTAAGTGTAACGGTAACTCTTACTTCACCCTCTAAATATGATCATATTGAGAAATTTGTGTAAAACCGGGATAAATTGGAACACTTTTTTACATCAGGTCAAGGCGTAAACGTCTGAAGATAGAGACTATAGTAATATAGATTAAGACTCACCTTAGAGGAAGATAGACAATAGAATTTAGGCTAGCAGCTAGTTATAGTTTCTTCACGGAAGTGGTTGCTCGTGGCGTAAAATAGTGGGTGTTCTGCCATCTGCAAAAAGTTGTGTATGTGAAAATACTTACGTAAACTATAAATACAAACTTACCATTTTTTATTTATCAAGTCGATTCGACGATTCTTCTTATTTGCAAATTTGTCGATAACTTTGTCGTCAAAATTTTCGATTTCGGAAATAAATTTTTTTTCAATCGAAATCATAGACAGAGCTCTTAGGCGATCTTCGGACATGGTATTACGGAGGTACGTCTTGATCCGTTGCAAAGTCAAGAAACATCGCTCGGCCTCTGATGTTGTCATAGGGGTTGTTACAATAATTTCCAATAGTTTTCTCGCTTCTCGCATTGTTTCACCTAAATTGTTTTTTAACAAAAATTTCAAAAGAGGTAACGCACCATTTATTTCGCTACAGTCTTATCTCGAATAAATGACCGATAACTCTGTTCGAAGTCGTACTTTCTCTAGTATGGGGTATGCTGAACAAACGATATTTAACGTCAGGAAACGTGTTGCTGTATATTCCAAAGTTCTCAGAAAAGAAAAAAGATGCAGTTAGTAAATGGTCTTTGAAACTAAACCCATCTTTAACACAGTGACATTACACATTTCTAAACCGGCGACGTGATGATCAAATATGCTGATATTAGGACGTTTTCGTTTATTTGGTGGTTCATCTAAACACGGTGTTTCGTTTTTGTAATTGGTGGAATAAAATATCTACGTGAGACAACATGGTGCAAGAATGTGAGCCAAAAAATATAGACTGAATCCTGCAAAGTAAGTCGAATACTGTTAGCTGCACTGCAGACAGTTCCTTGTATAAAGTTTTCCATACATTCAATGAGAGATTCCCGGTTTTTCAAAAACAACATCTAACGTACGTATGTTAAAATTCCAACGAGTTGTAGCGTTATGTTTTGTACAGGGTGGCAAAAAAAAGTTATGACTAAAACGGCCAATACAAAAACCTGGAAAATATTTTCAAGTTTCTGAAATGGCAGCTAGTAAATACAATCTTGAATCTAAAAAAGTGATGTTTCTGTGAATTCTGCTATATTAACCTAATAAAAAATAACTGATCTTTAACGTCGAGGATAATCTGAACTTTTTTTGTCTGGCACTTTTTGATGTATGTCTAAAAATAAAGTGGTGGGGGGTATTCAAAGGTTTCCTTAAATAAGCCCCTGTATCTTCGAAACGGCTAAGCCGATTTTAACAAACTTGGGCGCGTAGACATTTCTACGCGCCCAAGACATTTGTAGCCCAAGCATAGCTCATTAGCTATTCTTGAGCTACAAATGTTATAATATTTGAAATTTTGTTGGCCAAAAAATCAAGAAATACATTGCCATTTAGGGGTTGCTCGAGAAAATATGGTCCAATAATGCTGCCTCCCAGTATGCCACACCATACATTTAAACTCCAACGTCCTTGGCGCTAAACTTCACGCAACCAATGGGGATTTTCTGCAGACAAATAATGCATATTGTGCAGATTGACTCTCCCGTCACTACTGAAGGTGGCTTCATCGGTCCTAAGAATTGGAAATAAAAATTCTCTATTTTCGCGTATCATGCCTAACATACAATGGCAATAGTCTAACCTTCGATCAAAAGCTTCCTCTTTCAAGGCCTGATGCAAAACGACATGATATGGGTGCATTCTTAAAGTAATTAAAAAAAGTTTGAACGAATGCCTATATATTTTGATGGCCATTAGAACTTATCTATGGTCCTTCAAAATATTTTGAACCGTTGTCCGTGATATGCCCAACTCGGTGGATAATGCTCTTGTGCTAACATGAGGATTTCCTTCAATATAGCCCAGTACACGGTTAATATTTTCTTGTGTTCTTCCAATTCTTTGCCGTTGAAACGTAGGCCGAAAACTGCCATTGGCTCGTAAGCTCGCCACTAATCGGGGAAAAACTCTTACATCGCAAGGACGCCGATTTGGATATCGAGCCGCGTAAACTCTTTTAGCTGGTGCGGCATTCTGAAGACATTCAAAATAAATAGCAAGCATATCAACAACTTCATTATTCGTAAAACGCATTTTGAAAGCATAAAAATTGCTCAAAGTAACGCGAAAGTATTGACAACTATTGACAATTTGAGGATTATATATGTTGTGTTTAGGTATCTGTTTCCATTGCCTGCTTCTATTAATTGTATTTTTCGTATATATCCATAGTGAATATGTATTTAAACAAACAAAAAATAAGCCCTTCGCATAACTTTTAGCATTGCTTACTTGCCCGTAATAATTTCAAAAAGGGTGATTTTATTCTGGTGTATAAATTTACAAACATTTAAAATCGCAATTTCTAGGTAACCTATTCAGAGCCGAAATTGAAGCTGCAGTTTTGTCTACCCATAAGAGGCCTCAGCAATGCACAGAATGATGGTCAGCATTTACGGGGGCATTAAAAACCTTCCTCCTTTAAATCGGTCCTTTTTAGGGCCACAACTTACATAATAGAAGCAATTCCAGAAAAATATAGTTAAATAAAAAAAAAAAATAAAAATTTAAGGGATTTTCGAATAAAGTTTTCTTTTGCCGATATTTTAGGTTAGGAACAAGATATCGAGATGCGGTTTTCGCGAGCTTGTTTAGGCATCATTTAGCTACTCGTTCATGAAAAAAAGTCATACCAATGCATTTAATTTTTTTGCGAATATTAACCGTTTCTGTCGGAATCAAAAAAAGTTCAGATTATCCTCGACTTTAAAGATCAGTTATTATTTTATTAGGTTAATATAGCAGAATTCACAGAAACATCAATTTTTTTTTAGATTCAAGATTGTAGTTACGCCCCCTAGCTGCCATTTCAGAAACTTGAAAATATTTTCCAGGTTTTTGTATTGGCCGTTTTAGTAAAACTTTTTTGAAAGTGGAATTATTGAGCTTTATCTTTGTGTAGATACTGCTAACCTTGAGCTTTTTGGACTTGCTCAGTTAATTGTAGTACTCATAGAGGGATCACATTTATGACGGTACTGATGTTATTAACACTGAATCTTTAATTCTCAAAGCAATGTGGGCATGTGGTGTATTATATTAGGTATTAGAAATTTATGTTGGGTCGTTGAGACTGTTATTATTGAACGTTATCTTCATCTAGGGACAGCTGGCCTTGGTCTTTTTTGCAACTTGGGCTTGTTTGGTTAACTGCACTATTCGTTGTGGTATGACTATGATATTTATCACGGTATTGATGCTACCGATACTGACTATCTAGTTTGTCAAAGCATTGTGTGCACGTTTAGATATTAGAGAGTTATGTTGGTTCGTGAGGGTTGCTTGGGCTTCAAGGTTGTCTTAAAGTATGTGGGATATGTCGAGGCATTTTACAAAAAATTGTCTCTAGGTATATAATATCGTCGTGGAGTAGAAGTTTGTACCCTTGCTGGGAATGTTTACGTAATCATTATTTGGATGTGGAAATAAGCTTGTTTTATTTGGGTTTATGAAGGCTCTCACTTACTCTAATGATAGAAGTTCCGAAGTATGGTTGAAATTTGTCTGAAGGATCGACCAGCAGCCCAAAAAGCTGTATCATCGGCAAAGTGAATCGACATTCCGGTACTTGTTACACTTGAAATATTGAATGCGAATATTAGATATAGTGTGGGACCAAATCAGATTCCTGAGATACGCGCTTGGTTATGTAGAAAAATTTTGGGAAATACGTGGAGCTTACTTGATCTCGTATAGCCCTTTCATAGACAAGCACAAGGAAGCACTTGTAAGCATGGGGGGGGGGGCTGCGGATTACACCAGCATGCCAGTATCTGCCAAACGGTACGGTTAGGTAAGATTTGAATGTGAATTTACATTTGGCCAGTGTATTGAAAGTGCAAGAATTTTATTCCATGATTAAGTTTCGAGGTGGTTTGTATCCATTGTTGTTCAGTGTATTTATTTCTTTGATCAACGTGGCATGGATCAATATGAAAGATTTACTGCAAGAGTGACATTTTAAAAGTCTTGTTTTGGACTGTGGGTGGGTGAAACGGGAAGAGGAGCGGTTTTGACTAAGAGAGGAAGGGATCGGTATATACAGTATGTCCCCGGATTGAGTTTACAAGAGGTATGATTGACCAAAAATTTTCGGATTGGAATTTCATATTTTGGGATCCCGCCTTCTTGATCTGAAACTTATTTTTAGTTTACTTTCGATTTTTTAAAGTCAAGTAGGCCTTTACTGTTGAACTAAAACTATTTTAGTTCTAGGTAAACTACCTTTTCCGTTCACAGTACGCCGAAGTGTTACTAAGAAAAGTTGTTCAGAATGAAAAGTTATGGTTACGCAAATTTTCAGAATGATCGACCTACTTTGATAAAATCCAGTATTGGTGAGTATTGTAATTGAAACAGCAATAAAACATGAGGTGGCTTAATAATTACAAAAACAAAAAATTACATGTCAAGTGTTATTGCAATATGACATGTGTCATTATCTTTTATATCGTTAAAGTAATGTCACAAAACTGATTTTCAGTAATAACAATATTTTTGGAATAAAATGCTAACGTTAGAACAGAAAATATATTTAGTACAGTGTTATGGACGTGGAAATAGTTATCGTAACGTGATTGAAAAATTTAATGAAAAATTTCCAGATATTTACGCATCACGTATGGGTGCACAGAAGCTTATTAAGAAATTTTTAAGAACTGGCTCAGTACTAAATGTAAAGAAAACTAAGAGAATACATAATGAAGACGATGCCGCTACTCTGCTAATTTTAGATTCGGTACAAAATGATCCAAAATTGTCTTTGAGGAAGCGATCGCTTCGCTTAGGCATTAGTAAATTACACATAGAAAGAGTTTTGAAAGACCGGAAGATTTATCCCTTCAAACCCATTTTTAATCATAATTTGGAACCAGGAGACGAAGCAAAACGTCTAGATTTCTGTTTATGGATAGGAAGCAAAATAGCAAGTAATCGTTATTTTTATGAAAACATTTTGTTTTTCGACGGAACTACATTTTCTACCAATGGAACTGTTTCCTCGCAACATGTTCGATATTGGAGTGACACTAATCCTTTTTTTAAAATTACAAATCATCGGCAATATTTTGTTAAAGTCAATGTATGGTGTGCTATTTCGTATTATGGAATAATAGGGCCATATTTTTTTGATAACAACGTTAACCAGCATACATACTTAAATATGCTAGACAATTTCTTCGATGACGCTTTAGGTGAGTTGCCTCTCAATTATCGGCTGTCAATGTATTTCCAACACGATGGTTGTCCGGCGCATTATTCACAAATTGTTGTGAATTGGTTAAACCGTAAATTTGGTCACCGTTGGATGGGTAGGAATGGTCCAGTTTTATGGCCCCCAAGGAGCCCAGATTTGACTATTGCCGATTTTTATTTGTGGGGACGTTTAAAACAACTAGTGTATGCAGAAAATTTACCCAATGATGCCGAGGTATTAAAAAATCGCATAAAAGATGCTATATCCGCCCTACCAATTCACGAAATCCGGAGTAGTTTTAAGGAACTGAGACGGAGGATTAAATTATTCAGCGACGAAGGTGGAGGGTTAATAGAATAACTTAACACTTGTTTTTTGTTTTAATAATTTAGTTACAAATTTCTTTTTTTTTTGTGATCATTAACCCATCTCAAGGTATGATTGTAGTTTCAATTGCAGATTTGTTTCTTTTAAAGTCCAGCTGACACAAAACGAAGTTTAAAATTGGCGCAAAAGGAAACTGTCCAATACTGGATTTTATCAAAGTAGGCCGATCATTCTGAAAATTTGCATAACGCCATAACCTTTCATTCTGAACAACTTTTAGTAACACTTTGGCGTACGGAAAAGGTAGTTTACCTAGAACTAAAATAGTTTTTGCTCAACTGTAAAGGCCCACTTGACTTTAAAAAATCGAAAGCAAACTAAAAATAAGTTTCAGACCAAGCAGGGAGGAATCCCAAAATATGAAATTCCAATTCAAAAATTTTTGGTCAATCATACCTCTTGTAAACTCAATCCGGGGACATACTGTATATACCCATCCCTTCCTGACCAAGGTTGTAGTCGAAAAAGGTGGGACTGGTGTTCTTTATGCGGAACAATGTACTGAAATCGCGAACACTTGATGTTTTATGCTCTAATTTTGTCCTACGCACTGTCCAGAAGGTCGCCCTTGCAATAATAAACCAAAATTGTATGGCATATAAATAGAAAATTGCTAATCTAAACTTACACTATACGTGGATCACATTTCCTGTTTGTACAGTTTTCCCTTTAATGTGACATTAATAAAGACACAAAATAGTATATAACCACAATATTTAAACCATAATAAAATGGCATAAAAGATAATACGAACAACCGTTACAGTAGGGTTGTAGTTTAGGAATGTTCGTTATTGTGAGTATTGGGGGTATTGCTTCGTGTTTATAGTTTTGACTCTGTTATGGTTACGATTTTCACTGTCATTGTTTTTGTTGAACGAGTTTTTTTGATGCCACGTCAATCCTTTTCATAATTAATTTATGCGTGTGAAAGAGATCTCTTTAACAAAGTGACGAGATGCACCAAGCGCTCCACATCAGGGTCGTTGGATTTGCAGGGGATTATGCTAGTGGATTGAGATGGATATGAAGGGACCTCTCGCCTCACTCGCGTGCAGGAGTTTAACAGCACTATGTGCTATGGGATGGTTCGTATGTGTTGCTTTACTTCTTCACGCTTACGTATCGACTTACTTCATGGATGACGCAAAATAGAGAAATCGTAGTAGTGTTGTTGTTTGTGGGTCTAGGTCTGTATAACCGACTGATGGTAACTGATCGACAGATAAAACCTTGTAGTTCAAAGTCTGATAGAATCTATGGTTTGTTTATATCCTTAATTGGCTACCTTGCTTACTTGTACGGTGGCATGCCTTCTTCTTGGTGTGTTCTACTCCTGTCGGGTATTCATCTGTTTGGTATTTACTTAAGATTGTTATATAAAATAAGGTAAGCAGGCAATCAATATAAGAAATATAAATTTCTTCTGCGGTGTGGCGTTAGAAAAGGGAAATGCGATCACGATGAAGGCGGCGTGGTAGAAGTAAAGTTCCGGCCACTGAGATTTGAGGGATAGTAAGAATTGGATTATCTCTTACTGGGATTTGATGTTGGTGGGCATTTTGCGCTTGCGATATGGGAAGATGGATTTAGCGGTAGAAATAATAGGAAGCCGTAATATAAGTAATGCATGAGTGAGTATGCTGAAAGTGCCGGGTAGTGAGGTTTGAGACGATTCGTTTTCGAAGGGTTGTAGGTTTGGTAATGTACTGCAGGTTAGGGTAAGGGTTCCGGTGGTAGGCTTCGTTGCGTTGTGTGGTTGCGACTGAGTTGGATGGCGAGAGGGGTTAAGATTGTAGGTTCGGTATGGTGTCGGTCGTTAGGGTAAGGATTACTGTGGTAGATGTCGTTACGTCAAGGGTTGGTGGAAGGTGTTTGCTAGGTTTAACTATGGATTTTAACGAGATTGCGGAGAACAATCTTTTAATGGAAACTGAGGTGCATCTTTACACTCTGAACGGATAAAACCTAGTAGTTGGAAATCCTATAAAATTTAAGGTTTGTTTAGATTTTTTTATCTACGGGGCATGTCTTTTTCTTGGTGTGGTTGATGTGTGCGAGTATTCTTACTACTTACTTAAGGTATAAAATATGGTAAGCACGTAAATATGAGTATAGTGGTAGAGATTAAAAGTAAGTCGTGGTATAGGTAATGTGTGAGCGGGGATGCTGAAGGTGCCGTCTACGTAAGGTTTGAGACAATCGGTATTGGAAGGGTTGTAGGTTGGCTAATGTGCTGGTGGTTAGGATAAGGGTCCGGTGGTTAGTTTCGTTACGTCAGGAATAAATGGAAGGAGTTTTCCAAGTTGAACTACTATGGGTTATACTGAGATGGTTGGGTGACGGTAGTAAGAATTGTTTAATGGAAACCATCCTCACAGTCTGACGGATCCGATAGAATTTAGGATTTGTTTACATTATTTATTGGCTACCTTGCTTCCTTCTACGGTGGTATGTCTTCTTTTTGATGTGGTTTATCTCTGCTGGATATTCTTTTGCCTGCTATTTCCTTAAGATTGTTGTATAAAAATGGTTAACACGTAATCAATATTAGGAATAATGTATCAATTTTTTTTTCGAGTTAGGCATCGTGGTTGAAGTAGGTAGTTCCGACCTTAGAGATTTGTCTCTTTCTGGTATTTGATGTTGGTGGGTATTTTGCGTTTGCACTATCGGGAGTTCGGTTTAGTGGTAGAAATTAGAGGAAGTTGTGGTATAGGTAATATGTAAGCGGGGATGCTGAAGGTGTCTAGGTTTGGTAATGTGCTGGTGGTTAGAGTGTGTTTCGGTGGTAGACCTTGTTGCATTGTGTGGGTGCGACTGAGTTTAATGGAGAGATTGTTTAAGGTTGTTAGTATGCTATGGTGTCGTGGGTTATGTTAAGGATTTCAGCGGTAGACTTTGTTACGTCAGGGGTGGGTGGATGGGGTTTGCTAGGTTTTAACTATGGCTTTTAGTGAAATTGTTGAGAAGATTTTTTAATGGAAACCGAGGTGCACCCTCACACTCTGATGGATAAATCTTCGTACTGGGAAGTCCTACAGAATTGAAGGTTTATTTATATTCTTTATTGGCTACCTTGTACGGTGGCACGTATCTTTCTTGGTGTGGTTTACATCTACGGATATTGTTCTGTCTGCTCTTTACTTAAGATTGCTGTAGTAAGCACGTAGTCAATATGAGAAATTAAATATAATTTTTTTCTGGGGTTTGATGTTAGAAAACGGTGATGCGATTACGATAAAGTCGGCGTGGTTGAAATAAAGTTTCGATCACGGAGATTTGGGGGATTAGTAGAAAATTCCAATATCAGGACTTGGTTTTAATGGTAGAAATTAGAGGAAGTCGTAGTGTAGGTATTGTGTGAGAGGGGATATTGAAGGTGCTGCGTACGTGAGGTTTGAAACGATTGGTATCGGGAGGGTTGTAGGTTCGGTAATGCGCTGGTGGTAAGGGTAAGAATTTCAGTAGTAGGTTTCGGATTGTTGTGCGAAGGTAGTAAAAATTGTGGGTGCATTCTCACATTCCGACGGAAAAAATATTAGAGTTGAAAGTTTCTTAGAATGGAGGGTTTGTGTATATTCCTTATTGGCTACCTTACTTCCCTCTATGCTGGCATGTCTTCACCGTTCCTCTTCTTCATCTTTGTGGTGTAATGGTTTCCTTCTTCCCTCCTTTGTTTTGGTAGTGTGGACAGCAGCGACAGCACCACTCTTGAAGCGGTGAAGTAAACCGATGTGGCTCGGGTAATACGGAATATTTTTAACGATTCAGTTACCTGCAACTGCTGCTGCATGTCATGTTCAGGTTTGATTCGTATAAAACATTGTATTTATATATGTGGATGCTTTCAGCTTATTTACATTACGAAATCTTTAAAGTTACGGAAGTGAATCATGTCTCACTGATTGAAAGTTTATTAAACACGTAGTGTTTGCATTTGTTTACTGCAATTATTTGCATGAAAGTATTTATAATATGAATGACCTTAAACATTTACTCTACGCTGTGTTATGGTACACATCTGTTTTATTATACTCATTGTTTAGTATGATAATGAGAGTTTTTTTAGTGTGAATGTTTTAATAAACTTGAATCATTAGTAATTCCCTCAAAATTGCATTAGGAGATTTAAATTACAATCCGAACATAGTACCGTAGTCTATTCCGTCATATAATATCCGAAGGGCAGTCAATTGGAACGAATTAACGAACAGTAAGTACCACGCGCTGTAAGTAACAAGTTCACAACTTCCTTTTTTTACGTGTTTTAAATATTTTATGTAATTTTACTGTATTGCGGAAGTTTATATTTTGAACTCACTTTGCAATGCAATGAAGTTTAAGTATGAATGAAATTTCCAAATTTAATAAATCGGCCTAGTTAAATGTGGATACACAGACTCCAATTATTTAAGCCAGAACTATGAAGTAATTGGCCGGAGTTTTTTAATTACATTGACCTAGTCTTTTTAGTAATAGGTGCAGTCAGCTGCATGCACTCGTAATTGTAGTACCATTATCTAGTAGTAAAGTAATTTTTATAAAATTTATTTTCTACTTAAATGTCTAATGTTAATTAGATGCTCAATTAGTATGATTTAAGTAAAAATATTAAAATAAATTTTCGTATGTGAATCCGCGGTGATGTAATGTGCGGTGTAGGTGAATAGAAGATACTTAGCTATTATATATATTTGGGAAACCGGTTTAGGCCTGCAATCAAATGTATAAGAATTTTTGGCAAATACCTTTATTATTAACTTTTCTTATTTTCAGATTTACTTTCCCAGTGGAAGCGTTTGAGAGAAAAGGCCAACAAAATGCAAGAATATAGAAATTTACAAAAAGAAATACTACTTTTGAAAAATGAACTTTCTAATGAGAAGATACCGGTACGATTAGAATCATTAACTGTAAATTCGATTGATGACCTTCGAAAGGATATTGAGATGTATACGGTAAGTGTTTTAAGTATTTAATTGTTCCTTCGAGTTACTAAGTCCTATTCGTTGTTTATTCATCTGCAATTATGTCATTTTCACGATTTTGCTATTAGAATACCGACCTTGGCGATTTGCCCAGTTTTTCTTCTTCGAGAACGTAAATAAATAAAATATTTATACTAGCCTCGATTCATTTTCGTCTGTTCAATCTTAAATTATACGTTCGATCATCAGGTGACGTGATTTAGCTATTAAATTAATACTAAGGAAATACAGTATACTTAACACTGCTGAGCTGGGACGTAAGTACAACCATAAACCATTTTTTAGCATATTTGACATCTGCGTTTACATTTTTATTGTCTCGATTATTCAATTTTTACTTGTGACATTAGTAATTTAGCTAACCGGGTGATATATGGCTGGGTGCATATGTTTGTACATCTCAACAAATTAGAAACTCTAATTCATTTGAATTTGACAACAATGCCCCTTTTGACCACAATAACTCAGACAAAACGTCGGATCTTACAAAACAATTTTTTTAATTACAACTGTAATTGTTTTAACTGTTTCCTTTTGCTATTTTAAGATACATTTTGAATATAACTATATATATCGATTTTACATGTATTAGGTTATGATTAGAAAAAATAAAATTTAGGTACATATTTTGATTTCTGTGTAAAAACCTAAACTTTTGGAATATTTTATTTAGTTTCTGAAATTTGAAGTTGTATATGTTAGAAAATTAGAAATTTAGCTAACCGGTTGGATGGTAGGGTGCGTTACCTTTGTATATCTCAACAAATTAGAAACACTAATTCATTAAAATTTAACAAGAATGCCTAAAGTTTAAATGCTTTCTTTGACCACAATGACATACAAAAACTGCATCTGTAATTTTACTAACTGTTTCCTTTTGCTATTTTAAGATTCCTTTTGTGTTTAAGTGTGCATATAATTTCTACATGCATTAGTTTATAATTTGAACAAAAAATTTACGTACATATTTTTTGTTTCTCTGTAAAAATCTAAAGTTTTGGAATATTCCAAATTTAGCTAACCGGGTGGATTATTGGTTGGGTGCATACGTTTGTGTATCTCAAATTAGAAACGCGAATTTGTTTAAATTTGAGAGAATGCCTAAAAGTTAAATGTCCCTTCTGACCAGTATAATTTACACAAAACGCGAGATCTTATGAAAAAAAATTTTATAACTGCATCTTAATTTTATTAACTGTTTTCTTTTGCTATTTTAACATACATTTTGTGTTTAAGTATTTATACTAACTCTACATGCATTAATTTATAATTAGAAAAAAACAAAATAAGGGAATATATTTTTTTGTTTCTCTGTAAAAATCTAAACTTTTGGAATTATTCGAAATTTAGCTAAGCGGGTGGATTTATTGGTTGAGTGCATACGTGTGTGTATCTCAAGTTAGAAACGCTAATTCGTTTAAATTTTGTGTTTTAAGTATTTATATTAAATCTACATCCATTAGTTTATAGTTAGAAAAAAACAAATTTAGATATATATTTTTTGTTTCCCTGTAAAAATCAAACTTTTGGAATTATTCTAAATTTAGCTAACCGGGTGGATTTATTGGTTGGGTGCATACGTTTGTGTATCTCAAATTAGAAACGCTAATTCATTTAAATTTGAGAAGAATGCCTAAAATCTAAATGCCCCTTCTGACCACTATAACTTACACAAAACCCGAGCTCTTACGAAAATAAATTTTTTTAACTGCATCTGTAATTTTATTAACTGTTTTCTTTTGCTATTTTAAGATACATTTTGTGTTTATGTATTTATACTAACTCTATATGCATTAATTTATAATTAGAAAAAAAAAAATCAAGGTATATATTTTTTTGCTCCTCTGTAAAAATCTAAACTTTTGGAATTATTCGAAATTTAGCTAACCGGGTGGATTTGTTGGTTGAGTGCATACGTTTGTGTATCTCAAATTAGAAACGCTAATTCATTTAAATTTGAGAAGAATGCCTAAAATTTAAATGTCCCTTTTGACCGCCGTAACTTACAAAAAACGCGAGATCTTACGAAAAAAATTTGTTTAACTGTATCTGTAATTTTATTAGCTGTTTTCTGTTGCTATTTTAAGATACATTGTGTGTTTAAGTATTTATATCAACTCTACATGCATTAATTTATAATTAGAAAAAAACAAAATTTAGGTATGTATTTTTTGTTTCCCGGTAAAAGTCTACACTTTTGGAATTATTCAAAATTTAGCGTACTAGGTGGATTTATTGGTTTGTGTATCTCAAATTAGAAACGCTAATTCATTTAAATTTGAGAGAATGCCTAAAGTGTAAATGTCCCTTTTGACCACTATAACATACACACAACGCGAGATCTTACGAAAAAAAAATTGTTTTAACTGCATCTGTAACTTTATTAACTGTTTTCTTTTGCTATTTTAAGACACATTTTGTGTTTAAGTATTTATATTATGTCTACATGCATTAGTTTATAATTAGAAAAAAAAAGTAAATTTAGGTACATATTTTTTGGTTTTTCTGTAAAAATCGAAAGTTTTGGAATTATTCGAAATTTTGCTAACCCGGTGGATTTATTGGTTGGGTGCATACATTTGTGTATCTCAAATTAGAAACGCTAATTCATTTAAATTTGAGAAGAATGCCTAAAGTTTAAATGTCCCTTTTGACCACCATAACTTACACAAAACGCGAGATCTTACGAAAAAAAAAATTTTTAACTGCATCTGTAATTTTATTAACCATTTTCTTGTGCTATTTTAACATACATTGTATGTTTAAGTATTTATATTAACTCTATATGCATTAATTTATAATTAGGAAAAAAAAAACAAAATTTAGGTCCATATTTTTTAGTTTTTCTGTAAAAATCGAAAGTTGGAATTATTCGAAATTTTGCGAACCGGGTGGAGTAATTGGTTGGGTGCATACGTTAGTGTATCTCAAATTAGAAACGATGAGTCATTTAAATTTGAGAAGAATGCCTAACATTTAAATGTCCCTTTTGACCACCATAACTTACACAAAACGCGAGATCTTATGAAAAAAATTTTTTTAACGACATCTGTAATTTTATTAACTGTTTTCTTTTGCTATTTTAAGATACATTGTGTGTTTAAGTATTTATATTAACTCTACATGCATTAATTTATAATTGGAAAAATAAAAAACTAAATTTAGGTGTATATTTTTTGTTTCCCTGTAAAAATCGAAACTTTTGTAATATTCGAAATTTTACTAACCGGGTGAGTTTATTGGTTGGGTGAATACGTTTGTGTATCTCAAATTAGAAACGCTAATTCATTTAAATTTGAGAGAATGCCTAAAATCTAAATGTCCCTTCTGACCACTATAACTTACACAAAACCCGCGAGATCTTACGAAAAAAACATTTTTTTAACTGCATCTGTAATTTGATTAGCTGTTTTCGTTTACTATTTTAAGATACATTGCGTGTTTAAGTATTTATACTAACTCTACATGCATTAATTTATAATTAGAAAAAAAAAAAACAAAATCAAGGTATATATTTTTTTGTTTCTCTGTAAAAATCTAAACTTTTGGAATTATTCGAAATTTAGATAACCGGGTGGATTTATTGGTTGAGTGCATACGTTGGTGTATCTCAAATTAGAAACGCTAATTCATTTAAATTTGAGAGAATGCCTAAAGTGTAAATGTCCCTTTTGACCACTATGACTTACACACAACGCGAGATCTTACGAAAAAAAAATTGTTTTAACTGCATTTGTAACTTTATTAACTGTTTCCTTTGCTATTTTAAGACATATTTAGTGTTTAAGTATTTATATTATGTCTACATGCATTAGTTTATAATTAGAAAAAAAAAACTAAATTTAGGTACATATTTTTTGGTTTTTCTGTAAAAATCGAAACTTTTGGAATTATTCGAAATTTAGATAACCGGGTGGATTTATTGGTTGAGTGCATACGTTTGTGTATCTCAAATTAGAAACGTTAATTCATTTAAATTTGAGAGAATGCCTAAAGTGTAAATGTTCCTTTTGACCACCATAACTTACACAAAACGCGAGATCTTACGAAAAAAAATTGTTTTAACTGCATCTGTAACTTTATTAACTGTTTTCTTTTGCTATTTTAAGACATATTCTGTGTTTAAGTATTTATATTATGTCTACATGCATTAGTTTATAATTAGAAAAAAAAAGTAAATTTAGGTACATATTTTTTGGTTTTTCTGTAAAAATCGAAAGTTTTGGAATTATTCAAAATTTTGCTAACCGGGTGGATTTATTGGTTGGGTTGTGTATCTCAAATTAGAAACGCTAATTCATTTAAATTTGAGAAGAATGCCTAAAGTTTAAATGTCCCTTTTGACCACCATAACTTACACAAAACGCGAGATCTTACGAAAAAAAAAATGTTTAACTGCATCTGTAATTTTATTAACTGTTTTCTTGTGCTATTTTAAGATACATTGTGTGTTTAAGTATTTATATTAACTCTATGTGTATTAATTTATAATTAGGAAAAAAAAAACAAAATTTAGGTCCATATTTTTTAGTTTTTCTGTAAAAATCGAACTTGGAGTTATTCGAAATTTTGCGAACTGGGTGGAGTTATTGGTTGGGTGCATACGTTAGTGTATCTCAAATTAGAAACGATGTGTCATTTAAATTTGAGAAGAATGCCTAAAATTTAAATGTCCCTTTTGACCACCATAACTTACACAAAACGCGAGATCTTATGAAAAAAATTTTTTTAACGACATCTGTAATTTTATTAACTGTTTTCTTTTGCTATTTTAAGATGCATTGTGTGTTTAAGTATTTATATTAACTCTACATGCATTAATTTATAATTGGAAAAATAAAAAACTAAATTTAGGTGTATATTTTTTGTTTCCCTGTAAAAATCGAAACTTTTGTAATATTCGAAATTTTACTAACCGGGTGAGTTTATTGGTTGGGTGAATACGTTTGTGTATCTCAAATTAGAAACGCTAATTCATTTAAATTTGAGAGAATGCCTAAAATCTAAATGTCCCTTCTGACCACTATAACTTACACAAAACCCGCGAGATCTTACGAAAAAAACATTTTTTTAACTGCATCTGTAATTTGATTAGCTGTTTTCGTTTACTATTTTAAGATACATTGCGTGTTTAAGTATTTATACTAACTCTACATGCATTAATTTATAATTAGAAAAAAAAAAAACAAAATCAATGTATATATTTTTTTGTTTCTCTGTAAAAATCTAAACTTTTGGAATTATTCGAAATTTAGATAACCGGGTGGATTTATTGGTTGAGTGCATACGTTTGTGTATCTCAAATTAGAAACGTTAATTCATTTAAATTTGAGAGAATGCCTAAAGTGTAAATGTCCCTTTTGACCACTATGACTTACACACAACACGAGATCTTACGAAAAAAAAATTGTTTTAACTGCATCTGTAACTTTATTAACTGTTTTCTTTTGCTATTTTAAGACATATTCTGTGTTTAAGTATTTATGTTATGTCTACATGCATTAGTTTATAATTAGAAAAAAAAAACTAAATTTAGGTACATATTTTTTGGTTTTTCTGTAAAAATCGAAACTTTTGGAATTATTCAAAATTTTGCTAACCGGGTGGATTTATTGGTTGGGTTGTGTATCTCAAATTAGAAACGCTAATTCATTTAAATTTGAGAAGAATGCCTAAAGTTTAAATGTCCCTTTTGACCACCATAACTTACACAAAACGCGAGATGTTAGGAAAAAAAAATTTTTAACTGCATCTGTAATTTTATTAACTGTTTTCTTGTGCTATTTTAAGATACATTGTGTGTTTAAGTATTTATATTAACTCTATATGTATTAATTTATAATTAGGAAAAAAAAAACAAAATTTAGGTCCATATTTTTTAGTTTTTCTGTAAAAATCGAAACTTGGAGTTATTCGAAATTTTGCGAACCGGGTGGAGTTATTGGTTGGGTGCATACGTTTGTGTATCTCAAATTAGAAACGATGAGTCATTTAAATTTGAGAGAATGCCTAAAATTTAAATGTCCCTTTTGACCACCGTAACTTACACAAAACGCGAGATCTTACGAAAAAAAATTTTTAACTGCATCTGTAATTTTATTAACTGTTTTCTTTTGCTATTTTAAGATACATTGTGTGTTTAAGTATTTATATTAACACTACATGCATTAATTTATAATTAGAAAAAACAAAATTTGTAATATTCGAAATTTTACTTACCGGGTGGATTTATTGGTTGGGTGCATACGTTTGTGTATCCCAAATTAGAATCGCTAATTCATTTAAGTTTGAGAGAATGCCTAGAATCTAAATGTCCCTTCAGACCACTATCACTTAAAAAAACGCGAGATCTTACGAAAAAAAAAACATTTTTTTAACTGCATCTGTAATTTTATTAACTGTTTTCTTTTGCTATTTTAAGATACAATTTGTCTATAACTATTTCTACATGCATTAGGTTATAATTAGAAAAAATAAAATTTAGGTACATATTTCTTGTTTCTCTGCAAAACTCAAAACTTTTGGAATATTTCACGTCGTGGTAAAAGTAATATGATTTAAGGAAGTCTGTTCTGCTTTCAAAATTGAATGTTCAATCATACATACATTAAGCTACAAATAGAAAAAACAGGTATATATTATTTGTTTTTTTGTAAATAATTCCAAAACTGAGTGGTACTTAATTTATGTGGTATGTAGATGTAAAAATGTTCGAATGTCTATCTACCACCATTTTTCAAAATTTAAAAATGTAAATGATTGAAACACATAATTATAGATGTGTAATTTATCTAAGTATATATGACGCAGCCACATAACGAAATTGGTCATTTCATGAACAGTCTAGACAGTTCATGAAGCGCTGACACATTATGTAACGAAAATGTATTTCACAAGATGTCAGTGTAACTTAACCTAGACGAATTAGTGTACTTAAAATGGCGACCAACCACGAGAATGCTACGCCTGTGATTATTGACAAAAATCTGTTTTATAAAAAATTACAAATTTACTGTGGTGAAAAACCAGCTAAGAAACCATACTCAAAGGGTAAAATTACATCAGTTATTAGTGAAATAATAACAGCTAAAAGTAAAACGTAAGTAACGTAATCTAACCTCAATAGTACCTTATTACACGAACGTAAATTTGTCTCAAATTACCTACAGTCTTCACAAATAGTTTGACGTTTAGATCGATAAATTCGTTATTTTACATTTATCATTGTATATTATAAAAATAACGCCCGTTGCTATCTAAAATGCGGTTGTCATGTTAAGGGGTTTTATTTAGTAATTAACGTTCCTTGTTTCAGGGTTGTTATGATTAAATAATAACGAGTATGACATAAAGTAATTTTGAGGGTTTTAGGGCCTCATGTTGAACTAAAAATATTGTTTTTAATTCGAAACTCTTTCAAGAAATTACTAATTTGCCTGATTGAAGTTGGTTATAATATCCTAGTATGAAGTGAGCTTTAATCTTATTTTTTTTACCTATAGGGAACGAAAAGAAAGACGAGAGTATTTTCTACTTAGTACTTACGATGTATTTAGTGTTGGAAACCCAACGTATTTAATAAAGAAACAGAACTGCGAAAATGGCATTATGTATGTAGTGGCTTATGAAGATCTGTACGACAAATTATATGACTTCCACGTAAATTAAACTGGTCAGGGCGGTAGAATCAAAATGGAGACAGCTTTAAGCTCAAAGTGTAGTATTCCTAGACCAGCTGTTGAGCTGTTTATTTTATGCTGTAAGTCATGTAATGAAAAGAAACATGGAAGAAAGAAAATTGTTGTTCGTCCAATTGCTTCCAAATACGTTCACGAACGAGGTCAAGTCGATCTGATTGATTTTCAGTTAACTCCTGACTGAAAATATAAATGGATATTAAACTACCAAGACCATTCGACGAATTTTGTATTATTACGACCATTGGAAACAAAACTGGTAGCGGAAGTTGCTAATCAATCATTGAGCATTTTTCTTCTTATTGGGACTCCGAAGATTTTACAAAGCGATAATGGACGCGAATTCATCAACCATACTATCACAGAATTAATACAAATGCGGCCGGAATGCTTGATTGTACACGGTAGACCTAGACACCCTCAAAGTCGGGGATTATAGCAAGGTCCAATCAAGATATTGAAAATATCTTACGTGGGTGGATGGCGTACAATAATTTAAAGAAATGGTCGACCAGGTTGCAATTTGTTTAATGGCAAAAAACATTCCTTTTCGCAGAACCATTGGTCGTTCGCCATACAAAGCTTTGTTTGGGTGTGATCCTAAAATAGAACTTTCTTCAAGTAATATTCCTTTGCCACTGGCTAACACGTTACAAACGGAAGAGGAACTACAAGACATTTTACAAAATTCTCTCAATGAATCCGAAAATGTTGATGATAATTTAGCTCTGTCAGAACAACACAGAGCGCACTGCAGAGCTTGAACACCAATGCGTTCCTGGAAATATTGTCCTACACGATAATAATGAGGACTGCGAATCAGAAATTATTGATAAGCTCCAGTATGTAGTAGAGTCCAGTCTAGATCCGTGTTGTATATCCTGTCAAGGAATAACAACAGGGCAAGTGCAGTGCTGTAGGTGCACAAGAAAATTCCATACTATTAGCAATCTAGAAACTACAAATACTGTATGTAATTTGTGCGTATCCAATGAAGCAATTAATAGGGAACGACACAGCTCAAGAATAAAGAAAATGCGCGCCCATTCCTATGATTTGCATAAAGTGCAAAAAGGTCATTGTGTGCAACTTATTATACCGAAGTAGATAGAGGCCAGTCCGATCCTCCAAATATAAGTGCGGAATTATAAAAGGCTGGTTTGGCCCAGAAAGCTTAATACTAGCTGGTTGTGTCGTTTTTGTCAGTTAAAGATGTTGATCAAACCAACTTCTTGTCGGTCAGAGAAGCAGTGATGAAAACAAGTGGCGGACAAGGCTATGTTAAGTCCACGTGCAAACCAGGAAAGGCGCAATGTAACAGTGGTAGGTGTGTATGTAGAAAGAAGAAAACTTTATGCAACACCCGTTGTCACCAATCATTACCTTGCGTTAACAGGTATGGAGAATGGCCAGTTAAATTTTTCCATTTATGTTTATTTTTAGTAGTTTTGTCTTGTTACTTAAATTAATAAAAGTTTATGGGTCTATGATACTCTTTTTTTTAATTTGAAATACCTAGGTATTTTTTCTGCAATAAAAGTGTTGTTTCATAAAACGTCAGAACTACTTTTGCATTTCATGTAACGTCTACAATTATTAGACATCTTGTGAAATACATTTTCGTTACATAATGTATCAGCGCTTTATAAACTGTGTAGACTGTTCATGAAATGACCAATGTTGTTATGTGGTTGCGACATATCTTCGACGAATTCGATATTTTCGGCTCCTTGCCTGCTGTTGTCCATGTTTGTTTTTCAGTGTGGCATATTTGTAAAGCTACGTAGATGAATTTAGTCTCAAATGTAAACCTTCCCTTAGGACCTCCATAGTCCTCCTCCAAAGGTAGCGAATAATGTAAGGTAAAATAATTAACTTACATAGCAGATTGGAAAGTAATATCAGCAAGTGAACTTTAGCAGCCCTATTCACTTTTCCCCATAGTCCCTTTCTAAAGGGGCGAAGAGTAAGGAAAAATAATAATTCAGCCAGAGTTGATTTTGGTCTCAAATGAAAGCGTGTGACAGAAGCTAAACTTGCCATTAACCCCCAATATATTCCACCACCAAAAGAAACAAACAGTGTAAGGTAAATTAGTAATTAAAGTACCAAGCAAATTTTGGTGTCAAATGAAGGCGTACAATGTCAGGACGTGGACCTTCTCTTATCAGAGCGCGGGAATAGACAAAAGGGTACGAAATGTGATTTAAGCAGGTATATAATTAGGCACTAATTTTGCGCATGCAGAAAAAACTATAAACACAGTTTCACTTTACTGAGCCACAAACCTAGGTATAAATAATATTTTCTTGTGCAGTAATTAGGCGCCATTTTGCGCCTTTGAAATAAAATTTTGCGCCTTTCGGAAAGAAGTTATTGTAAAATTACATTGATACGCCCAACTCCATAGCCGTGAACTTCTACATAAATCTATTATTTCTTGCACAGTAATTAAGAGCCAACTATGTGCTGTTTTGCGCCGCTAAAATAAACCTTTGTGCCCCTGTTGGAAATAAGTTATTGCAAAAATTACATCGACAAGAGTCATTTTATAACCTTATGAATAAATTAATCTTTTCTTGGGCGATAAGCACCTATTATGCTTGTTAAAATAAAATTTTGCGGCCCTAACAAGTTATTGTAAAAATTACATCAATACGGCTAACTTTACAGGCGTGAATTTCTGCATAAATCAAATTTTCTTCTTACTAATTAGGCGCCAATTATGCGCTGTTTTGCTCAACTAAAATAAAATTTTCCGCTTCCATAGAAAAGAAGTTATTGCAAAAATTATACCGACACTACTAATTTCACAGCCGTGAATTTCTGCACAAATCAATTTTTTCTTATTTAGTAATTACGTGCCTATTATGCCCCGTTTTGAGCCGTTAAAATGAAATTTTGCGCTCTTATAGGAAGTAACTTATTACGAAAATTACATCGACAAGGCTAACTTCATAGTCATATGAATACACTAATCTTTTTTTGCGCCATAATTAGGCACGATTATGCGCCGTTAAAGTTAAATTTTGCGTCCCTCTAGGACACAAGTTTTTGGAAAAATTCGCAGCCGTGAACTTTTGAATTTTTTTTCTTATTTATTAATTAGGCGCGAACTATGAGCCGTTTTAAACCACGAAAATGAAATTTCGCGCCCCTTTAGAAAATAAGTTTGCAAAAATTACATCGCAAGTTCACAGTCTTATGAATAAACTAATCTTTTTTTGCGCAATAATTGGGCACCTATTTTGCACTGTTTTGCCCCGCTAAAGTTAAATTTTGCACCCTTATAGGAAAAATTGCTTCGGCAGGACGAACTTCACAATCGTGAACTTATGTACAAAAATTAATCTTTCTTCCTTTCTTCTTCTCCCTTGTGCCCGTTAAGGCATCGAGTATTGAACTTTGAGCCAGTACTTCCGATTCTTTCTATCTTGAGCCATATTTCTCAGATCTTCAATGCGTTTCTTATTTTCTCTTGCAATCTCCTCCATTTTCTTATTCCATGTTTTCCTAGGTCTTCCTTTTTTCTTTTTCTTGTCGCTTCTTGAATCGTATATTGTTTTGTCTTTCCACCTATCTTCAAGCGTGGTACATGCCCGAACTAATTTAGCTATTTTATCTTAACTTTGATTTCTATTTTTTCCTGTTTTACCTCTTCATATATTCGTTCTATTCGTTCATCGAATTTTCTTATTCCAATTGTTTTTCTCATGTATACATTTCATTTCTATGGCTCTCAAATTCTTTTCGTGTTTTACTTGATTTGGTAGTACTTCGGTATTGTAAAGTAAAGCAAAGTGTTGTATACACGTATTTTAGTTTTCCTATCTATTTCTTTCCTACCTAGAATTTATTTTATTTGATATTTCTGGCTCTAGAGTTCCGTCGTTTGTTATTATGCTTCCGAAATAACCAAAAGTAGCTGTTTCTGTTAATTCTTGTCTTTTATTCACACTTTAGTTTTTAACTTACATTCTCTTCACTTTCTTGTCTTATCATCATCACCTTTCTTTTCGTTGTATTAATTTCCATTCCCATTTTAGTAGTTTCTTCCTCCCATACGTTAATTTGTTTCTGCCTTTTCTCCTGTGTGTCTGATATTAGTACTATGTTATCTGCGTATACAAATAAGAGCTTCGATTCTTACTGGGGGTCATATTGAGGTGTCCGATTAGGGTTTTTGGCGTCAGTTTTGTGGCTCGCTTGTACATTCTATCCACGTATATCATAAAAAGTAATGGACTTCGTGTATCACCGTGTTTAATCGCTTTTCCATTACAGTCTTCCGAGGCTTCCCTTATCATCTGTACTTTGCATCTTACTCGATTGTATATACTCTTGATGACCTGTAGTGTTTTGTTACATGCTCTGCCTTCTTGTAGGCATTTCCATATTAGATCTCTATTTACGTTGTCAATAATTGCTTTAAGGTCCATGAAAATGGGATATAAGTTGGTTCTGCTCTCTAGAACTGCGTCAATTAGTTTTCTTATGACATGTACATGATCGATGGTTTGTTTGGCTTCGCAGAATGCTCCGTGTTGGTCTTCTAGTTTGTGTTATATTTTAGTTCTTAATCCCTTGTCGACGATACTTGTATACATTTTTAGTACTGTCGGAGACAATATTATTGTTTTGCAATTGTCGCATCTTTTTGGGTCGCCACTTTTGAAAATTGGGAGGACTGCATTAGTTTTCCATTCCTTAGGAATCTTATTTGTTTTCCACGCTCCATTACATATATTATGAGTCCATGCTGTTACTAATTGCCCGCCATCTTTTATCATTTAGGGTGTTATCCCGCCTGGGCCTCCTGCTTTCCCTATTTTTATTTTCTTGATTGCTTTCTGAACCTCCTCTATTGATTCTGATTGTTCCTCTTGTTCATTTATTTCTTCAAATTGTGGAAATGGTCTATACTGTCTATCCATTTTGATATTTCCATTTCTATTTACGATTTGTAGGTTTCTTTAATTATCGGGCACCTAATTTTTCTAGTCTAATGTTTGTGTATATTTTGTTTTCAATAATTTCTGGATTGCCAAGCCCTATTGCTTCTACTACCATTCTGTGATCTGTATCTAGTTCCGCGTTTTTGTTTTACTTGTATTTTTTATACTAACGTTGCTATTTCTATATAGGTAAATCTGTCTTCTACCTTGTCCTCGAAAAAGCCATTTCCTATTATGTAAACCATTGGATATGCAGAAATGTATCATGTATTTTCCGTTTCTTTTTTTTTTTTGTTCTCCGTTTTTTCCCATTGTTCCTAGTCTGGCTTCTACATCTGATCCTGTTGTTGCGTTCAAGTCAAGATTGTTTTTTGTAGTTCTTCGTAGAATTGTTGCTTCTATCGGTGCATATGCTTGAATTATCACTATTTTTATGGGAAACTCGACTTGTGTAAAGATGATTCTTGAGTTTATTGGTTCCCATTTCGTTACCCGCGTTGCCATTCTTTATTAACTATTAATGCTACTCCTTGCTTATTTCTTTCTTATGGTTTGTTTCCTGAATAGTATACTATGTATCTATTCCCTGTTCATCTATTTGTTTCCTATTCCTTGTTTTCTTGCTTCGCTTATTCCTAATATTTGTATTTTAAAGTTTTCCATTTCTTCTACTATGTGCTCTTTTCCATTTAATGTTTTGACATTCCACGTTCTTATAAGTAATTTCTGTTTTATTTCTGGTGTAGTGTCCACTTAGGGTTTACTGTTTTTCTCTTCTCGTTGTCCTGTTTCATCGCGGTCTTTTATCGTTGCATCTGTCTGGCTGTCCTCTTTTAGTTTTTTGAAGATTGTGGGGATCGGCAATTTTTAGGAGACTTCTTAATTGGCCCTTTGGGGTGTAGTCCATTTTCTTCGTCGGTAGATCTCTCTCTATTCTTGTTTTAAGTTTTTGCCTTTTCTGTTGTTACGACTGCTTCTTCATCCTCGGCTTGCCTCTCCAAATCTTCTATTCTCCATTCGTCCCCATTTATTAAAAGTTTATCTCTAATAATGATTGCTCTTGCTCCCCCTTCGCGAGCTTCTAAAATGTGTGGTATCAGTTTTTTCCTAGTATCCCTTGTTTTATTGTCCATGGCCTCTTTTATCCGCACTTAGGATTCCTTCAAATTGTTCTGTTTTCTCAAAATTTCGGTTTTCTTTAATATAGTAGTTAGTCTCACTTTTATTGGTCTTTCTTGCTTGTTGTTTTTAATTCCAATTCGTTTTATGAAATCAGTTTCATGATCGAGTACTCTGACCTCGATTTTTCTGCTTTTTCTTTAATTAATATCTCCTTCAGCGGTTCCGTAGCTTCATTTTCTTTCTCGGGGATACTGAAGATGATTAGGTTTCTTTTCCTTGTTTCGTTTTCTAGCCATTGTATTGTTGTTTCATATTGTTTAATGGTTTCCTTGTTTTTCATTGATTTGGTTTCGTCAACTTTCTTTTCGATTTGTTCTAATTTATCCATAATGTCTTTTAGTGTTAATGCTTTTTTGTCTCCCATACTGTTATCCCTCGGTGTATTAGATGGTTTTCTCTCTTGTGAGATTTTTTAATTTCCCGGGCTTTTCGATTTTATTAGGTTGGTAAATTTCGAGGTTAACGTTGACTTGTATGTTATTCGATTTTCGACCTAGTTGTATCAGGTGCGGTTTTAGAGTTATATTTCGCGGTATTGCCTCCCATTTTAATTTCACGGCGTGTTATATTGAGCGATGCTCCGAAAATACTGGTTACACTAAAATTTAATGCACTTCTCCGTTTTATATTAGGTTATTAGTTCAAAGCATTTTTCACTTGTACTTGACACTTCCAATCTTCAAACTCAACTCCCCTTTTGAGCCGCTAAAATGAAATGTTCGGCCCTTATTGGAAGTAAGTTATCAAAATTACATCGACCAGGCTAATTTCATAGTCTTATAAACTAATCCTTTTGTTGCGCGATAATTAGGCACGATTATGCACAACGTTTCGCCGTTCAAATTAAATTTTTTCGTTTTTGTAGAACACAAGTTTTTGAAAAAAATTTGAGCCGTTTTAAGCCGCAAAAATGAAATTTTGCGCCCTTATAGGAAGTAAGTTATCAAAATTACATCGACAAGGCTAACTTCATAGTCTTATGAATAAACTAATCTTTTTTTGCGCAATAATTAGGCACGATTATGCACACCGCTACGCCGTTCAAATTAAATTTTTGCGTTCCTATAGGACACCAGTTTTTGAAAAAATTTTGAGCCGTTTTAAGCCGCAAAAATGTAATTTTGCGCCCCTATGGAAATAAGTCATTGCACAAATTACATCGACAAGGCTAAGTTCACAGTCTTATGAATAAACTATTCTTTTTTTGCGCAATAATTGGGCAGCCATTATGCGCTCTTTTGCACCGTTAAAGTTAACTTTTGCACCCTTATAGGAAAAATTGCATCGACAGGGTGAACTTCACAGTCGTGACCTTATACAAAAATTAATCTTTCCTTGCTTGTTAATAAGATGCTAATTATGGGCCGTTTTGCGCAAAACAGCACATAACCGTCGTCTAATTACTACATTGTAGTGGATAAGCAACCTTATGAATTTAAAACGTAGGTAGGTAGCTTTCACATTAAATAGGAATTTTTATTTAGTATACTCAAAATCAAAGTCAAATTTACCTCCAATTCTGTCAGAAAAACTGCGATGTCTAATTTTTGTGAAACCCACGTTATGTCGCTGCCACAAAAGTAAAAAATAAGTTTCTTCCATAGTTCACATCTTGACTATTTGCTAAAGCATTTTGTAAAAGTACGAGTAAAAAGTTTAAACGTAAAACCTTAGGGTACGTTCACTTTTGTACACAGGTTTTTAAAGAGTGAATTCCCCTACTATATCGCTTCCAAAATACATAATTCCTTTTTTATTTCTTAGTTTGACTATATACAAGCAAACTGATTTAAACCTAAGGCCGTTTGTTGCGTGCACACCATCTAAGAGCCTTGTTTCGGTTTTCGCTGTGTGATAGTGCTACTGTTCGGAGTCTGTTCTTCAACTCTTCTGCAGACTACAAAAAACACATCTTCAATCAAACTTTTCGATTCTTGCGTTTCAGCAAATCCGTTTCAATTTTCAATAAAATAATTCCTATATTAACCAAAATATGTCTAAACTTTTAATTTTAGGTAGGCAACTATCGCCCTCCTGAAAATGTTAACTATTCAAAGAATGCAAGTTTGCAATATTCCGTAATTTAACAGCGTTTTTGCGCTGCCGACAATATAGAAGTATGTTTATTTAGAACTAGTAACATAATTTGTTAAAAACTGGTATCTCAAAATTTTAATACATTGTTGTTTTATATTCTATACCACGAAATGAGTTGACTGATATCGTTTTCTAACTACTAATATATTTTTATAATCGGAATGCGACTTTATATTCACATTTACATAAAATCGATAATATAATTTATTGAAAGGAAATCTTAACAACTACAATATTTACACTTGTCTCCAAATTCAAATATATTAAGTGACATAGAAAGAAGAACACCCAGTAATAATCAAATTATTTGAACAATTTTTGGTATACATGTGTATTCGAGTTAAACTAGTGAACGATCAAACTTTGATAAAAATTAAACTGTTAACTTTTTCAAACAAAACTTAATGTGTTGCGCCACCACGATGTCTTATATGCACCCTTTAACACGTCTGGGCATACTTCTAATGAGGTGATCGATTTCCTCCTGAGGTATCTCATCCCATGCTATCTGTAACTCATACTGCAGAGCCACTAGAGTTTGTGGGGGTGGGGTAAATTCCCATAATATCCCAGACGTGCTCGATTGGTGGAAGATCGGGAGATTCGGTGGCCAAGGCAACAAAGCATCTTGATTGGCCTCAAAATTAGCCAAACAAGCTGTAGCAACATGAAGTCGTGCGTTGCCTTGTTGGAATGTGCTGTTGGGGATGGTCTGAACATAAGGTACAATATGTGGTTCTACGATCTCCTTGATGTAGCGCGCAGCGGTCATGTTACCTTTAATGAAGACTAAACGTGACCTACTTCCAATAGCAATAGCCCCCCCATACCATAACTCCAACTGTGTGGTGCACATGCCTTTCCACAGAAAATTGGGGATCTTGTCTTTCACTACGCCGTCTTCTCACCATTGCAAGACCGTCATGCATGCCCAAATAAAATCTGGACTCATCATTGAAGACAATTGAATTCCATTCTTGGTCCCAATTTGCGCGTTCTCTACACCACGCTAGACGATCACGTCAGTGCCCAGGAGTCAGTGGTAACACAAAATGGGGACGCCCTTCAATGTTATGCTAACCACTGGTCCGCAATCGCCCGTGTAGACGAGAAGCGGTCCCATAGAGCCAGTACTCTAAGACGGCGATCTTCGGCTTCTGTGGTTCTTCGAGCACGTCCTGTACCTCTCGCTCTTCGTGTACGGCCCTCTTGGTTCCATGTCCGACCACAGACTGCCACAGTGTTGACTTTAAGTCCACCTCTAGGAGTGATGCCGATGTGTCGTATTTTCGGAGGGGAGCGAAGCCTTAAAGCTTATGGTTAGACCACGTCCATTTTATTAGGGTCTTGTAGAATTTATTCAACCTAAAACATGAGGTATAAATGTAATACCAATTTTTTTGGTAATGTGCTAACCCTCAGATTCCGGACTCGGCCCACCATTATATTCCAATAAAATTTATGATCCGCCGCCTATGTAACAGAACCTACGTTATAATGCCATACTTACAGATTTTTTATGATTATTCAATATAGAAATGTACAATATATTTTATTAGGCGTATAAATGATTTTTCGCCGATTTTTATTATAAATTGGTCATTTATTGTGAAAACGGAAGCTAATGTTTTATTCGTATGCCACAACTTTTCCCCATCTTCATATGATGTGCAGTGTTGCTCAGATGCGCCATCGATCGAAACAAGGGGAAATCAGGAGGAGCAATGTCTGGTCAATACGGCGGGCGTGGTAAAACTTCCAAATTGAGAGGTTCCAAATGGGTTTTGAACGACGGCGCAGCATATGGATGAACATTGTCATGCAGGAGTATAATTTTGTCGTGTCTAAAGTAATAATTGGCGCGTTTTTCCTTAAGTGCTCGACTCAATCTTACCAATTGTGTTCGGGAGACAGCCCGAGTAATGGTTTCGTTCGATTAGAGCAACTCATAGTACACGACACCAAGCTGATATTACTAAATTCACAAGAGTTTTTTGGCTTAGCTGTAGATGTTGAGTCATGGCCAGTTAGTCCCCATGATTTCTTCCTTTTGGGATTATGATAGTGGATTCATTTTTCATCGCCAGTAACTATTACGGTGCAGCATTTCACATACTAAAAATCGGCGTTCAATGTTTCTCGGCGTTAGTTCACATGGACCCCAATATTCTTGTGTTTGAATCATTCCCAATGATTTCAACCGACGTGAAATTTCTTGTTGTCTCTCCTAATGTAAGTGCAAGTTCTTTTTCATTTGGCACGAATCTTGATCCAATAATGCTTCCAATTCTGTTTCTTCGTTCACTGACTTCGATGTCAAATTCACCGTTCTTGAAATTTTGATACTACTATTTCTCTCATTAAGACAGTATCACCATATGCGTCTAAAAGCAACCGATGCGCCCGAGCTGCAGATTTCTTCAAATTGAAGAAGTAAATCAAAAGTTTCCGCAAATGATGCTTATTCGCCTCAAAACGCGGCATTTTCGCACACAAAAGGTTATATTATACTGATAAGAAATCACTAGTATTTTAAGGTTATGTTGTTAACAGATCTCCAACCAAGATTCTTTATTTATTTTTGTAATGTGTTTACCTCCAGATCCCGGTGAGCCCGCCCACCTTACCATTTTGTTTCAATAAAATGTATGTTTTGCGACCTATGGAGTAGAGTGTACATTATAATGCCATACTTTACAGTTTTTTTATAATTATTAAATATATGCATATGTAATATATGTTAATATAAATGCAATACCAGGATTTTCCTTATTTTGCTAATGTGTTTACTCCCAAATCCCCTGTGAGCCCGTTCTATTCCAAGAAAATTTATGCTCCGCTGCCTATGGAACAGGTTATAATGCCATACTTACAGGTTTATTATAATTATTAAATGTATGAATATATAATATATATTAATATAAATCCAATACCAAGATTTTTTTTATTTTGGTAATATGTTTTCCTCCAAATCTCCGGTGACCCCTCAACATTCTATTGTTCCGCGGCCTATGGAACAGAATTTATGTTATAATGCTCTACTTACAGGTTTTTTATAATTATTAAATATGTGGATATGTTATATATATATATATATATATATATATATATATATATATTAATATAAATACAATACCAGATTTTTATTGTACTTTGCTAATGTGTTTAACCTCAGATTCCCGGCGAGCCCGCTCACTCCATCATTCTATTCCAAGAAATTTTAAGTCCCGCCGCATATAGAACAGAGCTAATGGTATAATGCCACACTTACATGTTTATTATAATTATTAAATACATGAATATATTATATGTTAATATAAATGCAATACATCATTTTTGTTTATTTTGGTAATGATAGATCAAAGGAAAAAATGTTGGTTAGGTACGGGTATGTACGATATTAATGTAACTTAACCTTCACGACATTCCCTTGCGGGGTAGGCAAAACAATCCCTGCCTCTTGTTTATTTTTCATTCACAATCTTTCTCCATGGTTTCCTATCTCCGCATACCTCCCTAGCTTCCGCAAGATTCATACATAGTCTCTGACATGCGCTTTTATTTTTAAAACTCCTTATCTTTCTTTCCTTTATCATAGATTCTACTACATTCAGCCAAGTTTTACGCGGTCTACCAGGCCCGGCCTTTCCCCTAACCTCACCCACATATATTTGTTTCGTTAATCTTGAGTTGTTCGTTCTCTCAATGTGACCAAACCAACGTAATGTACAACTTTTATATCTATCCATCATCGTCTTCTCCTCACCACACTTCACACGTCATTATGCATTCATTTTTTATCTTGTCCCTTCTCGTTTTACCACATGCGCTTCTCAGGAATTTCATACCCACGGCATTTATTCTCACTTCCATACGGTACTGACGGGACGAATACGCCATTATAGATTGCTCGTTTCGCAGCTAGGCTCATGCTTTCATTTCTCATTATCGTCCACATACTTCCAATCATTTTCCTTCCAGCATTGACCCTTGCTCCAATCTCGCTCTCAATTATACCATCTGCAGTAAACATTCTACCCAGATATACCAGCTCGTCCACTTGCTCCACAATTTCATCTTGCAGATTAAATACTCTACTCTCCTTTCCACCTTTCCGATTGAACACCACAATCTAAATTTTTTTCACATTTACCTTTAGGTCCATGCTCTCACAGACTGTATCAAACTTCCTCAGAGCAGTTTGGAACTCATTCGCACTGTCACTTAATAAGGCTGTGTCATCTGCATACATCTGAAGTCGTACATTTACGTTACCAACCATTACACCATTTGTATCGGTACATTCCTGTGTAACACATTTATCCATGTATACATTGAACGACCACGGTGACATCACACAACCGTGTCGCACTCCTTGCTCAATATTAAAGTATTCACTCACACCTCCTCTCGCCCTAACACATGCCCGACTACCGTTGTATACTGCCCTTATTCCATTTGTTAGACCTTTATTTACGCCATATTCATTTAATATTTCCCACAGCGTCTCCCTATTCACTCTGTCATATGCTTTCTCCAGATCTACAAACGCACAGTACAACTTCCTTTTTACCTTTAAATACTTTTCGATCACAAACTTATAACAGTTACGTAATTATGTTAATACATTAAAATCCCAATACGGGAAGGATAACAAAATTCAAACCCATGTTTGAAATATAGGAGTGAATTGTCAAACATGATGAATTAATCCATCTTTCAATCCAATATAAAAGTTTTAATTTCAACGATTAATTAGTTAAATTTATGCGTAAAACAACCCATGTGGTCAACTTCGAATGAGGATAAAATTCTAAAACGAGAAAACTTTAATCGGTTTAAATATTAATTACAACTGAATCTAAGAAATTTAATAAAGATTAATGAAAATCAACGCGAGACCAGCTGCGTGTAATCAGCTGTTCTCCGAAACGAGAGAAATTAGCCACAGGTGTTGCCAATATACCTACTACGTGAACTTATTTCAGAAAAATATAATCTGGAGAGCAACCATCTGATCGACACATCCTCTCCCTGGCATGAAGCCACCTTGCACATTCCACATCTTAGTTTGTGTAGTTTCTCGTGCTCTATCAATCAGTATTCTTCCAAATACTTTACCAGGCACGCTGAGCAAGCTTATTTCTCTGTAGTTCTTACAATCACTCTTGTTTCCCTTACCCTTATACAATGGTACAATGATCGCACTCTTCCAATCCCTCGGCACGTTTCCACACATAAGGCATACATTGAATAATTCACACAGTCTTCGTATAAGCTTTGCACTACCATACTTGAGCATTTCACCAGTGATTTCATCTACGCCTGCTCCCTTGCCGTTTTTCAACCTTCCTACCGTTTTCTCTACCTCATTTATTCCAATATCCTTCTTAGTTTCATTCATCATTTCTTCTATATTTTCCTTATTTAACCCTTTAGTCTTACTTTCCTCACTACTGTACAGCTTTCCGAAATATTCTTGCCAGCATTTCCTCACTTCACAATCGTACCATACCATTTCGTTTCTAGTATTCATCACTCCTGCAGCGTTCTGTTTTGGGCCACGTTTTGTATTTTTTGACCCATTTCCAGAAGAGTTTTTTTGTTTCCCTCAAAATCATTCTGCATTTTCTCTCGTTCCACAGCCATCACTTCCTGTTTACTTATTCTCACTGCCTCCTTCGCTTCTTTGTTTCTTAATCTGTACACCTCATACAATCGCTTCTTCTCAGTCTCATTTTTTGCAGCAATCATTGCCATGTACGCATCTTTTTTCTTACATACTACCTTTTTTACCGACTCATTCCACCAAGCACATTTTTTTCTGTCTAGCTACAGGTCACTCTTCCACATATTCGCACGGCACAATTGACAACAGAGTTTTTCAAGCTTATTCATGCACTTTCAACGTCAGTGTCTTTTATTTGTTCGTTCCACACTGTTTCATTCAAATTCAGCTCTTTACTCACAGCATCTGCGTATTTCATTCTCGCACCATTATCCACTACTTTGTCAACCCTAATTTTGGACGTTCGCACTACGTTTGCTTTCCTTCTCCAGACCCACTTTTGCCCTAAACTCACTCTCGATACAACCAAACAGTGGTCCGATCCACACTCCGATCCGCGCATTACTTTTGTGTCTTTCACCAGGTTTTAAGCCGTTCATCATACACTATCAAGTCTATCATACTTTTAGATTCACCTCTTTGCCATTATACATATGCACATTTTTATGTTTAAACCACGTATTGGATACAAACAGGCTTCTCTCCACACAGATGTTCAGCAGGTGTTCACCGTTCTCATTGACTCGTTGGTCTTTCCTAGAACGCGTTTACTATGTTCTCTCTGTACACCCACCCATCCGTTAATATCCCCCACTATAATCACTCTTTCGTTTGGCTTACATACGTTCAACACGTTCTCTACTTCATTCCAGAAGTTCTCACGCTCCTGGTCTCTTTCTCCATTCACCGGTGCATAGCATGCAATAAGAAACATTCTTCGAAACCCCACTTTCATTCTTACCCATATTACCCGGGGAGATACCAATTCGTACTGTTTAACACATCTTTTCGCTCTTTCACTTATGATCATCCCAACTCCTTTTGCGCCATGCACTTCCGTCTCAACTCCTGACCATAGTGGCAGGCTGCCATCCTCCATCTCCACAGCATCCTTTCCTTTGCGCTTTGTCTTCGATACACACAGAATATCAACGTGTCTTTCGTACATTACATTCGCAATTTCAAATTCTTTACCATGCATACCTCTAACATTCCACGTACCGACTCGCCATTCATGCCTTGCACAGTCGTCAGCAACGGGGCCTGTCTGTTTCGACCATGACCGCCCCTTGTAGCCAGGTCGATCCGAGGCAATTGTATTGTTTTCTTGAGTAATACCATAGCGAGCAGACCGGTTACTGACCAAATCGTGCCCCGGACGATGTAGCATTCCCTACTAACGGTATCGTCCTACCGGACAGTTATTTGTCTACTGTCACGACATAATAGATAGATATAAATAATAGATCGTATACTTACTGTATGAGTCTCAAAATGTACATATATACATGTAGATTTTTTTTTCTTACCTACGCGTTTCAACCATACTGCTCTATACGCGATTCCTTGTTCCGCGCCCCTTACCGGACTTGCTGGTATTTATTAGCGACCAAATGATTCAATTATTATTTTATTTTATTTTTTTTAGCTTTTCGAGTTATATATTTATTTATCCAATCAGTTTTATTATTGTCGCGAGCCGTTACAACTTAAATAAATATTTTATTAGTTCTCTATGATTCATTGTTATTGCAAAAATGTTTACCTGTTCGAGTCCAATCCTTAGACAAAAGGTTTATGTTTGCTTTATAATTTTTTTAAGTTAAAGTTTTAACAATCATATGGGTTTAATAGAGCCGTATTTTTCGTAAATACTGTAGCAATCCTAGATGTTATTTCGCGCCTATTTCAACTAATGAGCTTTTTACTGGTTAGATTATCATTATCTTTGTTTATTATTAATATTCACACCGCTGGGTATAAAAATCTGTTCAAACGCTTACCCTTATTAACTATAATTATTTACTTTATGGTTTACATTAATAATAAAATGATCATTTTTTTAAACCTTTATTTTAATGTTTGTAAAACAATTACTTACAAATTGATACATTTAATCCGGCACTGCATTCGTAAAGTAGCGGACAAATTTAATTAAAATTCGAATGGGAGTTTAGGAATAAAATGCTCGGACCCATCGATTTTTATTTTCAATTTAGAATTTTTTACGTAAAAGTGAAACATACAGGTTGTGTCAAGAAGAATATATGACGTCATTGACATTTTTTAAAAATATCAACCACCACTTTTTATTGCAGAATTAGAAAGGGTGCATCTTTTTACGTCTGACAATGTAAATATGGACGAAGGTTACATAAGGAAATATTGAATAAAAATTATCGTAAACATTAACAATGAGCAAAGTTCATTGTCTATGTAAGAAAACGTTAAATTGTACATTTTGTTAAAATTAGTTTAATTATTTGCACGTTAGCAACTTGTGTATAGTTTTTTGATAAGCGACAGCATTGTTATCGTGAGTTTATCTAGTAACTACTTTACCGTTATGTGAAATATGAGGAAATTAAGCGAACATGAAAGAATTGAAATCCTGTGATGTTTGGTTTCGGAGATAGGTCGCGCACTCAATCAGAAGTGGTTACGTTGTTTAATGCAACTCACCCTGATCGACCGTCCATTAGCCAAAGTATGGTAAGCAGAGTTGAGGCGAAATTTCGGGAATTTTGACATGTTCGGGATATGAGAAAATCTGGTCGAAAGTCGATAGGTGAAGATCAGTTGAACATGGTGTTAGCAGTGCAAGAGAATTCTAATACCACCATAAACTGTTGAAAACAGAGAAGTTACATCCCTACAAGATATGCTTTCTTCACGAGCTGTCGGAAGATGATTTTGATTGGCGAAATGAATTTTGTGAAAAAATGAAACAATTATGTTATGGTAACGCTAATTTTGTAAAAAGAATAATTTTTACGATGAAGCAACATTTGCTTTAAACGGTCATGTGAACAGACAAAATTGTCGTTATTGGGCAACCGAAAATCCTGATTGGTTCACGGAATACCACATCCAAAACCCTCAAAAATTGAACGTTTGGTGCGGCATAGTTGACGGAAGAGTTATAGGTTCTTACTTCTCCGAGGATACTCTCACTGGTGTGAGATATTTAGACTTTCTTCAAAATGACTTCCTCCTCGCTCTAATAACATTGTATCCGGCTTTAGAAGAGCCCGATATGCACCACCGTAACCATCTTTTTTCAACAAGATGGAGCGCCACCTCACTACGTTTTACCTGTTCGTGTATTTGGATGAAATTTTTTCAAATCGTGCTATAGGTAGAAAAGGAACAATTGAGTGACCAGCCAGATCGCCAGATTTAAATCCTCTGAATTACTTCTTGTGGGGAATACTTAAAGAGTAAAGTATACGCCACGCGACCGGCCAATTTAGAAGATTTAAAAGCACGAATTCGCCAAGAAATTAGAAACATTACCGCAGATGTCATCGACCACATTCAAAAATCCTTTGTTAATCGCCTTGGCTATTGTCAGATTGTTAACGGTGTTCAATTCGAACATTTTAATTTAAATTAGTGGAATCATTTTACAACTAAATTAGGCCTAACCTCAAAAACTTGTCAGTGTTTCAAAATATATTTTATTAAAAAAATCATTTGGATATTTCTTATTAGAAATGATATATGGTATCCATATAGGTACGGTTTTTTCTTCAAAATGACCACATCTTCTAAACTACTTTGTATAACGTAATGAAACCTTATATTGAAAGAATGGCCGAAGTGAGCTGAATCCAAATTTGAAATAACACACACGGTGTCCCATTTTGGTTCACGCTGTATAAATGAAACACCCTGTATAACCTAAAATAATTTTAAAACATGCGCCTCAGTTCTTTGTACTACACTTCAAACTTTTGTTCTCCTGTTCCATCAAATAAGGAAGGTATCGCCCGCGGACGCAAGTTTGGGACATCCTGTATTAACACCATCCATATGTACCTTGACGTACGTAAAAAGATTTACCCTTTCTAATTCTGCAATAAAAATGGGGGTTTACGTTTAAAAAAATGTCGATGCCGTCATATTTTTCTTGACACACCCTGTATATTTCCTTTCACCTAAAAAAATTCTAAATTGAAAATAAAAATCGACTGATCTGAGCGTTTTCTTGCTAAACTCCCATTCGAATTTTAATTGAATTTATCTGCTACTTTGCGAACGCACTGTATTTTTAATTTAAAGGTTCGCCTGTATTTACTTTTGTAACATTTGAGAAGAATGCTGTTTAAGTCAAAACGTGTATCTGTGTTTTTCTAATTAAGAATTGGATTACATTGACGAAAAAGCGTGCGGTTTTTATTCCACATCAGACACCTTGTATTAACGTCATCCATATGTACCTTGTCGTACGTAAAAAGATTTACCCTTTCTAATTCTGCAATAAAAATGGGGCTTGGCGTTTAAAAAAAATGTCGATGACGTCATATATTTTTCTTGACACTCCCTGTATATTTCACTTTTACCTAAACAAATTCTAAATTGGAAATAAAAATCGATGGGTCTGAGCGTTTTCTTGCTAAACTCCCATTCGAATTTTAATTGGATTTATCCGCTACTTTACGAACGCGCTGTATGTTTAATTTAAAGGTTCGCTTGGATTTACGTTTGTAATACTTGAGAAGCCTGCTGTTTAAGTCAAAACGTGTATCTCTGTTTTTCTAATTAAGAATTGCATTACATTGACGAAAAAGCGTGCGATTTTTATTCCATACCAGACACCCTGTATTAACATCATCCATATGTACCTTGACGTACGTAAAAAGATGTACCCTTTCTAATTCTGCAATAAAAATGGGGGTTGACGGTTAAAAAAAATGTCGATGACGTCATATCTTTTCATGACACCCTGTATATTTCACTTCTACCTAAACAAATTCTAAATTGCAAATAAAAATTGACGGGTCCGATCGTTTTCTTGCTCAACTCCCATTCGAATTTTAATTGAATTTATCCGCTACTTTACGAACGCGCTGTATTTTTAATTTAAAGGTTCGCTTGTATTTACGTTTGTAATACTTGAGAAGCCTGCTGTTTAAGTCAAAACGTGTATTTCTGTTTTTCTAATTAAGAATTGCATTAATATAAATTAATAATAATAATAAATAATTACACCCCGTTATGACTTAAAGTGGAATTCAGACCTTATTCTTTTACATTTAAAGTACTACACTGCCATTTATATTTGTTTTAATGTAACAAACAATAACTTAACAAGTCTATCTCCTTTTTTAAATTCCATAACTTTTCCATAGGTGGTGTTAATTTCACATTTAATTATCCTGCCAGCTATATTTGATTTAATCCTACCTTGTTCTTTAAATTTCATAACTTTTCCATAGGTGGTGCTAGTTTCACATTCTTTAATTATCCTGCCATCTATAATTGTTTTAATGTAACAAACGGTAACTTACCAATCGTAACTTCATTTTAAAACTTCATAACTTTTCCATAGGTGGCGTTAGTTTCACATCATTCATTAATACGATCAAATTTTTTTGCTGTATAGAATTTTTTTTTGTATTAACTTATATCGTTGATTGAAGATTCTTCAATCAACGCTTATATATAATAAGGGATTCCTTCAGGCTTCAATTAATTATGGTAACATAATTTTATTTTATTGGAAAATATTTTTCATTTTATTTTAATGCTTTCCAAAATTGATTGTATCATTTTAACTAATAATGGTAATTATTTATTTTACAGAAATTCAGCAGTGGATAGTTTCCACATTTTATGTAACTATCTGATAAAGGCCACTGACCGGAACGTGTTTATGTCTCATTAATAAACATTAGCTGTATTACTTCTATTTAACCTGCCAAAAATAAACGTTTTGTGTTGTATTGTTGAGTGCAGTTTCAAAACACTGAATGTTTGATGTGCTAAAAAAGTGTGCCTGTTATGGTAAACAAGAAAAATAGTTAGCAATTTGTAGCTATATCAAATTGAATCATTTTTTGCGAATATCCATACTTGAATATTGTAATTTAGATTTATTAGTTTTTTTTTCTACAGAAATCTGTAATTTTTTTTATTGATATGAGCTTGATTGTATATATGTAAACATAAGTTTTACGTCACATCAAATAAGCTATGACACAAACCCATGTTATATATTGCCACACACAGATGGCGCTTTGGGTCATATTGGAAAAATGAAAATGAGAGGAATTTTGATTAAATTGCGTAACACAAAAAGGTATTAAAAGAATAATGTTTAGTCACTCAACCTTATAAAATTGGAGGTGTTGTAGTGTGGTTACGATCAAGTACTAATTATTTAACATATTAAAGATGCAAATTGAAGGAGAAGTAATGTTGAGCTGAATGAATATATTTCTTTTCACATTGTTTTTCATACAACTACATTTTTTATGAATTCTGGAATTTAACTGTATGCGACCTAAAAACTAGCGGTGTGTGATATTTTCAGAGTTTGAAATGACGATAAAAGCGTACCCGTGTCGCGCTACTGCTCCGGTCGGGTACGTGACGGGATTTTCAATACGGGTCTCCATCACGCCTTACTCACAACCACGTCCAAGTCTTAATCTGAAGGTGTCCGGAACAGGGTACAAATGCTGCTGCTCTGTGACAGTCGATATCGATCGCACATCATCATATTGCTGCCTTCTTCAGGTTCCTCAAGCTAGAAAAGTTTTTTAGCGTTACTGGTTATACGACGTACTTAATTTTTGTCGATTTTTCCGTCTGATGTCTTTAAATCGACATTTTCATCGAAAATCATTGCTTTTTTCTTATAGAGTTTTTTTTTTCAACATAAAATAGATATATTTTTTGTAATTCGAAATTAATTACTATAATTTTAGTTGCCAGGGAATTTCGATTTTTTTTGTGTAGATGTGCAGAAAGCAAATTCTGTGTGAATGCAGACTACATCGTCAAATAAAATCGACGTAGGGCTGGCTTGGCCCTCAAATACATTTGTATGCTACGAGTAACCCGGTACAAACGTGCATTCCAACGTAATTCAATTTGCAATCAACGGCCAATCAATTGATTTGAACTCGGTACAGTTTGTCACACGGATTTTCGAATGTTTCAAATTTGCTGGTTTAATTGTACTAGAATTTTTACGGAAAAAGTGTCCACTCACGAACAGTCCCTTGAGACTGATCGTTGAGTTGAGAAAAGTCTTATTTCTACTATACTTGGAGAAGTACACTAAGTCGTATATTCTTACTCTCTGACATTGATGTTGGCAGAATGTGTATAAATTTACTTTACGTTTGGAGCTATTTTTTAGACTCTATTCGTTCTTTTATTTAACACTGATCACTTATTCACTAGTTAAACATTCTTGCAATACCTTATGTGTGGTCAGGATATCTGTTATTTACAGTTTATACTAGGATTAGGGTCTTGGGAAATATTAAAATGAATTGCCAAAATGCTTTTCCCTTCGGCGATTATAAAACCCGCACGGTATAAATTAGTTTATGTTTGGGTCAAGTTACACCCTTCTCAAAAAGGGGATATCAGCAATGATGACGAATTTGAAAATAGTTTTATTAAAATGACATTAGATACAATTTAATATTGTAGTTAAGACTAAAATTATATAATGTATCACTCGCTATTTATTAACGGGAACTTGATTAATAATCTTTGTTTGTTACAGAATAAATTGCTAAGCATGGATGAACAAAAGGCGAAGTTACTAACCCTCAATGTTGCTGTACATCGTTTTATTTTAGAAAATAAAAATTATAACTCATCTGCACTTAAAGGTGATATTTCCGATTTATATCGTGCCTGGTACGATGTCCACAGCAGGTAAGATTTTCTTTATTCTTATTTTTCACACAGTTGTTGCCACTTAGATATTGTGTTGGTATTCAAACGTGTCACATTAATCAGAAGTGAAATTGTTGACATATATACAAAATGTGTAGTTGCAAGGTGAAATTACTGTATTAAATATTTTCATGAAATTTTTGACATAAATCAACTACTTCCGGTTATATCGGAATAATTTGAAAAGAAAGTCAATTTGTATGAATATTATTATATCACTTTTCAAAAATGCTGGAACAATTCGGTAATAATTGTTCTTTGAGGTTTGAATTTTGTTGTAAAAAAAAATTACATAATATTTATATGTTTATTGCATAATTACATATGTCGCACCTATAATTCCTGATTGATTTGTGTAATGTGGGGTTACGCGTCAAGAAGCGAAGTTCACTATGTAACGAATACACTTTTGTATGCTCAAGTACACTCAAGTTCAAATAAATATACTATAATTAAGTTGACGCACAAAATCTTAGTTGTATATTACTGATAATCGAACTATTTTTGTAATTGTAGTTTAATGAAGCGATATTTTACGCTTGTCACTTTTAGTTTTTCCGCTTACATAAATAGTGGATATTATCTTAGTTTTCAAACCCCCTGCTTGGGGTGGAAAGGATACATTCATGACCATTCGAAAAAATCATAATCTTAAGTCTTAAGCTATTGGAAATGTCATGTAATTCAGTTGCACGTCATTAGTTTATGTAACGTTCTAGATTGTTTCTATCTCCTTTTGGGTCATGGCGACTTACGAAATAGTAGCGCGAATAATTTGTTCGATCCAGCTAAATAAATGGATGTCGTGCGTCGGTTTTTTCGTGGAATTTTATATAATTTATTTGTTAGTGTAATGAAAGTGCACATTATACGTTGAAACGTGAAGTTCGTGGGTGAGTAAGAATATATATATATATATATATATATATATATATATATATATATATATATATATATATATATAGGATTGATCGGATTTTCACAGTTTATGCTTTGAGCGCGCTGAAGCGGACTCTGCTTGCGTCATCAGACTTAGTCCTGAGAAGGACTGTTTTCGCACTAAGCCTGATGACGAAAGCAGAGCCCGCTTCCGAAACGTCGCACTCAAAAAGCATAAACTGTGAAAATAGGCCAATCAACTCCATTAATAGGAAACCACAGTTACAAAACACTTATAATACAGAATATATATATATATATATATATATATATATATATATATATATATATATATAGGGTGTTCTAAAAGTCTATCAGGAAACTCCGGAAGGAGATTCTACGAGCTAAAATAATAGCAGTTTGTAAGGAAATTTTACGGCTTGTCAAAGACCGATTTTTTAAAATTTTCTTTTTAAATAACTTCTGCAGTTCAAGGTCGATTAGTCTCTCATTTGACATACTTATTAACTAGATCAAGTTCTATTGGAGCAGTAAAAAAGTTTCATTATGCGCCGTTAGAGGGCACTTTACCTAAAACTTAAAATTTGTTCTGTTGATAACTTTTTTCTCTTGCCAAACATCGCAAAAATATGAACATTATTATAAAGAGAAACAATATTAGAAAAAATTATGTGCTCTTTATTCAAGCCGATAAATGCAACCGTTTAGTCAGAAATCGCTATTAAAGTTTTATTCAAATATCAAATGTTGATAATTCCATTCGTTAATTAACCGAGTTGGCATGCTTCAAATAACTGTTATTAATACTCTTGATACGAATTGTCATGAACATTGTTTAATCTTCGTATAAGTTTGATTTTTTACCATAATAATTTGGAAAATGGCTCAGCAATACTCAAGTTACTCAAATTGCAAACAAATGACAATCCGAAACAAAATTTCCTTGCAAACTGCTATTATTTTAGCTCGTAGAACCTCCTCCCGGAGTTTCCTGATGGACTTTTAGAACACCCTGTATATACACTGTGTCTATTTCATACGGCCTCGCTCGATTAAAGTTAAAAAAAATCAAACAACAATTTTGGACAGTAGCAGCGTGAATATTTTTGTATACGCAAACGCAGAAGACACTAAACCTTTATTTTTTTAATGGCACGCCCAGTATGTTATTGTATATTTGAATTCTGCTCCCTTTTCCTATCCCCACAACCTAGCACACAATAGCTTATAATGAATGTTTTAGAAATTTTGTTTGATTGTATGTATGATTTTGAACCAAATTAATCCGGGCTACATGTTGACCAAGACTCGTGAGTAAATCTAGCTCATGGTAAGCCAGGCAATCTATTTTGCCGAATCCACAGCAAAATTGGCGTTTTACCATAGTTTTCTACATATTGAGTGCTTTAGATAGGTTGATTTTCGCGTATTCGTATGTGTTCGAGCGTACAGAAAAAATTGCTTAACTTTTTTTAATTTGTTTTCGACAATTTGATATCATATCTCTTATTTTGTCCTCGATCGGGTGAAACGTTAAGGTCAAGAAAATGTTCTACAGACACAATATGTTAGTATGGATGCTCTTCAAAAGCATTTTCAAAAAACGTCAACTAGCATAGTTGACGTCCAGGTTCACACCTTTTCAAGATTTTAATGCAACATGATGTGGTACGTCCGTCGTGTCCATGTAACCAAACGACTTTTTCAAACCTGGATCAAAGGCAAACGTTAATAAATTTCTACGACAACTCATGACAATTTATGGGTGTGTATTGGAAAGTATTTTTTTGTGAAAATACTACATACGTATTTCATTTACCACAATTAATGACCTACTCCTGAAAAAATAACATCAAAAGTAATAGGTCAAGCTCGACACCAAGTATCTCAACTTGTGACCTATTTTCAATAAATAGAGGTCAAAGGTAAAAACGGTCAACCTGGTCAGTGTCTGTAATCCGACACGGCCGTAGTGTCTTGTGTACAGAAAAACGGCTCGACTTTTTTCAAACCTGTTACTAGCGTCGCGAGTAGAGGTCCGCACTTCCTATCTTGACCTTATTGGTTCGACTCCACCTGAATAAAAGATAAAGGTCAATACTTTTGAGCATATGGGTGTCATTCGAAAGCATTTTTTGTCGTAATTTCACTTATGTCTTTCATTGAACTCAACTCGCTTTAACAATTTCAATGAGCGCTCTAGATAGAAGAACTTTTGAAGATCATAAATCATGTCTGCACGTCTGTATGTCTGCGATTACAAAAACAGTGGCTGAACTTTTTTCAAATCCGTTTTCGCCAATTGATAGCGTAATAATTAAAGATGTGTACTCGACTGACTACTACTGGTTCAAAGGTCAAAGTCAACAATTTCTTTTACTAACACTGACTGTGTCATTTGAAAACATTTCTTGTAGAAAGTTTAAATATGTATTTCCTTAATCGCAACTATGGCCTGTTCTTTGCACATGTAAGTGAAAGGTCTCCAAGCTTAATACCTGCAACACTGCTTCAAGGCCGTATTTAAAACCACCCTTCGACCATATGGGGGTCATTCAAAAGTATTTTTTGTCGAAATTTTAACGTATATCTTTTATTGACCTCACATTTTGAGTCAAAGGTAATATATAGCTCAATATCTTAAACTCCGTTTCACACATTTCAACGAATCTCCTACATAGGCCAAGGTCGGCAATTTTTTTTTACTGACACTGACCGGTGACATTTAAGATCGTTTTTGTAGAAAACTTAAATATGCGTTTCGTTGATAGTAACTTATGGCTTATTCTTTGCACATGGAAGTCAAAGGTCACCAGCTCAATACCCGGAATATTGCTTCAAGGCCGTATTGAAAATCATTCTTTGACCATATGGGCGTCAGTTGAAAACTTTTTTTGCTGAAATTTTACTTTGTTTTTATTGACCTCGCTCATGAACTCACAAATTAAGGTGACAACTATTATATAGCTCGATACCTTAAACTTAGTTTCAAACATTAAAATGATTTTCCTACATAGTGTGCACTTTAGGTACAAGGACCTTTGAAAGTCATAGATTGTCATACCATCATCGTCCGTATGTCCGAGATTACAGAAACAATGCATTTTTGTAGAAAGTTTAAATATGTATCTCGTTGATCGCAATTTATGGTTTACTATTTGCAATGTAACTCAAACGTCGCCAAGCCCAATACCAGTAAAACAGTTTTCAGGCTATGTGGAAAATATCCCTTTGACCATATGGGTGTCATTCGAAAGCTATTTCTGTCGAAATTTTACTTTATCTTGTATTGACCTTTCACCTCACAAGTTGAATTGAAAGGTAATATCTAGAAGTTTATTTCAAACATTTCAATGAATATCCTATCCTATATAGTGAACGCTGAACGCTTTAGAAGAATGACATTTGAGGGTGATAGATTAATGTCAGTCTGAACAGACACGCTGGTCAACGTCGGTATGTCAAAGACGGAGTGACTGCTACTGGTTCAAAGGTCAAGATCAAGAAACATTTTTACTTAACAATGACCGGTGTTTAAATATGTTTCTCGTTCATCGCAGCCATGGTCTATTCTTTGCACATTAAGTTAAAAGTCGCTAAGCTCCAATACCTGCAACACTTCTTTAAGGCCGTATTGAAACTTTATTTTTATCTCCTCCACAGTGAATGCAGATCTAAGGTCACTTTCATGTGGTCTGGTACGTCTGTTTCGTTCGTGCCCGCGATCAGCATAAACAAGTTACGTCAATCGAGTAACCCCTTCTGAGTCAAGGCAAACAATTTTCTACTGACATTCTGTTACAATATGGGTATGATTCGAAAACATTTTTAGTCGAAATTCCACTTAGGTCTGTTATTGATCTTATGACCTATCTCTCACAAATTTGTGGCAAAAGTAATAGTATTTTGTATCATCAACATCGCTTCAAGCATTTCCATGAATTTTCTTCATAGTGATTGCTTTAGAGAGGATGAATTTCGCGGGTCATAAGTCAACGTCTGTGTGTCTCGAGATTACAGAAACTACGACTACCTATTTTAACCTCAACCGGATGACTACTGTTGGTTAAAAGGTCAAGGTCATAATAATTTTTTAATGGCATTCATTGGGGTAATATAAAAGCATTTTCTGTGGAAAACTTAAGTATGTATCTCGATGATCGCAACTTATGGTTTATTCTTTGCACATGGAAGTCAAATGTTTCCAAGCTCGATTTCTGCAACACTGCTTCAAGGCCGTAATAATAATCACCCTTCGACAATATGGGTGCCCTTCGAAAGCTTTTTTGTCCAAATTTGACTTGTCTTTTATAGACCTTACTAATGACCTCACAAATTAAGGTGAAAGGTAGTATAGGTCGATACCTTAAACTCCATTTCATATATTTCAAGGATCATAAAATAATATCAGCTTGATCAAGCATATCCGTCAACGTCCGTATGTCAAAGACGGAGCGACCGCTACTGGTTTAAAGGTCAAGGTCGACAAAATCTTACCGACAATGACCGGTGTCGTTTAAAAGCGTTTTTTGTAGAAATTTTAAATATGTGTCTCGTTCATCGCAACTCAAGGTCTATTTTTAGCACCATGCACAATATCTATAACGTTGTTTAACGCCGTATTGAAACTTTACTTGGACCTTTTCCACGTTAGCTGCAGGTCTAAGGTCACTTTCATCTGTTCTGGTACTTCGATGTCGTTCGTGTCCGCAATTATTTTAAATAACTGACGTCACGAGTGATCCCTTATGATTCAAAGCAACAGTTTTCTACTGACATCCTGTTACAATATGGGTATCATTCGTAAACATTTTTAGTCGAAATTCCACTTAGATCTTTTATTGATCTTATGACATATTGCTCACAAATTCGGGTCAAAGGTAATAATTTTCGGTACCTTCAATATCCCTTCAAAAATTTCTATGAATCTTCTACATAGTGAGTCTTTAGAGATGATAAATTTCGCCGGTGATAGGTCAACGTCTGTGTGTCCGAGATTACAGAAACTACGGCAGCTTTTAATCAAATGCTTAGATAGCGTAGCAATTAAGTATGTGAATTGTCCATTTTGACGTCTACCGGGTACCTACTGTTTGTTCAAAGGTCAAAGTCAATAAAATTTTTTACTGACACTGTATCAATACTGGTGTAGCGATGTCTAGGTCCACAGCCGACGATTTCTCATTAATCTAATCTATTATGGAGAGGATTTATCTTTTCGTTGTCTCTAACCATTTGTTTCTAATCTATAAATCTGTTCGAAAACAAGTAACAACCTAATTTACTTCTTCAGCGATTAGGTGATTATTTAATTATTCGTAAATTTGTAAATATAAAATTAAATACCATAAAATTAGTTCTAGCACCATAATTTGTTTCTGTTAATTAATCGAATGTGATGCCAATATATATTATGTTATGCTGTAGACTTGTAGATGGCGATACTAGAGAATAAAATTGTATCGTTTCGTGTTAGAGCGTAAGATGTTAATAAATCATAATGTAATGTGACGCCTTAAAATACTTAATAATAAATTTGTTTCAGCTTAACGGAGAGATTAAACCAATTGAACTGTTTACTCCAGACATGGCAAACATTGGAAAGTCGCCTAAATCAACTTCAAGGAAACTTACAGGAAGATAAAGAAACGTTGGCTATTTTAGATTCAGCGCTTCAAGATGGAGATTTTTCAAATCATATTGCTACTTCCGTACGTGAAGTTGCGAAAGTGCTTTCAGAAACTCATCAGGTGAGGTTAACATAAATTAGTAAGACATATTAAATATTAAACGTACTTTCTTTTTGTTTGATCGGTTTATTAATCGCAAAGGGTTAATTACGTTTCATAGTATATTAACGCAATTAAGATAAGTACAGTAAAGTCCACGTGTCTTGGGCATTACCACAACTAAGTCTACCGTAATAGTGCCGCTTCCGGATCGTTAATCGCGCCACTATCAAGTTTCTGGTCACGTTGCTGAGATATTCGATGGAATCAGCGTAAAAATACAAATTTAATATCGCTTCTGAGAGCGTACTGTCTTTATGCTCCAGAAAAGCCAACTCGAAAGCAAAATTGGAATTTACTATCGCAAAATGGTCTTTTTATGAACTTCCATTTTTAATTTCTGACGAAAGTACAACTAAGTCTGTTCAAATATAATAAATTCTTAGTATTAAAGAAGAACTTGCGAGAACGCCACTGCAACGTATAAGTTAGTGATTGCTTTGACCGTTTGAAATCTGTTTTGTATGCAGCGCGGCGCTTTTCATTACTGGGGCGGTTCATCCGGAGCAACGAAGACGTCGATAAAGCAAGCCCGCTATAGTTTGTTCACTTGTTGTAGGATTCAAGTCTGCCTGGATTGTTAAGCGAGAGTTCCTATTCAGATAGTGGCATTTCCGACGAAGGTTCTGAACATGAACAAGGCAAACGGGAACGAAAACTGGCGTCCATTCGTCACCTTATGCGGCAGCTTGAAGCCATCATGACACCTGATTGTTCTGCTAGAGCGAAAATGAGTGAACGTCTCCTCGCTACTGAAGATGAGCTTCGACATCTCCAGAAACGTTGCCGAAGTTTGGTTGTCCGCACTGCCGTAAGCGCAGATTCTCCGCCATGGTTAGTACATTTTTTATTATTCTTTTATCTACTTTCAGAATTATTTAACTCTAGTATACTCTTACATTTGTTTGTTATTCCCCTTATTGTAGTGGTATACGGTCCGGTTTTAAATATTAACAGGTCACAGTATTGTCGTTTCGGGAATTAGGGTAACTACTACATTATACTAGCAGATAACGACCCCTTGACCTATTTTCCCCTCTGTTAAAGCGTACTTACATTGAAATAAATGCACTCCATTCATGTTATGCTCCTTCTAATTTGAAATGCCAATTTTATCAACCTTTATTAAAAGCTTATAATATTGCGTTCCACGTGAAAGTACATTTCCAAATGTGCGTGTTTGACACGCAATTTTAATTCGAATAATATTTAAGTATTCGAAAATTTGGTTATTTTCGATTTATGCTTAAATACCGTTTCAATCAACCATTTACAAAGAGCACCGCCAGATAAGTCAATTAAACTTTTAAGTTCTAGATTTGCATATTGTGTTAAAAATTCAAAATGATTTAGATTGGTGCCTCTCACTGTAATTAAATATGCAAAATTGGACCAAACGATGGCTGTTTTGAATTATAGTGTCGGTGTCGCCATTTTAAATTTATTTTAGCTTTATACTGAACATTAGTGCAGTTTTCTAATATGAAAAAATTAAACCAGCGTGTAATGGCAAGTATTACAAAGAACATACTAAATCCTTAACTAATTAGACGCCATTTTGCGCCGCTAAAATAAAATTTTGTCCTTATAGGAAATAAGCTATTTTAAAATTACATTGACACGACTTAATTTACAGCCGTGAATTTCTACATAAATCAATCGTTTTATGCAGTAATTAAGTGCCAGTTAGGCGCCATTTTGCGCCCCTAACTAAAATGTTGTGCCTTTATAGGAAAGAAGTTATTGTAAAATTACATTGGCACGGCTTCTGCGTAAATAAATTTTTCTTGTGCATTAAATAGGCATCAATTGACACCTATTTTGCTTCGGTAAAATAAAATTTTGCGTAGGGAAGAAGTTATTGTAAAATTACATTGGCGCGGTTAACAACACAGCTGTGAAGTTTTACATGGATAATTCTTTTCTTATACAGTAATTAAGCGCCATTTATGCGCTGTTTTGCGCCGTTAAACTAAAATTTTGCGCTTCCATAGAAGATAAATTATTGCAAAACTTACATCGCCAAAACTCACTTTATTGCGCCATAATTAGGCACCCATTATGCGCCGTTTTGCGCATTATAGTTAAATTTTGTGCTCCTATAGGAAATAAGTTATTGTAAAATTACATCAACACGGCTAACTTTTGGATACATAAATTTATGCAGTAATTAGGCGCGGTTCTGTGCTGCTAAAATCAATTTTTGCGCTCCCATAGGAAATAATTATGGGAAAAGTTACATCTACAAGGCTAACTTCATATACTTATATAATTTAATATATTTTCGGCATAGTTAGGTACCAATTAAGCGACGTTAAAGTTAAATTCTGTACCCCTGTAGAAACAAGTTATTGTAAAAATTATATCAATTTCACGGTCTTAAAGTGTTGCATAAATCAATCTTTTCTCATACCGTAACTAGGATCAATTGTGCGTTGTTTTGCGCCGCTGATATAAAATTTTGCGCCCCATAGGAAATAAGTTATTAAATTGCATTGACAAGGCTAACTTCGTAGCCTTATGAATAAACGAATATTTTCTTGGACGATAATTCGGCACCAATTACACCTTTTATTGTAAAACAAACCGCGATACGGTTGATTTGACAACCACGAACTTCGGAAAAAAACATTTTTTTCTTATGCAGTAATTAGGCGACCATTATGCGCTGTTTGCGCCGTTAAAGTTAAATTTTGTGTCTCTGTAGGATTTATTGTAAAAATTACATCGATACGGTTAACTTTACAAGCACAAACTTCTGAATAAATCACTGTATGCAATAGTTAGGCGTTTACTATGCGCTGTTTGTGCCGTTAAAATTAAATTTTGTGCCCCTACACGAAACTAGTAAAAATTAAATAAAAAAATTACATCGACACAGCTAACTTCACACCGTACCTTCTGGATAACTAAATTATCTCTTAGGAGAAGTCAATTATACGCCGTTAAAATAAAATTTTGCGCTCCTATAAGAAATCAGTTATTGCAAAGATTATATCCACCAGGTTAACTTCAATGCAGTGAACTTATGAATGAGTTAATATTTTCTTGCACTATAATTAGGTTATGCTCTAATGGACTTAGATTTGTTGTTTATTTTCTTAATGCGCAATTCTTATTTTGATTGTATTATTATTAAAACTCCACTTCTTCCATTATAGATTGTATTTATATTTAATTATATTTCACCCATTTTCTTACATTATGGCTATACTAATTTTTTTTTAATATTAACTTAATTGGATTCTATATTATACTTATTAATCTTAACCTTAAATGAACTCAAACTCGTGTGATCTCCGTTAAATATGCGTATCGTTATAAGTTGAAATATTCTAATATACAACCTATTTAATCTTAAATCTACTTACCTGCGTTTATATTCATCAGATTACTTATCCACTATATTGCAGTGGTTAAATACCAATTATGCTTTATTTTACGGAAAACAGCTCATAATTAGCATCTAATTAACGCGCAAGGAAAGACTAATTTTTTTACTTAAGTATAACTGTAAACTTTTATAAAAGTCTAAATTTTATTTGTGCGACACTAAACGGCGCATAATTGGCGCCTAATTACTAAATAATAAAAAATTCATTTATGTAATTTTTACCATAACTTATTTCCTTTATGAGAGCAAAATTTAACGTTAACGGTGCAAAATGGAGAATAATAGATGCCTAATTATCGCGTAAGAAAAGATTAATTGATTCATAAGGCTATGAGGTTCGCCTTTTTGGTCTAATTTTTGCAATAACTTATTTCCTATAGGGGTGCAAAATTTTATTTTAGCTGCGATAAACGGCGCATAATTGGCGCCTAATTAAAGTTCACGGCTGTCAGGTTAGCTGTGCCAATGTAATTTTTACAATAACTTGTTTCTTATAGGGACGCAAAATTTAACTTTAAAGTCGCAAAAGGAAGCAAAATAAGATTAATTTATCCTTAAGATTATGAAGTTAGCCTTGTCGGCATATATATATATATATATATATATAAATCGTTCTGAGTGACAAAATATTAAAACCGAGATAATTGAAGTTTTGTAAAATTTCTTGCGCAGTCTACACTTTTTTATATTTCTTTTTGTACGCCAGTTTACAAGGACTTATTCATATGTCATACGTAAATCATAGATAATTAGAAAAAAATGCAGATAGAACGTTTTCAGTTTGTAGGTATTTCCTCCCAAAATTTAAGTTGGTTTGGGGGACTATGTTTGGAAATTAGATTTTTCTTTCTGTTTTCGGATATCTCCCTACAAGATGTCCTACAAGGCGGCTTTGATACTCCTTTTTTAAATACATTGGCAGCAAGAAAATTCAATTCGAGAAAATCATCTTTGAAGTTATTTTTGTAATATAAAACACGTTCTCCTTTTTTGAATACTAAATGTGTCATATCATGTAGATACGGTCTCGGAGTTAATTTTTGTAACTTATATTTAGAACTCACGTCGTTGCAGTCAATAAAATCGTTCACTGTTATTTCTTTGACATCAACTTTCGATGAGTTTGCGTTTTGTATGGTAGACTTAAAATCCTCAAAATCAAAAACTTTGGGCGTCTCTTTCAAGGACAGTTCTATTTGATGAGTCTGCCGACATTAACGTATGGCCAGACTGAAAATATTTGAGTTCTAAGTTTTCCAATGCAAACTCTTTACAATTGACGGTGTAAACAAAGAAACAAAAGAGAGCCCAGTTTTTATTCTAGGCGGCACAATTGTCAAGCCAGATAGTAATATTCTGTTGATCTCTGTTATGTATAAAAAAAGCATGGAAAGTTGTAACTAAATTTTCCTTTTTGCGCCCTTGTATGCCTTTAAGCCACATCACTGCCAATGGTTTTACAAATTTAGATTAGACATCCAAACTGGCACAAAAGATTCGTTAAATTTCGTTAAAATATTTAACATTTATACATTATCCCCACGTTTATGGCTCTTTTTGTTCAAAAAAGGCAAGTGAGCTAAATTTTTTTTAAATTCCTCAAAATTTTTGGAAATGTATTTTGTGTCTACTAAGTTCGCCTAAAAATTTTCAGTGGGCTTCGATTTTGGTTCAATTCATCAAAATTAATTTCTAGATATAATTTGACGTATATACTTTTTCCGCCATATTGAATATTATTATTTAAGGTCCTACATAGTATAAATAAAGTTTAATACAACAAAATGTAACGTGAGTATATTTATACATCATCCCTTTATTGAAACTCCAAAATTATAGACCCATGTATGTTGTGTGTCTTGTGTGCCTTGTGTGCTTTGTGTCTTGTGTGTCGTGTGTATTTTTTTGTATCGTGTGTCTTTTGTATCGTATGCCTTGTGTGTTGTGTGTATTGTGTGCCATGTGTGTCTAGTGTGCCTTGTGTCTTATGTGTCTTCTGCGTCTTGGGTGTCGTGTGTCTTGTGTATATTGTATGTCTTAGGTGTCGTGTCTTGTATGTGTTGTGTGCCTTGTACGCCTTGTGTGCCTTATGCGCCTTGTGTGTATTGTGTCTTATGTGTCGTGTGTCTAGTGTCATGTGTCTTGGGTGTTGTGTCGTGTTTTGTGTGTCGTGTGTATTTTTGTGTATCGTGTCTTATGTGTCGTGTGTCTTGTGTGCCATGTGTCTTGTGTGCTTTGTGTCTTTTGCGTCTTGGGTGTCGTATGTCTTGTCATGTGTGTGTTGTGTGTCTTGTGCGTGTGCCTTGTGTGTTGTGTCTAGTGCCATGCCTTCGGTGTCGTGTGTGTTGTGTTGTGTATTTTTGTGTATCGTGTGTATTGTGTCGTGTGTCTTGTGTGTCTTGTGCGCCTTGTGTGTCTTGTGTGTGTTGTGTATCTTGTGTGCCTTGTGTCTTATGAGTCTTATGTGTCTTGTGCGTCTTGGGTGTCGTGTCTTGCGTGTATTGTATGTCTTGTGTGTATTGTATAGTATGTCGTGTGTCTTCTGTGATGCGTCTTTGGTGTCGTGTGTGTTTTTGTGTATCGTGTGTCTTGTGTGTTGTGTGTCGTGTGTCTTGTGTGTCTTGTGTACCTTGTGTCTTGTGCGTCTTGGGTATCGTATGTCTTGTGTGTATTGTATGTCGTGTGTGCCTTGTGCGCCATGTGTGTATTGTGTCTTGTGTGTAGTGTTGTGTGTCTTTTGTGTATCGTGTGTCTTGTGTTGTGTGTCTTGTGTGTCGTGTGCCTTGTGTGTCATGTGTGTATTGTGTCTAGTGCCATGTCTTCGCTGTCGTATGTTGTATCGTGTGTATTTTTGTGTGCCGTGTCTTGTACGTCGTGTATCTTTTGTGTCGTGTGTCTTGTGTGCCATGTGTGTCTTGTGTGCCTTGTGTCTTCGGTGTCGTGTGTGTTGTGTGTCGTATGTGCCATGTGTGTCTTGTGTGCCATGTGTCTTGTGTGCCTTGTGTTTTATGCGTCTTGGGCATCATATGTCTTGTGTGTATTGTATGTCTTGTGTCTTGGGTGTCTTGTGTGTGTTGTGTGTCTTGTGCGTGTTCCTTGTGTATCTTGTGTCTAGTGTCATGTCTTCAGTGTCGTGTGTGTATATTTTTGTGTGTCGTGTCTCTTGTGTCTTGTGTGTCTGGTGTCTTGCGTGCCATGTGTGTATTGTGTGCCTTGTGTCTTGAACGTCTTGAGTCTCGTATGTTTTGTGTGTATTGTATGTCTTGTGTGTATTGTGTCTTGTACGTCGTGTGTCTAGTGTCATGTGTCTTTGGTTCGTGTGCGTTGTGTCGTCTTTTATATTTTTGTGTATCGTGTGTCTTGTGTGTCGTGTGTCTTGTGTGCCATGTGTGTCTTGTGTGCCTTGTGTTTTATGCGTCTTGGGCATCATATGTCTTGTGTCTTGGGTGTCTTGTGTGTGTTGTGTGTCTTGTGCGTGTGCCTTGTGTATCTTGTCTCTACTGTCATGTCTTCGGTGTCGTGTGTGTTGTGTTGTGTATATTTTTGTGTATGGTGTCTCTTGTGTCTTGTGTGCCATGTGTGTCTTGTGTGCCTTGTGTCTTGAGTGTCTTGGGTCTCGTATGTTTTGTGTGTATTGTATGTCTTGTGTATCTTGTGTGTATTGTATCTTGTGTGTCGTATGTCTAGTGTCATGTGTCTTTGGTGTCGTGTGCGTTGTGTGGTCTTTTGTATTTTTGTGTATCGTGTGTCGTGTGTCTTGTGTGCCATGTGTGTCTTGTGTGCCATGTGTGTCTGGTGTGCCTTGTGTTTTATGCGTCTGGGGCATCATATGTCTTGTGTGTGTTGTATGTCTTGTGTCTTGGGTGTCTTGGGTGTCTTGTGTGTGTTGTGTCTTGTGCGTGTGCCTTGTGTATCTTGTGTCTAGTGTCATGTCTTCGGTGTCGTGTGTGTTGTGTTGTGTATATTTTTGTGTATCGTGTCTCTTGTGTCTTGTGTGTCTGGTGTGTCTTGTGTGCCATGTGTGTCTTGTGTGCCTTGTGTGCCTTGTGTGCCTTGTGTCTTGAGCGTCTTGGGTCTCGTATGTTTTGTGTGTATTGTATGTCTTGTGTATCTTGTGTGTATTATGTCATGTGTGTCGTGTGTCTAGTGTCATGTGTCTTTGGTGTCGTGTGCGTTGTGTCGTCTTTTGTCTTTTTGTGTATTGTGTGTCTTGTGTGTCGTGTGTCTTGTGTGCCATGTGTATCTTGTGTACCTTGTGTGCCTTGTGTCGTATGTGTCTTATGTGTCTTATGTGTCTTGTGTGTATTGTATGTCTTGTGTATCTTGTGTATAGTGTGTATTGTGTCTTGTGTCTAGTGTCATTGGTGTCGTGTGCGTTGTGTCGTCTTGTGTATTTTTGTGTATCGTGTGTCTTGTGCATCGTCTATTTTGTATGTCGTGTCTTTTGTGCCATGTGTGTCTTGTGTACCTTGTGTGCCTTCTGTCTTGTGCGTCTTGGGTATCGTATGTCTTGTGTGTGTTGTGTGTGTTGTGTGTCTTGTGTGTCTTGTTTGTCTTGTGTGCCTTATGCGCCTTGTCTGTCTTGTGTGTATTGTGTCTAGTGTCATGTTTTCTCTGTCGTGTGTTGTGCCGTGCCTTGTGTGTCGTGTGTATTTTTGTGTATCGTGTCTTGTGTGTCGAGTGTCTTTTGTGTCGTGTCTTGTGTGTCATATGTGTCTTGTGTGCCTTGTGTCTTATGTGTCTTGTGCGTCTTGGGTGTCGTATGTCTTGTGTGTATTGCATGTCTTGTGTATTGGGTGTCGTGTGTGTGTTGTGTGTCTTGTGTCGTGTGTCTTCGTTGTCGTGTGTCTCGTGTCTATTCTTGTGTGTCGTGTGTCTTTTGTCTTGTGTGTCGTGTGTCTTGTGCCTTGTGTGTGTCGTGTGCCTTGGTGTCGCGTGTATTGGTGTCGTGTGTCTTGGTGTCGTGTGTCTTGTGGGTTGTGTCCTGTATGCCGTGTGTCTTTGTCATATTTTGTGTGTCGTGTTTTGTGCGTTGTGTCGCGTGTTGTATCGAGCGTTGTGTTGGATGTTAGCTCAATAACCAAACGCAAAGTTTGTAGCCCATGAGTATTTGTCAGTATTTGGGTCGAAAAATCTATATTTACACATTAGTGTCGTTTCAAAACGGATTGCCTCGATAACCACAAGCTAAATTTTGTGATCCGTGTGTGTTGATTTGGGTTCGGACCCAATGTTGCCCAAAATGGATATTTGCACACCAATTTCGTTGGGGTCGTGGTAAAATGGATTTCCTTTATGATCAAGAACTAAATTCTGTGACCTATGAGTGTTGGTCAGAATTTGGGCCAAATGTTGCCAAAAATTAATATTTCACACCAACTTCTTTGGGGCTCCGGAATAAGGGATTCTCTCGATGACCAAAAGCCAAATCCTTGCTTCACGAGTGTTAGGCAGGATTTGGACGGAATGTTCTCCAAAATCTACATTTACATACGATTTCTAATAACTAATTTATCTATCAAGGAAATTATAATTAATTAGGTTCTTACGACTAACTCTTTTGTAATCAATATTAGTACAGCGTGTATTCATGGGAGATACCGCAAAGAGTTTTCGCTACATTTATATATAGTTAGTGACTAAATTCTTTAATCGCCGGTGTGTTTCTGCTAATTTTTCCCGTATAGTACAAATACAGATATAATCAAGACCTATCGACTCTTATTTCCAACGTGAAGAAAGCAGTAATTGCAGTATAAAGTAAAACATTTTGTAGACTCACGCAAAATCTGGAAATTTTTGTTTTCCTGCTAATTTTTAGTTGCTAAAATGAATTAGGGGAACTACAAAATTTCTTTTAATACTAAAAACCAGTTAAAGTAATTAAAACTTTGTTACCTATAATAGTGTCCATCTAAGACTTTGCAAACAAAATTGTTTATAAATAAATATTATGAATGTGACAAATCTCACATGTACTGTAAAACAATAAAAGTTAGTTCTTGTGGATCAAATTAATGGATTTGCTCGTTTTCGTAACGAAATTAGTGCATAAATAATGATTTTGGGTATCTTGGAGCCAAATTGGTGACTTAACACCTTAAAACCACGAAACTTTCCCTCTGATGCATCGAGGCAACTAAATATGCCAGTAATTTTTTGAGCTTCTGTGGCTTTAAAGAACAGAGAATGTCCTAAAACCCCACAGTTTTGGTCGTTTCTCCAAGTAAATTGGTGTATATAGTTTTTAGCGTATGTAGTCCCAAATGATGACCAACGCCTTAAAACTATAAACGCGTTTGGGTGTATTTCCAACCAAATTGGTGTATAGTTTTTGGGCATCCTTGGCCTCAAATGACGACCAATAGCTTAAAATCATAACATTTAGTTTTTGTCAATCGAGGCAAGGTGTGGCCGTTTTCCCAGCGAAATTTGGTGTTTTGGATATATTTGGTCCAAAACAGTGACCAATTTTGTTCACCATAGAGTTCGTTCTTCTCATTCAGGCGACGCATATGGCCGGTTGCCAAACAAAATTGGCGCATAAACAAAACTTTTGTGGGTATCTTTGGCATCAAATGATTCCAAACTTCCAAAAACCACAAAATTTTTTTCTCAAGCTAAATCTTGCACTATCTGCTAATTTAAACTCAGTTATTATAAACCATACACTGTCAACAAATTTGAAATCTTTGGCATCAAATGATTCTAAACTTCCAAAAACCACAAAATTGCTTTCTCAAGCTAAATCTTGCACTATCTGTTAATTTAAACTCTGTTATTATAAACCATACACTATCAACAAATTCCAAAATCCATTTTAACGTGAATTTTCTCTTATTTAATTTTTTTTTGTCTCAAACTGGCCAAATAACTGAAAAATGTATATAATTTCTTTTACACCACAAATTTTTATTACAGGTACCCTGAAATTTTATTTGCATTACCTTTACGTGTAATAAGTAGAAATAATTCGTTTTTATGTTAATACACTAACGCCGCTCTTATGAAAGATTGATTAAAGTTGGTTGCAGGATGAATTCAATGAACATAGAAAGTTTTTAATACACCGTTTATTTAAGTATAAGCTAAGTAACAAATTCAAGTAGATATCTCAAAGTTTAAGGTTTGTAAAACCAGCTAAAACAAAAAAAAAAACTTTTAAAAAAAGTTTTCGCAATTATTTATTGAAAATATATTTTATTACATTACTGTTCACAAAATGAACGTTTTATTGATTTTTTTAAGAACTGTATCAAGTGTCACACTTATTTACACTACAACAAAAACTTTCTGGGATTCCCTATTATTGTACAAAATTTCACTTAAATACCGAACTGGTGGGTTTTTGGTAACACGATCTGCTTAGCATTCGGGAGTTAATGGGTTTGAGCTGTTAGTGTGTACACTGTATGAGGTTTTTTCTCATACAGATGTTGATATAGTTCCACTCAGAACCTTACCGATTTTCTGAACCCGGTAAGGGCTGCCGGCCACCCTTTTCCTTATCCTTAATTTATTCGCATCCTATTCTTCCTCTCGCCTATCGGATTGAAAGTCCATAATTAAAAAAAAGGTCGCTGTGGTTTCTAGGGTAATGAATGCCGGACGTAAAATCCTTCTCCGTTCGGATGTCCCAAGCGACCTCGGTCATCAAGAGTACTCATTTTCTGATTCATTATTGCAACTTGACATTTTGTTTCTATCTGAAACACAAATTTTTGCTCTGAAAGCCCCAATTCACCCGAGTTGAAATTTCCCCAAGTACAATCTTCACTCTTAACTTTCGATACAAATGAGGAGTGTGTGGCCTGTTCGACGTATTCTGGTTTAAACATTCTGGTCTTAAATTTGTGAAATTTTATTGTTGCATTCATAGGTTGCATTCAGTTCTTTCACCACTAAGTCTATGTGACTATTATCTAATAGAAAATAACTTCTACCGTCTCTTAATTCCTTTGTTGCTTCGCATCATGGATAGAACCGTGTGGTGTTTTAAGTCAGCAAAATGGAGTGTTGAAGGGATTTCTTTGCAACCTTTCCATGGCGTGAATATTGTTTTAAGCCGTCCTCATCTGCGGACATTTGCCGATTTTCTTTTATAAGCGACCCAAGTTGGAGCAATCCGGTGAAACAGTTGTAGTTGCTTTAGATATCTTAAAAGCATTTGACTAAGTTTGGCATAAGTGTTTGCTTGCCAAACTCACCTCTTTTGGGTTAAATTATGCGCTCATCAATTGGGTTTCAATTATCTCTTCAATATCCTCCTATCCGTCCTCCTAAGTGTTTTCGAGTGCTTTGGCACGGTAGGCCGAATTCAGTCTGTTCAGGACCAATTAAAAAAAAGGTACAAAATTCAAACCGGCTGATCGTATGAAATGTGTAAATCATAAGGTGTGACATCAGATATGTTTTCAAATTCTCTGAAGATCGATTGATTTTAAATATTAATTACAAGAGAATTATTGATTATTAAAACATCATAGTTTGTATATCTTATTTTCTGGCATATGGAATAAAAAAATATTCGAAAGTATGTAGATACGATGTGCTTGTGTTTATCTTGATTCCAATTTTCAAAATTATAAAACAATTATTTTATGGTTGTATAATAATCATGAATAAAATTTAATTTTATTAAATATGGAAATTTCCTTTTAAGAACGCGTGTTGCCGGGGGTACATTGAATTTTTGTTCATCATGTAATAATTAATAAGAAATATGATTGTTATAAATAATAACATATTGACTAAATCCAATTATTGTAGCTTAGTGTCACTAACCAACAAAGTTAATTAATATTGTGTAATTATGTTTAGCGTCTAGGTGAAGTAATCACTGCAACATTCCGTAAAAATACAAGAAGTTCATATTTAGCTATGAATTGCTTCAGATAATTTTTCACTTGAACGACGTTAAGTGTAGCCTAAGGGTATCAATTATTGCATAAATTCGTCAATACAGGTAGACGGTACACCATACACTATTAGATACACGTTTTTTATTACATTCAATTTCGTTACATTTTATACTTTTTGGTTATAACTACTTTAGACCAGAATTCAAATTATCTATCACAACCATTTACCCAGTTAATATAGTTGAAATCATGAGAGAATTCCGATGTCGGATTAGCGCTTTTATTCAACCACTACGGTCGAACCTGCAACTTGGTCGTTTTTACACATGTTATGTGACGAAGATAGAAAGAAATTTGTTGTGTATAACCCTCCTCCCCCCCGGGTGTTGAACTAAAACATATACTGTACGTTAAAACGTAGATACAATGTAAATACATGCGTTAGAAGAAGATGCAAATGTTCATCGACATGTCTTTACATAAATGACACTTCAATTTTTTTTACTTATATCGTTTTTAAAATGTTACAAACCTAATAAAGCAAATTGAATAATTCGCATTTATTAGAAATATGCATAAATAAATTGATTATGACGATATAAACGATCAAGTTCCTAAAAGTACCTAAACTATTAAAAACAATTTCTTATGAACCCGAATACCTACATAAAATATTAATATACAATTTATATCAAATCATTTTACTATCTAATTGCTAACGGTTTATTCCTTAATTCGGAACCTTCAACAAGCCGCTTAAATTTTAAATTATGATATTTTTTATAAATTGACAATTATTATTTTCAGTTTTAACTTTGACATGGAAATTGCAACACCAAGAAGGGGTAGGAATTTTTTTGACCAAACTTGGCAGAAACGTTTAACTACTAAAAGGTAGCAATTGTTTAAAATTTCAAAGAAAATGAACAAAATATAAACATAATTTTTATTATTAATGGGTTGCCCCCCGCCCCCTCCTGGTTACACACTCCTCCACTCGTCGTGGCATCGATTCTAGCAGATGGTCGATGTCCTCTTGAGGTATTGTGTGCAAGATTCTCAGTCTTCTCCCCATAATGTCCCAAACATGCTCGATGGGGGAGAAGGGCGGGAGATCTGGGTGGAAATAGCAAGAGATTAACATTATCCTCTGCAAATCGGTCCAAAGAACTTCTTGCCATATGGGGACGGGCATTATCCTGCTGCAAAAGTGGGTCTTCCAACTGCTGAAGAAATGGAAGAATATGGGGTTGTACCACCTCATCCACATATCGTTGTGCGTTCATATTGCCTCGGATGAATACCAAACGAGACCTACTCGCATAAGTTATAGCACCCCATACCATAATCCCTACAGTTTGGTGCACATGCCTCGCAACGAAAATTCAACATTTCGACGTTCCGCACGTCTTCGTCTGACCCTCATACAGCCATCATGCATCCCTAAACAGAATCGGAATTCATCAGTGAACATCACCTTATGCCATTCTTGGTTCCAGTGCAGTCGCAACCTACACTACTCCAAATGTTGCCGTCGATGTTGAGCCGTTAGTGGTAGTCGAAGGGTTACATGATGACCTTCGTTAGCTAACCATTGATCGGCAATTGATCTGGTACTTAAGAATTGGTCTCTTGTTGCCATAAGTTGAAGATGGCGGTCCTATACCTATTTGTTCTTCTTCGCCCCCGGTTCTTCTTCTGCGGTGTTCCTGATCTCCCTAGTCCATGCCTGATAGCAGCGCATGATGGTGGTTTGGTTCCGGTTAAGGCGATCTAAACGAAAAACCAACAATACGACCTCTGTCGAATTCGGTTAATTGACGGTAATTTCCACGTAGGCGCACACTAGGCATGATCACACCCTCAAAGCAACCAATCACAAGCGAAAACAATAAAGAACTGAACACAATCTCGCACAATATACATCTGACAAAATTGTTCGAAAAAACTGAACGAACTGTCAGATAAGTCATTACCACTTGATCCATATGAATGAAATTTTAATCAATTGCTACCTTTTAATAGTTAAACGTTTCTGTCAAGTTTGGTCAAAAAATTCCTACCCATTTTTGGTGTTACAATTTACATGTCACTGAGTATATAGTTGTACACAAAAAAAGATTACAAAAGAACAAAAATATAGAGTAGTAGCATTTAATACTAATAGTAATGTTCTGAAACGTTTTTGTAGTGCCAGATCCAACTAACGACATTATGAAGTCGGGTGTTTATAAATTCCGTTTATTCCGTAATTCTGTTTATATTGGCCAAACACTTAGGAACTTTGATATTAGGAACAAAGAATAAGATGTTACCAATATAATCACATAGCCAAACATTTACTCGTAAATAATCGACTTACACAAAACATAACATTTTTACATTTTTGTAATAAATAACATAAATTAGATGGTTTAGAAAATACCTTTAATAAAGAACAAGTTGATCTTGTAGATACACGGTTAACAGACATTTTAAATACAGAATGATTATCCCTATTGTCATAATGATTTACCATTACTACCCGTTATTTTATTTGTATATGTTCTCTTTATTGAAACGTGTAGACAAATACATAATACTAATTATGGAATTATATTTTTTGCAGCACTTGTACTATTTAATATTTTAACTCTCCTATTGTGTTTCACTTTTTGTGTTCGGGTCATTATGACCCGGTAGCCTATAGTTGTCGTTTTATTGTCGTTAAATTGATATAACAGTAAATAATAATAAGAAATAAGATGTAGCGTTTATTACATTTTATTACGTATTCTATTTTTATTACATATTATTATAAATGTTATGTAAAGAACATCTAAAAAACGTAGTAGTTAGGTATATACATTTATTTGTTACAGTCTTGACATTATTAATATATACGAGCTTTAAATAGGTATTTTGAGCAATTACAACATACTATATTAGTTTTATTATCATTTAAAAAGGGACAAAAATTACATCTTTTACGCTTGGTTGTGGTTGATTGTTCCCTTACTTCGGCATTACTGGTTGAAGGACGTGACTTTATAACCATTCCAGCTATAGGAATACTTCGAGGAAAACGTTTTCTTTCTTGCAACAATGGAGTGATCAAGGAATTACCCCGTTCTTCAATAAATAGCCGCCGTTTTGTAAGTTTTCCAGCATTCCAGGTTGGAGTTACTTCGCACCACAGAACATGAAAGGTCCATGATATTGTAACAGATAGTCATTGGCCATCTTTTACTACGACACCTTTAGTTTTGTTGTAATCTAAAATTATAAACGGCTTTTTATGATCTTAGTTAAACACTCCGTTATCGTGGTGCATGGTGCTCATAAGCGTAATCTTTTATTCCGTTTCGGAATGTAGGAAACTATCGACGTGTTCTTGGTAAAGTAAAATTTTGAAGAAAGACATTTCCTGTTGCAGACCAATGCGGGTGGCAATTCAGGTTTATTTTGGTGAATAGTGCCAAGCATGGTTATTTGTCTTTTCAATAGCATCTGACCCAGTTCGTACGAGGTAAAAAAACTATCATACGTTACGTTCTGACCTTTTAGACAATAAGTAAGATTTAGCACAACTTTTTTACCTTGACCTCTCTCTGGAGGTTCACCTTCTTTTTTCCCGAGGTAAACTTGCATGTTATATGCATAAGCAGTTACAGAATCGCATAAAGTCCAAATCTTTACTCCGTAGTTAGCAGGTTTATTCGCGATGTACTGTCTAAAAGGACAACGGCCTCTAAAAGGTACCAGTTGCTTATCTACTGTTACATTTTCGTAAGCATTCCCGTAAACAAGTCTCGTATGGGAGTTAATTTATCAGTTAGGGGTTGTGGTAGAGTTTTTTTATCGTTAAAGCGAATTATTCGTGCAATTACATGAAATCGTTGCACTGAATATTGGATGACCTACATTTCCATCCCACAGATTGGCTGTTGCCTTTCCATGAGATTTATACACTCCAGCTAGAAACAGTAGGCAAAAATATGCTTCTAGTTTAACTAATGTTAGTTCTTGAAACGTGTCGCCATAAAGTCTTTGCCTTCTAAATTTGACATTTTTAAAATTAAGTTTACAATTTTGGGTGTGAAATATAAGAAGTACGCGGATTTTATTTACGACGTAGCATACCTTGGTAGCCCAGGAATCAACGAAATAATATTTACTGCTGATAACCTTCCGATTGATGTGTCTTTTCATTCCATATCATATTGCCATCTTTTGAAGTTACGTGATTATCCGTATCAGCTTCATCTGAAATCGTAGCTTCCACTTCATCATCCGATTCGCTATTATACACCGTGTCCAAGATAAGGATGCCCACTATGGGGATCTCGGAAACGGTAAGAGATGGAAGGTCGGTTAAATGGAACAAAAGTTACGAATTTGAGAGGATGTATTTATGGTCTTTGTAGAACTCGAATATCTCTTTTAGTTTTTGAGATATTTGAAAAAAATTGAATTTTCTGATTTTCGTTTTTATTTTTTCCTGACCTTATTTGAAGAGCTATCAAGAAAAGAAGAGCACATTTTCATTGCCACTTTTCTAGCTCTACTTAATGTTGTTTTGATACAACGTTTCGTTTGTTAGCAACCATCATCAACTTTATTTTTTGAAATACTCGAAAAAATTATTTTTGCCGTATTTAAATTCTCTCCTTGATTCTGAATTCAACGATATATCACACTTTATATTTTTTGATACGTTTCGGATGAGAAAATTCATATTCAATGTAAAACATCGAAAACGTACAGTTAAAACTAAACTAAAATATCCAGAAAGGCGTCAACCTCACAAAAGAACTTTTCGCACATTAGCAGTTAATCTAAAAGAATATGGTGCGTTCAAAAAACCTGTAAAACCTTGCAATGAAGAAAAGCCAATACTGTTTTATTAGCTGTAACGGAAATTCCAGAGGTTTCAACTAGGAAAATTGAAGTGGCAACTGGCATAGCCCATTCCACAGTTCATTATGTTCTAAAGAAGGAGAAAGTACATCCATATAAATTTAGAATTTGCCAAGGACTTCGACCAGGTGACCCAGAAAGACGTAGAATATTTTGCGAATGGTATACATGTCGAGCTCAAGACAATGAATATTTTCCGAATAAAATAATATGGTCCGATGAAAGTATGGTTAATTATAATGGAAATTTTAATCGTAGAAATGCTCATTATTTGGCAAGAGTAAATCCACGTCTGTACCTAACGACCAAACACCAACACCATTTCGGATTTAATATGTGGGCTGTTATATTCGGTACTCGAATTATAGGTCCTTTCATTTACCACGAGTTCTTAAATTCTGAACGTTACCAAATTTTACTCCAAAATGAATTAGAGATAGCTTTGAATGATTTGCCTTTCCAAGAAGTTGAAGGTTGTTGGTTTATGCAGGACGGTGCACCAGCACATAATTGCAGAGTTGTCAGAGAATATCTGTCAGTTAGATTTCCAGAAATGTATTGGCACTCATGCAAATGAACTGTGGCCAGCCCGTTCTCCAGATATGACACCTTTGGATTGTTTTCTTTGGGGATACATTAAAAATTACATTTATGGAAACGATATTGAAAACGAAGAAATTTCACAAAGATTAGTTCTCGAAGCGTTTGCTAGTATTACTCCTCAAATGCTGAAGAATGTTTTAGATGCTACAGTTACAAGATGCTATTTATGTTTAAAGAATAACGGGAATCTTTTTGAACATCTTTTGTGAGTTTATTAACCTTTAAAATAAATTTGTTTTTTATTTGTCTATCATTTAAAATTACAAAACTTTATAATAATTTTACGGTTTTCTAATGTTTCTAGTATTAGTTTTAACTGTGCGTTTTCGATGTTTTACATTGAATATTAATTTTCTCATCCGAAACGTATCAAAAATATAAAGTGTGATATATCGTTGAATTCAGAATCGAGGAGAGACTTTAAATATGGCAAAAATAATTTTTTCGTGTATTTAAAAAAATAAAGTTGATGATGGTTGCTAATAAACGAAACGTTGCATCAAAAATTGAATAACAGCATTAAGTAGAGCTAGAAAAGTGGCAATGAAAATGTGCTCTTCTTTTCTTGATAGCTCTTCAAATAAGGTCAGAAAAATAAAACGAAAATCAGAAAATTCAATTTTTTCAAATATCTCAAAACTAAAAGAGATATTCGAGTTCTACAAAGACCATAAATACATCCTCTCAAATGCGTAACTTTTGTTCCATTTAACCGACCTTCCATCTCTTACCGTTTCCGAGATCCCCATAGTGGGCATCCTTATCTTGGACACGGTGTATATCCCGGTTTCGGACAAATGGTCTTCTTCTTCAGAAGCATTAGAATCACTATAAGAAACACAAAAGTTTCTCAAGTTCGCTATCCGTAAGCACTCTCTCACCACACATTTTCAATAATAAATTTCATTTGTTAGGTATTTCTTATTAGAGTATAGCATCAAGTTTGATATTTACTACAAAACTAACACACAGATGGTCGCTGGTTGCATTTATACGCGGAGCCACAGACAAGTCTCAACAGGAATAAACTTGTTTACCGGTACACAAATAACGCATGCAATATGCGCAATATTGCGCCATAATGTGGCAATATTATGTAAGTTATTTATATTTATGAAAATAAAACAAAATTACTAAAATACATTCGTCTGTGATAATAATCTGCTTCTCGTTCTTCTAATTCGAATCACACAAATCACCGGGTCATATAGACCCAAACACAGTTAGTGTAGCAAATGCATTTAAAAAACTAATTATAATTTTATAATTTTAATCAAAGTACACGGTTATTAGAGTAATGTAATAAAAGCCATGCAGTAGCAACGAAATATTTAAATAACTTAACGAATCTGCACATTAGAAGAACGTGATTGGGTCATATTGACCCGAACACAATAGGAGGGTTAATGACAATAATAGAGAACTCGCATAATTTCCATATTTACGCAAATTAAAATAATATTGAAGACTGTGATTAAAACCTCACGTTAGACGGTACTAAAATGTAAATGATCAACTTTCACTCCTATTTATTTTTGAAATCTTTGGTAAATATTTACAAAATATAACTTTTTTGAGAGTAAATAGAGCGGCGGTTAACCCCTCAAGATTATTCAGTATGCAGAATAAATGAGTATGCCATTATTCTACTTAGATGAAAAATGGGGTTGCTTGATTTCTTATGCAAAACTTGCCAGTATCTTGATTTATATTTATCACATTCCGCATTACCTTATATCCTAATTTACGTGTTACTGTTACATATAACGAAGGAATGTCAAAATTGAACATTCGATGAAACAAAAAACTAAATACAAATCTTAGTTCCTCGCCTTTTTTAGTTTGATTTATTTTTAATAGAGTTAATGATAAATAAGAGAGCGTGAATAATAACTAGATGTAAATGAATTTTTTTTATAAAATTGACGTGCAAACCGGGATGTTAATAACTGTTACAACACATATCACTTTTATAATTAATCGTCACGTTTTCTATATTACTGGTATCAATTTATTAATTTTCAGATTCCTAGCGTGGTGTAAAGTCGTTTGTTTAAGAAGCAAGCTAACCGATTTGTTGTTGTTAATTAACCCAGTCGTTATGTTCGGTCACGGGAAGATAAGAGGTCGATTAATCTTTTAGCTCCGCAGGATAACGTTCTTTTTGTTTTCATTTTAACTTAACCTTCATCAATTATTTCCATACAACTTTTTATACTAAATTTTCTGCTTAAGCACAATTTTAACAACCACTTTGTCATGTACTTAATTTGGGTTATACATAGTAAAAGGTTTTGGCATCGTCATTTGTGCATAACAGATTTCTTAATTCAAAAACCAAATATTTCGCATTATTGTACTTAACAGAACTGGTTATGGCACGCTCTTTATGTTTTTTTTTTTGGAAAATAGTGAATAATACTAAATGATGCTGGTCTAATATCAAGTGCTTTAGATTGAATTTCCTTGCAATCAATCAAAATATTTCAAATTAAGTGTATTAATGTGGAGGTATTTAAACCTGTTTTCATCAAGGGTTTTGGTGAGGTAGCTGAACTTATGAGACTATCAATTTTTTCGGCAGCTTTTGTCATTTAGTTACCACACTGTAATATTGCACATAGATCCAACGTTTAAATTTCAAATATATATATATATATATATATATATATATATATATATATATATATATATATATATAGCTCCTTAGCCATTAAACTTAGAAGATAAGTTTAAATGCGAAAGTTGTCTATTTTTATAAGCTACATAATCTAAAAATAGTTTGGTTTCTACAGGGTGTAATATAAAAGCGGTACAATATAGAACCCTATATATTATTTTATTTTTCGATTCTCCTTATCATTTTACATCTTTTTTATAAGAATTACTTACAAGCTAAACCTTAAAGTTTTTGAGATATTTGCAAAGTTAACTAAAAACTGACATTTTTATGTCGTAATTCAAGTAGGCGTATCTCAGTTATTTTTAAAGATCAAAAATAATCTTTGGTATAGAATTTATTCATACATGAGCTTACTTTAATCTATTGTCAAAATTGGATTTCAATATACACGGTGATCACAAAAATTAATTCAATAACATAAATTTGAAAATGCTATATCTTCATTTTTTTTAAATGGCACACCCTATATTTTTTTAATGCCTTGCCTTCGTATATTAATCGGCTTTTATTTCTATTAAATATGTTCTACACCTATCTCTAATAGTTTCGGAGATATTTAAGTTTGTTCAATTTCTTTCGTTGATAACACTGAAGAAGAGTAAAATTAGTCGGTCAAAGCAAGCTATGAATACATAATAAACTAAAAAACATATTAACTGAAATACAAACACTTAAAATTATAATAAATGATCAATGTGACCACCATTTTGTTACTGGCAAATATGAAGTCTTTGAATAAACGGGTGATCACAAATATTAATTCAACAACGTAAATTTGAAAATGCTATATCTTCCTTTTTTTAATTAGCACACCCTATATTTTTTAACGCCTTGTCTTCGTCTATTAGTCGGCTTTAATTTTTATTAAATATGTTCTATACCTATCTCTAATAGTTTCGGAGATACTTAAGTTTGTTCATTTTTTTTCGTTGATAACACTGATGAAGAGTAACATTAGTCGGTCAAAGCAAGCTGTGGATACATGAGAAACTAAAAAATATTAACTGAAATACATAAATTGTAATTATAATAAATATTGTATGAAACCATCATTTTTAAGAGATATTTGAGATGTTTTTAAACGATTTATCGTAAAATTAAACAATTTAATCAAAAGAGCGTAAAACAAAAGATGAACGAAAACAAATGAAGAAATCAAACTTGTCAAATAGTGCTAATATTTGTGTAGTATTATATACTTACATCCTAAATTACAAAATGAATTTTTCGACAGAAGAACTTGTTAATATGATTTACGCCCTTGGTGAAAGCAATAAAAATTGTCTTTTAGCTCATCGAATTTATTAGCTAAAATTTTCAAATGCATGACACCCGCAGGTTTCAGCTTTTGCAAGATTGAAAGAGCGTTTCGAGCAAACAGGCAGTATTCATTACGAAGACAATTTTGAACGAGAAAGAACCGCAATTAACAAAGGTAATGAACATTTAGTTCTTCAATCCGTGATTGAAAATCCTCACGTTTCTTGCCGACAATTGGAATTAGAAGTTGGAGTTTCAAAAACATCAGTTAATAGAATTATAAAAAAAATATAAATATCATCTATACCATATCCAACTTGCACAAAAATTTGACGAGACTGACTTCGTTAATAGATTAAACTTTTGCAATTGGGCCATAAATAAAAATTTTGAAAAACCCAACTATTTTAACACGATCTTATTTACTGATGAAGCTACTTTCCTCAAAAATGGATACGTTAATAGACATAGTTTCCATTATTACGATACTGAGAATCCCAGATTTATAATTCCTGTTGATCTTCAACACCGCTGGTCACTTAATGTTTGGGCCAAAATTATTGGGGAAAGAATTATAGACCATATTTTTTTGAAAACATGGTCAATGGAGATTCATTTTTAAACTTCTTGCGCAACGAATTTGAAACTTTTATTGAAGATTTACCTTTACGAACCCTTAGAGAAAGGTGGCTGCAATTAGATGGCGCTCCTACGCATTTTAGTAGAAACGTTAGAAATTATTTAAATATCCAGTTTCAAAACAAATGGATTGGAAGAGGAGGACCGATCTCCTGGCCTGTAAGATCGCCTGACTTGACAAAGCTGGACTTTTTTCTTTAGGGTTGGATTAAAGAAAAAGTCTATCAAACTCCTCTAACGACTGTAGATGATATGAAGGCAAGAATTAGAGACGTCATTCAAAATATAAATGTATCCACGTTACGAAAAGTAAATGTGTCGTTTATTCAAAGATTTCATGTTTGTCAGCAACAAATTGGTGGTCACATTGAACATTTGTTATAATTTTAAGTGTTTGTATTTCAGTTAATATGTTTTTTAGTTTCTTATGTATTCATAGCTTGCTTTGACCGACTAATGTTACTCTTCTTCAGTGCTATCAACAAAAAAAAATTGAACAAACTCAAATATCTCCGAAACTATTAGAGATAGGTATAGAACATATTTAATAGAAATTAAATCCGACTAATAGACGAAGACAAGGCGTTGAAAATATAGGGTGTGCTATTTAAAAAAATGAAGATATAGCAATTTCAAATTTACGTTGTTGGATTAATTTTGTGATCACCCGTTTATTCAAAGACTTCATGTTTGCCAGCAACAAAATGGTGGTCACATTGATCATTTATTATAATTTTTAGTGTTTGTATTTCAGTTAGTAAGTTTTTTAGTATCTTATGTTTTCATAGCTTGCTTTGACCGACTAATTTTACTCTTCTTCATTGTTATCAACGCAAAAATTGAACAAGCTTAAATATCTCCGAAGCTATTAGAGATAGGTATAGAACGTATTTAATAGAAATGAAAACCGATTAATAGACGAAGACAAGGCATTAAAAAATATAGGGCGTGCCATTTAAAAAAATGAAGATATAGCATTTTCAAATTTATGTTGTCGAATTAATTTTTGTAATCACTGTGTATATTGAAATCCAATTTTGACAATAGATTAAAGTAAGTTCATGTATGAATAAATCATATACCAAAGATTATTTTTTTATCTTTAAAAATAACCGAGATACGCCTACTTGAATTACTACATAAAAAATATCAGTTTTTAGTTAACTTTGCAAATATCTCAAAAACTAAGATTTAGCTTGTAAGTAATTCTTATGAAAAAGATGTAAAATTATAAGAATCGAAAATAAAATAATATATAGGGTGTTCTATTTAAAAATCCAAAAGTTCTATATTGTACCGCTTTTATATTACACCCTGTAGATTATGCAGCTTATAAAATAAACAACTGTCGTATTTAAACCTATCTTCTAAGTTTAATGGCTAAGGAGCTATCGACCGAATTGCACTATATATATATATATATATATATATATATATATATATATATATATATATATATATATATATATATATATATATATATATATATATATATATATATATATATACACACCGATTACATCGGGTGAACTAACCTGAATTATACGATGCGAGTGTGAAATCTGGAACTATCGCAATAAATCTTTTATTAAACGTTTTTGAAAAAAAAATCCTCGAACACGTCAATTTTTATCTTAAATGAGACATATTTTACTGTAATCGTCACTTAAAGATCGTCTTTTGTTTTGGAGTTATGACGTAAGCCATAATATTTTTAAATGGAAACCCTAATTTTTCATGGCGAATTTGGAAAAAGCATGAAATACTTAGACCAAATATGCTAAAAAAGTGTGATATTGTATTTTTCAATTTGGAAAATATTGTAAATAATAGTAATGAAAAATCGAAAACACGTCAAATAGGTCAATGATTTGATAGTTTGTTTACTTTTTCATTGCGTATAACGTGTTCGGATAAAGCACGCGGAGCAGGAGTTAAATCGTTTATTAAGAAATTCAAATACTTTTCACTTGTCAATGAACCCTCGATAAAAAATGGTCCTAGAATTCTATCCCCTACAATTGCTGCCCAAACGTTGAGTTTTTGAGGAAACTACGTGTGCGTCTCGTTCATCCAGCGCGGATTTTCAGGTGTCCAATATGGATAGTTATGACGATTCACTGTTCCATTAAGGTGAAATGTTGCTTCATCATAAAATATGATGCGATTTGAAAAGTTGCCATCGATATTGCACCGCTCCATCATTACCTCACATAACTCTGCTCTGCATTCAGGATCATCTCCGTTAAGCTCTTGCACTAATTGAACTTTGTAGAGATGCCATTTATGTTTCTTTAAAATCTTTATAACTGACCTTTGAGAAATGTCATTATTTGCGGCTAGTTCTCTTGTAGTTCCATGGGGATTTTCTTGTAGAGACAGCAGAATATCTAATTCGTTATCTTCTTCGGTTGTTGGACGACCACCCCTATGGCGATCTCTCACATGTCCGAATTCAGAAAACCTTCTTACTATTTTGGAAACTGTCGCTCTTGTGATAGGTTCTTTATCAGTATACTTGTTATTAAATATCTCACAAACCTTTTGTTGTGTTCTAGTACGGTCGCCACATCCCCTCAATATTAAGATTTCAATTCGCTCTTTTTCAGTCAAATATCGCACCATTATTTACTGAATTACGTAAAAAGCCCACAATAAAAACAGATAAACAAGCTGATAAAGAACTGTCATAATTTTAACGCTGTCAATTGTTCACTGGCTACTTGATTTGTTATTAAAACTTGGAACTCTTGATTGTTATTAGATTTTTGTTTTAAAACTTTAAGACAATTATCTCGGAAATTTCAAAATACAGTACCATAATTTTTTAGCATATTTGGTCTTAGAATTTCATGCTCTTTCCAAATTCACCATAAAGCATTAGGGTTTCCATTTAAAAAAATTATCGCTTACGTCATAACTCAAAAACAAAAGCCGATCTTTAAGTGACGATTGCAGTAAAATATGTCTCATTTAAGATAAAAATTGACGTGTTCGAGGATTTTTTTCAAAAACGTTTACTGAAAGATTTATTGCGATAGTTCCAGACTTTACACTCGCACTGTATAATATCTTTCACGACACATAATAAAATATTTATTTTTTGGGTTTGTAGTCGTGTATTTTTCTATTTATATTTTATATAAATTAATACGTTTCGATAACAATTACAGTTATCGGCATCAGTAAATAGTAATATCTTTAAGAATTACTTGAGATGTTGGAACATATTTATCAAATATGAAAAAGATGAAAAGCAAAAATAAGCCTGCTATTAATATAACAGTTTGATAAACGGATAAAGCTAACTATGGACTCTAATTTTAGTAAAGAATAACTAGGTCCTCAATAAATTAAATATTAATAAACTGCCTTGAAAACAACACCTTCTAATGGATGAAGGCTAACAGTGAAAAATGTCATAATCAAAGAACAAATTTAACAAAATTTAATCAAACTATGATGTAAGTGTAAAGTTGTAGAAAACTTCAATTAGAAATCGATAGAAGCATTCACAAATATAAACTTGACATACCAATTAAATATTTAGTCAAATCTAACAAAGAAATAGTTTTGGTTAATAATTGTAATTGTTATTGTACTGTAAAAACAATGTATTACGTTTAATATGATTTTGAATTTTAGCTACATATGTATTCGTATTTGGTTGTATAAAGACGGATTTTACATCTTATAAAGTTGTGCTCTAATTTAGTGAGTAATAAGAGTTTTTTAATCTTAATTAATGTGGTATAGGAAAGTGAATGGTATCTGTGACTGTACAAATACGAGAGGACACTAAATCAATTCGTTTTTAAACGTGTTTGCTATAGTGGTTAATAATTTCAATAGATAATATTTTTACCTTTATACAAGGTGTTTCATACATAAACCGACATACGTTACTCGCAAATAAAGGGCACTCGGGTGATTCGAAATAACCTAGGTTTACTGGGTCTAACACTTTTAATAACTGAGATATATAGTGTTTTATCAATCTAGTCCAACACGTTTATAAGCCATGACTTTGGAACCACGCTGTATATTTTTTTTCATATTTGGTACAGATATATGGCTTCAAAAGCCCAATCGTCTATTACAAAAATTTGAATCAAAATCCAGGTCCGTCTTAAGGAAAATTTTTAAAATTTTAAAATAATTCCCCAAAAAAAAAACACCCGATCGTGCCCACCACGTTGGTCCCCAATTTGCAACGGTCGTAATTACCCGTGGTTATTACTCGTGTTTGTTTACACACCGCTACAATGAATAATATTTTGGTTTCTTTTATAATTTATGATTTGCGAAATTCTTTCATTCAAAATTTATATTGTTCTTGGGAAAATGTGAATTGGTTACCTTTTAATTTAAGCTGAATGGGTTTGATTTATGAAGATATCATCTACTAGCTTAATTTTAATTCGCTTGCTATTGAATTTCAGTTTGATTAAATGAATTTTAATATTTACGTTTGCGAATTTTTGTCTTATCAAGATGCACCAGCTAGCTCAATGTTAAAAGAAATGATCACTGTTATCAATTACCAAAATTAGTACTCAATTTGATTTTCTTATTTATTTGGATTTCTATTGTTTACTTCCTTCCGCATTTATATATTCAATATTTATATAAGCTTTTAATATTAATGGTCTTTAATAATAAAAATAAATCAAACGTTATATCAAACATATAACAATCAAACCTATAATTTAAAGTAATATTCTTAATAACTACCATTCAAAACTTTCTTTATCGATAATGAACATCTTCGTTCAGTATTGGAACTAAACTCAAGCTTTTCATCTTAATTACATTTACCTACAAATAACCAACAACCATTTCTTTATCTGGAAAAATAATAATATAACTATTTAATGTCATGTAGCTTCGCGCGAAATTTGAAATTTTCTAAGGCTCCCGTTACAGTACCCCCTCTTTGTTTTTGAATTAATAGCATTCATTCGAAAGCAAACATAGAAACCATTTAGCAAGCTTCAAACACAAAATACAGTTTTTCCATTCAAACGGTACAGTGACAATAGGATAGGTTACCCGCAAATAAAGGGCACTTGGGTGATTCGAAATAACCTAGGTTTTACTGGATCTAACGCTTTTAATAACTGAGATATAGGATGTTTTATCAATTTAGTCCGCTATTTTTATAAGCCATAACTTTGGAACCACCCTGTAGATTTTTTCATATTTGGTACAGTTATATGGCTTCAAAAGCCCAATCGTCCACGGCACAAATTTGAGTCAAAATCCAGGTCCTTTAGGAAACTTTTTAAAATTTGATAATTCCCAAAACAACACCCTGTATATCAGATTTTTAAAAATTGGACCCGAATATTTTAAAAAGACGCAAAAAATACATACAAAAATACATTTATATTCGTGAACATTAACGATAGCAAATAGCCTTTTACCTCTATATGTTTATTTATAAAATATTTCATTTTAATTTTAACTGATTTTTAACATAATACAGGGTTACCCATTTTCGACACTTTTACTGGTTATCTAGGTAATTATTTAACTTATCAAAAAACTGATTAGGTGTCATGAGATGTATTTGAGAGAAACTAAGAATACTGAAAGCAAAACTTAAAAGAAAATATTGGCTGGTTTAGAAGATACGGGGGTAAAACGAAAAATTGTCGATTTTAAATTTATCCTTCTGTATGTTTTATTACTAGTAATAGAAGAAAATATTTCCTACGAAGGTTTCTTAATTTGCTAAATAGAATATTATCCCGCCCAAATATCGCAATGTACCGGGTCAACTCAAAAAGTTATCTCACCGAACTTTCTCATTTTAAACGGAACACCCTGTATATTTTTAGCCAAAAAAGTTGCATTTTTAATTGTCTTTTCATACATATAACATTTAATAGAGTTTATTATCTAAATAAGTGAACAGTTTAAATTTTTATATTAAATCAATAGTAGACTATGCATTATGATCTAAGAAAATGAAATAAAATGTGGTAGATTTATCGACAAAGGTACTCAAATGGCCTTCCATTGCAATCAATACATTTTTGGCAACGATTTCTAACCATTCTTAGAGCATTAATAATATGAACGGATTTTATTTTTCTAAATGCTGCATGGATAGCTTCAAGAAGCTCTTCCCGTGTTTCATTGGTTGGTTTATAGATCTCTGATTCTAGATGACCCCATAAAAAAAATCTGGAGGTGTCAGGTGAGGTGAGCGCGGCGGCCATCTAACAGGTCCATATGTTCCCCACCATCTATCCGAGAAGTTTATGTTTAAATATTCCCTGACTCTTAAGGCATTATGACTGGTAGCACCATCTTGCTGAAAAGATGTATTAGTTCATTCTTCCAAACGTTCGTCATCAAGCAAATTTAAAAGGTTAATTTCTAGAATATTTAGGTATCTTTCAGTATTCAGGTTTTCTTCACAAATTGTATAGACAAACCTGTGTTCTTTTAAAAAACAACTGATGTTATAAACCAAATCTACCCTGTCGGCGAACTGGTCCTAATAAATACGGGTTGGTGTTGGCCCAGTATCTTTCATTGTGGCGGTTCATAATTCCATCATTTGTAATTCTTGCCTCATCGGACCATACAGATTGGGAATTTCGTTACATTCATGTGAAAACCAACGGAAAAATTTAATTCTTCTATGATCTCATGGGTGCAAATATTGTGCCAAGTTTACTTTGTATGGGAAATAATGATTTTTTTTCAATATCTTTTGAACCTTGGTTTTTGACACCCCAACTGCGTGTTCTATTGTTGGTATAGACGTGGAGTTTCCTTGCTGAAAGTGAATTTGTTTTAATAACATTATTATGATAGTATATAATTTTTAGCATAAAATTATTTCAGGTAATTGGTATCAGTAAGCGAAACTTACTCGAAATTCACATTCCACGAACCCAAGAACGTTTATTATTTCGTTTCCCTTATTTTCCTTAGGACATTCAACAGGTCTCGGTTTACTAAAGTTTCCATAATTCTTCAGATTGTTTTCTAGTCTTTTAAAAATATCACCGAATGGTTGCTGCCTTTCAGGGTAACGTCGAAAATATAAGTTTAGGGCATTTTCTTTATTTCTTTGACATTCGATATATGCGCTTAACATATAATATTTTTCATAGTTTTCGTAAACTATATTATCTAACAGAAAACTCGAAACACATTTACGTCTGTCATTAAATAAAGTTACTTATCCTGTTTTGTTTTAATGGCAACTAGATTTTTATCCATAGCCCACTAAACTATTTATTATAGACATCGTACGATTATGAAGAAACATTAAGAAGATTCTCTATACTTGTAATTTCCGTATTACTCTGAGTCTTCAGTGAACAATGTAAACTTTCATTTCGTTTTCTTACCTCATAATGCATGGCCTCCTACTGATTTAGTATAAAAATTAAAATTGTTCACTTATTTATGTAATAAACTATATTAAATGTTATATGTATGAAAAGAAAATTAAAAATGCAACTTTTTTGGCTAAAAATATACAGGGTGTTCCATTTAAAATGACAAAGTTGGATTCGATAACTTGATCCGATAGAAGCGATTTTTGGACGGCATTATATTCTACTTAGCAAACTAAGAAACTTTCATAGGAAATATTTTCTTCTATTGTTGGTAATAAAACGCACAGGGGGAAAATTGAAAATCGATAATTTTTCGTTTTACCCCCGTATCTTCTAAACCAGTAAATATTTCAAAACTCTACTTTTACCATTTTCAATTCAATAATTACCGAGATAACCAGTAAAAGGGTCGAAATAGGTCACCCTGTATAATAGGGTCTTATAAATTCGGAATGACGCTAAAATAATTTTTGTTTTTACGACGAACGGAGAAAAAGCAAGATGAACAACTAAAAATAAATTAACTAGAGGTCAAGGAAAAACAGGAAATTAGAAAAGTTTCATATATGGACTAAGGACCTACGGACAAGAAAAAATAAATAAACAAATAATTGAAGCAGAAAAAGAGCTTGAGGAGTAGAGTAAACGAGAAAGAAGGGCGAATGAATACAAGGGAGAGGGAAGAAGAGGAAGCGGAAAGGCAAAGAGTATTTGGAAAAGGGAAGAAGATAATAAGGTCGCCAGGAAGAGGAGTGGCAGAAAGAAAAGAAAGAACTGATAGGAAGAATATAAAAGCTGGAAAAAAGCGAACGAAGAGGAGATGATGAAAAGAACGGGTAATATAGTAATAAAGGGACGAAGAAGCAAGGAACACGAAAAAGAAATAAGACATGCTGGAAGATAAACTAAACGTACAAGTTGAATGCAAAAAGTGATGGTTATAATAGCGAAGGATAACGAGATAGTGGGTGTAGAAATGGAGGAAGAGAAACGAAAATAATGACGCAGACAAGAAAACTGAAAACACAAGCATATATAATAATAATAATAATAATAATAATGAATGAATGAATGAATGATTTATTTTCAAAATATGTACATCAGTTAAGGGTCCAGCTAAGTCATTATGGCTTAACAGCTGGTTCCCATCCTTATTCTAAATTAAATATATATACATAAATCAATTATATACATGACACAGTTAAACGCTATATAGTGCGAACGTTATGTTTTTATTAATCTAAGGAGAAAAAAAAATATAAATATAAATAAAAAATGAATTCTTTATATCTGTTAAAATTAATGACCGAAATGAAATGTATCCATTTCGATATAACTTTGTCATTTTTTATTTAATTACAGTTTAAAGCTTTTCAACATAGCTTAAATGAACGCAACATAATAACAATAGTGTTTCTTTATAACAATAGTGTTTCTTTACATAATAATAATAATAATAATAATAATAATAATAATAACCTTTATTGTCCAACAGCAAAAGCCAATTACAGAGCAACTATGTAATATTGCACATATACAAAGATTTATATAAATATATAATCAACCCATCAACGTGAGTAGTAATTACTTATGTGTACTACCAATGATAATAATAATAATATATAATAATAATAATTATATATATATATATATATATATATATATATATATATATATATATATATATATATATATATATATATATATATATATATATATATATATATACAATAATGCCCACAACGGAGTTAAATGACTGTAAACACTAAAAATAAAATGATCTACAAGAAGGGCACATAGTTGACAATGGAACAGACCCTTGAACACCTTTAAGCACTATTACTGTAGTTAACATTACAGTCAATTATAGAAGTTAATGAAGAAGAATATATGTCACAATTAGAACATATATATCTATATACACAGATCATGACTTAATTTGGGAAAAAAGGAGAACTCAACGAGAATGATGAACATGGCGGCAAAAATGAGAAGGAAGGGGGGAAAAAGTAAGGGTAGGGTACAAAACATGGAGATTGATCGAGAAAGATAGTTTTGGAATGAGAGAAAGCGGGAGATAATCAGAGAAAGAGAGGCAAAGAGGAGAAACCAAAAAGAAAAAAATACAGTTGTGTATATAAAACATTTTTAAGCCAACAGTAGTTGCTGTACTATTTTCTGATGTAATATGCATTTACAATAGTATAATTGATATAATTGATATCTTGTTGCTGGTGATTACAACAATCACTTTTCAAACTGCTACCAATAATAATAATAATAATAATAATAATTTGTCTTTATTAGGCAACCAACCTTAGTAACATAAAGATACAATTACATTTAAATTTGATATGTACAATAAATGCGATTGAAAAAAAATGCCTAAACGGCGGAGTTCAGGCGTAGATTACATATCCGTATTTGCTCTTCCACTCAACCGCTAAAATTATGTACGATGATAGTAACTACAATGATTATGTTTAGGTACGGCAGTTCAGATGTCATTATTATAAATACAACGTAGAAATACAGGTTAGTAAGAAAGAGACATAAATAGAAGTAATAAAAATAAAGAAGGAGGAGAGTATGAGTGACACGAACAAAGTTTTTGTACTAAGTCATGGTTTTGTGGGTGATTATTATTATTGCAAGATCTTAGTTTTTACTTATTTTTTTTCTTTTAAGAAAAGTAGCTTACGTAATTCTTTCCTGAATATTTTTGTATGTACAACATTTCGGCAGGTAAAGAATTATAAGATTTGCGGGTACCATATGAAAACGCTTTTTGATGTATTTTAGTTTTGTGCTAGGATATAGTTGTTAAATCTTTACGCCGAACAGAAATGTTGGGGACATCAGTGCGAAACGTTATTTTATTATAGAGGTAAGCTAATTAAATTAATTTAAAAATTAATTCGTACAACACGTGCTAAAATACTTTTGGACAACCGTGATCGTTATCTGTTGCAAACACTATTGTTATATTGATAATTACTTGTTTTCGGAATTTAAAAATAGAAGCGTTTAAAATATTAATTAAATCGTTATACGAGTAGAAACATTTAAAGTGTAAGGGAAATAGTTTATATCAAAAAATTCGTGCGGATGTGACGAATATTAAATTGCGTACTTTTATTGACATAAAATATTGTTAAATATTTTATTTTAATTAAAATAAATTTTATATATATATATATATATATATATATAATTTAATGCATAAATCTTTGCGTTTTAAAATTAGTTTTATTGAGTTATGAATTATCACTTCAGTTCGTTTTGTACAACATCTCAGCAATTAGCTGAGTGAAGAGAATACTTTCGATAACTTTTTAAAGCGCGGACCGTCTCATGCACATTTTATCGATCCAAACAATTTCTAACGCTGTGAATCAGTTCACTTAGATGGTTATTTTTGGAGCGAAAATTTGTATCACTATAACTCATTTGTTCTCTTTCTGACTCATTCTTTCACTCATTGTTACATTACCTAAATTGGTCACTTCGGTATTTCAATGTTACCGACGCACTCATTAATTTACACTGATTGGTGATCCATTTTCCTGTAAATGTGTTGTTAAAAATAAAATTCAACTAGAAATTAGCTATTTAATAAAGGTTGATATGTGGGTGGTAGAATTCTTTAATTAGTCTCTTATTCAAATTTAAATATTATATATTAAATATTTCTCAATCTGCGTGTTTCAATTTAAAATTTCATACATTACAAAGATATCTTTTATTTGTATTACAGCGAACAAAAGAAAATGATAGCATTTGGTGATCCGGAAGACCCTGAAGATAAACCGAGTGGTGGTTCGTGGTTCAAACGTGTAATGCGTGCATCATTACCTTTTCAACTTGCTGTAATAGCACTGTTTTGCATCGCTTACCTTTTAGAGCCTCAATGCTGCGATAACATGAATACGTTTACTATGTCATTTACACCTCAATTACGGTACGTCCGAGGACCACCACCAACTTGAAGAGTTAGTAAGTGAGACAGGGTTACGAAAAAAATGTATTAAGGATTTGTTACTTAAACATTACGTTGTATAATATAATATTTATATGTTGATGATAATATAACATGTTGTTATTTTTTGTATAGATTTAGGTGTTTTAAGTAAGAAAACCAAAGCATTATCATTTATATTCATGGCAGACTTGTCTTACATTAAGAAATGATGTTTGTCCTAGAATTAATTAGTAAACGCTCTTTAAGCGTATTTGATTGCATTTACATCAGCATATTTGAATAATCCACATTCAACTGCCTTATGATTGAGTTGATCATGTGATTCATTGTGCCTCATTTAAACGAAGCAAGATTATTATGACCTAAACCAAAGTCACTATTTTCATCAAATTGCACAGATCAGAGAGAGAGAGAGTATTTTTTTTAATATGTTTTAAGCTTTGCATGTAAATTCTGTGTTAATGCATTTACTTTATATTAACACAGATTCGTATAGATTTTAGGGTATTCCCATTATACATGCAGTTCAGTTTTTAGACTGATTTTACAATTTTATACCCCGCTACATTTTTTTTACTTTCATATTTAGTGTAGCTAGTTTTTTAGAAAGTTCGTATTTTTTCGTAATTTGTTTTAAGTAAACAATACATCTGTTGAGGTCCAGATTATGTAGTTGGTTTCAGATTTGAGAATAGAGTTAGGAGGTTTAATGGAGTGTGCTCAGATAGTGTTACTGTGCAAGAGTCTTACTTTAGAAATAATGTTGGTAGAGTTAGTTAAAGATGTTTAACCAAAATATTGTTTTAATTTTTTTTGTAAGTGTGCTATGCGCTAATGACACTGGTTGATTTGGTTAAACAACTTACCTTTGTTCGTATACTGATTAATTAAGCACGTGCATATCATGGTACGAAAGTTTACAACAAGGCATAATTTATTGGTGAAGTTAATACTAATATCGTTTCTAAACTTAAACGTTAAGTAAAGTAAGCTCATTACGAAAGATGTATGTGTAAGGTGCTGTTAGGGGTTGGTACTACTTTATATTTTTATCAAGTTTGTATGGTTTGTGCTTTCTTGTGTTGAGCAGATTTAACATAAACATCACAGTAATACCAACCCTGTATACTACATTAAAATTTATGATTATGAATGATGCATGTTATTATACGTTTAATTATAATCCAAATTAAAATTTCCATTTTAACGTGCAAGACATATTTTTAGATTATTATCATGCCATCGTTAAATAACATATTTCTCTCATGGGAGTCGAAATATGGGAAGCCAACTAAGAACGAATTTTTCTTAATCCATCTTCCCATACCTTCATACTGAATTTCGACTATTTCTTTTTACACTGGTGTGAAAACTAGTCAGGACAAAATAGAACTCCTTGTTACGTGACGCGGAAATTTGATAAATCGTTTCAAGATGAAGTCGTTTTTGTTTTTTTTTTTAATTTTGTTTGTTTATGTTTGTTATGAAGTATTTTTTTAAGTGATAAAAATATGCCCCATGTTTTTTAGAAAAACGCTCATCATCGTTTCTCTTTTATAATTAGTTGCATCATATGACTACGATGATCGGCATTTCATTTTATACAGTTTCATCAAAATTATTAATTCTATTAGGGCTGTTTTTATCTAATGTTGGAAATTTTATAAACTTCGAAAAATATAAGATTTGCTCATTATTCGGAAAGTTTTGGAATCTTTAGTAAACTTAAACTGATTCTTCGAAAATAGGTATTAATAATACAAAATTCATATCGCCCATTATTTTTAAACTTTTTACTAACATAATATAGATTTCTATTTAAATGGTTTGATGTTTGTTAGTTACTAAGTTTTATTTAAAAAAAAATGTATTTCAAAATCAAACAGTTTAGTGTGTAAATCCTATTTTTTAAGGTATCTGTTGTACCTAGGAGTGTAATAAAAAAAATAAAATCAAAATTGTTTATTTTTTTCATAGTGGTTAGATTTGAAAATCGAGAAAGCTCTGAACAGGTAGGTCCTTCTACAAGTAATGAAGAGAGATCAACAAGTATGTGGGTTTGTATTTTTAAGCATATTAGATATTATTGTAAGTTGTGATTATAAATTATGTTCGTTAACCGGTTACCAACAATTGAAGATAACAACTGAAAAAGACAATTCAATGAAAATGTTTGTTAATTTTGTGATGTTAATCTAAATTTTTTCATAATTCATTTACATTTAACAGGTTGACTGCCATGGCAGGCACTGGTGTCTGATGTTGTTCTTGCTGGTGATGCCACAGTGATCACCGGTGTCTGCTCTGTGCCATGTAGCAAGACTTGTTATAATTTGATTGTGTCTGTAAATTTAGTTATGAAATCTAGCTCAGTGTCTGCTATAGTATTGGCAAACACATGCCTGGTGAAAATTTTTTTATCGAGCAACCGAGTTCAGGGTAGATGTTGTCTGCTGTGGCAGACATCGGTGATCTTTCTTGCCTGTTGAACGACTATCAGTGGTAGCAATCGTATACAGTTTAAAAAAAATTTAGAAAATTACTTTATGTTCAATGTATCAAAACTATCAATTTTGGACCTTTTTAAAAAAATTTAGTTTTAGAAAAATTTGCTTTATAAAAGTTTTTTGTAGTATAATAAAAGTATACCTCTTGTAAATAGATATTGGAACAAGTTTTAGCGCAGAGTATGAAGATAATTCAATTTTAGCCAAGTTTTCTTTATAAAACTTTTTTACAAGCTTTAAAATAGTTATTTCAGAGGACTACTTTGTTCAATGTATCGAAAACTAGTAACTTTGGATCAATGCATGTAGTGACCTTTTTAAAAAAAAGTTTTAGAAAATTGCCTTATAATGGTTTTTCATAATGTAATAAATAAGATAAAAATCCCTCAAGTACCTCTTGTAAATAGAATATTATATAATTCAAATTTGGAACAAGTTTTAGTGTGAAGTTCGAAAATAATTCAATTTTTTTCGCAGGTTAAAAAGTACTTAAGACGATTATCTAAAGATCTTAGTCCAAATATCAAACTTTGGAGCCAAAAGTGTGGCGACCTATTTTTTAAAGCAACACATTTTTAGATAAATTTTCATTTTAAAATGTTTTATGGGATAATAAGTAAGTCTAAAAAAACCAATTTAAACGACCCTTAAACTAAATTTTTTTATATTAAGATCATTTACAGTGTTATATCGAATAGCACTTGAACGCAATTACCAGTAAAAAATTGTTTAAAAATGTAAGCATTATTGGAAAGTAACTGTGTTTATAACAGAATTTATAATAATAAAAATTGAAAAAATTGCTTTCTTATGTTCCATTAATTTTGGATCAATTCATGTAGTGACCTTTTTAAAAAAAATTAGTTTTAGAAAAATTTGCCTTATAACGGTTTTTCGTAGTGTAATAAATGAGCCAAAAGTCCCTAAAGTACCTGTTGTAAATAGGTATTGAAAAATATTTTACAATTCAAATTTGGAACAAGTTTTAGTGTAAAGTACGAGAATAATTTAATTTTAGTCAAGTTGTCTTTATAAATTTATTTCTCAGGATAATAAATAAGCTTTAAAATAGGTGATTAAGAGGATTATCTAAAGCTCTTATTCTAAATATTTGGAGAGCTATCAATCTTTAGAGCCAACAATGTGGCTACCTAATTTTTAAAGTAAAAAAGTATTTAGATAAACTTTTATTTTAAAATGTTTCATGGGATGATAATTAAATTAAAAAAAAACAATTTAAACGACCCTTGAGCTTTATACTAAGATCACTTACAGCATTATATCGAATACCTCTGGAACGTAATGATCAGTAATAAAGTGTTCAAACATGTAAGCATTACTGGAATGTAATTGTGTTTATTATTATAAAAATAAAAATTGAGAAAATCTTTCTTATGTTCAACGTATCGAAAACTATTAACTTTGGATCAATACATGTAGTGACCTTTTTAAAAAATATAGTTTTAGAAACATTTGCCTTATAACGGTTTTTCGTAGTGTAATAAATAAGACAAAAGTCCCTAAACTACCTCTTGTATATAGATATTGAAAAATATTGTACAATTCAAATTTGGAACAAGTTTTAGTGTAAAGTACGAAAATAATTCAATTTTAGCCCAGTTTTCCTTAAAAAATTTGTTGCAAGTTTTAAAGCTTCAGACGATTATCTAAAGCTCTTACTCTGAATGTTTCGACAACTATCAAACTTTAGGGCCAAAAGTGTGGCGACCTATTTTTTTAAAGCAAAAACTTTTTATGTAAACTTTTATTTTAAAATGTTTCATGGGAGGATGTCTAAAAAAAAAACAATTTAGATGACCCTTGAGTTCCATTTTCTTTATATTAAGATAACGTGCAATGTTATGTTGAATACCTCTTGAACATAATTATCACTACAAAATTATTTAAATATGTAAACATTACTGGAAAGTAATTGTGGTGATAATAGAATTTAAAATAATAAAAATTGAGAAAATTACTTTCTTATGTTCAACATATCGAAGACTATGAACTTTGGACCAATACATGTAGCGAAGTTTTTTAAAAAAAAATTAGCGTTAGAAAATTTTGCCTTATAACGGTTTTTCGTAGTGTACTAAATAAGTCACGTACCTAAAGTACCCCTTGTAAATAGATATGGAAAAATAATGTACAATTCATATTGGGAATAAGTTTTAATGTAAAGTACGAAAATAATTCAATTTTATTCAAGTTTTCAAGGTACTTCAGACGATTATCTAAAGCTTTTATTCTGAATATTTGGAGAAATATCAAACTTTGGAGCCAAAAGTGTGGCGACCTATTTTTTAAAGCAAAAACTTTATGTAAACTTTCATTTTAAAATATTTCATGAGATGATAAATCTAAAAAAAACAATTTTTTGGCACAAAAATAACCCTTGAGCTCCATTTTATTTATATTAAGATAACGTACAATGTTATGTCAAATACCTCTTGAACATAATTATCACTACAAAATTGTTTAAATATCTGAGCATTACTGGAAAGTAATTGTGGTGATAATAGAATTTAAAATAATAAAAATTGAGAAAACTACTTTCTTATGTTCAACGTATCGAAGACTATGAACTTTGGATCAATACATGTAGTGACCTTTTTAAAAAAAGATTAGCGTTAGAAAATTTTGCCTTGTAACGGTTTTTCGTAGTGTACTAAATAAGTCAAGTACCCCTTGTAAATAGATATGGAAAAATAATGTACAATTCATATTGGGAACAAGTTTTAATGTAAAGTACGAAAATAATTCTTTGTAAAATTTTTTTTGCAGGATAATAAGTAAGCTATAAGGTAGGTAGGTACTTCAGACGATTATCTAAAGATTTTATTCTGAATATTTGGAGAAATATCAACTTTGGGGCCAAAAGTGTGGCGACCTATTTTTTAAAGCAAAAACTTTTTATGCAAACTTTCATTTTAAAATATTTCATGGGATGATAAATCTAAAAAAAAAACAATTTAAATGACCCTTGAACTCGGTTTTCTTTATATTAAGATCACGTTGAATACGTCTTGAACATAATTATCACTAAAAATTGTTTAAAAATGTAAGCATTACTGGAAAGTAATTGTGGTGATAATAAAATTTAAAATAAAAATTGAGAAAATTACTTTCTTCTGTTCAACGTATCGTATTGATCCAAAGATCAATACATTTTAAAAAAAAAATTTACTTTTAGAAAAATTTGTCTTATAACGGTTTTTCGTATCCAAGTTTTCTTTATAAAATTTTTTTTGCACAAAAATAACTCGGCTCAAAGCAGGCACTTCAGACGATTATCTATCTATAGCTCTTATTCTGAACATTTGGAGAAGTATCAAACTATGGCGCCTAAAGTGTGGCAATGTAATTTTTAAAGCAAAAATTTTTAGATAAACTTTAATTTTAAAATGTTTCATGGGATAAGTAAGGCTAAAGAAAAACAATTTAAACGACCCTTGAACTCGATCTTCTTTATATAAGATCACTATCGAATACCTCTTGAACGTAATTATCACTAAAAAATTTTTAAATATGTAAGCATTACTGGAAAGTAATTTTGTTTATAATAGAATTTAAAATAACAAAAATTGAGAAAATTACTTTTTTATGTTCAACGTATCGAAAACTATTAACTTTGGATCAATACATGTAGTGACCTTTTTAAAGAAAAATTTGCCTTATAACGGTTTTTCATAGTGTAATAAATAAGACAAAAATACCTCTTGTAACTAGAAATTGAAAAATATTGTACAATTCAAATTTGGAAAAAGTTTTAGTGTCAAGTACGAAATAATTCAGTTTTAGCTGAGTTTTCTTTATAAGAATTTTTTCGCAGGATAATAAGTAAGCTCTAAAACAGGTACTTCAGACGATAATCCAAAGATCTTATTGAGAATACATTGAGAACTATAAAACTGGAGACTTAATTTTTAAAGAAAAAGATTGTTGGATAAGTTTTTATTTTAAACTGTGTTATAATAAATATGTCTTAAAATACCCAATTTAGGCAACCGCTCAACAAGATTTTCTTTATATCAGCATCACTTCAAACTTTGGAGCCACCAGTGTGGGGAGTGAACGTAATTATCAGTAAAACATTTTCTAAATATGTAAATATTACTGGAAAGTAATTATTTATAATTGAATTTAAAATAATAAAAAATTGAGAAAATTACTTTATGCTCTACGTATCGCAAACTATTAACTTTGAATCCATATGTGTAGTAACCTTTTTAAAAAAGCAAAAAAATACAGTTTTTCGTAGTGTACTAAATAAGGCAAAAATCCGTAAAATCTCTCTTGTAATGTAAAGAAACAGGATTTCTGTTACCAAAACAAATACCTTTTCTTACCGTTATCCTACCCCTAAAATTTTTCCGCAAATTTGTTAAACTCAGATTTATCCCGGTATTTTTATTTCAGAAATGGAGCGAATAAATTCTCATACTATAGCGTTGATACAGTTTTTTTATTGAAATGTAAGATGCAGTCACTTATTGTCATAATAATTATAAATTATGTAAATTGAAACTTGTAGACATTATAATAATTCACATGTAACAATAGTCACGTCAATAAGACAGGTTTCGTTATCAAGCGCACCAGCTTGCATTACAAAATTTAAAAACAGGCAGACGACTGTCATTCAAGTTGGTTCGATTTCATTAACAGTGTGTGTGTGTGTGTGTGTGCAGACAAGTTTTTCCGACCTGTTTTGGAAATTATTGAAGAAAGTAAATACTGAAACACCGTGTTTTGCTACCGTTCCTATCGATACAGGTAAGTTTCAGTTATTTTCCGTTTGTAAGAACTTTTAATGTAAATAAGCCCTTAACTAAACCAAAAGCATTTTAATAAACATTTCAATGTTAGCTTACGTATGTCTATGGTAATAGATTTCCCGTCAGTAATTCTTTACGCCTTAAATTAGTAATAAATCTCGTATACAATATTTTGTTGTTCCAGACAAGTAGTAGACAGACACTTGTCGCCGCCATCTTGGATTTTCTGGGGAAAACCCACTTTCACTTTTTTTATATGCCCACGTGGGGGACCGTATTTTTCACCCCTATGGTTTCTTTTCGGAGGCCTTTTTCGACCCTTGATGGGATTTTCATCCCTAATTAAGGCCTTTTTTGTTTTTACTCGCTTACTTGAGGGGCGTATTTTTTATCCCTATTTTATGGCCGCCCACGTATAGGACATGCTTTTTTCGCCCCTATTTTATGACAGCTCACGTATAGGACGCGTTTTTTCTACCCCTATGGTTTCTTTTCGAGGGTCAACCCTTGATAGAATTTCAATGTTGTTGTATTAAGAGCCTTTTTGACAGCAATTTTTGTACTTGCTCACGTGAGGGGCAGATGTAAGGGTTGGTCTTGGACTAGGGGTTGGTCTTAGGGTTATTTTTGATGGTTATCTGATTAAGGTCCTTTTGGCTATATTAAGAGCAGTGCCCCTGGAGGTTAGGCAAACGCACACGCATGCAATGTTGGAAATTGCATAATTAATAAGATATTATTATTAAAATTATCGATCCTATTGCTTTAAAATGGTCATATGCTATTGGATGATTTTTTACCTATACGAGAAAAGGTTGTATTTCTAATAAGGAGGAAGCGAGAGAGAAACTAGACGGAAACGAGAGAGAGGCGAGACGAGAGGGAGAGGAGAAAAACGAGAGAGAGACAGGAGAAGTGTGAGAAACGAGAAAGACGAGAGAGAGAGAGAGAGAGAGAGAGAGAGAGAGAGAAGCGACGGAACGAGAGAAGCGAGAGAGAGAAAGAGAAACGAGAGGGAGAGGAGAAAAACGAGAGAAAGAGAGAGATAGGAGAAGTGTGAGAAACGAGAAAGGCGAGAGAGAGAGAGAGAGAGGCGAGAGAGACAAGAAGCGCACAAGAGAGAAAAGACGAGACGTTTAAACTAATGGAAATACCACATTTAATGGAATTCTCTTGCTATGATAGATGTTGTGGGGCCTGTAAAAAGCTTTAGAAAATACGAAAAATGTAAATTTCCTTCAACAAGACATGGATAAATTAACGAAGCTTCTATGTCAAAATTAAACGTATTATAAAGGCTAGAGACTGTAGGAAATCGGAGCGTTATGTATATCTAATTATTGACTAGAAAGAGAATTGGAAGAACAAAGTATAGATTTAAATTATAAAATTAAAATTAAATTGGATGTACTAAAGCATACGCCTGACATAAAGAGAGAATTGTAATTTGTGTATAAAAATGTTACCTATTTTTTGTGTAAAAAATAAGTGTTGTAAAACTTGTTTATTTTGATTTTATTTAAATTATATTGGAGGAATGGGTGTAAGTACTCAACAATGCTCGGATAGGATCGGTCATCTTCGGGTGTCGAGGATGGGTCGCACTAACTGTAGTACGGTTAATGCGATTCGTACCTATATGAAAACATTGCATCGCAAAATTTTACCTGTGTATATAGTCTCCAGCGAGTAAGCATTATTATTATAATGTATTCTCCTGTTTATGAACCAACATCAGAGGACATTACAGATTTCAGGGATTTGTTAGTAAACTACTACAATATAACGGTTCAAGTTGATGATGAAAACAATGAAGTGGATGAGGTGAATGTATCTCACACTCATGATGATAATGATGATTCACAGAAGAAGAAGACTGATGAGATAGAGGAAAGGACGAATCTCAAGACCATGACAATAGTGACGAATTACAGTCGTAAAGAGGAGAAGCCTGATAAGAATGTAATTAAATAAATAAATGATGTATTGTTTAAATATATTTTTTAAACGCTAAGTTTTCTTTCAATTTTTTATTAATAATCTTGTTTTCGGCATGGACTTTCGGGTTTATTTATAATTTGTATGTTTAAGAGGCCAGTTTCTATCAATCTTATTGGATTTAATACAAAAACAAAAGCGTTGAAACTTAAATGTGGCTTTTGTCTCTCCCATCCCCGCGTTTCTCTTGTCCCTTTCGTCTCTCACGTCTATCGTGCCCGGTTGGCTGGAAGTTTGAGCTTGTTTGTGGCGCCATCTAGTGGTGTATGAGCTAACAGACGTTTTTTCTGTAATAGAGATTGATCATAGTTCTACGTAGCTGTATATTTTCAAAATTACATACAGTTCCTAGGAACTTGCGCTCAGGTCTTTCCCCTTGTCGCGGGCCCTTGACATAAAAATCTCAAAAGGTCTGTGTAAATAAAACATATAAGCGAGCAAGACCGCTTATTCAACGCGTGTTTAAATTGCATGTTAACAAATAACATTCTGATGTATACCAACCAGCTCTTAATTACACATTTATGTTAAAGTAATGAGCTGAATTATATTTGTTATTGCAATGTATACTGTACATAGATGGTTGAGCATTTTCAATAACGACTAGGACGTTCGGTCTTGTTTTATAAAAATCTAAGGTTTTTTAAAAAGACACAACCTTTTTTTGATAGAAGTAATTTTCAGATACATCTTGAATTTATTTATTTCGCTATTTAAATGGATATAATTAAAGGATTCTTATGTATCTGGTTTGATTGATTGTTTTGAAGGTCGTTTCCTCAAAACGAGATTATGTTTTACCAAAATTGAAAATGCAATGGTAAATTTTAGGCATCCCTTTTTATATCAAAATAATCACTAATAGAGATGTGATAATTTTAATAACCATCATGGTAATAAAAATTTAAAAACTCTAATAAAAAATAATATGGGAAAATACATGGTCAATTTAAAACCGTATGTTGCACATATTTCAACTCTTAATGTGGTTTTTTTTTATAAAAAAACGAGTAGCAGTATTCAGGTTTTGTGTATTACTTTCTAAATTAGTTAATGATCGGAATGTAATAGCCAGTTTATATCCAACCATTTCACAAATCGTGTTTAGTGTGATTATATGTGGGCAAGTTGTATAAAAAATATTTCAGCTCAACGTATGGTACAGCTGAAGGAAAAAAACACTTCTAAAGGTAAGCGTATTCTTTTTAATATATGTTTTTTACCTGATATTGCTAACAAAAATGTCGATAAAAATTTTTAAAATGTATTATTACTCTTATAGGATGACGTCATAGGATCAACTCTCAAATAGCTGGTACGTATTCGTGGATTTTAAACTTGTAGTTATTGTTAATTTGCGTATAATAATAAACCATTAAAACCTTTTGACTTTTATTTTCATTTTATCAGTTTGATATTCTTAAAAACATGTCAATTTAATTTCACTCAATGTTATATATAAGTAATTATTACTTTCCAGTGTAGAGTTTTGTGGTTCTTAATTGTTTTAATTTGGTTGGATCTCAGAATACCTCCCTTTGGAATGGGTATGTTATCTTGCTATGGCTCCTTTCTTTGCTCCATCTGCGACATTCGTTGAAAATGTGTTCTAGTGTTATCCTGGTTCTACACTGTTGGCAACTGGGTGCAGGTAAGTTTGTCAATAGGTAGGTGCTGTAGCGTCCCCCAGGTACTCTAACTTGAAAAGCGTAATTTGAACTTATTTGCAATAATGCAAATTCAAGAACACAACAATCGCTAAGTGATTTCTCTTGGCTTGACTGACAATAATGTTACTATTACTCAAATTAATTGCCTGCGTTACTTTGGCTTTCCTGGCTATAATTAAAACATTAGAATTTATTCACGTCTGATATTTAATTACTCTCAAAGCTCAAATCTGATCAATCGAAGTGGCCGTCTAGTGGTATCTACGTTGTGCTATCTGAATTAGATAGGCTGGATGAGGTAAGTGTTGCATCATGAGGGGTAGGTAAAACAAATGAAACTACTCAAATTAAAATCAACAAGCTTTGCGCAACGGTGGTTTAGCCCGTTAATATACTACTGTGGGAAAGAACCACCAATAAAACCCACTTTATTCATAAATAAATAATTGCACAAGTATATTATTAAATCAAATACCAAAAAAAAACAATGAAATGGTTAAATATATAACAAAACACGTTTAAATTAGCTTAAAGTGCGTACGAAATTATAACATTAAGAGAAAATGAATAAAAAGCAGTTTAGTTACACAGAAACAATAAAAAAACATATGTCCCACCCACAATTGGGTTATAAATAAATTAGAATAAAAATTGTAATACCAAACATGTGGCCCTTTAAAACCAATCACATCGGTCTTTAAGTAAATAAGCACATAAAACAATAAAGCAAATTACGGTACACATAAAATACAACAACAGTAAAATTGCACAGGCGATAATAAGGTAAAGGCAAGAACAAAAGAAAATAGACAAGAAGTTTACACGTGCCCAATTGTTTAGTGACCACTAAAGCACAGAATACATAAGCCAAATAACAATAAAGCACAGACAAACAGAAATCAGCTCGCAGGCAAATCATTCTACCTAACAACTGACACAAAAAACTCATTAAAACAAAGCCTTACAAGGGTAAGTTATAAATAGGTCACAGCATCGTGACCGATATATAAATTTGAGGGCGTTAGAAAAATACAGTGCTCCCTTCTCAGGTTACACATTAATCTATACAAAAATAAAAATAAAATTCGAGGTGTTTAATAGTCTGGCCCCGGGAGTGTGTACCTACTTGGCAATTGCCTTTTACAATTAATAACCAGCGGTATCATGTACCCGTTCACCAGCCCACCTCTCCACAAATATAAATATAAACAACAAACGACAATGCTAATTCACACAAATACCAGAGTGATAGGGCCCTGTATTTATTTTAGCAGATTTCAGCTTAATGAGCCGGCGTACGAATAAGATACCTTTGAAAGGCAATGTTTGGTATTTAATGTTATCTAGGCTGGTAAATGATTTACTGCGAGCTTTCATTTATATAAAAATACGTACTTACACTTGAATATCTATTTAATTTGATTTAATTGATCACAGACACAAATCGTTAACCTACGCGGTTTAACTTCAAAAAGGGAGACTGTTATTGTAGATTAATATTTGAAAAACACATTACAACTAACACTCGAAAGAAAAGACTGTTGGCTAATTCAAAAGAAAATGTACACGCACGAAATATTTGTAAAGACAAACTGTTTACAATGAAGGTATTTAATTAGCCCAAAAATCGATCTGGTTCGATTGATACTCTAACTGATTTCAAACCTAACTATCTTTACTCCCGCAATCAACCCCCATTTTTCCAAAAGTAATATAAACACAAGAAACATTAATTTACATTGGAACAGTTTCATATTAATTATTGCACATCTTAATTTTAAAAATATGCATTCGTCCGTAACAACTCTACATGTAGCTCTCGAGTTTCCAAGTAACAAACAAAGATATCTTTTGATCGCGGTCTGTACTTGTACAATTACTTATTAAGCTAGTGACATTTTTACATTAAGAATCGGCGCATAAGAAACTCCAATGATTCGTCAAACCCTAATATATGTTTTTAAAGTATCAGTTACATACATTCTCACATTTCTTACATAAAATATATAAATAAAATATTATGAAAACATTAACAAATTACGACGTATCATCAGGATATTAAAAATCCACTAATTATCTTTTCTATCGCGGTAACAATGGCGATTTGACAAACGAGTATTACAATAATAAAATTTTCGCGGTCCGCTTGCTACAGTGTCAGCTTAGTGCGGCCTATCCGTAAGCAAGTTAGTATTACACTTTCCTTTCTAGTTATTTGTAGTACTTTTCTACGTTCGTTTGCTGTTGGTTGCTGTTCTTTTAATGTTCTATTTTCTATTGTCCAGTCACTTTTCCATTTATTTTCTATTTCAGTTTTGATATCTTTTATGTCGTTTAGTTCGTTTGTTTGTATATTTAGTTCTTTGCGAGAGTCGTCGATGTTCTCTTGTATTGTGGGATTTAACAATCGATTTCTATTTAATTTTGTGATTATGTTGTGATTGATATGCGTTTGGTTCATATATACTTTTGAATCGTACTGTAAGAGTAACCACGTTCTCCGGCAACGTAGTGGTAGGATTCCTGCTTCTACATGTAGGCTGCTGGTAGGGCTGGTTGGGAACGCTCTAACCGCGTATCTTAATGCTAAATTCTATATGGCATTTAGTTTGCTGAGACGTGATTTGTGTGCTGACATATAAGAGATACAGCCGTATTCAAACCTTTAGAGTATCAGCGTTTTGTATATGCGTAGTGGTATCTCTCTATCTGCACCCCATTTCCAGCTTGTTACACATCTTATAATGTTTAGTACTTTCCTGGATTTGGTCTCTAGTTCTTCAACCTGATTTATCCACGATAATGAAATATTCAACGTTACTCCCAGAAATCTAAATTTTTGTATACATTCAATTTTATGGTCATTTAGAATCAAGTTAGGTTCGTGGTGTGGAGTCCTGAGTTTGCAAAAATGCATACAAACGGTTTTTGTGGCTTACATTCGGAACCCATTGCTTTCAGCTTGTTTTATTACTGAATTTCTTGCGCTTTGAAGTATGATGTTTGGTGTTTGCCCTTTTTTGCATGAGTGATATATTGAGATGTCATCTATGTGTATGCTGCGTCCAATAGATTGGTGTAAGTTTTGGGTGATGCTGTTTATTACGATGTTAAAAAGTGTGCTGCTGAGAAGGGAGCCTTGAGGCATGCCGTTTTCGAAAACATGTTTTTATGAAAAACGCCCTGTTTCCTCTTATTTATGTATTTTTTGTAATACCGTGTATCGCCAGACCGTGTCGTATGCTTTCTCTAGATCAAAGAAAACTGTTGTGAGGTGTTTTATTTTTGAAAAGCTTTCTTGGATGTTTTGTGTTAGAACCTCTAGGTTGTCGTTTGTTGACATGTTCTTTCTGGAGCCAGTTTGGTGTTTTACTAGCCAGTTTTCCTTTTCTGTAAGTTCAACTAGTTTCTTTTTGATGATTTTTTCAATAAGCTTTCCTAAACAGCATAATAGTGATATAGGGCGATAACTTTCTATTAAAGGGTCTTGATTTTGTTTTTGAATTGGAATTATTATAGTGAGTTTTCAGAGATTAGGATATTGCTTTTCTTCTCATATTCTGTTATAAATGAATAACAAATCTTCAATGTTCTTTTTGATAATTTCATTTGGTATCGTGTCTATGCCAGCAGCAATGTTTTTTCAATTTTGGATTTTGATTTTTAATTCATACATGGTGATCGGAGCGTTATATGGTTTATTGTCGTGTGCATCAAAATTTAATTTTCACTTTTAGTGGCTTTGAAGTTTTGGTTATAACTTTGAGTACTGCTTATTTTTTCGTGATGGCAGGCGAAATGTTCCGCTATTTCAAATGGTTTTATTATAATATTATTATGGTCTTTCAGATTCGGTTGAGTCGAATAGCTATTTTTTCCGGAAATGGCACGGATTTTTTTCCAAACCATTTTAGGCGATGTGTCTGTTTTTAATTCTGATACCTACTTTTGCCAGAATTTCTTTTGGGCGGCTCTGATTAGTTGGCGTGCTATAGCTTTGTGTTTTTTAACTGATATTAGATTTTGCATCGTCGGATGTGATTTAAATCTTCTCAATGTTACTTTTCTGTTTTTTATGGCTTCAGCAATTTTTGTATTCCACCAAGGAACTGGCCGCCAATTAATTTGTGTTTGTCGGAAGGTTATAGTAATCTTCGCAGCAACCCTAATACTTTTGTTAAAGCTTTGTATTAATTCGCTAACATCTGATTGCCTGTTTAAAGGTGTGATTTTTTCCTTAAACATGTCCCTTTTGGCGTTTTTTAGATGTCATGCTAGAGGTCTTTGAATTATAGTATTATTTGATTTATTACTTTGTTCCCTAATTTACAACTTAAAAAAACTGAATTTTATTATTCCACTACTAGAACAATCGCCTCCGACTCTTTAACCAGGAATATTTTTCTATTGAATTAATACTAACGGAACCCCACCTTTCCGACTCAAAAAAGACAGAAGTCCTGAGTACCGTCACCGCTGTAAATTTTCGGAGACTCTGGTAAACCGACGTCTTGACTGACGCTTTTACCCTTTTAATCATCTAGGTCTCTATATCACCGTTTACCTAGATAGTTCCGCAGTTGACCGCTCCACCCCTATTAAATAAATCTGATAATGACTGACCGTCCGCCGAAAAAGTGTTATAGTAAATAGACAGTACGAAGATAATTCAATTTTACCCAAGTTTTCTTTATAAAATTTTTTCGCAGGGCTATAAGTAAGCTCTAAAATAGGTACTTTAGATGATTATCTGAAGCTCTTATTGTGAAGATTTCCCGAACTATCAAACTTTGGAGCCAAAAGTGTGGAGACCTATTTCTTAAAGAAAAAAAGTGTTGGGTAAGTTTTCATTTTAAAATGTTTCATAGGATAATAACTAAGACTAAAAAACCCCAATATAAACAACCCCTAAGCTAGATTTTCTTTATATTAAGATCATTTACAGTTTTATATCTCTTGAACGGAATTATTACTGGAAATAATTATGTTTATAATAAAATCAAAATAACAAAATCGTTGCAATTTACGCATGAAAAAGAGGGCATACATCGAACATCGTACTTCAAAGCGTTATAAACTTAATAGTACAATAAGCCGAAAACAATGGGTTCCGATTATCAGCCACAAAAACTGTTTGCATGCACTTTTGCAAACTATGCGCTACGAACCTAACCTGACACTAAATAGCCACAAAATATCGTGGTTAAATCATATTGATGAGCTGGAAATCAAATGTAGGAAAATAATAAACATAATGAGATGCTTAGCAAACTGTAAGTGGGGTGTAGACAGAGAAATATGCTACCAGTGTACAAAACTCGTATCCTTTCAAGACTTGATTACGGCTGTATTTCATACATGTCGGCAGGTAAATTCCACCTAAACAAATTAATCATCCTACAGAACATAGCATTACGATACGCCATTAGAGAGTTTCCAACCAGCACTTTCAGTAGTTTACATGTAGAAGCAAGGGTTCACTGTATTATGGAAGAATGTGGTTACTTTTAAAATAGACTTCGAAAGTATGTTCAAACCAGGCGCACATAAATCATAACATAATTAATAAACCCAGTGAAATCCTACAATACAAGAACGCCTCAAAGATTCATGCAAACAACTAAACATACTAACAATCAAACTAACCAACCTAAAAGAAATAAAAACCAAAATAGAAAATGGCAAAGCGACTAGACACTGGAAAATAGAAAACCAAAAGAACATCGACCAGTAGTAAACGTACGTAAACAAGTACTACAGTTATCTAGAAAAGAAAATGTAATACTAACCCGCTTACACATAGGACACACTAAGCTGACACATACATATCTACTCTACAAACTCACCTGCATCCAGTTGGCAACAATGTAACACAAGATAAGAGTAACGTTAAATCACATATTTAACGAATGTCCCAGATAGAATAATGTATGGAACAACATCAAAATAATACACCCATCCACAAAGATGTATTTTCAGATCAAACCAAATTAAGACAATTATTTGATTTCTTATGAAAAACAAAACTACTCAGAAATATTTACCCAAGTTTGGAACAATACATTAGCGCAGTCCGGTGAAACAGTTGTAGCCGCTTTAGATATCTCAAAGGCATTTCACCAAGTTTGGCATAAGTGTTTACTTGCCAAACTCACCTCGTTTGGGTTAAATGATACGCTCATCAACTGGGTTTCTAGTTTCCTTGATAAAAGACAAATACGTGTCGTAGTTGATGGTTCTTTTTCAAGAAGTTAGCATTAACGCGGGCGTACCACAGGGATCCGTTATAGCGCCTACACTTTTTCTGCTGCTTATTTCTTCAACAACTAACCCCATCCATTGCTTTGCTGACGATAGCACTCTTCACTGTAGTTCATCTCAGTCTACTCATAGTGATAATCCACCTTCTATGTCAAATCAAGAAATTAAAGCTGAAATGGCAAATTCAATCAACAAAGACATTCAACGTATTCTCGAATGGGGAAGCAATAATCTAGTTAAATTTAATGCTAACAAAACTCAGTGTTGCCTTATGTCCGCCAAAAAAGATCGATCATTTCCTGTTGTAAGTATGAATGGCTCAGTTCTTAAGTTTTCGGACTCTATTACTCTGTTGGGTATGACTGTATCTTCAAATCTCTCATGGGTTGACCATCTTCTGTCAGCTACCAAAACAGCTGATCGTAAAATAGGCTTTTTGTACAGATCTAAGCAGTACTTTACCTCTCGACAACTCTTTCTGTTGTATAAGGCCCAAATTCGACCTCATCTGGAATATAATTCTCACCTCTGAGTTAGTGCTCCCCAATACGCTCTCGATATTGTTGATCGTATTCAAAACAGAGCGATTAGGCTTATAAATGACCCGTCCTTAACTTCTCATATACAGTCCCTTGAACATAGAAGGATGGTTTCACTTCTTTCTTTGTATTATCGTTATTACAACGGGTATTGTGCTGCCGAATTATATTCTTTGATACCATCTCGGGCTATCTTTGCGAGAAACACTCGGTTCGCTCATTTACATCATCAGTATGCAGTACAAATCTCCACTTGTAGTACCAAACGGGCGCAATCCACATTTTTCTACACGGCTTCTAAACTCTGGAATGATCTCCCTAGGTCCTGCTTTCCTCCCACTTATGATATGAGAAAATTTAAGGTAGCTGTTCATAGGCATCTATTGGCAATTCATTATCCCTTTATCCACCCTCCTAAGTGTTCCTGAGTGCTTTAGCAGGATAGGCCTAATTTAGCCTGTTCAGGTCCACAATCATAAATATATATATATATATATATATATATATATATATATAAACGCATAAGCAACAAACAAATACTGTCGCTAAGGTTGCGCACACGACAAGTACGTAACTCAATGTTTTAATAATAATTGCTAGTATGCTTGGTTATTTTATTGAATAGGCATTCGTGATTTTTTTATAAAATATAACAATGAAAAATTGTATATGCATAAAAAGTTTCCCTCGAATGGGATTCGAACCCATGTCCTCTCGTTGACTAGACGAGTGCTCTACCAACTCAGCTACAGGAGGTATGAATCCATTCGATAGAAACTTAATATGTATATAATTTGTTAACAACAGGATACAATGTTAACTTACTATGTGTACTATTATCATGTGGTCCGCACATCGCTAAGGTTGCACACATAAGTACGTAACTGAATGTTTTAATAATAATTGCTATGAGGAAATTTTTTAAATAGTGTCCTTGGTTATTTTATTGAATAAGCATTCATGATTTTTTATAAAATAGAACACTGAAAAATTTTATATACATAAACAGATTCCCTCGAATAGGATTCGAACTCATGTACTCTCGTTGACTAGACAAGTGCTCTACCAACTGAGCTGTAGGTTCCAATTCGAATTCCATTCGATAGAAACTTAACATATATATATATATATATATATATATATATATATATATATATATATATATATATATATTTTCGAATATCAGGGTCATTCATATTGAATGGGTGAACCAAACTTACTTTTTTTCTAATGGAATACCCTGTATATTATTTTGAAATTTAATATGGCTTAACTTGACCATCACTCCAATATAGGGTTTTACTATGTTATACGGGGTATTTTAGGAGTTAGGGTCAATTTTAAATAAAAATCGTACCGTATTCGTGAACTTAAGCCTCCAAAATTAACAAAAGAAAAATTATTTTTAATTTGTATGAGTTTTCAAATATGGTCTAGTTTTTACCCAAAACTCCAATATACCGTTTTACTATGTTATACGGGGTATTTTAGGAGTTAGGGCCAATTTTAAGTAAAAATCGTGCCGTATTCGAGAACTTTGGCTACACTCATCGTCGCTCAATTCTAGAAAAAATAAAGATAAGATTTCTTACCTATTCTAAGCAAAATTAATTATTTTTTAAATTAAAAAACAAGTCGCCTGGCATAAATGACGTTCTCCTTCTATTAATATTTGGTATTTCCCTTTTAATATTTATTTGCTGTGAAAAGATAATTTTTTTTAACAATGAATTTTACCAAAGATGAATTAATTGATATGGTTTTTTTGGAGAGTCTGAAAAGAACTGCTTATTAGCAAAAAGAATTTATGGTCCAAGATATCCCGATAGACGATGTCCTGATCAGAAGGGTTTTAATAAATTACTTGAGAGATTTTTGGAAACTGGAAATGTTGAGTATAAGCCGCCAGAAATTAACAAACGTATGCTTAATGCTAATAACCACTTAACTGTTGCTTTGGCCGTTGCAGAGAATCCGCACGTGAGTCAACATGAACTATCAGAAATAGTAGGTATTAGCCAAAGCTCTGTAAGAAGATGCCTACGCCAACATCACTTCCATCCGTACCGGTTACAACTGCACCAAGAGTTGTGAGAAGCTGATTTTGCTAATACAATGAACTTTTCTAATTGGTCAGTTAGAAAACTACAGCAAGATCCAAATTTTTTTGATAGAATGGCGGTTTCTGAGGAGGCAACATTTCATAAAAATGGTTTTATGAATCGGCATAATTTCCATTATTATGCAACAGAAAATCCTCACTTAATAATGCCAACAAATTTTCAGGCAAGATGTTTGGGGGAGTGTACTGGGAGATCAGGTTATTGGGCCCCATTTCCTTGAAGCTCATTTAAATGCACAAATGTATGTTAATTTCTTACGAAACGATCTTCCTGTTCTATTGTAAAATGTCCCTCTGAATATCAGGCAAGCAATGTGGTACCAACACGACGGAGCAGGTGTCCATTATTCAAGGGAGGTTACAAATGTATTGAACGAAATATTTCCTAATAAATGGGTTGGTAAGAATGGTCCTGTTGGGTGGCCTGCACGGTCGCCTGATTTGACAAAACCTGATTATTTTTTGTGGGGTTATGTTCATGACAAGGTTTACCAAACAGCTCCTACAATAGTTGAAAATATGAGAGAGAGAATAACAAAAGTTTTAGATCCATTACACCCAATATGTTCAGAAATGTTTCACGAAGTTTCAACGAAAGAATTGACCTGTACATCAGAGAGAACTGTCGACTTTTATGACATTTAAGTTTACATTTAATGTATCTAATAAATTAGTTACTTTAATTTTCAACTAGTGTTTGTTTCTTGTATGCAAAAATGTTCTAGAAGTTTTGTAGTTTTATATGAATTGGGCGATGCTGAGTGTAGCTCATGTAATTAGTAAAGTTGAAGGGGATGAATCTCTCCATCGATGGATGAAAAAAATGTAAAGGGTGTTAAGTTTGGAGGCTACAAGTTCTCGAATACGGCACGATTTTTACTTAAAATTGGCCCTAACTCCTAAAATACCCCGTATAACATAGTAAAACCGTGTATTGGAGTAGTGGTCAGGTTAAGCCCTGTTCAACTTCAAAATAATATACAGGGTGTTCCATTTAAGAATACTATAATAATGACGTAGTCGAATTACACTATTTTGGGTAAAAATTAGACCATATTTGAAAACTCATACAAATTAAAAATAATTTTTCTTTTGTTAAGTTTGGAATACGGTAAGTTCTCGAATACGGTACGATTTTTACTTAAAATTGGCCCTAACTCCTAAAATACCCCGTATAACCTAGTAAAACCGTGTATTGGAGTAATGCTCAAGTTAAGCCATGTTAGTTTCAAAATGATATACAAGGTATTCCATTAGAACAAAAGTAAGTTTGGTTCATCCATTCAATATGGACGACCCTGTATATTCGAAAATATTTTTAAAATATGCTCCTGACTAGTCTTCAACTTTTATCTTTATAAATTTTTTTGGTATCTCTTAGCATAAATAAGATATTGGACTACGACGGGGGTTTGACTAACCCTATATATATATATATATATATATATATATATATATATATATATATATATATATATATATATATATATAACTTGTTAACAGGATAATATGTTAACTTACATGGTAACAGTTACTATGTGTACTATTATCATATATCGTATATCGCTAAGGTTACACACACGACAAGTACGCAACTGATTGTTTTAATAATAATTGCTATGAGTAAATTTTTAAATAGTATCCTTGGTTATTTTATTGAATAAGCACTCGTGTTTTTTATAAAATATAACATTGAAAATATATGCATAAAAGATTCCCCGAATATATGTATATATATATATATATATATATATATATATATATATATAAATTGAAAAAATACTTATGTTCAACGTATCTAAAGGTATCAACTGTAGCTCAATACGTATAGTGACCTTAAACAAAGCAGTTTTAGAAACATTCGGTTTATAACACTTTTTCTTAATGTAATAAATACTGTAAAGATTAGTCTTTTTTCTTTTTACTCCGCTAACAAAAACCGTAATTAACTCCGTCAATTAATTAAGTATTCACCGTTGCATATTGATAACAATTGAATTAAGTACTGTAAATAATTACACCGTTAATATAAATGCAAATTTTCTTTTATCGATATTCCGAAATCAAAACTTGATAAATAATAATTGAGTTTGTATTAAAACGCACCTTTTAAATGGAAAATTACATTCAAAACCTTTATATTAATATTAGTTAGAGATAAGTAAACTGAAGTATTCAAACTAGAATTTGAAACCCGATCAATATAATTAAGAGAGTCTTAAATTAATAAAATAATTAATAAATAACACCGTTCTTGTAAAGTAATTGATTTCTTGGAAAATTGCATTGTTAAATAACATTTTCGATATAAATAATTAAAATTAAACCTGCAATAATTTCTATCGCATGATCCAGGTAAACAACTACAGTGAAAATTGTAACCTCGTTCCCATTGCGTAAAGAAACTTTTTTTAATACTACATTCCGACCGCTAGCATATGTGCAAGAAGCAACCGACTTCTGTAAATTTTGAGGTATAACTAGAGAAAAGTGTCCGTAATTATTAATTAAAACATTCTGTAGAATAAGTATTTTTTGTTAGTAGAAACCGGCGGAATCGTTCCGTTATTTCACAAATAATAATTTTAGGATGACGAAATAAGTATTAATTCATTAATTGATTTAATGTTGATTAAAACAATTTGTGACGCTGCTACCTCATCATAGGAAACCTAGGAATAGCAACCGCTCCCCTTTCTAATATTTTGTATTCTATATAGGCAAGTACCACGGCCGAATTCTTATCTTTTCGTTCTCACTGCTTATGTGCATAGACGAAGCGACATTTTTGTTAATGAGTATGAGGTAAAGCGTAGTTTAAACTTGATTAATGTAATTAAAGTTAATAAATACTCGCTCTGTAATCAAGTCTAAAAATTACTTAATTTGCTTTGATACAAGTAGTAAAAAAAGTGGTTTGCTACTGATAACCGCTTCTATTTAAACCGTAATCATTGAAATTTGAATAAATTTATGCAGTGCGTATTTATTAATAATCATTCATTTTTCATGAATCACTGGTGAAGGATTTTGTTTGTCAACGGGACCTGTGACCTTTGTCAACTTCCTTTTCCGCCGTCCGTCCGCCTTAACTTTGTTTTAGATACATCTTCTACCGTAAGATAAGACCCTGAATATTATCCTACACTGAGAAATCTGGAGCAGCCGTTTGGAAACCGCATATGCATACCGCATATTTGGGTGGCGTCTGAATCCGTTTACAACCCCTGAAGCGAACAACCGCTGTCCGCAAACCACCCAGGAGTCGAGACCGAAATAAAATCAATACCGTAACCTTTGTATTGGTGCTCGTTGATCACCAAAAAACCCATTAAAATACGACAGAAGTCTCTAAAGTATATTATAAATAGATATTAAAAAATTCAAATTTGGAACAAGTTTTAGTCTCAAGTGTGAAGATAATTCAATTTTTTTTATAAAATATTTTCGCAGGACAATAAGTAATAGGTACTTTAGACGATTAAGTAAAGCTCCTACTTCGTGGTTTATTAAACTTTGGAGCCAAAAGTGTGGAGACCTATTTTTTTTTTACAAATTCAGTTTGAGACGTTTTCATTTTAAAATGCTACGTAGAATAATAATAATTCCTAAAAAAACAATTATACGAGACCTAAACTAGATTTTCTTTGTATCTGGAAAATTTTTCGCTTTAGCATAAGGCCTTTTCGTAAATATAATTAAATTTTGGACAAGTTTCCTTCTACATGATTTTATAGTGTAATAAATGAGTCTTGGAAAAGGGTGCTTAAAATAAATTTTGTGAATATATTGAAACATAAACCTTGTATCAAACAAAAGAAAATTCAATTTTAAACCAGTATTCTTTTTAAAAGTTTTTCGTAGGAAAATAAATAAAACCCCAAAAAGTTACTGGGTAGTCTTAAACTACTTTATGCGGATATCTGGAAATTTAAAGGAACCCATTTACACAGAATTTAGCATTAAACAAGTTTTTCGCAGGAAAACAAGTAAGCTCTTACATAGGTACTTAATACGCTTATTTAAATTTCTTATCGTGAATATTTCGAGAAGTGTTAACTTTGTAGCGAAAAGTGTCCAGATCTATTTTTTAAAGAAAATTCTGTTCTAAGTGTTTTAATTTAAAGTGTTTCGTGGGATAATAATTCCTAAAAAAAAAAACAATTTATACGAGTCCTAAACTAGATTTTCTTTGTATCTGGAAAATATTTCGCTTTAGTATAAGACCTTTTATAAATATAATTTAATTTTAGACAAGTTTCCCCACTGTAAGTCTTTTTATATAATTAATAAATGAATCTTGGAAAAGGGTACTTAGAGTACATTTTGTGAATGTATTGAAAAAATATACCTAGTATCAAAAACTGTAGATATGTTTTTAAAATAAAATTTAATTTTAAACTAGTACACTTTTTTAATGTTTTTCGTAGGGAAATAAGTACGCCCTAAAACTGGTACTTTGGACGAATATCTAAAGCTCCTATTGTGAATATACTGTAAATTATCAAACTTTGGAGCCAAACGTGTGGTGACCTATTTTTTTTTATACAAAGTTCAGTTTTAGATACTTTCATTTTAAAATGTTCCGTGGGATAATAATTCCTAAAAAAAAAACAAAAAGCTAAACTAGCTTTTCTCCATATTGGGAAAACGTATCGCTTTACAATAAGATCTTTTGCAAATATAATTCAATTTTGGACAAGTTTCCCTTTTGAAAGTTTTTTATAGAGTAATAAATAAATCAGTCTTGGAAAAGAAAATTCAATTTTAATCCAGTATTCTCTTTCGCTTGAGTGCGACGTTTCGGAAGCGGACTCTGCTTTCGTCAGCAGGCTTAGTCCTGAGAAGGACTATTTTTGCACTTGAGCCGAATTTATATGTTATGATTTTTTCCCAAGCACTTGACTACTCTCAGATTTGAACTTGGTAGCTTTTATTTACAAGTCTGTCACCTTTACCGCTGAGCCACTGAGTAATCCAATATATATTTTTTAGAACTTATATGTATTAAACTTTTTCGTGGTTGTGCAGTAATTTATTGCGCATATTGCGCCGTAACTTATTGCGCAATCCATATGGGTTGTAATGCGCCCCTACTTTTAGGGTTCTATACTTATATTTATAATGCGCCCTTCTGGTTTGGTAACCCAACGCGGTTTTATTTTGCCTCGGCTTTGCTCAATCGGGTTTATTTTATAAACGGGGTGTGGTTCGTAGTAATTGGATGGGCTTAACACTGTAACCTTAAATAAAATCCGTAAAGCATTTTTAACACGTATATTAAACAAATATTTACAATAAATAAAATAAACGGTAACTAACAAAATATGTATGTAAGAACTCCCTGGTCCGGGTCCTGGCGTCACTGGGTGCGAAGTCGCTTCTGTGAACAAAAGATAGTCTTTTTAATCTATTCCTTACCTAAGAGGCAAAGTTTAGGTTACTGTCCTGCATGTACAGTAGCGCGAGCGTTATCCTTGATGCAGTGGTTGATCGGAGCGCCAGCGCAATGAACTCGAATCGTTGAGAAAATCGATATCGTGCTTATATGTTAGTAACTCTGGAGCGCATAAGCAAGGATGTCCTACTCCTCGGAAAATAATACAAGCGAATGCGCGTCTGCGAACGCGAGATCTCGGGACGGTCTTTCTTTAATTAATACCGGTTTAATTTTGGCAATTAGATTATTTATCTAACTAAATTAATTACCGATCTCTATACTAAGTTTAATTATTTATAATTAATCAAGGGAACAAAATACTTAATATTAAAACTACTCTAATCGGTTTACGTAAAGATAGAAAAATCTACGTACTCTCTAATTTATTTACAAACGTTCGTGCACCAGGTATTTACGATGGTTATAGTGACTACCAATTTATCTACAAATTTATACAACAGGTTATGGAGGTACTCTTCTGCGATTTAAGACACCGTGTACGGTTATTGTGTTTTGTCTGTAGGTAGTGTATAAGTTTCGAGCGGGATTTCAGTAATGCGCAGAAGACGTAGGCGATGGCCTGTCTTTACTGGATATACTAAGAGAAAGGTCGTAGGTCTTTACAGCCCTGTAACAACCCTTCACCCTCAGGTACTTTGTAAGATACGTCGGGGGCTACCCCTGCGTTCCTCTAGGTGTACTTTGTATTGGCGAGTTCCGTCGGGGGCTACCCCTGCGTTACTCTAGGTGTATGTGGTATAACTCCTGGAGCTCAGCCCGGAATTATTTACGGTCTGTAGTGTTTGAGTGTAAGTTGTGAGATTGTATAACTTTACAACTTACGTGTCTATCAATAGCAGTACAGAATTGAACTTTAGGTTACCTGGTGCGTCGTGGTGCGCGTTATCGCCAGATCGCGAAGGACCCTTCGTCGGTGAACAACAGGTCGGTGCTTACACTAAGCAAACGGTGCGGCTGCGGCTACTGGTTTCTGGAACGGCTTGACTTGAATCTACTGAGATTCATCTCTCTTTTATTATGCGCGTCGCGAGTTTATAAAGGTGCATCTGTGGGCGGTTTCGCGGCTACCGTGCGGGGGATGTCGTTATGCGATTGGTTAAAATCGTTCTGACGTGCAGAAACTTACGGTTTCTTAGAAAGACACGTCAGCGGTGATGAATAAATTATTTGTTGTGCAATATCGCGTCAACTTATGAAATCTTACATACAGGATGGTCCGCACCTAATTTATTCTAAAACACATATGTACAGGACGCTGGTTCTTTACAGGGTTTCATTTCTACACTACCTTGGCTTATTGGATTTTCTGCTAGTGCGATGAATGTGGCCTCTTTGAGTTTTCGGCGAGTTGTATTCTCGTCCTTTGCCACTATCTGTATGTTATCTCATTGGATACGGTGGTCTTCGTTCCAGACACAATTCTTGAAATTCTGATCTTCATTGCGTGGTTTGGTTTTGGTTAGTATTCCCCTGAGCGTTCTGGTCTATTTGAAGGCAGTGCGTATCTTTTATTTTCTGCCTATCCTTCGTATTTTGTCTGTGGTACCTTGTATATATGATATTATCGCTGTATATTTAGGTTCTTCTTTTCCAGTTACCCTTTCCATGTTTAGGTTAGGTGTTAGATCAGGGTAGACATTTTGTTTGAGTGTTTTAGCGATATTTTATTTTTCTTTGTTCAGGTCCTCTTGTTTTGGACATATTGTTTTCGCTCTATCGTACACGCATTTTGCCATGTCTAACTTCTCGTTCTTGTGGTGATTGGTGTTGCAGTGTAGGTATCTTCCCGTGTGGGTAGGTTTCCTGTATTCACTTGTGTGCAATTACATCCAGGAATGGCAGTTTTTGTTCCAACTCCAATTCCATTGTGAATTTTATGGTGGGTGCGCGGCTATTTAGATGATCTAGGAATTCATCTAGCTTATTCTGGCCGTGTTGACAAACTACGAAAGTATCGTCCACGTATCTAAGCCTTGGTTTTTCCAGGAATTCGGATATCGCTTGGTCTTCAGTCTTCCATATATATATATATATATATATATATATATATATATATATATATATATATATATATCGGACTGTGTTTTGATTGTTTGATCCTGTTAATGTTATACAAAATTACGTACTCCCAGATTTGTAATATTTAGATGCTCGGCGATTTTTTTTCTTGTGATGTTAATTTTAATTTAGGATATATAAAATAGATAAATTTAGGGTTGTTGGAATCCTTCAGGAATTATTCCAAATTAGACTACGGAAATTTTATTTAACAGTTACATCTCAGATAATTAATAATTTAGTGTCTAGGTATTTCGCTGTTTATTTTTCCATGATTCTGATTGTTATGACTCCGATAAGTTTTCTATTTTGTACATTTATAACTTACTTTACTTTATATATTTACTACTTATATTTAAATTTATAAGTATTGCCGCAAATGTTAACTCCTTCTGCGCAAGTTCTAAAAGATTTGCTTTGGGGAACGGGCACGGAAGTAGCGCGCGCTTCGAGCGGTTCGGTTTTTGGATTAACGTCCATATAGTCGCGTTAATAATTCATCGCCGCCTTAATTAATCTAAATGTGTTATTTATTGACCAAATTTTCACGCTGATACTCATTTAAAAATAGTTATCGTAAAGTTATTAGATTACCTTTTTAATCTATATGCAACGTGTGTGACCGGATTCCTTGACCAACACCACTGGGAGCTCCCAAGGAGAAGAAATCTCGTGGAATAAGGGTAAGTCACACACTTTCAACTTTGTTCTTCATAATATTCATATTAATGTATATGAAAATATATACAGTCCATTTTTCTCTTAATTAATAAACCCCCTTTCTCTATCCAAGCGTAACATTTGGTCCTTCGACGTGCCGGATATTCTCCTTCTTTAAATATTTAAATTGTAATATATATTTAAATATCGCATACAGCATTATTTTTACTCGTGTGGTTGGGAAAAAACCAAGCATTTTTTTTATTTTGCAGATTTTTAGAGGTTTGAAGTTTTTTTAAAAAGAAAACGCCATTTATGTAAATGTAATATTTATTGAAATTTATTTTGGCTATCTTTATGTTTGTTTAAACGAATTTTGATAATGACGTGCGTACGCTGCACAGGTGTGTGTTAGGGGTCATCACGCTTATCATAGCGTCCGGTCGTCAGTCTGTGTTAGGATTTCGGACTGAATTTCTATTTAGGTATTGGCATCGCTCTCGTGATCTAGTTCGTTTACAATTAAACGCACTTATTCATTTTTCTTATTTACCGTGTACTTTGTTATATTAATAAAAAATGTCTGACAAAATTCGAAAATATAACGCTTACCGCCAAAGTTGTTCTAACGAAATTATTGCTTTGAATGTACTGGGTATACAGGCGCGACAAGACACAACAAAAAGAACGTTGTTTAAAATTCGTTTTGCAGAGGCGAAAACAATACGAGAAGAATTTTCTAAACATCATAATAATATTATGACATTAGTGGCCGCAGATACTGAAGGTGACTTTAATGCTGAAGATAAAATTAAAGAAGCTTTTATGAACGCGTATTTCCAAGGCTATTGAAGCTGTTCCTAAAATTGATCATTTAAACCCGCAAAATTTAAGAAAATTCTTGATATACTTTCCGAAAACTTGTCGGCATTAAAAAATCTAGGATTTCCCACCGAAGAGTGGAACTTTATTTTAGTTAACATGTTGTTAAGAAAAATTGATGCTGACACGGCTAGGGCTTTTGAATTAACGCACAACTCGACTGAAGTTCCTAAATATACAGAACTTTTTGAATTTTTAAATAAACATTCTTTAGCACTAGACACTGTTTCGATTGCTTCAGAAAGAATGAAAAGGTCAGTAAACGTAACGAAAGATTCTTCGTTTACTAGCCGCAATAATTCAAAGCAATCATTTCTTACTAATACTAATAATTTAAATTGTAGTTTATGTGAACAATCTCATTTATTATATAATTGTCCTATATTTCTAAATAAAAACCCTTCTGATCGATATAACTATTGCAAAGGTCAACATATTTGTTTCAATTGTTTATCTAAAATTCGCAATTTAAAAAATTGCAAATCTACAATGAATTGTAAAAAATGTAATCTGCGCCATCATACACTTCTTCATTTTAACAAAGAACCCTCTACTCCCTTAGTGAGTACTGTACAGGGTGGTTTTTTTTCGTTAATATTATAGGGTATAGGCTAAACGGTAAGAGATACAAAAAAACTAAGATACGTGTCCCGTTCTCTTTTTTAGTGTTTAGTTTAATGGCGCAATCGGATCTACGCTAACTAAATTGGTTTCGAAGATACAGAGTGATTCTCAAAATCTGCCGGTTTTTATTATCTCTTATGACTCGGTTATTTATGGAGATAAAAAAAAGCTTTGAATACGAAACTTTTATGACGTTTTACGTTGAATCCAGCGGTGTTCTTAAAAAAATATAGATGTTTGATTTTTTGAGATATTATCAAAAGTAGCATTTCCTTAAATGGGACACCCTGTATCTGATAATCTCAAAAATTGCATTTTTTCTTGAGATTGCAACAATATATAACACTTAATATTTTGCATTGTCCTAAATAGCTAAAATACTAAAAAAACATTTTTTTTTTGTTGACAATTAATTGAATGTTTTAAGTAATTGTTTTTGTTTGTTTACATGTCATAAAATTCAGTAACAATTATGTATTGGTATTCTTATTTCGTTTCCGATTATATTTTTTAAACAAGGTGATTAAAATGAATAATTTTCAAAATTATGAAAAATTAAATATGCTTGAGTGCTACATTGAGAGTAATAAAAATAAAGACGCAGCTCTAGACTTATATTTTGAGCGTTATTCGGAACGACGACAGCCAGAACAACAAATATTTGAAAGATTATATCACAATTTAAGTGAGTATGGATCATTTGGAAAACCAAGAAGTAAGATTTACAATAAGGCAAATAGAGAAAGAGATGAAATAAATACATTAGCTTGTGTTGCTGCTGATCCGACGATATCTAGCCGTAATATTGAGAAAAGATATTGGCACAAGTAAATCTAAAGTTTTAAAAACGTTAAGAAAGCATAAGTATAAACCATATAAAATAAGAAAGGTTCATAACTTACATCCTGGAGATGAAGAGCGGCGTTTAACATTTTGTCATTGGTATTCGCAGCAGATTAATCGGAATCCCAATTTTTTTCAAAATATAATATGGACCGACGAGGCTTTTATATCTAGCGAAGGAATTTTTAATCGACATAATAATCGATATTGGTCAAACATAAATCCTCATCAGACGGTCGCCAGAATACAACAAGGACGGTTTGGGTTCCATGTATGGGTGGCGCTATATCAAAACAGAGTCCTTAACTACAGAATTTTTAATGAAAATTTGAATGCTCAAGGATACATCCAAATTTTGGGAGAATGTGTAATAATGGAGTTGGATAACATGCCATTAGCTGCAAGAAATAATGTTTATTTACAACAAGACGATGCTCCAGCACATAATAGCCACATGGTAAGGGACTTACTAAATGTCAATTTTGGCGAAAATTGACTTGGTACATATGGACCAAACAGATGGCCTCCGCGTTCCCCCGACCTGACGCCACTCGACTTTTATTTTTGGGGATCTATCAAACCCGAAGTAATACTGTAGAAGAACTCAGAGCAAATTTTATTAATTGCATTGGAAGAGTGCCAAATATTCAAATCTATAACGCCACACGTTCAGTTACAAGCAGAGCCCAAAAATGCATCGAGCAGAATGGAAGACAATTTGAGCACCTTTTGTGATTAACCACCTATGCTAATTGTATATATAAGTATTTGAAATAATTACTGTTGAGTTGTTATAAATCTTTTCTTGTTTTTTGTAGTTGTTGTTTTAGTTTATTAATGTTTTATTATTGTTATTATCTGCAATTTTATTATGCCTATTATAAAATAAAGAATTGATTAAATCCATGGCCAACTAAAAAAAAATGTTTTTTTAGTATTTTAGCTATTTAGGACAATGCAAAATATTAAATTTTATATATTGTTGCAATCTCAAGAAAAAATGCAATTTTTTGAGATTATCAGATACAGGGTGTCCCATTTAAGAAAATGCTACTTTTGAAAATATCTCAAAAAATCAAACATATTTTTTTTAAGAACGCCACTGGATTCAACGTAAAAAGTCATTAAACTTTCGTATCCAAAGCTTTTTTTTATCTTCATAAATAACCGAGTCATAAGAGATAATAAAAACCGGCAGATTTTGAGAATCACTCTGTATCTTCGAAACCAATTTAGTTAGCGTAGATCCGACTGCGCCATTAAACTAAACACTAAAAAAAAGAACGGGACACGTATCTTAGTTTTTTTGTATCTCTTACTGTTTAGCCTATACCCTATAATATTAACGAAAAAAAAACACCCTGTACAAACCCCGCCGCCGCGCCCAAGTTTTACTGAAAGGAAATTGATTACGCAAGCAACTACAAATAATCATGGGGCGAGTACTTCGCAATCTCTCACTTTGACAGGTTTTACCGATAGAAAACAATCCTCAGTTTTGTTATCTACCCCATGGGTAGCAATTTGTGACAATAAGGGCATTTTTCAAAATTTTAGAGCTGTTTTAGATTCGGGTTCACAAACTTATATCAAAAAGATGTTTTAACCAGTTAGGGTTGAAAAAGTATCATCCTCCGGTTTCTCTACAGGGTTTAGGACAATCGTAAACCGTTTCTCTCTTGGGTGGCGTAACATTTAATTTAAAACCTATATATATATAGTAACGATCCAGTTATAACTGTAGACGCTTTAATTTTAACAAAAATTTGTGAAAGGTTACCTTCTGCAAATATTGATTCCTCTAATTGGCAACATATATCCAACTTAAAATTAGCGGACCCACTTTTTTATAATTCTAATAATGTTGATGTGCTGACATTTTTTTCTAAAATTCTGTTAGAGGGTAGGCTTCTTGGTAAACCAGGAGAACCTGACGCATTACAAACTATTTTTGGTTATATTTTACTGGGAAAAATAAACCAAAGTCCTTTGCAAAAAATTAATACATTTTTCTGTTCTACCCTAGAAACGCCATTGGGATTAGCGCTTACAAAGTTTTGGGAACTTGAGAATGTTGCAGACATTTACACGCTCTCACAAACAGTTTTTCCTGACATTCGCGGATTAGCAGTTCAACGTTTTTTATCATTAGAACGCCGGTTATTAAAAAATTTAGATAAGGAGTATTGTAAATTTATGCAAGAATATCGCGACATTAGTTTCCGATAAAATTGTTCCGAATTTTAGTTACTATATACCTCATCACGCAATAGTAAAACCGGATATTTTATGTACCAAACTTAGAGTGGTATTTGACGCATCGGCTAAACTTCCCGGCCAAAAATCTTTAAATGAGTGTCTCTTGGTTGGTGCTAAGTTTCAAACCGATATTACTACAATTTTATTACAATTTCGCGTTCATAAAGTTTGTTTTACCGCAGATATTCGTCAAATGTATAGACAAATATTAATTTCATCCCAAGATCGTGATTATCAACGCATTATTTAGAGATTTTCGCTCGATGAACCGTTGCGAGAGTATTGTTTAAATACGGTAACCTATGGCGTTAATACTGCACCATTTCTTGCATTACGTACATTACGCTAATTAGTTTTAGATGAAGGTAATAATTTTCCGCTTGCCGCAATCGCCTTAAAAAATAATTCTTATATTGATGACATAGTTACAGGGTCTTCTTCAATTGAAGACGCTATTCTACTTCGGGATGAATTAATTTCGCTACTAAATAGGGGGTGTTTTGAATTGCATAAGTGGCCTTGCAATGACCCATCCCTACTTACAGTATTTCCAGAATCGCATCTTTGTATGAATCCGCTTTCTCTAGACCTTGAATCTGAGTCACTTAAGGTATTAGGTTTACTTTGGAACCCGCTCCAAGATACTTTAGTTTTTACCGCTAAACCGATAGAGCGCCTTTGCACCAAACGTCATATTTTATCAGAACTCGCGAGAGTTTTTGATCCGCTAGGCATTTTAGCACCGATAACATTTTTCACCAACAACTGATCCAACGGCTATGGACGCTAGGTTTGGATTGGGATGCCCAACCTCCAGAGGATATTTTGAGAGTATGGAATCAATACAAAACCGAGCTACCTTTGCTTTCAAATAGTCGTTTACCTCGACGCCTTGTATATGACAAATATTCTTCTATTGAATTTCACGCCTTTTGCGACGCTTCTGAAGAAGGTTTCAGTTCTGTGGTTTTCTTTCGTATTTGTGATTTAAAGGGGATTTGGACAACGTTTTTTGTTTGCGCTAAATCAAAGGTCTCTCCCTTAAAGTGTATAACAATTCCACGCTTGGAACTTTGCGGTGCTGTTTTCTTGTCTAAGCTCGTATCCTTTGTGTTAAACGCATACAAATCTATTTTCGTATTTAATCACATATTTGCTTGGTCAGATTCTCAGATTGCCCTTGCTTGGATAAAATCTTCGCCGCATAGGTGGAAAACTTTTGTTTCCAACCGCGTTTTACTAATACAGGAAATTATTCCTCCTGCTTCTTGGTTTTATATAGATTCTCAACAAAACACCGCAGATCCTGCTTCACGTGGATTATTTCCTTCTGAAATAATAATTCATTCTTTATGGTTCCAAGGTCCAAATTTTTTGCGTTCACCAGAGGAGCAATGGCCTATTTTTAATCTTCAACCGAAATCTCCTAATATATCAGGCGAAGAACGCATACTAACATTAGTCAGTTTCAATCATGATCCAACCAATAACTTTTTGATGATCTTTTAGTAATTTTTTCTTCTTGCTAGTATACAACGTATTCTAGCTTATATTTTACGATTTATACAGAACACAAAAAACGCTAACCAAAACCAAATGTCTGAATGGATTACAAGCCAAGAATTACATAAATCTCTGTTACTGTTAGTAAAGCATACACAAGGTTTAGAATTTTCTAGTGAGTTACAAGGTCCAAAATTGTCTAAACCTTTTAAAAGACAACGCATTTTTGGATCTTGAAGGAATATTACGAGTAGGTGGCAGATTAACTTATGCGCAAATTTCTTATGATAGAAAACATCCGATACTTTTGCCCCGACATGGTAGATTAACTGTGTTAATTATTGATCATTTTCACAAAAAATATTTACACGCAGGTTTGCGTACAACTCAATTTTTATTGTCTCAACAATTTTGGATATTATCTCCTAAACGCGCCATTAGATCAGTGTTATCAAAATGCTTAAAATGTTGGAGAATGCATCCTACCCCTTATCAACCGCCAATGGGTAATTTACCTCTTAGTAGAATTTCGCAACTTAAACGTTTTTCTCATGTCGTTGTAGATTACGGCTGTCCGCTCTTTATTACCATGAGTCGTCATCGTGGCTCAAAATCTTATATTTGTATTTTTGTCTGCTATGCCACTAAGGCTGTGTATATTGAGTTGGCGTCAAATTTGACGACTCACGCATTTTTGGCTGCACTATGAAGATTGGTAGCGCGCCGGGGGAGAGTCTCACGCATTTTCTCCGACTGTGGCACTAATTTTGTCGGTGCCTCAAATGAATTGCAACGGTTAATGTAAAATGCCGCCAGTTTAGAAGCCATCGAATGGCAATTTAATGCGCCTGCTGCACATCACTGGGGCGGGTTGTGGGAGGCCGGAATAAAATTGAAACTCATATTATCCGCGTTATTGGTCAACAGATTTTATCTTATGAAGAACTGTATACCTTGTTAGTTCAAATAGAAAGCGTACTAAATTCAAGACCTTTAACACTTTTAAGTTCAGATCCAAATGATTTTAATGTATTAACGCCCGGTTATTTTCTTACTATGGAACCACTAACTACCGTACCGGATGATGACCTTTCACAGACACCTGTGAATCGCTTAACACCCTGGCAATTGCTCCAAAGACTTCACCAGGACTTTTGGCGTAGATAGAATTTGGAGTATTTGCACGCGCTCCATGAAAGGAGCAAATGGACAAATTCCGATACTCCAGTGGTACCGGGTACCTTAGTTTTGATTAAGAGTGACGTTTTACCTCCTTTAAATTGGCAACTTGGACGCATTCTAAAAGTGTTTCCTGGAAAGGATAATGTAGTCCGCATAGCAAGTGTTGAAACTTCCAGTGGAGTATTAAAGCACCCCCTTGTCAAACTGTGCCCGCTACCATTACGCGAATAATTTCTTTTTTTTGTTTTTTATATTTACGCTCTTTCAAAAAAAAAATTTTTTTTTGGGTTTTGGTTAAAATTCTTTGAATAAATACTTGTTTCTTATTTTCTTTTTTTTTTAGATATTTATCTAAGTTTCAAAAAAAAAATGCTTGGTTTTCACTCGCATTTTTCGCCCGGGGGAATGTTATGACTCCGATAAGTTTCCTATTTTGTACATTTATAACTTACTTTACTTTGTACATTTACTACTTATATTTAAATTTATAAGTATTGCCGCAAATGTTAACTCCTTCTGCGCAAGTTCTAAGAGCTTTGCTTTGGGGAACGGGCACGGAAGTAGCGCGTTCTAGGTTCGGTTTTTGATTAACGTCCATATAGTCGCGTTAATAATTCATCGCCTTAATTAATCTAAATTTGTTATTTATTGACCAAATTTTCACGCTGATACTCATTTAAAAATAGTTATCGTAAAGTTATTAGATTACCTTTTTAATCTATATGCAACGTGTGTGACCGGATTCCTTGACCAAACCCACTGGGAGCTCCCGAGGAGAAGAAATCTCGTGGAATAAGGGTAAGTCACACACTTTTAACCTTGTTCTTCATAATATTCATATTAATGTACATGAAAATATATACAGTCCATTTTTCTCTTAATTAATAAACCCCCTTTTCTCTATCCAAGCGTAACACTGATTATTTTGAATATATATGTGTAGTGTTTATGACTTAAGTGTTATTTTTTTAGTGTATATATTTTGTAACCCTCATCTTTACTCACAACGCTAATATTTTTTACGTTCACTCAAAATTTGGAAGTTTAGTTATTTTGTATTACGTTTCAAGTTTATTGCGTAATTTATTTGTTTGTGGTATCTCTTAATTTACACAACTTTGCAGTGTCATTTCTTTGTAGTAGATTGAAGCATTTTTGAGAAATTTCGAGTTGAATAATTTTACAACGACAACAACCATTTATCGTTCATTTAGTTTGTAATCAAATTTTATTGGAGTTATTATACAAGTTTTTTTTAAGTAATCTTTTGAAGTTTCACTAAGCTAATTTAATGTTTAATAAGGATTTCTCGATTTGAGCGATCGTTTTTTTTCGATTTTGGTAACAAGTCAGTTTAAAAGAAGTTTTAGAATATAATGTAACGTAAATTATGTAGGAAGTCGGTCGTTGATCGAACAGCTGTTTGATTTTGAATACGAGTGGTTTGCGAATAGTCGCAACATTTTGAAGATTTTTATAGGACTCGACCTACCGATAGTAGACATCATTGATTGGCCTGATTTTTCAAAAGGTAAGCACAGTAGCGGCCTAAGGCGGTGCGAGCAGTGTGATCGCACCGGCAAGTCCAACTAGCTCTAGTTGCGACGCTCCAACTTCTTGAAAATCAAACTCAAGCTCTCAGGCGCTTATTGTATTTAACTTTTTATAAAAAGAGTAGAGAAGAATGAGAAGATTCACAACTCAATACGTATTAAAAACCGTACCAGGTGGTATGGCAATAAACGGATTCTGATATTCTTGGTGCGGGCACGAACTCGTTCGCCATTTTTTGATGTTGCAGTAATGCGAACGGCGAACGTTTCATGGCAATCAATATTTTACAATTCAGCATATGTTTAATTAATTATTATGTTTATTATTCAATATTTATTTATATTGTTTCAATTTCTATTTACAAAAATTTGAATTGCTGAATAAAAATACATTTTATTGATACCAAACATCATATAATTTATTTATATCAAACTAATTAAACACTTTTTATATGTTAAAATATTGTTGATTAAATTTTTAAGAAGAATATTAGAAATAAGCTGACGCGGTATTAATATGAAGCGGGTCATGACTCATGCATCCGTCAGTTTGTAGCTTTGGCAGAGCATTATGCTGGGGATGTGGAGTCAACAAAATAAATAAACACGTAATACGTATTTGGCTGGAATTAATCAATACTGGAATCTGGAAACAAAATAATCTGTGTTTAGACTGAAAGTATATGATGCAGGGCGCCACTATAATGGATATATTATTTTCAGTATGATGTTCGAGTTAAGTTCATTTCAACTCATTTGCATCCCATATTCGGCTGTATGTGCATGGTGTCGCGAGTTCCGTGTGAAATCCAAAAATTTCTAAAAAAACGTTATTTTCTCTCTTTATACCGTGTTTTTATACGCAAATCTGCTCTTGTGAAGTTAAAAATTATCTATTGTATCCGTTGTGGTCAAGTAAGTACTATTGTATGTTGTTGGTAGTCAGTTGAAATTTCTTATACCCGATCCCAGTAGTACCGCGGTATACAAACCCCTTCATTAACGAATTGTTTGGTAAACGAAGAATCCATTTAATATCAATCATATTTTGGCTTCAGTAATTGAATAAATCTCGGTATACGATTTTTACCTACTTTCTACACACATTCTTTCCATCACAGAAACAAAACTCATACCCTGGTGCACACTTAATTTCAACACATTTCACACCTATGTAAACAATAGTCAACACGGAACCACCCTCTTAATTTGCTTCCCATCCACTCCCTTTCAACTTCCTGCGCACCTACAGCTCCTCGAATGCGTTGCTGCAACGGTGTACTTTCCCACTTCTATTGTATTTATTTCATACTATAACCCGCCCGGCCTCAACACCCTATCCGATGACCTTTTAATCTACGCCTCTAGCCTCCCTAATGCAGTTATCCTAGGTGATTTCAATTCCCGCTCCATCCAATTCGGTGACACCGCAAGTAATGGCAATGGTAACAGACTACCATCCGCTCTGTTGCAATTGCCGCACTTGCGAATCGCCAATACACAGCCAACATACTTCGAACATTTAGGTGCCTCAATAGTAGATCACATCATCGTTTCCGAACACATAGCTCACTATTTCGATCGTGAGTGCTTTCTAGGCACCACGATCACATCAGATCACATACCACTACTGGTGAAAACTTCATTTTGTCCAGCTCCCCCTACATCTCCTCAATACTCAGTCATTAAGGATTTTTCGAAAGCAGACTGGAATGTGTTCTCCGAACACATCTCCAACAACCTTCCTACACCCAATCTTCAAACGACGCAAGATCTCGAGAGAGAGAGAGCCATTAGACACCTAACTTCTGTAATTACGGAAGCGGTCGATATCTCTGTACCTTTAAAAACATCGATATTTCCCGCAAACCGCTCCCACAGCACATTGTGAACTGGATCAAAGAGAAAAGACGAATCTATCGTCAATTCTTGCGATCCAGGGATCCGGCTCTCAAGACCGAATACAATCGCCTTAACGCCTTAATCAGGCGAGAAGCAAACAGACACGCCGAAGACTCCTGGACCAAAGCCACCTCCCAGTTAGATTATAGAAATGGTAAACTCTTCTGGCAACAGTTTGATAGACTGACCAGAAGAAAAGTTAACCCTAAATCCCACCTAACCGACCTTCAGGTCAACCTAATCTCCTCCGACTAAGGAAAGGTCGATTTCTTTGGTCACCACCTCCAACCCACTTTCCGATCCCCAGATGATCCCCAATTCGATAACCGGTTCAAGGCACTTCTTGAGGTTCGCCTTGAAGAATTTCGCAACCTTAACCTTCCCGAAATCCAACTCGACAACGAGAATCCCTTTTATGCTCCCATCACGCCCGATCAGGTTCACACTTATTTCAAACAAGGAAAAAATTCTGCTCTAGGTCATGACCGCCTAAATAGAAAAATCCTCCGTCATTTACCCGACCCAGCCCTCCGATTACTCTCCAACATCTACAACCAATGCTTAATCCTATACCACTTCCCCACTGACTGGAAATTGGCCTCCACCGTCATGATACCCAAACCCCACGCCGACCTAACCTCACTTTCCTCCTATAGACCAATCTCTCTCCTGAGTTGCCTCGGAAAATGCTTTGAGCAGATTCTAGCTAGGCGACTCAGGGACTACCTTGAATTTAACGATCTCCTTCTCAACAGCCAATTCGGCTTCCGTCCCAACCGAACGTGTCACGATTCCTTGTTGAAGCTGCTTACAGAGACCACCAGAGCATTCAATCACAAGCAATGCAATCTGGCTGTGTTTCTGGACATTAAGCAAGCATTCGACAGGGTTTGGCACGCCGGTATCCTGCACAAGATCCGTAACGTCAACATGCCCGACCCCTTTTCCATACTCCTACTCTCGTACCTGACCAATCGGTCAGTTCGGGTCAAAGTAGGGAAAACCTTCTCAGGTCCGTTCCAACCTACAGCAGGCACACCGCACGGTTTTGCCTTAGCCCCAATCCTCTATATATCTTCGCATCCGACATTCCCGAAGTCACACAACCCGGAGTAGTCGTTGCGCAGTTTGCACCGCCTTCTGGACGGTTAATCGGAACAGCGAAACGGCCTTCTGCCTCATATCCAAAACCCTACGGAACTTCTCCAACTGGGCGAACCGGTGGAGAGTCTCCGTCAATCCCACCAAAACTCAAACAATCCTCTTCCGACATCCTAATTACACCGAAGATAAGTTCCCAAAGCCTTCTTCCAGAAATGTTACACTCACCCAAAACAAGAAAGACTCACACTCCAAGATGAAGTCACTTACCTAGGAATCCTCTTCACTAGAACCCTAAATTGACTCCCCGATGTAAAAAGAACTTTAACACACCTACAAAACATACACCCGCCCTGTTATGAATCTCCGAGTACCCATATACACCAATATAAACCCCACTCACCTTTCCTCCATTGCCTCCTGTGAACGCCGAATTTTTAGACGCATACATAGGTTATGCCTAAGGTACCCTAGTGACCGCACAACACAACACGGAAACATACCACCAATCACACACAGAATCCAAACACTTCAGAAACACTTCGCGCACAAAAGAATTTTCGGCGATACTATCCCAACCAAGGAAATCCTTACCACTCCCTGCAACTACCGTTTTCCCCAATTCCCACGAAGAAAACCTAAATTAAAATTCAAGCATCCCCGTGATCCTTACACAACTCCTTGACGACCTCCTCGAGGAGATAGAAGAATCCCTAGATAACATCCCATATGCCCTCCGCTCCCCCCGTCTATTCGATGACGACCTAGCATGAAACCGGACAACGAATCGGATTAAACATACTAAGCAGGCTACACCCCACTAAACAGCATAAACACTTAAACCAATTAACCCATTATTAAATATTCAAATAAATCTAATTCTTTTTTTTTCTTTTTTTTACACCAAAAATACCACATACCATGATTGTATAAACTATACAATTACATGAAACATCGCAACACCAACAAGCATGGATTGACTAGGGCTGAAGAGAAGGACCCCTGAACAGTCTACGACTAAGATATATGTAAGCTATAAATAAGCGATTACTAACCATACGCATAAACATACTAACAAAAAAAAGACCTACAGATTCCACAAGAAAACGTTACCTAAAGTTACCTAAAAGTTTAAAATTCACTTTTTTTATTTCTATTTCATTTTAATATATTTAATAATTTTTATGCCCACATGCTCGTCTACATTAACCATCAAACAACGTATAATCGTTATACGAAATCGTATATTTCTTATCCCAGAGTTACCACCTCAGTTAATTTGGGCGAATTTGTTTATGCGAGCGGGATAATAAGCCCATAGTTAGCGGAACTTTCATATTTTCGTCGTACTTCTAGAATTATACTCCGTATTGGGTGACCTATACTTATACCTTCCTATGTGCGTTTCTGTCTTTCGATGGTTTCAGTAAACATTGATATCAATACTATTTTGAGAGACAAATTATTATGTCACTACCTCCAAAAAAACTATCTGGCGTACAAAACTTAAAAATAAAACGAAGGAAGCAAGTAGAATCACTTCGTCAATTATGACTATATTTATAAATCGCTGTTCATTAACTCTGCATCCAGAAACGAAATAATTGTACGAAATGAGTAACGAAGAATATCCAAGAAATAAAGTTGGACGGTATTTTTCTAATACTCACTTTTCAATAGTAATGCCAAATGGAGAAACTCATGACAGAAGATGGCTTGTATACTCTATATCATCAGACAAAATTTACTGTTTCTGCTGCTGCTTATTTAACGGCAGATCTCAATATAATTTGGACGATGAAGGATTTGACGACTGGAGACACTTATCGGTGCGTCTCGAAAGTCATGAAACATCTCCGAATCACCAACGCACCATGCACCACTGGTTAGAAGCATCGATGCGATTAAAGAACTGCAGCGGAATAGACAAGCAGCTACAAAAAACAGATACAATACGAAAAATTACGGTAGAGTGCTATACTCGAACGAGTGATGTCGATAGTATTTTTGGCATTCAGAGAAAACCCTGGATCGGAAACATTATATAGTCCGAATAATGCCAACTTCCTAGGTTTAGTGCAATTACTTGCAAAATTTGATCCAGTGATGATGGAGCACCTGCGTCGTATTGCGAATAAAGAGGCTAATGTGTACTACTACTAGCAAACGCCTTCAAGATGAACTAATCAGCTTACTTGGAAATGAAGTCCGTAATAAAATTTTGACTATGGTAAAGTCGTCGAAATACTCCGTCATATTGGACTGCACTCCTGATGTTAGTCACATAGAACAATTGTACCTAATATTGCGTTTTGTTGACACGAACATGGATGCAGTCCAAATATGTGAGTATTCTGTTACTTATAAGCCCGTAACTGAGCAGGACTTGCCAGTCTTTTATTTGACGATATTGTCCAAGAGTTCAATTTGGATATGAACGATTGTCGCGGCCAAGGTCAAGACCCAAAGCAGAATTCTAAATTAATATCAGCCTGCATTTTTTAATCCACGTGGCTGTCATAGTTTGAACTTAGTAATAGCAGATGCCGCAAAAACATCAGTTAAATCGGTCTTCTTATTTGGATTTCTCCAAAGATTGTTTTATTCTCTGGATCTACAAAGCGATGGGAAGTAATATCCAAGCACGTAGATGGACTATCGTTAAAAAATTATTGCGGAACTCGTTGGGAGAGTAGAGTTTCTAGCCTCGCTGCTGTTCGGTATCAATACTCTTCAGTTCGTGGCGGCTTTCTGAATCTGCATTATGAAACAAATGATTCACTTGCAGCGTCAGAAGCCTTGTCTCTATACCAATTTGAATTCATATTAACAGTGGTGGCTTGGTACGATATCTTGTTTCAAGTTAATACTATAAGCAAGGCTATGCAGTCCGAAACTATGGATTTAACAAACGTGTCGCAATTCCTGAAGAAATGTTCGGAATATGTGAAAGAATACCGAAATTATTCATCTGTTTTAATAACAGCTAGAGAAATTGCTACCTAGGCTGAGATAGATCCTACGTTTACGCCAGTCCGATTCCCAAGAAAAAGGAGATTATTCAAATACGCGTCAAAAGAGACATGTTTTTTTATTTGTTATTAAACAATACCTCAAAACTGGAATTAGAAAAAGCCTGTGCAGACTTGGAAATAAGTTTGACTGATGGACAAAAAGGGAACACATCAGGTTCTGAATTAGTTGAGGAACTTTTAAGCCGGAACATTGGGTGCAGGAGCTTGAATCAGCAGATCCAATGTATGGATAGCACTTAGAATCTTGCGAACTATACCTATCACTGTCGCCAAAGAAGAACGAAGTTTTAGTAAATTAAAACGTATTAAAACTGTTTGTGGTCCACTATATCTCAGGAGAGACTGTCAGATCTTGCAATTTTACGGGTTGAAAATGATATTGCTCAAGAGTTGGAATACTCGTAGTCAATAAAGCCATTTGCAAGTGGAAAAGCGAGGAAGGTGACAATGTAAGTTATAGACTTAAGTTTATTCAACTGTTTCGTCATGATGAAATTATTTTGGCATGGTAGTTTAAATAAAGCGCTTCAAAAAGTTGATAGTTCATGTGTTCGTTCAAGTCAAAATTTAACTCTCTACCAAATATTATCCTATCCCATTTAGGCATTTTGACGAGAGTCACACATATTACTAGGTCCGCCCCTGGGTAAGCTGTATTTTCCTCGAATTTAGGTATTACATCCCGATATCGACGTTTCATAAATTTTAGGGGTTCATAGATTTGTATAGATACGTGGTTTCATATTAGTTGAGTTGATCGGCCTTTTTCCATAGCTTCATATTAGTTGGGTTGATCGACCTTTTTCCACAGTTTATTTAGTTTTGTTGTGACGTATTTTTCGTTGTAAAGTGTATAATTAATTATCGTTTTGATCACTTATTTTTGGGTATTTGTCGAAATGTTTAATAAGTTTTGGGTTTTATTATCGCATTTTGCGGCTCTTACATAAAGTTTAAAATTTTATTGAGGTTTGGATGAACTTGGGGTAAAGATTTTTGGAATAGAATTTTTAGTGGCAGAGTGGTTTATTTTTGAGTGAACATTTTGGTTTCCTGTTCATGATGTTTTTCCCACTATAAATGTATTTAACACAGTGGCGACTTTTTGACACTGTACTCGAATTTGAGGTTGTGGAAGTTGTGACGAGTGCCTTGTTACATCATTAAGTAAGAACCCCGCACACACCACTGAGCTGTGCCGTGGTACAAATGGCCTTTACGGGCTTGATGCTCTAATGAGTATTTGGTCTGTAACAACTTACAACAGTAAGATCCAAGGACTACTGGACGGGGGCGCGTACAAACAAATATCAAAAGACCCCACACCATCAATCGAAAGACGGATATACCTGACGCTGGCAAAACGTAAGGGGAAGTTCTCCGATTACCAGAGAACTAGACTTACACTACACTACAGTAAACCCTCGCATCTGTACGGCCTACCAAAAATTCATGAGCAAGGAATTCCACTGAGACCAATTGTGAGCTCGAGAAATTCACCTTGTCACCCATTAGCACAGTCTAGGCATCTGCTAGGCATCATCACACCCTTATCGGGAAAAACCGAGTGTATGGTCAAAAATACGTAGTACTTTCAGAAAACCATCTGAAACTTCTAACCAAACAACGAAGAGATACTGGTAAGCTTCTACATCGTGGGCCTATTAACAAATGTACCCACCGATAAGGCACTAATTATTATAAGGGACAGGCTGGAAAAGGATGAAACGTTAGACGAACGTACGTAACTCTCGGTAAACAATAATGGAACTTCTGACAATATGCATTAGAACTCTCCAGGTAAAAGACAAATTTTACCAACAAGAGTTTGGGATGGCGATAGGTTCTCCACTATCACCCATAGTGTAATCAATACACACACTCACACACACACACTCACACACACACACTCACACACACACTCACACACACACTCACACACTCACACACTCACACACTCACACACTCACACACTCACACACACACATATGGAAGACTGACGACCAAGCGATATCCGAATCCAGATGCTAGATGAATTCCTGAATCATCGAAATAGCCGTGCACTTGTACACAGGAATGACAACACTTTCACGACAAGTGTATACAGGAAACCTACCGACACGGGGAGGTACTTACACTACAACTTCAATCACCACAAAAACGTTAAGTTAGGCGTGGCAAAATGTTTGTACGATAGGGCGAAAACAATACGCTTAAAACAAGAGGACATGAACGAAGAAAAAGAAAGTATCGCCAAAGAAAATGGCTACCCCGATCTAACGCCTAACCTAAACAGGAAAAGGGTAACCAGAAAAGAAGAACCTAAATATGCAGTGATACCATATATACAAGGTACCTCAGACAATATATGAAGGATAGGCAGCAAATACAAGATACGCACTGCCTTCAAATCGACCAGAACGCTCAGTGGAATACTAACAAAACCAAACCACACAGTGAAGATTAGAATTCCAAGAATTGTGTATACACTCTGCCATGAACTTCCGAAACGTCGCGCTCAAGAAGCAACACTGTGGAAATAGGCGTTTCAACTTAACCAATACGAAACCACAGTTACAAAACACATAATAGAAATTCTTAAACTACTGTTTGTGAATATCTGGAAATCTTATACTTAAAGAGAGCCATTTACACAGAATTTAGCTTAAAACAAGTTTTTTGTAGAGTAATACATCCTAAACAAGTGCAAACATGGTCACGTGACCCACCGAAATGAATATTCTCTCAAGAGTTGGGAGATTTGTCAAAGGCAATCTGTAATTCAAAATCCGAAGTTAGAGATATGCATTAAAAACAACGTTATATACGGTCACATTAGCCTATTAGCGTCCATTGCACTCATGTAAGTACAGCCAATAATTAAACTGAAGGCGTCATCTACTGATGAATGTTAAAACTTTGAATCAAGGAATCTATACTGGATATTATTTTATAACCCACAATCAGTCTCCAGTTGACCTTCATTGAGTTCGTGTCATTTTGTAAGTGAAAATAGTAAACAAATGCACGTGTTTTTGTTATTTTTGAAAGAGGCGGTCACATATTGCTTTAGTTGCAATATTTGTTTCATTCTTAACCACAACATGCATATGTTGTGTCAAATACTTAAGGCATAGTCTACACTAAGAAAAAACTTGACTGTACTCATCCGAGTATAATGGGAGAATCCAATGTCTTTATTTTTTCTTCAGGTTACCAAAATGGATGAGATTTCTGCAAGCATATTTTATGGTAAGAGATATGTTACGTTATGTACGGCTTTAGATGATGTTGACTAGTGTTCAAATCAAGAAAACGAAGTGGATATTGTGATTATCCCATCATCAGTTGATTGTCTAATGGATGACGAGGATATTGATGATGAATTGATGGAAGATACAGATATGCCTTTGCCACATGACATAGCTGGTCATATTGAATTACATCATATGCATGACGAAATCGAAAGTAGTGAGGAAGATAGTGAGCTACCCTTATCAGAGAACCTTAAAAAATTTAAAAATCAAAGGAAAAAATCCGATGGCTAAGGAATTCAAATCGACATCCGAGGTCATAGACATGTCTGATGGGAACATCCGGTGCCTCAAATTGACTAGAAGTACTAAAACATGATTTACATAATCTCAATCCTGTTGAGGTTTTTGAAAAATTATTAGATGATGCAATACTTGGATCTATAACCCAGCAAACAAATCTCTACGCTACACAGAAAAATGATCATAGTTTCTTTATGTCCAAAGCAGATTTGAAACAATTTATTGGAATTCCGTTTTTCACAGGGTATCATATAGTATCAAGTAAAAGGAACTATTGGAGTTTGGATGAAGATTTTAAAGTGCCATGCGTGGTCAATGTCATGTCACGCAACACATATTTAGATATCAAAAAATATATTCACCTAGCTGGTAATTTGAACTTAGACGTTACTGACAGGATAGCAAAAGTACCACCACTAATGGCTAAATTAAATCAAAATTTTCGACAATGGGGTATATTTCACCAAGGTCTTTGTGTAGATGAATCCATGGTGAAATTCTTTGGTCGTCACTCGGTAAAACAATTCATTAGATCCAAACCGATCAGATTTGGCTACAAAAATTGGTTGTCATATAGCTCCACTGGCTTCTGCCATGCTATTACTAATATACCTTATTTGGTTAATTTTACAAAATCTTGCAACGTGATTGCGTTTTACTATTTACATTCTCTATTTACAGTCTCTCCTTTCTTTACTTCACTACACTGACTTCTTCTCTCTTTTCTCTTTTCCCATTAACTGTCTTCTTCTGTTCCATGTTTCTTGCACCCACTCCGCTCCCCTTCCTCCTTCTACTAATATTTATTCCACCGTCTTCTCCCCATTCTTTAATTCCCTGCATTCTTGCAACATGTGCTTAAGATATCTCTTCTCTGCACACCCTACATTTTCTCTCTTCGCCCTTTCTCCAGTGTCTGTTTCCACACCTAAATCTCGCTATCATTTTGTTTCTTTCCCTCCTCACTTCCCCATTCAAATATCTCGGTATCCCTTCTCCCTTAATGTTCCTATAGTTTACATTGTATTTTCCTTCTTTCACCTTCGACCATCTTTCCCCTCTATCTCTGTGTATTTTTTCCACCCCCACACTTCCGCTCCGTACAGTATCACACTTTTTATCAGTTTCTCAAATAATAATTTTCTTTTCCTTATGTCCATTCCAAACAGTCTTTCCCCTACATTCCACACTTACCCTATTAGTTTATTCCCTTTTCGCACTCGCTCTTTAAATGTTCCCCATTTTTATTTTCTTGTCTCATTGTGTATGTGGATTCCTTTACTTGCTGTATCTCCTCTTCCATCCATTTCTATTCCTCCTTTTTTCCTTTTTCCACACCCTTTTCTCCATAACATTACCTTTGTTTTACTCCCATTGGCTTCCAGATCTTTCTTTTTCAAATATCTGTCCAACGTTTTTAACATCCCCTTCATTTCTTTTTCCTCCCTTGCTATTAACACTATATTATCCGAGTATGCCAGCGTCCACACTTTCATGTTCCCCACCACCAGGCCTTCCTCTTGTTGTCCCCTTGATGTCTCCTCCAGGTCTACAGTATATACCGCGAACAGGCATGGGCTTAGTGGGCATGCTTATCTCAATCCCTTCCTCGTTACAAACCCTTCACTCAGTTCCCCATTTGCTCTCACCCTGTTCCTCGTTTCTTCGTATATTCTTTCTATCCTTTCTATTAGACTTTCGCTTATTTTATTTTTCCTCATGTACTTCCACAACTTTTGCCTGTTCACCCTATCGAATGCCACTGCTATGTCTACGAATACCGCTACCATTTTGCCTCTTTTCTTTCCTAATTCTTTATTTGCCATGTGCTCCAATATGTATACATTATCCGTCTTTCTTATTCCTTTCCTGAATCCTGCCGGTCCATCTGGTAACAGCTTCTTTTCTTCCACCTCCTTCTTTAACCTTTCTTCCAGAACGTTCGCGTATATTTTGTAGTCCGTGTTTAACGATGTAATTCTTGCCTTCTGGGTGCCTGGGCAAATATGTACCTCTCTCCACCTCTCCGGGAATCCTCCTCTCCATATGTTTACGATACATACAGTGGAGATGATAAAAATTTGACACAACAATAAATATCCCTGGGTTCTAAAGTATTTTTAAACCTTATAGAAGCTGTTTATATATAATAAGAGCGTGACTAGAACCTCGAATTTTGATGTATAAGAACCTCTATATACAGTAAAACATTAGTCAGTTGCAGACGGACATAACATTGATGTACCACAGCCATCACTGTTTCGAAGTTATAAATAACTAGTGATTTCAACAATCGAAACTTCACCTCTCGACTGAAATTTACAATCGAATGATTATTCCAATAATTTCATTTCGAAAAATGAGGTCAATCTCTGGTTTCTCAGCAGAACACGAGTTCTCAAGTGACGAGAAGGAGTAAGCGCTGATTTCAATCAATAAACCATTCGAATGATTTTCGCATAACCACTCGAAATTTCTCGAGATATCCGTACAGTCATTGAGTATAAGTTTTCAGTCAACGGTACAGTCGAATGATCCATTATTTTTCATTCGAGAGGCCCCATTACTAGTTATAACATGTCAATGGGAGGGGTTGACTTACATGATCAAGCAGTAAACCATTACAGAATATCTGCCCGCGGAAAAAAATGGTGGTGGGATTTGTTTACCAATATGCTCAACATAGTTATGGTAAATGCATGGAGACTGTTCCAGTTAGAGTAAAACTTCCTTACTAGACTATAAAAGACAAATTGTCCGCCATTACCTAATCTGTGAACATAAATCCGCACCAAACAAAATTAGACCATCTGGGCAAGTACCAGTAAGTGTACGGCAGCATGAAGGTAGTCATTTTTCACAGAAACTTGGTAATCAGCTACGCTGCATCCTGTGCTATCAACGGGTCAGATGGAGGTGCCTAAAGTGTAACTTATCGTTATGTTTAGAACGAGGCTGTTTTATTAAATATCATTCCTAACTTTTACGTTTCCAGTTTACCTTTAGTTTCTGTTTGATTAGTTACTTTTTTATCTTCAGATACTTATCACGTATGCACCATTGAACTCATATGGGTGCATATGTATATCTTATAAGCTGTCGCTTTGACAAGATACGTTACATTTGATGTTTTGTTGCAATCATGCCAATAATAAAGAATTTCAACAAAAAAATAATTTTTTTTTTAATTTCTTGGGTGTTAATGAGTTGAGCATAATATAAGTAATAGGGCACAAAGAAACCCGAGGTTCATAAGATGTTTTTAAAGATAATTATAATAACGTTTATTGTTCGAACAGGTCAATACCCAAACAGAACAAATACAAGCTCATATAAAATAAACAATTATTAGAAGTGCGAAAAATTAGAAATAAAGGCAAAATCGTTCTGCAACATAACAGATATATTCTACTATATCCTATAATTATAAATGTATCGTGTTTAACAAGCCATTTGTAGGCAAAAAAAGAAAAAAAAAAACAAAACATCATACATCATAAAATTTTAAAAGTTATTGTAAATAACTAGTGATTTCAACAATCGAAACTTCACCTCTCGACTGAAATTTACAATCGAATGATTATTCCAATAATTTCATTTCGAAAAATGAGGTCAATCTCTGGTTTCTCAGCAGAACACGAGTTCTCAAGTGACGAGAAGGAGTAAGCGCTGATTTCAATCAATAAACCATTCGAATGATTTTCGCGTAACCACTCCAAATTTCTCGAGATATCCGTACAGTCATTGAGTATAAGTTTTCAGTCTACTTCTTGAAATTTTGTGCTAGTCCCAGAAGAGAAAGTGACTAATCAAAAAATGTTCTTCATTCCGTTAGACCTAATAACACAAACAAAACGGACAAAGCCTAAACAACGGTTACTTTTTCTTTAGAAAAATGCTGCAGAAAGGTACCTTCAAACGTTCTGAGCAAAAACTATAGAGACCTTTTTTTAGGGATGGCTCAATTTTAGTCAAGTTTTCCTCACGTAAGTTTGTCCGAAAAGAGCTACCTAAAATGGGTACCAAACCTTTTAACCTTTAAGAATACATCCAGAACTATTAATTTTGGACCAAAAAGTGTAGGGCTCTTAAAAAAATTCAATTTTAAACATGTTTGCTTTAAAAATCTTTCTCAGGGTAATAAATACACTCTGAAGAGTTATTGGTCCCTAAACTACTTCTTGTGAATACCCGGACAACCAACTTTAGATCACAAAGTATAGTCTAGGTATTTAAAAGTATAATTTAATTTCAGACACGTTTCTTATGTAAGATTTTGTTGATGAGAAATAATCTCTAAAAAATGACCTCAAAATGGCTCCTAAAGTATCTAGTACATAAATCAAAAATTATCAGCTTTGGTGCAGAAAGTGTAGTGACCTTTTTTGATGGTAACTCAATATTAACCAATACTGGTGAGTGTACATAGAAAATGAGGGTTGAAGTTGATTATTAAACTAAAATTATACGTTTTTACTTTATTGTCAAACTATATTATAAAAAATATTTTTTGATTTCATCATAAATTATAATGGTTAAACCAATATGAATAATTGTTTGTAAAAAATACATAAATACCTTTTGTAAATATACGTACCGAAAATTTATCAACTTTGGAACAAAAATTATAGAGGAATTTTTTTTTAAGATAAATCAATGTTAAACAAGTTTTCCTCATAAAACTTTCTCGTAGGTTAATAAATAAGTCTTCTTAAAACGCAACTTTATGGAAACCCATACTAGCTTTTGTAGATATCTAGAAAACCTGTAACATTGGAACAAAAAGTATAATCGTTTATTAAATATAATTCAAATGGCAATTAAAGTAGCTTTAATGAATATATCGAAAATTTTGCACTTTGGATCAAAAGTAAGGAAATGAATAAACCCTAAGTAGGTACTTACTTTATATGAGTATGTTTTGTGAATATCTCAAATATGATTGTAAAGAGCCGGTCGCTTTTACCAAACGTTCCGTTCATTAATTATTTGCCAAGTATCCTGTTTCAATCAAATTTTGCAGAAATCATTAAATAATGAATTTTATATCCCCCATGACGCTAATTTCAAAAACATCTAAGGTTTCTACGTCAGAGACCCCTCTGTTCAATAACCAATCGCAACTCGATATTAACCACCAGAAACCGTACCCGCCTTCCACGGAAAGATCGAGCTGGTAGCGTTGCGGTGACACAACCTGCTTAGCATTCGGGAGGTAATGGGTTCGATTCCCGTTACCGTTTACCTTGTATGAGGTTTTTTCAGGGGGTTTTCCTCATACACAATTCCAGATAACGATAATGACCAATACTTAAAATAACGAGAAATAACTACTATTTACATAAAACTAATTCAAAATCTCCCTTACTGAAATAGAAATACCCACCTGCGTAATGAATCGTATTTTTACAACAGACTTTAATTTATCAAAGAAAAAATACATATCTGGCCCTCACAGAATTGGATTTTTAACTCTCCAAACAATGTAAATATTTGCAATAAATTAAAGTTTCCAACATCTTCAATTACAATGTTTGTCATCAGAAATGTAGTACAGTCATTTCTGATGACGGCGAATTATGAATAACCTCAAGTTCGATAAAATAGCAGTTCGTTAGATTTTGACCACATGTGACAAATATTCACTATAATTTTCGATACAAAGGAGGCGTATGTGCCTATCTCAAGGACAACATTGCTTGTAAGAGGATTCCTTTCTCGGAGAATAAAAACTTCGATGTGGTTTGGTTTAAACATTCTAGTCCTAAATTTGAGAGTTAACTATTTTAGTTTCCATCTTGCGATATTTCAATTCTAGGAGATTTCAATGTTCATAACTCTAATTGGCTTCAAATTTCACCTACTACTAATCCTAATCATAATGTAGAAACACTTGTTATTTCATATGATTTCACACAAATTATTTCTGAACCCACAAGAATCCCGGATAACCCTAACCACACTCCACATCTTCTAGACTTCTTTTTTACATCAAACCCACTTGTTTATAAAACTTTAGTTCTTTCAGCCTGGTTCAATAAGGCTTGTGCTGATGCAATATCTTTGAAAAATAAATCTTATATTAAATGGAAAAAAAAACGATCGAGAGTCATGCAGATTACGTTGGTGCTAGAAATACCTGCAAAAGTGTTATCACTAAAGCTAAAACGAAAATACAATGAACTTTCTACATCTGATTTGGGCAGCCGTATGATCTTTAGCTAAAGTCATCAGTAAAAACTTTGGTACATCTTCATTTCCCCCATGACATTTTTGACGAATCTGTAGTTGCTGATTCTGTAGGCAAAGCCAATCTTTTTGTGGATTTATTCGCAACAAACTCGTGTCTCAATAATTCTGGAAAAGATGTGTCCTTAGTTAACTCTTCTTCATACGTTATGCAACCAACTCGTTTTCGGTATTAGCTCCTAGAAACAATTATCGGTAGGCTTGATCTCAATAATGCGACTGGCTCCGACGGTATCCAGGCTATTGTCTTAAAGAAATGTTCTACCGAACTAGTACCAGTCCTATCTAAGCTCTGTACCATTTGTATGTTTTCTGGGGAATTTTCTTCATCATGAAAGTTTGCAAATGTTCAACCCATTCCCCAAAAAGGCGATAAGACCGATCCCTCGAACTGCCAACCAATTGCCATCACTTCCATTTTGTCTAAAATCATGGAAAAACTCAACAATCAGCAATTGCTCTCTTTCCTTGAAACTAACAAACTTCTTAGTGACCACCAGTATCAGTTTAGGCATAGTCGTTCAACATGTGATCTTTCATATGCGACCCAAGTTTGCAGTAATACATTGGAACAATCCGGTGAAACAAGTGTAGTTGCTTTAGATATCTGCAGGCATTTGACAAAGTTTGGCATAAGTGTTTATTTGTCAAACTTACTTCGTTTGGGTTAAATGATACGCTCATCAACTCCGTCTCTAGTTTCCTTGATAAAAGACGAATACGGTCTGTAAACTCAACTTCATTAACTCTAGTTTCATAATCACGTCTGTTCGACCTCTTGTATGATACTTAGTAATCAAAATCGATTTTTGTTCTGCTATTTCTTCGTAATGGTCAAATTTATCTCGCATGGATTTAACAAAAGTGAATCTTAAAAAAATATACGTTTATCCAACGTCGTTAAATAATTAGCGTACCCATGCACTTTCAACATCAGTGTCTTTTATTTGTTCGTTCCACACCGTTTCATTCACATTCAACTCTTTACACACAGCATCTGTGTATTACATTCTCTCACCATTATCTACTAGTTTATCTACTCTAATTCTGGACGTTCGCACTAAGTTTGTTTTCCTTCTCCAGACCCACTTTTGCCCAAAACACACTCTCGATACAACCAAAAAGTGGCCCGATTCACACTCCGATCCGCGCACTACTTTTGTGTCTCTCACCAGGTTTACAAGGCGTTCATCATACGCAATATCGTATATACATACATACATACATACATACATACATACATACATACATATATATATATATATATATATATATATATATATATATATGCGCATATTTCTATGTTTAAACCACGTATTAGACACAAACAGGATTTTCTCACACAGGTGTTCACCATGCGTTCGCCATTCTGATTGACTCTTGTGTCCGAACTTTTCTAGAACGCGTTCTTTCTGTATACACACCCAGTCGTCCATATCTCCCAATATTATCACTCTTTCGTTTGGCTTACATACGTTCAACACGTTCTCTAGATTATTCATACATAAGTTCTCACACTCTTGGTCTCTTTCTCCATTCACCGGTGCATAGCATGCAATAAGAAAAATTCTTCAAAACTCCACTTTCATTCTAACCCACATTACCCGGGGAGATATCAATTCGTACTATTTAACACATCTTTTCACTTTTTCACTTACGATCACTCCAGCAATTGTATAGTCCTCTTGAGTAATACCATAGCGAGCAGACCTGTTACTAGCCAAATCGTGCCCCAGACATTGTAGCATTCCTTGCTTACGGTATCGTCCTACTACCCGATAGTTATTTGCCTACTGCCTCGACACGTAGGGAAGTAAGAAGTAGAAAGTAGACAGAGTCAAGAAAGATATAAATAGTACAGAGTGTATATATATATATATATATATATATATATATATATATATATATATATTTCTTTTTATTTTTGCTTACATAATTTTCAATCACATTATGTTTCAATTAGATTGTTCCCTACGCGATTCTTGATTGTTGTGCTACTTACCGGACTTGCTGTTATTTATATGCGACCAAATCATTTAATTATTTTTAATTTAGATTTCCGAGTTAGAGTTAATTTGTTTGTTTAATTTATCGTGGGAAAGAATATGCGACCTCATTTGTTCTCTATATTTTTTGTTATTGCAAAATGTTTGAGTCCTTGTGTTTTTAGTTTACATTACGATTATATGAGTTTTAACATTCGTTAGAAGAAATCGTATTTTTTTTTCAAATGCTATATAGTAATCCTAAATACTATTTGCGTGCCTTTTTTCTATAAGCCATTTTACACGTACTATTATTATTATTTGTTTATTATTAATTCAAATTTAGAACTTAATTTACGTACGTGTTTGAGTTAAAACCTAAACAAAAGGAGTGATGTTTGTACTTTCACGTTTACCTTATGATTTTTAACAAACGTACCTGACATGGGTTTGCAAGGAACCGTAATTCCCTAGGATGCAAGAATCATGTTTTCGTGCTTTTTTTAATTTGTGTATCCATAGTCATTTCATTTTATTACTTGTTTATTAATATTCAAACCGCTGGGTTATAAATTTGTTCAAAAACTCACCCTAATAATACACTAATGGTTGGTTTAGCTGTCATTTTCTTTAACGCGCACGTGTTCCACTAACCACAGGTAGAAGTCGGAGGATACTTAAAACACGCCCGTTCACTTTGACGACCAACCTAATAATCAATTAAGATATTCAGATATTAAAAATTATTTATTTAAATTCCATGGCTCCTAAACAACCTCGCCATTGGTTCCCCCAAATTCTATTCAGCTTAAGGAGAACTGAAAACAAGCTTAAATACGAAATTTTAAGCACGTACATCTTATCGTTCTGAAGTTATCGTGGATATTAAGTGGATTGTATTTTTCTTTCTGAATTTCACAAGAAAAACAAGTATTGAAAGTAATATTTCTTACTACATTTTTGTTTTCAAGTTTTGTTTTTTTACGCCGTAACCCTCTACGTTGTAATGCACAATAATAAAAATAAGCAATGTATTTAGAATTAACCATATCGCCACCATTGAAAGCCTGGCCTCAATACGTAATTCACATAATTGAGTGATCTCCCTTTTAAAAACACCCTTATGTGTTCTTACAGACAACACACGGCAAATATTGACACTACCTTGGTGTAACTTCACCACTCTCACCAACTACCACTTGAGCGGCGGCAAATTTTCATCCTTCACGACTATCACGGCACCAATTTTAATAGGCTTCGAGCAGTTACGCCATTTGCTACGTTGCTGTAACTGGGTTAGGAATTCCTTTGACCACTTGGACCAAAACCCTTGTAACATCTGTGTCATCAGGTTATAGCGTTTTAGCTTATTAGGGTTAAAGGATCTTGAATCTTCTTGCTGTAAGGCACATAATGAAGTACCGATTAAGAAATGACCGGGAGTGATCACGTTGAAACCATCAGGATCCTCTCTTAAAGGTGTGAGAGAACGTGAATTTAAACATGATTCAACCTGGGCTACTATTGTGTTCTTCAAACGTTCACTTACTATTGCCTACGGCTCTCTTTTGCTGCCTTTACTACAGACTCCCATAGACCACCGAAGTGCGGTGACCTAGGGTGAAATAAAATACCAAGTAATAGACAATTGAGAAAAATATTCAAAAAACGCATTTTGGTTGTGTTTATCGTGTAAAAATTGATGCATGTGCTGCAGCACTTCCACAAAATTAGTAGCATTATCGGAAAAAATGCTTTGGGAAATATCGCGCGTTGCCTCAAATAGCTTAAAACAGTTTAACAAAGATTCAATAGTTAAGTCTCCCAACGACTTTAAATGCACTACGCGAGTGAAAAAACATGTAAATATACAGAAATAGCATTTAATGGAGGTATGTCTCTTTATTTTACTAATCTTTAACTCAAATGGTCCTGCGTAATCCAACCCAACATTTGTTTAGTCTACTTGGCACAACCCGATGATGACGTGGTAAATTTCCGATAATATACGTTAAATCACGCAAAGGCACTCTAAAACACATGATACAATTTTTTAAAACACCCCGTATGGTTGGTTCTACGTCTATCTATGGGCCAATATTTTAATCTAAGTTGGGCTAGCAAAGGTTGAAGCCCCGAGTGTAATAATCTATAGTGATAAATTAATAACAATGAGTTTCGTTAACCGATGCTTCTTTGCCAAGGTAATAGGGTGCTTCTGTTTGTAATTCAAATCTGATTTAGCTAATCTACCCCCCTACTCGAAAAATATCATTGTTGTCTAAAAAATGATTTAGTGACGCTAGCTTGATTGTTTTGGACACGTTTACTGAATTTTCTAATGCCTTAATTTCTTGCACTTGAACTAATTTGACAAGTACATTTATGTATTAACCTTCGACTTTTCTTTCCAACCTAATATGTATGCTGTTACCATTTGTAACTTGGAAAGGCTCGAATATTTCCCAAATAAACCAACTGCTGTATGGTTTACAGACTTGTACTTCTTTGTTCTGCAACCTCTTCCACCTTACCATACGTAACTGAGGTCAATAATTTTCACCCTTGCTTAAACAGACTGGTACTTGCCACCAGAGCTGAAAATTCCGTAATTTCTCCCAATCCATTTCACGAGATATCACATCGGCCGGATTACTTTTTGATCTAACATGTCCCCAATTTTCGATTTTCGTTAGTCTTTGAATTCCCGCTGTTCTATTGGCTACAAAAGTGGTCCATTGTACAGTTTCCCCGCCAACCAACATAGAACTACTGGCGAATCGCACCAATACCGTGTTGTGTTGAACTGTAAACTAATGGGCTCAGTTTACTATCTGTGCTAATTTTGACATTAATAGTGCACCACAAAGCTTTAGTCGTGACAGAGATTTAGCGTTCAGAGGGAAATACGAGATTTTGCACACAAAATTCTCACACAGTGTTTGCCCTGGATATTTGTTGTTCCAACGTAGACGACGACACCATAAGACACCTGCGAAACGTCCGAAAGGCAATATATTTGAACGTCAATAAAATAAGTCTGGCGCAAATAACCTGTCTAGGAATTTCTAACATCTGCAATGTATTTATTTGACTTAACTTGAAAATGATGAAAATCAATTTGAGAATTCCACCACAACCCTAATGTTTCCAAAATTGCGTTATCAACAGAAATATGGTGCTATACATCTCGTTGGTCGCTACTTTCTAAGACCTCTCTATGATTCAAAATCCATTGCTTTAAAACAAACCCACCTGAATGCAAAATTTTACTAATATCATATAATAACAAACCATCCATGTAGAAATGTTTCATGATGACGAGACTCGCGTTTGGAAATTTTCCCTCATTTTCTAACCCTAGTTGTTGTAGGCATCTAACCGCTAGATATGATGCGATAGCTATTCCGTGTGTTACCATATTCATACGATAGTATTCAATTGGGTCTTGTGCCGATAATAGTCATACTATTCGTTGCAAATTCTTTTGAACCTGTCGCACAAGAATCTGGCGATAAATTTTCTCAATATCCGCCGTGATAACCACCTGGTGCTTCCGAAACATAACTAAAATGCAAAAAATGTAATTTAGGACCCATTAACAACTTGTTATTTATTTATTTGTTGTGGCGTTGGCATCCAAAAAACCACGCGCAATTCAGTAGTTAACGACGTTTCCTTCACGACGCTATGATGAGGTAAATAGCAAATATCTGTACCCCGGGTGCCAATCTTTATTTCACTTGAATACTATTGAATAAATTTATTGTAATCTAACCTAACTATCTTGTTTCGAGAAAGTTTGATGATGAAATCTTTTAAGAGCGATATCATAACAATTGCCTAATTCCTAATCCTCGATCGTATAGGTAGTTTTACTATAAACCACCTAGTTCCGTCTCGTTCTCTTTTTTTTTTATGATTGTGGACCTGAACAGGCTAAATAAGGCCTATCGTGCTAAAGCACTCAGGAACACTTAGGAGGATGGATAGAGGGATAATGAATTGCCAATAGATGCCTATGAACAGCTACCTTAAATTTTCTCATATCATAAGTGAGAGGAAAACAGTAACTAGGGAGATCATTCCAGAGTTTAGAAGCCGTGTAGAAAAATGTGGATTGCGCCCGTTTGGTACAACTAGTGGAGATTTGTACTGCATACTGATGATGTGAATGAGCGAACCGAGTGTTTCTCGCAAAGATAGCCGGAGATGGTATAAAAGAATGTAATTCACCAGCACAATAGCCGTTGTAATAACGATAATACAAAGAAAGAACTGAAACCATCCTTCTATGCTCAAGGGACTGTAGTATTTCGAAAAATCCTTTGGCATTTTTCCTCCTTCTGTGCAAGTAATTTTTTCTTTGAATACTTCTCCATAGCCCAAAATTTTTCTAACTTATCCTGAACCGCCAACCCAATATTGTGACACCAAGCAATAGTTCAATTTTTCCCACTTTGCCAAATGGTGAATCAGCCAAGTGAATATTGTCTCGAATTTTAAGTACGTCCGCGCTGATAGAAATGGATGGCATATTCTCAGAAACCTTCTCTACCAATAAAAAAGATGAATTAAAACATTTAGAATAAACATTGCGTTTACATAACCAGTTATCTGGTAACACTTGACCCGACTCCTAACATTGACACGTTTATCCCTTTTACTTATAGTTGTAATTTATTCCTCAATGCTTTAGTCATTGAGGACTGTGAGCCAGAATCCAAGAGAGGCCTACATTGAAACCATCTGAAAGATCGGCTATTTCTACCACCGCTGTGAACAATAACATTTCAACTATCCCTTCTTTGTGGCCTATCGTGTTGCTATTGCGTCCATTGAAAATTGCGCTTACTTGAATGTTGCTCCTCCTCTCTATCCTTTTCTTGAAGAGTAAAAGTGAATGTTGCTTACTACTACAATGTTTACATCCCGTTGAGTTGGGTGACCCGATGGCACTTTCTTAAACAATTCCAACATAATTCTGCTTTTGTTGAACCGGGAAATTTATTAATTCTTTACAGCTGTATAACGCATGTGCCCTTTCTCTGCAACACGAACGTTCGTCATTTTTTGACGATACGAAAGTTTTTAATGTATGAATTTTTTACGATTTTGTTTTATTTTCATTTCCGCTCTTTACCATTTTTGTTGTATGTGCATTGTTTCTAGAAGTCGATACCTGTATTCTAGAATTTTTTTAATTCTTCCATAGTAGAAAATTTGTCTACAACCCCCTGTCTCTTCCATTCGCGGCGTGTATAAGAATCAAGTTTATTTTGTAACAACCCTTTTTTGAGTTGTATTGAAATATACCTTAATTTAAGGTCTTTCATTCGTTCTGTTGTAAATATAAGAAAAAGTTTTTAATTATTGAAATATAGGTATGAGGTAGGCAACTTAATTTGCATATCTTTTTAAGGGTTTACAGTGCATATCTTCTTAAGTGTATATATTTCTTAAAGGTTTATATTCCCATAAATTATTTTTCTGATCATTTTATTCGCGCATTACGTCATCATGACTTAATTCTTTGCGCAAATGCTTTGGCGCACGAGTACATCATCTAACTTCCTAAGCCTCTATTTTTCCACTTCCTGATGGACGTTAAGAGAAGCAGAAAGGTTTTTTGGGTTTTCCCTAAATTTATGTGAAAGTGCCATTAGTTTGATGGTAAGATATCTTTTAACTTGTTACTAAAAATTAAAACATTTGCTCTTTTCAGGCACTTTTTTTTACTGCACTTTTTATTTTTTTTACTGTTACTTTTAATTTTACTTCGATTTACAATTTAATTACATTTTAAGTACGCATTTAATTTTACTGTTGCGTAAGTTTTCATTTTATGATTACAATGTTTGCATTAAAAACTTCAAAATAATACAATAAATATTGGATTCAAAATCTCAAGAAGAAATTTATGAGATAAAAATTCCTTTCATGGGTTGGTTTACTACGTAAAACATTATTTCAAGATATTGCGCAATAATGGTGCAAGGATGACATCACCTTGGTTGACCGTTTCGTAAACATTTAGATACCAGAGGTTATTAAAAAATTTGTGTACAAAAATTTTACAGAGGTATTTATGTAATGATTTTTTTTAGTATTTTAACGTTTTTACAATTAATTTTTAAGATATATTTTATTTAACCGTATCATATTAACTGTCAATAAACATAATTGTATATTTTTTATTGTTTTACATTTTGGTAAATCTTTATTGTTAACAACTCGGTTTAGTTGTTCCGAGCAGAATTAAAAAATAACTTGGCGTCCGAGATCATTTTATTAGTATTACATTAATCTTTTATATTGATTTTCAGTGGAAGTAAGCTAGCGAATGGATCATCCTATTTAATCTTCCGACTTGAGTCAACGGCATTATTAGTGGTGAATGGTTAGTATCTCCAGTCAGTTTGACGATTTGTGTTATGGAGAACATTATTTCTCTATTTTATTATTAAATTAATTTTACCATTTACACCACCTATATTTTATAATTTTCTAAAATATAAACCAAAATTATGCCCCAATGATCAACTAGTATTTTCAATCTTTTTAATGCACGAATGTTTTTTACAATTCTGTTAAGAAATGTTCTTAAATGAGCGCACGATAATTTAGTTGTAGGTTCATAGTTAAATAGTGATTCGATATAACCGAAAGCAATGCTTTTTTATTTTCAAAACGTTCTTTTGGTAGTACCCAAGTTTCCTTATAGTTTTCCGATGAAACCTCCATATTTCATATTACTTCAACTGCCCTACCCTTGAGACAATTTTTTAAGTAATATATTTTTTGTATGTTAGATAAAACTTCGTTAGAATCTACTAATGTATTAAACGTTTCATAAAATTAGCACCACTCAGTATTAAAAATTTCGAAATTTCCACTTCTGCATTTAACGTTTTTTGAGTTACATCCGATGCTACGAAACTTTAATCAAGTGACACAATCAAAATACGTTTGCTCAAGACAACCGCGTTCAAGTGCTTGCTCTTCCGCGTCAAGATCGTCTAATCGTTCGATTTGAAATTGTACATTTTCCAATTCACTCCACCACTCCCCGCACTTCTGTAACCCAGTATTAATCTGATCGGACATACGAACACAAAAACGAACACAAAAGGATATGTAAAAAAAGAAATAATTGAAAATTGATATCCACTTTTATGTTGATCTATGAAATACCAATTTTCAGCCCAATTCCAATGTCCTAACCTAACCTATTGTCGCTTAGTTGATATGTGCGATGATCTCTCTGCCTCTGGCGCTTCACGTCAATGTTCGTCGACTCGTCAAGATCGTCCACCCTTAGCCTGATACTGCTAGACCTGTTCGTAGTAGCCACTAATCTCCTATTTGATACTTGTTAACTGCTGTTGCTCTTCTTCAAGTGTAGTACGTTGTCCAAAACAGCGCCTTTACTTCCCCGTCTTACTTGTGCGTGGAAATTAATACATCAGTAATTTTGTTATTTATACCAAACGTCACATATGTATATAGTCGCCTAATCTGGCTCGTAGGACCAATGCTTGATATAATAACTCCTACCCTTTGATATTAAGTGGACTATATTTTTCTTTTTGAATTACACTAGAAAAACATACATTTTTAAAGTAATATTTTCTTACTACATTTTTGCTTTCAAGTTTTACAGCTGTAAACTGTATACTTTTTTGTTTTCTTTACACTCTAACCCTCTACGGCGTAATGCTCAATAATAAAAATAAACAATCTATTTAGCGCTGACCAACATCTACTGCCTATTAACCTTACAGTGCCATGGAAACCATTCAATTTCTTTCTACGGGTCCTTAGAAAGGTATGTGCGTCAAGAAACGATTTGTCAGTTACAACAATTAAAGTACTTATTTAGAGTGGAAAATCCGATGCTGAGTAAATTTTGATATTAAACACATGTAGAATACTCCTTACCCACTAAAGGAAATTAACTTCGAACTCGCGGCTAATCATTTTTTTTTCTGTGTAATACCGTACATTCCACACACGTTTAATAAATAACTATTATCATTAAATAGCACTAATGTTTAAAATACAATATAATTCCACAATTATACAATTGTGGAATTATATTGTAAACATTAGTGCTACTAAATATGGAATTCCACTGTTAAAGAATATAAATTTAACTATCATTGCTTAACTTTGTTCTCAAATCACAGTTTCACTAGTACCGGGGATGAACAAATTGGTTTATTATAAAACACTCCGTAACTTTGGGCTACGATAGTCTTAGCAGTGGCGTTTTCTAGAGTAACCGCTCGCAAAAACTTCAACCTCAACTTCCTATCTTATACTATCTACGCAATAATAGTAACTCACCTCTATCATTGCTGTAACTTTGTTTTAGTTCTGGTTTTGTTTCAATAGTACGTTCTTTCTTTGTTTCTTCTTTGTGACGGTGTTTCTACACTGTCAAGTTTACTGAATTGTTTCAAAAATGTAGATTCTCGCTCTTGTTTTTCTTTCGTTAATATTCGAAATTTTTCTTCTCGTTACTTCTTTGATTTTATTTGCACACCCTTATTGTAATTAGAAATATTAGGATTGGGTATCTCGTTATGGTTGATGTTAGATGACGGTGGACCGATAAGGAATGCGAATTGGAATGATTGCTCGTTCAACGTTGCAGACTATTTTGACGCGGACTCCGATATCTTGTAGCTGGAGACGGTAAACATTTTCCTGCTACCTTTAATTTTTAAATCTCCATTAAAGCAAGCTAGTCGCGTATTGAAGTAAGCGATACCAAACTGAAACTTAACACGTTTGATATTATAATCATGTTTATTTAACAGTTACAGCAGTTCATTACACCTAGTATTTTTTAACGGGTGTGAAGTGAAATAAATGCTATTATTATGTTTCGTCGCACGCGGCGCGTTGCTTTTGCTTAATACACAGTCGGTTTTTTTAATGCTTCGGTTTTTTCCCTTAATTTAAAACCTTATAGCGAATGTTGCGATTGCGCCCTTTTTTTGCGCTCCCCTAGGCACGTGCCTAACGTTCCATACATGCAGTGGCGTACGCAGACGCCTTGGGAGAGGATAGAAAAAGTTTGGTGTAATCTACAAATTTTAATAAACATTTGTTTTACAGAAAGTTATAAAATGTATATTATTATAAAAAAAATCCAATCGCTTTGGCTTTCGTGCAAGTTTCTGAAATGAATATTGACCATTGTCCAATAAGTCTGTTTTGTGATGTGTGTGTTTTAAGATAGGTCTTTATTCGTTTTAAGGTCGAAGAGGTTCTCTCCGGAGTGGATGGACTGGCAAAGTACAAAATATTAATAATACTTTAAGAACATTGGGGTACGCTTGTTGATTACAAAGTTCCAAATGTGCTAAAGCTTGACAATATTCTTAATTTCTGGAACAGTACTATTTAAATGTTTATTTAAAATCATTTTGGGTACATCGGATGTATATAAACTTAAAAGTTCGTTATACTCGTCGATGTCCGAAATTTCTGTTTCTTCTCCTGATAACAAGGTCATAAATATCTGGAAATTTTTGGTTAGTAAATCTCTCATGAAGCTGGTTAATAAAAAAATCAATAAATGGCACGCAAAGGGCAATCCTGAAATAGTTGACGACTGATGACTCTAGATCTGGATTGTCCGAAACCATAGGATTCGCTGGATTTTTTTGTCGTTAATTTTATCTCTGGTCAATACTTGAAGCAAGAACCTAAAATTTATATGAATTATAAAAACAACTACAAAATGTCATCTATAGGAATACCTTAGCCTTATTAGAGAGAACCTCAAACTGTTTTTCAGCATTTTGGCGCAATTCTTTCAAACATAAAACAGTATTTTCTGTTATAGAAATTGCCTCTTTTAAGTCAATATCAACTTTCTGTAGGAAACGACACAGAGGTGTTTATAAGCCAAAGCTAAATATTTGTTAGATGACTTGAAGTGCAATCAAAAATTGGGAACCGTAGAGACTATATAGTAACATAGGTGCATTGCCAGAACCTTTCCAATGAGATATTTCTTCTAAGCCTTCTATGACATAATTAAATAGCTCGAAGAAATCCTGTACTGCTTCGTACTTTGAAGTGCAACGTGTCGCACATAATCGTTTAAGAGTTTTCGCAGACGAATTTTCAGCAGATTCTTCAATATTTTTTCTTTTTGGTGTATTAAAAAAGTCATACGGTATTTCAATGATGTTCAGACAATTTCTTATTTGTTGTACTTCGGAAGCTTTTGAAACTGTTAAATTCAAAGAGTGGGCTGCACAGTGAACGTATATGGCTTTAGGGTAATTGCGACAAACAAACGCCTTAACGCCATTAAATTTTCCCGCTATATCACTCGTTCCATCATATCCCTGGCCCACAAGGTTATTTAAATCTAATCCAAAATTTTCCAAACTGTGAATAATTAAGTTTGATAAACTCTCGCCTGTGAAACTGTACGACAAATTGTAAGAAATCTTCATGACTTTTGTATTTACTGACATATTTCACACATAGAGTTACTTGTTCTTTTGTTGAAATGGGAGTAGTTTCGTCTATTAAAACAGAAAACGCTCCATATATTTTTGTTACGAGTTTATTTAGCATAATCCTGTTTATGTTGTCTATAATTTTATTTTGGATTCTTGGGCTAATACATGCCTCTCTGTTGCTTGATGTTGATGTTTCTCTTAATAATTTATCACCCTTAGCACTGCATTTTAAAATTGCACGAAAACCGTTCCCCAAAATCTCTATGCCCCCGAATGGATATGTCTTGGCGACATCAACTATTATTGCTTCTATTATTGGCTTGATTTTAGCTCGATTTTGTACTGCTTGAATTTTTCTGTTTTCATCAATTAAATCTATCACACTCCCTTGAAATTTACTGCCTTGATGCCCATTGAATATCTACAAATGTGAACAATTAGAAAATATTTTTTGCAAAATACCAGTAGTTTCTATTTTATTTTTGGCAAATACGACAACTTTCGAGCTACGTTATTACACAAAACTGAAGCTACATGTGTACAAAAAGAGAATAATTAATTTATTTGTAGCAATAACAAGAATGTGAACTACCCTTATGAGTATAAAAAACCTTAACAATCCTTCGATTTTTCCAGTTTTTGATGACACTGATGGCAGTATTGTTAGTATTACTACTGTGACTGACTTTTTTATATTTATTAGATTCGTCTGCGTTTGCGGCACCGGTCAATGAGCTTGATGTCGATGCTTTATTTTTATCAAATTTTCTTCTTTTTATGAAATTTGCTAAGGAACTTAAATTACTCATACTTGAATAGTTCACTAAACTAATTACACAATAAATTGTCTATTTAACAAACGAACTAAAAAAACTACTAAATAAAAATGAATAATAAAACAAAGTCTTATGAACGAAAACGAATATGAGACCGCCGCCGTACTTGCAACGTCTTTAAACAACCCTAGACCTGAACCCTGTATATTAACACGCACTATGAAACTGGTATGAGACAGAGACTGATCCCCTTTACTTATATAGGAAATTCACATGTTCTAGATAATTCCAGAAATAGAAATATCTAAACAACGATGACTCATATACCCGGCCGCTTGTCGCTATGATTTACTAATAACACTAATATAAAGATAATTCATTATTATGAAATTCTACCCTCTATAATGTTCAAAAATTCCTTTTCAATTATTATTTTAATCTCTTAACTCTTAGGATCCGTTTCAGTATTCTATTCTCGTCTACGTTAGGCAGGTTTAGTTTACCAACGAATTTACGAATACAATGCATTTTGGCAGAACGAAATAGTTTAATCTTTATTTACCTTACTGAACCGAAAAAATTAAGCCCCTGTTCTCAGAAGCACGACAAATTTAGATAGAACTTTTAATTGTTTTGTTTAATTAACAACAGATGGGATTTGCTTTTATTACTAGGTTGTGTCATAAGTCTTTGTGCATAATAGATTCATTAACACATTGACGACTGACAGTCAAAATCCGGAACTTCCTAAGAAACCATCGAAAGTGGTGGGTAATAACTAAAAAAATAATATTTTTAATGGGTTGTGTGGCTATTATAGATTATTTTTTTGCACCCAAAATTTTCCAAAATGCCGTCCAGCTAACTGGACGTCGGTATCTGGAAAGAAATTTCAGCCTCAGACACCAACGTCCAGTTAAGTGGACGCCGTAGTTTTAATTTTTTTACACAAAAAAAAACAACATTTTGCTATAAACCTTTTATTGAACATTATGAATAGAAATAAAATCAAATCAAACTACTCAAAGTAATAATAAAGAATAAAATATTGACGGAAGGAAAATGTATTATATTTACAAAACCTTGAGTTTCATGCCAGATTTTGAAACATGGATAAACACATAACCCCGGTTTTTCTTTGCAAATTGGACAATAGTAGCGCGTTTTGCGGAATTTTTTTTTTGGTACATTGGCAGCACCTTTTCATGGCCGACTTTTCCTTTTCGGTAGCTGGAACGGGCTGTAAGTAATGAAAAATGTTATTTTTCGTATTTTAACCAATATCTATGTCGTCCTGGCGTGAGCTTTTTAACATTTCTCTCAATACTTCTTCTCTAAGTTTTAACAATTTTAACTTCAGCAGTTTTTTTATCTTTTTATACACGTAATAACTATGCCACAGGCATACGTCAAATAAGTGGAAAAAAATTGTTCTATACCAACGGATAGTTTTTCTAGGCGTTGAATAATATGACATCATTTGATTTGATTTATCGATGCCCGACATATACCTGTTATAGTCTAAGATGCACTGCGGTTTAATCTGTTCATTGCCACGTTTGTTAGTTTTTGTTACCATAGCATGTCTATGTTTAGTACTTGTCATACGCACATTGCGCTTATCTTTCCAGTTGACAACTAAAACTGAACCTTTGCGCTTAAAACCAGCTTCTCCTTTTTTCAATTTATTCTTAAAATGTTCTTTAGGATTCCCTTTTCGATTTTCTCTTAGTGTACCCATTATGTAAGTCTTTTTCTTTATCAAGTACTCAACCAAAGAGACACTTTTATAAAAATTGTCTAGATAGAGTTCATACCCTTTATCTAAGTAGTCAGCCATAAGTTCGTTTACGACAGAAAAAGCGTAGCCTTTTTCATTCTCCCCTTTCAGAGTGCCTTTTCCAGTATAGATAATAAAGTTGAGAACATCTCCATCAGAGGTCGTCAATACATAAAACTTGATACCATATTTATGTCGTTTATTACTTATATATTGTTTAAACTTTAGCCTGCCTCGCCACTGTAACATTGACTCATCGATTGACAACTGTTTCTCTGGAGAAAGTAGAGTCTTCAAATTGTGTAAAACCATATCTATGATTGGTTTGACTTTATACAATCGCTCAGTCTTATCGACCTTTCCATGATTAACAAACCGCAAATTTTTCAGAATAGTGGTAAAACGATTGCGGGACATTGTTTTGCCAAAGATCGGGTGATAATATAGTGCATCTTTGGACCATTGGCGAGCCAAAACTGGGAACCGTACTGTACCAGACAAACTACACAGAGCTAGGAACTTTTCCAATTCGGCAGCAGTAACATCTACCCACTTTTTTGCCTTTTTACTTCTTCTTTTGTTACTGTCAGACATATTTTGACCGCGTCTGTTAGTTTCTCGAACAACAAATTCAATTATTTCGTCAGTAAAAAACTTTTTAAAATAATCGTATGGTTTATCAGTATCGCTTACTTGTATATTGATTTTAGAGTTTCCATAAAAAGGGATATCTGGCGGGTTGTCATCTAGGTCAGTCCACTCATCATCGTCATTGGGATCTGGAGATCTGGCTGGAGACCTTGTTGGAGATCGAGACCTTGCTGGGGAATGGCCGCTATTGTTGCTATTTTCGCCAGTCACGTTATTCAGGTCATCGACGTTGATATCCGCAACTGCTACGGAACTGTCAGAAGATTCTCCATCACTATTGTTGTCAGGGTTAAACGTTTTATCTCTCAAGCTATCATCACTAGAAGATAGCTCAGTGTCACTCTCAAAAAGGCTACCAAGTGCTGCCTCTAACTCGGCTTGTGTATGTGGCTTCTTAAAATCAAATAGTGACTTTCGTTTTCTATTACTGGGTGTACTTGTTCGGTAAAAAAAATAAACACTAATCTACAAAAACAATAAACAAACTTTGTTCTTACCCCTCTATTGGTTCGCTGTCACTGTCCATAATTACTACCGATATTTATTTTGAATCTCACTATTTCCTGTTTGTTAATAGGCACTATCTATGCTCTCCCACCACTAGCACGTATATTTTTTCTTATCCTGGGAACCAACGAAATAAATCAGTCAGGCCGGTGAAACCGCGCGCAATTTTAAACACATTTAAATACGTTATAATATGTGTCCAGTAAACTGGACGCGGTCTCTACGGAAAGAACCTCATGTCCAGTATACTGGACGTTGGTCGTCAAAGTGTTAAGAAAACTGAAAATCAGAAAACCTTTAATCAACGAAATAAGTTTGTTTTTTCTTGGTAAGTTTAGCCCTTTAACGGCCACTAGTCGCGAAACGTATCATCAGACGATTATGTACATAATGGTAGCATACTGTACTATAACTTACTCCTTATCGTCTCTATCGTAGCGTGGCTATGCCGGGGACGTCCACTGGTGAATTACATAGCCATTCGTATATGATCGCGGTCGTTAGTCGGCTGTGAACGTGATTGATGTAGAAAATCGTACCAACGGACCTTTGAGTATACATAAATTCCACATGTTTATTTCAAAACGTTCTTATGTGCCTGTTTACGTTATTATTTTGATAAAGTATGTTGTGCTGGATTGAATAATTAGGTAAGTATATATAAATATAATATCTATATTTTGTTGCAATTTAAACATATGGAACTTTTTGTAAATGCATTTACAAGATTAAATGTTATTGCGCTTGGAGGTTATTAACTATTTATGTAAACATTTTTATTTTCGTTTTGAGATATTTCTTAGGTTTTTTATTTCATATAATATGAAAAGAAACGAAAATTTTCGTGAATCCTATGACAAACATAGACCATTATCAGATGAAGAATTGTTGACTGATCTTCTTGAAATAACGGTTGAGCAAGCAAAAAATTCTGATATTGGAGGTGATTCAGATGGTGATGATATATTTGAACAAACCTCTTCAACTACAACGAGGTCTTCCACAGTATCTACTTCCGAGTTATCTTCTGTTGCGGCCCTTAACTTATTATCTGAAAGCACTCTCCGAAGTAGTCGGTTAGCTGAATTTTTTTCTACAGCATCTACTTCCCAGACTAGGCAAGTTCCTGCAGTTTACAGTAAAGATTCAACAGAGTCCAATTGATTCTACATCAGCCAGAGGTTGTGCAGCCACTGGATTCCGAAGAATCCGAGGCGGAGGATGAGGTAGGAGAAGAGAGCGTTCCAGAATTTCAGTGGATAAAAACAGGCAGTTTGTCCAAAAGATTCAAGGATCTAAATTTTGTTGAGAACATACATCCTAATTGTGGTATTGTTATAACGCTTTTACCTTCGGTGGTCGGTCAATTGTTAGTAGAATTATTTAAGAGGGGCGGGTCGGTCAACTGCGGTTGGACTATTGCGGTATAATCGGGTTACTCGAGCGCCAATCTAGGTAAATGGTGATATAGAGGCCTAGATTCCTCTTCGCGGAGAATTAAAGGGGTAAAAGCGGTCCAAGTAGCGTCAGTGAAGACGTCGGTCTACCAGGGTTTCTGAAGATTTAGATCGGTGTCGGTATTTAAGACTTGTGTCGCTGTTGAGCCGGAAATGCGCGGTCTCAGTAGTATGACTTCAAAACTAATCCAGTTACAAACAAATCATAAAACTGCTGATACGGAGGTCGAAAGCAAATGTTTTCATGTCGGATAAACAATAAAAAAATTAAGTTGGAAATTAGACAACAGAACGATTCGTCAAACGAAAAAAAAATATAAATCAACCTCTCGGTCTCAGTTTGAGCAAAATAAATTGTTGTCGCGTGTAAAGAAACAAATGAAATTAATATCTATCGGACAAAATAATACTAAAAAACATTGGGTGGTCTAATTCATTCATTAGGGGAGCTGTAAGAAAAAAAAAAGCGCACTATGGTGCTTGGCGATGTCAATTAATAAAATAATTTTTCGCCAACGGTGGCAGAAAGTACCTAAATTCCTGAAAAAAAAAATAACAAACAAGAACCAAAACGCATTCAAGACGGTAAAGAAATAAACTAATAATTTTTAACACATGGTCAGCTATCACTGAAAAAAAAATGGTAGTGGTAAAACAAAATTAACGACTCCAATGATTAAAATAATTAACAGAACCAATGTCATTCAAATATCTGATAAACAAGCTCTAATAAATGTTAATAGTAGACACTGATTAAATAAACTATCTTTTACATCTAATGATTATTATTTGCACACCCTTATCAGAATACAGATTTAAGATCATCTTATAGGGCAACAGATTAGGATCGATAATTTCCCCCGGGTTAAAAAATAATAAATAAAAAATGATCAACAAAAACGACTCCTACACGTAGGCATGAAAAAATTAAAAAGGCCTTAATCAGGGTTGAAATTCCCACCAAGGATTGAAAAAGGTCTCCAAAAAGAAACCATAAAATAAGGGTGAAAAATACGCCCTCTCAAGTAAGCGAGTAAAAACCAAAAAGGCCTTAATGATTAAAATAATTAACAGAACCAAGATATATATATATATATATATATATATATATATATATATATATATATATATATATATATATTGTGTGTGTGTGTGTGTGTGTGTGTGTGTGTGTGTGCGTGTGCGTGTGTGCGTGTGTGCTGTGTGCGTGTGTGCGTGTGTGCGTGTGTGCGTGTGTGCGTGTGCGCTGTGCGCGTGTGCGCGTGTGCGTGTGTGCGTGTGTGCTGTGTGTGTGCGTGTGTGCGTGTGTGCGTGTGTGCGTGTGTGCGTGTGTGTGCGTGCGTGCGTGCGTGCGTGCGTACGTGCGTGCGTGCGTGCGTGCGTGCGTGCGTGCGTGTGTGCGTTCGTCTTGATAATGATACAAGTATTGAAACTCGTAGAAAAATAAATAATTGTATAAAAGAAATTGTAGAATTAACACATTAGTGTTATTAAATATGGAATTCCGTGGAGTAAGATTAAATACTATAAACTTGAATATTTATTAATTTAGGAAACGTTTGGATTTGGTACTGAACACTCGTTACATTGATCGAGTCTCCATTATTTCCATGGAATATTTATTAATTTAGGATGCATGTGAATTTGGTATGGAGCAATCATTTTATTTATCAACTATCTATTATTTTTCGAAAATTTCTTGTTTTCACGAGCATTTACATTTTATATTGATCATTCATTACATTTATAAAGCATCCATCTATTCATTTAATCGAATACTTATTTTCTTATCAATGTAATATTCATTTAATTTGTAGCAAATTATTTACAACACTGATTATCTAGTATGCAGTAACTTTAATATCTATTGCATCTTAAATCCCATACTATACTAACAAAAGATTTCTTTTACGGATAAATTACGTGAAGCCTTCCTTTAAACCAAACGGTAAGCTTGCTCAGCATATTCAGTATAGTTGTTGGTACAAGTTAAACTATGACTGACCATTGCCATCATGGAGAGTCTGTTTTGATTATTAAATTAACCGGGTGGTTATGCACTTACGTAGTAAGTATACCCGGTTTCCAAAAATTTACATAAATATAAATTATGATTTACACAGTTGAAACGTGTTCCTCAATTCGTTTTATACTCCCTTCACTAATACGCGATCTACGACCTTTAAGAAGGCGGACATCTGGTGAGGAAATGTTGGACCATGGTTAATTTTGCTTTATTTTAGTTAGCTTTAAGTGTGAATATTTACAAAGTACTAAAACAAAATATCATATTGCTGGGTTGTAACAATGGTTTATAACTTGAAATCTTGATTTATTAAAAAAAATCTAGTGTTCTATTGGTTTCCATGAACTATTGGATGAGTTTTAATTTAGTTAACTGAGCGTTTTCCAATATTAGTAAAATTAAACTCGTTTGATATATGGTTGGAATCTACTATTTGCACATTATCTGTTGGCAGCTATTTAGTATAATAGGTTTAGGCATTTTTTATAATCTTAATAGTATTCGAAAGCTGCGTACTGCTGTTTCTGACAAAACTGTGTATATCGTAATAGTAATTAAATTAAATTTAGTAGACTTAATGAACTCATTAAGTTTATTTCTGTATGCTGTAAAATTATTCTTGATAATCATATTATTAGGAATTTAAATCATTTCGCTACATAACTTATCCCTCTTACTGATTGAATTTTTTTTTTGCCTTTCTCTCTTCAAGACAGTAAACACGTAGTGTGAATACTGTTAAAAGTTAATTTTTTATAAATTCAGCAATTAAATCAACGTCTGTAACTTTGTATAATCCACTATTTTAATATACTTATTTTGATTGGAAGTAATAGGTTTACTGTTTTACAGGGTGCTAGTTTACATTATGTAAATTGAGAATTCGACTTTTGATTATTGAAATTGTTCAGTAAACATGGAAATGTATGTTTTCGAGTTCCAAAGAGGTCGACAACTTAGTGGTGGAAAAATCGCTTATCTCTCGCTTATTATTGGTCGTAGACAAGCTTTTTTTTAATATTATTCGCACTTACGTTAAACTAATGTAGTTATCAATTATTATTTTAACGGTTTTCGAGAAAAGAAGCATTATGCAAAAGAATTAACTTATATATTAATATTTGAGTGCGCAGGACAAGATTAAATAGTTTATAATAGAATTCCAACCAGTAACAAACATCCTAATTTATTATATAAATGATCAGAGGCGGATAAGGGGGATATATCCCCCAAGCGCCCAAGCCTTATTTTAGTAAAAACCAAAGCATTACCTAACCCTTTAACGCCCAAAAGTATTTTTTTCTAAAATCAGTGTTTTATTTTGCAACAACTACAATAGAAAGACTAGATGATCGTTCGTTTATTACAAAAAAAAATTTTTAAACAGGTTTTTAAAGAACTGCTGGTAAACAGTTTTACCAGTGGACATACGACAAATCTTTAAAGACTCATTCTAACTAGGTCGTCAGCTATCAGTCGACAAGAATATGGTAAAATTTAAAGGGCGTTCATCATTAAAGCAATACAAGCCCAATAAGACCACAAAAAGGGGAATCAAAATATGGGTAATATCATGTTCACAAACTGGATGTCTCTTCTTTTGAAGTATATCAAGGGAGAAGTAAAGTCGTCGATGACCACACTCTTGGTGAACGTGTTGTTCTAAATCTAGCCGAGAACTTTAGGGGTCAAGGTCACTGTAGATATTTTCACAACTTTTACCAAGATTCCGTTGATGAGTAAATTATTTGAAATGGGGCTTTGTGGTTGTGGCACAATAGGTCAAAACCGTATTCATTTTCCAAAAGAACATCTGAAGGTGTACAAAGGAATACCCATGCACTATTCAGATTTTGCCATGAGTAACGATATATCCGTATGTAAATGGAAGGACCGAGGTGTAAAATGTGTGACAGTTTACAGTAATATGTACAATGGATCAGAGATAATCGAAGTTCTCAGAATTAATAAAATTGGCACTCGCGATAAAGTTTCGTGTCCTCAGTCTATTGTGGACTATAACAAATTGACGGGTGGCATTGATCGTTTTGATCAGTGTATATAATATCGCTTGGAAAATCAGGTGCTGATGGATAAAGCTATTTTTCTTTTTTACGGATGCTTCAATTGTAAACGCCTATATTCTGTATAAGGACACGCTAAAAATCAACAATCCACGAAAAAAACCAATGTCCCAGTTGCAGTTTAGAAAAAATTAGCTGATCAATTAATTGCGCAATGCTGTTCCCGAAAAACAGCTGTAGATTCACTGCAAGGTGCCGTCCACTTAGCGGAAAAAACATCATCTAGACGATGTAGACAATGTACGAAAACTGGACAGCAGAAAAGGAGTAGTACTCAATGTCATCAAGTGGCTTTATGCGTTCTGTGTTTTGTACCACACCGTGTATAATATTTTTTCTTTTCCACTAAGAGTTGTGTTTGTTTTTTTTTTGCATTTATTATTTTGTTTTAATGTTAGTACTAGTACTAGTATAACTGTTATACCAGGGCATTTCAAGTATATATGTTTACCAGCAGTTTTCTAAAAACCTGTTTAAAAAATTTTCTATTGTAGTTGTTGCAAAATAAAATATTGATTTTATAAAAAAATAGTTTTGGGCGTTAAAGGATTGGGTAACGCTTTAGTTTTTACTAAGGGTTAATAAGAATAAGCGTAAGGTTTGGGCGCTTGGGGGATAGATCCCCCTTATGCCCCGCTTGGGAACGCCACTGCTTGCAGGAAATCCGCCTCTTATTATTTGTATAATAAATTAGGATGTTTGTTACTGGTTGGAATTCCATTATAAACAATTTAATCTTGTCCTGCGCACTCAAATATTAATATATAAGTTAATTCTTTTGTATATTGCTTCTTTTCTCGAAAACCGTTAAAATAATTGATCACTACATTAGTTTAACGTAAGTGCGAATAATATTAAAAAAAAGCTTGTCTACGACCAATAATAAGCGAGAGATAAGCGAGTTTTCCACCACTAAGTTATCGACCTCTTTGGAACTCGAAAACATACATTTCCATGTTTATTGAACAATTTCAATAATCAAAAGTCGAATTCTCAATTTACATAATGTAAACTAGCACTCTGTAAAACAGTAAACCTATTACTTCCAATGAAAATAAGTGTATTAAAATAGTGGATTATACAAAGTTACAGACCTTGATTTAATTGCTGAATTTATAAAAAATTAACTTTTAACAGTATTCAAACTATGTGTTTACTGTCTTGAAGAGAGAAAGGCAACAAAAAAAAAGAAAAAATCCAATCAGTAAGAGGGATAAGTTATGTAGGGAAATGATTTAAATTCCTAATAATATGATTATCAAGGATAATTTTAAAGCATACAGAAATAAACTTAATGAGTTCATTAAGTCTATACTACATTTAATTACTATTAAAACGACATAGACAGTTTTGTCAGAAACAGCAGTACGCAACTTTCGGATACTATTAAGACTATAAAAAACGCCTAAACCTATTATACTAAATAGCTGCCAACAGAAAAAGTGCAAATAGTAGATTTCAACCATATATCAAACGAGTTTATTAATATTGGAAAACGCTCAGTTAACTAAATTAAAACTCATCCAATAGTTCATGGAAACCAATAGAACATTAGATTTTTTTTAATACATCAAGATTTCAAATTATAACCCATTGTTACAACGTAGCAATATGATATTTTGTTTTAGTAGTTTGTAAATTTTCACACTTAAAGCTAACTAAAATAAAGCAAAATTAACCATGGTCCAACATTTCCTCACCAGATGTCCGCCTTCTTAAAGGTCGTAGATCGCATATTAATGAAGAAAGTATAAAACGAATTGAGGAACACGTTTCAACTGTGCAAATCATAATGTTTATGTTTATGTAAATTTTTGGAAACCGGGTATACTTACTACGTAAGTGCATAACCACCCGGTTAATTTAATAATCAAAACAGACTGTCCATGATGGCAATGGTCGGTCATAGTATAACTTGTACCAACTATACTGAATATGCTGAGCAAGCTTACCGTTCGGTTTAAAGGAAGACTTCATGTAATTTATCCATAAGAAAAATCTTTTGTTAGTATAGTATGGGATTTAAGATGCAATAGATATTAAAGTTACTGCATACTAGGTAATCAGTGTTGAAAATAATTTGCTACAAATTAATTGATCGATATATTATTCCCAATGAATATAACATTTTCCAGTTAATTCATCCAAATACATGATAAGAAAGTAAATTCGATTAAATCAATAGATGGATGCTCCATAAATGTAATGAATGCTCAATACAAAATGTAAATGCTTGTGAAAACAAGAAATTTTCGAAAAATAATATATAGTTTGATAAATAAAATAATTGCTGCATACTAAATTCACATGCATCCTAAATTAATAAATATTCCATAGAAATAATGTAGACTCGATCAATGTAACGAATCTTCAGTACCAAATCCAAACGTTTCCTAAATTAATAAATATTCAAATTTATAGTATTTAATCTTACTTCGTGGAATTCCATATTTAATAACACTAATGTGTTAATTCGACAATTTCTTTTATACAAATATTTATTTTTCTACGAGTTTCAATACTTGTATCATTATCAAGACAAAATATATAAATAGTAGTCATGGTAAGTAGAAATGAGACATCCTCCTCCACTTTTGTTATGTGACAAGCCCCGCCCACTGGGGAACCTTCCCCACTACTTTTACTCGCCCACGTGTGAGACCGTGTTTTTCACCCCTATTATTGATGGCTTCTTTTCGGAGGCCTTTTTCAACCCCTTGATGGAATTTTCATTCCTAATTAAGGCCTTTTTTGTTTTTAATCGCTTACTTGAAGGGACGTATTTTTCACCCTTATTTTATGGTTTCTCTTTGGAGACCTTTTTCAACCCCTGATGGGAATTTCAACCCTGGTTAAGGCCTTTTCGATTTTTTCATGCCTAGGGGTCGTTTTTTTGTTGATCATTTTTTATTAATTAATTAATTATTTTTTTACCCGGGGAAAATTCTCGATCATAATCTGTTGCCCTATAACATGATTTTAAATCTGTATTCTGATAAGGATGGAAAAGATAGTTTATTTAATCTGTATCTACTATTAACATTTATTAGAGCTTGTTTATCTGACATTTGAATGATATAAAACTCATTTAAAGGATTGATTAAGTAATAATTACGTACGTGACAAAATTGACTGTATTTCCCCATATTACTCTATTAGCGTATTTTTAAAAATGTTATTGCCATGATTATTAAAATTATCACACTCCTACCTACAGATTGTGATTTTTTTACATATATGGGAATTTATTTATACACTGGGTTTGTATTCTAATAAGGAGTCCTCGTTTGTAAGGTTGTTGTTAGAGTTCTGTTCGCGGATTAAAAATAATCACATATAATTACATTCATTTTCTCGTTTTAATGGTTTACAAACGATATGTTCTACTAACTAACTAATTTTCTTAATTACCGTTTTTGTTATTGTTTGCAATGTAAAATAAGTGTGTAATTAGTATTATATTTATATACATCAAAAATATAAACTGTATTTGACCCCATTTTGTATTAGAAGAGATTGCATAATTGTAGGTCTTTTTGTGCTTGCTCACGTGAGGGGCGTATTTTGGATCTCGAGATTGAGTTTGGGTTTGGTCTTGGAGCTTGGAGCTGATCTTGGACTTGGGTTATGTCTTGGGGCTGGGGCTGGACCTGGGATTGGTCTAGGGGATGGTCTTGGACCTGGAGTTGGTCTTTGGGCTAGGGTAGGGTGACAACTATTTTTGGTAATTATCTTGTAGGTCATTTTGTTTCTGGGCCTAGCGCTCTTATTGAAAAGTATGTTATTTAGTCTATTTGAACGAGGTTACTGGTAGAGTATCTGTTAGTATCGTTTAGCGATTCAAGACGGAAGGTCAGTTTAAGCACCCCTTTTCGGCGATAGTTGCGGGTCCGTCGGGTTATGGGAAATCGTATTTTATCGTGGATTTTCTAAAAAATATCGAAACTGCCTGCGATACAGCTTTTGAAGGAATTATCTGGTTTTATAGTGAGTGACAGCCTTTATTCAAAGATCGCTCTGTGGAATTTCAAAAGGGTTTACGTGATATGGAACAGTTTGACGGAGAAAAACCTCTCTTAATATTAATTGACGATCTAGTGTGTGAGACTAACGGTTCGGTGGTTGATATTTTTATAAAGGGTTGTCATCATAGAAATCTAAACGGGTTTTTCTTAACGCAAAACATATTTCATCCAGGACGTGGACAGCGACATATCTCTCTCAACGCTCATTACATAATCTTGTTCAAGAATCCACGTGACAGGGCACACATACAGCATTTAGCAAGGCAGATTTCACCTGACAACCCTAAATTTTTAGAGGCTCCGTAGTACCAAAGTGCTACTTCTAATCCGCACGGATATGTATTGTTCGATTTAAAATAGAATCACCGCTTGTGCTACGCTATAGAACAAACATATTTGGGCCTCAAGGTATTTGCCAAGTATATATAGCGAAAAAAGCGTTTAAGCCTCACACTCATAAAGATTACATCATATATGATGGTTGAGGCTGTAATCCAAAACAGCGATATCCTACACGTATTAGCCAGATTACATAAAAGTCAGCGTGACGCTGTATTGAAATGTCTGGATAGTAAGCAGGTGGAATGCATTTGCGAGTGTGCACATAACATTTTAAAAGGTCTTGTACCTCTGTCAACTGATCAGAAGCAGCGACTCTCTCAACATAAGCACACTTTAAGGCGGCAGGCACAGAGAGGTGAATCTATCAAAAATAAAAAACAGTCCATTACTTGGCGGAATTCAGGGTAATTTGTTTCAATAACTATGGACCACAATGTGAAGAAGATGATTATTCTACCTATGGATTTTATACAGCGTCTGCAAGCGCCAGATGTCATGCAAAACAATATATTAACGCCGTTGGGTAACAACATGAATAAAGTATTAAAAACCAAAATGACCGATCATGACAAATAGCAGCAGTACAATCAGGTTCTTCAAAGATATCTACATTTTTCCAATCAGTTACGTCAACCCGCTAGTATAACAATCAGCGGTGATGAAGATGATATAAGGGATTCGCCGAAACACAAAGGTCTGGCAGACGGCAAGGTAGTATCGACACTGCCTGTTTCATACAGGAAGAAAGGCACTGATTTCTTGCGTATACTAAATGCGGGCGGCGATGTATTTTGGGATAAAAGGGGTACTGTCACAATAAAAGGTGAGATCATCCCTCATTCCAACGTTATCGATCTGGTTCACGAAACGTTAAGATAGCGAAAAACTAAAAACCCACACGGCTGGTGACCGTTTGCGACGAATATTAAAGAAATAAATATACCACGAGAGTTTATCGGAAATACTCGAAGACGTGATGCTACTGTATCACCTAAAATTGAACCGTGCCTCACAACTACAGGTGAGAATTACGATGCCTATAGTGAATCGAGGGAAATCCTGCGAAGATCCTTTCGAAGAAGAAGACTTTCACTAGATTGGAATACGATTGGGATGTGTTTAAAAAGAGGGCCTGGGCGAGAGTTCCTAAAAAGAAGACAGCAGCATCTGTAATTAAAGCATTCGCCGATATTTCTAAGGAAAGTGATAATACACCGGCAAATCTACAGACGGATATAAACAAAGAGTTTGTGGTGGTCAGTGTACAAAACTATTTCATGAAACGAAATATCCATTTTTATGTAACAAATAACCCTGATGAAAATCATTTGTAGTTGAGTGATTTAAGAAAACATTGAAAACAAAGATGTGGCGTTATTTCACCTACAAAAATTCCTACAGGTATATTGATGTGCTGCAAAAACTTGTGACTGCTTACAACAATAGTCCTCATTTAAGTATAAAGATGGCCCCTGCGGCTGAAAACCATGACAACATTTTGGAAGTGCGGAATAACCTGTACGCGAAAGGCTTAGGCACATCACGTCATCCTAAATATAAAGCCTGTGAACATGTTAGAATCGCCAGAACTAAGTACACCTTTGAGAAGGGATATGAAACGAGCTGGAGCGAGGAAGTTTTTACAATTACATTTGCAGTGATAAAAAGAAGACCTCTAGTTTATCGCATAAGCGATCTTAATAACGGTCCTGTTGCGGTTGATAAAGACGCCCTATTCAAAGTCGATAATATTTTAGCAGAGGAAGGCCGCGGACGATATAAACAATACCTAGTCAAGTGGCGTAGATACAGTGACAAATTTAATAGCTGGGTGTTAGCTTCGCAGCTGAGAGATATATAAAATGGAGTTTTATCTTACCTTATTAAGTAATAGTTCCATGACGTATTTCTCCCGACAATATGACGTCAACTTTTATTACACAACTGCCAAAACGAATAGGATTAACAGGCTCATGGGTTGTAGGCATTTCGAAAATACAGTACCCTTGTTCTATTGCCGCTGTAAGTGCGATAGATAATTTAATTTATTATAGAACTGATCCACCCGCAGGAGAAGAGGATGTGTTAGATTTGATATTAAAAAAGGCTGCAGCACATTTCCAACACGACAGCGAGAAAGCCATTTATAGTAAGGACGGATGGTATCTGTTATTTATTACTTATTAGCTCGTGGTTATTTAGCTCGCACTCAAATATTAATATATAAGTTAATTCTTTTGTATATTACTTCTTTTCTCGAAAACTACATTAGTTTAACGTAAGTGCGAATAATATTAAAAAAAAGCTTGTCTACGACCAATAATAAGCGAGAGTTAAGCGATTTTTCCACCACTAAGTTGTCGACCACTTTGGAACTGGAAAACATACATTTCCATATTTACTGAACAATTTCAATAACCAAAAGTCGAATTCTCAATTTACTTAATGTAAACTAGCACTCTGTAATACAGTAAACCTATTACTTCCAATGAAAATAAGTGTATTAAAATAGTGGATTATACAAAGTTACAAGACGTTGATTTAATTGCTGAATTTATAAAAAATTAACTTTTAACAGTTTCAAACTGTGTGTTTACTGTCTTGAAGAGAGAAAGGCAACAAAAAAAAAGAGAAAATACAATCAGTAAGAGGGATAAGTTATGTAGGGAAATGATTTAAATTCCTAATAATATGATTATCAAAAATAATTTTACAGCATACAGAAATAAACATAATGAGTTCATTAAGTCTAATAAATTTAATTACTATTAAAACTATATACACAGTTTTGTCAGAAACAGCAGTACGCAGCTTTCGAATACTATTAAGACTATAAAAAACGCCTAAACCTATTATACTAAATAGCTGCCAACAGAAAATGTGCAAATAGTAGATTCCAACCATATATCAAACGAGTTTAATTTTATTAATATTGGAAAACGCTCAGTTAACTAAATTAAAACTCATCCAATAGTTCATGGAAACCAATAGAACATTAGATTTTTTTTAATAAATCAAGATTTCAAATTATAAACCATTGTTACAACGCAGCAATATGATATTTTGTTTTAGTAGTTTGTAAATTTTCACACTTAAAGCTAACTAAAATAAAGCAAAATTAACTATGGTCATACATTTCCTCACCAGATGTCCGCCTTCTTAAAAGTCGTAGATCGCGTATTAGTGAAGAGAGTATAAAACGAATTGAGGAACACGTTTCAACTATGCAAATCATACATTATGTTTATGTAAATTTTTGGAAACCGGGTATACTTACTACGTAAGTACATAACCACCCGGTTAATTTAATAATGAAAACAGACTGTCTATGATGGCAATGGTCGGTCATAGTTTAACACTAGAATGCCGGAGGGTGTCATTTTGACACCCTGCACGCACATTTTTACTTAGAGCAAGCGTTTGACGGGTCCTGTGTAAAAAATACCTCGTGGCTTTTATTCATTTGGAGGGTTTGACAGAACTACTACATGAAAAAAAAATCCCTTGGTTAGTTTGCCTTAAAAAATCGAATTTACCGTAAATGCCGAAGGGTGTCATTTTGACACCCTACATGTTCGTAGCCTAGTTTTAGTTTTTAGAGTTTATATTATTTTTTTTAAAAATGTGTTTTACCTTTAAATTATAATTTGGAAAGATAATATTACGTTCGCATTTATTTATACACATGAAAATATATTTTATTATTATTTATTATATTAGGAGGCGCGTAAAGAAAGTGCATGTGTTGCGTCTTTTCTAACTTCAACTTGGTACATTTATTAGTAGTGAAACAGATTTATTTGTTTTCGAAGGGAAATTTTATTGTGGTGAAAAATGTGATCACGTGACGCTGCGGATAACTCATGCCAAGCGTCTCTAGCTGGCTGCCTGGCTTGACGACGCGGCGCTGACCGAGTCACTCCTCGGCGTGGTACGGCGCTCCCAGCTGACAGGCACGGACGTGTCGCGACTTGTCATAACTTCGCTTTTGCGTCGAGGCGTTTGCATCTTGACTAATTGTGCTTTCGGTCATCGTAATGGCGAGACGTAAAGGTCTTACGCCGGAGCAACTAGCGGAAATACTTTGTGATATACCTGAGGACGTGTCTGAAAATGAATGCAGTGAATTTAGTGACTCGGATGACGATTTTGTTCCACCGGTGGATGCAGCATCATCAGAAGAAAGTGATATAAACAATGAGCACGGTAAGTTCTTACATTTTATATATTTTATTGTCGTAATAAAGGAACAAACTACGTATAATCTCAAGCTCTTTTTACACACACACCCTTATAGTACATGTTTGCGTTATTCTGTTATCACATCTGCAATGCATTAATTTTTTACAGATGAACCTGGTTCCGGATTAGCTGCTACAGTGAGGAAACCTTCTGGTACCGGTAATCGCGGTCGTGGTCGACGTGGTGGCGGGCCAGGTCAACGAGGAAGGGAGTTACCCAGGGTTCGAAGAGACGCCGACTTCTTACTGAGGATTCCGCTGCGGAGGAGGTGATCAGTCTCAAGAATCTGCGTTAGATGAAAATGTGGTTCAAAGTGAGCAGGGCGACGCTGAAACTACGCTTGTTGCACCTGATGGCACGGTGGACTTTTATTGAACCTGGGTTGCATGTAACGGTAGGCGCGCCCAACAAAATCTTCTTAGGGAATCCCTGGGCCTACTGGATACGCAAAGCGAAGTGTTAGTGCTGGTAGCCCTGCTAGTGCGTGGCATTTGATGATGGACAAAGTGATTCTGGAACACATTAGAAAATGTACAAATGCTGAAGCACGTAGGCAGACCGGGAATGATGACTTTGACCTGACTATTGAACAACTTGAAGCCTTTATCGCTGTTATGTACGCGAGGGACGTCGAGCTCGCGCAATCTTGCAGTACACGGGATGTGGTCGAAGGACTGGGGCATTCCGTTTGTCAAAAAGCTATGACAAGGGACCGTTTTTGCGAAATTTTGCGCTATCTTCGCTTTGACGAGAAATCAAGTCGTTTTCAACGATTGCAAACTGACAAATTTGCGCTGTTTTCCTATGTATGGAATAAATTCATTGATAACTGTATTGCTTGTAAACGCAGGGCCTTTTATAACTATTGACGAGCAGTTGTTTCCAAGCAAAGCTAGATGCCCTTCACTCAGTACATGGCATCGAAACCCGACAAGTATGGGCAAAAATACTGACTTGCCGTGGATAAGGACAGTAAGTACTTGATAAACGGATTTCCTTACCTTGGCAAAGATGACTCCCGTGTAGTTGGTGAGCGCGTTGCAGATCATGTGGTATTGAAGCTTACGCAACCTTACCTGGGCAAAGGCCGAAATGTCACAACCGACAATTATTTCACATCCATTGGTCTCGCAAAAGAGCTGAAAAAAAAAGGGACAAGTCTTGTAGGAACAATAAATAAGGTGAGGAGGAGATTCCTACTAAAATCAAAACTTCCGAGAGGAGTTGTACTCAAGTAAAGTGTACAAAAGGATGACGTAACACTTACCGTTTATCAAGGCAAACCAAGAAAGAATGTTGTTGTTCTAAGCTCTCTTCACCCTGACATTGACATTAGTGACAACTCTAAGAAAACGCCAGAAACTATTCAGTTTTACAACGAGACGAAGTATGGGGTGGACATAATTGATCAGATGGGGCGGAAGTATTTTGTAAGAACAGGAACCAGGCGATGGCCAGTTCATTCTTTTCAGAATACTCTTGACATGGCCGGCATCAATGCCTGGATATTGTATAAGGAAATAACTAAAACTAACCTGTCCGTAAGGATTTTCTGCAAAAGTTGGCTGAAGAGCTTGCAAGTCCTTATGTTACAAAGAGAAATGTTAGTGAACCTTCTGATAACTGTGTTGAATTGCAAGAACCAAAAATGACTAGGAACTGCCAGGTAAAAATAAACTGCAAAAAAACAGAACTATTGGATTTTGCAAGCAGTGTAAAATTCAGTATGTGGCTCGTGTACGGCTAAAATCGAGCGAAAATGCAAAAAATGTGAAGTAGAGTAGACAAAACTTTTTGTTCTCTGTACGGAAGAAGACTTCTTATTTTATTATATGTTCTTACTCAGACACAAAATTAAGTTTAATTTATTTGTTTTTTTTTAAACAAAATATGTACCTGTAAATCAACCTTCCAAAGATGTCCAAAGATGATATCGTCAAACCTGTAAAAAAATTAAAAAAAACATGTTTTTGTTAGTCTAACAAAATGTCTTTATACCTGTAAAGCGTTAATAATTTAAAACAATAAAAATGTTTTAAAAAAGAATGGAGTCATTATTTACTTACCTATTTTGCATGTCAACTAACGTTTTAGCATAATCCTGAAGGTGAAGAAGTCCGAAGCAAACAAATTTATACTTATAGCGAGCCTTGTTTTCATAAATACCGATTTTGAGAACAATAAAAACGTTTAAAAAAATGTGAAAAATACAATAAATATACATCTGAACTGTGACATAAACGCGAGCAATCAAGAAATTGTGATAAACACACGAAAACGCGCTTAAAACATCGATAATACATTGGGTGTCAAAATGACACCCTCCCGGCATTCTAGGGGATGCGGATTCTCCGGCATTCTAGTGTTAACTTGTACCAACTATACTGAATATGCGACCAAGCTTACCGTAATATTCCCAATGAATATTACATTTTCCGGTTAATTCATCCAAATGTATGATAAGAAAGTAAGTATTCGATTAAATCAATAGATGGATGCTTTATAAATGTAATGAATGCTCAATATAAAATGTAAATGCTTGTGAAAACAAGAATTTTTGGAAAAATAATAGATAGTTGATAAATAAAACGATTGTTCCTTACCAAATTCACATGCATCCTAAATTAATAAATATTCCGTGGAAATAATGGAGACTCGATCAATGTAACGAATGTTCAGTACCAAATCCAAACGTTTCCTAAATTAATAAATATTCAAGTTTATAGTATTTAATCTTACTCCGTGGAATTCCATATTTAATAACACTAATATGTTAATTCTACAATTTCTTTTATACAATTATTTATTTTTCTACGAGTTTCAATACTTGTATCATTATCAAGACAAAATATATAAGTAAAATAATAAGAAGTAGTTATGGTAAGTAGAAAGGGGGCACCCTCCCCTCTACTTTTTTACTTCACAAGCCCCACCCACTGGGGCACTTTCCCCACAACTCTAATTGCGCATGCTAAAGCCTTAGAAACAACCGCCGCAAAATACCCTGTTACAAGGACCGACATAAAATTGTTAACTATACCTGCAAGCATACAGCGAAAATCATTGGATAATTTTTTCCTGGGTCAGTTACCTAAATGATGCATCGTAGGCTTTGTAGCAAATAAAGCCTTCAACGGTGATTACTCCTCAAACACGTTCAATTTTCATCACTGTAATATTAACTAAGTGTCGTTATATATTGACGGACAACAAATTCCTTCGAAGGCCTTACAACCAGACTTTACAGCTAATGGTTTATATGTAAGAGCGTATCACACCTTATTCTCTGGTACGGGTATTCATTTTTTTAATGAAGCTAACGATATATCGGGAAGTGATTACCCCAACGGCTACTGTTTAATCGTCTTTGACCTAACACCTGATTGGTCTGCAAACGCTAGTACGCACTAGAATTTAGTTAGAAACGGTTCCTTTCGGCTGGAAGTCGGGTTTGACGAAGCGCTCACCGAAACCGTTAACTTTTTGGTGTATGCAGAATTCGATAACGTGTTCGAGATCAATAAATATCGAAACGTCGTTGTGGATTCTAGCTGTTAAAATTGGTAGCTTTAACTTGCAATCTTCAGCCGAAAGAAGATGGATGCATACTTGGACGTACAAGTGTTTACTGGTGTTAACAACGAATTCATACCGAAAGAAATTGCCGTGGTTACATATCATGGTCGTTTATCGTTGATGCTAATAAAACCAGCTCGAGGTTACTTTATATCAAGATCCATGTCACAACAGATAAAATTTATGGAGGATAATTACCATGAGCTGAAATGGTGGTCAGGTCATGTGCACTACAACAATTTCTGTGAGGAGTTGATGAGAGTGTTGCGCCCCTTTAATAAAATTCACGTTAAGGGCAGTGAAAAACAGCAATTTTTAAGGTTTCTTAACAAACCAATAGTAAACCTGGAGGAGACTGGTTGCCCTTCGATTAAACAATTGAAAAAGAGAGCAAAGGATATAGCTGTTTAAACGATAACATCACTGGACCTATGTGTGCACTGGAAAATGCCTTACTACTGCAAGACTGGACGCATACCAATTCCAAAGATGTATGCGGTACAAATGTTGATGAAATGTTTGAAATCGATCCCCATCCACAAGAAGAATGCTTGTATGTGCTTCTAATCAACTACCGAGACACGCACCTAGACCGTGTACAATTATTGCAAACACGGATCCTGCAGGCAAACCATGTCAGCATTGGACCGCTATCTACATTGATGATAATGGTAACGGAGAGTATTTTGATTCCTTTGGACGATCACCTCAAGGGTACCATTTATGTTTCCTAGAGAAGAATTCTAGATGGTTCTGTTAAAATAAAACGATACTGCAGGATTACCATTCGGATGTGTGGCCTTTATACTTTAACATTTCTATATTGTAGATTAAATAGTTTATCAATGATTGATTTTGTAAAAAACTTTTTTAGTATATGTTTAATTGTAAATGAGGAGATAATTAAATTATTGTTTAATGCCTGTTACCCAACCATTCTATTCTGGTAAATAAAGAGATTTTTTAGTACCTTACTTTTTTAATTAAGGGTTGCGTAATATCAGATGAGCCTATTGTTTTTCTTTCTTTTTAACTCAGCATGTGTGTTTTTAAAAATCGTGTTATAAAATTTATGACTTTAGCGTTTCAAGGAAAGTGTGTTACTTGGTTGGTAGATTATTAAAATGAACAGGTTTATATAATTACACAGTACTTAGCTAAAAGTAAACATGAACAGTGGTTTCTAACTACATATTATTGTGGAATTTAAAACATGTAATTATTACATTCCAAACTTTTAATGCGGTTTTTATAAAAAAAACAATTTGCGTGTGTATGCACGTATGGACAAGATATAATAGTTTGTTCAAACCGCTTTGTTATTGATTACTTTAAGGGAAAAGTAAATAAGAGTTGCAGTAAGTGTGTTAAAGATAATTAGATTGTTTGTATATTTACACTCTAAAAATTAATTATGGGGAAATCAATAGCTAGTTTTACATCAACTATTCATAAACGTAAAACATAGAAAGTGCTTTAGTTTGATTAGACGAGTAACACAAAGCAGCGACTATCACTCGTGAATTAGTCCCTTAAAAAATGTTCTTTCAATACTGAGTTGCTAAGTGTGCTGTTAGCCTTCTATTTATTTTATTTACTTGTAAAGATTTTTAATTACAGTTACAAAACACATCTAAGTTATACGTAACAACAAGTTGCTTTAAAAATATTAAGGTGTACAATATATAAAAATTTAACGAGCGGATGGATATTAAACATTTAAATGCAATCAATGCAAGTAAAACAATCAGTTTTAATATTCGTTTAGAAAACAATAATGTAATAACTGTTATGTAATTAATTAACTTAATAAAAAGATTTGTTTCATTAGAGAATAATCTGAATGTCAGTAATTTTTTATAACTCACTGAGGATTTTTTAAGTATGATATTTACAATAAAAATGAGTGTTCTATAATTAAATTTTACTATCATTCAAATTCCCCACGCAAGGTCAAACCCTAACACAAGTTCATACACCTGTCATACAAGATAGCAATGGGGCCTCCTCATTAGAATACAAATTCAAATTTTACTTCAAGGGTCACGGGGCTAAGCCTCAGCAGTAAGTTGCGAAGCCCTATAGCAGCCTCACAAGATAGCCTCAGGCCTTATTAGAATATATATATATATATATATATATATATATATATAATAAAATTTCGTAAGGTTACAATCTGTAGATAAGAAAAAGGCCTCTGGAAAGTAACCATAAAAATAAGGGTGGAAAATGCGGTCTCCCACGTGGGTGAGTAAAAGTAGTGGGAAGGTGCACCAGTGGGCGGAGTTTGTGACGTAAGAAAGTGGAGGGGAGGGTGCCCCCTTTCTACTACGGTAACAAATCATTAAAGTAAAACAGCAATCTATGTAAATTATAATTCTATGTTTCAAATATCTATTAAAGTTTGGGTCTACAAGATCAATCTGTTCGTTTATATTTATAAATTTGGAATGCTTCCAAAATACCTAATTCGACTTCAAAATGTCGTTACTTAAACCTTTGGCGTCAAATAAACATTTAAGAACATTCGTATTAGTTTTGAAAACACTTTTTGTTCTTTTGTAATACGCGAGCTACTTTTTCTGATATTTATATGTATTTATTTTCTATCGGTTATCTATTAACTGTGTAAATGTTTTGATAGATAGTTTTACTTTTGATTCGTAACTAAAGTGTTTATTATAATTGAAATGTAACAATTTGCTTCATAATTGATATTTTTTTATTGCAATTTTTTTTTTAATGGTAATGACATTGCTCTATATACCAATGATCTATATACAACTAACTGTGTGTTTTATATTATGTTAGGATGTAAATAGAACGATAGCGAGAAAGCAATTTATATTGAGGACGGAAGGTATGTGTTACTTATTACTTATTAGCTCGTGGTTATTTAGCTCGCTGGCAATTTCTTCAACGTTGGCATAATTCCCCAAGGCGAAAGGTAACACATACCATCCGTCCTCAATATAAATGGCTTTCTTATCATCTTATCATGCATTTGGATGAATTAACTGGAAAATGTAATATTCATTGAAATAATATATCGAGCATTTAATTTATAGCAAATTATTTACAACTCTGATTATCTAGTATGCAGTAACTTTAATATCTATTGCATTTTAAATCCCATACTATACCAACAAAAGATTTTTCTTACGGATAAATTACATGAAGCTTGCCTTTAAACCAAACGGCAAGTTTGTTCAGCATATTCAGTATAATTGGTACAAATTATACTATAATAATAATAATAATAATAATAATAATGTCTTTATTTGGACACAAAGAATATATATAATATATATATAACCGACCATTGTCATCATGGACCGTCTGTTTTGATTATTAAATTAACCGGGTGGTTATACACTTACGTAGTAAGTATACCCGGTTTCCAAAAATTTACATAAAACCAATGTTTGTTTTGCTTAGTTGAAACGTGTTCCTCAATTCGTTTTATACTCCCCTTCACTAATACGCGATCTACGACCTTTAAGAAGGCGGACATCTGGTGAGGAAATGTTCGACCATGGTTAATTTTGCTTTATTTTAGTTAGCTTTAAGTGTGAATATTTACAAAGTACTAAAACAAAATATCATATTGCTGCGTTGTAACAATGGTTTATAATTTGAAATCTTGATTTATTAAATAAAAATCTAGTGTTTTATTGGTTTCCATGAACTATTGGATGAGTTTTAATTTAGTTAATTGAGCGTTTTCCAATATTAGTAAAATTAAACTCTTTATAGTCTTAATAGTATTCGAAAGCTGCGTCCTGATGTTTTTGACAAAACTGTGTATATCGTTTTAATAGTAATTAAATTTATTAGACAATGAAATCATTAAGTTTATTTCTGTATGCTGTAAAAGTATTCTTGATAATCATATCATAAGGAATTTAAATCATTTCCCTACATAACTTATCCCTCTTACTGATTGGGTCTTCTCTTTTTTTTGTTCCCTTTCTCTCTTCAAGACGGTAAACACATAGTTTGAATACTGTTAAAAGTTAATTTTTTATAAATTCAACAATTAAATCAACGTCTGTAGCGTTGTATAACCCACTATTTTAATACACTTATTTTCATTGGAAGTAATAGGTTTACTGTATTACAGAGAGCTAGTTTACATTAAGTAACTTGAGAATCCAACTTTTGATTATTGAAATTGTTCAGTAAATATGGAAATGTATGTTTTCGAGTTCCAAAGTGGTCGACAACTTAGAGGTGGAAAAATCGCTTATCTCTCGCTTATTATTGGTCGTAGTTATCAATTATTTTAACGGTTTTCGAGAAAAGAAGCAATATTCAAAAGAATTAACTTATATATTAATATTTAAGTGCGCAGGACAAGATTAAATTGTTTATAATGAAATTCCAACCAGTAACAAACATCCTAATTTATTATACAAATAATAATCAGAGGCGGATTTCCTGCAAGCAGTGGCGTTCCCAAGGGGGACATAAGAGGGATATATCCCCCAAGCGCCCAAACCTTACGCTTATTCTTATTAACCCTTAGTAAAAACCAAAGCGTTACCTAACCCTTTAACGCCCAAAAGTATTTTTTTCTAAAATCAATATTTTATTTTGCAACAACTACAATAGAAAGACTAGATGATAGATCGTTTACTACAAAAAATTTTTTTTAAACAGGTTTTTAAAAAACTAATGGTAAACAGTTTTACCAGTGGACACACGACATGCCTGAAATGCCCTGGTATAACAGTTATACTAGTACTAGTACTAACATTAAAACAAAATAATATATGAAAAAAAAACCAAACACAACTGTTAGTGGAAAAGCAAAAATATTATACACGGTATGGTACAAAACACTGAACGCATGAAGCCACTTGATGACATTGAGTGCTACTCCTTTTCGGCTGTCCAGATTTTGTACATTGTCTACATCGTCTAGATGATGTTTTTTCCGCTAAGTGGACGGCACCTTGCATTGAATCTACAGCTGTTTTTCGGGAACAGCATTGCGCAATTAATTGATCAGCCAATTTTTTCTAAACTGCAAATGAGACATTGGTTTTTTTCGTGGATTGTTGATTTTTAGCGTTTTCTTATACAAAATATAGGCGTTTACAATTGAAGCATCCGTAAAAAAGAAAAATAGCTTCATCCACCAGCACCTGCTTTTTCAAGCGATATTATAAGAGGCCTTACGCTGATCAAAACGATCAACGCCACCCGTCAATTTGTTATAGTCCACAATAGACTGAAGACACGAAACATTATCGCGAGTGCCAATTTTATTAATTCTGAGAACTTCGCCTATATCTGCTCCATTGTACATATTACTGCAAACTGTCACATATTTTACACCTCGGTCCTTCCATTTACATACGGATATATCGTTACTCATGGCAAAATCTGAATGATTCATGGGTATTCCTTTGTCCACCTTCAGATGTTCTTTTGGAAAATGCATACGGTTTTGTCCTATTGTGCCACAACCAAAAAGCCCCATTTCAAATAATTTACTAGTCAACGGAATCCTGGTAAAAAATTGTTAAAATATATACTGTGACCTTGACCCCTAAAGTTCTCGACCAGATTTAGAACAACACGTTCACCAAGAGTGTGGTCATCGACGACTTTACTTCTCCCTTGATATACTTTCAAAGAATGGACAAATCCAGTTTGTGAACATATTACCCATATTTTGATTCCCTTTTTGTGGTCTTATTGGGCTTGTATTGCTTTAATGATGAACGCCCTTTAAATTCTACCATACCCTTGTCGACTGACAGCTGACGACCTGGGTAGAATGAGTCTTTAAAGATTTGTTTGAAATGAACTAACATTGGTCTAATTTTATATATCTTGTCATACTTCGGAGTATCTCGTTTTGGCATTTTAGTATTGTCGTTCAAATGAATAAATCAAAGGATTTGCAAAAATCTCCATCTTGAAACAATTTTAGCAACACGCGCGTTGTGGAAATTAGGATTCTTTGACCAATAGTGTCTTTGATATGGCAGCGTGTTAAAACCCATTGTGATAAGAACACGTAAAATGACAAAAATTCTTCACATGTATTTAGAGACCTATTTTTTCTGCATCTATATGTTGGACTCCTTCACAATGTTTGATATAAAAGTTTCTGTATAAAAGGCTCTTCTGTTACAATGTAACGAAACCATCATTTTCGTTACCAAAACAAATACCTTTTCTTATCATTATCCGACTCCCATTCTCAAAATTTTCCGCAAACTCGCTAAATGGAGATTTATTTGGCCCCCCGGTATCTTTAATTTCAAAAATTAATTGATTGAATAAATTCTTACACCATAGACTAGATACAGTTTTATTGATATGTGAAAATATGTGAAATAGATGTAATTATTTTACTTTAAATGCTTGTAGTTGTAATTGTATAAATTTAGATTTTGAAACATTAATATAATAATTTTCCATTTAGTAACAAAAGATGCCATGGTCAAAGACGAGTTATTTTTATCAAATAATCCATACGAGATATCTTTTGCACTATTTAAAACTTAAATCAAATTATTATTATTACGAGTTTGTGAGTGCGAGTGCCTGCCCTGATCTCTTTTGGGGTTTTTTAATGGTGTATTTTAAATTATATAATCTAAACGTTTCGATAACACTTACAGTTATCTTCGTTAGTAGTAATATTTGTTAAAAGTTGTTAAAGATGTTGTAAACAATTTTGTCAAATCGAAAAATTAAAACATAAACATAAGCCTGCTATTAATATAACAGTTTGAGAAACGTATAAAGCCAAGTATAAAATTTAATTTTAGTAAAGAATAACTGGATCATTAAAAATTAAATATTGTTTAAGATCACCTACAGATGTGTCAAACCCTTTATCATCTTCCGGAGTGTATAAGTTATCTTGTCCACGTGGAAAAGTATACATCGGAATCACAAAACGTAGCTTTGATACAAGACCCAAAAAATATATGAGATTTTGTAGATTAGGTTAACCAGAAATGTCTGCTGTGGCTGACCATGCCCTGAATAATCTAAATCATGACATTCAATTTGACAATATGGAAATATTGTCAAGACAAACTCATTATTATGTTCGTTTACAACGTAAAGCTATTAAACACCCTAATAATTTTCATAGACAAGAAGAAAATCTCCGTTTAAATGGGTTTTGGCATCTTATAATTAAAAAACATAATGGTACGTCTTAATGTTGATTTTAATTTTAACTTTTGGTATGTCTAGGTTTTTTGCTGTGTTTTTCCTAGACCTTGAAGCAAATGCTTTACCAATTATATGTTTAATTACTACAGTACTATAATTTAACATAAGTGGTTGAAATTAAATTAAAATTAAAAATTACAAAAAACGTTCTGCATTATGCTTTTCATTGTTAATAACACTTCCACTTATTGATAAAGATATCTCTTTGTTAGATTTAACTGGGTTATTTTATTTGATGTGATGTTTGGATTTGTGAATGCTTATATCATTTACAAATTGAAGTTTTTCACAACTTTACACTTATACCATAACTCGATTAGATTTTGTTAAATGTGTTTTTTTTTCTGACAAAGTTAGCCTCCGCCGTAGAGAGTGTTCTGATTTGTCATCTTTAAGGCAGTTTAACAATATTTAATTTTTAATGACCTAGTTATTCTTTACTAAAATTTTTTTTATAGTTGGCTTTATACGTTTCACAAACTGTTATATTAATAACAGGCTTAAGTTTATGTTTTAATTTTTCAACTTTGACAAAATTGTGTACAACATCTTTAACAACTTTTAACAAGTATTACTACTAACGAAGATAACTGTGTTATCGCAACGTTTAGATTATATAACTTAAAATAAACCATTAAAAAACTCCAAAAAAGATAAGTATTTTATTATGAAATATCTACAAGTATAAGATTTACTACTTGTTTCTTGTTTAAAAATAACGGAATAGCGTAAGGGAATTTATCACCACATCAACAGTAGGTAAATCAAATTAATATGCTTAATCAATAAAATTACTCGAATAGATCAGGGCAGGCACTCTCACTCACAAACTCGTAATATTAATAAACTGATTTAAGTTTCAAATAGTGCAGAAGATGTCGCGTTTGGCTTCTTTGATAAAAATAACTCGTCTTTAACCATGGAATCTATTGTTACTAAATGGAAAATTATTATATTAATGTTTCAAAATCTAAATTTATATAATTACAATTACAAGTATTTAAAGTAAAGTAACAACATCTATTTCACATATTTTCACATATCAATAAAACTGTATCTAGTCTATTGTGTAAGAATTTATTCAATCGATTAATTTTTGAAATTAAAAATACCAGGCGGCCAAACAAATCTCCATTTAACGAGTTTGCGGAAAATTTTGTGAATGGGGGTCGGATAACGATAAGAAAGGTATTTGTTTGGGTAACGAATATGATGGTTTCGTTACATTGTAACAGAAAAAATAGAAGGTCTCTAAAATACATGTGAAGAATTTTTGTCATTTTTAGGTGTTCTTATCACAATGGGTTTTAACATGCTGCCATATTAAAGACACTATTGGTCAAAAAATCCTAATTTCCACAACGCCCGAGTTGCTAAAATTTTTTCAAGATGGAGATTTATGCAAATCCTTAGATTTATTCATTTGAACGACAATACTAAAATGCCAAAACGAGATACTCCGAAGTATGATAAGGTATATAAAATTAGACCAATGTTAGTTCATTTCAAACAAATCTTTAAAGACTCATTCTAACCAGATCGTCAGCTATCAGTCAACAAAAGTATGGTAAAATGTAAAGGGCGTTCATCATTAAAGCAATATATGACCAATAAGACCACCAAAAGGGGATCAAAATATGGGTAATATCATGTTCACAAACTGAATATGTCCATTCTTTTGAAGTATAATCAAGGGAGAAGTAAAGTCGACGATGACCACACTCATGGTCACTGTATATATTTTAACAATTTTTTACCACGAATCCGTTGATGAGTAAATTATTTGAAATGGAGCTTTTTGGTTGTGGCACAATAGACCAAAACCGTATGCATTTTCCAAAAGAACATCTGAAGGTGCACAAAGGTATACCCATGAATCATTCAGATTTTGCCATGAGTAACGATATATCCGTATGTAAATGGAAGGACCGAGGTGTAAAATGTGTGACAGTTTGCAGTAATATGTACAATGGAGCAGAGATAGGCGAAGTTCTCAGAATTAATAAAATTGGCACTCGCGATAAAGTTTCGTGTCCTCAGTCTATTGTGGACTATAACAAATTGACGGGTGGCGTAAGGCCTCTTATAATATCGCTTGGAAAGGCAGGTGCTGGTGGATGAAGCTATTTTTCTTTTTTACGGATGCTTCCATTGTAAACGCCTATATTTTGTATAAGGAAACATTAAAAATCAACAATCCACGAAAAAAACCAATGTCTCATTTACAGTTTAGAAAAAATTAACTGATCAATTAATTGCGCAATGCTGTTCCCGAAAAACAGCTGTAGATTCACTGCAAGGTGCCGTCCACTAAGCGGAAAAAACATCATCTAGACGATGTAGACGATGTACGAAAACTGGACAGCAGAAAAGGAGGAGCACTCAATGTCATCAAGTGGCTTTATGCGTTCAGTGTTTTGTACCATACCGTGTATAATATTTTTTCTTTTCCACTAAGAGTTGTGTTTGTTTTTTTTTTCATTTATTATTTTGTTTTAATGTTAGTACTAGTATAACTGTTATACCAGGTCGTATGTCTACTGGTAAAACTGTTTACCATTAGTTTTTTAAAAACCTGTTAAAAAAAATTTTTTTTGTAGTAAACGATCTATCATCTAGTCTTTCTATTGTAGTTGTTGCAAAATAAAATATTGATTTTAGAAAAAAATACTTTTGGGCGTTAAAGGATTAGGTAACGCTTTGGTTTTTACTAAGGGTTAATAAGAATAAGCGTAAGGTTTGGGCGCTTGGGGGATATATCCCCCTTATGCCCCCCTTGGGAACGCCACTGCTTGAAGGAAATCCGCCTCTGATTATTTATATAATAAGTTAGGATGTTTGTTACTGGTTGGAATTCCATTATAAACAATTTAATCTTGTCCTGCGTACTCAAATATTAATATATAAGTTAATTCTATTGTATATTGCTTCTTTTCTCGAAAACCGTTAAAACAATTGATAACTACATTAGTTTAACGTAAGTGCGAATAATATTTAAAAAAAGTTTGTCTACGATCAGTAATAAGCGAGAGATAAGCGATTTTTCCACCACTAAGTTGTCGACCACTTTGGAACTGGAAAACATACATTTCCATGTTTACTGAACAATTTCAATAACTTCCAATGAAAATAATTGTATTAAAATAGTGGATTATACAAAGTTACAGACGTTGATTTAATTGCTGAATTTATAAAAAATTAACTTTTAACAGTATTCAAACTATGTGTTTACAGTCTTGAAGAGAGAAAGGGAACAAAAAAAAAGAGAAAATTCAATCAGTAAGAGGGATAAGTTATGTAGGGAAATGATTTAAATTCCTAATAATATGATTATCAAGAATAATTTTACAACATACAGAAATAAACATAATGAGTTCATTAAGTCTAATAAATGTAATTACTATTAAAACGATATACACAGTTTTGTCAGAAACAGCAGTACGCAGCTTCCGAATACTATTAAGACTATAAAAAACGCCTAAACCTATTATACTAAATAGCTGCCAACAGAAAAAGTGCAAATAGTAGATTCCAACCATATATCAAACTAGTTTAATTTTATTAATATTGGAAAACGCTCAGTTAACTAAACTAAAACTCATCCAATTGTTCATAGAAACCAATAGAACATTAGATTTTTTTTAATAAATCAAGATTTCAAATTATAAACCATTGTTACAACGCAGGAATATGATATTTTGTTTTAGTACTTTGTAAATATTCACACTTAAAGCTAACTAAAATAAAGCAAGATTAACTATGGTTGTACATTTCCTCACCAGATGTCCGCCTTCTTAAAGGTCGTAGATCGCATATTTGTGAAGAGAGTATAAAACGAATTAAGGAACACGTTGCAACTAAGCAAATTATACATTATGTTTATGTAAATTTTTGGAAACCGGGTATACTTACTACGTAAGTGCATAACCACCCGGTTAATTTAATAATCAAAACAGTCTGTCCGTGATGGCAATGATCGGTCATAGTTTAACTTCTACCAACTATCTGAATATGCGAGCAAGCTTACCGTTCGGTTTAAAGGAAAGCTTCATGTAATTTATTCGTAAGCAAAATCTTTTGTTAGTATAGTAAGGGATTTAAAATGCAATAGATATTAAAGTTACTGCATACTAGATAATCAGTGTTGTAAATAATTTGCTACAAATTAAATGCTCGATGTATTATTCCCAATGAATATTACATTTTGCAGTTAAATCATCCAAATGCATGATAAGAAAGTAAGTATTCGATTAAATCAATAGATGGATGCTCTATAAATGTAATGAATGCTCAATATAAAATGTAAATGCTTGTGAAAACAAGAAATTTTCGAAAAATAATAGATAGTTGATAAATAAAATGATTGCTCCATACCAAATTCACATGCATCCTAATTTAATAAAGATTCCATGGAAATAATGTAGACTCGATCAATGTAACAAATGTTCAGTACCAAATCCAAACGTTTCTTAAATTAATAAATATTCAAATTTGTAGTATTTAATCTTACTCCGTGGAATTCCATATTTAATAACACTAATGTGTTAATTTTACAATTTCTTTTATACAATTATTTATTTTTCTACGAGTTTCAACACTTGTATCATTATCAAGACAAAATATATTAGTAAAACAATGAGAAGCAGTTATGGTAAGTAGAAAGGGGCACCCTCCCCTCCCGTTTTTTTACGTCACAAGCCCCGCCCCCTGGCTCAGCTTCGTCACTACTTTTACTCGCCTTTTTCATCCCCTTGATTTTCACCCCTATGGTTTCTTTTGGAGGTCTTTTTCAACTCCTTGATGGAATTTTCATCCCTAATTAAGGCCTTTTTTGTTTTTACTCGCTTACTTGAGGGGGCGTGTTTTTCACCTTCATTTTATGGTTTCTTTTTGGAGACCTTTTTCAACCCTTGGTGGGAATTTCAACCCCGATTAAGGCCTATTTGATTTTTTCATGCCTACGTGTAGGGGTCGTTTTTTGTTGATCATTTTTTATTAATTATTTTTTAGCCCGGGAGAAATTCTCGATCCTAATCTGTTGCCCTATAAGATCATCTTAAATCTGTATTCTGATAAGGGTGCGCAAATAATCATTAGATGTAAAAGATAGTTTATTTAATCTGTGTTTACTATTAACATTTATTAGAGCTTGTTTATCAGATATTTGAATGATATAAAACTCATTTAAAGAATTGATTGGGTAATAATTACGTGCGTGACAAAATTGACTGTATTTCCCCATATTACTTTATTAGCGTATTTTTAAAAATGTTATTGCCGAGATTATTAAAATTATCACACTCCTATCCACAGATTGTGACTTTTTTACATATACGGGAATTTATTTATACACTGGGTTTGTATTCTAATAAGGAGTCCTCGTTTGTAAGGTTGTTGTTAGGGTTCTGTTCGCGGATTAAAAATAATCACATATAATTACATTCATTTTCTCGTTTTAATGGTTTATAAACGATATGTTCTATTAACTAACTAATTTCCTTAATTACCGTTTTTGTTATTGTTTACAATGTAAAATAAATGTGTAATTAGTATTATATTTGTATACATCAAAAACTAAAATTTATTAGATCCCATTTTTTATCAGAAGAGATTGCATAATTGTAGGTCTTTTTGTGCTTGCTCACGTGAGGGGCGTATTTTAGATCTCGAGATTGAGTTGGGGTTTGGTCTTGGAGCTTGGAGCTGGTCTTTGACTTGGGCTATGTCTTTGGACTGGGGCTGGACCTGGTATTGGTATTGGACCTGGAGTTGATCTTTGGGCTAGGGTAGTGTGACAACTATTTTTGGTAATTATCTTGTAAATCATTTTGTTTCTGGGCCTAGCGCTCTGATTGAAAAGGATGTTATTTACTCTATTTAAACGAAGTTGCTGGCAGAGTATCTGTTAGTATCGTTTAGCGATTCAAGATGGAAGGTCAGTTTAAGCACCCCTTTTCGACGATAGTTGCGGGTCCGTCGGGTTGTGGGAAATCGTACTTTATCGTGGATTTTCTAAAAGATATTGAAACTGCCTGCGATACAGCTTTTGAAAAAATTATCTGGTTTTACAGTGAGTGACAGCCTTTATTCAAGGACCTCTCTGTGGAATTTCGAAAGGGTTTACCTGATATGGAACAGTTTGACGGAGAAAAACCTGTCTTAATAATAATTGACGATCTAATGCGTGAAACTAACGGCTTTGTGGTTGATATTTTTACAAAGGGTTGTCATCATCGAAATCTAAGTGTGTTTTTCTTAACGCGGAACATATTTCATCAAGGACGTGGACAGCGGGATATTTCTCTCAAAGCACATTACATAATTTTGTGTAAGGACCCACGTGACAGAGCTCAGATGCAGAATTTAGCAAGACAGATTTCGCCGGACAACCCGAAATTTTTAGAAGCCGCGTACCAAGATGCCACTTCAAACCCGCATTTATTGTTCTATTTGAAACAGAATACACCAGATGTGGTATCTGCCAGGTATATATATAGCGAAAAAAGAGTTTAAGCCTTACAGTCATAAAGATTACGTCATGTATGATGGCTGACGTTTTAAGCGAGAACACTGGTATCCTGCATGCATTAGCCAGATTAAATAAAAGTCAACGTGACGCTTTATTGAAATATTTGGGTAGTAAGCAGGTAGAGTGTATTTGTGAGGGTGCACATAACATTTTAAAAGGTCGTGTACCTCTGTCAGCTGATCAGAAGCAGCGACTCTCTCTACATAAGCACACTTAAAGCCGCTTGGCACAGAGAGGCGAGTCTATAAAAAAGAAGAAACAGTTTCTTGTACAGAAAGGTGGTGCATTTCTACCACTCCTGTCAGGACCATTACTCGGCGGAATCCTGGGTAATCTGTTTCAATAACCATGTACCACAATCTGAAGAAGATGGTTATTCTACGGATGGACTTTATGCAACGCTTACAGGTGCCAGATGTTACATAAAACAACATTTTAACGCAGCTGGGTAGCGATATGGATAAAGTTTTAAAAACCAAAATGACTGACCATGACAAATGGCAGCAGTACAACCAAGTTCTTCAAAGGTATCTACACTTTTCCAATCAGTTACGTTAGCCCACCAGCATAACAATCAGCGGTGATGCTGTTGCTGATGCTGTTAGAGATTTACCGCAACGCAAATGTCTAGCGGACGGTGAAATAGTATCAACACTTCCGTTTTCATATAAGAGAAAAGGCTAGGGTTTCTTACGTATACTGAATACGAGCAGTGATGTATTTTGGGATAAAAGGGGTACTGTCACAATAAAAGGCGAGATCATACCACATTCCAACATTATCGGTCTGGTTCACGAGACGTTAAGAAAATGAAAAACTACAAACTCGCGCGGCTGGCGTCAGTTTACGACGTACATTAAAGAGATAAATACACCATGAGAGTTTATCGGAAATACGCAGACATGATGTTTCTGTATCACCCAGCGTTGAACGGACCCTCACAACAACTATAGGTGATAATTACGATGCTGATAGTGAAACGCGGGAAACACCGAAAAGGATATCTTAAAGAAGAAGAAGAGGAATTGCACTAGATTGGGATTCGTGGCGGACATAACATATGCGAACTTTAAGTAAACACAATAGTGGATACAACTACATACTAACGGTAATTGATGTATTCAGTGAGAGGCCATAGGCGAGAGCACTTAAAACGAAGACAGCCTCATCTGTAATTGAAGCTTTCGCTGATATTTTTAAGGATTGCGATAATACTTCGGTAAATCTACAGACGGATAAAGGCAAAGAGTTTGTGGCGAGCAGTGTACAAAACTTTTTCAAGAAACAAAATATCAATACAAAATATCAATTTCTATGTAACAAATAACCCTGATGTAAAAGCATCTGTAATTGAAAGATTTAATAAAACATTGAAAACAAAAATGTGCAATTATTTCATTTACAAAAATTCCTACAGGTATATTGATGTACTCGAAAGACTTGTCACTACTTACAACAATCCCCTCATTCAAGTATAAAGATGGCCCCTGCGGCTGTAAACGATTAAAACATTTTGGATGTGTACGTCATCCTAAATATAAAGTCAGTGAGCATGTCAGAATCGCCAGAACTAAGTACACCTTTGAGAAGGGATATGAAACGAATTGGAACAAGGAAGTTTTTACAACTAGTACGGTGATAAAAAGAAGACCACCAGTTTATCGGATAATCGATCTTAATAACGATCCTGTTGAGGGTACCTTTTACGAAGAAGAATTGCAGATTGTTACGGTTGATAAAGAAACTCTATTCAAGGTCGATAAGATTCTAGCAGAGAAGGGCCGCGGGAGAAGCAATACCTGGTCAAGTGGCGTGGATACAGTGACAAATTTAATAGCTGGGTGTTAGCTGCTCAGTTAAGAGATACATAAAAATGAAGTTCTATCTTACCTTATTGAGTAATAGCTCTATGACGTATTTTCCAGATAATATGACGTCAAGTTTTATTACGCAGCTGCCAAAGCGGATAAGATTAACGGGGTCGTGGGTTGTAGGGGTGTCGGAAATTCAATACCCATGTTCTTTTGCCGTTGTAAGTGCAACAGATAATTTAATTTATTATAGAACAGAGCCACCTGGAGAGAACGTGCTAGAAACGATATTAAAGAATGCCGCTGAATATTTTCAACACTAAGATCATTTATATTGAAGATGGCTGGTACGTGATACGTTTCGCTTCGGGAAATTATGCCAACGTAGAAGAAATTGCCAACGAGCTAAATAACCATGTACTAATAAGTAAATTGCTAACAATCGAATATCATAATCTAACTAAGCGCGTCACTACGAAATTAAAAACTCAGCTCTCGTTATTCGAATTCTCACAACGTCTAGCCTTACAATTGGGTTATCGTCCGTATCAGAACATAGTTATGGAACCAATGCCCCCTCACTCCGCTAGTATATGGATAGGATTACCAACTCAGATGTTTGTTTATTGCGACATCGTTGAACCGCAAATTGTGGGTGATGTTTAATCTCCGCTTATGCGTATAATAAATATTACTTTAGAAAACTATGCTTACGAGACTTATAAAGATGTGGTTTTTTCGCCTGCACACTACATACCGGTGATGTCACGGGAATTTGAAAACATCGAGATTAATATAATAACAGATACGGGTGCAGCAATGCCATTTCAGTTTGGAACGTCGTGTCTGAAGCTACACTTTAATAAAGTACAATAATGGTTTGCCCTTATCTGCAATATTACATGAATCAGGCCGGTAACGGTATCGGCTTTATCTAGAGAGGTGCGCCAACCTGGTCATGGAATAGGAAGCTGGTTAGGTGGTATATTTAGAACTATAATACTGTTATTTAGGTCTGGCGCAAAGGCTACTGGAAAAGAAGCTCTTAGAACGGGTGCTAATATTCTTGGTGACATCATAGCGGGGACCTATTAGGGATCCGTTTCAAGAGAGATTTCACGAGGCAGGTAGAAACCTTAAGCGTAAAGCCGAAGAGAAGATCGATAAAATGATGGAGGGTTCGGGTTATAAAAGAGTACGTCTGTCCGATAATAACCAGTCTCTACCGAGAGCTGTTGCTAAGAAGAAGACTACTTACGACGATATATTTTCAAGATAATGGCTTTTCTATATGCCTCATCATGTGAATGCGTCAAGTCCGAATTGGATTTGTTCGCTTTACCGTCGACTCAGACAAGTATCGAGAGTGGTGAATGGATATTTTACAAACCCTTATCAGCTCTGAGTGATGACGCCCCAATCGAACTTGTAGTCCCCGGAAATGGAAACGATTACATAGATTTAAACCAAACCATGTTGTACATGACAGCTAAAGTTCTAAAGCAAGATGATACAGCACTAACAGACGTTGATGTTGTAGCACCGGTAAACAATTGGATGCATTCGCTTTTCTCACAAGTGGAGGTTTACTTAAATCAGAAGATGGTGTCACAACCAAACAACGCCTACGCCTACCGTTCATATATCGAAACGCTGCTAAATTATGGAAAGGAGGCCAAGAGTTCATCTAGGATGTACCTTATCGCACAATGATACAGCTGGACAGATGAATACACTGGGAAACGCAAATAACGGTTTCTCAAAACGTCAAGCACTTGCCGCTACCGGGACACTGATAGAGATGATTGGTCATGTGCACTCGGATTTGTTTAATCAAGAAAAGTTTCTCATAAGTAGTGTTTAGTTAAAGGCTAAATTTGTACCTTTAGCCTAATGGCGGCACTAGCTTCATCTTACAAGACGCGAATTATAGACGCTAGTATACTGGTGAGACGTATGCGAGTCAATTTAACTACTCTAATTTCGCACGCTAAAGCTTTAGAAGCAACCGCCGCAAAATACCCTGTTACAAGAGCCGACTTAAAATTGTAAACTATACCTGCAGGCATACAACGAAAATCATTGGATAATGTTTTCCTGGGTCAGTTACCTAATGATGCATCGTAGGTTTTGTAGCAAATAAAGCCTTAAACGGTGATAACCCCTCAAACCCGTTCAATTTTCATCACTACGTGTCGTTATATATTGATGGACAACAAATTCCTTCGAAGGCCTTACAACCAAACTTTACAGCTAATGGTTTATATGTAAGAGCGTACCACACCTTATTCTCTGGTACGGGTATTCATTTTTTAAATGAAGGTAACGATATATCGAGAAGTGATTACCCCAACGGCTGCTGTTTAGTGGCCTTCGACCTAACAACGGACTAGTCTGCAAACGCTAGTACGCACTGAAATTTAGTTAGAAACTGTTCCCTTCGGCTGAAATTCGGGTTTGAAGAAGCGCTCACCGAAACCGTTAACTGTTTGGTGTACGCAGAATTCGATAACATGATCGAGATCGATAAACATCGGAACGTCGTTGTGGATTTTAGCTGTTAAAAGTAGTAGCTCTAACCTGCAATCTTCAGTGTACAGCAGCAGCCGAAAGAAGATGGACGCATACTTGGACGTACAAGGGTTTAGTGTTGTTAACAACGAATTCATACCGAGAGAAATTGCCGTGGTTACAGATCATGGTCGTTTATCGTTGATGCTAATAAAACCACCTCGAGGTTACTTTATATCAAGATCCATGTCACAACAGATAAAATTTATGGAGGATAATTATCATGGGCTGAAATGGTGGTCAGGCCATGTACACTACAACAATTTCCGTGAGGAGTTGATGAGAGTGTTGCGTCCCTTTAATAAAATTCACGTTAAGGGCAGTGAAAAACAACAGTTTTTAAGGTTTCTTAACAAACTAATAGTAAACCTGGAGGAGACTGGTTGCCCGTCGATTAAACAATTGAAAAAGGGAGCAAAGGATATAGCTGTTTAAACCATAACATCACTGGGCCTATGTGTGCACTGGAAAACGCCTTACTAGTGCAAGACTGGACGCGTACCAATTCCAAAGATGTATGCAATACAAATATTTGAAATCGATCCCCAATATCCTTGCGATAATGCAGGCTCGCGTTCCATTAATATAAGTAATTTGATAGTAATCTCATTATATTTAGAATTTACATCAGTTCTACATACATAAAGACACAATTTACATCGTTTGGGGCTTAAACCTTGATGGCGCAGTTGGTTAGCGCGGTACTCTAGCAAAGTACGGGTCGTAGGTTCAAATCATACTCGAGGTAAACTTTTTATTTATGTATTTAATAAAATTAATAATAATTTTTAATTCAATAAGTTTTAATATTCGTTTAGAAAACAATATTGTAATAACTGTTATGTAAATAATTAACTTAATAACAAAATTTTGTTTCATTAGAGAATAATCTGAATGTCAATAATTTTTTATAACTCACTGAGGATTTCTTAATTATGATATTTACAACAAAAATAAGTGTTCTATAATTAAATTTTACTATCATTTAAATTCCCCACGCAAGATCAAACCCTAACACAAGTTCATATACCTGTCATACAAGATAGCAATAGGGCCTCCTTATTAGAAATTTTACTTCAAGGGTCACGGGGCTAAGCCCCAGCAGTAAGTTGCGAAGCCCTATATCAGCCTTACAAAATAGCATTAGGCCTCCTTATTAGAATATATCCCCAATGTATAAATAAAATTTCGTAAGGTTACAATCTGTAGATAGGAATTAAAAGAACACGCACAATTGCCTAACCTCCAGGGGCTCCCCACCAAAAGGGCTCTTAATACAAACAAAAATAATCAGGGTTGAAATTCCCATCAAGAGTTGAAAATGACCACCGAAAAGAAACCATAAAATAAGGGTGAAAAATACGCCCTCTCAGGTAAGCGAGTAAAACAAAAAGGCCTTAATTAGGGATGAAAATTCCATCAAGAGGTTGAAAAATACCTGCGAAAAGAAACCATAGGGATGAAAATCAAGGGGTTGAAAAAGGCCTCCGAAAAGAAACCATAGGGGTGAAAATCAAGGAGTTGAAAAGGCCTCTGGAAAGAAACCATAAAAAATAAGGGTGGAAATTACGGTCTCCCACGTGGGCGAGTAAAAGTAGTGGGGAAGGTGCCCCAGTGGGCGGGGCTTGTGACGTAAGAAAGTGGAGGGGAGGGTGCCCCCTTTCCACTATGGTAACAAATCATTAAAGTAAAACAGCAATCTTTATGTAAATTATATTTCTATCTTTCAAATATCTGTTAAAGGTGGGTCTACAAGATCAATATGTTCGTTTATGTTTATAAATTTGGAATGCTTCCAAAATACTTAATTCGTCTTTTTTTTATAACTTCAAAATGTCGTTACTTGAATCTTTGGCGTTAAATAAACATTTAAGAACATTGGTATTAGTTTTGAAAACACTTTTTGTTCTTTTGTAATACATGAGCTACTTTTTCTGATGTTTATAAAATTTATATGTATTTATTTTCTATCGGTTCTGTATTAACTGTGTAAATGTTTTGATAGATAGTTTTTACTTTTCATTCGTAACTAAAATGTTTATTATAATTGAAATGTAACAATTTGCTTCATAATTGATATTTCTTTATTGAAATTTATTTGTTTTAATGGTAATGACATTGCTCTATATACCAATGATCTATATACAGCTAACTGTGTGTTTTATATTATGTTGGGATGTAAATAGAACGATAGCGAGAAAGCAATTTATATTGAGGACGGACGGTATGTGTTACTTATTACTTATTAGCTCGTGGCAATTTCTTCAACGGTGGCATAATTCCCCAAGGCGAAAGGTAACACATACCATCCGTCCTCAATATAAATGGCTTTCTTATCTTCTTACCATGCATTTGGATGAATTAACCGGAAAATGTAATATTCATTGGGAATAATATATCGAGCATTTAAATTGTAGCAAATTATCTAGTATGCAGTAACTTTAATATCTATTGCATTTAAATCCCATACTATACTAACAAAAGATTTTTCTTACGGATAAATTACATGAAGCTTTCCTTTAAACCGAACGGTAAGTTTGCTCAGCATATTCAGTATAATTGGTACAAGTTATACTATAACCGACCATTGTCATCATGGACAGTCTGTTTTGATTATTAAATTAACCGGGTGGTTATGCACTTACGTAGTAAGTATACCCGGTTTCCAAAAATTTACATAAACATAAACATTATGATTTGCACAGTTGAAACGCGTTCCTCAATTCGTTTTATACTCTCTCCACTAATACGCGATCTACGACCTTTAAAAAGGCGGACATCTGGTGAGGAAATGTTCGACCATGGTTAATTTTGCTTTATTTTAGTTAGTTTTAAGTGTGAATATTTACAAAGTACTAAAACAAACCATCATATTGCTGCGTTGTAACAATGGTCTATAATTTGAAATCTTGATTTATTAAAAAAAATCTAATGTTCTATTGGTTTCCATGAACTATTGGATGAGTTTTAATTTAGTTAACTGAGCGTTTTCCAATATTAGTAAAATTAAACTCGTTTGATATATGGTTGGAATCTACTATTTGCACTTTTTCTGTTGGCAGCTATTTATTATAATAGGTTTAGGCGTTTTTTATAGTCTTAATAGTATCCGAAAGTTGCGTACTGCTGTTTCCGACAAAACTGTGTATATCGTTTTAATAGTAATTAAATTTAGTAGACTTAATGAACTCATTAAGTTTATTTCTGTATGCTGTAAAATTATTCTTGATAATCATATTACTAGGAATTTAAATCATTTCCCTACATAACTTATCCCTCTTACTGATTGTATTTTCTCTTTTTTTTTGTTGCCTTTCTCTCTTCAAGACAGTAAACACATAGTTTGAATACTGTTAAAAGTTATTTTTTTATAAATTCAGCAGTTAAATCAACGTCTTGTAACTTTGTATAATCCACTATTTTAATACACTTATTTTCATTGGAAGTAATAGGTTTACTGTATCACAGAGTACTAGTATACATAAAGTAAATTGAGAATCGACTTTTGGTTATTGTAATTGTTCAGTAAACATGGAAATGTATGTTTTCGAGTTCCAAAGTGGTCGACAACTTAGTGGTGGAAAAATCGCTTATTTCTCGATTATTATTGGTCGTAGACAAGCTTTTTTTTAATATTATTCGCACTTACGTTAAACTAATGTAGTTATCAATTATTTTAACGGTTTTCGAGAAAAGAAGCAAGGTACAAAAGAATTAACTTATATATTAATGTTTGAGTGCGCAGGACAAGATTAAATTGTTTATAATGGAATTCCAACCAGCAACAAACATCCTAATTTATTATACAGATAATCAGGCGGATTTCTTGCAAGCAGTGGCGTTCCCAAGGGGGGCATAAGGGGGATATATCCTCCAAGCGCCCAAACGTTCGCTTATTCTTATTAACCCTTAGTAAAAACCAAAACGTTACCTAACCCTTTAACGCCCAAAAGTATTTTTTTCTAAAATCAATATTTTATTTTGCAACAACTACAATAGAAAGACTAGATGATAGTTCGTTTATTACAACAACAAAAATTTTAAACAGGTTTTTAAAAAACTGATGGTAAACAGTTTTACCAGCAGACATACGACATACATATATACCTGAAATGCCCTGGTATAACAGTTATACTAGTACTAGTACTAATATTAAAACAAAATAATAAATGAAAAAAAAAACAAACACAATTCTTAGTGGAAAAGAAAAAATATTATACACGGTATGGTACAAAACACTGAACGCATAAAGCCACTTGATGACATTGAGTGCTACTCATTTTCTGCTGTCCAGATTTCGTACATTGTCTACATCGTCTAGATGATGTTTTTTCTTGCTAAGTGGACGGCACCTAGCAGTGAATCTACAGCTGTTTTTCGGGAACAGCATTGCGCAATTAATTGATCAGCTAATCTTTTCTAAACTGTAAATGAGACATTGGTTTTTTCGTGGATTGTTGATTTTTAGCGTTTCCTTATACAAAATATAGACGTTTACAATTGAAGCATCCGTAAAAAAGAAAAATAGCTTCATCCACCATCACCTGCTTTTTCAAGCGATATTATAGGATGCCTTACGCTGATCAAAACTATCAACGCCACCCGTCAATTTGTTATAGTCCACAATAGACTGAGGACACGAAACATTATCGCGAGTGCCAATTTTATTAATTCCGAGAACTTCGCCTATATCTGCTCCATTGTACATATTACTGCAAACTGTCACACATTTTACACCTCGGTCCTTCCATTTACATACGGATATATCGTTACTCATGGCAAAATCTGAATGATTCATGGGTATTCCTTTGTCCACCTTCAGATGTTCTTTTGGAAAATGCATACGGTTTTGGCCTATTGTGCCACAACCATCAACTCATCAACGGAATCCTAGTAAAAAATTGTTAAAATATATACAGTGACCTTGACCCCTAAAGTTCTCGACCAGATTTAGAACAACACGTTCACCAAGAGTGTGGTCATCGACGACTTTACTTCTCCCTTGATATACTTCAAAAGAATGGACAAATTCAGTTTGTGAACATATTACCCATATTTTGATTCCCCTTTTTGTGGTCTTATTGGGAATGTATTGCTTTAATGATGAACGCCCTTTAAATTTTACCATACTCTTGTGGACTGACATCTGACGACCTGGGTAGAATGAGTCTTTAAAGATTTGTTTGAAATGAACTAACATTGGTCTAATTTTATATATCTTGTGATACTTCGAGTATCTCGTTTTGGCATTTTAGTATTGTCGTTCAAATGAATAAAGCTAAGGATTTGCAAAATCCCCATCTTGAAAAATTTTAGCAACTCGGGCGTTGTGGAAATTAGGATTTTTGACCAATAGTGTCTTTGATATGCAGCGTGTTAAAACCCATTGTGATAAGAACACGTAAAATGACAAAAATTCTTCACATGTATTTAGAGACCTTCTATTTTTTCTGCATATATTTGTTGGACTCCTTCACAATGTTTGATATAAAAGTTTCAGTATAAAAGGCTCTTCTGTTACAATGTAACGAAACCATCATTTTCGTTACCAAAACAAATACCTTTTCTTATCGTTATCCGACTTCCATTCTCAAAATTTTCCGCAAACTCGCTAAATGGAGATTTATTTGGCCGCCCAGTATCTTTAATTTCAAAAATTAATTGATTGTATAAATTATTACACCATCGACTAGATACAGTTTTATTGATATGTGAAAACATGTGAAATAGATGTAATTATTTTACTTTAAATGCTTGTAATTGTAATTATATAAATTTAGCTTTTGAAACACTAATACAATAATTTTCCATTCAGTAACAAAAGATTCCATGTTCAAAGACAAGTTATTTTTATCAAATAAGCCAAACGCGATATCTTTTGCACTATTTGAAGCTTAAATCAAATTATTATTATTACGAGTTTGTGAGTGCGAGTGCCTGCCCTGACATAACAGTTTCAGAGAAACGTATAAAGCCAACTATAAAATTAAATTTTAGTGAAGAATAACTAGGTCATTCAAAATTAAATATTGTTTAAGATCACCTAAAGATGTGCCAAACCCTTTATCATCTTTTGGAGTGTATAAGTTATCTTGTTCACGTGGAATTGTATACATCGGAACCACAAAACGTAGCTTTGATACAAGACGCAAAGAACGTATGAGATTTTGTAGATTAGGTCAACCAGAGAGGTCTGCTGTGGCTGATCATGCCCTGAATAATCTAATTCATGACATTCAATTTGGCAATATGGAAATATTGTAAAGACAAACTCATTATTATGTTTGTTTACAACGTGAAGTTATTGAAATATATAAACACCCTAATAATTTTAATAGACAAGAAGAAAATCTCCGTTTAAATAGGTTTTGGCATCTTATAATTAAAAAGAACATAATGATACGTCTTAATTTTGATTTTAATTTTAACTTTTGGCATGTCTAGGTTTTTGGTGTGTTTTCCTAGACCTTGAAGCAAATGCTTTACCAACTGTAGGTTAAATTACCACAGCATTGTAATTTAACATAAGTAGTTGAAATAAAATTTAAATTAAAAATTACAAAACCGTTCTTCATTATGCTTTTCATTGTTAATAACACTTCCACTTATTGATAAAGATATCTCTTTGTTAGGTTTAACTGGGTTATTTTATTTGATGTGATGTTTGGATTTGTGAATGCTTCTATAATTTCAAATTGTAGTTTTTCACAACTTTAAGCTTACATCATAGCTCGATTAGATTTTGTTAAATGTGTTTTTTAGCTGACAAATTTCATTGTTAGCTTTCGCCGTAGAGTTTAATTTTATACTTGGCTTTATACGTTTCTCAAACTGTTATATTAATATCAGGCTTATGTTTATGTTTTAATTTTTCAACTTGGACAAAATTGTTTACAACATCTTTAACAACTGTTAACAAATATTACTACTGACGAAGATAACTGTAAGTGTTATCTAAACGTTTAGATTGTATAATTTAAAATACACCATTAAAAAAACCCCAAAAAAGATAAGTATTTTATTATGAAATAGCTACAAGTATAAGATTTACTATTTGTTTCTTGTTTAAAAGTAACGGAATAGCGGACGGTAATTTATCACCACATCAATAGTAGTAGGTAAATCAAATTAATATGCTTAATCAATAAACTTACTCGAATAGATCAGGGCAGGCACTCGCACTCACAAACTCGTAATAATAATAATTTGATTTAAGTTTCAAATAGTGCAAAAGCTATCGCGTTTGGCTTATTTGATAAAAATAACTCGTCTTTGATCATGGAATCTTTTGTTACTAAATGGAAAATTATTATATTAATGTTTCAAAATCTAAATTTATATAATTACAATTACCAAGCATTTAAAGTAAAATAATTACATCTATTTCACATTTCACATATCAATAAAACTGTATCTAGTCTATTGTGTAAGTATTTATTGGCTCAATTAATTTTTGAAATTAAAAATACCGGCCGGCCAAATAAATCTCCATTTAGGGAGTTTGCGGAATATTTTGAGAATGAGTGTCGGATAACGATAAGAAAAGGTATTTGTTCTGGTAATGAAAATGATGGTTTCGTTACATTGTAACAGAAGAGCCTTTTATACAGAAACTCTTATATCAAAAATTGTGAAGGAGTCCAACATATATATGCAGAAAGAATAGAAGGTTATTTTTAAGTGTTCTTATCACAATGGATTTTAACACTATTGGTCAAAAAATCCTAATTTCCACAACGCGCGAGTTGCTAAAATTTTTTCAAGATAGAGATTTTTGCAAATCCTTAGATTTATTCATTTGAACGACAATACAAAAATGCCAAAACGAGATACTGCGAAGTATGACAAGATATATAAAATTAGACCAATGTTAGTTCATTTCAAACAAATCTTTAAAGTCCAGGTTGTCAGCTATCAGTCGACAAGAGTATGGTAAAATTTAAAGGGCGTTTATCATGAAAGCAATACATGCCCAATAAGACCACAAAAAGGGGAATCAAAATATGGGTAATATCATGTTCACAAACTGGATATGTCCATTCTTTGGAAGTATATTAAGGGAGAAATAAAGTCGTCGATGACCACACTCTTGGTGAACGCGTTGTTCTAAATCTGGCCGAGAACTTTAGGGGTCAAGGTCACTGTATATATTTTAACAATTTTTTACCACGATTCCGTTGATGAGTAAATTATTTGAAATGGGGCTTTGTGGTTGTGGCACAATAGGCCAAAACCGTATGCATTTTCCGAAAGAACATCTGAAGGTGGACAAAGGAATACCCATGAACCATTCAGATTTTGCCATGAGTAACGATATATCCGTATGTAAATGGAAGGACCGAGGTGTAAATTGTGTGACAGTTTGCAGTAATGTGTACAATGGAGCAGAGATAGGCGAAGTTCTCAGAATTAATAAAATTGGCACTCGCGATAAAGTTTCGTGTCCTCAGTCTATTGTGGACTATAACAAATCGACGGGTTGCATTGATCGTTTTGATCAGCGTATATAATATCGCTTGGAAAATCAGGTGCTGGTGGATGAAGCTATTTTTCTTTTTTACGGATGCTTCAATTGTAAGCGCCTATATTCTGTATAAGAAAACGCTAAAAATCAACATTCCACGAAGAAAACCAATGTCTCATTTGCAGTTTAGAAAAAATTAGCTGATCAATTAATTGCGCAATGCTGTTCCCGAAAAACAGCTGTAGATTCACTGCAAAGTGCCGTCCACTTAGCGAAAAAAACATCATCTAGACGATGTAAACAATGTACGAAAACTGGACTGCAGAAAAGGAGTAGCACTCAATGTCATCAAGTGGCTTTATGCGTTCAGTGTTTTGTACCATACCGTGTATAATATTTTTTCTTTTCCACTAAGAATTGTGTTGTTTTTTTTTTTCATTTATTATTTTGTTTTAATGTTAGTACTAGTACTAGTATAACTGTTATATCAGGGCATTTCAGGTATGTCGTATGTCCACTGGTAAAACTGTTTACCATCAGTTTTTTAAAAACCTGTTTAAAAATTTTTTTTTGTAGTAAACGAACTATCATCTAATCTTTCTATTGTAGTTGTTGCAAAATAAAATATTGATTTTAGAGAAAAATACTTTTGGGCGTTAAAGGATTAGGTAACGCTTTGGTTTTTACTAAGGGTTAATAAGAATAAGCGTAAGGTTTGGGCGCTTGGGGGATAAATCCCCCTTATGCTCCCCTTGGGAACGCCACTGCTTGCAGGAAATCCGCCTCTGATCATTTGTATAATAAATTAGGATGTTTGTTACTGGTTGGAATTCCATTATAAGCAATTTAATTTTGTCCTGCGCACTCAAATGTTAATATATAAGTTAATTCTTTTGTATAATGCTTCTTTTCTAGAAAACCGTTAAAATAATTGATAACTACATTAGTTTAACGTAAGTGCGAATAATATTAAAAAAAAGCTTGTCTACGTCGAATAATAAGCGAAAGATAAACGATTTTTCCACCACTAAGATGTCGACCTCTTTGGAACGCGAAAACATACATTTCCATGTTTACTGAACAATTTCAATAATCAAAAGTTGAATTCTCAATTTACTTAATGTAAACTAGCACTCTGTAATACCGTAAACCTATTACTTCCAATGAAAATAAGTGTATTAAAATAGTGGATTATACAAAGTTACAGACGTTGATTTAATTGCTGAATTTATAAAAAATTATCTTTTTAACAGTATTCAAACTATATGTTTACTGTCTTGAAGAGAGAAAGGCAACAAAAAAAAGAGAAGATCCAATCAGTAAGAGGGATAAGTTATGTAGGGAAATGATTTAAATTCCTAATAATATGATCATCAAGGATAATTTTACAGCATACAGAAATAAACATAGTGAGTTCATTAAGTCTAATAAATTTAATTACTATTAAAACGATATAACACAGTTTTGTCAGAAACAGCAGTACGCAGCTTTCGAATACTATTAAGATTATAAAAAACGCCTAAACCTATTATACTAAATAGCTGCCAACAGAAAAAGTGCAAATAGTAGATTCCAACCATATATCAAACGAGTTTAATTTGATTAATATTGGAAAACGCTCATTTAACTAAATTAAAACTCATCCAATCGTTAATAGAAACCAATAGAACATTAGATTTTTTTTAATAAATCAAGATTTCAAATTATAAACCATTGTTACAACGCAGCAATATGATATTTTGTTTTAGTACTTTGTAAATATTCACACTTAAAGGTAACTAAAATAAAGCAAAATTAACTATGGTTGTACATTTCCTCACCAGATGTCCGCCTTCTTAAAGGTCGTAGATCGCATATTAGAGAAGAGAGTATAAAACGAATTGAGGAACACGTTGCAACTAAGCAAATTATACATTATGTTTATGTAAATTTTTGGAAACCGGGTATACTTACTACGTAAGTGCATAACCACCCGGTTAATTTAATAATCAAAACAGACCGTCCATGATGGCAATGGTCGGTCATAGATTAACTTGTACCACCTATACTGAATACGCGAGTAATTTATCCATAAGAAAAATCTTTTGTTAGTATAGTATGGGATTTAAGATACAATAGATATTAAAGTTACTGCATACTAGATAATCAGTGTTGTAAATAATTTGCTACAAATTAAATGTTCGATGTATTATTCCCAATGAATATTAATTAAATTTTGCAGTTAAATTATCCAAATGCATGATAAGAAAGTAAGTATTCGATTAAATCAATAGATGGATGCTCCATAAATGTAATGAATGCTCAATATAAAATGTAAATGATTGTGAAAACAAGAAATTTTCGAAAAATAATAGATAATTGATAAATAAAATGTTTGCTCCATACCAAATTCACATGCATCCTAAATTAATAAATATTCCATGGAAATAATGTAGACTCGATCAATGTAACGAATGTTCAGTACCAAATCCAAACGTTTCCTAAATTAATAAATATTCAATTTTATAGTATTTAATGTTACTCCGTGGAATTCCATATTTAATAACACTAATGTGTTAATTCTACAATTTCTTTTATACAATTATTTATTTTTCTACGAGTTTCAATACTTGGATCATTATCAAGACAAAATATATAAGTAAAATAATGAGAAGCAGTTATGGTAAGTAGAAAGGGGGCACCCTCCCCTCTCCTTTTTTTTATGTCACAAGCCCCGCCCACTGGGGCAGCTTCCTCACTACTTTTACTCGCCTTTTTCATCCCCTTGTTTTTCACCCCTATGGTTTTTTTTCGGAGGTGTTTTTCAACTCCTTGATGGAATTTTCATCCCTAGTTAAGGCCTTTTTTGTTTTTACTCGTTTACTTGAGGGGCGTATTTTTCACCCTTATTTTATGGTTTCTTTTTGGAGACCTTTTCCAACCCTTGGTGGGAATTTCAACCCTGATTAAGGTCTTTTTGATTTTTTCATGCCTACGTGTAGGAGTCGTTTTTTGTTGATCATTTTTTATTAATTATTTTTTATTAATTAATTAATTATTTTTTAACTCGGAGGAAATTCCCGATCCTAATCTATTGTCCTATAAGATCATCTTAAATCTGTATTCTGATAAGGGTGCGCAAATAAGCATTAGATATAAAAGGTAGTTTATTTAATCTGTGTTTACTATTAACATTTATTAGAGCTTGCTTATCAGATATTTGAATGATATAAAACTCATTTAAAGGATAGATTAGGTAATAATTACGTGCGTGACAAAATTGACTGTATTTCCCCATATTACTTTATTAGCGTATTTTTAAAAATGTTATTGCCAAGATTATTAAAATTATCACACTCCTATCTACAGATTGTAACTTTTTTACATATACGGGAATTTATTTATACACTGGGTTTGTATTCTAATAAGGAGTCCTCATTTGTAAGGATGTTGTTAGGGTTTTGTTCGCGGATTAAAAATAATCACAGATAATTACATTCATTTTCTCTTTTTAATGGTTTATGAACGATATTTTCTACTAACTAACTAATTTTCTTAATTACCGTTTTTGTTATTGTTTACAATGTAAAATAAGTGTGTAATTAGTATTATATTTATATACATCAAAAATTTTAAATTTATTAGATCCCATTTTTTATCAGAAGAGATTGCATAATTATATGTATTTTTGTGCTTGCTCACGTGAGGGGCGTATTTTAGATCTCGAGATTGAGTTTGGGTTTGGTCTTGGAGCTTGGAGCTGATCTTGGACTTGGGCTATGCCTTGGGACTGGGGCTGGACCTGGTATTGGTCTTGGACCTGGAGTTGATCTTTGAGTAGGGTAGGGTGACAACTATTTTTGTTAATTATCTTGTAGATCGTTTTGTTTCTGGGCCTAGCGCTCTAATTGAAAAGGATGTTATTTAGTCTATTTAAACGAGGTTGCTTGTAGAGTATCTGTTAGTATCGTTTAGCGATTCAAAATAGAAGGTCAGTTTAAGCACCCCTTTTCAGCGATAGTTGCGGGTCCGTCGGGTTGTGGGAAATCGTATTTTTATCGTGGATTTTCTAAAAAATATTGAAACTGCCTGCGATACAGCTTTTGAAAAAATTATCTGGTTTTACAGTGAGCGACAGCCTTTATTCAAAGATCTCACTGTGGAATTTCAAAAGGGTTTACCTGATATGGAACAGTTTGACGGAGAAAAACCTGTCAATAATAATTGACGATCTAATGCGTGAAACTAACGGCTTTGGTTGATATTTTTACAAAGGGTTATCATCATCGAAATCTAAGTGTGTTTTTCTTAACGCGGAACATATTTCATCAAGGACGTGCACAGCGGGATATTTCTCTCAAAGCACATTACATAATTTTGTTTAAGGACTCACGTGACAGAGCTCAGATACAGAATTTAGCAAGACAGATTTCGCCGGACAACCCGAAATTTTTAGAAGCCGCGTACCAAGATGCCACTTCAAACCCGCATTTATTGTTCTATTTGAAACAGAATACACCGGATGTGGTATCTGCCAGGTATATATAGCGAAAAAAGGGTTTAAGCCTCACAGTCATAAAGATTACACCATATATGATGGCTGACGTTTTAAGCGAGAACACTGATATCCTGCATGCATTAGCTAGATTAAGTAAAAGTCAACGTGACGTAAGCAGGTAGAGTGTATTTGTGAGTGTGCACATAACATTTTAAAAGTTCGTGTACCTCTGTCAGCTGATCAGAAACAGCGACTCTCTCTACATAAGCACACTTTAATCCGCTTGGCACAGAGAGGCGAGTCTATAAAAAAGAAGAAACAGTTTCTTGTACAGAAAGGTGGTGCATTTCTACCACTCCTGTCAGGACCATTACTCGGCGGAATCCTGGGTAATCTGTTTCAATCACCATGGACCACAATCTGAAGAAGATGATTATTTTACTATACGACGCTTACAGGTGTCAGATGTTACATAAAACAACATTTTAACGCAGCTGGGTAGCGATATGGATAAAGTTTTAAAAACATAAATGACTGACCATGACAAACGGCAGCAGTACAACCAAGTTCTTCAAAGATCTACACTTTTCCAATCAGTTACGTTAGCCCACCAGCATAACAATCAGCGGTGACGCTGTACTTGTGCTATTAGAGATTTACCGCAACGCAAAAGTCTAGCGGACGATGAAATGGTATCAACACTTCCGTCTTCATATAAGAGAAAAGGCTAGGCTTTCTTACGTATACTGAATACGAGCAGTGATGTATTTTGGGATAAAAGGGGTACTGTCACATTAAAAGAAAATGAAAAACTACAAACTCGCGCGGTTGGCGTCAGTTTCCGACGTACATTAAAGAGATACATATACCATGAGAGTTTATCGGAAATACGCAGACATGATGTTTCTGTATCATCCAGCGTTGAACGGACCCTCACAACAACTATAAGTGATAATTACGATACTGATAGTGAAACGCGGGAAACACCGAGAAGAATCTCTTAAAGAAGAAGAAGAGGAATTTCACTAGATTGGGATTCGTGGCGGACATAACATGGATGCTGTATACTATGATCCCTTTCACCCGGCAGGGTTCGCTGGTATAACACTTTTAACTAATGCTGTAAAAGATAAAAAAAATATGGTGAAGTGAAAAATTGACTTCAGGCACAGGAAGCTTATATGGTACATAAACCAGTCAGAAAAAAGTTTCCACGTAATAAATATATTGTGAATAACCTTTACGAGTTGTGGCAAGCGGATCTTTGTGATATGCGAACTTTAAGTAAACGCAATAGTGGATACAACTACATACTAACGGTAATTGATGTATTCAGTGAGAGGGCATAGGCGAGAGCACTTAAAACGAACACAGCCTCATCTGTAATTGAAGCTTTCGCTGATATTTTTAAGGATTGCGACAATACTCCGGCAAATCTACAGACGGATAAAGGCAAAGAGTTTGTGGCGAGCAGTGTACAAAACTTTTTCAAGAAACAAAATATCAATTTCTATGTAACAAATAACCCTGATGTAAAAGCATCTGTAATTGAAAGATTTAATAAAACATTGAAAACAAAAATGTGCAATTATTTCATTTACAAAAATTCCTACAGGTATATTGATGTACTCGAAAGACTTGTCACTGCTTACAACAATCCCCTCATTCAAGCATAAAGATGGCCCCTGCGGCTGTAAACGATAAAAACATTTTGGAAGTGTGGAATAACCTGTACGCGAAAGGTTTAGGTTCAGTACGTCATCCTAAATATAATGTCAGAATCGCCAGAACTAAGTACACCTTTGAGAAGGGATATGACACGAATTGGAACAAGGAAGTTTTTACAATTAGTGCGGTGATAAAAAGAAGACCACCAGTTTATTGAATAATCGATCTTAATAACGATCCTGTTGAGGGTACCTTTTACGAAAAAGAATTGCAGATTGTTAAGGTTGATAAAGATACTCTATTCAAAGTCGATAAGATTCTAGCAGTGAAGGGCCGCGGGCGAAACAATACCTGGTCAAGCGGTTATTACGCAGCTGCCAAAGCGGATAAGATTAACGGGGTCGTGGCTTGTAGGGGTATCGGAAATTCAGTACCCATGTTCTTTTGCCGCTGTAAGTGCAACAGACAATATAATTTATTATAGAACAGAGTCACCTGGAGAGAACGTGCTAGAAACGATATTAAAAAAGCCCGCTGAATATTTTCAACGCTAAGGTCATTTATATTGAAGATGGCTGGTACGTGATGCGTTTCGTTTCGGGAAATTATGCCAACATAGAAGATATTGCCAACGAGCTAAATAACCATGTACTAATAAGTAAGTTGCTAACAATCGAATATCATAATCTAACTAAGCGTGTCACTACGAAATTAAAAGCTCAGCTCTCGCTATGCGGATTCTCACAACGTCTAGCCTTACAATTGGGCTATTGTCCGTATCAGAACATAGCTATGGAACCAATGCCCCCTCACTCCGCTAATATATGGATAGGATTACCAACTCAGATGTTTGTTTATTGCGACGTCGTTGAACCGCAAATTGTGTGTGATGTTTTATCTCTGCTTATGCGTGTAATAAATTATACTTCAGAAAACTGTGCTTAGATGTGGTTTTTTCGCCTGCACACTACATACCGGTGATGTCACGGGAATTTGAAAACATCGATATTAATATAGAAACAGATACGGGTGCAACAATGCCATTTGAGTTTGGAACGTCGTGTCTGAAGTTACACTTTAAGAAAGTACAATAATATTTTGCCCTTATCAGCAATATTACATGAATCAGGCAGGTAACGGTATCGGCTCTATCTACAGAGGTGCGCCATATCAACGTGGGCATGGAATAGGAAGCTGGTTAGGTGGTACATTTAGAAGTATAATATCGTTATTTAGGTCTGGCGCAATGGCTACTGGAAAAGAAGCTCTTAGAACGGGGGCTAATATTCTTGGTGACTTCATAGAGGACCTATTAAGGATTGGTTACAAGAAAGGTTTCACGAAGCAGGTAGAAACCTTAAGCGTAAAGCCGACGAGAAAATCGATAAAATGATGGAGGATTCGGGTTGTAAAAGAGTTCGTCTGTCCGATAATAACCAGTTTCTACCGAGAACTGTTACTAAGAAGAAGCCTACTTACGACGATGTATTTTCAAGATAATGGCTTTTCTACATGCCTCATCGTGTGAATGCGTCAAGTCCGAATTGGATTTGTTCGCTTTACCGTCGACGCAGACAAGTATCGAAAGTGGTGAATGGATATTTTGCAAACCCTTATCAGCTCCGAGTGATGACGCCCCAATAGAGCTTGTAATTCCCGGAAATGGAAACGATTACATAGAGTTAAGCTAGACCATGTTGTTCTTTTAAACCGAACGGTAAGCTTGCTCGCATATTCAGTATAGTTGGTACAAGATAAACTTCTACCGACCATTGTCATCATGGACAGTCTGTTTTGATTATTAAATTAACCGGGTGGTTATGCACTTACGTAGTAAGTATACCCGGTTTCCAAAAATTTACATAAACATAAATTATGATTTGCATAGTTGCAACGTGTTCCTCAATTGGTTTTATACTCTCTTCACTAATACGCGATCTACGACCTTTAAGAAGGCGGACATCTGGTGAGGAAATGTACGACCATAGTTAGTTTTGCTTTATTTTAGTTACCTTTAAGTGTGAATAGTTACAAAGTACTAAAACAAAATATCATATTGCTGCGTTGTAACAATGGTTTATAATTTGAAATCTTGATTTATTAAAAAAAAATCTAATGTTCTATTGGTTTCTATGAACGATTGGATGAGTTTTAGTTTAGTTAACTGAGCGTTTTCCAATATTAATAAAATTAAACTCGTTTGATATATGGTTGGAATCTACTATTTGCACATTTTCTGTTGGCAGCTATTTAGTATAATAGGTTTAGGCGTTTTTATAGTCTTAATAGTATCAGAAAGTTGCGTACTGCTGTTTCCGACAAAACTGTGTATATCGTTTTAATAGTAATTAAATTTATTAGACAATGAAATCATTAAGTTTATTTCTGTATGCTGTAAAAGTATTCTTGATAATCATATCATAAGGAATTTAAATCATTTCCCTACATAACTTATCCCTCTTACTGATTGGATTTTCTCTTTTTTTTTTGTTGCCTTTGTCTCTTCAAGACTGTAAACACATTGGTTGAATACTGGCAAAAGTTAATTTTTTATAAATTCAGCAATTAAATCAACGTCTTATAACTTTGTATAATTCACTATTTTAATACACTTATTTTCATTGGAAGTAATAGGTTTACTGTATTACAGAATGCTAGTTTACACTTAGTAAATTGAGAATTCGACTTTTGGTTATTAAAATTGTTCAGTAAACATGGAAATGTGTGTTTTCGAGTTCCAAAGAGGTCGACAACTTAGTGGTGGAAAAATCGCTTATTTCTCGCTTATTATTGGTCGTAACCTTTTTTTTAATATTATTCGGACTTACGTTAAACTAATGTAGTTATCAATTATTTTAACGGTATTCGAGAAAAGAAGCAATATACAAAAGAATTAACTTATATATTAATATTTGAGTGCGCAGGACAAGATTAAATTGTTTATAATGGAATTCCAACCAGTAACAATCATCCTAATTTATTATACAAATAATCAGAGGCGGATTTCCTGCAAGCAGTGGCGTACCCAAGGAGGGCATAAGGGGAATATATCCCCCAAGCGCCCAAACCTTACGCTTATTCTTATTAATCCTTAGTAAAAACCAAAGCGTTACCTAACCCTTTAACGCCCAAAAGTATTTTTTTCTAAAATCAATATTTTATTTTGCAACAACTACAATAGAAAGACTAGGTGATAGTTCGTTTATTACAAAAAAAAAAATGTTTAAACTGGTTTTTAAAAAACTGCTGGTAAACAGTTTTACCAGTGAACATACGTACCCGAAATGCCCTGGTATAACAGTTATACTAGTACTAGTACTAGTACTAACAATAAAACAAAATAATATATGAAAAAAAAAACCAAACACAACTCTTAGTGGAAAAGAAAAAATATTATACACGGCATGGTACAAAACACTGAACGCATAAAGCCACTTGATGACATTGAGTGCTACTCCTTTTCTGCTGTCCAGTTTTCGTATATTGTCTACATCGTCTAGATGATGTTTTTTCCGGTAAGTGGACGGTACCTTGCAGTGAATCTTCAGCTGTTTTTCGGGAACAGCATTGCGCAATTAATTGATCAGCTAATTTTTGCTAAACTGCAAATGAGACATTGGTTTTTTCGTGGATTGTTGATTTTTAGCGTTTCCTTATACAAAATATAGGCGTTTACAATTGAAGCATCCGTAAAAAAGAAAAAGGGCTTCATCCAGCAGCACCTGCTTTTTCAAGCGATATTATAAGTGGCCTTTCGCTGATCAAAACGATAGTCCACAATAGACTGAGGACACGAAACTTTATCGCGAGTGCCAATTTTATTAATTCTGAGAACTTCGCCTATCTCTGCTCTATTGTACATATTACTGCAAACTGTCACACATTTTACACCTCGATTCTTCCATTTACATACGGATATATCGTTACTCATGGCAAAATCTGAATGATTCATGGGTATTCCTTTGTCCACCTTCAGATGTTCTTTTCGAAAATGCATACGGTTTTGGCCTATTGTGCCACAACCAAAAAGCCCCATTTCAAATAATTTACTCATCAACGGAATCGTGGTAAAAAATTGTTAAAATATATACTGTGACCTTGACCCCTAAAGTTCTCGGCCAGATTTAGAACAAAACGTTCACTAAGAGTGTGGTCATCGACGACTTTACTTCTCCCTTGATATACTTCAAAAGAATGGACATATCCAGTTTGTGAACATGATATTACCCATATTTTGGTTCCCCTTTTTGTGGTCTTATTGGGCATGTATTGCTTTAATGCTGAACGTCCTTTAAATTTTACCATACCCTTCTCGACTGATAGCTGACGACCTGGTTAGAATGAGTCTTTAAAGATTTGTTTGAAGTGAAATAACATTGGTCTAATTTTATATATCTTGTCATACTTCGGAGTATCTCGTTTTGGCATTTTTGTATTGTCGTTGAAATGAATAAATCTAAGGGTTTGTAAAAATCTCCATCTTGAAAAAATTTTAGCAACTCGCGCGTTGTGGAAATTAGGATTTTTTGGCCAATAGTGTCTTTGATATGGCAGCGTGTTAAAACCGATTATGATAAGAACACCTAAAAATGACAAAAATTCTTCACATGTATTTAGAGACCTTCTATTTTTTCTGCATATACGTGTTGGACTCCTTCACAATTTTTGATATAAAAGTTTCTGTATAAAAGGCTCTACTGTTATGATGTAACGAAACCATCATTTTCGTTACCAAAACAAAAACCTTTTCTTATCTAGTTATTCTTTACTAAAATTTAATTTTATAGTTGGCTTTATATGTTTCTCAAACTGTTATATTAATAGCAGGTTTATGTTTATGTTTTAATTTTTCAACTTTGACAAAATTGTTTACAACTTTTAACAAATATTACTACTCTCGAAGATAACTGTAAGTGTTATCGAAATGTTTAGATTGTATAATTTAAAATACACCATTAAAAAACCACAAAAAGATAAGTATCTTATTATGAGTGATAATGGCGAAAGTTTACATTTTCATATTGTAGCTAGTTCATTTATGGAAAACATATTTAAGTAAAGTTGTATTTCCACGTGTGTAAATATTCGATAAGCGTTTCTTTGCAGTTTAGCAACACTACCATTATCGTCTTAATTAAGTTAGTATTTTACTAATATTAAGCTGGCTATCTGTACGTTAATTATTTTTATACCTTTATAGGTGAACATTTTACCCGTGGGTAACCGTTTACAAATAAAATTGTTTTCAAACCACGAATCAACTGCTTATAGATTAATTTTAAGTTCAAGTACAAACAATTGCAGAAATATCTTTTTGTTTTGTATGCGATTGCATCGGATAATTAGGATTTTTTTTCCTTGTGTTTAGATCGAAAGTATTTATCCTATACTTTCAACCCCGTCCTGATAAATTTTGTTACCGTCCGTTTAGAGTGTTCAGACAGATAAGATCAGGAATAATTAATTTATTGATTCAAGGTTTCCGTCACCGATTGCACTTTAATTTTAAAATTTAGTGTAAGCATTTATGGAACAGCGATTTCTTTTTTGCAGCTCAAGTGACTAAATTTCGCAATTAGGATTTTTCTTTTATGTTAGTTTTAAAAGAATAAATTGCTCGATAATCTTTGTTTTATATAGCCGCCTTTATTAGTGCCGAACGAACACATTGTGTTTCTATTTTTTTTGGAATGTAGTTGTAGTTTTCCGCCACAAGCGATACCCGTCTATATACCTGGTTATCCAAATAATTGCATCCGCTGCATTCTATTCTATTCTATTTCGACTAAAATATTTTTTTGTTAACAGCAAGTAGCCGATTATTAATTACCAATATTTTTTTCTGATTTTTGTTTTATAATTTTGGAACTTATACGTTCTGTTATATAAGTTGTCAGATCATAACATTTATTTTAGTTATACCGTTAGGCCGTCTCAAACAGATTACAAGGGTTAATTAGTTTATAGCCTGTTTAGACAAACGACATTCTTAGTTTATTTTTTTTTCGAATGTAGTTCTGGTTTCCACTTTTTTATACAGAACCTTTTATACCAAAAATTGTGAAGGAGTCCAACATATATATGCAGAAAAAATAGAAGGTATATAAATACATGTGAAAAATTTTTGTCATTTTTAGGTGTTCTTATCACAATGGATTTTAACACGCTGCCATATCAAAGACACTATTGGTCAAAGATCCTAATTTCCACAACGCGCGAGTTGCTAAAATTTTTTCAAGATGGAGATTTTTACAAATCCTTAGATTTATTCATTTCAACGACAACACAAAAATGCCAAAACGAGATATTCCGAAGTATGACAAGATATATAAAATTAGACCAATGTTAGTTCACTTCAAACAAATCTTTAAAGACTCATTCTAACCAGGTCGTCAGCTATCAGTCGACAAGAGTATGGTAACATTTAAAGGGCGTTCATCATTAAAGCAATACATGCCCAATAAGACCACAAAAAGGGGAATCAAAGTATGGGTAATATCATGTTTACAAACTGGATATGTCCATTCTTTTGGAGTATATCAAGGGAGAAGTAAAGTCGTCGATGACCACACTCTTGGTGAACGTGTTGTTCTAAATCTGGCCGAGAACTTTAGGGGTCAAGGTTACTGTATATATTTTAACAATTATTTACCACGATTCCGTTGATGAGTAAATTATTTGAAATGGGGCTTTTTGGTTGTGGGACGATAGGCCAAAACTGTATGCATTTTCCAAAAGAACATCTGAAGCTGGACAAAGGAATACCCATGAATCATTCCGATTTTGCCATGAGTAACGATATATCCGTATGTAAATGGAAGAACCGAGGTGTAAAATGTGTGACAGTTTGCAGTAATATGTACAATGGAGCAGAGATAGGCGAAGTTCGCAGAATTAATAAAATTGGCACTCGCGATAAAGTTTCGTGTCCTCAGTTTATTGTGGACTATAACAAATTGACGGGTGGCATTGATCGTTTTGATCAGCGTAAGGCTTCTTATAATATCGCTTGGAAAATCAGGTGCTGGTGGATGAAGCTATTTATCTTTTTTACGGATGCTTCAATTGTAAACGCCTATATTTTGTATAAGGAAACGCTAAAAATCAACAATCCACGAAAAAAACCAATGTCTCATTTGCAGTTTAGCAAACATTAGCTGATCAATTAATTGCGCTATGCTGTTCCCGAACAACAGCTGTAGATTCACTGCAAGGTGCCGTCCACTTAGCGGAAAAAGCATCATCTAGACGATGTAGACAATGTACGAAAACTGGACAGCAGAAAAGGAGTAGCACTCAATGTCATCAAGTGGCTTTATGCGTTCAGTGTTTTGTACCATACCGTGTATAATAATTTTTCTTTTCCACTAAGAGTTGTTTGGTTCTTTTTTTTTCATATATTATTTTGTTTTAATGTTAGTACTAGTACTAGTATAACTGTTATACCAGGTCATTTCAGGTATGTCGTATGTCCACTGGTAAAGCTGTTCACAAGCAGTTTTTTAAAAACCTGTTTAAAAATTTTTTTTTGTAATAAACGAACTATCATCTAGTCTTTCTATTGTAGTTGTTGCAAAATAAAATATTGATTTAAAAAAAAATACTCTTGGGGGTTAAAGGGTAAGGTAACACTTTGGTTTTTACTAAGGATTAATAAGAATAAGCGTAAGGTTTGGGCTCTTGGGGGATATATCCCTCTTATGCCCCCCTTGGGAACGCCACTGCTTGTAGCAAATCCGTTTCTGATTATTTGTATAATAAATTAGGATGTTTGTTACTTGTTGGAATTCCATTATAGACAATTTAATCTTGTCCTGCGCACTCAAATATTAATATATAAGTTAATTCTTTTGTATATTGCTTCTTTTCTCGAAAACTGTTCAAATAATTGATTGAAACTACATTAGTTTAACGTAAGTGCGAATAATATTAAAAAAAAGCTTGTCTACGACCAATAATAAGCGAGAGATAAGCTATTTTTCCACCACTAAGTTGTCGACCTCGAAAACATACATTTCCATGTTTACTGAACAATTTCAATAATCAAAAGTTGAATTCTCAATTTACTTAAAGTAAACTAACACTCTGTAATACAGTAAACCTATTACTTCCAATGAAAATAAGTGTATTAAAATAGTGGATTATAAAAAGTTATAAGACGTTAATTTAATTACTGAATTTATAAAAAATTAACTTTTAACAGTATTCAAACTATGTGTTTACTGTCTTGAAGAGAGAAAGGCAACAAAAAAAAGGAGAAAATCCAATCAGTAAGAGGGATAAGTTATGTAGGAAAATGATTTAAATTCCTAATAATATGATTATCAAGAATAATTTTACAGCATACAGAAATAAACTTAATGCGTTCATTAAGCCTACTAAATTTAATTGCTATTAAAACGACATACACAGTTTTGTCAGAAACAGCAGTACGCAACTTTCGGATACTATTAAGACTATAAAAAACGCCTAAACCTACTATACTAAATAGCGGCCAACAGAAAATGTGCAAATAGTAGATTTCAACCATATATCAAACGAGTTTAATTTTACTAATATTGGAAAACGCTCAGTTAACTAAATTAAAGCTCATCCAATAGTTCATGGAAACCAATAGAACACTAAATTTTTTTTTAATAAATCAAGATTTCAAACCATTGTTACAACGCAGTAATATGATATATTGTTTTAGTAGTTTGTAAATATTCACATTTAAAGCTAACTAAAATGAAGCAAAATTAACTATGGTCGTACATTTCCTCACCAGATGTCCGCCTTCTTAAAGGTCGTAGATCGCGTATTAGTGAAGAGAGTATAAAACGAATTGAGGAACACGTTTCAACTAAGCAAATCATAATTTTATGTTTATGTAAATTTTTGGAAACCGGGTTTACTTACTACGTAAGTGCATAACCACCCGGTTAATTTAATAATCAAAACAGACTGACCATGATGGCAATGCTCCGTCATAGTATAACTTGTACCAACTATACTGTATCTGCTGAGCAAGCTTACCGTTCGGTTTAAAGGAAGACTTCATGCAATTTATCCGTAAGAAAAATCTTTTGTTAGCATAGTATGGGATTTAAGATGCAATACATATTAAAGTTACTGCATACTAGGTAATCAGTGTTGTAAATAATATACTACAAATTAAATGCTCGAAATATTATTCCCAATGAATATTACATTTTCCGGTTAATTCATCCAAATGCATAATAAGAAAGTAAGTATTCGATTAAATCAATAGATGGATGCTCTATAAATGTAATGAATGCTCAATATAAAATGTAAATGCTTGTGAAAACAAGAAATTTTCGAAAAATAGTAGATAGTTGATAAATAAAATGATTGCTCCGTACCAAATTCACATGCATCCTAAATTAATAAATATTCCATGGAAATAATGTAGACTCGATCAATGTAACGAATCTTCAGTACCAAATCCAAACGTTTCTTAAATTAATAAATATTCAAATTTATACTATTGAATCTTACTCCGTGGAATTCCATATTTAATAACACTAATGTGTTAATTCTACAATTTCTTTTATAAAATTATTTATTTTTCTACGAGTTTCAATACTTGTATCATCAAGACAAAATATATAAGTAAAATAATAAGAAGTAGTTATGGTAAGTAGAAAGGAGGCACCTTCCCCACCACTTTTTTTACGTCACAAGCCCCGCCCCAGGGGCACCTTCCCCAGTACTTTTACTCGCCCACGTGTGAGACCGTGTTTTTCACCCCTAGTATTAGCGGCTTCTTTTCGGAGGCCTTTTTCATCCCCTTGATTTTGACCCCTATGATTTCTTTTCAACCCCTTGGTGGTATTTTCATCCCTAATTAAGGCCTTTTTTGTTTTTACTCGCTTACTTGAGGGGACGTATTTTTTACCCTTATTTTATCGTTTCTTTTTGGAGACCTTTTTCAACCCTTGGTGGGAATTTCAACCCTGATTAAGGCCTTTTTGATTTTTTCATGCCTACGTGTAGGAGTCGTTTCTTGTTGATCATTTTTATTAATTATTTTTATTAATTAATTATTAATTTTTTAACCCGGAGGAAATTGTCGATCCTAATCTGTTGCCCTATAAGATGATCTTAAATATGTATTCTGATAAGGGTGCGCAAATAATCATTAGATGTAAAAGATAGTTTATTTAATCTGTGTCTACTACTAACATTGATTAGAGCCTGTTTATCAGATATTTGAGTGATATAAAACTCATTTAAAGGGTTGATTAGGTAATAATTACGTGCGTGACAAAATTGACTGTATTTCCCCATATTACTTTATTAGCGTATTTTTAAAAATGTTATTGCTAAGATTATTAAAATTATCACACTCCTATCTACAGATTGTGACTTTTTTGCATATACGGGAATTTATTTATACACTGGGTTTGTATTCTAATAAGGAGTCCTCGTTTGTAAGGTTGTTGTTAGGGTTCTGTTCGCGGATTAAAATATAATCACATATAATTATATTCATATCCTCGTTTTAATGGCTTATAAACGATATGTTCTACTAACTAACTAATGTTCTTAATTACCGTTTTTGTTATTGTTTGCAATGTAAAATAAGTGTGTAATTAGTATTATATTTATATACATCAAAAATTTTAAATTTATTAGACCCCATTTTTTATGAGAAGAGATTGGATAATTATAGGTATTTTTGTGCTTGCTCACGCGAGGGGCGTATTTTAGATCTCGAGATTGAGTTTGGGTTTGGTCTTGGAGCTTGCAGCTGGTCTTTGACTTGGGCTGTCTTGGGACTGGGGCAGGACCTGGTATTGGTCTTGGGGTTGGTCTTGGACCTGGAGCTGATCTTTGGGATAGGATAGCGTGACAACTATTTTTGGTAATTATCTCGTAGATCATTTTGTTTCTGGGCCTAGCGCTCTGATTGAAAAGGATGTTATTTAGTCTATTTAAACGAGGTTGCTGGTAGAGTATCTGTTAGTATCGTTTAGCGATTCAAGATAGAAGGTCAGTTTAAGCACCCCTTTTCGGCGATAGTTGCGGGTCCGTCGGGTTGTGGAAAATCGTATTTTATCGTGGATTTTCTAAAAAATATTGAAACTGCCTGCGATACAGCTTTTGACAAAATTATCTGGTTTTACAGTGAATGACAGCATTTATTCAAAGATCTCTCTGTGGAATTTCAAAAGGGTTTATCTGATATGGAACAGTTTGACGGAGAAAAACCTGTCTTAATAATAATTGACGTTCTAATTCGTGAAACTAACGGCTTTGTGGTTGCTATTTTTACAAAAGGTTGTCATCATCGAAATCTAAGTGTGTTTTTCTTAACGCAAAACATATTTCATCAAGGACGTGGACAGCGGGATATTTGTCTCAACGCACATTACATAATTTTGTTTAAGAACCCACGTGGCAGAGCTCAGATACAACATTTAGCAAGACAGATTTAGCCGGACAACCCGAAATTTTTAGAAGCCGCGTACCAAGATTCCACTTTAAACCCGCACGGATATTTATTGTTCGATTTAAAACAGAATACACCGGATGTGCTACGTTACAGAACAAACATATTCAGGCCTCAAGGTATCTGCCAGGTAAGTTAAGCCTCACAGTCATAAAGATTACATCATATATGATGGCTGACGTTTTAAGCGAGAACACTGATATCCTGCATGCATTAGCCAGATTAAGTAAAAGTCAACGTGACGCTTTATTGAAATGTTTGGATAGTAAGCAGGGACAGTGTATTTGTGAGTGTGCGCGTAACATTTTAAAAGGTTGTATACCTCCGTCAGCTGATTAGAAGCAGCGACTCTCTCAACATAAGCACACTTTAAGGCGCTTGGCACAGAGAGGCGAGTGTATAAAAAAGGAGAAACTGTTTCTTGTACAGAAAGGTGGTGCATTTCTACCACTCCTGTTAGGACCATTACTTGGCGGAATTCTTGGTAATCTGTTCCAATAACCATGGACCACAATCTGAAGAAGATGATTATTCTACCGATGGACGCTCACATTTTACGAAGAAGAATTGCAGGTTGTTACGGTTGATAAAGATACTCTATTCAAAGTCGATCAGATTCTAGCAGAGAAGGGCCGCGGGCGATATAAACAATACCTGGTCAAGTGGCGTGGATACAGTGACAAATTTAATAGCTGGGCGTTAGCTTCTCAGTTGAGAGATATATAAAAATGGAGTTCTATCTTACCTTTTTGAGTAATAGCTCTATGACGTGTTTTTCAGGTAATATAACGTCTTATTACGCAACTGCCAAAGCGGATAAGATTAACGGGGTCGTGGGTTGTAGGGGTATCGGAAATTCAGTACTCATGTTCTTTTGCCGCTGTAGGTGCAACAGACAATTTAATTTACTATAGAACAATGCCTCCTGGAGAGAACGTGCTAGAAACGATATTAAAAAGGGCCTCTGAATATTTTCAACGCTAAGATCATTTATATTGAAGATGGCTGGTACGTGATACGTTTCGCTTCGGGAAATTATGCCAACATAGAAGAAATTGCCAACGAGCTAAATAACCATGTACTAATAAGTAAATTGCTAACAATCAAATATCATAATCTAACTAAGCGCGCCACTACGAAATTAAAAACTCAGCTCCCGATATTCGGATTCTCACAACGTCTAGCCTTACAATTGGGTTATCGCCTGTATCAGAACATAGCTATTGAGCCAATGCCCCCTCACCCAGCTAGTATATGGATAGGATTACCAACTCAGATGTTTGTTTATTGCGACATCGTTGAACCGCAAATTGTGGGTGATGTTTTATCTCCGCTTATGCGCATAATAAATATTACTTCAGAAAACTATACTTACGGGAGTCATAAAAATGTGGTTTTTTCGCCTGCACACTACATACCGATGATGACACGGGAATTTGAAAACATCGAGATTAATATAAAAACAGATACGGGTGCAGCAATGCCATTTGAGTTTGGAACGTCGTATCTGAAGCTACATTTTAACAAAGTACAATAATGGTTTACCCTTATCAGCAATATTACATGAATCAGGCTGGTAACGGTATCGGCTCTATCTACAGAGGTGCGCCATATCAACGTGGTCATGGAATAGGAAGCTGGTTAGGTGATATATTTAGAAGTATAATACCGTTATTTAAGTCTGGCGCAAAGGCTATTGGAAAAGAAGCTCTTAGAACGGGTGCTAATATTCTTGGTGACGTCATAGAGGACCTATTAAGGATTCGTTTCAAGAAAGATTACACGAGGCAGGTAGAAACCTTAAGCGTAAAGCCGACGAGAAAATCGATAAAATGATGGAGGGTTCGGGTTATAAAAGAGTACGTCTGTTCGATAATAACCTGTCTCTACCGAGAGCTGTTGCTAAGAAGCCTACTTACGACGATATATTTTCAAGATAATGGCTTTTCTGCATGCCCAATCGTGTGAATGCGTCAAGTCCGAATTGGATTTGTTCGCTTTACCGTCGACGCAGACAAGTATCGAGAGTGGTGAATGGATATTTTACAAACCCTTATCAGCTCTGAGTGATGATGCCCCAATAGAATTTGTAGTCCCCGGAAATGGAAACGATTACATAGATTTAAGCCAGACCATGTAAACAATTGGATATATTCGCTTTTCTCACAGGTGTAGGTTTACTTAAAGTGGTGTTGAGTTAAAGACTAAATTTAGCTTAAGAGCGGCACTCGCTTCAACTTACAAGGCGCGCATTATAGACGCTAGTTTACTGGTAAGATGTATGCGAATCAATCCAACTATTATGATTGCGCACGCTAAAGCTTTAGAAACAACCGCTGCAAAATACCCTGTTTCAAGGACTTTGGATAATGTTTTCCTGGGTCAGTTACCTAAACGATGCATCGTAGGCTTTGTAGCAAATAAAGCTTTCAACGGTGATTGCCCCTCAAATCCGTTTTCATCACTGCAATATTAACTACATGTCGTTATATATTGACGGACAACAAATTCCTTCGAAGGCCTTACAACCAAACTTTACAGCTAATGGTTTATATGTAAGAGAATACCACACCTTATTCTCTGGTACGGGTATTCATTTTTTGAATGAAGGTAACGATATAGCGAGAAGTGATTACCCCAACGGCTACTGTTTAATGGCCTATGACCTAACACCGGACTTGTCTGCAAACGCTAGTACGCACTGGAATTTAGTTAGAAACGGTTCCCTTCTACTGGAAGTCGGATTTGAAGAAGCGCTCACCGAAACTGTTAACTGTTTGGTGTATGTAGAATTCGATAACGTGATCGAGATCGATAAATATCGGAACTTCATTGTGGATTTTAGCTGTTAAAAGTGGTAGCTCTAACTTGCAATCTTCAGTGTACAGCAGCAGCCGAAAGAAGATGGAAGTATACTTGGACGCACAAGGATTTAGTGGTGTTAACAACGAATTCATCCTGAAAGAAATTGTCGTGGCTACAGATCATGGCCGTTTATCGTTGATGCTAATAAAACCACCTCGAGGTTACTTTATATCAAGATCCATGTCACAACAGATAAAATTTATGGAGGATAATTATCATGGGATGAAATGATGGTCAGGTCTTGTACACTACAACAATTTCCGTGAGGAGTTGATGAGAGTGTTGCGTCCCTTTAACAAAATTCACATTAAGGGCAATGAAAAACAACAGTTTCTAAGGTTTCTTAACAAACCAATAGTAAACCTGGAGGAGACTGGTTGCCCGACGATTAAACAATTGAAATGGGGAGCAAAAGCATCACATAACATCACTGGGCCTATGTGTGCACTGGAAAACGCCTTACTACTGCAAGGCTGGACGCATACCATTTCCAAAGATGTATGCGGTACAAGTGTTGAAATGCTTGAAATCGATCCCCAGCCACAAGAAGAATGTGTTTCGGCTTGTATGTGCTTCTAATCAACTACCGAGACACGCACCTAGACCGTGTGCAATTATTGTAAACACGGATCCTGCAGACAAACCATGTCAGCATTGGACCGCTATCTACATTGATGATAATGCTAACGGAGAGTATTTTGATTCCTTTGGACGAGCACCTCAAGGGTATCATTTACGTTTCCTAGAGACAAATTCTAGATGGTTTCGTTACAATAAAACAATACTGCAGGATTACCATTCGGATGTGTGTGGACTTCATACGTTACGTTTCTATATTGTAGATTAAATAGCTTATCAATGATTGATTTTGTAAAAAACTTTTTTAGTACATGTTTCATTGTAAATGAGGAGATAATTAAATTATTGTTTAACTCCTGTTACCCAACCATTCTGTTCTGGTAAATAAAGAGGTTTTTTAGTACCTTACTTTTTTAATTAAGAGTTGCGTAATATCAGATGAACCTATTGTTTTTCTTTCTTTTTAATTCAGCATGTGTGCATTTAAAAATCGTGTTGTAAAATTTATGACTTTAGCGTTTTAAGGAAAGTGTGTTACTCGGTTGGTAGATTATTAAAATTACCAGGTTTATATAATTACACAGTAAACATGAACAGTGGTTTCTAACTACATATTGTTGTTGTGGAATTTAAAACATGTAATTATTACATTCCAAACTTTTAATGCGGTTTTTATAAAAAAAAACAATGTGTGTAAGTTTGTATGGACAACATGTAATATTTTGTTCAAACCGCTTTGTTATTAATTATTTTAAGGGAAAGGTAAATACGAGTTGCAGTAAGTGTGTTAAAGATAATTAGGTTGTTTGTGTATTTACACTCTAAAAATTAGTTATGGGGAAATCAATAGCTAGTTTTACATCAACTATTCATAAACGTAAAACATAGAAAGTGCTTTAGTTTGATTAGACGAGTAATACAAAGCAGTGGCTATCACTCGTGAATCAGTCCCTCAAAAAATGTTCTTTCAATACTGAGTTGGTACGTGTGCTGTTAACCTTTTATTTATTTTATTTAGTTGTACAGATTTTTAATTACAGTTATAAAACACATCTAAGTTATACGTAACAACAAGCTTCTTTAAAAATATTAAGGTGTACAATATACAAAAATTTAACGAGCCGATGGATATTAAACATATTTCAATGCAATCAATGCAGGTAAAACAATCAGTTTTAATATTCGTTTAGAAAACAATATTGTAATAACTGCTATGTAGTTAATTAACTTAATAAAAAAATTTTGTTTCATTAGTTTCAGTAATTTTTTATAACTCACTGAGGATTTTTTAAATATGATATTTACAATAAAAATAAGTGTTCTATAATTAAATTTTACAATCATTCAAATTCCCCATGCAAGATTAAATCCTAACACAAGTTCATACACCTATCATACAAGATAACAATAGGGCCTCCTTATTAGAATACAAATTCAAATTTTACTTCAAGGGTCACGGGGTTAATTAAGCCCCAGCAGTAAGTTGCGAAGCCCTATATCAGTATTACAAGCTAGCATTAGGCCTCCTTATTAGAATATATGTATAAATAAAATTTCGTAAGGTTACAATCTGTAGATAGGAATTAAAAGAATACGCACAATTGCCTAACCTCCAGGGGATCCCCACCAAAAGGGCTCTTAATACAAACAAAACTAATCAGGATTGAAATTCCCATCAAGGGTTGAAAATGACCACAGAAAAGAAACGATAAAAATAGGGTGAAAAATACGCCCCCTCCAGTAAGAGAGTAAAACAAAAAGGCCCCAATTAGGGATGAAAATTCCATCAATGGGTTGAAAAATACCTCCGAAAAGAAACCATAGCGATGAAAATCAAGGGGTTGAAAAAGGCTTCCGAATAGAAACCATAGGGGTGAAAATCAAGGAGTTGAAAAAGGCCTCTGGAAAGAAACCATAAAAAATAAGTGTGGAAAATACGGTCTCGCACGTGGGCGAGTAAAAGTAGTGGGAAAGGTGCCCCAGTGGGTGGAGCTTGTGACGTAAGGAAGTGGAGGGGAGGGTGCCCCCTTTCTACTATGGTAACAAATCATTAAAGTAAAACAGCAATCTTTATGTAAATTATAATTCTATGTTTCAAATATCTGTTAAAGGTGGGTCTACAAGCTCAATCTGTTCGTTTATGTTTATAAATTTGGAATGCTTCCAAAATACCTAATTCATCTTTTTATTATAACTTCAAAATGTCGTTACTTGAATCTTTGGCGTTAAATAAACATTTAAGAACATTGGTATTAGTTTTGAAAACACTTTTTGTTCTTTTGTAATACGTGAGTTACTTTTTCTGATATTTATTTTCTATCGGTTCTGTATTATAATAATAATAATAATAATAATAACTTTATTAGATCATAGAACCATGACAACACGGTATAGACCAAGTCAATCCAAAAATACGTCCCTACGAGTAGTGACAAATCTAACTTATAATTTAAGACATGTAAACAACACAAATAAATAACAATTGAATATGTGGAGCACCAATATTTGACTAGAGATTTACATAATGAACAGTTCAAATTCATTGAGGGTGTAAAAACAATTATTAGTGAGAAGATACTTTAACTCTCGCTTGAAATCTTTATAAGTTTTGCAACCAATCAAGCTCATTGGCAGTTTATTATACAGGCAAAGTCCTGCATTAACCGGCGATTTGTTACAATAAAATGTTTACTTTTAATTTCCACAAGATTGTTCTTGCGTCTCGTATCATGTTCATGGATGTCAGTACCTTTATAAAATTTGGATATATTACGATAAATATAGCACAGCAGTTTGAGAATATAAATAGAGATTACTGTTAAAATTTTATTAGTCTTAAACGCGTTTCGACACGTGGTTCGAGGTTCTAGACCAAAATAAGTCTTAGAATACGTTTTTGCAAGGTAAACACTCTTTGGACGTCACGCCCTAACCCCAAACTACAATGTTATAATTAATCGCAGCATAAGCATATGAATAGTATACATCAAGCAGAGTTGTCTCATCCAATGTTGATTTTAGCACTGTTAGTAAGTAAAAGCATTGATTTAATTTTTTGCAAACCGAGTTGATGTGGACATCCCAGGAGAAACAATTATCCAAAAATGTACCCAACAATTTTACAGATGAAGAAAATTTTACTGTAACATTGCTAAAAGTGAAGTCTTCGTATAGTGTATTTTTTCTTGTGGTGCAATGAGCAATGCAAGTAGTTTTATTAGTATTAAGTATCAATCTATTTTTGTTGCACCAATTATTAAATTCATTATAAGATGTGTTAATTTTATCTAACAAAGCATCTTTAGAAGGGTCTGAGAGAAGTATAGAGGTATCATCACCGTACAGTAGAACCCTTCCTTGAGAAATATACCTTGGCAGGTCATTTATAAAAATGAGAAAAATTAGTGGTCCTAACACACTGCCTTGTGGTGTACCTAGATTTAAATCAAATTCTGTTGAATAAGCATCATTAATATGCACTACAATCTTTCTATATTCTAAATAAGATACAAACCAGTCATTAATGCATCCTCGTATACCAAGAGTATTTAGTTTTTTTGAGACAAAAGACTTGTCGACCATGTCAAAGGCCCTTGTCAAATCAAATAAAATAGATACAACATGATCACCAATATCCAACTTTTCGTTAACGAATTGAACGTACTCAATTGTACTAGATTCAGTCGAGCAGCTGTGTCGGAAACCATGTTGGCTATTAGTAATTTTGTTGAATTTAACTAAATACGATTCAACCTGTTTAGCTACAACTTTTCAATTATTTTGGAGAAGATGCTAAGTATGGCAATTGGCCGATAATTTTCGACATTACTAGGGTTACCCTGTTTAAATAATAAGATCACAGAAGCTAACTTTAATGACGTTGGAAATTTTCCTTGAGTGATTGACAGGTTAATAATATGCAAGAATAGGTGCTATGTTTTGCCCACAATATTTTATAACAGATACAGGTATTCCATCAAGGCCTGTTGATTTTTTGTTAGGAAGATCTTGTATTATAGAAAGTACATCGTTACTAGTGACTGGACTAAAGAACATAGTCTTAAACGAAAGTATGTCCGTTGTGCATTATTAACTGGGTAAATGTTTTGATGGATAGTTTTTACTTTTGATTCGTAACTAAAGTGTTTATTATATTTGAAATGTAACAATTTGCTTCATAATTGATATTTCTTTATTGAAATTTATTTGTTTTAATGGTAATGACATTGCTCTATATACCAATGATCTATATACAGCTAACTGTGTGTATTATATTATGTTAGGATGTAAATAGAACGATAGCGAGAAAGCCATTTATATTGAGGACGGACGGTATGTGTTACTTATTACTTATTAGCTCGCGGATAAATTACATGAAGCTTTCCTTTAAACCGAACGGTAAGTTTGCTCAGCATATTCAGTATAATTGGTACAAATTATACTATAACCGACCATTGTCATCATGGACAGTCTGTTTTGATTCTTAAATTAACCGGGTGGTTATACACTTACGTAGTAAGTATACCGTTTCAAAATTTACATAAAACCAATGTTTGTTTTGCTTAGTTGAAACGTGTTCCTCAATTCGTTTTATACTCTCTTCAGTAATATGTGATCTACGACCTTTAAGAAGGCGGACATCTGGTGAGGAAATGTTCGACCATGGTTAATTTTGCTTTATTTTAGTTAGCTTTAAGTGTGAATATTTACAAAGTACTAAAACAAAATATTGTAATAATGGTTTATAATTTGAAATCTTGATTTATTAAAAAAAATCTAGTGTTCTATTGGTTTCTATGAACTATTGGATGAGTTTTAATTTAGTTAACTGAGCGTTTTCCAATATTAGTAAAATTAAACTCGTTTGATATATGGTTGGAATCTACTATTTGCACATTTTCTGTTGGCAGCTATTTAGTATAGTAGGTTTAGGCGTTTTTTATAGTCTTAATAGTATCCGAAAGCTGCGTACTGCTGTTTCTGACAAAACTGTGTGTATCGTTTTAATATTAATTAAATTTAGTAGACTTAATGAACTCATTAAGTTTATTTCTGTATGCTGTAAAATTATTCTTGATAATCATATTATTAGGAATTTAAATCGTTTCCCTACATAACTTATCCCTCTTACTGGTTAGATTTTCTCTTTTTTTTGTTGCCTTTCTCGCTTCAAGATAGTAAACACATAGTTTGAATACTGTTAAAAGTTAATTTTTTATAAATTCAGCAATTAAATCAACGTCTTGTAACTTTGTGTAATCCACTATTTTAATACACTTATTTTGATTGGAAGTAATAGGTTTACTGTATTACAGAGTCCTAGTTTACATTAAGTAAATTGAGAATTCAACTTTTGATTATTGAAATTGTTCAGTAAACATGGAAATGTATGTTTTTGAGTTCCAAAGTGGTCGACAACTTAGCGGTGGAAAAATCACTTATCTCTCGCTTATTATTGGTCGTAGACAAGCTTTTTTTTAATATTATGCGCACTTACGTTAAACTAATGTAGTTATCAATTATTTTAACGGTTTTCGAGAAAAGAAGCAATATCCAAAAGAATTAACTTATATATTAATATTTGAGTGCGAGCCAAATAACCACGAGCTAATAAGTAATAAATAACACATACCATCCTTTCTCAATATAAATGGCTTTCTCGCTGTCGTGTTGGAAATGTGATGCAGCCTTTTTTAATATCCTCTCTAACACATCCTCTTCTCCTGCGTGTGGATCAGTTATATAATAAATTAAATTGCCTGTCGCACTTACAGCGGTAATAGAACAAGGGTACTAAATTTCCGAAATGCCTACAACCCATGAGCCTGTTAATCCTATTCGTTTTGGCAGTTGTGTAATGAAACTTGACGTCATATTGTCGGAAGAAATGCGTCATGGAACTATTACTTAATAAGGTAAGATAAAACTCAATTTTATATATCTCTCAGCTGCGAAGCTAACACCCAGCTATTAAATTGGTCACTGTATCTACGCCACTTGACCAGGTATTGTTTATATCGTCCGCGGCCCTTCTCTGCTAAAATCTTATAGACTTTGAATAGGGCGTCTTTATCAACCGCAACAGGACCGTTATTAAGATGCTTATGCGATAAACTAGAGGTCTTCTTTTTATCACTGCACTAATTGTAAAAACTCCCTCGCTCCAGCTCGTTGCATATCCCTTCTCAAAGGTGTACATAGTTCTGGCGATTCTAACATGTTCACCAGCTTTACATTTAGGATGACGTGATGTACCTAAGCCTTTTGCGTACAGGTTATTCCACACTTCCAAACTGTTTTCATCGTTTACAGTCGCAGGGGCCATCTTTATACTTGAATGAGGGCTATTGTTGTAAGCAGTCACAAGTTTTTGGAGCACATCAATATACCTGTAGGAATTTTTGTAGGTGAAATAACGCCACATTTTTGCTTTTAATATTTTCTTAAATCTCTCAACTACAGATGATTTTCATCAGGGTTATTTGTTACATAAAAGTTGATATTTCGTTTCTTAAAAAAGTTTTGTACACTGACCGCCACAAACTCCTTGCCTTTATCCGTCTGTGGATTTTTATTATCACTTTCCTTAAAAATATCGGTGAATGCTTTAATTACAGATGCTGCTGTCTTCGTTTTAAGAACTCACGCCCAGGCCCTCTTTCTAAACACATCCCAATCGTATTCCAATCTAGTAAAAGAATTCTTCTTCGAAAGGATCTTCGCTGGGTTTCCCTCGTATCACTATCGAGTATCGGCATCGTGATACTCACCTATAGTTGTGAGGCTCGGTTCAATTTTAGATGATACAGTAGCATCACGTCTTCGAGTATTTCCGACAAACTCCGTGGTATATTTACATCTTTAATATACGTCGCAAACGGTCGCCAGCCGTGTGGGTTTTTACTTTTTCGCTATCTTAACGTTTCGTGAACCAGATCGATAATGTTGGAATGAGAGACGATCTCACCTTTTATTGTGACATTACCCCTTTTATCCCAAAAAACATCACCGCCCGCATTCAGTATACGCAAGAAATCAGTATCTTTCTTTCTGTATGAAACAGGCTGTGTTGATACTATCTCGTCATCTGCCAGACCTTTGCGTTGCGAATCACTAATATCATCTTCATCACCGCTGATTGTTATACTAGCGGGTTGACGTAACTGATTGGAAAAATGTAGATATCTTTGAAGAACCTGATTGTACTGCTGTCATTTGTCATGATCGGTCATTTTGGTTTTTAATACTTTATTCATGTCGTTACCCAACTGCGTTAATATATTGTTTTGCATGACATCTGGCGCTCGCAGACGCTGTACAAAATCCATAGGTAGAATAATCATCTTCTTCACATTGTGGTCCATAGTTATTGAAAAAAATTACCCAGAATTCCGCCAAGTAATGGTCCTAACAGGACTGTTTTTTCTTTTTGATAGATTCACCTCTGTGTGCCAGCCGCTTTAAAGTGTGCTTATGTTGAGAGCATCGCTGCTTCTGATCAGTTGACAGAGATACAAGATCTTTTAAAATGTTACGTGCACACTCGCAAATGTATTCCACCTGCTTACTATCCAGACATTTCAATAAAGCGTCACGCTGACCTTTACGTAATCTGGCTAATACGTGCAGGATATCGGTGTTTTGGATTAAAGCGTCAACCATCATAAATGATGTAATCTTTATGACTGTGAGGCTTAAACGCTTTTTTCGCTATATACACTTGACAAATACCTTGAGTCCCGAATATGTTTGTTCCATAGCGTAGCACAACCGGTGATTCTGTTTTAAATCGAACAATACATATCCGTGCGGATTAAAAGTAGCATTTTGGTACGCAGCCTCTAAAAATTTAGGGTTGTCAGGTGAAATCTGCCTTGCTAAATGCTATATGTGTGCTCTGTCACGTGGATTCTTGAACAAGATTATGTAATGAGCGTTGAGAGAGATATCTCGCTGTCCACGTCCTGGATGAAATATGTTTTGCGTTAAGAAAAAGACGCTTAGATTTGTATGATGACGACCCTTTATAAAAATATCAACCACCGAACATTGATCGGCAATTATTATTAAGACCGGTTCTTTACCGTTAAACTGTTCTATATCAGGTAATCCTTTCTGAAAATCCACTGAGAGGTCTTTGAATAATGGTTGCCATTCTCCCTAAAACCAGATAATTTTTTCAAAAGCTGTATGGCAGACATATTTTTTAGAAAATCAACGATAAAATACGATTTCCCACCACCAAATGGCCCCGCTACCATTGCAGAAAAGGGATGCTAAAACTGACCTTCCATCTCGATACGCTAATCGATACTAAAGAGTATTCCGTTATCATCACAATACTAGGTGAAAAAGAATCTGCAATCACAGTAATTGAATATACAAGTAAATCAGACATTTGATAAAAAACGGATCCTAATTAATAACAGATTAAATATTTTTATTCTCTGTTGAAAAAAATACGATCCCCACGTGGGCATAAACAAATGGCGATCAAGATGTCCCAAGGGTGATGTCACAAAAAAAAAAAATTGCGGCTAAGGTGTCCTGGTTCCACTTAGAATCTTTTGATCTGTTTGTTATGTGGCTTAGTTTATTTGCTAAGATGTGATTAGGTACTGGATACAAGAATTACTGGTGTAATAGGCATATTTGGTTTGACGATTTTTATTAGACCGTATAGTTTTGGTGCTTGCGGGTTCTTGTATGAAATTTATTGTTTTTCTAAATCTGTGAAACAGATATTGAATTTTTTTAATCTCTTTCTCATGTTTTTGAAATCTCTACTTAAAATCTAAAATTTTCCTTAATAATAAAATCATTAACTTTATGACTAAAGTGACTAAAGTGTCACCTAGAAATAAATAAACATACATTTAATCAAAAGATCTTAGTAGAACAATCCAAATTATATATGAATCCATGATTAAACAT